>OX387329.1:6972350-8260396 GCA_947562085.1 Eudonia lacustrata | reverse complement strand
ATAAATCGCTCATTTGACGCATAACGAAATCGATTACACGATTACCAATAGTTTACTATGTAATGTAAGGCGCGCTGTAGTTATCAGACCTGCCGGCGAGCTATTTAATTTACTTTCACGTGTAATAAAAATAATCGATTGATCATCCACAATCGATGTCAATTTTTTTTGAAGTGAAAACTTCTTTAGCGGCGTTTTACACTTTTTTTGTAATGGGTAAAAAATGTTAAATTCACGTCAGGACACGTGACCGTCAGGACACGTGACCGTCAGGACACGTGACCGTCAGGACACGTGACCGTCAGGACACGTGACCGTCAGGACACGTAGCCTGATCGAAAATTCGTAAGACAGATGACAGCCGGCGCGGCGTAGGAGAGGAAATATCCCCCTCTCTTTCTACGGCACGGCGTAAATGTATGCCTGCTGTTTCGTTTAGGCGGCGCAGGGCGCTTGCGCGAATGTTCGAGTGCTTTTTAATGTAATATAAATTGTCATGTTTGTGTACGATAGTGCAATAAATAAATATTGTATTCTACCACATAAATGAGAGTACTTTTATACTGATAATTGAAGCAATTCGTGCAAAATATTCCCTAACCATTCCAGAATATCAAAAATGCACAACGTTAATAATCAAGTTTTCACTTCTGCCGGCACTCCCGGAGTGCAACCCGTCGTTTTTTTTTTAATTCTCTTAATATTTCAAATATTTCATTACCGGTTTCTTTAGTTATTTTTTTATTTTTTTTGTAGGTAACTATAGATTACGATTATGAGAAATACAGGGGTAACATTGGCCTTCATCTCATTTGATAAGTGAAGATAAGAACATAGATATGGAAGTGCACTTCACCCGGAATCTTCTACCTCTTTGGAGCCGGCTAATCTGGCTAATCTTAAATCTAAACATTGTTGTGTTGAATTGTTGAGATTAGATTGACCATTCTTACTTGTTTAACGACTACCTACCACCTTACGACGACAACTGTAGCGGTAGCCAAAGCAACATTAAGAAAACGATAGCGAAGTTCGAAAATAATCAAATGTATGGGATTGACATAAGATTGACCACGTGATTTAGCGCGGCTTATGTCAATCTTTTACATTTTATTCTTTTCGAACTACGCTATAGTTTTCTTAGTGTAACTTTGGCTAAGCCTACGATACTTGGACGTACTCTTTGATTATATAACGTACTGAACAACTGAGTAAATAACCACTCAGTTGTTCTTAAACCAGATACAATAGAAATTACTATTGTTTTATGGCACTGTGGTTACCTATCCGTTATTATAATTAAACGAATCAGGCGTTATTTTGCGGAAATCCATAGTACAAAAAAAAAAAATTTAAATAATATGTAGTGTTAATTCCGCTAAATCACTCGTTTATACAGCTTGGATGCAGTACGCATGCACCGCCCTCCCGCCCGCAAAAAGTATGCACATGCAGGAGAAACAATGCGTGCAAGCGAAAATGCACACCAACACCGATACCCGACACGTGTTTCGCCCCTCCACGGGGCATCCTCAGGAGCTGTTGACTGGTCGAGAGCTGCGCACCGACTGTTACAGTTGTGTATGCGTACTGCATCCAGGCTGTATAAACGAGTGAGTTAGCGGAATTAACACTACATATTATTTAAATTAAAAAAAAATTATCCGTTATTATCCCATTCTGGTCTGGAACGTGAATATAATGTATCGGCTAGCTAATTTCTCGTGCAAGTCGTAAGAGCCGCCGACTAAGGGACAAGTACCAAGATGCTCGCATCAGGCGATCGGCTAGCTACCACAATCACTGATGTTTTCTCTGCCACTTCGGAGTCCTACTTTGATTATACTTAACGTGACGTCGAGGTCAATAACAGCGAGTTTATTCAAAATGCTCTGTCTTCCGTGCTTCAGAAGGCACGTAAAGCCGTTGGTCCCGGGTCCCGGTTGCATTAGCAGTTGCTAACAACCACCAATCCGCATTGGGGCCCGTGTGGTTTACGGCCCGTTCTTGCTATCCATCCATAGGGAAGGCTCGTGCCCCAGCAGTGGGGACATATAAATGAGCTGATGATGATGCTAAACATTTAAGGATTATAACTTTTTCCAAACCTTTTTGTAATTGACTGTACATGACTACCTTAGATTTTAACTGTTGTGCGAGTTGACGACAAAAATAATAGGTAAAATCAAGAGGTGCCATCTTGCATACTTGTGCGAGTTTAAAGTGTACGAGTTGACGAATAACTCTTCTGTCTACCCTTCTTGGAAGAGGACGTGAGAGTATGTATGTATGTATGTACACACGGCGGCAGATCAACCTACCCAAAACTGTCAAATTTCTACAATCAATTTTGAACTTTAATGTTTGGTTATAAGGATCAATATTAATTGGAGAAATTTGACAGATTTGGGTAGGTTGATCTGCTGCCGACTGTACGTTGCGAAAGTAGATCTTCCTAGTGAAGGTCAATTTGGAGTCAGAACATTATCAAATCTTCATGTTACCCTCTGACAAGTCATTAACGACGAATAAGCACACAAGAATAGGTCGTTAAATGACTACTAATTATGGTATACAATGGCTTGCGGACATTGGATCTCCACTGTTTCTGGAGTTGTTTATGAATAGGTATGGCTCCACAAACTCAGTAGGATTATAGGAGATCTATTAGGATGTTCTAGGTTAAAAAAAGCTAATTAGAATTATATTTAACATAGAAGCAACAGAAAGCTGTAAGGCTTACTTCGAAAAATATAAAATATTAACGTTGCATTTATCTTAGAATTGTGTAAATTTGTCCGTAAATCAGCTTCTAAAATTACACACCATTCTTCCAGCCCGCTAGTCATGTCCATCAAAATTAACAATAAGTTAGGGAGGTAATCCACTTTGAGCACCCGCCTAAATAGCACCTGAACGAATAGCACCTGGCCTAGTCCACATTCAGCACCTATTGATATTTTTGGCAGGTGCTATTAGTGGATTCAAATGTATTTTTACTTTTTTGTCCACGAACAGCACCTACAATACAGCAGCATAATGCTGACTGCTAGTGTTTGTTAGGCAAAACGTTATTAAATGAAAGATATCGATAAAAATCACTTGAACGTATACTAATTTCAAATACTTTTGTACATACGACATATATCTTTGCGACATTTATAAAACTAAAAAACAATAAAATCTCTGTAACAACTATTAATCTTACCTTTACTTTCTTATTTTTAATTTCAGTTTTGGAGAAATCTTACCTAATAGTAACTCTTTTTATTTTTATTATATACCTATATAACAATTAGTCCCTATATGACACATTCATTGCAAAATCAGTCTTATTTAAATCTTAACATAATAATAACTCTTTTTATTTTTATTATATCACAATCAGTCTCTACATATCATATTCATTGCAAAATCAGTCTTATTTAAATCTTAACATAATAATAACTCTTTTTATTTTTATTATATCACAATCAGTCTCTACATATCACATTTATTGCAAAATTAGCCTTACAGCCTCAGCAGATGAGGGCATACATTCGTTTGCGCTCGATTGTCAAACGGACTTTTGAAAATTCAATCGATCCGAGATCGCCGCCAGAGTATTAATCCAAAAACTGGATACAAAAGGCAAAAACCCCCGTTTCATTATAGAGTGACTCAAAAGGCTGCACCCAGAGGAGTATAACTTCTCATCGAGTAGGTACCTGCCTAACGGACATTTATTAATTCCCTGAAAAGGTACCTACTTACTTGCATTTGTATTAATTTTAGTAATTATTAATAGGTAATGAACATTTGTTTACCATTAGAAAGTCTTTATTTACAATATTTTACAATTTAACAGACTCCAAAACCCTCTAAATTACATACTTCACAATATAAAGCATCATTAATATATTGCACAAAATTACCCTGCAATCAGCATTTAAAAGCTGAATATTAGAAAAACTACAAGTTCTATGACCTTGCTTTGGATAAATTGTAACATTTCGAAAGTAAATGGCCTCCCCTAGGGTTTATACATTCTTTAATAGCCCTTACCAAATCCCTTTCAATACCACTCTTCAGGGCGCTTGGGCGGAGCTGCAAGCCTCCACCAAGCATTTGAAGCTGGAGCTGGTGAAAGAAGGAGCGAGCTTGTTGAAAAAAAGAACACAAGGCTGGTGAAGTAGCGCAGCCCAGACTCTTCCGCTACCGAGACACATCCCGTCCCTTTCTGCCCCAGACTGATTGGAGGTATTCTGTACAAGCTGTTTCGAGCTACCAACGAAGATCCCCCCTAACATTCATTACATATAGATACCTACTAACCAACCCTTTTATTTGCCCCTCATTCTATTATTGTTTATTCTGTTTACTTTCTTACTTACTTACTATTATTGTTTTTATTTTTTTCTTTATCGAGTAGCTACTTTTATCGACCAAACTGACCTCAGGACTCCAGGTACACTTATTGTTATTGCAATGCTTCATCATTTCCTCCTTTAAATAAGTTAAACCAGTAACATTGTAAATCACTTACCTTGTATTGTTTAATTTTTTAATTTTTATTGTTATTTAAATAAAATGTTTTGCAAATTATGGAGTGTTTTTATTATGTTGTAGCCTCCCCACAGAAGGAGTAGAGAAGTTCCACATTACAGTTCAAGTGATTTTTATCGATATCTTTCATTTAATAACGTCTTGTCTAACAAACGCTAGTAGTCAGCACTAGGCTGCTGTATTGTAGGTGCTGTTCGTGGACAAAAATGTAAAAATACATTTGAATCCACTAATAGCACCTGCCAAAAATATCAATAGGTGCTGAATGTGGACTAGGCCAGGTGCTATTCCTTCAGGTGCTATTTAGGCGGGTGCTCAAAGTGGATTACGTCTTAAAAAATAATACAAACAAATCACAAAGTACAACAATGGTAGTCAACACTCTTGTTGCGTCAGGCTTAGATAAGATCAGTCGCAAAGGTCGCGACGATGGGTAGCGCAAACGCATGTATTATATTATAATTTCAATCCGTTACGTCGAACCTCATACCTTTGCTCGGCGGGCGGTAGGTATGTAAAACGCATTTACTATATTATTTTAGTGTATCTTTAATTTTTTTATTTTTAAGTGCTAATTGCTGCACTGAAGCTGAATTAAATATTTAGAAAATACAGTTAAAAAAAAACCGGGAAGGCTGACGTAAGCACCGATAGCATTATGCTACCGGTGCTTACGTCAGTTTTCCCAGTTCAATGCAGCCGCCCGGATTGCGGAAGACCCAGGTTCGATTCCTGGCTGGATCGGGTAGGCATTTAATTTTTTTACTGTATTTACTAAATATTTAGGTAAGTATGTGTATCTCTTGACACAACTGTCAAGAGATGCGCAGAGGTACCTAGTTCGAGAGGAGAGGAGAGGAGAGAGGTACGTCAATACGTATACACGAAGGTCACAGCTGAACTTGCGGGACATCCGCGGAACAGATAAAGATTTGGACTTCAATCGCGCATAGATAACATTACCTACCAAGTGGATACGTGATACTACAGTATGATGCACAACGTTTCGAATAGTTTTATTATGGAATCATGTCATTGTAGAACTGTAGATAGTGCTGACATATCCTGTATACTACACTTAGAAATAATGCTTACATATTTCATCATCACCAGCTCATATTTATGTCCCCACTGCTGGGGTACGAGCCTTCTCTATGGGTGGATAGGGAGAACAGACCATAAACCACCATGCGGGCACAGTGCTTGGTGGTTGTTAACGACTACTAATGCAGCCGGGACCAACGGCTTTACGTGCCTTTCAAAGGACGGAGGAGCTCGAGATGATACCTTTTTGGTCACCCATCCAATGACCGGCCTTTGCGAAAGTTGCTTAACCTTAACAATCGCAGACCGGGCGCGTTAACCACTACGCCATTAAGCTCCTCAAGATAAGAAATTAATATCAGTCCTGTTAACCCAACTAGAAAGCTATCATGCTTGTATTAGGTATGGGGTTTACTTCAGTACTGTGGGATTGATACAAATAATAACACCAGTTTCACTTTACAATACAGCAGCATAGTGCTGACTGCTAGTGTTTGTTAGGCAAGACGTTATTAAATGAAACATATCGATAAAAATCACTTGAACGTATACTAATTTCAAATACTTTTGTACATTACGACATAAGTATATCTTTGCGACATTTATAAAACTAAAAAACAATAAAATCTCTGTAACAACTATTAATCTTACCTTTACTTTCTTATTTTAATTTCAGTTTTGGTGAAATCTTACCTAATAGTAACTCTTTTTTTTTTTTTATTATATACCTATATAACAATTAGTCCCTATATATCACATTCATTGCAAAATCAGTCTTATTTAAATCTTAACATAATAATAACTCTTTTTATTTTTATGGGGTTTACTTCAGTACTGTGGTATGATACAATTAATAACACCAGTTTCACTTTACTTTGTGTATTATCATAATCGATCTCCGAGCACCTCGGCTCTTAGCCGGGCTGTCTAGCTCATGTCTACCACTGTCTGCGACTGTGTCAAACCGTTGCAAACTTTTTTAATTACATATTCGATTTTTCAAATACTCATCTAGACTAAAGAGTCTTACATACAAATAAATTAAACTAACTTTTACTATGAGCTACCATAACCTCCTTACAGTACCTAACGGAGCTATGGGGGATTGAAACCACAATTTCACACATGGAGTTTCTATTGTACGAATATATCGAAACATTTTTTAATTGAAATGAATGAAATGAAATGAAATGAAATATATGATATATATATATATATATAATGCTCGTTTGCCTCCTTCTAATATAAAAAAAAAATATTTAATTTGCGCTTGAGAAAGGTAAATTTTTGGTCTTAATCTAGCTTTCTTCTCTTTCTCAGCTGACATTGCAGCATGCAAATAACTTTAAATAACAATGACTAATTATTCTAATTAATTACATACATATAAAAATACAAGATTAACACTCCAAATTGTCAATAACCAATTAAATTACATTACAATAAAAATACAAAATTAAAATACTAGAAATTGTCCCTATTCAAACTATCATAATTAATTGACCTACGAGTGTAAATGCAGAGTTGCTGATTTCAGGCATCCCACATAAGTAAAAGCTTTTGGCTAGATTGAGGCGTAAAAACCCACCATACTACCTCATTGGTTCGTGGGTTTTAACGACTGCCATCTTACGACAACCACTGGGACCAACGGCTAACGTGCCTTTTAAAGTAAGAAGGTGCTAGAGATATTTTGGTCACCCATGGATGGCTCCAATCTGGCACTGTGAAGCCCTCTGTGTGCACCCTCTGACAACCAGGTCCAGGGTGTGTAATGTGAGTTTTGTTTACAATACGTAGGTAATCATTCGATTCCGTTTACGAAAACAAAAATTAGTATGGCAAGCAGCGCTTCCTGTAGGCTTAGCCAAAGTAACATTGAGAAAACGATAGCGAAAAGAATAAAATGTATGGGATTGACATAAGATTGACTACGTGATTTAACGCGGCTTATGTCAATCCCATACATTTTATTCTTTTCGAACTTCGCTATCGTTTTCTTAATGTTACTTTGGCCTCGGTGGCCGAGTGGCAGAGCGCTCGGCCCGATACCCGAAGGTCCCGGGTTCAATTCCCAGGTCGTGCAAAATGTATTTCGGATTTTTCGATGCATAGCCCGGGTTTGTGATCACCAACCCGCACTTGGCAAGCGTGGTGATTAAGCCATTACCCATCAATTACTCATCAATTGTAGCGATAACTTGATTTCAACGATGGAGGCCTTTGCCCAGCAGTGGGACAGTTATAGGCTGTTTACTTTACTTTGGCTAAGCCTACTGGTGGCATACGAGAAGAGTTAACATTTCTCGTTCTCGTTTTCGTTAGCGTTATCGAATGGCGAATCAAACTCGCACTAGGCACTCAGGTGCGCTTCCAATTGAAAATGAATCCAATGAATGTATTTGATTACCTTACTTCTGATAACGTGGAAGAATACTATTGTTAGGTACTACACACAAACCTAAGAGGCTTAAGTAGTACCCCATATTATAAAAGTAATGTATGTTTTGATTCCGATAATAAATAAAAAAAAATAAAAAATATGCTATCGTTGCTCCAATTATGCTATCGTCCAACCCGCCGAAATTAATCAACACTATCTACTCTTACTTTGTAAGCCAAAGGAGCCCTATGAGGACTTCTTGGCGGGAAAGTGAAGAGTCATATCTGCGGTTGTGTTTTATTTTCTAAAATGTGTGTTATGTCGAATATTAATGAGAAATAATGGTGGATTATTAACCGTTAAGTGTTCGTGAGTGTGCATGAGTGTTGGCAAATGAAACAAAACAGTGCAACGTCACTTTAAAATTCTCAAAAGAAGCTCGCGTGAGGACTTAGTAAAGCCTCACATCTTTACAGAGATACTCGAGGGGTGGCGGGTATATCATTCATCATCATTATACTGGAAGGAAATATTGTTTATTTATGTATTACTTGCAAGAAAAATTATTTCATTTGCTAAATGCTTGAGCAAAACAATAAAAAAAATATAAAAGAGACTTATTCAATGTGTCAATTTTTATTTAATCTTTCTAAACTCGGGAATTGAAATGTTTGTTAAAATGAATTTATGCGAACTGAAACACTCCATAGTGGGGTTTAATTAGCATAAACTAAGTGGTAAAAACTTATATTAAACCAAGCATCAGGATATTTTTACTTTCTGGATAAGCGTAAAAAGTTTGATTATAAAATTGGTGCATTGGTTTGAACTTTGAAGTTAGTACATACGCCAGCACATAAAATACTAATAATAATAATAATAAAAATAAAAAAATTAAAAAAAATTAAAATATTGTAAAAATCTAGTTTTAAGGAAAAAAATGAATAAAGAGTATAATAATAATAAGTATATTTATTTGCCAAAAAAAAACATAAACAAAAAGGTCTATGGCTCAGTGTTTGCAGGAGACCCACAAACCCTGTTATTCTGCCATAGCCATAAATTAATACTATAATAAACTTACAATATTTAATCTACTTACATTATTCTATATTTATTTACTTATATTTGTAATTGTAATGAGCTAGTGCCAGCGCCTGCTCATGGAGCAAACTACAAACTACTACTACTACAAACTGTCAAATTTCCTCAATTGATTTTGAACTTTATGTACTTGAATGTCATATGGTTGAACATTAATTGAAGAAGTTTTACAGTTTTGGATCGGTTGAAGTGCAGGCGTCTATGTACCTATGGAATACCGAAATGTAGGTACGAGTATAATGTACGCTATTAAATAGTCGTAAGTTAACAAATTGGTCAACTAAGTAATTTGGTTTTGCTGTCAACCCACACTATTATCAGCCGACAACCTTGGTTCCTATTTTAGAATAAATTAAAATGCCATTCTGTATAACAGTCTTGCACGTACTCTCATAACAACAGAAGTGATTGTCAACCATGAAATTCTTTATCACTTTTGACAAAAACTTCCATTACAACAAAACTTCGCTAAGGCTCATTGTCAATAATGACAACGTATCTGTCACTTGGTCTTTTAAACAAAAATAGAACTTGTTGTTTTATTCTAAGCAAACAAAATTGACTTCTAAGGTGGTAAAGCAATTTCATTGTCGACTATACTAAAAGTTTTATTGTAGCTACATTGGAAATAGATCAAGGCACTTACTTGCATCCAAAAATAATTAAAAAAATGTTTTTGAAAGTTGTAACTCAGTGCGTCTAAAAAGGCTAACTACATTGAACAATTCTACAATAAACAATGGGATTGTTGACTGATTAGTGTTATGACAACAGAGAAAATACATGTTACCTGTAAAAATAAAAAATTTTTTTACATGCAATTAACAAGCAGCACAAAAATACTTTAGTTTATGTCAGACAAAGACAATAAATAGTTCTTGAACAATGTCTACGGAAAGCTCACTCTATACTTAGCAGCATTTTTAATTGTTGAATTTATTTTTTATTTTTTTTTGTAATATTATTTAGCATGAATAAGTATATAAGATTAGTTATAATTTTGCGATGCCTTATCAGGCCATCATATACTATTATATTATCATTTTATAATAATTAATTTAATTTCGAATTGTACAATTGTGTGATAAATGTTATTGATTTATGTCGTTTTTGTTTGTTTTGTTTTTGTTGGCGGACTTCGTACCGCTTTGACAGTTTCCATGACAACAAAACAAACAAATCATTCGTCCGCTTGAACACCCGTATCCCATGATGGACCCCTCGCAGCGCCACCTACCGGGTTCAATTGCAAATCTAACCATTCTCGAATCCACTTGAACACACACAGAAAATTTTATCCAAATCGGTCCAGCCGTTTAGGAGTTCAATAACATACACACGCAAAGAAGATTTATAATTACTGTATGAAAGTGACACTATAATAAGTGCAATAAATAAATAAATAAATAAACAGGTTAAATTCTATACTACATGTTTTGTTATAATAAATAGTCTGGACTCACCATTAGAGACGTCTTTTTGTTTTTTAGTTTATTATAGTCTTATGTGCATTTAAAAGTACAATAAAGTGTCATATGTTTGTGCGTGTGTTTGTGTGTTTGTGTGTCTGTGTACCTTCAAAATGTTCCACTGTTCCGTTGAGGTGTGGTTTCTCGTCTCATTTCTGGCCCATTTGCCCGATGGCACTTTTGTTTTTGCATGAATACGCTGCGAGTGGGGCGAGCCGGAACGCTTTGTAAGGACGCGGTTAAAAAAGTAATAATAATACAAAAAACGTTCAACTTGCCCATTCACACTAGCGTTTCTCTAGCGCAGGCGATTGATGAACGTATCAGCGCAGTGCAGGTAGACGGACGCCCCACAGAGGGCCGAAAACTGGCTTTCATGGACATAATATAATATTTCTTTCGAAATGTCAACTTTTGATGCATGCATATGTTAAAGAAGACCAACTACATGCTTAATAGTATCAACATTATGATTAGCAGTGCAAACGACCCTACAGATTTTTTTCTCAAAAAAAATGTATGGAACTGGTACGTAAAACTAACATATCTCAGTAGGCCCTAATTCTTTTTCAGGTGGTTAATCGGAATCATTATATTATTTTGGTTTTTTTGACTCCATGACACGGCCACTGATGCGATCTTTTTTTTTTAATTTTGTTATATTTCAGATTTTTTTACACTTTTATATTTTATCCTTTAATGCTTATAAATGTTCACCTTAACTGATTTATTTTTTGTGTGTATAAGTGTAACAATGATTAAGTACAATGCTTTTCAAAAACATTAAAATAATTTATTTACATACAACTGGTTTTCATTGTACATACCTATTTCTAACGTTAGTGTATACGTTGCTATTATTACCTACTATATAAAATCTTTGTTTAGAACAAACATTTCTTTGTAATATAAATTTATAATAATTAAAATAATGTAATTAGGATACTTGTTTAATTGTTAAGCCCAACATAATATAATAGATATTTAGTTCCAGAAATAACTATCCTCATTATCGTTTAATAGTTGGCGTAATACGTACATTACGTAGATACCTATTGTTGATAGCATTATTATTTAGTACTTAGGATACTTGGGATAGATGAGAGGGTCATTATAACTAATGTTTTAGATATTTCACTATAATAATCGATAAATGTATTTCTTTATCAGCTTAACATTTTAAGTCGTGATCATTGATAGTAGTGGACGAGTGTTATTTTTAATTTTGTCAATGTTATTTTTAGTTTATACGAAACATGAAAACTGTTTGTTCAGAATCAGTAATAGAATCAATTTCAATATTTTTTATACCATGTTATATTTTTGCCAAATAATATTTACAAAATCTCAAATAAAGTATACCCTACTAAAAACACACAACGGGACAGCACAAAAAGCTTGTAACTTCGTGAGTTTTCAAGATATTTTTTTGTACTGATTCTTTAATTGAAAATATTTTACCCGTGTTTCGATTTTCGTATAAACTAAAAATAAGGTTTTATATGTAAAGCCTAAATTGAGTCAAACATTTGATTCAAAAATATTTTTTATTTAAGCATTTTAAGCATTTTTAAAAGGCCGTGTCATGGAGTATATCAAAAGAGTCAAAATAATATAGGGATTAACCACCTGAAAAAATTAGTGCCAACTGTGCGCCAGCGGAGATAATGGTAGTTTTGCGTACCAGCTCCATACAAATTGTTTGAGAAAAAATTCTGTAAGACACTTAAAATTTGTTTACACTGCTAATCCATAATGTTGATACTTTTAAGTATGTAGTTGGTCTTCTTAAACATATGCATGCATCAAAAGTCGACATTTCGAAAAAAATATTATGTCTATGATAGCCAGTTTTCGTGCCACTGGCGCCCGCGACAACGCAACACTATCGAAAATGCTTTTCGTATCGCGCAGTCTGACTACTCAGATACGGTCACGGATGTAAGTACTTACACAGGCCTGCATATCAGACTGCTACAAACTATCAAACCTCAATCGACTTTGAACTTTATGTCAAATGGCATATGGATGAACACTTATTGAAGAAATTTTACAGTTTTGGATAATCTGATGTGATGTGCATGCGTCATTACGCCTGTGCTGCGTAGCTAACTAGCTAGGCGTAACCAGGGCCTAGCAAAAACACCGGTAAATAACGGTAAATACCGCTATTTTTCATTACGATACCTCGGTATCGGTACCTTAATGACCGGTATCAAGCCCTGGCGCCTCCCCCCCCCCCGGACTTGATTACTATGCTCTTTTGCTCCCACTTATGTCAACGCCTATTTGCTCTCGGTATTAGAGCACCCACATTATACCGATAACAAATGGTCAATACTGTATAATCGATACCGGTACCAACTCGAGTATTGGTACTGTATCAAGCTAATTAAAACCGGTATCTGTAAAATACCGGTACTACATCAAGGTCTGCATTGCCGGTATCTGAAAATACCGGTATTCCAAGCCATGGGCGTAACGTACAAGGTGCCTAGTGCGAGTTTCATTCGCCATTCGGTAAAGAAAAGAATAATTGTATGACAAAACGAGAATATAGACTGAATAGAGAGAATTATATTCTCTCTATTCAGTCTCTGTGTAGAGTATGAGAATTAAATTCTCGGCGTATTCCACCAGGCGGCGCTGTTTCTACCCGAGCCATCCCCCTGGCAGAGAAGGGATGGTACTACTTAGGTGTTCAGTGTGTATATCTCCCCTGCCTTCTGCGAGCTGTTAATAACTGGACGAGAGAAACAAACAGTAGTTCATACTACATAGTTCTGCCTCTAGCCCGGTGTATGCGCAAAGCAATTAACCTATTTTTATAAAGGCACGCATGCCACAAGTACGTTCATACGACGTAGGTAGGTACCTAAGTATATGTTGCGTTTTCGTAGCGAATGCGCTGCTCATACTGTTATCGAAAGCCTACGCAGGAGAAACGCTAGTGTGAAAGGGCTACACTCATTCTTCTTGTACTCGTAGTAATCAACCGTAACATTATGGTGTCAGATTTTTTAAGCCGCTTGTAGACCTTGGTGTTAGATTCTTTCGACTTTATCGATGTCATCTCTTATTTCTAATTTAACAATTTTAAAAATATACTCGTCCTAAGTGATTTCAAAATATTTTTTACGTATCGCTACTTTCATAGCCGCGGCTCTACAGCCCCAGTTTTTGGAGAGAAGACATTTCGACGGCTGCTCTTATGAGGGGCAATACGGTAGAGATGGTATGACACCTTCCAAACAACGCGCGCTTTTATCAGAGCAAGACATCGGGCCCGACTTACGAATGCATGTGAAAGTTGAACGACATTTTGGTAATGATTACGGGGAAAAATCTTTTACGGTTTCTTTTGGTTTTTTTTGTTGTTATTTTGCATTGCATACTTCGGTAGTGTTGTAATAATATTGATTTATTAATTTCAGATTCTATTCTATTCTATTCTATTCTAGATTCAGAGACTAAGTGCGGATATTGGTGGTTGTTAACAACTTCTAATGCAGCCGGAACTAACGGCTCTACGTGCCTTCTGAAGGACGGAGGATTACTTCAGATAAAATTTCGTTAGTGACAATTTATCTTAAAAATATGGGTTCGTGGGTTAGGCCCCCGCCCGGTATGTGATGCCCCCGTGGTGGAGGCACCCGATTTTCAATTAAGTTATAACAGCCGATTTTGTCGTAGGTAATAAAAGTCATTTGTACCAGATACAGTCAGCGACAAATTGTTTCTGAAAGTAATTTAATTTCACTGTGAAACATGTTTATGATTATTATGAGTAGGTATAATGCGTTTACAGGTAGATATAATTATCTGATTACCTATGTAGATATCTTTTAACTAAGAAAATATTAGACATGATTATTAAGTTGTTGTTACAGTTTATTTCCTTAAAATACATTATTTTGTACCTTTTCGAACGAGTCTCCGACTAAACCGGTTTTAGACAAAAGCCAGATCGCTTTCTTCACTATCTCTTTCGCGCTAAGGATTGAAATCAATAGAGTTCAGGTAAACGGACATATTGACAATAGCGAATATAGCGATGGACACAACATTTTTATTAGGTTACAATTTGCTATCTGACTGTAATTTTCATAAAAATATTAAACTAATAAATTTTATAACACTAAAACGAAATCGGGTTCCTCCACCACGGGGGCGTCACACACCGGGGACCTAACCCACGGACCCAAAAATATGATAGTCACATCATCACAAAATAAGTATAAGTAATAATTGTGAGTACTTAAGGAAAGCATTAAACTGTAACACTTGACACATGCTCATATGTATCTACCTAAACATCTTTCACCACCCACATAAAATACTTAAACAAAAATTATTTTTACATTTAACGCACTATCAATAATTATCGTATATGATTAACATATTCCACAACTTATTACGTAAACAATTAATTTCACATACCACATAAAATATTTACAAACCGTTATGTTTTCATTAAATACGATTTTGTATTGTCAATTGCCACATCCTTTTACGTAAACATCAAACCCCAAATTTCACCACCTTCATAAAATACTTAACTACACAAAAGTTATTTAGCATAAAAAACGCTATTATTTATTATCCTCAGATGATATAGCAGTGCTGGACAAAGGCCTCCCTCAAGGATCTCCACAACGACCGGTTTTGTGCTGCAGTGGACGTCTTTTGGCTCAGATGATGATGATGATGATGATGATGATAGAACACTTGCCACATTCTTATTACGTAAACATCCAATTTCACCACCCACATAAAATATCTACATAAAAGTTAAATTTCGTAAAGTTAAAATCTTTCACAGATAGGTATTTAGTTAATTTTGATAATTCACATGCTTTAATAGGTAACATCCCATGTAATAGCCCGTATTATCGCATTTATTAAAATTAAAATGTTTATATAATTTTTAACGCAAATTTTGTTGCGAACAAATTACAAAAACACAAATGTTGAAAAAAATTCCACGAGCAGGATTTGGACCTGCACCCTTCTGACATACCGGGTCAGGTGCTCTCCCAATTGAGCTATCGTGGTTCTAACCAGCCCGCCGAAATTGTTCAACACTATTTACTTTTTTACTTTGAAAGCAAAAGGCGCCCATTAAATGTCAACCACTACCGTCATTAATATCCGATCATAATATTTTTACAAATACTAAAGATCAGTTATGATGTAGGCAAGCTATTTATAAAATGTTTTTGTTTTGTTTGAATTGTTTAAATATTATGATCGGATGTTAATGACAGTAGTAGTTGACATTGAATGGGCGCCTTTGGCATTCAAAGTAAAAAAGTAAATAGTGTTGAATAATTTCGGTGGGCTGGTAAGAACCACGATAGCTCAATTGGGAGAGCACCTGACCCGGTATGTCAGAAGGGTAGGTACAGGTTCAAATCCTGCTCGCGGAATTTTTTTCAACATTTGTGTTTCGTAATTTGTTCACAACAAAATTTGCGTTTTAAAAATATATAACCAAAACAAAAACATTTATGTTTATTTGGTAAAACTACAAATATTGAATAATTTTAAATGACACCGCAACAGCGTTACAGCGTTTAGTTTAAAAAATTGTTTAGATTTACTATAGAGTTAAGTTTCAATGTATTACAGACGCCTGCACATCAACTTAACTGATTCAAATTTCTTCTAAGTACATATAAAAAGTTAAACCATATGCCTTAACAATAAAGTTCAGTCTATTGAGGAAATTTGCCAGTATGTGGCATTCTAATGTGCAGGCGTGTGTAATAAGCATAGATCGGATTAGGTAGAGTTTTTTGACATACCTTTGCAATGTTAGCATATCTTAAGCAAACTTAGTTTTTTCCCAAATTTGGATAAAACAAAGTTTAAGATTTTTGAAAATAATCTCCAGTAACGATCACCTAAATCACACCTTGATAGTCTGACGTGCAAAAGAGTTAAAAGTGTATTTTCTCTTATTATTTTATCGGGTTATCCATACTATTGATAACGTTATGACGCAATTCACAGAAAAAACTCTACATATTCCGATCTATGGTATTAAGTATTGTTAAATTAATCTTATTTTTATTATTATTCGCTTTATTTTATTTTTTCTTAGAACTAGATTTTTACAATATTTTAATATAAAAACAATAAAACATTAAAAAAAGTAAAAAAATAATAAGAATTCCTCACTTTGCAGCCCTTACCACCGGTAGCCTGGGCCTTGCCTCGCTGCTGGCGGTACTCTAGATGTTTTTATAATGTTTTATTGTTTTTATATTAAAATATTGTAAAAATCTAGTTAAAATAAATAAAGAGTATAATATATTTTTTTTTATGGCATTTATTATTATTATTTTTTTATTATTATTATTATTTGTAAGTGTGTTTTTTTCTCAGTTAATATTATTATTACCAAGACATATTTGACTTTAACATTTTAGTTGGTACTTACATGGATTTTACAATATCAAAATACGTGATCTCTACATTCAGAGTCCTTATAAAGACGTGATCCCATTGACTGCTATTAACCAATAGCTATTTTGTAGTTTAAAAAGATCTGAACTGCAATTTGATCTACAAATCATCTGACCACTGTTTTTGTCCCCACTGCTGGGGCACGAGCGTCCACAAAAAAAAACTGTATTTAAAAATACATTCTAAGTACCTTTTGTTAATAAAAACCAGTTCCGCTGCGATGTCCCAGCGGAACTGATTGAAATTTCGACTAGTTTTTATTTATAAACACTTAAGAAGTTTTGATTAACAAAAGGTACTTAGAATGTATTTTTAAATACAATTTTTATTTTATTTCATAACTTAATAGTGTTTTTGTAAGTGGTTAAATTGTGACTTCTCCAAAAGATGTTTTTTACAAGAAAAAATTAGTTTTAGATATAATCGATTTCTTAAAATTACCACTAAATAAACTACCTAAAATAAGAAAACTAAGACATTTCTCAAAAATGTAAGCAAGTAAGATTATTGTAGAGGTTTTAAGAACAAATGTTATCTGAATACATTTCGTGTTTTTGCCATATTTTTTACGTGACGTGTGCATGAATTAGATCTTCAACGCGCAGAACGTATACACGGGTATGTTTAAAGCCCAACAAAGTGATTAAAAGTAACATCAAAGTAAATAAACTAATAATGTTTAGGAAACTCGAAACCCCACACTGTAAAGTGATGTGAAATAAATTTCATTTGTAGCTTTTTTAATAACTAAAAAAAAGATCTTAGTTTCTGATAATACTGCAAGAACAATGATTCGTACAAGACTGGAGCCTTAAGATCGCTGTGAATTTCTCCTATCTACGATAATATTATTGAGCAAAATTTATACCAGAATAATTGTTACTTCATGAGGAATAAATATTTTATAATTAACTTATTATCCTATTTCCTCCTTCCTGTTCTAATTGAGCCACCGAGGAGGCACTGAATTTTCTCCTGGTAATATTTTAAAATTTTGCAAAGCTTTGATAAAATTTCCACACTAGCGGAACCCGCGCCCTCTGACAGTAACAGTGTCAGGTCAGGTACCTAGGTAGTTTGTTTGCAAAAAAAAAATCGCAAAATGTCATGTTATATGTTAAAAAAATCTAGCTGTACAAAATATTTGCAATAGAAATAAAACAACTATTTGTTTATACAATTTTATTTATTATACAACAGGCAAAAAACTAGAGTTACCACCTAAAAATATTCGTAGAACTAGATATAATAAAATTAAAATGAGTTTTAAATTAATAATTGTACACGTTTAAAAAGTCATATAGATAAATATAAAAATAATATTTGAATATTTACAATCTAAATATAATCTACTTGTAAAGATAAAATTATTAATTAATGAACTAAATAATTCGGATTCGTCATGTTATTTAGAAATTAAACACACACTTAAATGGATCGGGCTCGCGCAGCAAACTGTTCTGGTGTATTTTGTACTTCAATCAAATAGGTATGTGCAAAAAATATTAATGTTAAAAAAAACAATATAAAATTGTTTGTTTTTCTTCAGCGAATTATAAATATTTGCAGCTCCGTTTTAATTTTTCGATAAAATACCTTCTTCAATGTAAAGAATTTATTGAAATTCGATAAGACGAAGTAAGTTTGAGGAAAATTATGCTTTAGTTGGTGATAATTAGGTACCAAATATTTATCTTTTGCTATTACCTGTTAACCATTTTATTAGTGTATAAAATAAGGTTGCTTAGTAACGAAGAAAAAATATTTTTTATTTATTTAATATCGTTGCAGATTTAATTTTTTTATACGTTACTAAGATTAGTTGACACTTCCCGACAGGAAAACCGCAGATGAACCCGGTCGCTGACAGAGTGGTGGCCAAAAGAGGGTCATAATAAAATTTTACTAGAAAAAAACAACCAGTCTCAGGCTTCCTGATCTTTCTGAGCTTCCTGAGCTTTCTGAGCTTCCTGAGCTTTCTGAGCTTCCTGAGCTTTCTGAGACTAGTTAATTTTTTCTAGTAAAATTTTATCATGTAACTTCATACAGCATTATGAATGCAAAAATTTAAATAATAAAGATGATCATTAATCAATTGGAAGACCTCTAGCCCAGTTAGTTAGACGACTTAAGTCTTAACCCTTAAACGCCTGATTTTTTGTTTATCGTAAAAAGCTTTTTCAATGGATACTATGTGATTCCAACACTTCGAAAAAAATAAAAAATATTTTTTTTGGCTCTGCACTTTTTTAATAAAAAGTACGAAAAATTTTGGAAAAATTAATAATTAATTTAATTACGAATCTATTTCAATTTACATCATTAAAATAGAACACATAGAAGTATTTTTATTTATTGTAAAGCCTGGGCAACGGGCAGCCTCAACATCCTCCTCCAATGAGCAGGCTGCTGTGAGACTGGCCGGCTAACAAACCTGCACCTCCATGTGCGTGTCTACTTTGGGCCGTACGACTCGCTGCTCCTTCTGAGCAGCTTTGAGAGGAGTCTCGACGGGCGCGGCGTTCCTTCTGGGCGTCGTTACACGGGGGGGAACAGGGTAGGACGGTGGCCCTTCTGGGCGTCGTTACACGGGGGGGGGGGGACAAGGTAGGCCACCGTCCTCGTCAGCAGGGCAGCCAGAAGGGCCACCGCCCTTCTGGCTGCCATGCTGCTGATGATGATGATGATTTTTAGCAATGGGAAGTGTCGTGTATGATATGACATATTCTAATATTTGGACGCTGTAAAGGGAAGGAATAAAATGAATACCCCCTGACTTTCTTGCCGGTTCTTCTCCGTACAAGGTCTACCGCCCTGTAGACTTACGAACCGATGGCGATGGCATAGTGACATTCCTTAGATAAATGATTGGTCTCGCTGCGCTCGACTAGATACCGCGCTACCTCCAAAAAATTAAACAATAGCTCCGTGAACGCGGCAACTCAATATTGTAGTGTGTGTAAGAACGGTGTCCTTCTTATTTCTTTATTTTTACACAGTTTGGCATCTTACTTCGGTTTATGACCAAAATTTAACAAAATATTCGGTACGTGCACCTCACATACAGTTTGCAACGCGACTGACAGCAGGCGACTGACGCGGGTACGCCGTAGTATTTCGGCGTAGTATTTTTTGCCGCATTTAACAAGTACGCCGGCAGTATCTAGTCGAGCGCAGCGAGACCAATCATTCATCTAAGTGACATTTAAAAGATATTTTTTGTAGCCTTAACTAAATAAATAATTTTGAATATTGATATATTGATGATGCTGTAAAGATACTCGTTTTTCGCATTAAACTGTTCCTTCACACATGATTGACAGCTAATCTTCGATTATTTTGATCCGTCCGTCTTTCACGATGTTCAGAGGAGTGTGCTTCTTAATGAAATTCTCGAATATCTTCTGGTCCCTTCCGATCACTTGAACCTTCTTTTTGTGGTCTCTGAACATCTGGAATGAGCAAAATGTATACAAATTATGAACTGAATCATCATCATCAACGTCAGCTCATTTTATGTCTCCACTGCTAGGGCCTTCCCCATTCCAGTAGGGATAGAAAATATGCTATAGTTTGATCAATATAGCTTGATACCTGTGACAGAAGTCATCAAAATCGAAGACGGCACTTTGTAAAAGCGTATGAAATTATTTGAGTATATTAAAATAACATTATTATTTATAATCCATCACATAATATACTACAATCACTTTTGTGATTCCATTTTATTTGTTAGATTAGATTTATTCCAATAAATTCCTGCATAACACACATTTATCATAATTTTAAAATATTACAATAAAATAAACGTACTCCTTTACAAGGTCATTTTATTACAAAAAAATACTAGTGTTGGGTTAGTATACCATGTGAAGTTCAATTGATATTCAATACCAATCGATTAAATTTAACTTCATAATTTTCATCCTAGCTACATTCACTAATTTGTTAGTCTTTATTAATTTTGTTTGAGTATATGACGTTTTTACAGAACTTCTAAAAATTTTAAAAGAAAATCAATTGGCACATTAGATAGGAACAGTACTTCATTAGGATAATGATATTCAATTGATAACTTCAATTATATTGTATTGTCTCAACCCTAGGCATGCTAATTTGACATCTGCCATGGGTATCAAGTTATATTGAACAGACTATAGTTATGTGGTCATCAGCTAACAAAGTGAAGTTCGTCGCTTACCGTGAACCCATTGCATCCGTCAGCCAAGTGCGCCGGCGCCCTGACTTGGTAGAACTTCTCTTTGTCTATGGGCGTCGCATATACCCCCCACACTACTGACTCCACTGGCTGACCATCAGCTAACAATTGGAAGTCCGTTCTTTTGTGCTTTGGAAGGCATGTAAAGTCGTTTGTCCCAGCTGCATATTAGCATTGTTAACAACCACCAATCCGCACTGGGCCCGCGTGGTGGTTTACGGCCCGTTCACCGTTCACGAGCGTCCCTACCCACAGTGCTGACACTACTGGCTGATCATAAGTGTTGACCACCAGCTAACAGAGTGAAAAAAAAAACCCATCGCCGCCGTCAAACATGTACACGGGTGCCATAGCCTGTAGACCTTTTCGCTGTCTATGGGCGTCTCATTTATGCTGACACTACTGGCTGACCTTTTGGCTTCGATATGTGGTTTATCATAACCAACAGCTAACAAAGTGAAGTTCGTCGCTTACCGTGAATCCATCACCACCGTCAGCTAAGAAGGCCGGCGGCGTGACTTGGTTAAAACTTCTCGCTGTGTATGGGCGTCTCATTAATCCCCCACGATGCTGACACTACTGGCCGATCTTCGAGCTTCAATTTGTGGTTTATCATGCATGATCAACAGCTAACAAAGTGAAGTTCGTCGCTTACCGTGAATCCATCACCACCGTCATCTAAGAAGGCCGGCGGCGACGTGACTTGGTAGGACTTCTTGTTGTGTATGGGCGTCTCATTTATTCCCCACGGTGCTGACACTACTGGCCGACCTTCGTACTTCAATTTGTGGTGTATCATGCATGATCAACAGCTAACAAAGTGAAGTTCGTCGCTTACCGTGAATCCATCGCTGCCGTCAACCAAATACGCCGGCGCCGCCGGCACCCCCCACGGTGCTAACACTTCTAGCTATACATTTGTGTTGACAATCAGCTTACAAAGTGAAGTTCGTCACTTACCGTGAACCCATCGCCGCCGTCAGCCAAATACGACGGCGCTGTCACTTGGTAGAACTTTTCACTGTCTATGGGCGCCCCGCCTTCTTTATCTCCAACGGTAGCTGACACCACCCGCTGGCCTTCCGGCTTAGAAACGTTGTATGTTACTTGTAAACCTGAAACAGATATATTGCAGAGTTACTAAGGTTAAAAGTAATAGAAGTAGTATTTAGCCTATATACCTACTGTCCAACTGCTGTGCAAATGCCTCCGTTGTTGGAATTAAGCCATCGCCATAATTTATAGGTATTGACATAGTATTTATTTATTTATATATTGAAATGATCACCAACATATAAAACATTTCCTCGAGGATTTTAGGTAAAGCGTGTTTCCTCCTTCGGCGTTATCATCACAAGATAAGGCCAAGTGCTAGGAAGGACAGGCCATAAACTACCACGCGGTTCCAGTGCGGATTGGTGGTTGTTAACGACTGTTAATGCAGCCGGGAAGAACGGCTTTACGTACCTTCGGAAGCACGGAAGAGCTTGAGATGATAAATGTTTTGTCAACCCCCTCCGCTATTCTCGTTCTTTGAAAAAGTTGCTTAACCTTAGCAATCGCAGATCGGGCAGAGGTCACTACGCCAACGAACAGCTCGAGACCAAGTGCTTACCGTAAGGAATACTCATTTATTGTATAACAGGCATTGGCGTTTTTTATTATTTTTGAATTTTATTTATTTTATTTATTTATTTATTTGGGAAAACATACAATACAATGAAGCATAAAGATATTACATAAAAACAGTGCATAGATCAGTAAAGTTTCCACTAATTACTAAGTCGTTTAAGTTAGATAAAACAGAATTTATATAAATATAACACTAAATTTAACCTCTAACAAATTTTAACCTTTAACAAAGACAAAAAAAAAGAAGAAATCCGTTAACAATTACAATGCTATATATTATTATACTAGCTGTGCTCGCGACTTCGTCCGCGTGGAATAGTGACTTTCGGCAGCATTTTTAATTTTTTAGGCTCTTTTCCCGTTTTTGCAACATTTTTCACTGATGCTTCGCTCCTATTGGTCGCAGCGTGATGTTATATAGCCTAAAGCCTTCCTCGATAAATGGACTATCCAACACAAAAAGAATTATTCAATTCGAACCAGTAGTTCCTGAGATTAGCGCGTTCAAACAAACAAACAAACAAACAAACAAACAAACAAACTCTTCAGCTTTATAATATTAGTATAGATTATTTACAAGATATAATTTTTTTCATTGCCGTGCGCTTACCAGACAACTGTAAGACCCAGGGTCCTTTGAAAGGGTGCTTCCCCCACTCATCGGCGACGCTCCTCTCCAAGGCCGCTAACACCCACCGCCCTTGTAACTCGAACGACTCCATCCTGTCATTGAACGGTAGCAACTCGAACAATGTCCCTTCAGTTATTGCTGAAATAGTTTTTACATAATTATATCACTTTATATATTCAGTTAGTATATACAAACATCACATGTACAATTTCGACGGTCCTGCCGCTTAGCGCGATTTCTTCCAGAGAATAAACAGACAGAAAACAGTATAATAATTATAGTTTCTACCTATGCTAAAATAAGTAAACACAATATCGTTTTTGAAATCTCCAATCCCGGAGCATATTGTCCATGTTAATATATACATTTGTGGTCATTCACCCCATATGGCACTACCTACGCCGACCACTGGTTAAGATAGATTGTGGAACAAGTGGAGCAAGTATTTTTACAACTTGTATCTGTTGCCGAGCTAGGAAAAACCCCGTAATACGGCAAGCAGCGCAGCGCCAGACTCTAGCGACCCACTTAAGTCAAGCCAAATTAATACAAACACTTAATTTAAAAAGAAATAAACCATAACTTTTAACGAGTAGTGAAAAATTTGAAGTGTGAACCTCTTTGTGTGTTTAATGTAAGTAGTGGTCGCCCAATGGTCGAAATTCGACCGTAATTTTATTAAGGCTGCACGGATTGTATCATATGCAATGAAAAATTAAAAAAGATAGAATGTGAGTTTGGATTATCCTCAGAATTTAGTTATTGTTCTGAGGGATTATCTACAGCTTAATGGTTTGGATTGGCATTGACAGATTTCGGCAGCTCCTCTTCCATTTTAGAAATTTTTAAAAAGAGTATAAATGCGTGTGTGTCAAATACACACTGTACTCCTTCTCTATATAAACTATAAGTGTGCGAAATTTCATACTCCTCCGTCCACGCAATTTTCGTAAAAACGGGTACAACGTTTTTGCTTCACGTATTAATATATAGATAAATGTGTGGATATGTGTAAGAGGGTGTATGTGTGCACTATTAAATTGCTAATTAAAAAAATATAAAAGAAAATATGTGATTATTTCATAAGAAATATAAATATATTGCCATATACATAATATTACTTCATACGGATAGAACAGATGGTACAGAGAGCAACAAAGGTAACCTTTATATGTATGGTACAATCTGAACACTAGCACTTTGTCAAAATAAATAGTGAATCGAACAGGGCCCCATCATCCTCTAATGGTGTTATTATGACACGGTATTGAAAGTTTTCAGTGACTTATTTGTCTGTTTTGTGTAAGTATATGTGTTTTTGTTCAAAAATATTATGAAAATATACTTACTTCCCTGTAGTATTGTTGATTTGATATTACCACGTTGCACGAATGCCAAATAATCTAGGTCAGTTTTGACTTTGTCCTTTGCCTGAAAAAGAAAAAGCAATAACGTAATATTGTATAGAAATTCGGTATCATCATCCCCCTAGACAAGTGGCAAATCGCTACTAGAATAGAAATCAAATAAATTGATTTTTATTTTTGTGCGGGATTGTCATGAGTGAGGTGCTCGATGGCGCAGTGGTTAACGCGCCCGGTTTGCGAGTCCTGAGGTTAAGCAGCTTTCGCAAAGGTCGGTCATCGGTTGGGTGACCAAAAATGTATCATCTCGAGCTCCTCCGTGCTTCGGAAGGCACGTAAAGCCGTTAGTCCCGGCTGCATTAGCAGTCGTTAACAACCATCAATCCGCACTGGGACCGCGTGGTAGTTTATGGTTCGTTCTCCCTATCCATCCATAGGGAAGGCTCGTGTCCCAGCAGTGGGGACATAAAATGAGCTGGTGATAGTGGTGGTGCTCATAAGTCAACGATACGTATAAATGACGTTTATGTCATTTATACGTATCGTATAATCGTATTTTTCTTTTCCCATAGAAGAAAAAAAAAAGAAAGAAAAATTGAATTATTTAATTTGTATTCTATTAGCGTTTTGCCACTTGTCTAGGAGGACAGGTCTGTCTCACTCTGCACTTTAGATACACTGTGGTATAATCAATCTTGATCAAACTCCACCTAGCGGATCGGTCGACCGTGTTATCGTTAACTGGAATTGGCATGGCACGAAGCAGCTACACAAGTTTACATAAGTTTGTCACTAGATGGCGTTGCTTCGATTTGAGTAGATAATAACCGCCTCTGTGGCCTAGTGATTAACGGTCTCAGACCCAGACGTCCCGGGTTAGGGCTTGTCTGTACGCCTGGCTAGCTGGCTAGCTACCACCATCTCATATAAATACGTTGTCATAACAAGAAATGTCAGTACCTAGCATTGTTGTATACCAGCAGCTAGAAAAAAGATAGCCATGGCCTTAGCAGTTGAGGATTTCGGGTGAAGTGCACTTCCACCGTCAGCCCGTTTCGGTTATTATCACTTAACATCAGGTGGGACGAACGCCAAGTGTTTACCAATCAGGAAATTAACAAAATATAGATTACTTACATATAAGTTCTGGGAATCGACAAGGGCGTCACCCAAAGCGCATTCGCCAAACACGCAGTCCTCGAAGTACAAAGTCGTTCTCGTTTCACCGATCGGTACATTCTCAGCCCTATGTACTATCTCAGCGAGAGGAGCTAGTTTCGCTTTTATTTGTAGATCTGAAAGATAAATAACCAAGAAATTAATAGTAATATGAAATAAAAATATATCTAATTTTACACATGTTAAGCACACATAAACTACATGTGTTAAAATGAAACAACTTTTACGGATCTACTCGCGTTTATTTTACACATTACTTATTTAATGTTTATCCTGACGTTTCGAACCCTTTGCAGGGTCCGTGGTCATAGGGACTTACTTGTGGACTTACGGACAGGGGTTACTTGTGTGAACACAATTAGGACATTAGTCTAGTATAAAATGTTGTTAAACCTACTATGTATTTATAACTTTGTTAAGATTAATGTCTGTTGTGTAACCAAACAAATAAATAAATAAATTTAATGCACAAATCAAACGTTAATGATGAAGTTTGGTTTGGACAAGTGATTGTAAACTTTATGGACATTCTTACAAATACTTTTTAGTTGTTTTTGAGTATCCAATATTTCAGGACAGTTAGATACAATACACCATTATTGACACTACTGTATTGAAGGTATATACTATATATATAAAAGTATTTTTATGAAGAATCCTTTAATAATTACTCTAAAATAATAAATGATAAACCAAAGCTGAACATCGCACTGGTTCGATGCCCAGCTTCGCCTCTATGTTTTATACCGCGCGCCGCCGCGCCGGTTGTTTGTCCACACCACAGAAGCGATTATAGAATAGAATAGAACAGAAAAAGTTTATTAATGCCGTAAGTAACTATTACAAATATCACAATACAAAATAATACAGTACAAAATAAAACAGAACATGCAACAATACAATTTAAGTATGGCACTAAAAGGTGTCCACTCAGCATAATGTCAGGTCACCTAAAAGAGTAACCTGACGCTGGTCTTCCGCGAACACCTAAGCGAGAGAGCACAGCAGTACGCAACCAAACACGCAGTGACAACTAAATTAACCAATTACAATTTAAGATTAAAAACTATTAAGAATAACGCATATACTAGTGGACGGACGGACGTATTAAACACAATTTTATAAGAATACATTAAAATTACAAGTCATGTAGTAACCTACAATGTAATCGCATTTTCAATGTTTTTGTTAGATAGTTCATCAAATAAGTCGTTAGTGCTAAAAGAGATAAATTCTTGACCTCTCTTGGCCGACATTTCAGATAACGTAGAGATTATTGTTATAATAAATAAACTGTTATGGTTAATTGACAGTAGACATCGCTTAAAATAGACAAATTACACAATGATTACATTATCATTAAGTAATGACAACAATAATATCAATTCAAGTTCAAGTTTGAACAATCATTGTATTGTACACTGCTTATATTGACTCTTGGTAATCATCGCATTTCCAAAATCATCATCATCATCATCATCATCTCAGTCAAAAGACGTCCACTGCTGGACAAAGGCCTCCCCCAAGGATATGAGGGGTATTTGCCGTAATCGCCACGCTTGGCAGGCGGGTTGGCGATCGCAGTAGGTTGAGGGTAACCTCAGAGAGATGCTGCTGCCCATCCTCTGGAATGGTCCCTTAGTCGGCTTTTACGACACCCACGGGAAGAGATGGGGTGGTGCAATTCTTTATCCCCGGCACCACACAGGGTATTTTTTCAGGGTATTTCCAAAATGCAACCAAATATTTATTTCCATGTCCATTAACCATTAGATCTATTGTGTACTAATATTTTTATTAATTTAGGACAACGTACTTTATTGTTGTTTATTTTTTGTGTGAATACTTACAGCGTGAGCTGTAAAACTATAAATCGTAAATCATACGACACAATAGCATATTCCCTTATTCTAAAATTAATTAATACTAATAAGTAAGGCGCTGCGCAAACGTAGACACTTTTTGTTACCTACACGGCACACCTTACAAGGAAACCGAGTTGCTGTATCAGTGTCAGGTGAAAGTAACTGGACACAAAAAGTGACTACGTCTGCGCAGGCAGGGCTGATTTCATATTCACTGGTAGCTTGTATCCCACACAAGACACAAAAGTGTATACGTTTGCGCAGCGCCTAAAAGGAGTAATAGTAACTCAATGTGAATCTATCTTGTATTCACACCTATAGCTGATAGAAAAAAAAAATAATAATTAATTCGACGACAGCCGAAACACGAACATTACCGAGAAACATTAAGAAAATATATTCTTTTGTACGCATATTGCTTTACAAATAAACAGAGAATAAGCTTTGAATGGTTGTTCCTTGTTTTTGTCTCTTTTACTCTAATTTAAAATTACGTTTACATGACGGGAACAAAACACGGAATAACTATTTGGATCTTAATCTTTGTTTATTCGTAAGGCACTAAGACTTTACGTAGCTATAAGTAGATATGTCACCGTATAATTGTACTTGTATTGTATTATAATTGTAATGGCGGCGGGGGAGTGGGTGAAAGACAAGTGATTCGTTCAGCCAATCAGCGTGCGCTTTGCGTTTTGTCAAACGCAAAATCACAATTTGACGGCTAGACATGGTCAGTTTATAAACTTACGAAAATTTCAGCGTTAGATTTTAAATTTTAGTGTTCGTTTACAATCTATCGACAGTTTATAATCTCACTAGATTAATTATAAACTAACGGTTCGTACAATTTTACGGTGACAGATACATATTAAAATGTTTGTTTGTCTCGCACTAGGTGCTCAGTAAGTTCACTTTAAGAAAAATACTACACACATTACTACGACCTTCTAAACGATAATAATTTACCTTCAGATATGGTCCGATCCAGGAATATAGGTCCTCCGTCCCACTTGACGTAGTCACCTCGAAAGTCGAAGTACACCGACAGATTGCCCATGTACTTGGTGAAAGCTGACGCTTGCACTATTAATGTCTGAAAGGATGCAAAAGAAATCTTGTTAAAGAGAACCCAAAAGTATGGTTGGTTTGGTTATGATACCTGTGGCGGTAGCCCAAGTAACATTAAGAAAACGATAGCGAAGTTCGAAAAGAACAAAATGTATGGGATTGACATAAGATTGACTACGTAATTTAGCGCGGCTTATGTTAATCCCATACATTTTATTATTTTCGAACTTCGCTATCGTTTTCTTAATGTTACCTTGGCTGAGCCTACTGTATAAAGTATGAGCAATAAAGGAACCGCATCTGTGGTCTAGGGGTACTGTTTGTGTACTCAGTTTGGCCGGTGGTAGGGCTTGTTTGTCCGCCTGGCTAGACACTACAGTCTTATATAAATATGTCACCGTAACATCAATGTTTGTAGCATTGTTGTGTTCCGGCAGCTAGAGATAAGATAGCCAGTGCCTCAGTAGTTGAGGATTCCGGGTGAAGTGCGCTACCATTGGCCTTATCATCACTCAACATCAGGCGAGATGAAAGCAGTGTGCTTACCCTTATTCTTAATGGAACTTTTGAAAGGAAATTCAACACGTCACTATAGTGGAACAACAGGAAATTCATTTAATCTGTTGTTGGCAACCACACCAAGCCATTAAAATACAACAGACCTTATGTTTTTTGTCAGCGCTCGGCTCAACGAAGACTGGATAGGGGCCAGCCACCGGCTCTCCGCTCGGAGAAGGTCCATTCCACAACAAAGAGTGAGTGTGACCACCGACAATGATGTCTATGTACTGGCCGAGATCGCGAGCGAGCTCTCTAAAACATAGGAAGGGTATTTATTTATTTAAATAGGACAACCTACAAGACACATTAAAACAAGAAAGAAGCTATATTTTTATCTTTAAACTGAATGCTGTCTCAATTATAGGTCGCCATGACATGCACTGGTGGGACGTATCAGAATAAAAAACAATAATAATACAACTAAAAAAAAGATAACAATATCATAAATATCAATAAGTATCAATAGACGTAAAAATTAATAAAATTATACTGAATATCTATATATATAAAATTCTCGTGTCACATGTTAGTTGTCATACTCCTCCTAAACGGCTCGATCGATTTTTATGAAATTTTATATGTATATTCGGTAGGTCTAACAATCGGTCGTAATCTATTTTTCATATCCCTAAGTGATAAGGGTGGTCCAACCCAAACATTTTTTTTTACAATTTAATTTTCCCACAGAACAGTTAACTATTCCGTGAATTTTCCAATACAAGATGTTCCACGATTTCTTTGTTTTGTTGTTATAGAAACTGTCAAAGTGGTACGAAGTCCGCCGGGACAGCTAGTTATATATAAAACTTAATATCTAAAAAGAAATAGAATAATTACAATTCGGAAGAACGAAATCCACGATCGGGATTTTTAACATTTTAGGAAAAGGGCTTTTAACTGACATACCGGGTCTGATCACTAAGGAGACTGTGAGGGTATCGGGAGCACGAGCATATATCTGCAGGTCGTCAGCATACAGGTGAAACTGGCAAGAGAGGAGAGGGGTAAGGAAGTTGATGAAGATAGAGAAAAGGAGAGGGGATAGGACACCACCCTGAGGCACGCCAGCAGTGACGGCACGAGAAACTGATAGTTTGTCATCAACTCGGACACACTGCCTACGATTGACGAGATAGCTGCGGAACCACTCAACCACAACGTCCGATCCAAGTACGACTTTTAGCATTGCCAAGAGTACATCAAAATCAACAGTGTTAAAGGCGTTGCTAAAATCTAAAAGAATCAAAGCTGTGAGCTGTTGATTCGACATACCCTCACGCACATCATCAGCCACCTCAGTCAAGGCGGTCACAGTGCTATGCCCAGGGCGGAAACCAGATTGGAAAGGACTAAGTAACTGGTTAGTATTGATAAACACACTAAGCTGGTGTAGGACAAGGCGTTCGAGGACTTTGGAGAGAAATGGAAGAATAGAAATAGGTCTAAAATGAGAGGGCAAAGAAGGGTTTGAGGTTTTAGGAATAGGGATAACTACAGCCTGACGCCAGCAACTCGGAAGAGTATCGGTGTCAAGCGAAAAGTTGAAAATGTGACAAAGAATGGGAATGACACCAGCAATGCAAAGATGAATCATGCGCCGGCCAATTCCATAATAATAACTCATTTGACTATAATATAAGTAATTCATGATAAATTATCATTCTTCTAAGACAGTAGTATCGCCATAACATCAATGTTTGTAGCATTGTTATGTTCCGGCAGCTATAGTGATGAGATAGCAAGTGACTCAGTAGTTAAGAATTCCGGTTGAAGTGCGATTCCACCTTCGGCCTTATTAACATTATTAACATCAGGTGAGATGAAGGCTAAATGCCCGTAAGATCATCATCATCAGCTCATTTTTCATCATCAGCTCGTTTTTAATGCCCGTAAGATACTTATCTAAAAAAAACCTGAAGAAATATTTTTTTATCTGTTCCTCAAAAGACAGTCGTGTCTTATCTAAATAGCGACAGCCGATTTGTTTTTATATGTGTGATTAACTCTCTTATTACTTAAGATTGTACAATCCAAATAATATAGGCTCAGAAAATCAGCCAATTTCAAATTGGACAAATTGTTTAATAGTCAGACAGACCAATCAACTAACAATAGCTTGTATCCTGTTTTAAATTGACATCTTCCTACGTGAATACAAATTCTCTTCAATGATACAAAAATTACTATAAAGAAGCAATTAGTCTTAACAACTATTAATGGCTTGCATCTGCACTATGTACTTCGACCTGCCTCAAGACTATTAATTCGATAACGTCTCAATAGTGTGTGTGTGTGTGTGTGTGTGTGTCGGTATTCTGATTTTGACATTAGAACTATGGAAAGTTGACGAAATCAGGCCAACAACACACGATTGTGGTGATTCAAATAGCAGAATCGAGTCCATAAAACGGCACCTTTCATTACCACCGCGAATATCTTCGTCATGTCAATAGATGGCGCTTTTAACTCCATGTGGTTATAGGATCCTGCCTTAATATACCTACCACAAATACGCAATCACGCATACACTGGGGGCGACGTGATTATGAGGGACTTTCTTCCCTTTCCCCCTTCCAGACACGAAACAAACTCGACGGGGGCTGAGGTCTACCCACTAAATAACCTAGTACCATCCCTTGGCCACCACGTGGATTGCACAGGATCACAAACAGCAAGCACTGAATTCAAGATATTAACGTACATATATTTTGAAAGAAATAGCTGCTTTAACTTAAAAAAAAACAGCTTAAAACAGCGTATAACCGGACTTATAACCGACTTTTAAGCGTATAACCGGCGAGAAGCTGAATGTTCCTGAAGCTGTAGTGATCAAACATCCTTATAGGGTTTCTAGATGCAATGCATGGTATCACTCACGCTTCCATCCCCTACGAAGATTCTCCAAAGCGTTCGAATCGGATATTTGTGTATCTAGATTACAAACTTACTTGTCAACTTTCAGACCACAGTGTGAGAGGAGGATGATAATGTCAACTCCTTTGTCTGTTAAGATCTGGGCCTCTCTTAGCGCCGCTTCTTTAGGATCCGTGAATACCACGTTGCCGGGCGATGAAAGGTCCTGGAAAGTTATTATAATATGATTTACCAAGTGTGAATATCTATGCGAATGCATACGTAAAAAGTAAGTAAAAGTAAAAAACATTAATTTTTATAAAAAGTAAAGTAAAAGCCTATAACTGTCCCACAGCTGGGCGAAGGCCTCCATCTTTGAAATCAAGTCGATATTACAATTGATGGGTAATGGCTTAATCACCACTCTTGCCAAATGCGGGTTAATGATCACAAATCCGGGCTATGCATCGAAAAATCCAAGACACACTTTGCTTGACCTGGGCATTGAACCCCAACCTTCGGGTATCTGGAGCGTTGCCACTCGGCCACCGAAGCGTTTATGAATAGAAAAATAAAAAATATTTATTTTACTGCAGTATCAGTAGTTATGAGACCGATGATGCCGATCTTCCTTCCCTTCCTCTCCACAATGACGTGTGGTTTGTACAGCCCCTGCAGAGATGGCTCCTTGGACGAATCCATGTTAGCAGCCACCACAGGAGCCTTGAGGGCTGACAGGTATGGAGCCAGACCCTGAGGACCATCATCGAACTCATGGTTGCCAATAGCCTGAAAGCACAATCAGGCACAATTTCAGGATTCAGAAGCTTTGTATACTTTGTATACAAAGCTTCTGAATCCTGAAACATTATTACGTATTGTACGTACGTATCCCCATTATTACGTATTGTCGCGGGTAGTACGTCACAAATGTCAAACGATGGCGCTTTATAAAAGCGGCCGGGAGCTGCGTAGCCGTAACAGTCGGTGCGCAGCTCTCGACCAGTCAACAGCTCCTGAGGATGCCCCGTGGAGGGGCGAAACACGTGTCGGGTATCGGTGTTGGTGTGCATTTTCGCTTGCACGCATTGTTTCTCCTGCATGTGCATACTTTTTGCGGGCGGGAGGGCGGTGCATGCGTACTGCATCCAAGCTGTATAAACGAGTGAGTTAGCGGAATTAACACTACATATTATTTAAATTACATTTTTTTGTACTATGGATTTCCGCAAAATAACGCCTAATTCCATTAATTATACTTTGTATCACAAAATTATATATATTATTATTTGTAAATAAAGTACTTAAAGAAAAAAGAAATAGTTAGGTAACAGTTGTTGGTTAATGATACAATTACCAAAAAAAAATTTAAAACATTTAAAATAATGACCGCTTAGTTTGTGTCAAGGCATTAAGTTACACGATGACGCTCGCGCTGGTCTTCCGTAAACACCAGAAAAGAAACTATTCGCCACCTCTTCTTCTTCGTTCTTCAACCAAAGGTTGTCTGGAAGAGATAGCTTAGCGATAATACCGTCATTGCCCAAACTAGCTTTAAGTTCATATGTAACTGTTGTTTCGTTTTTGTTTTCATCTGTATGTGAGCAATTAAGAATGTATCTATCTATATATATATAAATAACCATCTCATCACCAGGTAGGTCAAACCGTCAAACCACCGCTGTGTCAGTAGACTACACAAAAACCTCGTTTTTAATAAGTAGATAAATAAGATTCTTATATTTTCAGATAAAATCGGGAGCAAAGCCAGTAACGATTGAGGATATAAAATACATGGAGCGTCAAAAGAATAGAATATAATTTATTGCGTAAACTGTGTACCATTTGCGGTTGAGGATGCTGTACATTTGAGTTACAACAATGTACCCATAACGGGCATGCAATTATTAAATAGATTAAAACTAATCAAAAATAAAAACATGTATGAAGAAAATAATGAAAGTGGACGAAGCGAAACAAGTATGTATGGATCGTAGCAAGTGGAAAAAAGTGGTCTCTGCCTACCCCTACGGGAAAGAGGCGTGATTATATGTATGTATGTATGTATGTAAAAATAAAAACTTATGAAATATTTAAAACTAATCAAAGATTAATACTAACATGACACTTACAGTAACTTATCTTTATTATGTAAAATTCAAAAAATTCAAAATTCAAAATCATTTATTCAGTTTAGGCTACAAATAGCTCTTATGAACGTCATTTTAAGCCATCGGTTCGTAAGTCTATCTACTCTGGGCGGGAGATCTTGTACTGAGAAGAACCGGCAAGAAACTCAGCAAGTGTCCAGCTCTTTTCTCCCTTACAGCGTCATAAATATTGGAAAAAGCCCTATCATAAAGGACACTTTCCATCACAAATAAAAACACAAAAAGTAAAGGACAATCACAACATGTAAAATAACACAAAAAATAAAAAATAACTAAATAAAATATTTAAGTCAGCAAAAACATAATTTACCAGTTTAATTTTTTACAATATCATACAGTACTAGTAAAAGTCAAAAAAAAAAAAACTATAAGTAGTTAATAATAATAAAAATAAAACTAATTGTAATGTTCAATGCAACGCTATTTTGTTATCTGCAGGACACTATTTATAAGTAGTATTATGTATATGTTTTTTATTATAGCCAGGCTGTTTTATCTTCTAAATATTCTTTGACTGTATAATAACCTTTTTTTAATAAAGAAGACTTTACATGTTTTTTAAACTTATCTAAAGGTAAATCTAGTACAGTATTTGGTATTTTATTGTAATAGTGTATACCTTGCCCCAAGAAAGAACCAAGCACCTTCTGTAACCTGAACAGTGGCATTGCAAGTTTTGACTTATTTCTAGTATTAAAATTGTGTACATCACTGTGTTTAGCAAATGAATTGATATTACAACGTACAAGAACTATACAATTATAAATAAATTGAGACGCCACTGTCAAGACATCAATTTCTTTAAAAAGATTTCTTAAAGAAGTTCGTGAACCTAGTCTATAGATTGTTCTTACTGCTCGTTTCTGTAAAATGAATATAGTTTCAATATCAGCCGCTGTTCCCCACAGTAAGAGGCCATACGACATGACACTATGAAAATAACTAAAGTAAACTGTTCTAGCAGTTTCTACGTCTGTTAACTGCCTTATTTTTCTAATGGCATAAGCAGCAGAACTGAGTTTGCCGGCCAATTTCGAAATGTGAGGATTCCATTGAAGTTTTGAGTCAAGGGTTATACCTAAGAAAACTGTTGAGTCTACCAAATCTAATCGATCACCGTTTATTCTTATATCAGTTGGTTCATTTTTGACATTTGGTAATTTAAAATTAATACATTTTGTTTTTTTAGCATTAAGCTGCAAATTATTAATAGTAAACCAACTGAGTACATCAGAGAGTGCTTTGTTTACATCGTCGTAATTATTCTTACACCTACTTACATTAAAAATGAGTGAAGTATCATCTGCAAATAATACGATTTCACAGAAGTTCTCTACAAAGAATGGCAAGTCATTAATATAAATCAAAAACAGAAAAGGACCAAGAATGGACCCTTGTGGAACTCCCATTTTTACATGAGAACCAGATGATTTAGTTCCATTAATATCGACAGTTTGTGTTCGAGAGCTAAGATACGACTGAATTAAATTTAGTGCGAAATCTTTGAGACCGTAGTAATTTAGCTTCATCACCAGAGTTTTGTGCTCAACGCAATCGAAAGCCTTGGACAAGTCGCAAAACACTCCAAGGGCGTTTTGAGACTTCTCCCAGGCATCAAATATATGTTTTAATAGAGCAACACCTGCATCAGTAGTAGAACGACCCTTTGTAAATCCATATTGTTTATTATGTAAAAGGTTGTTTATGTTAAAATACGACATCAACTGTTCCAAAATAACTTTTTCATAAATTTTGCTTAGAGTTGGTAGTATTGAAATGGGTCGATAGTTACTGGGGTCTTCTTTGTTTCCCGATTTGAACAAAGGTATGACCTTACTAAACTTCATAAGATCGGGAAAGATACCTTTATTCACACAGTTATTAAAAATTTCAGCAAGATATGGTGCAATAGAATGTATAATATTCTTAATTACTTTTATAGAGATGCCCCACAAATCACTTGTGTTTTTCATTTTCAGTGATTTAAATGTTTTTATAATATCCATTGAATCAATATATTTAAATTGAAAAGAAACATTACAGTTTGGTACATATTTTTGGAGTAATGCTTGTGCAGCTTCTGGTGATGAATCCAAATTTGAGGTTGTCAGCACAGGTATATTTACAAAAAAATCATCAAAAATATTAGCAATATGTGAATCTGAATTGACTAAGTTGTCGTTTACTTTTAAAGTGAAAGTATTATCCCGTGGTTTAAATTTACCTGTTTCACGGTTTATAATGTCCCAAGTGGCTTTAATTTTATTGTTGGACTTTTTAATTTTTTCTTTAATATAATTAGATTTTGCTACTATACATATTTTCTTAAATATTTTCGAATAATTCTTTACATATTCCGTAAAATTAGAATTTTGGTTATATTGTTTTAGACTATATAAATCATACAATTTATTTCTACTTTTATATATACCAGTCGTGGCCCAGTCACAGAACTTAAGTTTATGAGTTATTTTGATTGTTCTTTGTGTAAACACTTGGTCATATTCAGTCTTTATGAAGTTAAAAAGATTAGTATATAATACATCTGGATCATCTTGTCCAAATGGCAATGCATTAATTTTACTCGATATATTATTTTTAAAACGCTCTACTCGCTCCTTTGTAACTGGTTTACAGTTCACTATTTTTGGCTCATCCTTAACATTAAAATCATAGGTCACCTTTAAACCGCAATGGTCAGACGTAAGCTTACTAATGACTGACTTAGAAACAGGGTCATAGTCTGTAAAAACATTATCAAGACAAGTGGCTGAATGTGAAGTTATTCTAGTGGGTTCGAGAAATAGATTAATGAGATTAAAACATTTAAACAAGGCAACAAGACGAACACTCATTGAAGTGCTTTCTAGAATATTTATATTAAAATCGCCACATACAAAAACAAATTTATTTTTTAATTTTAATTTTCTTAGTACGTCTTCCATTACAGATTCGAAAATACCGAAATTGCCCGATGGGGGTCGGTATACACACACTATTACAAAGCTATTAAACTCCACACATGATAGCTCAATATTACGCTCCACTGATAAGCCTACAATATCGTTGCGATCTTTATATTTTATATTACTTCTTACTAGTATTAAAGAACCACCGTGAATAGCTGAGCTTCGCACGTACGCGCTTGCTAATTGGAAATTATTTACATAGAATGATGTGTCATGACTTCTTAGCCAATGCTCAGTTAAACAAAATATATGAATTGCCTGACTTTTTGCAAATAATTCTAACTCTAAGTCTTTGCCAGCCAAACCTTGAATATTTTGATGTATAATAGTAATTAATGAGGACTTGGCTTTTGTCTTAGACCTCAGTTTAAACATGAGGTTGTTGTTACCTTATTACTAGTTGTAGATGTTGCATTAGTAGAACTACTAATGGTTACGTTGTTATGACGTAAAGACTTAGTTATATCATTTATAACTGTATCCTGTATATTATAAGCTAACAATTTAGCTATTTGGGTCCTACATTTCGTAGAAAGATACATAGTATCTGACGTCAAACTAAAGCTATTAATAAATTTATTTATATCAAAATATAAAATAGTGTCACTATGACGACAAATCAAATTAAACAATAATAAATTTAATTCATAAATGCGCTTATTTTGTTTCCAGGTCAAATTGGTACAATAGGGAAAAGCGCTAATTATTATCCTGCAATTTGTTTCTGATTGCAGTTTTATCAAAATATTAAAACTATTTATGATGTCACGTTTCTTCGTTTGTGAGCTGTCACCACATAACACAATAATATTAGTGGAACTATTCAATGAATCCTGTGATATTTTGTTTACTATAGCATTCAACATTTGCATTTGTAGGTTAATTAATTATTTTTATTTTTTAATGCATAGTATTCATCTAAGCTGTACAATACGTTATGTATTAACCACATTTTCAACTTGAATTTAAAAGTTGATAAACCAAGAGCTTTACTTAGCATGTGATGTTTTAGGTACCTACCTACTTAATTTTATTATATTAATTTAGAAATAGAAATAAAAATTGAAATTCTTTATTGTTATCTGTGTATAAACATAAATGTAGTTCTTAAATATTAAATAGTACATTTCAACATTTCATCCATTTCGGACGTACAATTTTTTGTACAGAATGGCTTATACATCTTAAAATAAAGAAGCTTTATTAGCTAGTAATATTATTCGCTAGGCATTATTATATAAGACATAAGTAGCTGTATTGTGTTAACAAACGGTCCATTGTTAAAGAATTTGCATTATCGTGCTTTTGATTAAAATAAAGATGTAAATGACTCAATTGCAAACAACTTCCTTTTGACACGGTAGCAGCGGTAGTAACGGAAACATATCATTATTATATTACAGAGAAGGTTGTAATTAGCTTGTCAAAATGAATTCTTCCGAGTTCTTTAGTTTGGCGACACTGCAACTGTGCAATGCATAGTTTCGTTTTTATAATTTCTTTTATTTTAAGAAAATAAAAGAAACTAGTTACTTATAAAAAAATTTGGAAAATTTGTAATAATTAAAACAACTTTTGGCTAAAAAAATATTTTATTTTTTAATGTTGTATTTACGTGCTTGTCAAATAAACATTTTTTTAACTAAGGCAGGTAAACACAAAGCATAACAAAAGAAGAATTATCTCTACAAAAGTGATATGCCAATATTTTGTTTTCTTTATTAAAATAAACAAACAGTGATAGGTTCATTAAATATGAAAACAAATTACAAATTGCATCATATTCAACATTCACCACAAGGTATCTAAAATACTTTTGTATCTAATAGGTACACATTTTAGACAAACTAAATCTATCTTTATATGATTATTATACATGATATGGCTGTGAGTGATATGCCTGTGACAAAAATGAGCTAATGATAATAATGATGCCTGTATATCAATACAGGAATTTCATGAATACTTTAGACATCGCGGTCTCTCTCAGGGTAACTTAAAATATATTTTTTAAGATTATTTACTTACTTACATATAATTTTAAGCAAATATTGTTGCGAACAAATTACAATTTGAAAAAACACAAAGTGTTGAAAAAAAACCACGAGCGGGATTCGAACCCGCACCCCATGATATGCCGGGTCTTTTGGTTAATATCATTGGTACCTATTAGTTTCGTGGTATTGGATTGGAATAGATCGCTTTTTAGTGCTAATCCAGTAAAATTTTAATGAAATTCTACTTATATTATTAAATGGTGTCGCAAATTGGTGTCGAACACTGGCTTAGAGAAACAATCTTCTCTAAATCACGAATTGTGAAAAAAAACTAGCACGTTACCCGCGACTACAACCCCGTGGATTTGAGATTTTCAAAATCAAGCTAATATTATACAACGTGTAAAAGAAAGGTGTAGTCAAAATGAAAAGATCCAAAGTGTCCGATCTAGGTCTTGTTACGAAGTCATGATTATTAACTTCAATGTGTTATGCAATTTAAAATTTAATATTTCTATTGTGACGTCACATCAAAATAAACAAGTCTCAGCCCTAGTGATTTAGTAACCTCTGTGTATGTACTTACATTTATGATCACAGCTGCTTGCTTATGCGCGCCTGACGCGCATCTCTTCCCAAATATAAATATTTCATTACCTAACCATTGCTTTTTTTTTTTATTGTAGCACGCCAAAATGGCTTCACCCTGCCTGATGAAAAGCAGCCAGTGAAGCCCAAGTAGTGAAAGCGTTCATCACAGCGCTACCACGCTATGCCGAACGCTCACACTATGGCGGCCTGCATAAATGCTTTTGAACCCGGGAGAGAAAGAGGAGGGAAACACGTGTGCGGGAAGCGCATTCCACATACACTGCATGGCAAATTAATAATTATGTCTTAATAACAACACATGCAAGTTCTAGATGGGGTACACTTTGGATCTTTTCATTTTGACCACACCTTTTTGTTTCACGTTGTATAGCCTAAAGTTACCCACAAAGAATGTAGCATTATAACAGTGAAATATTTTTTGGTATCGAACCAGTAGTTCCAGAGATTACCCTCCTCAAACAAAGTCACAAAACCTGTTTATTAATAGTATATATTATATTAATTGACCCAACATTAAGTGGCACACGGTAACATACCTATTTCCTATGCACCAATACTGGTTGTCTGGAAGAAATCGCTTTAAAGCGATAAGACCGCCAAATTGTAACTTTGTAAATTATTTATATTTTTTGTTCATGTTTATGTGACTCCGGGGTATGTTGGGCCAAGAGTCAGAATGTCCAGTCTGTCAAAATGACCAGCAATAATGCCCAATTATTAAAATTACCAGTTGTCATAATGTCTATGTGTCAAAACAACAAATTGCTAAAACGTCTAATTGCCATAATGTCCAGATAAACATCCAATTGATAAAATGCCTAGTTGTCATAATATCCAGGTGTCAAAACAACAAATTGCTAAAACGTCTAATGGCCATAATGTCAAGTTACCAAAACAAAATCACACTAATATTATAAATGCGAAAGTTTGTGTGTAATGTAATGTATATCTGTATATTTGTTCCTTCTTTACGCTGCAACGGATGGATGGATTTGGATGAAATTCGGCATTTTCATAGTCTTGCATTGCAATAAAGGTAATATCTATCTATTTATCTATCTATCTATGTAAATACCATTTCAGTTTCATTCGCCATTCGATCACGTTAACGAAAACGAGAATTGGTATGGCAAAATTTCAACTCTTCTCGTACCTATGTCGCCAGGAGGCGTTGCTTCAATGCCATACTTATTTTCGTTTTCGTAAACGTAATCGAATGAATACGGATAGTAAACAAAACTCACACTAGGCAGGCACCCTGATGCAATAGTATTACTATCAGATCATCATCATCATCATCTCAGCCAAAAGACGTCCACTGCTGGACAAAGGCCTCCCCCAAGGATCTCCACAACGACCGGTTTTGTGCTGCTCGCATCCAGCGGCTTCCCGCGACCTTCACCAGATCGTCGGTCCACCTTGTTGGAGGCCTGCCCACACTGCGCTTTCCGGTACGCGGTCGCCACTCCAGGACTATCAGATATTGATAAATAAATACTCACATGTGCATCGTGAGGAAGAAGGTTCATGAACTGCTGCGTAACATTCCACTTCAGCAGCGAATACCAGTACGTGCCCTGGAAGCTGTCGCCAGCATTGAGCAGCAAGGAATCCGGTTTCTCCTTCCTTAGAACGTCGATCTCATGATACAAGCGTGGGAACCCGCCGAGACAGGAGTTGTTGTTGTATTTGCATGTTGGAGTCTGTACAGAGGTCTCCTCAAATCTAGAATGGAAACGAGCGATGAAAGTATTTTTTTTGGGGGAAAGTGCTGATTTTGAACGGCATTTCAGCGTCACCGGACTTTTTTGGGGGCGGCGAGAAACTTGGGTTCCTCAAGCCGTGTGAAACGGAACACCGTCACAGGTTTTCTAGAGGGGATGGCATCACGCACTAGTTCGTGTCCCCGTTCTCTACTAGATTCTGGGTCAGATCGGGATGCAAGTGTGGTTGCACAGTTTAATGACCCCTTGTATTGAAAAGGAGGATATCCTTCACGGATGTCAGAGCGTGTGGGATCACTGCCAGACCATTTGGGACTCGGTCGTACCCTTTAACATTAGATCATAGAGGCGGTTTTTGTCTGTACCTTACCGATTAGTATTCGCTTAGGCTCTCCGCAGACAGAACAACGTTGATTACAGATTGCGGTGATAGGCAACTGGCAACGTTTCCATATAACCTAAAGAAACAACACAGACATAGCATCACTAGATGCGAGTTTTGACCAAGTTCAAAGTTCAAATAAAGAAATTGAATTGAATTGCGTTTTAGTTGTTGCAATCGATGATAGAATCTAAAATTGCCGCAACTGGACAACTATGTACGTCTAGTTGCTGATTTCCCCAACTGGCAATCACTAACTGTTGACTATGGATTAGAAAAGTTTATTTAGAATTGCGGCAACTGTAAACTGGAACCTAACGACATTTTTTTAAAGTTGATGGATTGTTTCTTTAACAACTTAGTTGTTCTTAAGCCAGACACAATAGAAATTCAATTGTTCTATGGCACGCTGTGGTTACATTGGGCGTCCAAGTATCTACCTAAGTTGATAGTTTCTGCGACTAAAATTGCTCTGTCTGCGGAGCGCTTTATACGAATATTCAAACCCGAAACGACGCGTCAGACGCACGGTTTATCTGTGCTGTCCTGTGCTAATTGCGAGTTTTATTAACCATTTGATCACGTTAACGAAAATTTAATTATTACGAGAATTTATTACGAGATTTTTTATGGCAACATTGCAATTCACCTCGTTTGTCGCCAAGAGACCTAACTAGTGCGAATTTTATTCGCCATTCGATCACATTAAAATACCTTGTATGGCATTGAAACTCTTCAATGCCCGGTGCAAAATGAGAGTTAAAATTTTGCCAACAAATTACCTTTAATTTTCCTTAACGAGATCAATTGGCAAATGAAACTCCTTCTTAGCACTCTGTCCACTGCACTTTCGTCATACTGTTTATTGTATCTTCCGTAGTAAAAAACGCAATGAACGCGGATATCGTTTACCGCATCGTCAACCGCTCGTATTTTTACAGAACCACAAAGGTCAAACCCAATAAGTTCTATCAGAAGGCCAAGCCAATATCATTTCACTTGTCCTTGCTACTGTTATAATACGTCATGATTGCTGCATCGACCTCTTGAAGTCGTGCAACCATAGGTCATTGACTTCATTACAAAATACTAGTTGATAACCTACATTGGAAATTACTCTATTTCTTTAATAATTAAAGTTATAAACAGCCTTTAACGGTACAATGCCACTAAGCAATTTTTGAACCGGTGACATATAATTTATCCTCTTATAAATAGGTATATCAATTACGAGTGCTCTTATTCGTATTCGAAATCACGAATTACATACATCTGAAATTCATAAATGGGAAGAAATTATACTCTAAGTAGAAAAGGTGTACCTAAATAGTGCTAAAATTATTATATTAACAACAATTTTTTGTGATTTTCAATTTGCACACCTGTCTCACATGCACATGGGAGGGGGCACATGGGATTAGGCCATTACCGCCTCTATTTTGACCACCGGTACTGGCGGTACTCAACCTCAGGTGAGATGTAGTAATGCAAGCCAGTGGGTTTATACGTTTGGCATTATTCGATAATATTTGGATCTAAATCAATATCAAAAGTATCCAACAGTTGGGCTGGTGATCGATCGCAATCACGGACTTATACCCACATCGAAAATCCGAAACACACTTTGCATGACCTAGGAATTGACACCACAGAGTAGATAAAATTTATTTACTCATGTGTCCAGACATCGTACGCTTTATCATTAATTCGATATTGTTTTCTCCTCCAAACTCTAAAAAGTTGCTTACCTTGCGTGAAAGTCGTTGTAATGAATTATATCCAACTTGTACAGTCCCTCAAAAGGTAAAGCGAATCCATGAACAGCAACCACCAAGACCAATAACACCGCACTCACAATATTAAACATTTTCAGTATTTTTCAGTTCCACAATGTTTACATGGGCAAGGTCACACGGTCGCTGTTTAAAAGGCGCAAGCGACAATAACCACAGAGTAAATAATAGTACTATAACTGAGTAACTATTATTAGGTATTATTATTTAATCTGTGCTTTATAGAAGAGTCCTTTTCCCGCAAGTCACGAAGCACGACTAGACAGGTTAACCAAGCGGCTTATGTCAGCGAAGCAATACGAAATGGATTCACTGATAAAAAATTACGCAGCGATGAGTAAAGCTTGTGGTACACTGGTGATAAAACAATAGGTAGCAATGAAGCATTTAAAATTTACGAATAAAAAGTGTACTTATTTCTTTTTTGTTCTGACTTGATTACTTGATTGCTTTATTTTTGAGTGATTGCAAATATAAAATTTGACACTACCTTTTTTATGACAGAATAACGGCTCCCGCCCACTACCGACTTTTTGTAAGACTGATAATATAATCGGTCCGATTTTTTCACGGACGTTTCAGTACCTATTTTATGACCGACTTTTTGTAAGTAGGACATGTTGCGTTGCAACATAGAATTCCATACGTTTCATTTTCACCGACTAAAAAATCCGTCAAAGATTATATCGGACGTGGGCAGGGGCACTAAATCTTTTAATCTACACACAATGTTACCTACGTCAATACCCAACTAGTTTATAGTAATGGGTATGTATGTAGTATGTAGGTCAAAAGTTAAGGTATTGAATTTGTATGGAATAAAAATTACTCTTCAGTAATTGACTTTTTATTTAATTAGAAAGTCTATATTGCTATCTACTGCCCCATTGATATCTCTATAATTACATCAATTTATCGCTACAATTGATGGCTATTAGCATAATTACCATGCACGGTAGGTAAAATACGTTAGTAATCACAAGCCTGAAATCTGAAATACATTTTGCCAGATATACATGTAATATAATTGTAGAGGCCTATGTCCACAGTGGACTAGTTTAGGCTGATTATGCTGTAATATATATATATTTTTAATAAACAGGGGCCCGACCGCCTAACCGATCGCTTTCACTTCGTGCGTGGTTTATGACGTCATCTTGTCGTTTCGTGCCACCTATGAAAGCAATATCGAAAGCTTATAGCTTTTAGCTTTTGATATTGCTTTTATAGGCGGTGCGAGGTGGCAAGATGACGTCATAAACTGTACGCGTAGTCAAAGCGATCGCTTAAGCGGTCGGAGGGCAGGCTGGGAATTGAACACAGGACCTCTGGATATCAGACCAAGCCCTTTGCCACTCGGCCGAGATGTTATTTCATTAATAAGTTTAATATGTAACTGTATACGAGTATTTATTTATTAAATGCTCTATAATAAATGCATGCTGTCTTACAGCCTTACAAATAAAAATATTTAAGTAATTAGTTAGCGTTAATCAATGGATAACTAATTAGTTAGCCAAAATTGTTACAAATAAAAGTTATTTAGCGCTAAGCAATTGCTTAAAAGCGGCCTATCTGTCAAAAAAATAAAGGATAAAAAATGATTATTACGGGTTATCCCTAAGAGATAGACATATACCATCAAGGACTTTTTTATAGACCTTTTTAAGATGTACAAAACTGTAGTACATTATTTTGATCTATCTCGTAGGGTTCAGCCAGCGTGTGCAATGTAAGCGCAAAAAAATGTGAAACCTCTAAACTCTAAAATTATCAGTGTTTCTCTACTATATTACGTACGTATTTATACATATAAACCTTCCTCTTGAATCACTCTATCTATTAAAAAACCGCATCAAAATCCGTTGCGTAGTTTTAAAGATCTAAGCATACATACATACATACATACATACATAGGGACAGCGGGAAGCGACTTTGTTTTATACTATGTAGTGATATTGAGAGAATTAAGGGATCTAAAATATCTTAGAAGATTTCGGAGGGAAAAAACTTACAGTGACCGTTTAAATCTACCGATATACCTTCTGTGTAAAACTACCGGGAATTGTTCAATAAAACCAAAAAAGTAATTTATTCGTCAAAATTTATTTTGTCGCCTTTAAAGTAGGCCCCTTCGCTTGCAATACAGCTACGCCAGCGCTTGACCCAGTCCTCCATACACTTTTTGGAAGCTGATTGAGGTATGGTCTTCAACTCTTTCAGCGAATTTTCTTTTATAGATTCAATCGAATCGAAATGCCTTCCTCGAAGTGGTAATTTTCACCTCGGGAACAGGAAAATGCCAGACGGAGCCATATCAGGAGAGTACAGCGCTTGGTCGATGACATTCGTCGAGTTTTTGGCTAAAAACTCTTGCACAATGATGGCTTTGTGCGATGGTGCATTATCATGGTGTAAAATCCATTAATTGTCGTTCCATAAATCTGGCCGTTTTCGGCGGATATTGTCTCTCAAACGCCGCATGACAACTAAATAATATTCTGTATTTACCGTTTGTCCCTCTAGAAGAAATTCGTAGTGCACTACACCGCGGCAATCGAAGAAAACTATCAGTATAACTTAACTTTGATTTTCGAGCGGCTTTGACGCGGTTTTTTGGGTTTCGATTCGTTTTCGAGGCGCCATTCTGAAGATTGTTGACTTGTTTGCATATCGTATTCATAAACCCATGTCTCGTCGCCAGTTATTATGCGGTTCGTGAAGGTGGAATACCAGTTCAAATGCCAGTAACAGTAAATCAGTAAAATCATAAAGTATAATAATACTACGGAAAAGTAAAATCACGAATACAATAGGTTCAAACATAATATGTCAAAAGTCATTATATACTTTATGTGCGAAAAAGCAAAAACTTCTACACAATTATGCCAAACTTTCACGTTAAAATAACGTTATTTCTTAAGTCAAACTCAATAACGATGTTTAGTTAACCAAATGATTAAAGTGTTTTATTTGTGAGCGCTGCTAATCAGATGCTTAAAATTTAAGCAAATGATTACTTAAGTAATTGCTTAGATGATGATTAAAAATGTTTTATTTGTAAGACTGTAAGTTGTTTATTGAAGAGGTACACCAAAAGCAATACACATTCATTCAACTCATTCATTAATAATACTGGTTACAATTTACAACTGGAGTTGCTTGCCGTCACCTGCGGGGGCTAGCGGTCGATACTTGAGGAAAACCACTGTTGAGAAAACCACAATGGCGGACGTAGCAAGCTAGAACTACAAGCGTCGCCTTTACAGGTAAAAAGCCAAAAGGCTCAAAAATTATACAAATGCTTAAATCAAGTTATTGTAATGCCAAAGAGACTTAACTAAGTTATTAAAAAACATCTCCCCAACGTCAGTTAATAGGACATCTGTTAGTTAGCTCAAAAGTGGTGACGTCACTCGGCTGGAGTGGTGTTGACTTTTTTTTTTTGACCCAGGGGAAAATCTGCTCGCAGATTCCGTAGACCCGGGGCTGGCCTTGTTCTTTTTTTCTAAAAAGGATTAAGACCGACCCGGTAAAAACCCCTGGGGTTTGCCTTTAGCCTTTATAAGGGCTGTGAAGGCTAAGTGGTGTTGACGCGACACTCAGGAGCGCAGGTCGAGGGCGGGAGGTCCGCTCGTTTGAAACAATATTAAGCAACGTTTTTTTATCTACGGTATACTTTGGGGATGCCGTCGACGGTAGCCGTCGACAAACCACTGTTGAGGATTGGACGCGGCACACCACAACCACAAAATAATGAAACTACAGACGGTAAGCTCCATGCGAATGCGCTTGCGCAACTCACACATAGACAGCCTCTCATGCACACGGAATCTCGCGACAGCTGTGCGTTCGGTCTGTTCCGAGATCAGGGTGTTGCGGAAACCCACAACACACACTATGCTACCGTTTAAAATTAGGTTACACCTTAAAATCTACAAAATCCACTCACAGTTCTATGCCGCTCCCGCCGTCCAGAACGGGATCCATATGGTCTGATGGGGTCTGAATTCGAGTCCGGGTCTTCTCGGGTTCCCTAATCACACCCAACGACTATCCCAAGTGCACTTTTCCCCCGAAGAAATACCTGCTTTCTCCAGCAGCGGAGACGCCGACATCCAATCCCGGGATGGCGAATTGTACTCCCGATGCGATTCACTTACGACGTACACACACACAAAACACAGGTTGCAAAATACACTTAATTAGAGTAATACGGCTCCAAATGCCCTTATTACTGCTTAAAATCTATTTAATTATCAACACACGATAACCTATCAACCAGCCATTGTTGCCTTCCCGAGACAAGTGTACATTATGCCACTAAATAAATTGAATCTCGATAATCGATTCCCAAATCGATCCGTCCATAATACAAATCAAAGTTTTATTTCCAACAAAAATAAATGCCTGTTTATTTGCAACACAGGGTATATACATTAGTTGCTCGAGCGCGGCAGGTATAGGCTTACCTTCTGGGTTCTGCAATCCATCCATCTATCCATCAATGCCATCTGCCGGTGACAGCCGCCGACACGACGACGAACGGCGCGTCGACGGCTGCAGTTACTTATATACGTCGTCGACAAATTGCCGTTCGTGTGTAAGAGGACTTAGGTAATCACAGTCTCTAATTTATAATAAAAAATAAAATATGTTTTTATAGTCACGTCTATTATTATGATATTGCTATGTCTCGGTGCATTGTTATCAATCCATATAAATAATTAGAAAATGAACCGACCTCACTTAGCGCAATCTCGTTCAGTTCATTAAAGAGTTGCAATTAATAAATGGTACGTTAATAGCTCCTTATAAACTTGCCTTTATCTAAATGAGAAAGCAAACACGTCATTAAAACTGTAGTAAAAGAATTGACAGCTATAATAGCTAGGAAGGGCTATAGTGATAAGTTATCACTATTCTCTTGATAACTGATAAAACATGACTCGGTTATATTTTGTAAATGTCTGTTTTTTTTTACTTTTTTACATTAGCGTGTATTTTTTTTTGTGGCGTTTATATTCCTTCTCTAAAAGGTGCCTCAAGTGCCTAGTGCAAGTTTCATTTTAGAATTTTGCCATAAGTACAAATTCTCGTTTTCTTTGACGTGATTATTATTCTTCCTTTATTTATTACTAGCCGCCCGCTCGCGACTTCGTCCGCTTGAGTGAACACCCGTATCCTATAGAACCCTATGGCAGCGCAGCGCCACCTACCGGGTCCAATTATATGCATGTTTTATACATATAAACCTTCCTCTTGAAACACTCTATCTATTAAAAAAACCCCGCTCAGGGAGGCGCGGATGGTTATGTGGGGTTCTCCCCTCCAGCTCCCGCCTCCCTGCCCAGACCCGAGGGTCTCGACAGGGATTCGGGAGGAGGGGCCTACCCACTAAAAACCACTGTACATCCCCTTCACGTGCCTCTAGGATGACTGGGGTCACCGGTTAGGCAGTCACCAGTGTACGGGTGGCAACCCTAGTCTAGGCTAACCACAAGACCAGAAGCGGGTGAAATCGATCGAACGATCGAATGGCGAATTAAACTTACACTAGGATCCCTGTTGGTAAGGTCCCTGGCAAGCTGATTGGAAACGCACTTCACCCTTCAATCCTCGATTTGCTAAGAAACTAGCTCTCTTTTCCTCAGGGAAGGCTCGTGCGAATTTTATTCTCTATTCTATTATGTAAACGAAATCGAAAATTTATATGCCTTCTTGGTTACAAATGAGATGAGTCAAAACTTTGCTCAAAAAATTCTCGCTTTCGTAAATACGTACGTACACTCGTAGTTACATGTATTCACATATTGCTACACCATGGGGTCCTTTAACGAGGTGTGACGAAGCAACTTGCGGGTCGGCAAGGAGATGACGGCTGGTGGAACACAATCCTGCTTCACAAGCTAGCTGTCTTCGCATCAGTCTGGTCTCCGCTTCTACTTAACATCAGATGTAGCAGAGTCTTTTGCCTACTAACAGATAAAAAAACCGGCCAAGTGCGTGTCGGGCCACGCGCAGTGTAGGGTTCCGTAGCCCATCTCAATAATGCGGACTCTAAGAGGGCTTTTAAGAACATTTATTTAATGTCTGATTGGGAACGCACTTCACCTTCAATCCTCGATTTGCTAAGAAACTAGCTCTCTTATCCTCAGGGAAGGCTCGTCCGAATTTTATTCTCTATTCTATTATGTAAACGAAAACGAAAATTTGTATGCCTTCTGCCCCCCGACCGCCTAACCGATAGCTTTGACTACGCGTATAGTTTATGACGTCATCTTGCCATCTCGCACCGCCTATGAAAGCAATATCAAAAGCTAAAGGCTTACAGCTTTCGATATTGCTTTCATAGGCGGCATGAAACAACAAGATGACGTCATAAACCACACACGAAGTCAAAGCGATCGGTTAGGCGGTCGGGCCCCTGGTTACAAATGAGATGAGTCAAAATTTTGCTCAACAAATTCTCGTTTTCGTAATACGTACGTAGGCACTCGTAGTTACATGTATTCCCATATTGCTACAACATGGGGTCCTTTAACGAGGTGTGACGAAGCAACTTGCGGGTCGGCAAGGAGATGACGGCTGGTGGAACACAATCCTGCTTCACAAGCTAGCTGTCTTCGCATCAGTCTGGTCCCCGCTTCTACTTAACATCAGATGTAGCAGAGTCTTTTGCCTACTAACAGATATAAAAAACGGCCAAGTGCGTGTCGGGCCACGCGCAGTGTAGGGTTCCGTAGCCCATCACAATAATGCGGACTCTGAGAAGAGGGCTTTTATGAACATTTATTTAATGTAGATACTACCGGTTTCACACACCTGAATTTGTACTGCGCCAAGTACATTTTACAAGTTTACGAGTAAACTTGTAAAGCCTACTTAGCTGTGATAGTTTTCCTTTTGACTTTGTCATAATATACAACTAGCAGCGGCTTGCGGTTATTTTGACCGATTTGATTTGACGACGACACATTTTATTTTATTTTATTCATAGCTCGGCAAATGTCTCCACTCCACTTGATGTTAAGTGGAAATAGAGTCCCTGTTGTTCCCTGCATGACGTTGACAGTTGACAGTTTGTTGTTGGTTTGAGATACGAAACATTTAAAAATTCTTCTTATTTAAGTTTTTCTTCCAATATTTTACAAAGAAATGATTAATTGTATGGGCAGTCAAATAAATTAACCGATTTTTTAGAATATATCAATAATAATATGTTGTCTATTACCAAGCCCAATTTTGCTAATCTCCTTTTAAAATAAATTTTGTATAAAAACTACTTGGAAAATATGAGCCACATAAGCACAAAGCGCATCATGCAGCAATAAAATAGGTGCTGTCAAAACTCAGTCTAGTTATTTGACTGCCCATACAATTAATCATTTCTTTGTAATACATTGAAAAAAAAACTTAAATAAGTAGGATTCTAACATAATAATAGGCAAGAATACTTAAAAAAATTAAAAAAGGAATACACTTACTAACAAAATAAATAATTAGTCTACAAAAGTCGCACTGCTAGGATATGGCGAGGAGATTGGGCCATAGCCCATAGCGCACACTGGCACGGGTGCGGAGCAGTCGTGACAAAAACTGGGACCACTGGTTTTACGTGTCTTGCAAAAGATCCCCTCCTTTTCACTCCTTCCCTCCTCCGAGAGAAACACACATAGATGGTATTTCCCACCCATCCCGTGGGCCAGCATTGCGAAAGTTACTTAAAGCTCACTACTCACCACGCCCGATTCGGAGGGGGGGGGGGGGGTTCGTTGAATTTATTACCCATTATCTCTGCAACATAATATACGTTGTCAGTTTAAAAATTTAATTTGTTTATGCTCTCACCAATTATCTAGCTCAAGATAAGTATTCTTAAGAAACTCGTTAGTATAGTAAGATAATATGGATAAATGCATAGACATGGACATGCATGCAACATAGAAAAAACACCTAGACCCGAAATAAATTTAGAAAAACAGTCCTTCTCTAAATTAACCCGACCGGGAATTGAACCCGGGGCTTCGGAGACGGCGCGACGCCCGACCCGGCGCGCTAACCACTCGACCACGGAGGTCGTCCAATTTAAAAATGTTGCAATTCATCAAAAGTAACATAAAATAATTTATTCACTCAAGTACTAAGATTTGCTTATCGCGCTATAAATTTGAACTATCTTCGAAATTACGGCAATTGTTCGAAAATCGTCGGGTAGAGCGTCGAGCGACGTGACCACTCTCTCAGAGGCCTCGCGGCGGACTGATTTGATACTAATAGAACGCAGAGTTTTGTAGTAGCTTTAGAGCAGTTTTAAAATATTTATAGAAAAATTATAGAGCTAATTTAGTAAAAAGAATTTTGCGCATAATTTAAAGAACACTTTTTTCCATAGTAAAAAGCTTTTATCTTATATTTATATAGTAAGTTTAATAGAGAAAACAATTATTTTATCACCTATAATTTCTTTAAAAATTCAAAATGTTCGGATTTTTATAGTTTTTGTTAGTAACCAAAATCTAAAAATGTTTTCAACAAACTATTTTGCTGAAGATCTTTCAAATTGAAATAAAATTTTTGTTCTTAGGTTTGTCAGTAATTTAAACACATTTTTAAGCTTCGAAGTTGACGCGGAAAGTCAAATTATGAAAACCTCTGTTCAATTATCTGGTTATAAATTCCAAAATATCCACAAATCTAAAAATGTTTTCAACAAACTATTTTGATGACAAGATCGCCTAATGATATAAGTAATTAACATATTTGTAAAGTAAATATTCATAGATATTAAGAGGTTTGAAAAGTACAGTTTTTGAGCAAAACGGCGTAAACGCTCTTAACAAAATTTTGCACTTTAAAGCTTAATAGTTCGCAAACGGATGCCTCAATCAAAAAACTGTTTCCACAAACCCGCAATATTTTTGAAATTGCTACCTAACGGCACCCTACACTATGGAGTAGACAAGAAAAAAAAATTACATCCCCACTTCACGTGTAGGGGAGGTAACCTAAAAAAATATTTTTAAAAATGTTACTTCACCGCTTTGTCGGCGTGATATGTATATCCATGCCAAATTACAGCTTTCTAGTACTTAAGAGTCTATGAGCTAGGCTGGGGATAGACAGACAGACGGACAGACGGACATGGCGAAACTATAAGGGTTCCTTGTTGACTACGGATTGTAATTACTTACTAACAATCTATGGAATTATTCTGAAATAAATAATTATTTTTATTTTTAATAATATACTTACCCTTTATTTATTATTTCTTAAAACTAGATTTTTACAATACTTATTTTAATATAAAAACAATAAAACATTATAAAAACTTAATTCTAGAGTGTCGCCAGCAGCGGGCCAGGGCCCAAGCTACCGTGGTCTGAGCTGCAGAGTGAGGAACCTCCTGACAGTTGGTGCCGTGTCAAGGAGTATTGCTTTCTGAATCTGACCCTTGATCCAACCATCAAGCGAAAGCCTCTTAAGATGTTGGTCGAGGCTCTTCGCTATCAGACCGTTCGCTGAAATATTTTGACCTGACCCGGTATGTCACATGGCGGGTGCGGTTTCGAATTACGCACCGTGAACATTTTTTCAACACTTTTTAAAATATATTTTTTTATTCCTAGCACGGCAAATGACTCCATACCACCTGATGTTAAGTGGAAATGGAGTCCAGACGCGAAGACAACTGGTGCAGCGTGAAAACAACGCAGCATCAGTCAACCTCACTCTGCCGGCCCCCAAGGTGCTTCTGCACGCCTCGTTTGAAGGACCCCATAGGAAGGAGGGAAAACGTGTGCTGGTAGACTATTCCATCTTTTGGAGGTGCGACAAAGAAACGAGTCACCAAATTTCTTTGTGCACGATGGGATATGTGTGACAGTGAAGCGATGACTCCGGAGAGCAGCACGTGTACTCCTATGGAGGAAAGGAGAAGGTGGGATAAGGTCAAACAGTTCTTCAGAGCACTCGCAGTGGTATAAGCGATAGAAAACGCTGAGTGACGCTATATCTCTACGCAATTGGGTTCGAGAGTATTAGTGACCTCTGCATTGCCGATAATGCGTACAGCGCGACGCTGCAATCTGTCTGAGGCATCAAGAATGTACTTTGCGGAACCGTCCCAGATGTGCGAGCAATACTCCACGCAAGACCTTACCTGAGTCTTGTACAAAAGACGCAACTGGTCAGGCGTAAAGAATCGCCGCACTCTGTTCAGGACACCGGGTTTTCGTGAGGCTGTTTTGATCACGACTTCGATGTAGTCCTTTTAATTCAGATCACAGCGAATCGTCATATCGAGCATGTTGATATTGCTTTGCAGGCTTAGAGATGTGCCCTGAAGAGTTGGAAGAAATTGAAATTGTTCGCTACATAATTAGCGTAAAAATTATAATTATTATATTAATCATATCATAGGTATATAAGACGATAGAGACGATATAACTCCTTTACAATAAAGTTTTATTTACATTATGTACAACTAGCAGTTAAGCATAAATAACATTACAATGGAGGCCAATACAACGTAGCTTCGTTATGAGCTGACTCTGGTAGCCATTTTAAATATTCATCCAACAAATCTGAAACAAACGGAAAAAAAAAGTTACTACAAGACAATTTACAGTCCAAAAGATCGAACCGCTAAATCCACAGCCAGATTGCTAGTTGATTGCGTATTACACTACGACAGTCTCCGACAACGGTGACAGAAAGTACGCAGTGAACAAGAAATCCGTACTTTTTATTTCTGCTCAAGAGACAATTTCAGTTTCACCGGACTTTTAAAGGAGCGGCGAGAACTTAAGAGGCCTATCACAAAATGCGCGCGCTCGCGCTTTCTCAGTACTACCTAAACATCACATACACACATCACGTACATCGCAAATCTAGCAATTTGTGCAGTTGTAATGTACATTTATTTGAAGTTTAATAATTTTTTATCGTTCAAAAAAAGTATATAATTTGAAATCTTATAAACTAACGTTAATTCTGGTGTACATTTTACTTGATAATATTAATGGAGTAAAGAGATATTTACAGCTAAATCTGAACGTTTTATGGCTTTGAATGGGATTTTTTTTGTAGAAATTCCATTCATATTTCGAAATTCCGAGGCCGCTACGAACTTAACCACTATTTAAGTTTTATATTTTAATATATTTTTTATTTCGTTTGCTTAGTAAAGTAGTTCAATCCATGAGTTTGAAAATTGCCGTCAGCGTATTTAATTGAAAACTAGCTTCGGAATTTGGGCTTTATATAAATAGATAATGTAAAATTGCAGAAAGCGAGGCCGCTACGAATTATACATTAGTATTAAACTATTCTCCACCATACAATAAGTCAAAATTGTCTAAGGGTTTCAGTTTCTCTGAACAAGAACGCCGAAGTTGGGCATTTTATGCAAATATCACGGTCAAAATGTAAATAGGCCTCTTAAAGGATTCCTCAAGCCGTGTGAAACGAAACACCGTCAGAGGTTTTCTAGAGGGAATCACGCATCACGCACTAGTGCGTGTCCCGGTTCCCTACTAGATTCTCCGAGGGGTTCTGATCGGAGAACCTGGAGCGGAACAACCCGAGGGCGCCTCTAAAGCCTAGAACCTCGGCTCGGGTTGACCGGGTCGTGGGGGAAGAAACCCGCTCGCCGCGTCGAAAGACGCCAGTGATAGTGGCCGAGCGGAGTGTCAAAGCATGCTACATAAGCCAAAAAATCTTTACATTTATGTAATAACTAGCTGTGTCCGCCGCATCGCTCGCATAGACTAAAAAGAATTAGACTACGACATATCCTATAACCTGCCTCCCTAGACAAGTGGCAAAACGCTATAGAATAGAAATTAAATAGAATGATTTATTGTATAGGATAAGAGAGAGAGAGGAGCTCGATGGCGCAGCGGTTAACACGCCCGGTCTGCAAGTGCTAAGGTTAAGCAATTTTCGCAAAGGCCGGTCATCGGATGGGTGACCAAAAATGTATCATCTCGAGCTCCTCCGTGCTTCGGAAGGCACGTAAAGCCGTTGGTCCTGGCTGTATAGCAGTCGTTAACAACCACCAACCCGCACTGGGCCCGCGTGGTGGTTTATGGCCCGTTCTCCCTATCCATATAGGGAAGGCTCGTGCCCCAGCAGTGGGACATAAACGTCATTTATACGTATCGTTGACTTATGGGGGGGCTGGCCAGACAACGGCCAGACAACGGCTCGTTTGCAGACTATTAATATAAGAAGTGGTTCTCGGATAAGGACACAAACGGACAGACAGACAGACAGACTACGTTGAGTTTTATAAGTTAACAAAATGTAAAGCTGTTAGCCAGAAACATACTGTAATCAGGAAGGTTTGTTTTCCATGACAGCATATCGTCGTGCTAAATCATCATCTGCTGTAAATACAGACACAATAGAACTTTAATTGTTTTGCGGCGCTGATTCGCGCTCACGCGAAAAACCAAATAAGTATAGATTTTTGCAAAACTGAGTTAAATATGAATTTTTCTTAGAAAAAACGAAAGCTATCTAATGGTATATATAACCCAGTTTGCTCTATAACGCATAGTCAGAAAGATAGTGACATCTTTTACCTACGCTACCCGGAATACAATTTGGAACATTGGTTTGTCCCACGCGCCTGTGTTCGTGCCTATGTTTTTTGTATACCAAGCACGGCAAATGACTCTATTTCACCTGACGTTAAGTGAATATGGAGTCCAGATGCGACGACAACTGGTGCACCGTGTAAACAACGCAGCATCAGTTACCCTCACTCTGCCGGCCCACAAGGTGCCTCTTCACGCCTCGTTTGATGGACCCCATATCATAGGAAGGAGGGAAAACAGGAGGGATATCAGGGGGCATATGTGCGTCCGTCACCTCGGCAACCTCAAAGTTCCCTAACCTCTCTGCAATAGATTCTAATTTAAGGGATCCCCTCAGCCGATATTGTGATATTGGGAGAATTCAATGCCCACCACGTCGGATGGCTTGGGTCTCGCACAACTGGTCACGCGGGAAGATCCGTTCATGACTTCGTTTGGCCTACATTTTCTACCAACTGATTACTGGTTTTACGTGTGGAGGAATATACACTTTCCTAATTGGACCTATTGCTGACTTCTTGCCGGTGCTGAGTTTCTTGCCGGTTCTTCTCCGTACAAAGTGTCCCGCCCTGTGTAGACTTACGAACTGATGGTATAGTGACATTCATAAGTCCGGTACTATACATAAAGACGTTACCAGAACGTTTGAAATAAAGTACTAAATAATTTAATTTGTGCAGCTGATTAATGTTAATCAAATAATGACGACCTCCTTGGTCGAGTGATTTGTACACCGGTTTTCATGGTGTCGCCATCTCTGAGGTCCCGGGTTCGATCCCCGGTCGGGTCAATTTAGAAATTATTGTTTTTCTAAATAGTCTCGGGTCTGGGTGTTTTCTATGTATAATAAGTATGTATTTAAGTATTTTAAGTATGTTTATCCGTTGTCTAGTAACCATTTAACGAGTTTCATAACGAAGCTAATATTAATAGAAGCTAATATTAGATAATATTACTGTAACTTCAATATATTTTGTATGCTCTTGAGGCAGATCATAGTGGCTCTGATTTGATTGTGTAAGACCGCATACCATACCTATGTTTCACGAAATAAAAGTATTTGAATTTGAATTTGAATTTGAAGCTTCTCATGGGCTAAATTTTTTTTCTAAAGAAACCTTTCCCCGATATTAAGAAACAACATGTTTTTAACACTATTTTCTTTAACAATAACCCTTAACAATGTTGAATTTAATACAAAAGACAATTTATTACTAACATTTATCCAAGTGTCATTATTTTAATCACACTTATGTAAATATTAGACACAAAAATTTCCAGTAATCGTAATAGGTAGTCATAACAACCTTGTTAAAATACTTACATCTTATAAAGAGCTCTCTGCAATTTTTTTAAAAACTTTGCATTATGTTTTAGTTTTTAGTAAAAACAGTCTTTTTTAATGATTAATAAAAATATTGACTATTTTTTTTTACTTTTTTTTTTCAAGTGCTAATTGCTGCACTGAAGCTAAATTAAATATTTATAAAATTTACAAAATATAGTGAAAAAATTAAACGCCTACCCGACCCAGACCCATTGCGGAAGACCCAGGTTCGATTCCTGGCTGGGTCGGGTAGGCGTTTAATTTTTTCACTGTGTTTTGTAAATTTTATAAATATTTAATATTGACTATGTTAAGGCACGTGACAATTTCAGGTTCGTGACCTTACTACCTACCAGGAGTAATGACTCCTGTCTACTCTCTACCTAATCTCCAGACAATGTATTCTGTGCTCCTGGTACACAAACACAAGACATCATAACACATATTACTCATGGTCACCTAATCACACACACGGACACAGCTCTACAAAGAAGTGCCTACACTTCTGACCGCTTAGTACAGTAGTACTGCGAGGTAGTCAACATTTTGTACGGATTTAATAATCTAATTTGGGTTTTAAATCTTAAAGGACACCGGGCTAATTAATCATAAAATACTGATTACTATTTTGATATTGTTTAACCGTTATTTGATTGTTTAGTGTAGGTAATCTACTTGTATAAAAATAAAACGACTCAAAATTGTAATTAGAATTAGTTACTTAAAGAAATTTACTTGTTTTACCCCAGAGGGTTATTCAGAGGCTAGGCAATGAGCACCGTAAAAGCCACATGAGTCCATGTTTAACCGAACCCGTCATGTAGATACTCAGTGTGCCTTTTACCCAAGATAGGTTAATCGTACTAAGATTTGACAGCGATCGACTCAGTTTAGTTCATAAACTGAATCGCAATAAATCCATGGTAAGGCCCCAGGTCTAAAATTAATCCTTGTATTTATAAAATTTATAAAATACAGTGATAAAATTAAACGCCTACCCGACCCAGCCAGGAATCGAACCTAGGTTTTCCGCAATCCGGGCGGCTGCACTGACCGCTATGCTACCGGGAAGCCTTCGCGTCCTGGCTGGGTCGGGTAGGCGTTTAATTTTTTCACTGTATTTTATAAATTTTATAAATATTTAATTTAGCTTCAGTGCAGCAATTAGCACTTGAAAATTTAAAAAAAATAAAGAAAAAATAAAAAAAGTAAAAATTTATTAATCATTGTTTTGCTATGTATATGCATGTATGTATATGTATATGTGTATGTAATAACATGCTTTTTACTGATGCTTTCCTTTGTTCAATGCTGTAATCGATGTTTTAATTTTTAAGATTCTGTTGATATCAGCCATTTCCATTTGTTTTAACATCATTCTGTCTAACATGTTTATATAATATTTAACGCAAATTTTCAAATCGCATACATTGTGCCTCTACTATTAAACTAACTACATACTTAGATCTCTATATTTTCCTTAAACCATAGCTTCATTAAAAAAGGCTTTATTAATTTGAAAAAAATTGTATACTACTGTTTTTTGTATTGGGTACTGATATGTATGCATCGTTATTCACAGCTACAAGATGAATCAAAAGTACTCATCTTTAAGTATATTTGAATATTTTTTTACTTTGACTTGCCTGTTCCCCCTTTGGTGTTTCCATCCATAGAGAAGGCTTGTACCCCAGCAGTGGGGACATAAAATGAGCTGGTGATTATAATAATAAGATTTCACTTACAACTAGACTCCTGCTTCCATATATCCATTAGCGCGTCTCTTGTTCCAGCCCTCTTCATAATGAGCGCCTTCAGTATAACCTCAGTTCGTGGTTGCAGCTTCGCCCAACTCTTGACCATGGTGGAAGGGGGGGAGAGGAGGGACCCAGTATACTTCCTCAGCTTCGGGAACACGGTGCCGTCCAGAAGGAACCTTGCGAACCACCTGTTGGTTTAATTTTGTCGTTATTATTTTTTTCTGAAAAGTTTGAAGTTTGTTGTATACCAGGAGTACAAAAACGGTCGATATGGAGATCCTTGGAGGATGCCTTTATCTGCATTGGACGTCTTCTGGCTGATATGATGATAACGATTATTATGATAAGTAACGATAAGTTTTTAACAGGCTAAACACAAGAATGCTTTCACGATTATTTAATAAGCCTGGTCCTGACCAAATTACTGAGCAATATTTAAGTCATTTGGAAACCTAATTACTAAGTGCCTTACAAATAAACAAAGAATAAGGTCCGAATAGTTATTCCGTGTTTTGTTCCTGTCATGTAAACGTCATTTCAAATTAGAGTAAACGAGACAAAACACGAAATAAATATTCGGACTTTATTCTTTGTTTATTTGTAAGGGGGTAAGTCTATAAAGATCGGATTGCAGCTGAGCCTCATCATTCAAAACATATTTTCTTAGTAGAACAGTTGAGTTTAAGTTCTTAACTTAATCTAATACTTAAAACTAAAATGCAAATTATAGGCTTAGCATTAAAATATGTTGCAGCTTCAAGAAACTGCAACGATGATTCTCAGGGGAGCCCGTGATGTGTGTTATGTTATGACATCATAAGACAAGATAGTCAGATCCGTTTCTATCTTCATCATCATCATCATCATCATCATCTCAGCCAAAAGACGTCCACTGCTGGACAAAGGCCTCCACCAAGATGGGGGGTATTTGCCATAATCGCCACGCTTGGCAGGCGGGTTGGCGATCGCAGTAGGTTGAAAGTAACCTCAGAGAGATGCTGCTGCCCATCCTCTGGAATGGTCCCTTAGTCGCCTTTTACGACACCCACGGGTTGAGATGGGGTGGTGCAATTCTTTATCCCCGGCACCACACAGGGAGGGTTTCTATCTTAGACCCTTAGAATAATTACGTATAGAAAGATAGTCTTCATACAAGCGCTCTGTCAAAAGTGAAGCACTAAACCGATTCACACTTTCGTGACGATTACTTGCTTGCGCTCGGCGGCACGCACGCGTACACTTCTAACTCCGTAATCTACATTAAAAACTCAGCGTTTGGAGCCATACCTGGCTCCAAAAAAGGTTCTTCAAAATGGGCGCGCGGACTTACTTTCTACACCGTAATTATTCTAAGCTTAGACCTTTATACTACAAAATGAAGAATACTTAGAAGGTAAGTTTCATACTTTGCGCGCTCGAGCAACTCGCACATAATCCCTTGCACGGACACAGAAGCAGGCCTGTGTCACTACGTAACCTTTTCCACATGAGCTGATACGATCGTGCGAATCGACCACGATCAAATTTGACCCTAAACAATTGGCGTTTAGGGTCAAATTTGATCGTTGGTTGCGCCTGTTTCAGGCGATCGTGTTAGACCGGATTTTTTTAATGGAAGAAAAACAAAAATTTAAAAAATTAAAAGAAATAAAGCATGAAGCCGGGGGCGTTCCGAAGAAATAGCGAAATAAATATCGATGATGATCATAATATTAGTCGACGACTCGTTATATATAGCCCGGCGATTTTAAGTCGAGATTCCGTCCGAGGGACGTCGCGATCTCGGGTTTGAAAGGGGTAATTCGGTCGACTTATTCACCTACACGCAAAGAAGCTGCAAAGAAACCTCAAAGTCAACGGACTTTTTCTCTTAAGGACATTATTTTTGTAACTTTTACACTAATTAATAAAATTTAAACTATTTACGATTATAATTTTACTTAAATAACCTATTTGTATGTACATCTTGCGTTAAAATTAAAAGTATAGAATTTGAAAGGTATTATGTGGGTAGAATACAAAATAATCTCACCAGTCTGCATTATCTTACTTATTACGCATGCACGTACACTGAAATATTGAATTGAATTGAATTTAATCTTGAATATTAATATCTAAAACCGTTCAGTAGTTTTTGCGTGAAAGAGTCACAAACATACATATACATACATATCTATTGATATGTATGTACGTGTATGTTGATATGTGTGTTAAAATTAAAAGTATAGAATTTGAAAGATACCTCACTAGTCTGCATTATCTTGCTGATATTATAAATGCGTGTTTGTGAGGATGGATATTAAATGATATTTCATTCAAGATGTACATACGAATAGGTAATTTAAGTAAAATTATAGTCGTAAATAGTTTAAATTATATTAATTTAGTGTAAAAGTTACAAAAATAATGTCCTTAAGAGAAAAAGTCAGCTGACTGGAGGTTTCTTTGCAGCTTGATTGTGGCTGAAGTAAGGACGTTAGAAGAATGTTTTTTGTTTTGGTGAACAGAACAATTACAGATCTAAAATTTGATACCAAGTAGTTTTTATGTGTACACATATTTTTGAATAACTATCTAGATTTGTGACAAGTGAATTTGTCTTGTGTATGTAAATAAATATATAAATAAGTTGTACCTATGTGTGCGTTGCTGGAGCGCGTTCGTAGGATGCCTATCTTCTGCAGTTTCCTTATTTTTTGCTTTAGACACCAATAATTTTCTCATCATTACTTCATAAAAACTATATGTATTTTACCTGTATCGCTCGACTTTGTCTGGAAACTCGACTTCCGCAGTGGGCAGCTCCCAGCCCGCCTTGCCAAACGTGCCTTTGAAATGGCATCTCACTTTACCGGATTTCTCATCGTATCTCGGCTCTGGGTCGGCAAGTGGCTCTCCTGACGACAACAACGTTAAAATTGAATAATTAATATAAACTAGTGGGTCGCCCGCAAAACTTCGCATTTATTCAACAGATTTTTTAGGAATTTCGAAACCTATGACACAGGCTTCTTTATTTTTCTGCACATCTACGGCTGGAGCTCTTCAAAATAAGACAATAACCGATTTTTTATGTGCAGCTATCGTCCCATAATCATTAGGACAAAAATCGGCTTACGCTATTAATATATATATATAACAACACTAGTTTTTTTTTATTTGGACACCAGCCATGATGTACGATCTTTATTTTGTAAGATATAAGGTTGAAAACGTACTACGAGCTAGTCTAGTTTGACGCATTTCTCTTTTTTAAGTTTACCAGTCCCTCTACTAGATTTTCCATTGGATCGGAATCGTCTCCTGAAGGCCAGGACCTCGGCTCGGGTTGACTGGGTCGTGAGGGTGGGCAAAAGGGCAGGCACATGTCTGTACTTGGAGTCCTTATAGACTTACTCAAGTTACATAGCTGCGGCACATATACAAGCAGCCACTCCGGCTCTAGTAACACAGCTGCGGCACATGTACCGGCAGCCACTCCGGCTCTATGGCGGTTACGTTTCTCACCAGCATCTTCTTGATATCCTCTATTTCTAGTCTATCACGAATACCGTAAGAAATGCATAGAAAGGAATTAAGATTTACCCAAGTAACATAGCTCCGGCACATATACCGGCAGCCACTCCGGCTCTATGGCGGTGACGTTTCTCAGCAGCATTTTCTTGGCATTATCCTTCTTGGTTTGCAGTCCATCAATAATTCTCTAAAAAATTAACAACTTACCTTTTTAGGAGGAGTGCGCAGATTGCCTTTACAGCGTAACCGGATTTTTGTAGGCGGCACGTGAAACCAAAGGTTCTTCAAGCCTTGGTAATCGAACATATTCAGAGACTTTCTAGAGAGGAAGACAAGAGTGGCACGGAATTAAAAACGGAAAACCCAAAATGCGCCTTAAAATGCTCGAATCTCAAGAACGTTGACATAAGTTTGCCAACAGTTTCAGATAAGGCGATTTTAGATGTTCCGTTCCGTTCCGTAAATCATATAAAATAAGAATATTTTATATAGATTGACCTAAGTTACATAGCTGCGGCACATGTACGGTGACCACTCCAGCTAATGGCGATGACGTTTCACATCAGCATCTTCTTAGTCTCCTCTATTCCTAGTCTATCGCGAATACTCTAAGGTATAGAAAGGAATTAAGACTTACTCAAGTACCATTGCTGCGGCACATATACCGGCAGCCACTCCGGCTCTATGGCGGTAACGTTTCTCATCCGCATCTTCTTAGTATCCTCTATTCCTAGTTTATCATGAATACCCTAAGAAATGCATAGAAAGCAATTAAGACTTACCCAAGTTACACAGCTGCGGCACATATACCGGCAGCCACACCGGCTCTATGGCGGTGACGTTTCTCATCAGCATCTTCTTAGTATCATCTATTCCTAGTCTATCATAAATACCCTAAGAAATGCATAGAAAGCAATTAAGACTTACCCAAGTTACACAGCTGCGGCACATATACCGGCAGCCACTCCGGCTCTATGGCGGTGACGTTTCTTATCAGCATCTTCTTGGTATCTTCTGTCCCCGTCTCGTACAGCTCTTGGTACACCACCCATTCAGGGATAGTCTTTCGCAGTACTGACATGGAGTGTAGGTGCACGGGTTCGTCTAACTCGCCGCAGTGGTACGCGTACTTGAATTTACGTTTATCTTCGCCTGGCAAAAATAGTAACATTTATATTGGTCGGCAGCTATGTTAATTTTTATTTTATTTTATTAGTTTAGTATTCAAAATGTTTGATCAATAAATATTTTTTCTTTCTTGCTTTCATGTGTGTTTTAAGATTTATATTTACAAATTAATTTATTTATTTATTATTATTAGTTACACGGGACGGACCCAATTACATAACTAACATAGGTACATAATATAAAAATTATCATCATTATTATTATTACATAACTATACAATTATGGCCACGCAACAGAGCGACTTGGCGGGTACGCAGCAAGTAAATTATCTGCTGTACTTAAGCCTTTCTACGTGTATAGATAGTAGTACATAAGCAGATTATTTTTCTTTGCACGGCGAATGACTCCACTCCACCTGTTAAGTGGAAATGAAGTCCTGACGCGAAGGCAACTGGTGCAGCGTGAAAACATCGCAGCATCAGTCACCCTCACTCTGCCGTCCCACCAGGTGCCTCTCACGGTGCTCTCGTTTGAGGGATCCCATGACATAGGAAGGAGGGAGAACGTGTGGTGGTAGACGATTCCATCTTTTGAAAGGACGACAAAGAAACGAGTCACCTAATTTATAATATTGATATAATATAGGTGTAGGTGTTTTAATATTTATATTAAATTTAATGCTTTTCAGCCTGACCACGCAACAGAGCGACTGATTCAATTTAATTTCTTTGCAAGGCGAATGACTCCACTCCACCTGATGTTAATTGGAAATACGAGCCCAGACGCAAAAACAACTGGTGCAGTGCGAAAACAGCGCAGCATCAGTCCCTCACCCTGCCGATTAACCCATGTATGTAATAAGTTAACCATAGTCCACAAACAACAACTACATAAACCAATGGCTTCACTTTATTTGCTTTTGATGGTCTCATGTGGTCTCCCTCTCTCCTTCTGCCTCTCTCTCCATCTCTTCCTATGCCTCTCACACCCTCTCTCCATCTGCCTCTCTCCCTTTCTTTTTCTACCTCTATATCCGTATCTCCCTCTGTCTCTCTTCTTCACCCTCTTCTCTCTTTTTCTCTCTTTCACCCAATATTATTTATATCTTTGTACCTTTCGTAATTTCTTTCTTTCGTTTCCTTACTCTTAGGATGGTTACCCTTCCGGAACTTATGTTGCAAAACAAGAGATACTTGACAGTTAAAGTGAAAGTTTTGTATGGACTATCTGTCAAGTAAACGCTAATGGGAACTTACTTGTAGATGGTGAAAGAGGCCTAAACTATTATTACCTTGTTTGACCTCATCCAGTCCAATTTTCCTGCCAACCTGGTCTCCCAAGCCGCTCAGCACCAACTGCCTCAGCAACCTGGCTTGGTTGTCATCGGGGGGTTTCATCTCAGGATCCACTGTGGCTTCCACATTCGCTATACTGAGGTTGATCTCTGACGTCAGCTGTTTGCGGAGCTTGCGAATCTCTTTGATTGCCTAAGGAATTTTTTTAAATTATAATTATTAATTATTGTTTCCTAAAGGAGGACGGGCAAAAATATATGGAAGCATACCAATAACAACATGCGATATATCATTGGAAAGGTTTTTTAATGTACTTTAATTATTGTTATGGTGGGAAGTCTCAAGCTGCTGTGTAAAAAAAGTTAAGACGCAATAAAGCCAAACTCTTCCTTAAAAATATTAGGTGTTGATTTTTATATGTAACATCAATTTCTTGATTTTTTTTTTGTAAAACAACATTAGCTACTAGTATAACATATAGCAAAAATCACAGAATCCGATAAAAAAAAAGCCAAAGGTCGATAACATAATAATATAGCAAAAATCACAGTTCGATAAACAAAGCCAAAGTATTATTTATTTATTACTATTAGCAAAACATGCATACCCACTTTTTTTTTACAAGTGACAGTTCTGTTCAATATGGCCGACTAATTAACTTCAATCGATCTGTACAAAGTACAATTTTATAATAATGTAACATAAGCAAAACAGCATTGCACAACGCGAGCAGTAATTAATTATTATATTTTTATTGAATACAGTTTAAAGCCGCCTTTCTTTGTGTGCACACATTACTTACATATTTCTATAATAAATCAAGAGTTTACTTTCGATTGTTGTTATTTTACAATCAAGTCCAAATCAAGATAAATCAATCAAGTCAGTGTACGAGTAAAGCAAGGGCTCGTACATTAGTGGTCCTTCGAGAAACTTTTTAGTGTTTTTGTCAGTTTTTCGTGTGGTTGCGATTCGGCTCTTCGGCCTCCCAGAAGCGGGTCTCACCGACAGAGTTGAGAAGGCGCATAAGACCAAACGGAAGCTGTGAAAACGTTAAAGAAGAACAAGCGACAAGGGAAACAAGTCCTACTACGCATATCTCAATTAAAGTGAGATAAATATCAGATCAAGACATAATCAAGTCAATTCAAGTTATCAAGACGGTACGTACCTATCAAGAATAGAAAGGCAAGAAGGCTGAACTCACCATCAAGACCAACACTTATCAGTATCAAGCCAGGTAATTTTTTATCAAGTTTTACCTACTGTTTGATTAATCATGGAATCAATCATCACCAACCAATATCAGATTTCTGAAGCAATAAAGAACTTCTTACGAAATTTTAAGAAAGATGGAGCAGAACGCAAGACTTCTGAAAATATCAAGAGAAGAATCGATAACCTGGATTTACACTGGGCCGAGTATCAGAGCAACCATCAGAAGTTATTGAACCATCTAAATACGGATCACGAATATTTTTCCGAAGATGCGTACGACATGACTCGCAAAACATATCAAGAAACCAGAGATTTTATTGAAAAACATCTTTATTTAGAACAAGCTACCGTGTCGAAACCAAAAGCATCCCCTTTGCGCTTACCCGTTGCGAAGGAACCCGAGCCCGTCGCAGTTACACCTTCAATCAAATGGGCGGAGGAAGAGCCGTTAACCCGGAAATACGCGTCACAAGGAACTAACAGCCTCCTGGATGATATGCTTAAGAAGCAAACTATCAACTTCCGGGCCTTTTCAAGAACAGTGTCTCAGATTAATATTGAAAACATCACAGAAAAATGGGAGTTTGAAGACACATTGAGGTCATTACACTCTCGTTGGCAAGCTATAGATTCTCTTCACTGGGAGATCGACGGCATCTTAAATGGGTCAGATACGGCATACGAAATGAGTTTCACACAACATGAAAAGAAATACAATGACATCAAGAGAGCCATCAATAACAAGCTATGGTCTGTTTCACACCGGGAAAAATCGACGCCACAACTAGACATTCCTGTTTTTTCCGGAAATTACCAACAATGGACGTCATTCAAGGACCTTTTCTGTGAAACGATTCATAATAACCCTGCTCTATCAAATGCACAGAAGATGCAGCATCTTAAAAGCAAGTTAAGAGGCGAGGCTGAGCGTCTGATACAGCACCTACAGATTGGATCCGAAAATTATCTTGCAAGTTGGGAAATTCTGAACCACAGATACAACAACAAGAAACTGATATTTACATCCCACATGAATATCATGATGAGCATGCCAGTAACTCAACAAGCTACTTCAAATCAAATAAAACGTATTCATGACGTCACGACTGAATGTTTGAATGCTATCAAGAACTTGGGCGTTAACATTGACAGCTGGGACCCCATACTCATTCACATATTATCACAAAAGTTGGACTCCGAAACGCATAGTGAATACATGAGCTCATTGAAAGATCCAAGGGAGCTACCAAAACTGAGAGATTTCATGAAGTTCTTAGAAAATAAGTTTACGACTATGGAGTCGTCCCGCCGCAAACAAGATTCATCTCAAAAACCAAGCTACAACATGCCATCTTCATCAGAAAAGCCGGAGTATGCTCATCAAACTAGAAAGTATCAGCATCATTCTAGTAACAAAATTATTTTGCAACAAACAAAGGCACCCAGAAATAGAATAAATTGCGCAATATGTGACAGCAATGAACACGGAATTTATTACTGCAAGCGATTTTTAGAAATGTCGCCAACGCAAAAGCGACAAGCAATAATAAAATTAAATTATTGCGCAAACTGCCTTTGTAGCCACTTTGGAAAAAACTGCATATCAAGCAAACGTTGCCGGGAATGTGACGGAAATCATAACACGATTTTACATGACGCTTTCAACAAGTTCAATAACCCTTCATCAAGGAATGGGAATCCGGGAACAAGCTCCCAACCGTCAAACACTTATGTGGCTCGACAGTGGGAATCGACAGAAGTTCTGTTAGCAACAGCTGTAATCAATGTAACAGGAGTTGACGGCGTATCCCGGAAAATGCGAGCTCTCATAGATCCGGGATCACAGATATCAATAATTACAGAAAACGCTGCACAACAACTAAGACTGCCGCGACAAAAATGTTCCGGTATTATCACAGGAGTGGGCACCAAGGACACCACCTGTAAAGGAAAAATTATTATTTGTTGCTCGTCGTTGGCTGAACACTTTTTATTTACAACCGAAACATTTGTAATGAACAAATTAACAAAGAACTTGCCAAACTTTACATTTGACAAGCCTAACTGGGAGTACCTGGATAAATTATCACTCGCCGATCCAGAATTTTACATAAGTCGCCCGATTGATATCCTGTTGGGAGCTGATGTATACTCAAGTATTTTACTGGAAGGAATCAGGAGAGCAGACAATATACGGCCTGTTGCACAAAAAACAAAACTTGGTTGGATTTTATATGGCAAAACAGAAACATTACAATGTAATGTCGTATTAAATAACATTGAAGACATACAGCGATTCTGGGAAATTGAGGAAATATCAAGTGACTCACCTCAATCAGCTGAAGATCTGGAATGTATTAACTACTACAAGTCAACTACAACAAGGATGAAGGATGGACGATATCAAGTACGTCTCCCACTCAAAACGAATATTGAGGAAATAGGTCAATCAAGAAATAAGGCCATGGCTCAGTACCTACAGTTAGAAAGAAAATTCAATGCAAATAAGCAAGTAGCAAGTCAATATCAAGCATTTATGCATGAGTATCAAGAATTAGGTCACATGAGAGTCGCTGCCGCCAAAGGGACACCGCAATATTTTTTACCCCACCATTGCGTGTTACGCGACTCAACTACAACTCCACTGCGTGTCGTATTCAACGCATCTCAGAATACAAGCAATGGAAAGAGCTTAAACGATTACATGTATAAAGGACCTAACTTGCAGCAGGACCTCTTTACATTGATTTTAAAGTGGCGTCAGTATAGCATAGCCTTCACTGCAGACGTTGAAAAGCTCTTCAGACAGATCTGGGTGCACCCTGACGACCTAAAATTCCAGAAAATCCTATGGCGATTTAAAGAAAGCAGTTTCCGTGAACAAATACAAGAATATGAGCTCACCACCGTCACTTACGGCACCAAGGCCGCACCATTCCTCGCCATGATGACCTTGAGACAGTTAGCCCAAGATGAAAGAGAGTCGTTCCCTGAAGCAGCAGAAGTCGTGGAAAGCAACCTATATATGGATGACTTTATTCACGGATGTCACTCACTGACTGATGCTTTAAAGCTACAGCGAGATTTGATACAACTAATGAAAAATGGAGGTCTAAATTTGCGAAAATGGACATCCAATCATCAAAGTTTATTACAAGACAAACAAAGCGTCACTAAACAAGACGACTATAACTTCAAACACGAGACCTCAACAAAAACATTGGGACTACGTTGGGATCCTAAGCAAGATATATTTATTTTTGAGTCTACGATCGACAACCCTACAATTAACACAAACAACACTAAAAGAAAGCTTTTATCTGACCTATCCAAACTATTCGACCCATTAGGATGGCTTACACCCATTTCTACAAAATTCAAATTACTATTCCAACAAGTATGGGAAAGTGATATTTCATGGGATAGCAAGATTCCTAATAAAATAAACAATGAATGGATAAAGCTAAAACAAGACATTATAAATATAAATAAAATAACAATACCAAGATGGTTAGGTACGAAACCTGACACAGGCATTGAATTGCACGGCTTTTGTGACGCATCGCAGAAGGCATATGCGTGCGTCATTTACTGCAAGTTTCGTCGTGACACAGATTTTAAAATTACTTTGATGGTCGGAAAATCAAAATTAGTACCAAGGAACAAGGAGATATCGCTACCGAAATTGGAGTTAAACGGAGCGCTTTTACTATCAGAGTTAATGAGAAAAGTAGAAAACTGCTTTTCAAGTTATCAAGTTACAACATTTGGATGGACCGATTCTACAGCAGTCCTTGGATGGCTCAATGGAAGTCCAGACCGCTGGAAAACGTTCGTTGCAAACAGAGTGCGAAGGATTACGGAGATTTTGCCTGCTGAACATTGGCGGTACGTGAAATCCGCAGATAATCCAGCGGACTGCGCCAGTCGCGGCATAACTCCGTCGCAGTTGTATCAGCACACCCTGTGGTGGCAAGGACCTTCGTGGTTGTCTTCATTCAAAGATGAAAAGAATAATCAAACATCCTATTTCACCAATGAAGAAATGAAACAACTAAAGCAAGTCAACTTAATTACTCAAAACCGGAAACAAGAAACATTTATTATTAACCTTTTGGAAAGATACAGCTCATTATCATTAGCAGTACGCGTATTAGCAAGGATTCGTCGCGTCATATCAAGAAATAAGAGGGGCGAATCATACCTAACCTTATCAGAAATAAGGCAAGCAAAACATCTGATTATCAAGACAGTACAAAATGAAGAATTTCAAGCGGAACTATCGGAACTAAACCGTGGCAGAAACATTTCGCAGAAGAGCAAGCTTCTATGCCTAAACCCATATCTGGATGATGAAGGGTTGTTAAGAGTAGGCGGAAGATTACAAAATGCACATATAAACCCCGATATGAAACATCCAATTATTATTCCATATGATTGCCGGTTGACTGAACTCATTATTGATGACGCTCATACATTTACGTTACACGGCGGAGCTCGAGTTACATTGGCTTTTATTCGGAAAAAATATTGGATCATAAGTGGAAACCGAGCAACTAAGAAATACTTAAAGCAATGTATCACATGTAAAAAACAAAATCCTTTAAAACAAGAACAAATAATGGGTCAGCTGCCAGGAGCGAGAGTAAATCAATCTCGGCCGTTTCTTCACGCTGGAGTAGATTTTACGGGCCATGTGTTTATCAAGGCCAACAAGGGCCGCGGAATAAAAACACTTAAAGCCTACATAGCAGTGTTTGTATGCATGGTGACCAAGGCCGTGCATCTCGAATTAGTTTCCGATCTCACTACATCATCTTTCATAGCAGCCTTACGCAGAATGGCAGCGCGAAGAGGAACGCCTAGTCACATGTACAGTGACAACGGTCGAAACTTCGTAGGAGCCAGCAATGTATTACAACAAGAATATCAAGAGATACAGCAAATTTACACGGACGAATTCATGAAAGAAATCACAGACTTGGAAATAACCTGGCATTTCAATGCCCCAGCATGGCCAACAGCTGGAGGTCTGTTCGAAGCTGCAGTAAAAAGTTGCAAATTTCATCTGAAAAGAGTTATCGGACAGCAAAAACTCACTTTTGAAGAGTTTACTACTCTATTAACACAAATAGAGGGGTGCCTAAACTCGAGACCATTATGTCCTCTATCGGAAGATCCGAACGATCTCGATTTCCTTACACCATCTCATTTTCTTACCGGTGGACCCCTGCTCACCTTAGTAGAGACTGAAAGAGATATGAGGACACGTTGGCAACTAACACAAAAGATACTTCAAGATGTATGGAAACGTTGGAGTTCAGAATATTTAACTCAACTCACAACCAGGAGTAAATGGAGACGACCTCATACGAATATCAAGCTTGACGATGTTGTGATGATTCACGACGAAAACCTCCCCCCCGGCAAGTGGATTATGGGGAGAGTAGTGGAACTTCACCCCGGTCAAGACGACCATGTGAGAGTCGTGACATTGAAAACAAAAAGCGGCTTTATCAAGCGTCCCGTAACAAAAATATCAATACTTACCGAACACCAAGAGTTCAATAGTAAACATTGCAACGCAATAGTAAACAAGAAAGTTCCAGGAAATGACGCCGACCCGATAACAAGTACAAGACCATTTCAAAAGAGGCGATTCAACTTTACCACTCTGCTTACTACATTTTTAATGTTCATGACCTTTATATCAAGTTCATATGGCATGGCAAATATAACGACCTTCAATGAAAATCAAGGATTATATTTTGATAAGTTATCCAATATGCAATTAGTAAAGGACGAATGGAAGCTGATCACATATTTCAACATGGAACCCTATTGGCAAGGAACACAAGCATTACAAAAGTATATAAACACTTTAGAAAAATCATGTTCGATAATTACAAACGAAAAGGCTCAGTGTAATGCGATAACACTTCAATTACGTCACCAGTACACTGAACTAGAGTACTATAACCACCTGCTCCTAAATCAGCAAAATCAAGCTCGTGCCGGGCAGCACGCGCGCCGCACGCGACGCGGCATTGTCAATGCAATTGGATATATCGCAGGCGACCTGTTCGGCGTATTAGACGAGCGCTTCGCAAAACAATACAAGCAAGATATTGACTTACTTCAAGCTAATCAAAAACATATGTTGAATTTATGGAAAAATCAAACATCGGTTGTGGAAGCAGAAAATAATCTTTTGAAAAGAACCGAAGAAGTAATGAATCAACAACATAAGATCGCAAATCAACATATGTTAGTTTTGGAAAAAGCTATGAAAGACTTGAAAAATGCTGCTCAAGTAAATTTAGTCCTAAATGACTTCGCTTTAGAGTCGATAATAGCAAGCAACATGTTAAACAACTTAAGAATTTTACAAAACACTTTATTGCAAACAGTCACCGAAATTCATCAAGGCTACTTCAACATTCATATACTTACACCAGATCAACTTATCAAGGAGTTGAACACCGTATCAAGCCAGGCGCCTCCAGACGTATCCCTACCAGTGACTAACCTAAATTCAGATATACGCAAGATCTACGATTTTCTAAGTATAAAAACAAGAGTACTGGATGATTATTTCATTTTCGAAATCAAGATACCACTGATCAGCCGGGATACATTTGAAATACTGCGTATATTTCCATTACCGAAAAACCAAGACGGAAGTATGATAAGTATTATTCCCGTGGCAAACTACGTATCAGTTAACATGAAAAAAGACTTATACATACCTATGTCGGAGAATGACGTCAAATCATGTTTCCATCTAGATGTTTACTTCTGTCGTAATCAAGGACCAGAATATCAGATGAAAGCAGATAAGAACCTATGTCGACAAAAGAAATCGGAATGCATGGTAGATACAGAATCATGCCAAGACACATGGAAAGAAACATATTCAATAAATACTTATATTTATTTCTGTTGCAACCAGTCTATTGTTCGAGTTATGTGCGACGATCAAATTACGGCACATCAGCTGACCGGCAGTGGCCTCATTACTATAGGGCACGGTTGTATTATCAAGACAGGCAAATTCACTATTTATCCACATAGATCTCACACAAGCGAGATAAGAATATCACCTGAGATGTATACTCCTACAATTGCACCAATAAACAACATCATAAACTTATCCATACCTAACTTCAACAAGGAAGATGAACCCTCACATAAGTCGTTACAGCTAGGTGCGATGGAGATAGATAGCAAGATCAAGTCCATCAAGAGTGAGGAAGATCGTTTAATAACAGCATCCGAGCCACTTTCATCTCACGACATGCACCACTACGTAATGATATACGTTGTGGTGAGCATCATAGGAATAGCATGCATAGTATGGATAGCACGACACAAGCATTGCAAGTGGCGCATCCCTTCTTCAGCCCGGTCGGAGCCAGCTGCTCCGAGCGCAGCAGCAGCACTACCCCCGAGCGCGGCCCGGCCCGGCGCAAGCGCAGCCGCAGCGGCGCCGTGCACGAGCACCCCAGCCTGTCGCGAGCCTAGCCAACCCGCACCCACACACGTCAGAGTACCTGTGAGCGGGACACCCCATCGTGTGGACAGAAACACGTCACCAACACCAAGAAGGGTCACCTTTAATGATGACATTTACAGCACAGTCCCATAAACTGTGTATATTAATTTTATAGTTATTAAGCATAACATGTTTTTTAAGGATAAATTGACATGTACATTTTTAGTATAGTTTATCATGACATGTACTTATTTAAGTTTATCATGATTTGTAATTATTTAAGTATTTGCACTTATCAATCTAACTTCTCATCTTAGCATCTCCCGCCCCGGAATATGTACAAAGTACAATTTTATAATAATGTAACATAAGCAAAACAGCATTGCACAACGCGAGCAGTAATTAATTATTATATTTTTATTGAATACAGTTTAAAGCCGCCTTTCTTTGTGTGCACACATTACTTACATATTTCTATAATAAATCAAGAGTTTACTTTCGATTGTTGTTATTTTACAATCAAGTCCAAATCAAGATAAATCAATCAAGTCAGTGTACGAGTAAAGCAAGGGCTCGTACACGATCTATTGACGATCGATTAATACTTATCGGTTTTAGTTTTCTATAATGTATTATTTTGTAATTTTACACTAATATTGATAAAGCTTATTCGACTAGTATTTGTCTGCACAGACTACTTGAGTTTTTAGTACCTACTTAAAATGACGTAATGCTTGTTAAACCATTTTAGAATGAAATTCTAAAAAAAAATATTTTTGTTTAAGTCTGCTTTATTGTGCCATAACTTTTGCCACACAGTGATTTGGTACTTCCCGCCATAACAATAATTAAAGTACATAAAAAATCATTTCCAATGATATATCGCATGTTGTTATTGGTTCCTAGGCAATAATGCCCGTCCTCCTTTAAGCGAACACTAAACATTGTAATGAAATACTTAACGAATTTAGAAAAAAAAGTCTTTCGTCACAGGGAGACTGGGTATTCATAATTAGTTTAAACTCAGATGTGTCTCCATCTACAGGGGAAGGCTCGTGCCCCAGCAGAGGCGACATGAAATGAATTGAAGCGGTTATGATTCCTAACACATACTTGGCACAGCAGGTGAAGTAGATACAAATCCATCCAGACAAGCCCAGAAAAGCTGATGACTCTTGTTCACAGATATGTGTTCAAGTCAGTAGTCTAACGGAGCTATAGGATTGAACCACGGTTTCTCGCATTCCACTATCATCATCACAAGCTTATTTTATGTCCCCACTGCTGGGACACGAGCCTTCCCTATGGATGGATTGGGATAACAGACTATAAACCACCACGCAGGCCCAGTGCAGATTGGTGGCTGTTAACGACTGCTAATGCAACCGGGACGTAATGACGTTTTACGTGCCTTCCGAAACACAGGAACTCGTGATAATAAATTTTTGATCAACCATCCGACGACCGGCGTTTGCGAAAGTTGCTTAACTTCACCATCGAGCTCCTCTCTCCATCTTTTCAGCCACAATATTTTTGTTTGCTTATGGCCTCCAATGTTTTTTACAGCGTATCCTTACATAATAGAACAGCTTATCCACATACCTTTTCCCGCAACCCGTACTTGGCACAGAACAGGTCCTCCTCTCCTTTGTAGTAAGCATACTCCGCCGCACCGACAACGCGTAGTAACACACCCGGGTCGCCGAGCAGATGGGTGTTACCGGACGCGGGCCAGCTGTCCGGTTTACCGGTCATCACCTAGTACAGACAGCATAGATAGACAATAAGGGCGATGATAAAAAAAAACAATTAATAGCATTAATGGTAAACCGTTAATAAGGCTAACGAAATCAAGTGACAGTTCATCATATTTAAAAAAAAATGTTTTAGTATAAAATGCTATGATTGTTTTTTTTTTATAATGTAACTATTAAGATATTTACAATGCCCTTGCAGGGCTTATTTTTGGACCTTTATATACATAAGACCTTTATATGTTCAACATGGAAGCAATATACATTACGATTATGATAATGATCATGAAAACATTACAAAAAATAACTAAGCACGAAGTTCTGTATTATAAAAAGCGAGTTAAAGACACTGTTTTGATGAAACATTATATTGTTGACGTCATAATTCGCCATTCCCATACTTTACAATGTTGAATTTACAATTAAACATTAAGATACAAAATCTACTACAAAACTAAATTATTTTCATATATCTTCTTCTTTTTCTTTAAGTTGGTGGAGAGGAAACGCAGTCCATCTTTAGATGTGCGACTAAGATGGAAATGAAAGGATGGAGTTTCACAAACAATCCAATTAGTCTAAGTCTTACTAAGCGAGGGAAAACTCGAAGAGTTCCAATAAGTTAAGATAAGGTTGTGGTATAAAAACATACCTCTTGCACCGTCAGAGCGGAGACCAAAGCGATGGTGTACGGTAGCAGATTGTGCTGATGACTCAGCGCCAACATCTTCCCATATCTCGGAAGTAGGGGGAACGCAGACACCGCTTTACCTAACGGCGTCACTCTCAGCGACTGTTTCAATAAAAATAAACAAATTATATTATTTTAACAACATAAAAAAATACAAAAACCAAAAAAATAAGTTTTTGTTGATAATTATAGAAACACACTACGCTGAAATGTCGCAGCATGTTAACTCGCAAAGGCCGATCATAAGATGGGTGACCAGAAACTTATCATCTCGAGCTCTTCCATGCTTTGGAAGGCACGCAAAGCCGTCGGTCTTGGCTGCAATCCGCACGAGGTCCACGTGGTTTAAGGCCCGTTCTCTCGGTGATGTTTCCGTCCATAGGAAAGGCTCGTGCCCCAACAGTGGAGGCATAAAATGAGCTAGTGAGGATGCTAGCTGCTAGCACAATGATCGGCTCAGGATGACCATGAGGGAAGTCCAAGGCCCCAGCAGTGGGACGTTTAATGGCTCAAGGTACTCACATCCTCCTCGTCCCTCTTATTATTCTTCGATTCGACCTTCTCCAATATCCCTAATGTCTCCAAACGTTTCTCGGCCAAGCGCAGTTGCATCCGGTCCGGCGCAGTCGGGAACGGGAAGTTCACTACCTGCACAAATATATAATACGTTATAATATGAATTTCATTGAATTTGATTCGTGATAAAAATAATACACTTTTAAAGAATTAACTACAATGTGACAAATTGCTAACGACCAGCAAGTAATTTAAAAAAATTGTGCTTTAGACTATACTATCTTGTTTTTTACATGTGTTAATTATGTGTATGGCTGTGCAGTTGCATTGGAAGAATTAGGAGGGAACCTTTACAGACTCACGGTCACGGGTCTAAGCGGGCGGTCACACCAACTACTTACCTTATTAATGCCCTTGCATCGCATTGAGTGGACTGGTAAACTGGTTATTTTTACTCTCTGGCAGAGTTTTGGACCTATGATAATGTGCATGTGAAGTGTATCTAGATGTGTAAATGGCATTGGAAGAATCGGAAGAGAAAATCACACGGCAAACCCGACAAGTCAATAAGTGCACTGCAAGTAATCTAACCTAAAGGCAACAATTACTAACCTTATCAATGCCTATATACCTCATTGTAAGCAGCAAATCGTCGACCGGCCGCCGGCACAGGTCCGGGGTGTAGTTGGGTGAGCACTCGTGTTGGAATACAGCGTTACTATAAACCCGGTAGGCTTGGCTAGCACCAACTCGCCCCGCCCTACCCGATCGCTGCTCGGCGTTTGCTTTCGATGTCCACACGTCTTTGTGGTTTCTCAAGCCGTAGTGCCCATTTTCCAGGGGCTGACATCTAGCAAATGCGGCACCCTACCTCATAGATTCTCCGAGCCATTCGAGAGGTTGATGGGTTCTAAAATGGGAGCAACAATTACTAACCTTCTAAATGCCCTTGCACAGCATTCTGCGAACCTCACAAACGGGATCTTCGTAATCCTTCCTTAGCAACGCGTACAGTGTCTTAGACTTATGGTAGTGTACATGTGTAGTAAATCTAGGTGAGTAATGTCATTGAGGGGAGCTTTAATGTGGCCTTTTCAGATTACGTAGAAAAGATGGTATTAAAAGAGGACTGCTCTAGAGTCAAAAAATCACTAACCTTATCAATGCCCATGCACCGCATAGTGAGCAGCAAATCGTCGACCGGCCGCCGGCATAAGTCCGGGGTGTAGTGGGGTGCACACTCGTGTTGGAACACGGCGCTACTATAAACGCGGTAGGCGTGACCCGCGCCCACTCGCCCCGCCCTCCCCGCTCGCTGCTCAGCGCTTGCTTGGGAAGTCCATACGACGCGCCAAGCGCTAGCACCCGTTACATGGTCGTATACTCTGGAAATTGTACGTTGATCTTTTTTTATAATTGCGCGGCAAATGACTCCACTCCACGTGTAGATAAGTGGAAGTGGGGTCCAGACGCAAAGACATCTGGAGCAACGTGAAAACAACGCAGCATGACACTGCCGGCCTATTTCACGCCTCGTTTTAAGGACCACATGTCTTATATTAGGAAGGAGGGAAAACGTGTGATGGTAAACTATTCTATTAATTATTTAGAGACAGAACCTTATTTATTATTATTATTATTATTTCTCTTGGGGACGTCGCCAGCCGAACGGACGATCAGCCTGCGTTGTTGCGGGCCATTTCATCCTATTCCCCGTTCTCCCTTTTTTAGGGAGTTAAGGTTAGTCCAGCTTTCACGGCGCCCCGTCGAATCTTTTAGTCTCTTTGGTAAATCTTGCAATCTGCTCCACCTTCAGATCCTTTAGGTCCTCTATGTGTAGTGTGTCCGACCCCCAGAGTTCCCATCTTATCGGTGAGTACATCGGGCATTCAGCTAGTAGGTGGAGGCTGGTCTCCTCGCTTTCCATACACTCCGGGCATATGGGGTCGGTTTTCACTCCTATCACTGTCAGATGTCTGTTCAGCCGACAATGTCCTGTTATGATTTCTATGACTAGCCTCATGTTCCCTCTTGAGAGTCCCATTAGTTTGCTGGTCTTTTTCTTATCCATGCCCTTGATGAAGATCTTCGACTGTCTCATACCATTCGAGGACCTCCATCTTTGGTTGGTTTCTGATGTGATACTGTGGCTGATTACTCCCTTGGTGATGTTGTGCGCTATTGGCAGCCGGGGTTCCGGTCCCACCAAGTTTTCCTCTGCTCCCATTCTGGCTAGTTCGTCGGCCTGTTCATTTCCCGTGTTTCCCTCATGTCCCGGGACCCACGCTAACGTCAGGTCCGTTCTTTCGGCCAGTCTCTTTAGTGATTCCTTGCATTCTTTGACGATTGCTGATGTCGTCTCTTCTCTACCTAGTGCCTTCAGCGCCGCCTGGCTGTCGCTATAGATAGCCATCCTTCCTGTAATAGTGAGGTGTTCGGCGACCTTATTTACACTTACAATTAATTACAATTTATATTATCTAGATTATCAGTTATGCATTACTGCTGTGTATATGCAATAAAAGTATTTGAACCTGACTTATCGAACCTTTGAAGGTTCCGAACAAGATTTGTCTACCACACGAATTGTTCACCTAAACCAGGGATGGGCAAACTTTTTCATACGCGTGATAATATTTACTAACAAAATCTATGGCAGGCCAGGCTTTTGAATTATTTGCTGTAGGTATATTTTAAATAAATAAATGTTTTTTTGTGAAATAAAAATATTGATAGGTATGCATTTTCCGAACACTTGATTTTTTGTTTGATGGTCGCGGGCCGGACTTTGATCATTCACGGGCCGGAGATGGCTCCCGGGCCGTAGTTTGCCCATCCCTGGCCTAAACAAACAAGAAACGGAAAATCCGGATTGATCTACATCTTAAACGAGTACCTCTGTGCAAAATTTCAGCTTTCTCGGTCAAGACTGGGCGTTGATAAGTGAATCAGTCAGTGAGTTAGCCAGGGCCTTCATTTGATATTTAACAAAACAAATAAATATAATACTAACCTCATCTTCTTCTTGCCAGTGTCCACAACATACTTTATAGCCGGTATGGTAAGCGAGGTCTCTGCTACGTCAGTACTGACAACGCACAGCCGCGCCCCTGGCGGCGGAGAGGCGAAAACTCGCGCTTGCTTCGCGGAACTGAGCATAGAGTATAGAGGAAGCGCCCATAGAGGTTGGCGGCATGATTTGATGGCTGGTGTTAGACTGTCCTCTTCCGCTTCTGTTTTTAAAAGGTTTTATGTTAGTCTTAAGGTGCGTCCAGACTATATAACAAAACATGTTAAATAGCATGTTTTTTTAGTGTGGACGACAAGTGTCAATAAAACAACCTGATACTTATATTTACATATTATTATACTATGATCATTTAAGTTAAGTTGTAGTTATAATACTTTGTCTTACACAAAGTATCATGCGGGCTTCTAATTTGATGTTCATTTTTAGTTTGTTTTGTTTTTACAACTGGTTATTTTAAAATAATCACACTCCTTGAGTGATGATAATGATAAGGAAGGTGGAAATGCACTTTACCCGGAATATCTGAGACAATCCCAAACAAATCAAGTCAAAACATGTAAACCCCTGGAAATCCCTAGCCATCCAACCCCAAAAGCGGTAAAAGTCAATTCCATCGTAACGCACGCCTGCACATCAACCTACCACAAACTATCAAAGGGAATTGTTCATTTTCGGCTTTTCTTGAACAAGTTATTTCTTAAAATGTATTTTTACAGTAAAATATAAATAAATATAATAAAAATATCTTTGATACTGTCGTTGCCGGAAAATAAATATCTAAATTAATTAGTTTAAAAGTATTTTTTGAAGGAAAGTCACACCATTAATTCCTGTGTTGCTATAACAACAAATATGGAATAAAAATCTTTAATTGCTATTAAGAAATAGATAGGTAATTATTACCGATTATAAAAATAATTATTCTCTTTAGCTTATACGATCAAGTAATCTTTCGCAAACTAATTTTATTATTCACCTTTAAATCAACTAAAACTCGCAAAACACTATGTTTTACTGAAAATTGTTTTACGTGACAATTAGAAAAAATCGATTATTCCTGTATCGATTTTACTTTCTATTTTTTATATGACAACATCAACCTGTAAACATTAATGTAATGATGACGTTTGTAAAAAAAAGTATTCGCTTTGCCTTCGTGTACTGTGAATATTACTTTAATTTTATATGTCAGGCCGAGAACTTTTCAATCCACTCTCGTATTATAAGCAAGATAATATATTAAAAATTATTAAAACAATGGTTAGTCATTTATTTTGTTAACATAATTACATTGTTTCAGCAATAATTGCAGAATTTAACAGGAACATTATACTTGCTTATTTATACACATATTACGTTTTCCTGCTATTATATTGCTATATTTACTTTCTTTTAGATACAAAGAATTAAAAACATATTTTTTTGATAATATCGGTTAATGTTCACTTTAAGCCAAAGAGCCTTAATAAACTGAACAATTCCCTTTCCAACTTTATGACTAAGTTATATGGTTGAAAATTGTATATGTTACTACTCTAAAATGAGATATTAAATCTAACAAAAACATGTCTTCCCACGTACCTGAATCACTGAGGTGGCCGTCACTGTCATCGTCAGCGTCGACTAAGTCTGCCTGCCCGTCGTCATCTGGCATGTCGTAGTCATCCAGATTGATTTTAGGCAAAGTTTTCGACTTCAACTTGGCTTTCCTTCTCGCCTTTCTAGCACGTTTTATCTCTCTCTCCACCTAAGGGGATATTCAATTATTTATATATTCATCATCGTCACCATTATCATCCATATCTTATCTTATCTTATACTATACTATAAATAAAAAGGTAAAGTTTGTGAATTCGTTTGTATGTTTATTTGTTTGAGTAGGGTAATACCTGGAACTACTAATCAAATTCAAATAATATTTCACTGATAAAATGCTACTTTCCTTGCGGGTAACATAGGCTATTTTATTTTAAAAAAATACTTTTTTCAAAATCTCAAATCTACGCGAACAAAGTCGCTAGCAAAGCACTAGTCCATTATAAAACAGTAACAAAGATTACCTACAGGTCTGTTAACTAAAGCTGGCACGTTCAACACATTTACAAGTTGCGCTTGTGTAGTGTCTGTGAATAAGCGCGCGGGTGACGTCGCACTGCATACGCATCATGAAAAGTTTGTCTGTCTCTCTCGCGCTCGGTGAAGCTTATGAGTATGAAGGAACAAGTCATTGTTTTGCTTTTGCTAGTGGTATTTTTTGACATTCGTCTGTTAGCGTCAATCACGTTTAAATCGACAGAGATTATTGTGTCATCTTTGTTTAGCTATTTTAAAATTAGATTAAAATGTCTTCTCAAAGAATTTGGTTCCGGCAAAACATTAATAGGACAAATTTCACTCAACCTACAACTTACAAGCTTATATAGCTTATAAAATCAGAGTAAGAAGACTAAATTTTTATAAATTTGCTTTTTCAATCAAGATAATTTAATTAATTAAATTTTATTTTATTTCTAAACATGCTGTATAGTGAATTTGCATTAGTGTGAGTACTGTGAACGTGCCAGCTTTAGTTAGCAGACCCGTAGGCTTAGCCAAAGTAACATTAAGAAAACGATAGCGAAGTTCGAAAAGAATAAGATATATGGGATTGACATAAGCCGCGCTAAATCACGTGATCAATCTTATGTCAATCCCATACATTTTATTCTTTTCGAACTTCGCTATCGTTTTCTTAATGTTACTTTGACTACCGCCACTGTACCGAAACATTTTCTTTTACGTTAAGTGGTGTACCCCGTTTTAACGTTAAGTCATATTCGTTTGTTACGCCCCTTGCTTAAGTTAAGTCCCATGCTCTATATTCTTCTGTTACGCCCCTTGCTTAAATTAAGTCCCATGTTTACGTTAGGTCCAGTAATAACGTTAAGTCCCGTTCTTAAGTGAAGTCCTAACTTTACGTAAAATCCCAACCTGCATGTCATGTACTTATGAATTACCTCATCATCATCAGACTCGATGTCCTCCGGTTCCGAATCCAACGCTGCGTCTTCCTCGGCGACTGGCTTCTTCTTGGTGATTAGCTTCGAATAGTCCATGTCTTTGCGGTACGGGAAGGACGCTTTCAGTTTGCGAACCAAATATCTGACCTGGAAAAGTTATTTTTTTAAATAGGAGTTCAGAGTCTCGATTTTACTATTTAAAAATGGTCCACAATCGAATTTTGAAACTTCATTTACACACATTTGGAAATATGAATTCCCTACGAGTAACACATAAGTAACTAAAAGTTTTTCATTACCCTAACAGGGTTCAAACATCTTTGTTCAACACAGAGCAATAAACTTTTTTATCTTAGAATAATAACGCCTAGAAGCCGAGTACGCGCACGGCGTTTAACCAAGCCATATGTGGCTTGGTTCGCCGAACGGCTCGCTAGTATTCAAGGTCACGTCGTGTCGTAAGCAGCTCCGCAATTTTTGTTTATAATGACGATTTGTGCCATCAAAGGATGCTTTAACAAGTCAGAATCTAGCAAAAAGGATACTAATATTACATTTCACCTGTCAGTACCGTTAATCAATGTCTATTATTTCGTAAAACACGATATTATTATTCATAGATTTGTAATATGTACTTCCATGTATGTGTTGCTAGATGTAGGAAAACTTTTACCCCACTTTGTGTTCCGAGTTATTTTTATTTAGAGTTGTTTTTGTGTAATAATTACCAGTGAACCTAGCGCGACTTATAGTGGAGCGTTATTTAAAAATAAGACTTTATTATGAGTCTAAGAAAGACAATTTATCACGATTGCTGTTATCAAAGCGCCAGTTATTTAGAAAACAGTAACAGCTACAAGGAATTTAAACTGAAATGCTAAAAAAATGTTACAACAGTTATTTTTTCTAATAAGACTGATTTTTGTGCAATAAAAAGTAAATGAATAAATATTGGCATTCTTATTTATCACCAAACATTGTTACATTTACTTACATTACATGTAAATGTTTTAGAGTTATAATAAGTAAGTATCTTTAAAGAAGTAGTTAATGATATGAAAATTGTGGTAGTCGTAGCTTCACTGCCATCTAACTAAAGGCTCGAAATAATCTTCAATGCTTAATGAGATAAAATTATGCTTCCAAATAGTTAAAGAGAGAAGTGGCGGTTCATTGTTTCTGCCTACCCTCCTGAGGGATTGAAGCATGAGCTATATGTATATACCTTTCAATTTTTACTTTTTAAATAATAATTACAAACTGAAATGAAAGCATCTTAATGTGTATAACAGTTAATATTATTAATGTATGCCGTTAAATATAGAAGACAATTTTCTCTTTGTGACTATTGACTTTGTGGCTATTTTCACATCAGAAATTTGAAGTAATAAAAAAAACAAATGTAACAACAATAAAATTTTTAAACTATGAAACAAGATAACTAAGAGTTTAGTAACTAATCCATTTACCCCGAATTTGGGGAAATTACCATTTCGCTTGCAACATTTATTCGTACGGTTGTGTGTGTAATGACAAGCCGCTGACGCACACGACGGAGTATTTTGTGCCTCAATATTTTGACGAACTTTGTTTGACACTATCGTTCTAGGCGTTATTATTCTAAGTTTTTTATATGATTTGATTTGATTTGATTAGAAAATGAGAACTAAAACTGGAACGTTATTGGTTACTAAAACCAGGTGCTCTTTGTATCACGCATATTCCATAATAGTACAATGAATTTTCGATAAATGTTACCTCTTGTTGACCAGTCACGAAGATAAGTATTCCTCCATCAGGCAACCTGGTATGTATCTTGACTGCTTTCTTGTAAGCCTCTTTCAAATAGTCATTGTAAGTGTTCTTGTTAAAGTGTATTGTCACTGGAAACTGTCTGGAATCAATCTGTGAAGCCATGACATTTTAAAGTATTGATTTAATACACAACTATGTAAGGTAAATGGTACTAAAAACGGTTAGCCGATAAAACTTATTCAAAGGAGTTGTATTTAAAACAAATTGTTCTTACCTTTATAACCGGAGGTGGTTCTTTAAACAGCCTTGTATTCTCTGTGAAGTCTTCAACTCTTAACGTGGCAGACATGATTATCAGTCTCATCGGATTTCCGCGTTTGCGTCTCAACGGTACTATTCTGGACAGCAGCCCTAACAGTATGTCTGTATACACACTCCTCTCGTGAGCTTCATCTATGATAACCACTGAATACTTGCTGAGTAGAAAATCAGTTTGAACCTCTTTTAATAGTACACCTAAAAAAGACATAATAATATAGAGTTACATGGATAATGTCGAAGTAAAAATATGTTTTGAATAAACATATCCTACTAATATTATAAATGCGAAAGTTTGTAAGTATGGATGTTTGTTACTCTTTCACGTAAAAACTACTGAATGGATTTGGATGAAATTCGGCACACAGATAGTTTATAACCGGGATTAACACATAGGATACTTTTTATCCAGATATTCCCACGGGAACGGGAACCACGCGGGTGAAACCGCGAGCAGCCGCTATTTTTACATATATTCATATACGAGTATACATAATTACATTCTATACTTTTGAATAGTCAACAAATTTTGTTTACCTATTTAATTGACGTTTTGAAACTGGGATAAATAAAATAAAAAAGACATACCATCAGTCATGAATTTTATCTTCGTGTCCTTAGTCACGTTTCCCTCGAACCTCATCAAGTAAGACACCTCTCTGCTACTCAAACCCAACTCATATCCCACTCGAGCAGCCATAGCCACCGTCGCCACTCGACGTGGTTCCGTCACTGCTATCATCTTGTGCTCAGCGTAACCAGCTTCATACAAAAACTGGGGAATCTGAGTCGTTTTACCACTACCTAATGGGGAAACAAAAACATGCTTAATCTCAATCACCAGCTTATTTTTCAACCCTTACTACTGGAATACGAGCCTTCCCTATGGATGGATAGGGAGAACGGGCCATAAACCACCACGCGGGCCTAGTGCGGATTGGTGGTTGTTAACGACTGCTAATGCAGCTTTACGTGTCTTCCGAAGTACGGTACGGGCGCTCGAGATGAGAAATTGTTGGTCATCCATCCCTCGCGAAAGTTGCTTAACCTTAGGAATCAAATTCCTCCTTCAAAATAACGATAACTAAATTGCAAACGAAACCAGTCACTTCATTTCATATATCATACATACAAACATAGTTCCACGTCCTTCACCTAAAAAGGCTAGACAGACCATCGACATTACCAGTTTTGAGTATACTCGCCATAGTGACCCGAAGCCTCGTTCAGCATAAACAAAGTAGAGTGCCGAGGTGGAATAAAGAACATTAGTGATGTGTTGCTAGACAAACGCCTGATGTGCGAGTATGTTGGCACACTTTTCAGTTAGTCGGCTCTTACGACATACATGGGAAGTTAAGCAGCTGATACATTATTTTTACGTCCCAAACCAATCATCATCATCACCATCATCATCATCATCATCATCATCATCATCATCATCATCATCATCATCATCATCATCATCATCATCATCATCATCATCATCATCATCATCATCATCAGCTCACTTCCGCCCACTGTAGGGCATAGGCCTGTTCCCTTGCACACCACAATAAAATAATAATAATAAAAATATGGCAGCATGGCATGATAATTATCATAATAATAATTAGACTATAATTGTCCCACTACTGGGTTCAAGCTTTCCCACATGATCAATATCCCTAACGCATGGGGAGATCAGGCTATTATTCACTATTCTGGCATAATGGTGGTTGCAGGTTGTTTTTAAGAACTAACATCTTACAACAACAACCTGGGCCAGCAGCTTGCGAGCAACGAAATTGCCATAGTGTTAAACCTGCAACATCGCTACACGAACGTACGTATATACAAGGCCACTGAGCCAAATTTATAGGATCTTTTTTCAAATTATTAAATGAAGGCTGCCTTATGAGCAGTAGCTGTAAGCAAATACTTTATTTAAGAAATGTTAGCATAATTAACTACTGATAGATTACCTGTTTCACCAGCAACAATCAAAAACTCGTTCTCATTGATCAACTCCATGATTCTTTGTTCTTCACCCAAAATTGGCAATTTAAGCCTTGCCACTTGCACTTTAGGATCCCTTTTAACTTCCACATTTTGTGTGGGATGGCCCAAAATTGGTTTCTTTGCCTCCTTAATTTCGTCTATGTTTGTTACTTTACCAGGAATATCCTTGGTCTGTTTATTAGACTTGTTTGTTTTTTCTAAAGACTCTTCTTCTTTATTAAGATTACAAGAGTCAGATTTGTTAGCATTAGATTCCTTTTCTTTGTCAACTATTTCTTTAACATCATTCAAATCTACACTGTCCGTATTAATTTTATCTACATAGCCATTTTCAATTACTTCAGGCTCATCATCAGTTTGATCATCATCATCCGAACTATCTTCTTCTTCAGAAGATTCTTCCAATCCCACCACATTAGGATCATATTTTGACTTCTTAATTTTTTCAGATTTCTCTAGTTTTAAAAGGCGCAGACGTTTCTTTGCTCCTGTTCAAACATAACAAATAATATTATTTCTGTTTTATTAATCATAAAATTATGTTATTATGATGTTTTAATCACATAATATAAGAGCTATATATATATAAGAGCTATTTGTAGCCTAAACTGAATAAATAATTTTGATATTAAGAAGCTCGATAATATGGTAATGCGACCATACCTGCCCAAGAAACTGTTTCCCTAAACAATTTATAAAAAAACTTATAAGGGCATAAAATTAGTCCCTTTTTTAGCAAAATAAAATATAGCCTATGTTACCCACAGGAATAGGATTAGGAATGTGTTACCTATCAGTAAAAGAATTTATAGAATGTACCCGTAGTGCCAGCAATCCCTCCTCAGACAAAGAGTCACAAACTTTACGTCTTTATTAATAGTATAGAAAATAGAAATACTGTGTACTATACCTGCAATACTGCTAAACTTTTTTTCATTAGGTTCTTTAGTTTCAGCTGTTACTTCCAAATTGTACTCTGTGATCCTTCTTAACCCTAGTGTCTGCATAGAAGCAATGGTTGTCAATTGACTGACTTCACTCGGTGAGGCCTGGACTTCAGATAATGATTCCAAAAGAGATGCCCTCTGAAATAAGATACTTGCATCACAACATTAAGTTAAAGCAACAATTTAAATTAGGTACAGTAACATATTTTAAACATATTTAAAACCTTCCTTAAAATGTTATTTGTAGGTAAAAAAACAATAACTTATGCTCTCAATTCAACAAGTAAGCATGAAGGCAGGTCAGGTCTATGGTGAAAGTAGATAAAATCATATGTATATGTATACATAAGGTCTATATTTAGGAAGCAACAATTCCTATTATCACTAAGCTTTTACAATAAAATAATATGTAAATACTTTGATACCGTGATCCAAAACAATACAGTCAAGAGACTCAACATGTACAGACTTTTGACTTATTTTGACTCTTATTCCATTGTATTAAGAGTTGCACTGTTTACACGTTGATGCTTGTGACTGTACAGCATCATTTTATTCTAACACAAGTAATCAAACATTTATGAGAGTTGTACTTTGTCAACCAGCCCCCTGACTGCCTAACCAATCGCTTTGACTACGGGTATAGTTTATGACGTCATCTTGCCACCTCGCACCGCCTATGAAAGCAATATCAAAAGCTAAAGGCTAAAGCTTTCGATGTTGCTTTCATAGGTGGCACGAAATGACAAGATGACGTCATAAACCACACACAGTCAAAGCAATCGGTTAGGCGGTCGGGCCCCAGGGAAGTCTTAGAATACATAATAGACCTGGCCCTGCTGAAACAATCTCTAGGCCGTGGTCACAGAGCGCACAGGTGGTCCTTTATTAGGGCACTGGCAGTCACTACAAGGGCCAGTGCCCTAGTATGTAAGATCTTTAAAATAAGACTGGACCTTATTCATTTATATTTTATTTTAAAACCAACATAGTTGTATGTAACACAACATTGTATTGATTATGGATTGTAACTATCTGGAATAAAATTATTAATTATAATAATAGATACTTACATTTTCTTTCTTCTTTTTCTTCTCAACAATTTTCTCTAACCGTTTTCTTTGTGCTTTAGAGAGAAATCTTGTCTTCTCTCTTTTATCTGTAAGAATTTTAGTTTGTCTTTTCTTTGAAGGTAATACCAACAGGTTGCTGGCATCTGATGATCCATAATCATTATTTGAAAATTCTACTTTGATCTGTTGAAAATAACCTTTATTTAACAATCTATGCAGTTTATTAAACATTCACCTACTAAATATTATGTTTAGGTATTATATTTTTTTAAATACAACAAATAGTAGCGGTATATCTGTTACCAGAAATAATAGTATGGATTTGAATAGCCATTATTAAATATTTTTTTGTTTGTCCTGTATGCTAGCATTGCAGCAATAAACAATTGAATTGAATTGAAGTGAGATGAATGGTCTATGAACTAGGAACTACCTATCACTCATCGGATTGCGACGATGGAGAGTTGTTGATCGCACACCCGCGATATAGTAGGTATTTTATAATATTTGTTAGTGTTACATTAAATTTACATAATTAGGCGAGGTCTAGATAGAGGAGCTCAATGGCACAGCGGTTAACGCGCCCGGTCTGCGAGTGCTGAGGTTAAGCAACTTTCGCAAAGACCAGTCATCGGATGGGTGACCAAAAATTTATCATCTCGAGCTCCTCCGTGCTTCGGAAGGCACGTAAAGCCGTTGGTCCCGGCTGCATTAGCAGTCGTTAACAACCACCAATCCGCACTGGGCCCGCGTGGTGGTTTTTGGCCCGTCCTCACTATCCATCCATAGGGAAGACTCGTGCCCCAGCAATGGGGCGTAAAAATGAGCTGATGATGAGGCGAGGTCTGAACCATTTTTTGAGGGTACATCATAGAGGTTAGTTTAGTTTAAAATAAGGCATACACATACACTAAAATAACTTATCCTAATTACCTCATTAGTTTCTGTATTATCTATATTTGTTTTAACAACTTGTCGCGCCTTAGCGTTATGCCCGCTTTTACCCATTTTATTCTAAAATATCATCTAAATAAAAATACACACACTGTACGCTTTTTTGATGTTTTTCATGAGAAAACGTGCGTTTGCGTAAAAGTCTTTTTTGGTTGGTCGGTCGGTGCTCATACTGCTCATGTTATGACAAATGAAATGACAGCATAATGACAGTTTGTTTCACTTTTTGTTTCGTTTCTTTACTATTTAATAAAAGCAAAGAAGTCTTGCAATAAAACGAGAACTTTGTCTTTTAGTTTTTCTTTATTTAAGTTATTTTTTTTTATTTAAAATATAAATCGTACTACACTACTGTAATCATGATAAATTTGTGACGACGATATTTTGCTTTGTGCGCAATTTCATTGATTACCTATTCTAAAATAGTTTTATAGATAAAATATACTTTTCATTTTTCCAATACATCCGATACTTTTTCATAAATATAAAATCAAAATCAAAGCATGGAAGGGTTAGACCATTTGACGAAAACCATTTCCCCAATTGATGGAAACTTTCAATTTCAATGGGTCAGGCAGGAATAACCCGACTGTAAGTGTCATCCCTTTTCCTTCCCTCGATTGGGAAAAAACCTTGGAAAAAACTTAGCTATGTCAAACAACCGTCAACAGTCAGTAAATTAGCGACGTGCCTAATGTAAAAAGTATATCGATATTATTGCCAACATGTTAATATGGAAATGTTATATAAATTTTTTGCCATACTTTATTGGTATAAAGTAAATTTCCAAAATTTACGACATAGTATGAAAGTTGTATTTAATTACTTGGTACCAAAATATTTAAAAAAGAAGAAGACTTCTTTAAAAGTAAATAAATAAATTCCATATTTGTGTTCATCATCATCATCATCATCATCTCAGCCAAAAGACGTCCACTGCTGGACAAAGGCCTAATTAATTAATAATAATTAATGTTTTAAACTCCCAATGTTTTCAGTAGTGGCTAGTAGTGTTTTTGAATAATCTTTTTCTCGCTAACTTACCTAATCACATTATGTTATAAAAATAGTACTTAATAAACCACTTTTTAGGATTTTATTTTTTTATTTATTATCTAAGGCAAGAAACAGCATGCAACCACATTTTATACATACTATACATATTAATACATTTAAATAAATATCAGTATTTGCGCTCCGATTGTAGTTAGGCACAGCGCTTGCTTATTCTATCATGCATACTTTTAATAATATAGAGATAAAATATCAGTACCGCGAGCACGGATCTTTTATTTAAATATTACACTTATTATTATCTAAATATTATACTTTTCTTGGGCGGTCGTGAAAAAATGAATTTCGGGCACCTTTTGCTGGTTGCAGAAGAGACGCAACGGTGACGTCGCAAAGAAACTAACATTGTCCAGCGCCATCTGAGGGAGAGAAACAACCTCATGGATTTAGAAGATTCCGATTTAAGATTGATTAAATTAAAGTATGCAATATATTATTTCTTTATGGATAAATTTTAATAATGAAATCGTTTTCAGGTTTCCAAAGGATGATTATTTAAAAAAATGCCTGGTTGAGTAATATGAAAAGAGAACATCGGCAGCCCAAATCATCTAGTGTGCTGTGTTCAAAGCATTTTGAAACTCATTTACTGGATCACAGTGGCTTCCGTACAGTTCTTGCTCCTAGTGCGATTCCAAGATTTTTTATTCATAGTACCGAGAAGAAGTAAGTGTCCACATATCTTTTTTACGTACCTACTTATCCAATCCATCTCGAGTTAAAGGAAATATTGAAATCTATTGAACTTTAACTTTTTATTTAATTTATCCTAGGCCTATGTCCAGCAGTGGACGTGTGTAAGCTGATGATGATGATGATGAAACCCTATCCTACCCCTTTAATCCCATTATGTGAGTAAATATAAATATAATATTGTTGTACAGTATTAAATGTTATAACATGAGGAAAATGGGTCTGAGCAGTCACTCAACTGCGTTACTTTGAAATATACAGAAAGTAATAAATTTATTTATTTTCAGAAACCTCATCGTCATCTTCATCTTCAACCTTTGGTTTCGCAGTCAGGGTCACTGACTTCTCGACCACCCGGCGCGGCGGTCTTATCACTAGTTTTAAAAATTGTATCATTATTAATTATTGTAACTATTATTTTAATAAAAAAAATTACCAGCAGAGTATGTTGTTGTTTTTATTTATTTTATTTTTAGAGTTCCGTACCCAAAGGGTAAAACGGGAACCCTATTACTAAGACTCCGCTGACCTTCCGTCTGTCCGTCTGTCACCAGGCTGTATCTCATGAACCGTGATAGTTAGACAACAGTTGAAATTTAATTTTCACAATATGATGTATTTCTGTTGCCGCTTACAACAAATACTAAAAAACAGAATAAAATAAATATTTAAGGGGGCTCCCATACAACAGACATGATTTTTATGCCGTTTTTTATAAAATAATTACACGAGATAATGGTACGGGACCCTTCGTGCGCGAGTCCGACTCGCACTTGGACGGTTTTTTTTTTAGTTTACGAAACTGTTTTACTGTTCATACATTTTATTAAAGTTTATGATGTGGCGTCGTCGCAGGCAGATATAGGTAGATACAGAGATAGCCTGACACTCAATGATAGATAACGTTAGCATTCTACTGGTAAAATCGAATGAGTATCATCAAATCCCTTTTTAATATTATCCTCTTTATAAAATTACTTTAGATGTAGGTACTTGAGGTCCCTTGCGTGCCTGAGTTCGGCCCCTTTTATTGTAAATGTGTGCCTGACATTTGTCTGTAGGCGTATTTGGCACGCTTTTTTGTTGTAATGTTCCGTCTGCTTCTTATTATACGTCTGTGCCACATACTTAATTAGGAGGAGCGGTAAAGACCGCTTCGCTATACACATCATTTTTCCTTCAACCAATTCGCTTATGGTTTGGCGACCGATTGCAAATGGCATATTAGTAAAAAAAAAAAAAACAATTTTAATCACTATGTATTATATTATAACAGATACATACCTAATTATCGATTATTCATGTATAGATTTTTAATTATTTGATTATATCGGTTTGGTACGATAAATTAAGACAGATATCGATATATTTTTAATGTCGATACATATCGAGCACCACTTCAATCATTAACCATCACTAATAACCTAACCTAACTTGTGTTGTGTCGTCGTACCTACTGTTTGTTTGGAAACTTTTGCATTGTAAATATCAAAACGAAAGATTATTAGATGGCACAAAATTTATTGCAAGAGTTATCACGGAGATCTGTTGTTATTAGCAAATATGAAGACTTATGTTTGGAATGGCAAGCGTCTATCATCGCAATGTGTGCCGATAGAACCATCCGTATTTTTGAATATACGCACAATCTTCAATGTACGGACAAAAAAATCGATTGTATAGAGTATTTAATAAAGGTTCCTTTGAGTAGTCCCGCTTCAGGTTTATTTAAACAAAACAATTGTACATTCAGTGGCATAGAACTATCAAAAATGGTCTTAGACCCAGCATTTTGGCCACATAGTACAAACATAATACAAGAAATGGCTGATATTATGTCTTTTGAATGGTCTCCAGAAGGTTTGTGGAATAGTTATTATCTTCTAGCTGTCCTAAACAATATTGGCCATGTAGTGTTTTATAGCAAAAAAAGAAATGAATGGATTGTAGATTTTAATTTATCTGCACTCATAGAAAAACACTATGCAACTGTTTCCAAATCACCTCCAAAGAATATGGAATGTTTGACAAAGGCTGTTGAAACGCTAGTGACCTGTGCCATATGTTGGGCACCATCAATAAATGAAGATATGACTACACTTTTTGTAACAGTTCAGAAAAATGGCACCATACTATTCTGGCTCATAAGAAAACATGAAAAAGAAATTAAATCAGAACTGATTGGTGAAATCAATACTGCATTCAATGATATTGTCACTATTGCTTGGATACCTAAGGGATCAAAAATAAATTTGGTGTGCTCTAATAATTTAGGCCAAATATTTATTATAGAATGTTGTTTAAGTCAAAGTAGAAATGTTACCCTGCTAAAAACACATACAATATGGAGTCATAAAGATCGAATGGTGATGAAACATTGTAGTTACATACTTGATGGTGACAAAATAATATTATTGTTTAATAAACACAGACATTTAGTTGCTCAATTGCTGAGTGATGATTGCCAAATATTGTCTCAATCTATAAATAACTTGAATGATAACAGAATAACAAAAGTGTGCACTAGTGAGAGCACGTTTTATGTCAGTACAGTGAATGCTAGCCTGTACAAAATGAATTGTACAATTGTTAATGAAATTCTTGACCTTAAATGGGATTTAATTATTATAAAAGATTTAAGCCCAACTTATGAATTGCTCAGCATGAGCTTTAGCTATAATAAAGCTTTGATAGCTCTAGGAATGATTGATAGAAAAGTAATGAACAGAAAGGAACCATTAAAGATAGATGTTGTGTACTACAGTGCAACAGAATCAGACTTTCCAGAATTGTTGTTACTCATAAATAATCCAACGAAAAAACTTACTAACTACTGGGATTGTATTGAAGTTACAAGGTACAAAATAATAAAACGAAGGAGAATGCCAGAACATGATTATGTTCAGTTACTGTCAGAGGGGGAATCAGATGTTTACAAATTGAAAGTATATTTGATTCTCCTTATTATTTGCAATGTCTTAGAGGAACAATTTAAAATAGAGAAAGGCATTCTTCCCGTAAACTCAGTTGAAGTCATCAAAGAGAAAATAGCAGCTGTTCAGGCCAACGATTTTATAAATAATCTTTATGATAAATATTTAAAGAACAGTAAAACATTAAGTGAATTTGAAATAGACTGTGTTAAAGGATGTATAAAATATTTAGAAACAATAAATAAGAAACGCAAGATACCTACAAATATTCCATTAGAATTTTTAAACATAGTTGGCAAAGAAGATTATTATATTTGCCAAGGATGTGATGAAAGAATCATTGATTATAAGTGTAAAAATAAACATTTGAATGCATTCTGCTCTTTAACATTCACACCCATAGAAAATGATGATTATTTAATTTGTAAAGGGTGTGAAGCAATTGCTAGGTCTGAGTTGTACAAAGAAATACCCATGTGTGCTTACTGTGATTTATACTTTGAAGATGTTTGTATCAGTTAATGCTCAATAAAAGTTATAAAATGTATAGTTTATTTTATTTGTCAGAGTCTGCAAGCTACACTAGCTTATTTGATCGATTTTTTATACCTTGCGAGTTTGGTCTTCATTTCACCTGATGTTAAGTAAAATGCCGTGTGTATGCCGCATGATGCGTTAGCATTCCTACTAAGTCATCATTATCATCATCATCAGCTCATTTTATGCCCCCACTGCTATGGCACGAGCCTTCCTTATGGATGGATAGGGAGAACGGGCCATAAACCACCACGCGGGACCAGTGCGGATTGGTGGTTGTTAACGACTGCTAATGCAGCCGGGACCAACGGCTTTACGTGCCTTCCGAAGCACGGAGGAGCTCGAGATGATAAATTTTTGGTCACCCATCCGATGACCGGCCTTAGCGAAAGTTGCTTAACCTCAGCACTCGCAGACCGGGCACGTTAACCACTGCGCCATCGAGCTCCTCAGAAAGTAATAATTACTATCATATAACGTCAGAGGTAGCAGTGTGTCGCATCTTGAATCCTTAACTTCTGAGAAAATGGCTGTCATACTAAGTGTCTGACTGAATACAACTACTAACATTGCTGTTTCTGATAAGATGGTGGTGGCCAGGCGGGCTTAAAGCAAGCCCTACCTACCACCAACCACACCAAGTACCCTACTAAATATGTACTCGATGGATGGTAATGAAACTTGAAACCTCGGTTTCTGAGATTGGAAAATTTTACTGGAGGCGAGGCAGTGTTGGGAATACAAAATTTTTGATCAATTAGTTTTTTATTTAGTTTAAGTTATTTTTATACACACTGAGTAGGTATCCAAAAAAAACTAAGATTTGACTGTACAAGTTAGACTTCCGTGTCCTCGTAAATAGAAAAACAAAATTAAGCGAAAAGAGCTTCAGAAAATATTTTTATTTGATTTACATCATAGAGAAATACAAGTACTTAAAGGGTAAGTATTTACATACTATAAGCGCGCTTTGTTGTTATGCGTTAGCTTCTTTACTAAGTCTATAATTTACGTTTATGTGTTTGTCCGAAGATAGATGAAATCGTGTAGTGTCGTTCTACGAGAAATATACGGTCAGCGCAATAAGATAAATATTATTAAGGTATGGTATTCACTATAAAACTTCGTAAATTGAGTGCGTTGAGTGTACATACCTACTTTTGCTTGAATGAATCAAAAAGTTTTACATAAAATAGGTTACCTTCTTAGTATGACAAAAAAAATACACAGTTCTCACAACAATAACTAAAGCTATTATAATAATATAGTTATTGTTCTGAGACGCTGTTGAAAAGTCGACTGATACGTGCGCTTAAGAAGAGTTTAGTAGTTTTAGAGTTTTTTTATATTTATTTTTTGTTTTTTTTCTCATGTGTACGCTACCGTAACGGACACATAACCGTCTGCTAAATTCGCGATAACGCGAAGATTTGCGTTTGTCGCGACACGTCTGGCCAAACAAACAATTCGTCCTATCGCGAATACAAATGGACCCACTTATGCAAACTGGAATCAATCCACAGAATGACAGTTTTGAGAAAAACGAGGTTTTGTCTAAATTATGTACAGAATAAATTTGTTTGTTATTTTTAATAAAGTTTGGCTTTAATATTGCACAAAATACTTTTTTCTATGTATGCAAATATATTTTTCAAGAAAACCATTATTATTACCTAGTATGTTTTTGTTTAAACCTAATGGTTCCTGTTTGCAAAACTGTTTTTGTGTGGGTTGATTCCTTGTAATTTTATTATAAATTTGTATATTTTTATAGTTAAAATAAAGTAATACTAATATTTCTTTATAAAATTTATTGAAAATTAAAAAACGCTTACAATTATCTTGAAATTAAAAAAAAACTAGACAACTCTAGTTGTCAACCAGATTTGAAGTGGAGTTAGATTTCTAAATCTGATTCTACTTCTAGATTTCTAAATCTAATTCTACTTCAAAATCTGGTTGACCTGAAAAGCCTTCAATGTCGTCTTCAACATCTGCATTCCCGACAAGCTGCACATAAAAACTGTGAGAGTCTTGGGGAATGAGATGTAGCAGGCTTTTTAAGTCTTTTATCTTTGCATCAGGGACAGGTTTTCCTCTTGGCCAAAGTGGCTTCATTATGTCTTTTGTAATAAGTAATTCCCTTCCACGAACATTTTTTTTTATATCCACAATCTTAAAATCTTCAATAAGATTAGCTTTCATATAAATTTTGTACATTTCATCTTTTTTCAGCATAATTTCCTTTGTATTTAGCCATGAAACTTTCTCTCCGTCTATCGTTTTCTTTCTATTTATTATGTTCTTTTCCAATATCAGCGATGACAAAAATTCTTCATTTTTCATTCTATGTACAATCATTGGTTTTGTTTTTTTACAATTTTTCATAATTTGGATGTAGTCATCCGGTGTATAAAGCCTCTGTTGACGTTTTAAAGCACATTCTATCTTCCCAAAATCAGTGTCGTTTGGAAGAAAACTATGCCCCGATTCAAGGAATCTCATGTTGATTTGATCTAAGGTTGGATGTTCATTCAACAAGGCCTTAAGCATTAGAGTTAGTTTGATGTTGCGGTTTTGGCCACCACAAGAATCGCTCCATAAAATGAGATGTTTCACGTTGACATCAAGCCTTTCTAAAATATGTTTGATGAGACAGGAGCCAACCTCTTGTGCACCTCTGCCAGCTTCTCCCTCTACCCACAAATTGCAATGAGCTTCATCTTTGCTCCCAGTGTGTATACCTAAATTGTATACCCAAAGTTGTCTCTTGTAAAATACGATATTTGTAGGGATACGCGGTAAAGGTAATGTTTTTTCAAGATCAAAACACAGAGTTTCAACAGAGGGGTCATCTTTAGCAAGCTTCAAATCGATTCTCATTTGCTTTTGCAGTGATTCTGCGGTTTGTTGATGCGCTATCCGCTTCTGTTTAAGGTCGATTTTATTTTGTTCTGACGATGCATGCAATATTTGACTTTCATAGTGATCACACTTATTACACGTATCTTTTTTCAATGGTTTGGTACGCAGGTTAAAATTCGTCAAAAACAATTTGTGAACCTTTGCTGCAGACAATATTTTTACACCAGCTGCCTTCGCCTCATCGGTATATAACTCGTATATTTTTGAATGAGTCATGTCTGCTCTTAAAAACTTAGCCCCTTCCGTTTTTTCTCGGCGGTAATGGGATACGTAAACCGGCAACCTTTTAATTAGGTTTATCACGAACTGCTCGCTTTCAGGGGATGTTCTATTGCGCCCACCATGCAGGCCACGATTATCTATAATGCTATTGTCTGATCGCATCTTACAAAGTGATGTATTTATTCTTTTTGCCGACGTCTGTAATGTATTTACAAACATATCTCTACAAAGTGATATACCATCTAGAAAATATTGGCGAGAATAAGACTTTTTTTTTGAAACATTACTGTTATTGTGAGTTGCAACATAATGACGTTTCACAGGTTGTTCTTTTATTAAAGCTGTTAAAAACATATTTTGTGCATTGTACGATCCTAAAGAATAAAACTTTTTAAATTCAACCAATCTCTTCTCGACTGGTATCATTTCGTGACATTTTTTAAGACAACTGCATTTATAATCTTTAAATTGCTTAGGTTGGACCGTCTTCTTTCTAGAGTTGACGTAAGACAAGTTCGAGTACTTTCGTTTTTTTCTTTCTTCTCGCGATAGCCCACCAAATCTTGGCTTTCTACCTTTTCTTGGCCTTCCCAAAGTCTGTGATTCAGTTTGTGATGGTTCAATTTCTTGAGCAGAAACAGTTTCTATGCTTGAATTATCATGATTTAATTCTGCATGTGTACTAACTGTACTAGTGATCAAAGAAATTGAATTATTAGAGCTATCATCACTTGAGCCACAATCATCAATAGCGCAGTAATTAGGATCTATCACCGAATCATCACTATCAATTAATGGAACTTCGTTATTTCTCAAGCTTGCTATTATTGGCGTATCAGGTACATCTTCATGGTCAGAAATATTCATTGAATCAGCTAAAACATGAAACAATTTAGCCGTCTCTGGAGACATAAGAGGAAGCGGTGAAATTGGATTGACTGGTTCAACACTTTTTTCAGCAGAAGCCTCGATGAACTGATCTTCGTGATTAAGCAACCATTCAGAAGTAAGTAAAGCGTTATTTGAATTGTCAACTGCACATAAAACACCAAAATGTTTGGTATTTTTAGCAATGTTTGGACGAGGGGTTAGCGGTGAGTAAGGAGGTGGTTCTAAGCTTTTTTCAGCAGCAGTCTCAACATCATTATCACAAATCAATGCACTAGAACCTAGAACAGTTTTATCAGTCATTTTCTTATCCAAGTTAGTATCCAAAGACAGCTGGGGAGATAGCGGACATTGGAAAGCTTCAGCAGAGACTGCAAGTAAATTATTATTTGATATATCTCCATCACCCTCTTTGTAAGTGGATTTTTCATGCAAATGATTAGCCATATCGATTGTATTAAATTTTCGTCGCGTACTCAGCAAATCTAGAATAATAGGCCACTGTTAATATTTAAAAATTTTTAGCAAAAAATTAAACCAATCACCCAAGAACGCTATGAAAAAAACCTAACACAATTATACACACATACATATCATCACCCGTTTGATAATTTATACCTATACCATTTGTATTAAAGTCGCATGCAAAAAAGAATAAAATAAAATTTACCTGCAGAAAAATGCATCGGACTGCTTGAATGGGAATTGTCGTAAACATCTGCAATCAAAAGTTAGATTATTTTAAGTATGTAAGTAGATATCTACACATACAATTATGAATAATTGTTAGTCAGAAGAAATTGACAAATTAGTCACTACCCATCTCTATTTCTAGATACGCGCGTCACTAGTACTGTTTCTGTACTTCTCTATTCGATTGACAATGAAAAAAGTACATAGATTCAAACACATTTCTTTCGTATCTTCTTCATTCATTGACCTAATTATATATAGCCTAATAATATAACCTTAATAGTATAACCTTCTTTTTGCTTGGTATCCCGATAATTTCTTTGTTAAATAAATACCTAATAGTAAATGACTTTACGTTAATAGAATGAATCTTCATATAAAGAACCTAAACTACTTATTACTGACCTTTTTACAACATCATTTAGTTATAACAATGCATAGAACTAAATAAATACCATACCAAAAAGTTTCATAACACAACAAAAGAAACTTTTAATAACCTATAAAATCTTTACATACCTTGATTTTCATTGTCTTCGTCTTCTGATTCTGAACGGTTGTTGAGGCAGTTAAAAACCATCGTTTGTATCCTGGAATTCTTCATCGTTGGAAACTTAGAAAGACTTAATTTTTATTAAAGCAAACAAACTGTTAGTAAACATTCCGCACAGTGCGCAGTGTTGCCATAGCCAAGATTACTCACCCACTTATTCTCGTTTAAAAAATGTTGACATTCATAATGTATGTAACTTAACAAAAATAATTTAAGAAAATAAAAACCCTATGTAAGGAGGTATCATGTGTTGGGATATATAATTTTACCAAGATTTTCATTACACAACACAGATTCAAAGCACATGGTTTCTTAGATGTTGTAAATACAGTAACATCAACAAGGTATCAAGTAATGTGAGTCTGTGTAAAACAATAGGATTTTGACATTTTTATTAAGCAAACAAGAACCAAGATGCATGGTTCTACATAATTAATAAAATTAAAAAATTAAAATGGAATCATGTGGTGTGGTTCTATATGATTAATAAAAAATAAAAATCACAAGGAATCATGAGGTGTGGTTTTCTGTAACAAAATACAATCTTACAGAATATTTAAAATGTCGGGTTACCATAGGGTATGGTTCTTATTAGTTTATTTGTCATCAGATGTTATGTGGGTTGGTAACATTGTCGTGGAAATGATTTGTTCAGTCAAAATTGTCAGATCATATTAATCTTTACAGGGTCGACAGAAGGTGCATTTTAAAAGCTTTCTGTATATTTAACTCAAATTTGGCATGTCTGTGGATTGGTTCCCGTTTGCATAAGTAGGTCCAAATGCCCTTCGCGCCGCTGTCGGTAAATTGCCGCATATCAAAGGGTTTTACCGCGACAAAGTTTATATTCTGATTTGTGTTTTAATTATGGATTGGAGTAATGAGAGAATATTGGAATTTATAGAAAATTATGAATTTTTGTGTTATATTTATTGTGTTATCCATATTTATGTGGAGATAACAGCCACCATCGCCTTTTATTTCTCTTCTTTACCCTTTTATTTATTTTGTTCTAACAATAAAGATGCAGTAAATAATTATTTGCGGACATGTAATATAGCGCAACCACCTCTCTTTTTTCCACTGTATTTTTATAAATAAATATTTAATTCAGCATAAGTGTCGCAATTAGCACTTAAAAAAAATCAACTCTCATTTTTTTCCCGCGAAATAAATTATCGCGACGTAGCTAAGTTTTTTATGATGTAGCCAAGCCAAGCACTTCGTCGTAGATCGAACACGAAGTTTTATCATGAGTCATGATAAATGATGACAATCAACGCGAACAAGAAACTTCGCCGCAAGGCAAGTGTGGCCGTAGCATTATAGACTAAGAGCCGGTTATATGTGTTTGTTAAGGTGGCGTACACATGGTCAATTCCACGTTTGTTGCGATACTCTCTTTTAGTGCGTAACTAGTGCGTAATTACTGCAAACACAAAATCATTAGTGCCTTTTTAGTTTTAAGAAATAAAAACCTTTTTTAGTGTGTACGCTGGCATCATGATCAAGCATTTCTAGCTGGCGTCAAGAGACAACGTACTCTTAATAGTGCTTACAGAAAGCGAACTTTTATTTTTATAATAAAATTGTTACCTATTTATAGTGCGTGAAATTCTGACTCTGTGAGTAGAAGTCGTTTATGCGAAAACGCAGTGGAACTATATAAAAAAAACGAGCGAACCTTACAGTAGTCGCATAATTATGATGTGTAACATTTCACATGACATCTAATAAGTAATAAGCAAATTTAACATTTTATTCTGAAAAAAAATTCCCAGGTAGCTATTACATCATATAATATGTAGGTATAAAATAAAAATAAAATTATTGTATACATATTAAATGATGTAATACCTGACTCATTTTTTTCGGAATATAATGTTAAAATTGCTTATTACTAAGGTGAGATGTCAAATGTTACACATTATAATTAATGTTAAAATCTATTACACACGCAAGGGTTGAAATCTTAGAGCAATAATTGAAATCAATATTACAATAGAAAATAGATTATAGAATTAACAACGACGTTTATTTTTTCACAAATTTTAAGGAGAATGCAGTAAATACCTACTCATTCCTCTCACTTCCCCTATAGAAGACATTTGACATATCAAAATGACCATTGATAGTCAAATGACACAATATGTCATATATAATAATAATATGGCATGTTCCTCGATTACTGAATTTACAAAATGGTGCGCGCTTGCGCACTTTCCCGACTTCCTGTCACACTGTTACGTCCATGTTCCGTCACATTTCACGAAACCACTCCCACAAATTGTATAAGTATAATAGAAGGCGAGCGGAAAGATGTTACACATCAATAATATTTGTGTGTGCCACTCTTTGTTGTAATAAATATTCACTGGTGATAATAAGTATCAATAAAGTGCAGATTACTGATAAAATCCAAGTAAGTAAGTAATAATAATAATGAATAATTATTCGAATAAAATATTTCAGTATATTAGCTTTTTTAAATTTTGAGGTTAATTTCTGTCACTGCTTAGTGGAAAAGTTTCCGTATTTTATGTTACACATCATATGCGACTACTGTAAGGCTCGCTCGTTTTTTTATATATCTTATTACACAGAGAGATGTCGAAACTATTTTTAAAGTACACCTAAGCTTATTTGTTTAGCTTATTTTCCGTTCACATTGTTATTATGTACGTTGTCTTTTGATGCCAGCTGAAATGTCATTCACAAGTCTTATTCGATATCTCCGTTCCTTTAAGAGCAATCTTTATGAAATTTTGCGAAGCACGGGCACTAATTAGACACTAAATATGTATGTAAATTTGTGTCCGTTAAGCTGGCTTACACATGGTCTAACTCACGTTTCTTGTTATGGCCTCTTTTAGTGCGTAATTACTGCAAACATAAAATTATTAGTGCCTCCTTAGTTTAAGAAATAAAGACCTTTTTTAGTGTGTACTCTGGCATCACGATCAAGCTGGCGTACACGAGATCGTTCTCAAAAACTATTTATATTATAGCAACGAAACTTACACACACATTTAGTGCCTTATTAGTGCCCCCGCTATGCAAAATTTCATAAGGATTGCTCTTTAAGGAACGGAGATATTGTACAAGACTTGTGAATGACATTTCGAGCTGGCGTCTATACAGCGTACCCATATTATTGCTTACAGAAAGTGAACTTCTCTTTTTATAATTGTTATATGTATTATTAGTGCGTGAAATTCTAATAAGGCACTTAATGTGTGTGTAAATTTCGTTGCTATAATATAAGTAGTTTTCGAGAATGATCACGTGTACGTTAGCTTGATCGTGATGCCAACATACACACTAAAAAGGTCTTTATTTTTTAAACTAAAGAGGCACAAATTTTTTATGTTTGCAGTAATTACGCACTAAAAGAGGGCTTAACAACAAACGTGAATTAGACCATGTGTAAGCCAGCTTAACGGACATCACCGCTGTCCGCCCTACCATACCCCGTAAGTCGCGGCCCGCTCGCTGGCGCTCACCGGGCCTCAGCCAATGCCGTCTCACCCGGTGGGCTGACCGCGCCGAGGGCTACAGCAGGGGGAGGGACAGGCGGACAGCACAGCCAACGGAGCTTCGGCTCGAGGCACGGCAGTGGGAAGGGGGAAAAAAAAAAAAAACAGCCAAAAAAAAAAAATTGAAAAACCTAAACAGAAAAGAGCGACTGTCCCCTCCCCTGCCGTGACACCCACAATGACCCGGTACAAATTAGTTGCCGAGAAGACAGCCCGGGTAATGAGGCCCAGCCCTCGCAGCCCGAACCAGCCCCAAAGCAGGGACTGAAGATAACCCTATCCTATCCTATAACGGACACGTAAACGTTGCTTTACGAACGGTTTTGGGTACGCCAGCGGCAGCGCCAGCTTGATCGTGATGCCAGCGTATACTAAAAAAGGTCTTTATTTCTTAAACTAAAGAGGCAGTAATTATTTTGTGTTTGCAGTAATTACGTTCTAATTACGCACTAAAAGAGGGCATAACAACAAACGAACGTGAGTTACGTATACCTACTCCAGGCAGACCGCTGATCCTACAGTTTACACCATCGCGACGCACCGCATGGAAACACTTCAATTAGGTCAACTTGCCACGAGATGTCAACGCAGCAATTTTATTAGTTAATAATTAATTGTTAATTTGAAGCATTCCATATTCTCGCATCGAATAGATCACTAGGCTATTTAGATACTTAAGTTTTATTTGTAACTTTGAACTTTTTAATAAATTAGTAATATAATTTTGGTTTTTTTTCGAACCTCCGGCTACAGCTAACGTAATTGGCGCAGTCGGTAGGATACTCGCGGGCCGGTTCGCGAACCTTAGGGAACTCATCTCGTGACGTATTCCGCATCCGCGTTCGCGTGTCGCCCGGGCGGCTTCCAAGCCCCGCTACCGAGTATCCCGAATCTACGGACCTGCTGCAGACCCGAGGCTGAATCCAGACATTGATTCCAGAAGAAGAACCAGAATGCTGTTTATGTAAGTACACTTGAATTGTTCTCGTGTTGCTTCCTTTATCCCTAGTTTTATATCTTCCAAAATTTTTCATCCACGTTCCTCTAAGTCCCGGGAACCTGTACCACGACAGGCTCACCGGCATAAGCTAGACTCCAATAGGGATTTGGATTTATTAGATTTAGATACAAGTATAAATAACTTGTTTAACATGGCTCACGACCCGGATACGATTTTTAAGGCTCTTCGCCTAGTACCGGAGTTCGATGGGAACCCTAATATTTTAATACGTTTTATTAATATATGTGATCGCATTGTAGCGCAATATTTAAGTACGGAACCTGGTAGCGAACTATCTAATCTGTGTTTATTAAATGGAATATTAAATAAAATTTCTGGTAATGCTGCTTCGACTATTAACTCAAACGGTATCCCGGATAATTGGCTGGGAATAAGAACCGCTCTTATTAACAACTTCTCGGACCAACGCGACGAGACCGCCCTGTATAGCGATCTCTCGTTGGCTACGCAAGGCAGTAAGACGCCCCAGGAATTTTATGATCAATGCCAGACTTTGTTTAGTACTATAATGACTTAGGTTAGTTTGCACGAACCCATAGTATCTACAATAGAGGCGAAGCGTACCCTCTATAAGAAGGTAGCCATGCAAGCCTTCGTACGTGGTTTAAGAGAACCACTAGGGTCCCGCATTAGATGTATGCGCCCCCCGACTATAGAAAAGGCTCTTGAATATGTACAGGAGGAGTTGAATGTCATTTATTTACAGCAACGCAGCGACGTACCTAAAGGTCAGCCTATTACTAAATCTTTAATTCCAGTTCAAATACCAGCTCTAGCAGCACAAAGACCGCAGACTTTACACATGCCGGTACCTAACTGGCCAGCTCCTATGGCACAGCGAGGTTATCAGCCACCACCTCAGGCTTTTAAATTTAACTCTTTTAATAACCAGTCTCAACAGCGCCCTGGACCAAGTCGCACACAACAAATGTTCCGAGCGCTGCCGCCTAATTATAATCCACACAGTAATGTTTTTCGCAATCCACAGAGACTTAACAATTCGCACAACTCAGCCCCGAGGCCAATGAGCGGAGATCAGCATTTTGCACCTAAAGTTTTGCCACATACTATGATGACGGGACATGACTGGAGGAAGTCGGGAAACCCACCTCCAACTAATTACTTTAAGTCTCGCGAAATGAACATGAACGAGTGCGCACCTTATGACGACTCGTACTACGCGACAGATTATTATACGGAACCCGATTACTATTATTATACAGATGATACAAATTATAATGACTATAACGTTGGATATGATTACAACAATATTGAGGAAAATCAGTTCACAGATGTGACAGATTTATCTCAGCCTCAACCAGGTCCTAGTAACTCTGACATAAATCCGGATTTTCAATCGAGCGCGACATCAAAAAAGCCAAAATAGAACCTCCAAGAATATAGAATCTCCAAACTCAGAGACAGTTACCCTACATACAGATCATGGACCCACCGTTAAAACTCTTAATTGACACCGGTGCCAATCAATCTTTTATTAGCCCGGAGGCTGTACAAAAGTATTACTCGGAGATTCCTCTTAACTATGACCCATTCGAAGTTACGAACGTGCATGCAACTACTAGAAATAACCATTCTATCACGTTGCCATGTTTTAATGAATTTTATCTACACTAATGTTGTAACATTCTACTTATGTTTCCAATACTTGACTTATAATTACTACTGTTATAGCACAGACAACAAAACACTCAATTTAAGCAATTTCACATGATGGTATAATATCCACATCGATATCGTAAAATCTCATTATAACATCAATAAAACGCGACCAATTAACCTGGCGAGCCTTATGTCAAAATCCTCATACAAGTTGTATAAAATTTTCATATTAGGCTGGCTTTTGAAAACAGTTGGGTTATACGTGAAAACTTCGTCGAAACTACTAAACCTACATACACAAAACTCTTTGGTAAGATCTTGTGCCAATTAAATAAAAAAAGAACAGCGCGCGCTCGCTCCTGATTGGCCCTGCGCGCGCAGCTGCGCTCTCATTGGTTAGATTTTAATGGCGGCAAGTTCACTGTGACAATACACGTACGCGTGAATTTAATGTTTCGCAATGTGTATTGTTTTTAAAATACAAATTAAAAGTTAAAAATGGACAGCGACGATGATATTTGTACGCCTCCGGATATTCTAGAATTGGCAACAAAAGTAACTCACAATCTTTTGCCAGAAAAATCTAGAAAATTATATGAAAAATAATATAATAACTTTTTGGCATGGAAGATCGAAAAGAAAACTACATCATTTTCTGAAAATGTCATTCTTGTGTATCTCAAAGACCTCTCCGACAAATTCAAGCCATCTTCTATGTGGGCTAAATATTCTATGCTCAAGTCCACACTGAGTATCTACAACAATATTGATATCACGAAGTATTCAAAAGTCATAGCGTTCCTGAAACGCAGTTCAGAAGGACACAAGGAAAAAAAGTCCTTGACGTTTACATCAGGTCAAATAAAGATGTTCCTGAAAGATTCACCAGATATTTTGTATCTTTTTGAAAAGGTTTTTATATATATATTATATCTTTTTGAAAGGGTATTTTAGTTCTGTTATTTAATCTACCTAGTACTTACGTACTACACACGCAAGTTATCTAGACACTCCGTTTAAGCGCTTTGTGTATAAATTAGGTAGTAGGCTACACTTTACTACTTCATAAATCATAGTTTTTGCCTTGGCTATGTACCTCAAGCTTATTATATCGTTTATTGTTACAGGTTGCACTAATTTTCGGCATAATGGCGAAGGCAAGAGCTATACAACATCCAGTTCGATGAAGTCTCTAACATAGACGACAGTACAATCATGGAGAAAGTTTCGAAAACAAAAACGAAAATAGATCGTTCTTTCGTTGTGACGGGAAACTGATATGCCGTATGTAAAAAATACATGGAACTTCGACCCACCCCCTGTCGAAACCCTGCCTTTTTCTTGAGCTATAGATCGGGGAAGTGCGTCGATCAAAGAACTGGTATTAATAAATTTGGTGCTCTGGGAAAAACTATCGCAAGTTTTTTGAATCTGCCTAACCCAGCGTTGTACACGGGGCATTGCTTCCGGCGCACCTCGGCGACCCTTCTCATAGATAGCGGTGGTGATTTGACCGCACTGAAACGACACGGGGGGTGGACGTCTTCTACTGTGGCTGAAAGCTACATTGATGAGTCTTTAATGAATAAAATTCAAGTCTCAAATATGATCTTGAACAGTATAGAAAACAAGACGAATAAAGTAATTATAAATATTCCAACTCCGTCTACGAGCTCTACTGCTTGCCCCGCGACCGCTACAGCTGCTGGATCAATAATTAACATTAACTTTCAAAATTGTACCATCCAAAATTTGAACAATAATTATAAATAAACTATTGTCAGCTTTTACTCTTGTTGTTTGACTAATTGCATTAGTGAAGATAAAGTAGTGTATGCAACTGCATATAACACGGGTATTAAAACACTCGTTACTATTATGAAACTCGCTGCGCTCGTTTCATAAACTCACACTCGTGTTTTAATACCCTTCATTATATGACAGTTGCATAAACTACTATAAAGAAACTGACTTTATAAAATTATTCGTATACCGATTTCACGATTTCTTTGATGGACTCATAGGACTAGACTTACTAACCAGATGGGAGGCAAAAATTAACTTGAAAGACGGCATTTTAATTACTCAATTTACCACAAATCCTATTAGAATGTACAACTCATGTAACGTAAATCTGTATGAAGATATTATTCCGGCTCACTCTTCAAAATTAGTTAGAACTCCTACAGACTCTCCGGATGGAGAAGTTCTTATCAAAGAACAAGTGATCTGTAACTGTATCATTCTCGAATGTATTACCACTGTTACCAACAATCGCGCATATATAGAGTTAATGAATCCCACACCCAATGATATAATATTTTCACTAGACCGACCTGCACACGCGGAAATATTTAACACTGAGTTTAGGCGCGATAATCAAACACAAACGCGAGTGCAAGATGTAATCTCTCGGTTAAGAACAGACCATCTTAACGAAGAAGAGAAAGCCAATCTCATTGCTCTTTGTTCTCAATATTCAGACATATTTTATGTTGAGGCTCTTACCTTTACTAATAAAATAAAACACCGGATTAGAACCACCGACGAAGTACCCGTTCATACAAAAAACTATCGTTACCCTTTTATACACCGCCAAGAGGTAAGAGATCAGATAGCCAAAATGTTGGACCAAGGAATTATAAGACCTTCTGACTCCGCATGGAGTTCTCCGATATGGGTTGTACCAAAGAAGATAGACGCATCTAACAAACATAAATGGCGATTGGTAGTAGACTTTCGCAAACTTAATGACAAGACTATCAATGACAAATATCCCATACCAAATATCAACGATGTCCTTGACAAACTAGGTAGATGCCAGTATTTCACCACACTTGATTTAGCAAGTGGCTTCTACTAGGTAGAAATGGACCCTCAGGACATTCCCAAGACCGGATTTAACGTTGAACATGGACATTACGAATTTTTACGTATGCCCATGGGATTAAAAAATTCACCATCTACCTTCCAGCGAGTCCGATGTCCTTAGAGGTCTTCAAAACGATATATGCCTGGTATACCTCGATGACATCGTCGTGTTCAGCACCTCGCTCCAGGAGCACGTCACTAACCTGGAGAAGGTTTTCCAAAGACTTAGAGAGTCCAACTTCAAGATCCAAATAGACAAATCTGAGTTCTTAAAACTTGAAACAGCTTATCTCGGACACATTATCAGTAAAGACGGCATTAAGCCTAATCCTGACAAAATCTCAGCTATTAAAAAGTACCCTATTCCCAAAACTCCTAAGGAAATAAAGCAATTTATAGGACTTCTCGGTTACTACCGAAAATTCATTCCAGACTTTGCGAAGATTACAAAGCCTCTCACACAATGTTTGAAGAAGCGTCGTAAAATCACCTTCGATCCTGAGTACGTAAACAGCTTTGAAACATGCAAAACCCTACTTACAAATGATCCAATTCTTCAATATCCCGATTTTAGTAAAGAGTTTCTTCTAACCACAGACGCCTCCAACTTCGCTATTGGAGCGATACTGTCCCAAGGTCCCGTAGGTTCCGATAAGCCCGTGTGCTATGCTTCTCGCACTCTTAATGAGAGTGAACAGAATTATAGCACTATCGAAAAGGAACTTCTGGCCATAGTCTGGGCCACCAAATACTTTAGACCGTACCTTTTTGGACGTATATTTAAAATACTGACAGACCACAAACCGTTACAGTGGCTGATGAATTTGAAGGAACAGAACTCACGACTGACTAGATGGCGACTTAGACTTAGCGAGTATGACTTCGTGGTAGTGTACAAAAAAGGTAAAGCTAACACTAATGCCGACGCACTCTCTAGAGTTGAAATTCACAACGAGGAAATAGAGTCAGTAATCGATAGCCTCAAAGACCTTAGCTCACTGATAAACAACCCATCTGAATCGCCACCAACAGTTAACAGGTCTTCAACCGCAACTGCACACACTAGTGATGAACATCCTATTCTAGAAGTACCTATCACAGATGAGCCTCTTAACAAGTTCCATCGACAGTTACACCTTACGATCGTAGATGACGTTAAACGTAAACCATCAATTTCCAAACCATTCGATACTCATACCCGTGTTGCTATACAGTTGTCTAAGAGCAAACTAGAGTCAGATATTGTTAACGCTATTAAAGAATATGTTAGCCCTAAGGTTAAAACTGCAATCATTATCCATCCTCCTCTAGCTATGTACTCTATAATTCCGATTATACAAAGTCAATTTAAAAGTTCGGCAATGTATTTAATCTTAGTAAAAACGAATTAGAAAAAGTAAAAGAGTATCTCCGGCAGCAGGAGATAATTCATCACTACCACGATGGTAAAACCAACCATCGTGGAATAAACGAATGTTACTTAGCTCTCTCGCGGAAATATTATTGGCCAAAAATGAAAGATCAAATCTCTAAATTTATAAATGAATGTACCACATGTGGGCAGGCAAAATATGACCGAAATCCCACTAGTCCACAATTCAATGTCGTTCCTCCAGCAACCAAACCTTTCGAGATAATTCACATGGACCTTACGGTTCATAATGAAAAATACGTTACCTTCATAGATGTTTTTACTAAGTATGGCCAAGCTTACCACCTGCGCGACGGCACTGCTGTTAGCATATTACAAGCACTTTTGAGATATTGTACTCATCATGGCGTCCCCATGACTATTATAACTGATAACGGGACTGAGTTTACAAACCAACTTTTCGCAGAGTTTACACGACTTCACAACATACACCACCATAGAATACTAGCCCATTCTCCTAATGACAATGGGAACGTTGAACGTTTCCACTCCACAATCTTAGAACACATAAGACTTCTTAAATTACAGCAAAAAGATGAACCCGTAGTGAACCTGATGGCATATGCCTTAATAGCATACTATAACAGCTCTATACATAGCTTTACCAAATGCCGGCCCTTTGATTTACTGACAGGACACCTAGACGCTAGAGACCCCCTAACCATTGACCTTACGCAACACCTCATGCAACAATACATGAAAAACCACCGAGAACAGATGAAAAGGGTTTACGAATTAATCAATAATTCTGCTCTTGCAAATCGTACAGCTATCATATAAAATAGAAACAAAAATATGGAACCAGAAGTAGAATATGTACCTCAACAGCAGATATTTATAAAAAACCCGCTAGCTAGTCGTCAGAAGACAGCACAACGCTACACCCAAGACACCGTATTAGCCGATCTCCCAGTTCACATTTACACCTCAAAGAAACGTGGACCGGTAGCTAAGTCTCGCATTAAACGAATACCTAATAGCGCCAAATTGTTGCAGGATGCTGATATTGCTGATGACTCTAACCGCCCGACTGATGCAAGCTCAAGAGATAAAACTTGAGAGCTTAGCAGATGGACCAGGACTACTTCCTTACAAACTCGGTGCAACAAGGCTTATTACGGAATATCATACATTCTTACAGTACATACGACTTAATGAATTTGAAGATAATCTTAACTTAGTACAAAATCAACTACTTACTTACAAAAATAGACTTCCTAATGACACTTACAGTCTCTATGAGCTACAAATAGATTATTTAACCAGTAAACTTAATAACGCATTGATTCAGTTAAAATCCTTGGAGCCCGACAGCCAAGCCAAACGAGGCCTTATTGATGGGTTAGGTACAGTTATAAAAAGCATTACCGGAAACCTAGATCAATCAGATGCATTAAAATATAATAGTATAATAAAAGATTTAGAAAATAGTCAAGATAAAATAGTATCCGAATTTAACAATCACATCTCTCTCAATAAAGAATAGATGTTTCAATATAAAAAAGTATTATCTCAGCTTGTTGAAAACCAAAGTAAAATCAATGGCACCATAGAGCTTCTAATAACCTCTAATGCCCATAATGATAACAATTTAATAAAATACGCTAAGTTTGCCCAGATGATAGCGATTATTGGAGAAAATGTAGAAGAGTTAACGATGGAATTAAATAGGATAGAAAACTTGCTAGCTTTTATTCGTGCTGGGACTATGCACCACTCTATCTATACATATAATAAGAACGTAGGGATAAAAAAATCTGTAATTGCAATATATAAAAAAAAAAATTACACAGGTTGCCTTAAAATCACTTACGGAACATGATAGAATAGTTTTAAAAAAAATTGTTTGTTTGTTTGTTTGTTTGTTTATTTGTTTGTTTGTTTGTTTGTTTGTTTGTTTGAAGTCGATAAACTCGAGAACTACTGAACGGATTTTGATCCGGTTTTCACCAAAATGCTAAGAAAAATCCGGAGAAAAATATAGGCTACATAAATACTCGAAAATACAGGGTGTCTCATTTAAATCGGTCAGTATGGGAAAGTCTGAAACTATATGACATACGAAGATCTGTCCTTAGGAACCATGTCATCGATTTTAATAAGAAGAAAAACTGCATTCATACATTTAAAGAAAACCTGTACTCAGCTCGGGAATCGAACCCGGTTGTTTTGAAAAAAATAAACTTATAGTATTTCTATTTAGATATCGATTGTGTAGGTCTTAAGCAGTAAATAGCTCTTTGAAACATGATGTCTAAAATGAATAAAATGCATTGTTTTCACGTACTTTAATTTATTTTAGTAGGTGTTCGAAGTGACCAGCTTCGGTGGCTGTAAAATACCAATTTTATTACATATAATTGAGCGTCAGTAAACCCATTTCAGGTTTGTATGACGTAGCAAATACGCGCAACCCACCGAGAAACGGTGTTGTATACTGAATGTATGTGGAGGGATAATTGAAACGGGAAACTGAGCGAGAATCTGTATGAACGGGACGATTCTGTGCTTCATACTGAATATATGTATGTACATGGCAGAGATGATAGTCGAAAGAATAAGAGATAATGTATGAAAAATAATGATGGACGTAAAGGAGACACAGGAAGTATGCCAGAACCAAACTAAATGGAGATCGATTGTCTTTGTCTATCTCAGCATTCCCAGCTGAAAGAATATTAAGAGTGAGTAGATGTACGTATGTCGGTAAATACAATGTCAATTTTCTAAATTTCCGATGCATATAATTTTATTATACCCTAATAAGCTTAAATAGATACCTACTTAAAAATTAAACTGTACAGACTACAGCCTTTAGCTCACGCGGACGAAGTCGCGGGCAACAGCTAGTGGTTAATATAAAGGTGTTAGGTAATATGTTAGAAAAACTAAGAAAGATATATGATAGAGATCAAATATTAAGTTTAGATATAAGAGAATATTACGATATTATAAAACCAGGTTATTACTACGTCGATAAGCAAATAGTAGTTATTTTTAGCTTCCCAATAGTTTCTAGAGATAGATATGACCTATACAGATTCTCCATAGTTCCTAATAAACATCAACAGGTCCTTATTCCTCCCTATCCTTTCATTGCAACCAACGAGGCAACTTTCGTGTACATGGAGGCTGAATGCCCGAAGGTAAATAACTGGTATCTTTGTAAAAAAAAAAAGATAAGCCATCAGATACGTTCAAAATCTGACTGCATTCAAGAACTTATAAGAAAGCAAGCTTTGGATAAAACCTGCCACTTCACATCAGTTTCTCTGTCGAAAGAAGCGCTGGATAAGTTGGATGACCACCACTACATCGTATCTTTCCCGCGCCAGACAAGAATACACTCAACCTGCGGCAGCGAAAGCATGGACCTGCTACAAGGAAGCTACTTCGTTACCATTCCCATGAAGTGCTTTCTAAGAACCTCCGAATTCACAATCACTAACGATAATGATGAAGTTAAAGGCAAAAAAAAAAATGTAAAAATGTTAATTAATTAATTTAAATTTAAATTAAAAATTAATTTAAATTTAAATTTTTCTCTGAAACTCATGAAAATTCCGTACAAAGAAGAACACCAGATCACTGCAGATCACCTGAGACTTAACACTATAAGTCTAGAGGGACTACACAGCATCCAGAACAAGGTCATGATGGAGTCACCCCTGCAACCACACAGTCAGTCAAATTATCTGTACCACACTACAATACCGTTTTACACCGTGATAGTTACTACAGTCATCATTGTCGTTGCTATCGCATGCTACAGATACAAGATCTGTTGGAAGATCAAAAGGCCAACCGAAACTACACAATCCAACAATGAAGACCCCATATACGCAGATCCAGTGGAGATGAGGAAGGCTAAGACGGATAAGAAGACTCCAGCGACTTTTTCACTCAGCATCCTGAAATAGTCGCTGATTTTGGGATGGAGGAGTTACGTATACCTACTCCAGGCAGACCGCTGATCCTACAGTTTACACCATCGCGACGCACCGCATGGAAACACTTCAATTAGGTCAACTTGCCACGAGATGTCAACGCAGCAATTTTATTAGTTAATAATTAATTGTTAATTTGAAGCATTCCATATTCTCGCATCGAATAGATCACTAGGCTATTTAGATACTTAAGTTTTATTTGTAACTTTGAACTTTTTAATAAATTAGTAATATAATTTTGGTTTTTTTTCGAACCTCCGGCTACAGCTAACGTAATTCGTGAAATCGATCAAGTGTACGCTACCTTACGGACACTATTTATCAATACATTTTAATTTCATTACCTAACATATAAAAACTATTTGAAAGTTAGACTGTTTGGGCTAAATTTCATGTCTATCAATACGAAAATTAAAAATCAACTATCTGTCAACCAACTATCAATCAACGTCACGTCAACCAACCAACCGTTATTTCTCCGTGTTTTGTTTATGTTTAGCGTCATTCATTTTGAAAATGATACAAAAGAACTATATTTTGTGAAATTAGTATATCTAAGTTGTTCATTGAATTTCTATTGATCTTATACAGCAAATGTGAACGATGAATAGTGACGAAACTGATGATCCAGGTGTTAAAATTGTTGATGAGTCGTCTGCTGCAGTGAACCCTTTGATTCTTGATTATTACAAGAAATTTGGTCGTAAGAGAGATTTAGAGCAATATTTTTCTTTATCGACAGCTGAGAGTGATGTTAGAGACGTGTCAAGTATGTTTTGGAAGAATATGAAGTCGCAAGATTCGTCTGATTCCGGCGAAAGAAAGAGTGCGTCTTCCAATGAACTTTGTAGAATTTCTATCAAGTGTTCGATCCCTGAGCCTAGCAGTTCTCAGGTAAACTTATACTTATACAATATACTCGATATTTTTATTCCAAAACCATAATGTACAGTCGGCGGCAGATCAACCTACCCAAATCTGTCAAATTTCTCCAATGAATATTGATCCTTATAACCAAACAATAAAATTCAAAATTGATTGTGGAAATTTGACAGTTTTGGGTAGGTTGATCTGCCACCGTGTGTACTTAGGGATGGGATCAAAATATAAAGATAAATTTAAGGACCTTGTTGTAAGGATATGAAAACTGATTTAAATCAATTTGTTTGTACGGTCTGCAGAAACCATCAGTTTAAAATAATATAAGCTTGATCAGCTATTTCTAATGGTACCACCCAAAGTGAAAAGGTTATGGGAGAGTTATGATAATACATCAGCCTTCATTTTGTTGTTATTCTGCAAACTTAAAAAAAAATCAAAAACTGTCAGAAACTTCAAAGTTAATCATTTTTATTATCATGTTTTACATACTACATATTTTATAATAGGAGTCTAAAGTTATTGTTGGCCACACTGCATCAAGCTCTCTTCCAGTTGTAGCGGTACTCCGTTCCACTGGGTTAACCCCTCAACGCCCAACCGATCATATATGATCAGTGAAAAACATTCCGTCAACGCCCGAGCGATGAGGGTTTGAGCGCCCCTCAGATGCCCCCCGCACTATATATACTATATATATATATGATCGCTTGGGCGTTGACGGAATGTTGTTCTTTGATCATATATGATCGGTTGGGCGTTGAGGGGTTAAAGGGGAATATAGACGAGAGCGTGCCTTTGTGTTTGCGCACACACTTAGGCACTATAGTATATTCCTGCATACTAGACCTGGCTCATTTTGGATGAGCAATGGTCACCGTAGCCGAAATCGGCCAAGAAAGGATTATTACTACATATTTTCAAAAAATGAAATGTTTGCATTGATTAATTTATGTTGGAATTATTTAAAAGCAGCTTAAGCAAAACACAAAGCAGCTTACAGCAAATGCATGCTTAGGCAGGAAGCACTTACATAAAGACTAGGACAGGCAACCAACAAGCAAGCAAAATCAAACACTAGTTCGTTTTTAGTGGCTAAAGTTAATAAATTTAGACTTTAAAACAGAATAATTGTTGAAATTTAGTTTCTAGAACTGAGATTCATACCTCCACCCACTCAAACTCAAGTTCTGGTATTCTGTGCCAGTGTCCTACCATTTGTCTTAAATGGAAGAAAAGCGCAAATGTTAAACTTTTTCAACATTCTTTCTGAGGGCCTAGCACAAAATTCTATCACAATTGTTTTGTTAACGTTAAGTCATGCTAATGTCGTAAATTCTATAAAAATATATGTCATCTGTAAGTTCCTTGTAAGGATGTTGTTGTGCTGTGCCAATTTCGATACAAAATTATTGTTTTACACAACAACCAAAATTCATTAGAAGTTGGCTCATAAAAAATATTACAAATAAAAACTATTTAATAATATAGAAATGTAAAATATGTGTGTTTTCAGGATGAAAATAGCAAAACCAAGAGTGATTCTGAATCACCTCCAATAATTACAGAAGAAAATATTGAAACCAGACATACAGATGAAGAGTCTGTATATGAAGATAATCAGTCTCAAAAATGTAAGCATATTGTTTTTCTAGATCTAATTATATTAGTTAGGTACTTATAAATAATAATTCAAAAGTTATTTGCTTATTACGTCGATTTAAGTGAAATAATGAGCAATAGATTATTAAAATTCCTTGGTTTGTTAAGCCGTATATTATCATGGAAGTAATTTTGAATCCTGCGATGTTTATACATGAATTTCATATTTAATTGTCATGATTTAGTGTAGCAATTCTTGAAATTATATTTTCTTATATAAAGCAGTGAAAGTAGTAGCAGTGTGAAAATACTCTGATTATACATGTTTTATTTTATCACAGTCAGTGGAACAGAAATATGACTAAGCAATCTTATTTTTATTCAAATAAAGTAGTAGCTGCTATAGATTAATGAAAGTATGTTGTACTGTTTTAGCTATGGATGCACTATTAGACACGTCAATGAACAAACCACTATCACCAACAAGCAGTGTCACTTCCCAACGAAAGTTAGAGTGGGACTCATTAGCCGATGTTGGCTATGCTAATGAAAGTGACAGAAAAGGATCTGCATCAAGCTTGAGCACATTAGAAAGGCTTGCATTAAAACAACAATACTCCAACAATGATTCCAAACATGACTCTGAAATAGGACACCCAACATCTCATTCAACACCAGTAGAAATAGACGCTAAAGGAAAAAATAAAAAAGGTGCTGTTAGAAAAACTACAAAAATCTACAAAAAGGATGTTGACATTCTTGAACTGAATTTACCCCAAGGAGTAGAAACTAGTCCACAAGCAATCAACGTTAATTTGACCAAACACATATCATTTAACATGGATAGGGAAGGTAGTGTCACTGTTGAAAATGTTGCTAACAATGTGAACATAACACCAAATAAAGATATGGTTGAACCTGTAACATCCAACAGTCCATCCAACACGAAAACTGACAAAGAAATACAAACTTTTTTGAGAAAAACTAAAGAGAAGTCTAGTTCTGATTTTTCTAAATCAGACCAAATATATGGTCAGATGCCACCTGTATTAATTAGTCTCAATTCTTTAAAAAAAAGGTACAGGAGGAAAAAAGTCAAAGCAGCTAGGAGAAAATTGAGAAGTAAGAAGAAGTTGGACACTAATAAAGAAAACATTCCAGTTCAAGAAAAAAGTGGTGAACAAGTATCTGCTGCCGAAAGTTTTGAATACATGCCTGGACATGTGTATAATCAAAATCAAATGAATCTAGAACAACCAGACTGTTCACCTAATGCTGACAATAAATCAAGCTTAGAATCAAGTGGTGCACTTACCACGGACTCTAGTAAGGGCTCTAAGCATTCATTCACAAAAGATTTAGAAAAAAGTATCAATATTCTTCAAGTTGCTTTGCAAAAACAGCACAATGATACAGAATTGAAAAATAAATTGGTCAAAGAAGTAGTTCAAAGATTACTTAAGGCTAAATATCGCGATGACGATAGTGCTACTGACTTTCTTTCCGGACTCTCATTCAGCAGCAAGAAACTAGGCCTAGGCGAAGGTCATATGACAACAAGCACATCAGACAGCAATAATACTGATTCTAAATGCAAACTACTAAAACCCAAAAAGTCAATATTACGACTAGATAAATTTAATTCTCATGTTCTAGCATCGACATCGCAAAGTGCTCCAAATTTGCCTTCAGTTTCTAATAGTGAAAAGCCTGTTATACCAAATCCTTTAAAACCTTTGACATCTAATACAGAATCAGATATGTCTAGTGCAGATAAACACTCTTCTGATACAGCATTTGCAAAAACTTCATCAGAAGAGTTGTATCAAAAGTATCTAGAAGCATTAAGAAGAGAGCAAACATACAAGACACACTTAAGAGAAAAGGAATTGTTTTTGAAGCAAAAACTAGTTAGTTCTGAGACTGCATTGAAGGCGCCACAACCGGATACTAAAGTAAACAATAGACTTAAAAACCTGATAAAAGATTTGACTAGAAATAATTATGACGATGGTTCTGGTGATGCCAGTAAACTGGAAGGTTTTAATTCTAATCAAGATTTCCAAAGTATCAATCCTGCTCGTAAACAGAGAAGTCATTCTGTATTTACTTTATCATCAGGTAATTCTGATGATAATCGGAAAGCAAATCTAAAAAAGAGGTTGCAAAGTGAATTGAAACAAACAAAAGTGGGTCAAAGTCGAGAAGGTCATCATTGTTTTTGCCCACATCATTATGTAGCATCTAAAGTGGGTGTGACAGATAGCTCAGTACAAGTTAACATCAGGGGTGCAAGCCCTATCGGGAAGCTTAAATGTCCAGGACAAATTAGTATACCTTGTAACCTTCATAACCAAAATCGCGATTCTCCAGAAAATTTCACTCATGTTATTTCAGATGACTTGACTGGGGATATAAAATATGTTTGTCTCTGTAGTCAAAAATCAACTTTGACAAAAGAAGTACCTGACGATATGCTGATATATAAATGCTCACGTTTAATTACCAAGGCTGTTCAATTACAAGACTCTGCTTCCAAAACGTCTAATACTGTTGGTGTTCAATGTATGGGTAGCTTACAGTCTTCTCCTAGAAATGAAACCAAATGCCAGCCATCAACTTCAAAAATGTTAGAAGATAGTAAAGCTTCTAAAATGATTTGTAGAAATACCTTTGATGATGTAGTTGAGCTAGACAAAATATCCAAATCCTCTCAAACCAACATAGCATTAAGATTATCAGACAGAAAGTCTAGCGGGGCAAGCCTAGCCGATAAGAAGTATGATGCTTTAGCAAAAACCAAAGATAAAGATTTTCAAAATAAAAATCTCGTTCATGAAGCCACTCGATGTATTCAAACGGAAATAAGTATAAACCCAAAAATATCTGATCCATCTCTTACCGACGTAAATATAATAGGAGAACACGATTGCGTAAAATTAATATGCGAATGTTACAGGCCAGTTTGTAAACGGAATTCTGAGACAGATTTCAAAACTTTAAAACTAAATCTTAACCAAGATATTGAAAGTAGTAGTAGTGATGAAGAATCTGAAAAGGGTATACAAGTAGAAAATAACAGTGTCATGACCAGTAACATTACGACTTGTAAATCAAACAAAGAGATTCAACCTAATCTAGAACAAAATAATAATGAATTGCCGATTCCTAAAATAGACAATTACTCCGCTGGTAATTTCACGATACCTATACAGGGCACGAATATGACTTTGATGGTAAAAATTGACTCTAAAGCAGGAAAAAATGGTACGGAGAACGTCGAAAATCTAAAAAGTCATAGTGTGGGTACTGAGAAAATTGATTTAACTGAAAAAGCAACATGTCTGGCTGAAGAATGTTCTAAAGGTGTTCAGTCGCGTGCAATAGATATTTTCACAAATATACGCAAGGAGTCGCCACGTTCTATTAAAAGTTCGCCAAGGAAGAGTCCTAGGAAAGATGAAAGACCACTTTTTCAACATTGCGTAGTAAAAGCTTGTGTTACAGGTGACATGAATAGGCATACTTACCCAAGAAGTGCGCAGATTAGTCCAAAGAAATTTCTTCGAAGTAATACTGATACTGGGGTGTTCGTATCAGCAAATGCTGTTCAGACAGATGTAATTAACAAATCTGATGCTGTAACACAAGAAATTGTTAAAGATGAATCTCCTGTAACAAAGTGCACTGATTCAGCTCGAAGCGAGAAGAACAAGTCAAGCTACAAAGAATGTTGTAAATCTGAAAGATCTGCTACACCAAAAGATAGTCCCTCAGAGCCCCGTAGTAGAAAATCAAGCAGTGCATGCGAAAAAGATCCAATAATGGATATGATAAAAGACATAACAAAACGTTATTCGAAAAAAGATTTTGATAGAAGCAACAAGAAAAAGTGTTTTAAAGAAATTATGACTGTTTTACATTATCTTTTAAACACGGAAGACGGGATTGATGTTGAACACCTTAAATTGTCAGGTAGTTCAGTTTCATTGGACTCTGACAGCGATTGTAGAAAGAAAGGTAGCTGTTTAGGTACACCTAAAAAAGAAAAATCCGATTCGGACGATGTAAAGGCTTCGAAAGCTTGTGACTTGAACATACGAAAAGAGAAAAAAGAGAAATGTCAATGTGGCAAGAGAGTACCAGAGAAAACATGTTGCAAAGTATCTCAAACTGAAATGCTTGACTTTGTGTCCCGCAGCAAACAGGACAAGGCTGTGCAATCATGTCTGCGAACAGGCAATCGCCCCAACATTTCTACAGATTCATCGGAAATGCAAGCTACCAGCGAGGTCCCTTGTACGTCAACGGATTCTGCTACATGTAAAGTATTAAATAAAATTAAGACACAATGCGAAAAATATCATCAAAAACGTTGCAAAACACATGGTGCCAAGAAATGCGAAGCGTCCAGTAGTACTTCCGTAAACTGCGAGCAATGTAAACGAATCCATCATTGCTTATGCAGGGGACATAGATGCCATAGAACTAAATCGTCAGCAGATAAAATTAAAAAGAAGTGTGTGGCATACAACCTTATAATACAGACCTCTGACAGCATGATAAGTGAAGAGACAACGGTTAAAGATATACTACCGCTAAGGAATGTGGTTGTAAAAGTGCCACCAAAACGTAAACAACTGGCGAAAGCTCCTTTCAAGGAGGTGTTAACTAAAATTGAAAAGACAATACCTTGGGGCGATTCGCCTTTAAGATCCAGATGTTTGCCTAATGAGACTGAGGTATCGAGTGTTGATGAATGTGCTAAAAGAAATCGAGTGTACACAGTCAGAGAGTATTTGGAAGTGAACCGTCCTGATTTTGTTGAGAAGTGTTCTAACAGACAAGAATGTTTGAAACACATTTGTGAAAGGAGGTAAGGTTTTATTCAGCCTATGGCTTTGTTATTTTATCGTGTTTAAACAGCCCTATGTATATATATATGCCTTTTCTTATAAAGTGAAGAGTATGGGTCAGTGCAGACCCACAGAGTACTAATTTATTACCAATTGAAAAGTCGACCAAAACGGAACTGTTGCGTCTGTTCCTGTGCTTTGCGATGGTTTGAGACACTGCTTTTCGCCGCCATTCCCTAAGTCTGCGCTGACCCTTAGGCCACCCGCATCTTGGATGCGTCTTCGTACGAATTTGACTCGTACGAACACGCACATTACATCTCGATCCTCGGACTAATATACATGATACCTCGCACACTACGTACACGCACGACTTGTGTGCGAGCTAACATAGTAGAAAACGCATTTAAATCCCGGTCGTCGGTCAAGCGATAACACCCCGCTAGCTTGTTCGTCATAGCGCTTGCCTTGATAGAAATAAAGGCTGACACCAACAGCTTTTCTAATGATGTATTTGTTCTTGGTAGCTCAGCATCTCAGATCACCATCAGCATCATCAGCTCATTTTTATGTCCCCAATGCTAGGGCACGAGCCTTCTCTATGGATGGTTAGGGAGAACAGGTCATAAACCACCACGCGGGTCCAGTGCAGATTGCCGGTTGTTAACGACTGCTAATGCAGCCGGAACTAACGGCTTTACGTGCCTTCCGAAGCACGGAGGAGCTCGAGATGATAAAATGTTTGCTGGTCACCCATCCGATGACCGGCCTTTGCTAAAGTTGCTTAACCTTAGCACTCGCAAACCGGACGCGTTAACCACTGCGCCATCGAACTCCTCCATGTTAGCTATAGAACCAAACAAAAGACGAGCTATTGCGAAAGTTGCTTTGGTATCGTCATCAAACGCTGTAGTTAAGTCATTGTATTTTTTTATTTTTATTATTTATTTCATTCAGATAAATGTCAAATAGTTTCTACAGTATGTATATGTCGCAGGGATATGATAAAAACAGTGATTTGGTCAATTCCCTAAGCGATTTGATCATGTCACGGAGGATGTTAAAATATCAACACAATTTTATCATTTCCCTAAACAAATCTGGTGATTTGAACAAATACCTGAATTATTTCAGTAAAATGACAAAAAAAACTGCTATGGTAAAGATTTATTTTGTGCATGGCTTCTATACAATAATTGAATAAACAAAATAATCTTAAAAACATTAACAGTTATGTTTATTTATTTAAACACGAAGCAGATTTGTGGCATCGTGAATTACACAGAACATTACTTTTCTTACAGGCACATTTATTCGTTTTGCATCGTACTTTGGACTCTTGACAGGAACACTGTTTGAACCCTTGTCCTCCAAATAAAGACAACTTTCCTGTAATTTCACGCAAACTCAGCTTAGTCGGTGGAACTGAATCGGTTAATGTAGCTGTAGATATTTGAAGAGCGTTTCTAGGAAGCCAATCTCTTCTTATGCCAACTGCTTTACCAATTTGAAATAAGTTGTTTTTCGTGTCTAATACACGACTACCAACCAACCAACCAACTATTACGTCTTTGAATTTCTTCGAACAAGTTTCTTTCATTTTATCAGCAGATCTTTTTAAATTTTGTGAAGCATGTTTCCTTTGCTCTTTAATATTTCCTTCTTGTTGGCATAATAAGCAAAGAACTCTCGACCCATATTCTTCTGCGCCTGTCGTTATTCATGTTTTTTTATCATTTCTCTAGACTAGTCAGATATTTGTTCAAATCACTAGATTTGTTTAGGGAAATGATAAAATTGTGTTGATATTTTAACATCTTCCGTGACTTGATCAAATCGCTTAGGGAATTGACCAAATCACTATTTTTATCATATCCCTGCGACATATATATTATTCTAAATTATCGCAAAAAAGATGAATGATTAGGCACTTTAGAAATATATTCGAACTTCCAATAGCTAGTTCCTGTTCTAGCATATTTTAGGCACACGTTTTGAACAATGTTAGTCTCTGTCTGCTATTACTCTAAAATACACTAAAATATGTTTTTTTTATGTAGGCTAATTGATTTATAAGGTGAAAACGGCTCTAAGTTTCTCTAAGTATTAGTTCGGTCACGACTCACGACCACTGGCGTCTTGCGATGCGGCGAGCGGATTTCTAGTTCATTGTACTATGTACTGGAAATGTACGCACATGTGCGCACAATGTACTGGAAATCCGCTCGGCGCATCGCAACAATCGCAAGGCGCTGGTGCTTGTAGCTGAAGCCTTATAGGTACTAGAAGTAGTTAGCATATACTCACCAATTTTTTTTACTTCAGAGAGGAAGATCCGTGCGCTCCTTGTGCTCCTAATCACAAAATGGTTGTTATGCATACAACACCGAACTGTATGAGACCAATGGAAACTTGCAATATGTATTGTGGAGGTAGTTTCAGTACTTTCCAATTCATAGCATTTTGAACCTTATTATCATTTGTAGTAGTTTTTAATTACAATCGCACGTTTTTGTAGGTGTGGCAATGAATTGCAATCAATATAATCCTTATATGCAGTGTAAGCAAAGTGAGGTAACGAGAATTGGTGAGTCTGACATGTTACGACAAGTATGTATAGTCGGCAATGAAATTGCTTTACCACCATGGAAGTGAATTTTGTTTGCTTATAAGAAAACAACAAGTTCTATATTTGTTTAAAAGACCAAGTGACAGATACGTTGTCATTAATGGCAATGAGCCTTAGTGAAGTTTTATTGTAATGGAAGTTTTTGTCAAAAGTGTGAAAGCAATTCCATTGTCGACTATACATATTAGTGTCTATTGAGGAATTTATTTAAAATGAATCTAGTTTACAATACTTACTAGATAGTAGAAGGTAGTAATCACAGAATTAGATCTGTCAAATTGATTACGTATGACGATATTAGTTAGAAGGAGTGCAGAATGATACAATAATTATATTATGTATGTGTTTTTAATTTTTAGTGGCCATGTGTACAAGGCCTTCTGCCGAATTTTGGCGCAACTGTCGCAAAAGACGTTCATCGGATGGGTGACCAAAAATTTCTCAGCTCGACCTCATCCGTGCTCCGGAAGGCACGTAGTTCGTTGGTCCCAGCTGCAGTAGTAGCAGTAGTTAGCAGTCGTTAATAACCATCAATCCGCACTGGGTCTGTGTGGTGGTTTATGGCCCGTTCTCCTTATCCATTCATAGGGAAGGCACGTGCCATAAAATGAGCTGGTGTCTGGTGATGGTAGTGTAGAAAACGGTTGAATTTCCACCATTGGATCACCACTAGTATATTAAAATGTGGTAACTTTGTAGAGCAAGCGAGCGTGCCACCCAACGACGGCTGCTGTCAGCACAACTGGACCGGCGGCCATCTTTGACCTCCCTGAGCGAGACGGACCTGCGACGATTGGCCGAAGACCTTGGCATGGATCTGCGTCGGAGGAAACGTGAGTCTGATTTTAAATGAGAGACATCTCTAAATGGCATTGGTTAACTCAATTTGAGTTATAGTTGATATTTGACTGTAGATCTTCAAAACAAATATATGTGGGATTCAATAAAAACCAGGACTTGAAGATTACGTTTAATTTAACACTTTTATAATTTTACACACAAGCACCCGTCTTTCGTCTTAACCGTCGTACGCCATTTTCCTCGATCGTTCATCCCGTTTATCCATCATCCTGTCTCATTCACTCACTCTTTACGTTCCGTTCCACATAAATATATAAAGCTATTGAAGTAAGCTTTCGCGGTTGGGTAACTCACATTTGAAATAATGGGTGGATAAAAGTTCTACAAGTTATTTGTATTTAGAGTCTAATTAATGTCTGAAAGCAATAAGTAGAATACCTACGCAGGCCAAATTTTATGAAAAATGATTGTAAATAAATATAATATTTAATGCGACTATCTACTACCTCCCAGATAGATTTTTACTGTAAGAGAGATAATAATAAGATATGAAAACCACGAATAATGTGGCTTTCTCTAAAGAACCATTAAAAATCTGTCATTTTACATGTACAACGAGAACTAAAACTTTGTATACAAAGATTTTAACCTTTTTACCGCCAACAACTTCTATAGAAGTTCGAGATTTTCGTGCCGTCCACGCCAGCACTTCTATAGAAGTTCTTTTTTGTACCTACTTTATTAAAATACATTTATACGTTGGCGTACAGCGGGACATCGCGTGCAGGATAGTTGGGCGGTGAAAAGGTTAAATCGAATTTGGTCTGAGTAAAGGAAAGCTTCCACGAAGGCTTGTTTAATTTTTATTATTGTTTACAGGTGCCCCAAAATTTATAAGTGAACGTGAAATGAAAATGCATTCAGAAAGGATATACAAGTCGTTGCCTGAAGTGGTACAGAAAAAGGACGAAGCCAATAAGGAGAATATCAAGAAAACTAACCTTTTAATGGCGAATATTTTTAAAAAGGTAATTTGTTATTTTTTTTAAAGTGAGTTGAGCATTTTCTAAACTCCTCAGTTGCTGATTAGTAAAGCGCTCGTATTGGTGTAAATATTGTTGGTGTTAATAAATAAATAATCGCAGAAATATGTACGGTGGGTCGTTTACGCAACCATCTTGTTTTTACATCATCAAAAACCCATATAAAATGGCGGGTCAGGCCCACCCTTAAACTGGCGGAATTATTAAAAAAAATGGCGGATGTGCTGAGTACCTTCGTAGTGGACGCCGGAAATAGCCACTTGTATAATATAAACAACGTTCTCGAAGTTTTCTTGTATGGAAGGTAGGGACTGTCGTATGTTTAGACAAGATTATAAAATGCGCTAACTGATTAATTGACAATAAATGCAATATCACTTACCCAAAATTTTCTACTTGACTTTCAACAAAGGTCTAATGTTTTTTTTGTTTGTACATAATCCCCAAGATAAATTAAATTAAACAAGGTGTTTTTCTTTAAAATTCAACAAACAACTTCGGTATGGTTTTCGGTATGCTTCAACGAAGTGTTGGAACAATTTACCACCACCACTCCGTAACTCTTAATTTCAGTGGGTTCCTTTAAGGTTAACACAAAGAGGTATTTTTTGAATTTGCAGACAACTGATAATGTGTAAGATGTCGGATTAGGTTTTAATTTAATCTTACCTTAGTTGTATTCAACTGAATTTGTTGGGATATCTCCAATAACAGTAACGAGTATTATAACTAGTAACTATGTGCTCATATTGATGTTTATGTCACTGTACTTTTAATTAATGTTATGTACAGCGCGACGCCGCGCACATTTACACAAAACGGGTTTCCACGGAAGATCAGCGTTGTAGTTTTTGTCCACTACTGCAACAAATGCTGAGTGGAGTCCTTTTAGAACACACTTTTAATTATAATTTGTTTGTTTTGTTTTAAGTACCTACATAAGTTTGTACTGTGTTCTAATAAATATATTTCATTTCATTTCTTAAATCAAATTCAAAAAACCACACCATTCCATAGCATGTTTTACACTATGAGCAATACCAAATTACAGATTTTTAAAATTTTTGTATGGTTGGCGACGACGGTTAGTCGGTATGTATAGCGACCTTTGTCTTTTACTTGATTTTTATTCAACGCGGAAGAAGGATAGCTACAGTTTTTGCAATACAAGACGCGTTTATTCCATTACTATAGCCGCTCACCGGCAGCGACCGGCTCCCGGTGCCGCCGCCGCGCCGTGCCGAATGCGGCGATGTTTCAAAATGCCGGGACCGGCCCTTGCCGCTGCAAGGGTTTTGTAGTCCAGCTATATTTTGTTTGTTTGTTTGTACATTTAATTAAATATAAGGTAATTTACTAAAAAAATATATAATTGTTTCAGAATCTTCAAAAGAAAACGCTTCGTGGGTCTGTGAATTTGTCTAATTATAGTACAGTCATAAAAATTTGACAGGAATCCAAAATTATAATTAATAGTACAAACGTATGAAACGGAATGTGTTCAAATATACTTACCTATACGCTATTTGTTTTACATTTAATTTTTACAACGATTGTTGATTTTGTTCTATTGACTATTTTACTTAAAATAAAATAAAAAGTATGGATTTTGTTACTTTATTTATTTTTCCAAATAAGTTCTTCTACTTTATTTAACTTTGATGGTAACAACAAAGACGGACACGCAAGTGTACTTCGCCCTGAATCTATAATTACTGAGGAACTGCATTACAAATGCATTGTTAAATTGGATTGTCGGCTCCACCCTTAATGATAGGCTAGCATGTCCAACTTTGCAAAGGCCTTCTATATAAATTCTATTTGTAGTGACATTTTGCTCTAGTTATTGAATAATATATATGTGGCACGGCATTTGCTGGTATGTCTCTTGTGTGCTGATATTATGTTCTATTGTCAGTCAAATGCTTTTAATTTTTTCTAGAATGTTCCAAATCAATAAATGAAGTCCGGGCTATGCACCGAACAATCCGATGAATACTTAGCCCGACCCCCGATCAGATCCGAACCCCTCGGAGAATCTAGTAGGGCGCTGGCTGGGACACTCACTAATGCGTGATGCCGTTCCGTAGAAAACCTTTGACGGTGCTTCGTTTTACACGGCTTGATGAACCCTTTCAGTTTCTCGCCGCCTCCAAGCAATCCAGGTGAAACTGAAAATGCCATCTGAAGCAATCAGCAAAGCCTCAAACAAATACCTAATTGAGCTATGCTACCGAGGTGGTTCTTTTCATAACTGCAAGTAAACAAAATAAAAGTGACTTTTTAAATCTCTCGAGGCAAGTCTGGATGAAGAATGCGCTTCGGCGAGTTCTAATCTGGCGTTGACCTGAATAACGTAGATGTTTCCTTGTGCGAGATTTATTTGAGAACATCTTGTGCCTTTTCGTATTACCTAACGGTTGCTAACCGATCTACCGACCTACATAAGTAAAATTATTGAAATCATTAAGGGTGCGCCGTCCGTAAGTGACAAGTGTCATATGTTTTATTTGAAATGTCGTCGTCCATATTTATTTGATGCCGCGCGGCCATACTAATTTTGTATGGGGAATTTAAGGTGCTTAATAAAAAAATATTATTTAAATAACCACTTGATGAATCAAAAATGTAGTCTAGCAATTTGTAGTTTATCCATTGATGATTGTTTAGACAAACTCAGAGGTACAATAATTTAGGTAAACTATAAGAAATCTACTAAACGCCGCCACTCGTTTTCATGATCTTTGCCCAACTTTAAATGATATTGTAGAAAAAACTATAGCGTGTTATGAATTTATGGTTCTGACAAGTTCCCTATGATACTAAATATATATTTTGTTCATTTAATACGATAGTATTTTCAATTATATTTACTTAACCGTAACTGTATTTTATTATGATAAATATATTTATATATATTATAAATAATTTATATATAAAAAGATAAATATATTTATATATATTTATATTTTATTATTTTTTTATTTTTGTTTTTTATATTATTTTTGGCCTTTGTCCAGCAGTGGACGTCTTTTGGCTGAGATGATGATGATGATGATGAACTGTATTTTTGGCATTTTTTGGTCGGCGCACCCTTAAGGCTTGACCTTTCTTATTTTTCTTCTTAGGGCGGCTCTCCTACTAGTGAAGGTTGGCAGTCAGCTCTCCATTTTTGGCCCTGTCCTTGGCAAGGCGAAAAAGTTCAGTGGCATTCGCTATTCCCGTCCATCTCCCGAATGTTCTGCAACCACGACTTTCTTCTGCGACCAGCTCTTTCCAGCTATAGAGTAATTATTAACGGGATTCAAGATAAATTGCAAGAGTTCGCATCTGTCGTGCGTGCCAGCAAATGGCGCAGATATCTATGCAACTTTTCTCTGCTTAGAAGTTAGCAACAAGCTTACGTTTCTGGCTGGCTAGTCCCAGGACGTCCTCATCAGCTCAATTTAATGTCCCCACTGCTGGAGCACGAACCATTCCTATGGATAGATATGGAAAACGGGCCATAAACCATGAGGGCCCAGTTTAGATTCGTGATTGTTAACGATTGCTAATGCAGCCGGGGCCAACGGCTTTACGTGCCTTCCGAAGCACGGAGGAGTTCGAGATTATAATTTTTTGGTCACCCATCCGATGACCGGCCTTTGCGAAAGTTGCTTAACCTCAGCATTCGCAGACCGGGCGCGTTAACCTCTGCGCCATCGAGCTTCTCACCGAAGACTTTTTCATTTGTATCTTTCTTAGTGACCTTTTTTAGTTTCGCGTGTTATGACAGCCCTTAACCGACTCGATATTCAAGTTAATACAATAGGTATGATAAATCTAAACGTATGCACGCCCTTCGCAGCCGCTACAAAATAGCCTATAATTTGAAGACAAAGAAGCTCGCTCCCTCATTACGCCATTAATAATTTAACTACACGTGAAGTTACGTGGTTCTTGCTGGTCTAAAGCCATGTCTATACCTTGAAAGTATGTAATTTAATGGTGGGCTAAAATTGTTTTGAATACTAACATGTGGTATTATAGAGATATACCTACACTACACATATTATACCATAACTAGCTGTGCTCGCGACCTCGTCCGCGTGGAATAGACTTTCGGCAGCATTTTTAATTTTTTAAGCTCTTGTTCCCGTTTTTGCAACAATTTTCACTGATGCTTCGCTCCTATTGGTCGCAGCGTGATGTTATATAGCCTAAAGCCTTCCTTGATAAATGGACTATCCAACACAAAAAGAATTTTTCAATTCGAACCAGTAGTTCCTGAGATTAGCGCGTTCAAACAAACAAACAAACTCTTCAGCTTTATAATATTAATACAAGATATTATGGTGTATTCAATTACAAGTCCTTGTAAATAATCGAAAGAACGTCATAGATGCTATCCAGAGATTCTCGATAATAATAATTCTTTATTATAATACTAAAACACAGTACCTACCTACAGAAAAAGTTTAAAAATGTGTTGCAGCCGCTAGAGTTCAATAATACTAAATCAGGGTTATTAGTATGCAGTCACGATCAAAGAATATTTTATGAAAAAATAAGCCTTATTTTTATAAAACAAAACTCTTTTATTGGTAGCTTCATTACACTTACTTCTAAGCTAATGAGGCCAAACAGCAGCAAGGATGCTGCTGTTTGGCCTCATTAAGATAAGCCTCAATGAGATAGTTAAATTGTAAACTTGTATTTGACCTGATACACACCCCACTTTAAGAAACCCTACTAAAATTATTTAATAATACGTACCATTACATGACCTAGAATTTTTCTGAATATTCTGTGTAAGTACATGGTGTTAGAAATTAAATGAAGGTTAACAAAATAACTCCGTTCCACCTGATGCTAAGAAAGTTTTGCGAACGCAGCTAGTGAAGCAAGAATGTGCTTCAGCAGATGTCGTCGCGTCGTTGTCAACTTGCTGACCTGCAGCTGGAACAGCAACTCGCAAGGTAAATGTGTCGCTGACTAGGTCGAGTGCTTTTCATCACCATCATCATCTCAGCCAAAAGACGTCCACTGCTGGACAAAGGCCTCCCCCAAGTATGAGGGGAATTTGCCATAATCGCCACGCTTGGCAGGCGGGTTGGCGATCGCAGTATGAAAAAGTATTGGTGAAAGTATTCACAGAGAGATGCTGCTGCCCATCCTCTGGAATGGTCCCTTAGTCGCCTTCTACGACACCCACGGAGAGAGATGGGGTGGTGCAATTCTTTATGCCCGGCACCACACGGACAAGTGCACACGGACGAGTGCTTTGTGCTTTTTATTTTTTTTAATTTGCTTTTTAGTGGTCGTCATCACCAGCTCATTTTTATGTTTCCACTGCTGGGGCACTTGCACTAGCATTCCATATGGATGGATAGGGAGAACGGGCAATAAACCACGATAGGCCCAGTGCGGATTGGCGGTTGTTAACGTCGACGACTGCTCTAATTGCAGTTGATAAATTGGTAATCGCTCAATGTACACACGGCGGCAGATCAACCTACCCAAACCTGTCAAATTTCTCCCAATTAATATTGATACTTATAACCAAACACTAAAGTTCAAAATTGATTGTAGAAATTTGACAGTTTTGGGTAGGTTTTTCTGCCGCCGTGTGTACATACTTAAGTAAACGATTACATACATTTTAATCGAGCGATCATTGAGCGATTTGTCTCCGCAATACCACAACTTATCAACCGCAACTACAGCAGTCGTGTTGTACTTGTGCAATTAACAACTGGTTGGTTTTTTCAGTATTGAGCCTGCGGGACCCGCTGGTCCTGCAAGCTCAATACCGAAAAAACCACGTACGTACGTAAGCACGTAAAGCCACTGCTTTACGTGCCTTTCGAAGCACGGAGGAGCTCGAGATGAAACATTTTTGGTCACCCATCCGATGATCTTACCTTAGCAATCGCAGACCACGTGCGGTTACCACTGACTGCGCCATCAAGCTCTTCTTTTACGTGATGCTCCGGGGCGAGACCAACTTAAGCTAGGTAAATTTAATAAGCATGAAAAAAATTTAGATAATATGTAGGTATATAATTGTAGACCCAATTTAAAAAAATGTATATCAATAGTTTCATTGTAATATTTAAAACAAAGTGGGCGCGCTGGAGAGCATACTCGCCAGCGAGCCCACAAGGATAATTATGACATCATTATTTGACATGACACCTTTATTATTATGAAAACTACTTTACGACATGTTCGTAGAATTAGGGTAAAATAAAACTCAAAATATCGTTTCAATATGTAAAGTTTTGTATTAAAGAAAAAAAATATCTTAGAAATATCAAAGAGTAGTTTAATAAAAGTATAATGTTTACAATTAATGATAAAACTGAATATATTTTTCTTTAATATTTTACATTTCCTAATTAGAAACAAAAAAAACTTGAGAGGTGTCAAGGGACACCCGGATGGAACGAAGTTCCTTTCGATTAATTAGTGAAGGAATTGTAATAAAATTTTATTTTTTTTAAGTTAAAATATATTTTTTTTTATTATTATTAACAAATATAATGTTATATAAACTTTATCAGTAGGTTTTTTTTTTTTTTTTTAGGTTATAGTGCGTACTTGCTAAAAATACAAAAGCATTTATTATTATCTGTATATAATCTCTACTTACCTAACTCCATCAGCAATATCCGGAACTTGTGCAGAAACACTGTCAGGATTCGTTATTATTATTATTTTTTATTATTTATTATTTACAAAAAACCTGTATACACTCAACAAAAATAATCGTCGCGACACCACACTGTTCAATGTAATTACCACTTATGCATGTAAACTAAACTTTTTAATTGAATTTATCGCCATCTAAAATTAGACAAAGACATCTTTCATAAGTTTAGCATGACCTAAAGCACATAAACATTTGCTTTAATTCCATGCTATATTAGTTATGATATTCTATCCTAGATGGCGTATGGGGGACTCTCAAATAAATTTGAAACTTACTTGTAGGACATAAAGTGTAGTTTTGTTTACAACAGTAAATATTAGGCATGTCGTGACAACTTTTCGTAAGAATTTCCGTCTAGCCCCCTTTCACAACGCGCGATATAGAACTTCCTTCCAATTATTACTTTGCCATGGCCATTTTACCAGGCGCTTCTCTATCCGTAAGTAAAGTGACCGTGAATTGGTATAGGCTAAATTAAATATCGAATTGATGATAGTAGATTGATATACATTTAATATACATTTTAATGGTGTCATAAACGAATTTGAAAAGCCTTAAGTATCTAACGGAATTATCCTTGTGGGCTCGCTGGCGAGTATGCTCTCCAGCGCGCCCCTTTGTTTGAAATATTACAACTTACAACGAAACTATTGATATACGTTTTTTTAAATTGGGTCTACAATTATATACATATTATCTACATTTTTTTCATGCTTATTAAATTTACCTAGCTTAAGTTGGTCTCGCCCCGGAGCATCACGTCTTCTTTTTCCTCTTTTTAAATTTATTATTTTATAATAACCACACTACTCATAGTCAGCGACACGTTTATCTGAATTGGTTATTTACTCAGAATCTTAATAAAAAGGTGAGTGAAAAAGTTAGTAAACAGCATAATATGACTGCATGTTCCACTACTTCCACTACCAGTAGTAGTTGCCCAGGCAAAGGCCTCTATAATTGAAATCAAGTTATCACCAAAATTGATGGGTAATGGCTTAACCTGTCGTCTGCTGTGAATACAGACACAAAGTTATACCTACAGTTAAAATTGTTTAGGGCACTGATCAGTGCTCGCCGCATATGAGAGGTTGCCACCACGCTTGCCAAATGCGGGTTGGTGATCAAAAACCGGGCTATGCATCGAAAAATCCGAAACACTTTGCCCTACCTGGGAATTGAACCCGGGACCGTCAGATATCGGGCAGAGCGCTATGCCACTCGGCCACCGCCAAGGCCTTTATTTATTAACTTCATTAATCTATTATTACTCAGTGTGAAAGTTCGACTTCGTAAGATGATTTTATAAATAGACCTTGTTGAGTTGATAAGGCGCCTCGTAAACAGTGTTATTATAATTAGATCCATCTCTGTTGACAATGAATTGATTTATATTATTATAATATGTTTACGTTAGCTGCAGTTAGATTACACAGTGTTTAGTAGTCATGGTGTAGGCAGCAAAATCCTTGAACTGCCACGACAATAAATAAGCCATCGCAACATAGTTAACGACAGCAGTTGATAGAGAGATAATGGAAAAATAGGTTAATAAAAAACGTCTATTTTGAAAAAAAATATACAACGTAATTTGATTATTTGTTGATTGATAGAAGCTGGCCGATAATTCAGCAATTAGGTACATGCGCTATGTACACGGAAGTATTGAATATTTATTGCGGGTAGATGCTCAAAAGAAAAAATAGATCTACCCTCCGTCTTAGCCGTCCGTCATGTCGCATGCAACTGTGCCGAAATATCTGTTAGGTACTCAAAGACAATAAAAAGCAGTGGTAGTAATTATTCTGTTTAAAAAAATATTATATAATTTAGTATTTCCTCATAATCTGTAATTATTATGTTATTTAGGTAAACAATCATCATCAATATCATTATTTGTCCAGCTTTGGACGTAGGCGTCCTCTCCTCCTCTACACTTATTCTACCAACCAAACCGAGTACACAAACATGCACCCCCCGCTGGGAATCGAACCCGGGACCTCCTGGGTCTAAACCGGTGGTCTTAGCCACTAGTCCACAGAGGCGGTTTTCCACAAGGAGGCGCTGTTTCAATACATACAAGGGTAATGGCAACAGTTTTCGACACTATAAGCCCGGTGATAGATATAGTTTTTGTCGCCAAAAATCAACATAGACTAATTGAAATATTACGGGATGACAGCAAGGAAGCAGGTGGTCTAGCTGTATTCAATTGTTGCTAAAGACTTAAACCAGCAGCTGACCCCTATTTTAATAATTAAAGGACAAAAATTACGATCACTGGTTCCTGTCGACCAGGGGCCCGACCGCCTAACTGATCGCTTTGACTTCGTGTGTGGTTTATGACGTCATCTTGTCGTTTCGTGCCGCCTATGAAAGCAATATCGAAAGCTATAGCCTTTAGCTTTTGATATTGCTTTCATAGGCGGTGCGAGGTGGCAAGATGACGTCATAAACTATACGCGTAGTCAAAGCGATCGGTTAGGCGGTCAGGGGGCAGTACCCTACCTACCTACATACAAAGTCTCGTTTTCGTTAACGTGATCGAATGGCCAATAAAACTGGCTATACAACGTATAACAGAAAGGTGTGGTCAAAATGAAAAGATCCAAAGTGTATGCGATCTTGATCTTGTATGCAGAGTTACTAAGTCATTTAACTTTAATTTGTTATGCAATTTCCAATTAAATACTTTTATTGTGACGTCACATCAAAATAAACAAGTCACAGCCCTAGTGGTTTAGTAACTTCTGTGTTCTTACATTTTTGACGACCTCCTTGGTCGAGTGGTTTGTACACCGGTTTTCATGGTGTCGCCATCTCTGAGGTCCCGGGTTCGATCCCCGGTCGGGTAAATTTAGAAATTATTGTTTTTCTAATTTGTCTCGGGTCTGGGTGTTTTCTATGTATAATAATTGTGTTTAAGTATTTTAAGTATGTTTATCCGTTGTCTAGTAACCATATAACGAGTTTCATGACGAAGCTTCTCTTAGGCTAGATAATTGGTGTGAGTGTAGGAAAATTTATTTATTATTTATTATTATTTATTTATGATCACTGTTGCTTGCTTATGCGCGTCTGACGCGCATCACTTATTTAATATAAATATTCATAAACCATTGCATGACAAATCAAAGTTAATAACTATGTCTTTATAACAACACATACAAGTTCTAGATGGGATACACTTTGGACCTTTTCATTTTGACCACACCTTTTTGTTACACGTTGTATAACTAACGTGACCATACGTCCCGTTTTGAACGGGACCGTCCCTTTTTACGGTTCTCCGTCCTGGTGTCCCCGAAAAAAGCTTCGGGACACAAAATTGTCCCGTTTTCCAAAACCGGTCCTTAAGTCAATGTTGATAACAAAGATAAACAATTAAAAAACGTGCCAAGAATTTTATTCTTATTTAAAATCATCACCAGCTGCATAAAAACTTTGTTTATCTGAAAAATATAAAAATAACTGAGCATTTATTTAAATACTTTTTAAATTTGTAATAAATACCTACTATTTTGGTAAATAAAATAAAAGTTAACAAGATATTAGTTTTTTTTTCACTGTAAACCTACCAATTGACGTAATAAACCGAAGTCGTTATGTATAACTGATACTACTGGGTGCTTAGTGTGAATTTCGTTCGCCATTCGATCACGTTAACGAAAACGAGAATTTGTATGGCAAACGCCTCCTGGCGTATGTCGCCAGGAGGCGCTGCTTCTATGCCATACTAAGGCCCTTCGCACACGAGTCCTAAGCGTAGTCGTATCGTAAGCGTATCGTTACGACGCAACGCGTACGAGACCTGCGGCTCTTCGCACACGAGTCGTAAGCGTAGTCGTATCGTAAGCGTATTGTTCTACAAACGAATCGTCGAGTAGACGTATCGTTTTGTAAGATCTCAGTTGAAAGCATGGCGTCAACGTTACCAGATGTCACTTTTTCAGTCATATTGAAATTAAAAGTAGTTAGTGAGTAGTTTAAAAAATTAAAATTCAGTTTAGAGAAATTAAACGTAGGTAAAACCACAATTTTCAATTTGCCGCCAAGTCGTAAAACAAATGACAAATGAATGAAATAAATACACAATAATATTGGCAAAGAGTTCCATTTTCAAAATTTGAACTTATATTTTTATTACATCATTTACAAGTGATCAGTTCCAAAAACTTTCAAAACTATGAGAGCTAAATGCTATGAACAGTCATTTTTTTACGCCTGCTTTTTTTACGCCAGTACGGTACGACTATCGTAATGACAATAAACATCTCCTACGATTTGCTGCAGCACCGCTTCGTGTGCTTGTGACTTGTTTGAACATGTACGCGCTCGTATTGCTCTCGTCCTGCGCGCGTATTACGATACGCTTACGATACGACGCCGCCGTGTGCGAAGGCTCTAATTTTCGTTTTCGTAAACGTAATCGAATGAATACGGATAGTAAACAAAACTCACACTAGGCACACAGATGACATTGTTTTAATCATTTATAGTCCGTGTAGCCTTGCCTTTACGTTTAGTTTGATATACCACTTAAACGGTCCGCTCGACCTACCAACTTGACTAGTCTACTCTCATATGCCCTACCGACTCAGTGAGAAACAGTACTTACATAAAGCATGTGTTGAGTTTAATCAGTATAGTTGGAGTTAAGTTGAAAAGTTAAATTAAAAAGAAGCAGTATTTTAAAAAGAACTAAATCAAGCATTGTAAGTATTTATAATCTCATCCCAGTCTCAGTGTTAAAGGTATATTTTTTTATCTGTACCAAGTGAAAGTTTGTGCTATATAGGAACTTAAAGATATTTTACTCAATTCTCAGTAAGTTATTAGTTTAAGTAATCAGTAATTTGCTTCATCATAGCTATAGGTAAGTACTTATATAAATCGTATGGATTATACAATGATAAAAATATACAAATAAATATTTATTCAACATTTCTATTTAATGTAAGCTATTTATTTTTACGATCACAGTGCTATTTGCTAAAATAATAAGCAACGTAAAAAAATGCCTTAGTCTGGATCAGAACCCATAATTTTTCTATAAGGCGACCGCACTCATGGGGCAACTCAAAATCAAATTCAAATTGAAAGTGTATAAGATCTAAACAAGGAAAATTTAGCTTAAAACTTAATTACCTTTTTGAGGACCTTATTGCAACTTCTATTATTATAAGTTATGACATTTTTATATTATTATTGGGGATAAGTGGAAAAACCCTTTCTAATTAACATGCATCATAAAAAATTATTCGTATTTCGCAAAGTTGTTTGTTTATACCATGGATTAGGTAACAATAGTCCATGTTTATACCGTAAAATGGTGCGTAATTGATGACCGTCCCCATGACTGCTATATTGTTTGGTAGATCTGGTAAGCGATTTTTGAATCTTATCGATGATCACGAAATTAATAAAAAACAACAAGCAAACTTCCGTTCCATACCACACACAGCTAGGATTGGCTGGAAGAGATCTCTTCTAGAGATAAGCTCACCTATGTATGTCTTGTATAACGTCTGTTTTAATGTGTGTTTTAATTTGCAGTAACGGATTAAATAATAAAAGTGACATGAAAATTAAATGCACTACGAAATATTTCTTTTTGTACTATTTCTTTAGACTAATAAAACGCCTACTTACCGTTCGAGAGTTTTCGGTGTCAACATAGTTAACAGTGACCTTGAATAAGTGAAAAAGGAGCACTAGTAACTATCATAGCGTAAGAATAACCCCTTATTCATATAAAACGATTTAAGCATTATTTAGTTAAATATTGTTTTGTCAACGTCACACAAACGTCATTTAAAAGAGAAAAAGAGATAAAACAATGATTAACTAAATAATGCTTAAATAGTTTTTATGAATAAGGGGGTTAGTCACCGCACCCGTTAAGAAATCGCACACACACCTAAGAGAAGTGATTTTTTAAACGATGACAAATCTTTGACACCGATTATTCTCGAACTGTATCTTTTTCTTAATCAGGGACTGCATATCGGTATAAAATATCTGTATAGTACTAGTAAAAATATGAGTAAGTACATAAATTCGGCACTGGACGAATTTCTGTACTCATATTTCTCTGTTCAACAGTTACCTATTTAAATATTTTATTAAATTTCTGTACTGATATTATGACGGTGCGTAGTGCAGGACGCGGGGTACTATTAATTATACTATGAAAGTTTTAATCTTATACATTACTCGCCAGTTCACATCACAAAAAGCAAGGAAGCACTGAAATGAAAATGGGTGTGTAATGTATAATATAACAACATATCCTATAATGATCAAAACATATACAATCAAATGATATAGTTTTGTTTAATATAACACTTATTTCATATAATGATGGATTGATAAAGTTTTAAAATACATAATTTTGAATGCATGCAGCAAGCAAGCAAGCATGCAAGCAAGCAAGCATGCAGACAAGCATGCATGCAGACAAGCATGCATGCAGGCAAGCATGCAGCATGCAAGCAAGCATGCATAATGCAAGCAAGCAAGCAAGCATGCAGCAAACATACTTTCTGTCACGGCTCCGGTGCTGCGGGGTTCTGCCGGTCCCACGCGAGCTTATCGTCGCAGATGATTTTAGCTCACCACCGCAGGTTCGGCTTGCTGGCCGGATGCCGGCCAGCATCAGCCGCGGCGGCGAACTTTTGAAACCACCTGCTCCTCAGGTCGCGGGCCGCCTCGCCCCTCTGCGCCTACGCGGGCTTAAATTACACTCTAGGTAGGGCAGACAAGACTACGTGGAGACGGTTTTGCAGCGATTCGTTTCTGTCACTGACACTGTATACCAAGAAATTATTTTGTTATACCAAGTGAAGATTATATCAATCAATCATTATTTGAAACGTTATTATCTTGTTATGTATAAAATGATGCGTATATCAAACAAAATTATATGAAATAACGATATATTAAATGAGTTTTATTTTAATTGGCATTATTCGTTATGAACGTTATACTAAATGGTATTATATAAAATGAACATTAGGTAAAGTAAACGTTATGATAAATAAAATTATATTATAAGTGTTGGTATAACAAATGATTATTATGTAAAATGAACGTTATTAAAGTTCAATTATATCAAATGTTGGTATATCAAATGAGATGCACCGAATGAAAATGGCGTGGGCTTATGTTATGATCTATTTCATAAAACAAAACAAAACTGTACTAGAATTTAATGCTACCCAAATTAAAATGTATGACGTCATACAGAAAAATATATATACTCATATTCATACCGGTGTATACAGTCCCTGTTCTTATTAATGAAATGGTAAATATGTAAAAAAGCCCTGTCCAATCCGTTAAGGTGTTTAAGTATCCAGATCCAGTACTATTTACGTAGCAATTTAAAAAAAACTAAGTGAAATAAAATTACCCCGATAAAAATTTCGGTAGGTAGGCCGTTTATGGAAAGTGTTTAGTCTGGTTACATTTATAATATAAGCTAGATTTGGGGTAATTTGAGAAATTACTTGCGTTTTAAATTACGATAACTCTTTTATTTTCATGAATAATATTTGTTTATTATTTTTTTGTTATTGTTATTTGTATAGTCGACAATGAAATTGCTTTACCACCTTAGAGGCGAATTTTGTTTGCATAAAATAAAACAGCAAGATCTATTTTTGTTTAAAAGACCAAGTGACAGATACGTTGTCATTATTGACAATGAGCCTTAGCGAAATTTTATTGTAATGGAAGTTTTTGTCAAAAGTGATAAAGCAATTTCATGGTCGACTATATACTTATACCAATATATACCCCTTTGCGATCGGACCGGGTGTTCTTTACATGTTGTATAATGCAAAATATTTATTAAATAGCGTTTTCTTGTCATTTTAAATTTCGATATCACCTTGTGGCAATAATTTACATCACACTAGGTACAATATCCATAAGTTAAAACCGGTAACTATTGTGCAACGGAAAGTTTTGGAACGATGATGTGTATTTAATTATTAAAGATAACGCGATCAATATATTATGTAAATTGAAAAGAAACATATTTATGAATTTACTGGCGTCAAGAGTTCGCACACCACTATTCGACAGGAACCCAGTGATCACCTTCCTTTAAATTTTAGAAACTAGTGGCCGCACGCGGTTTTACCAGCGTGGTTACCGGTTTCACCCGCGTGGTTCCCGTTCCCGTGGGAATATCAGAATGAAAAGTATCCTATGTGTTATTCCCGGTTATAAACTATTCTAACTATTGAATTTCATCCAAATCCATTCAGTAGTTTTTACGTGAAAGAGTAACAAACATCCATACTTACAAACTTTCGCGTTTATAATATTAGTAAGATAGGGCTCAGCAACTGATTTTTGACTTTGCGACAATTGAATAGAGATTACTTTGGTTCCTAGCGGTTATCCAGTAAAACAATGAAGTTCTATTTTATTTTTTGGCGCCGAAAACCGGTGTCGACAACTGGGTTACTTTGTTGAACACTAGCCACTACATAGTGATGGTATGTTTGTCATTTTCTTTTCGAGATTCAGATTTTAATAAAATATTAACATTTAATTATATCCGGCACATAGTGCCTACTGCCTAGTGCGTGGTTGTTTCCTATCCGTTTAAGTTCAATTACGTTTACGAAAACAGAAAATTTGTAGGTTTTTTTTTAAATTCTCTATTATAAAGGACTTTGGTCTCTAATGTGACCATGTCAGTCCTGGTAAATCTTAGAAACTAAGATAACAAAAAATATAAAACTAAAATAAAATACATTAAACACAACTTTCTCTTAAATGTAGACAATGACACACATAATTTAATACAGCCCTTGCCACACTTGTTGAAGGTTCGGCAAGAATGCTTTGAAACCTACCAACATCAAGCATATTCCATTCTATTAATGATGCCAATTGCCGTGTCTCAGCTCGGTACCGGATACATTCTGAAAATTTGTAGGTATAGGTATGGCATTGAAGCAGCGCCTCCTAGCCTACGAAAACAGTTAAAATTTTGCCATATAAACGTTTTCGTTAACGTGATTAAATGTCAAAAATAACTCACACTAATCCCTCAGCTGTTTTTTATGGAAAAGATTTAACCTATGAAAAATATGTAGCAAAATGAAGCTGCCAAGATGGGCCAACGACGCAGTGCACTGGTTTGTGGGAGATCTGACCTCCAGGATAGTCGCTGAGTCAGGGATCCCGACCGACCGGCATCACCTAGGCAAGATTCTGCTGCAGAGCTTCAAAGATGACCCGGAGTTTGTAATGCAGGTTAGTACAATAACCGCCATCACATTTTATGTCCCACTGCTGCTGTATGACTTCTCAATGCACGGACATAAACCCCACGCGGGCACGGTGCGGATTGGTGGTTGTTAACAACTGCTAATGCAGCCGGGACCAGCGTATTTACGTGCCTCTGCGAAAGTGCGCGTTAGCGTGGAGTTATAAAGGTAAATCGCCAAACGTATATTTGATTTTAACATTATAAGATAAATGATGACGTCCGATGAAACAAAACATGCCCGTTACCTCGGGTCAAGTGCGACTAGGGCTCCCATCTGTCCGGGTTTCCTCGAATTTGTCCTAGTTTGGAGGGCGTCCGAGGAGCGTCCGGGCGGGGTTTCTAAAACGTGTCCGGGTGAAACCCGGGCACTTTTTATGTCAGGGGAAATCCGATTAACTTGATAGAATGGATTGATTAGCAATAAATTACAGCATTTCATAGTTATTCGGTGCGGCAAATATATCCGCGCACTCGTGAGTCTGGTGACGTGACGTGACCTCCCTAGTCGATTAAGTTGATTTTCTATAAATAATTAAAAATATGAAATGAAAATGAAAATGAAATGAAATGAAATGAAATGAAATGAAATGAAAATACACTTTATTGTACACCATACAAAATACAAAAAGAGGACAATACAAGAAAAAGTACAAATGGCGGCCTTATCGCTAAAAAGCAATTTCTTCCAGGCAACCATGTGTTGAACTGGACAAAAAAAAAACTAAGAAGTGGGTGGTTTATGGTGCTTTCCAAATTATAAGCTTATTTACAGACAATATAAATATACTTAATTATCATACATACAATGAATATATCTACATACATAATACTACTATATAAATTGAATACATACATATAAACTAAATATATATGACATGGACAAAGTAATTAATTATAATAACATTATAGCGACAAAGATAGATAGTGCTCTTTAACTCGTTGCTTAAAAGTATCCGAGGATTTTGCACACTTAACTTTTTCAGGCAATACATTCCACAGACGGACAGCGTGAACCGAAAAGGATTTGTCAAGGAATTTTGTGGAATGCACTGGTATCGCCAAGTTCAGGCTCTCCGATGACCTCAAAACTCGAGAGTGCGTCTCATGAAGGAATTGGAAACGTTCCTTAAGATAAGGCGGTGAGAGAGGATGAAACAAAATATTGTAAAGAAGGGAAACAATGTGTGCATTCCGGCGAAGGCGAATAGGCAACCACTTGATCTTAGCACGGAATTCAGATACGCGATCATATTTACGTAATCCAAATATAAATCTTATACTAAAATTTTGAAGACGCTCAAGTTTATTCAGTTGCTCCTCAGTAAGATCTAGATAGCTGACATCGGCATAGTCCAGGATGGGCAGCAGAAGGGATTGAGCCAGCGCAGTCTTAGTGGCAATAGGAAGGAAATTGCGTAACCTTTTCATGGATCCGGCTGCAGCAAACATTTTCCGACTCACTTGTTGTAGTTGAGGCCCCCAATTGAGATTTTTATCAAAAAGCACGCCCAAATTTTTCACCGTTTCACTGGGAGTCAAGGCAACACCATCAAACGAAATAGCAGGTAAATGGGACCAGTCAATTCTATTTGTAAACGTAGAGCTGCCGATGACGATGAGTTGAGTCTTGGAAGGATTAACTATTAGACCATATGACCCGCTCCAATGGCTAATCATTGCTAAGTCAGTGTTTATGATATTGACAGCTTGAGAAAGTTGGTCAACAGGCGCTTGAGTATATATTTGCAAGTCATCTGCATAAAGGTGGTAGGATGAAATTAAATGAGAGGAAATGGAATTTATAAAAATAGCGAAAAGCAAAGGAGATAAGACGCCACCCTGCGGCACCCCAGCAGTTATTTCGCCCCAAGTGGAAAAAGTATCATCAACGCGAATCCGCTGCCGGCGCCCAGACAGGTAACTACGAAACCAGTCAATCACTGCTGGAGATATGTTAATAGAGCGGAGTATGCCAAGTAGGATATCAAAGTCGACGGTGTTAAATGCATTGCTAAAATCTAGCAAGGTGAGAAGCGTTACTTTACCGTGTTCCATTCCTGACCTGATGTCATCTGTAACATTCACTAATGCTGTGGTGGTACTGTGCCCCGTACGAAACCCGGATTGGAAAGAATTTAGGAGCCGGTTCTTTAGAAGGAAGGTGGACAATTGAGTATGGACAAGACGTTCCAGAACTTTAGAAAGGAAAGGTAAAATTGATATAGGCCTAAAGTCTGAGAAGGATGACGGTTTGGAGTTTTTGGGCAAAGGAGTAACTTGAGCATCCTTCCAGGTTGATGGAAAAACACCAGTATGAATGGAGTGATTCAAAATGTGTGAGATGATGGGAAGGATTTCGTCAAGTATCAGAACGATCATCTTACGGCTAATACAGTCGTCACCAACAGCATTAGAAGGAATCGACATAATGCTCTTCTTAACATCACAGTCGGTGAATTGACGAAGAGAAAAAGACGAGTAATCAGGGCATGGAAGCGATGAAAGAGTATTCAATGTATCAAGCTTACTCGTTGAATCGAAGCTGTGCGAAGTGGTGAAGTGCTTATTCAGTAGATTTATATCTATATCTTTCAAAGAAAAAGTTTGTCGTTGCTTTCCAATGCCCAAAGATCTAAGAAATTTCCAAACTTTAGTTGGATCTTCATTTTCAACTGACTTATGAATATATTGGCGCTGCGCATTCCTACACACCTTATTGCATTGATTGCGGGCTTTAACGTACTTCTCCCAATTAAACGGAGTAGGACGACACTTATACCTACATTTAGCGATGTTTTTGCACTCAGATACCCGCTTGATTTCTTCAGTGAGCCATGGTGATGGACGATGCTTCATCTTGACAGAGCGGACAGGAGCATGGATGTCATACAACTTGATGAGGGTTGACGCGAAATGTTGCAGTTTTCCATCTATCAAGTCGCAATTTAAAAGCTGGGACCAATCGGTGTTAATGGCATCCTCCCGGAGACTTTCAAGATTAATACCACTAAAATTGCGCTGCAACAAAACCTTACGCTTAGCCTTCGGTGGACGTGATTTATATGAGACATAGACTAAGTCATGGTAGGAGAAAGCATCAGCCGAGAATTGACCATGCTTAGCAATATGTTGGGGCGAAGAGACAATAATAAGGTCAAGAAGGGAGGGTGAACAATTTGGAAAAAAATGAGTGGCATTTAATGGCGGTAGGAATAAATTAGAAGACTGTAGTATATGATAACTATGTTTTTTTTATTGTATTTTTTTTTTCGATAGAGTCCGGGGTAATATCTTTATTTCACCCAAATGTCCTGGGTTTTTGAAGTTTTTGTCCTGGGTCCGTAATTTAGCTGATGGCAGCCCTAAGTGCGACAGACTGGAGCGTTCTGCGCGGAATAAGTTTTAGTTTAATTACCTACTCGTAAAATATACATTATTTTTTCAAATCGCTAATAGGGTCGCTTAGTAATATAATTTGATATTATGTGTTAAAATATTGGCTCAGTAATATGCATCAAATTGAAAATAAATTGATAATAGTTGAAAAATAGACTTAAGTTCGTGATTTATTTTATCAATAAAATTTTATTTTATTATTCTTTCACTTAGTCCAGTCCCTTTCAAGTATGCTGTAGTATCTGTGATATATTTTTCGGGTAAATCGTGGTTTATCTTGTAGTATTGTTTTCTAAAGTTTACGCGAACACTACACATTGAAATGAAACAACTTTTACGGATCTACTCGCGTTTATGTTACACATTACAGGCAGAGGGTCTCCCAGTGACCACGGACCCTGCAAAGGGTTCGAAACGTTAGGATAAACATTAAATAAGTAATGTGTAATATAAACGCGAGTAGATCCGTAAAAGTTGTTTTCATTTCAATTATCTTGTAGTGTTAAAATCAAATCCACGATTGGCGATTTACCTTTATACCCTAAATAAATATATATATACTCTTAAGTGCGCCACCGAGCTTCACACCTTAGTTGTATGATTACGATATAATATAGAATTTTTAGCTTGACCGCGATACATGGCCTGGGTGCCTATTGCGAGTTTTATTTGCCATTGGTTAGTTTTTTAACTCTACTCGTTTTCTACTAGAAGGGCTGCGCTCCTTAAATGTCGTTATTTTTTCTTCCATACGTGTAAGCACTTGGCCTTCATCTCAGCTAGGGTTGCCCACTTTTTTTAGACCAAATATAGTATTTTTAGATTCAGTACCCATAAAAATATAGTAGACTAGCCGTCACCCGCCCGCTTCGCTGTGCGAATATAATGGATCAATGAATGCTAATCAAAATAATTATTAGGTTTACCAACATCATAATAGCCTATCATTTGCACAATCGCATGTTCTTACTACACACAAATTTTAAGCGTAAACTTTTTTTTAAAATTTTTTATTTGTAGCCTATCATTTGCAAAATCGCATGTTCTTACTACATACAAATTTTCATTAAGATCGGTCTAGCCGTTATTGAGTTAAAAGTTTACATACAGACAGACAGACAGACAGACAAATATTTCAAAAATCGTAGAATAGGTGTCAGTGAGTCACAAAATGAATACTTATCCCAAAATTTGTCAGAAAAATTGCAAGTACACACAGAGCCTACAGATTTATATATAAAAATATAGTAGATAGGGAATTAATTAAAAAAATATAGAAAACTAAAAAATATTTATTTTATTTCTTAAATGAAATGAAATGAAATAATAATTTATTGGCACACTGTTACATCTTTTACATGTAGGTACAATATAATATTTCACTATTTATTTACTTATTTACTAAGAAAATATAAAAAAATAAATATATGAATATGAATATGAATATGTTGTGTGTTCTGTTTTATTAATATTATTATTATTTAATATTATTAGTATAAATTAGTCCATTGCCGTAGGTATATTATCGTTAGGTGGCGTGGTGGTTAGCTTGTAGATACAAATAAATATTTATTATTTAGTATTGCTGACTTGACTGGACTTATAAACAATTAATTGACAGTTGTCTGTGCATAAAAACATTGACAGTTCATTATCAATCGGAATTATGTTTCTTGAATACTAATACTTAACCTGGAAATGCTTGGTGTAGTGTAATGATTTCCATTTAAATGTAATGAACAGATCTCTGGGTAATCGATTTTTATCTTTATCTAACCTTTTAAAAAAGTATGGTATTGGGTGAGTTACCTACCTAGTTCGGAAAAATGCTGAAATTAAACAGTTGGACTTGTGCAATTTATATAAATATTTATAAAACTAAGTTAATTCATGCCTAAGCTAACAACAACAACACTATTGTCTATTTATATATTTGACAGGATACTTACTTTCTTAAAATTTATTTTTTTTAGTTAGGTATCCTACTAATATTATAAATGCGAAATTTTGTGTGTATGTATATTCGCATATATGTTGCTTCTTCACGCTGCAACGGATGGATGGATTTGGCTGAAATTCGGCATACAGATAGTTTATAACCTGGATTAAAACATAATATACTTTCTATCCCGATATTCCCACGGGAACGGATACCACGCGGGTGGAACTACGAGCGGCCGCTAGTGTTTATATAATATTTATCTTATTTTCTATACTTACAGGTAGGACTTACATTTTTTATCATTATCCTAGACAGATTTGAGAAGTTCGATGGCTTAGTAGTTAACGCGCTTAGTTTGAGATTGGTGAAGTTAAGCAATTTTCGCAAAGGCCGTTTATCGGATGGGTGACCAAAAATTTATAATTTCGAGCTCCTTCGTGCTTCGGAAGGCACGTAAAGCCATCGGTCCTGGCACCAATAGTAGTCGCTAACAACCACCAATACGCAATAGGCCCGCGTTGTGGTTCCTAGCCCGATTTCCTTGTAGTGTTTTCCATCCATACGGAAGGCTCGTTCCTCAGCAGTGCAGTGGGGACATAAAATGAGCCTGTGATGACTTTTACATAAGTCCACCTACTAAATTATTGCTTGCATCTATTTTACTATTGTTCCACCACGCAGATCGACGGAGCTACCGATGACCAAGAGACCAATGGATCTGCTTTAGCAAGGACGGTGCGCTGCGCTACAGCTCTCAAGAACATGGGTCTGAAGAAAGGTGACGTCATGATGTTAATGGCACCCAATCACGTAGACTTGGCCATCCCTTTCTACGCCGCTTTCTACCTTGGCGTCATTGTGGCTGCTGTGGACAGGACTTTGGGTGTTCGTAAGTATTCAGTTCTCATTCTATCGTTAGTAGGTACACACGTCTGCACATCTCAGACCACCACTTATTGTCCAATTTTCTCAATAGGCTTTGAACTTTATGTCTATGGTACACTGTTGAATATTTATTGAAGAAATTCGATAGTTTTGGATAGTGCAGGTGCACGCGTCTGTACAATCTAGGGTTGCCAACTTTTTTTAGACCAAACATAGTAGTTTTGGATTTACTGAATCCAAAACTACTATGTTACGTATGTGTGTACCCATAAAAATATAGAATAGAATAGAATAGAAATCATTTAATTCAGGCAACAAAAATATGTACAGATGGTAAATTACATACAGGCCCATATTATAAATACCTTATAGACTAACATACATACAATTTATATATAAAACTAAAACTATGCTATACGTAAGGACGGCGACGTGCGACGCAGCGTGGTGTCCGGTAGCCGGCCTCGGAACCGCCGGAACCGAACATGACACCCTTCGGCCAAAACTCTTTTTTTTTATGAACGTCGACAGATGTTCGGTCGGTACTCTAACCACAAATGAATTAAAATATAGTAGATAGGGAATGAATTAAAAAAATACAGTACTTATTATTAAAAATATTTATTTTATTTCTTAAATGTATATTTTGTGTGTTCCGTTTTAGATAATAGAGACTGATTTTAGCGACTTTGCTGATAAAATATAGTAGTTTCGCCTACTATGATATACTTTTAAAATAATAGTAGTTAGACACGTAAAATAGTAGGATGCTATATTATATAGTAGAGTTAGCAACCCTAGTACAATCCCATATTGGTAGGTAGAAGCTTTCAGGTTTAGTTCGTTAGTGTGCGTCTTGTAAATCATTCCATAGTCGTAGCACAGTGAAGGACTATATAGACTGTGGTCGTAGATTCCAGTTGTAAGCTTTACGACAGATTCGCTGTATGACAGATTCGCTTTAAGACAGATTCGCTTTAGGGCAGATTCGACGACAGAAGTACAGTGGTCTAGAAAAGAAAACAAATGAATAAGAAAATAACTAAAAAAGTTAAATATAGGCCTAGTTTTTCAGCAATGGGATAGAAGTCTGAATATTGATAATTTTAAAGGTTTCGTCTAGTATATTATACTCGTAAGTAGTGGAATATAAATTAATTTCCACAACAACAGCTACTGTTCTCTTAACTATTTTGTAATAAAAATGATAATATTAATTCTTTATTAGAACACAATACAATATTAACATTTAAAAGATGGAAATGCCGAAGCCTGAGTTAATGTTTACTGTGCTACAGGATTCGGATCTCCCAAGCTATGGTACAGGGCAGATCTACTCTTGTAGTTAGGTACATTAAAACTAATCTATAGAAAAATTCAACCAGTCTCAGGTGGGAATCGAATCCATGAATCTTGTATCGGCCCAATGCTCTGTCCGCTGAGCTACCGAGACCCCAGAAGACCTTTGAATGTTTCTAGTACTTTGTGATTATCGTATCGACACTATGAAGTTGCCCTCACATTCGAAAGTAACACTTTTGCAAATATTTAACAATCGATAAATACGTAAATCAAACACAATGCTATTTATGTACGCGTAGTTACAAGATAAAATTTTACTAGAAAAAATCATCCAGTGCAGTCTCAGGAAGTTCGATTAGGAATAAGTAAAATTTTCTCTTGTTACTACGCGTACATAAATAGCATTACTACCTATTATATTATAATTATGTTTATCAGAATATTTAGAAGACAAACATATAAAAAAAAATATAAAACTCAAATATCAAATCATCATCATCATCATCATCATCATCATCAGCTCATCTTATGTCCCTACTGCCTTCCCTATGGATGGATAGGGAGTACGGGCCATAAACCACCACGCAGACCCAGTGCGGATTGGTGGTTGTTAACGACTGTTAATGCTGCCGGGACTAACGGCTTTACGTGCCTTCCGAAGCACGGAGGAGCTCGAGAAGGTATTGGTCACCCATCCGAAGACCGGCCTTTGCGAAAGTTGCTTAACCCCAGCACTCGCAGACCGGGCGCGTTAACCACTGCGCCATCGAGCTCCTCCAAATATCAAATAATAATAGATAAACATTTTTAAAAATATAATATAATAAAAAAAATATAAGAATTTATGCTAATTTACTTCAAAATTAATTAGAAAAGGTCTTCCAAATTGCTGTGCCCGACAGGGCCCATAATGAACCTGTGCTTATATTATAACAACTTTGTAACATTATGGTGTGCAATAAAAATATTGAGTATAGAGTATTATACCTAATTATTTTATCCTGACGACGTTTTGGACCGTTCGTGGCATGGTGTCAAAGGGCATGTGCTATTATACATAGTCCTTAAAGAAACAGAAAATATAACTGATAAAAATTACTACTGGCCTTTTACTACCTAGAAAGGACGTCTTTATTCAAGTGCTATTATCATCGTGATACAAAGTACACTGAATTCCAGAGGAACTCCGAGGCACCTTCGACGTGGACAGACCAAAGATAATATTCTGCCAAAGCGAGAAAGCACCAGACATCCAGCTGGCACTCAATGAACTGGAGATGGACACGCATATAGTCACGTTCGACAAGGGAGACTATCTATGCAGCTTCCCGGAATTCCTTGAGAAATATGGAGATGATTTCAATGTTGACGACTTCAGGTAAGCCCGCTTTGAAATCCACCTGATCTAATTCTATGGTGTCGTTTCCTGCTGCACTCGTAATATTCAAATAATTTATTTCGGACCGCCGCCGTAGTAGTCCATATTGAGTTAGTAACAAAAACTATATGCTACAGAAATACGGTTATTATTATTTTTATTATTTATGTACATTATATTTTATTAATTATTAGCTGACCCGGCGGACTTCGTACCGCTTTGACAGTTTCCATGACAACAAAAGAAACATTTTTTATTGGATTTTTTTTTTTTTTTTACTAATTTCCGTTACTTATTATTTATGTTTCTCACCGTTTAAACCTTCCCTAAACTTCCACAAATATTTCAAAATCAAAATTAGCCAAATCGGTCCAGCCATTCTCGAGTTTTAGCCACTCAAACGAACAGCAATTGATTTTTATATATATAGATGATAGGTACTAACACTTATTCTAAATAGCTGTTGCCCGCGACTTCGTCCGCGTAGTATAGTTATATAGTGGCTGTAGTCTGTACAGTTTAATTTTTATGTAGGTATCTATTTAAGTTTATTAGGGTATAATAAAATTATAAGCATCGGAAATTTAGAAAATTGACATTGTATTTACCGACATACGTACATCTTCTCACTCTTAATATCCTTTCAGCTGGGAATGCTGAGATAGACAAAGACAATCGATCTCCATTTAGTTTGGCATTTCGGTAAAACCGGATCAAAATCCGTTTAGTAGTTCTCGAGTTTATCGTGTTCAAACAAACAAATAAACAAACAAACAATTTCTTTTTAAACTATTCTATTGTGTTCCGTAAGTGATTTTAAAGTATTTTTTTTATATCTTGCAATTACAGATTTTTTATCCTTACGTTCTTATTATACAGGTTGTCTCATTTAAATCGGTCAGTATGGGAAAGTCTGAAACTATAAGACATACGAAGATCTGTTCTTAGGAACCATGTCATTGATTTTAATAAGAAGAAAAACTGCATTCATACATTTAAAAAAAACCTGTACTCAGCTCGGGAATCGAACCCGGTTGTTTTAAAAAAATAAACTTACACTATTTCTATTTAGATATCGATTGTGTAGGTCTTAAGCAGTAAATTGCTCTTTGAAACATAATGTCTAAAATGAATAAAATGCATTGTTTTCACATACTTTTATTTATTTCAGAAGGTGTTCGAAGTGACCACCGTTTTTTTTAATACAATATTCAACACGTTTAGGTAACGATCTTACAATTACAAAACCAGCAAAGAGGTACAAACAACCATAGAGACAATTTTACATGCCTGAACTTGTTGAATGTAACGGTGGTCACTTCGAACACCTACTAAAATAAATTAAAGTACGTGAAAACAATGCATTTTATTAATTTTAGACATCATGTTTCATAGAGCCATTTACTGCTTAAGACCTACACAATCGATATCTAAATAGAAATAGTATAAGTTTATTTTTTTCAAAACAACCGGATTCGATTCCCGAGCTGAGTACAGGTTTTTTTTAAATCTATGAATGCAGTTTTTCTTCTTATTAAAATCGATGACATGGTTCCTAAGGACAGATCTTCGTATGTCTAATAGTTTCAGACTTTCCCATACTGACAGATTTAAATGAGACACCCTGTATTTTTCGAGTATTTATGTAGCCTATATTATTCTCCGGATTTTTCTTAGCATTTTGGTGAAAACCGGATCAAAATCCGTTCAGTAGTTCTCGAGTTTATCGACTTCAAACAAACAAACAAACAGACAAACAAACAAACAAACAAACAAACAAACAAACAATTTTTTTTAAAACTATTCTATCATGTTCCGTAAGTGATTTTAAGGCAACTTGTGTAATTTTTTTTTTATATATTGCAATTACAGATTTTTTTATCCCTACGTTCTTATTATATGTATAGATACTCGTACATCGTTACCCGAGTCGAGGTCTTATTATTACATCAGCGCCTTTATTTGATGGTAAATCAGTAAAAGGCAAGCGTTTCATTGTCATCAGCATCAAGAAGTAACGTCCTTTTGGTCCAACCTTGGCACTGCGCCTCTGAATCGTATCAAGGGAGTTTAATGGTACAGCTAAAACCAAGAGTTTGGACTTGTTAATTTTTATATTTTTTTATACTTAGCATGGCATAAACTCCATACTACCTGATGTTAAGTGGAAATGGAGTCCAGACGCGAAGACGACTGGTGCAGCGTGAAAATGGGTGGGGTGATGACATTCGCAGATTTAGGAAGTTTCTCATCTCCTGAATGTGACATTTTAATACTTAATTTGTATTTAAATAAAAAAAATTCATATGTAAACTCAATTTTAATTCTCATTTTATTGTAATAATATTTTTCTGTAAATTTTATTTATGTAATTGCATTCGGTCTTCACCTATTTGTATTGACATCAAGCTAAAATCTATTTTAATAATGTTTTCTTAACGAAATCAATAATGTTACTAAGTTGTAGATCATTTCAATACTTAGTTAAATAAATAAATGAGAAAACGTTTCGATTAATGGTAAATCAGGATAGCTCTACGATTCTTCAGTACTAAAGCGCTCTTTACACGGAATCTTTAACCAAGTGCAGGTGCTTATGGTAGTTGTGCTATTCTTCATGGCCCCATGACCAGCTCAAGCTAGCTCTAAAGCTAACGTTGGATCAACTTTGTGGAAATCATTGATAGGCTAAGGCTGTTTCGAATTCTGAATAACTATCAATCAAAGCGATCGCGGGTTTTTTTTTAAATTTGGAGAATGCCGTAAAGCCATACATTACGACAAGGCCCACGTCTGTTATTTTGTTATCGGTAGCTTAACTTTGTCATTTCGTTCCATGGGAAAACATTGTTAAAATCAGACACGAGATTGTGGACGTTTTAAAAGAGCAGAGTTGAGGGTAACATAATCATCATCATCATCATCATCTCAGCCAAAAGACGTCCACTGCTGGACAAAGGCCTCCCCCAAGGATATGAGGGGTATTTGCCGTAATCGCCACGCTTGGCAGGCGGGTTGGCGATCGCAGTAGGTTGAGGGTAACCTCAGAGAGATACTGCTGCCCATCCTCTGGAATGGTCCCTTAGTCGGCTTTTACGACACCCACGGGAAGAGATGGGTTGGTGCAATTCTTTATCCCCGGCACCACACAAAGCAGTGACATAATGTTTTGAAGTAAATTCTATTTTGCTCAACGATATTCTTTGGTCCCATGCTGGTCTGGGACATGAAAAGAATGTAACAGCTGCCCAACTTCCCGTGCATGTCGTAAGGGAGAAAGGGTTCCAAGATGCTCTCACATCAGGCTATCGGTTAGCAATCTATCACTGATGTTATCTATTCCCTTTTTGGGAGAAGGAAGTAAGAGTACTTATGTATATATATAGGGTATAACAATATCAATAAGCGAACGTTTAAGGAGAGCATCTATACATCACACTGAGCATGCTCACCAAATTTGGTCCAAAACTACAGGCTCGTCACCGAAATAATCAACAATACATTATCATAATTCACCAAAAAATACACCCTTTCCGTTCCTTACAGCTGCACTACATGCACACGAAGATAGCCGAACATGCCAATTGTGTGCGTGTATCTGTACACTATCTTTTTATTGATGCTTGCGTGCGTGTTAGTAAAGATACAGCATGTTTCATGATGTGCATTATTTTAATTGATTTAGTTTGTTAGAAAACAGAACTTTGAAAATCAATATAAAACTGGAGCTCATTTTTTGTCATTATATTCAGAATGATGTATAGATACCGCCCTTAAACGTTCGCTTATTGATTTTGTTACACCCTGTATATGTAGGTATGTATATTCTAAGGTGGGTAATTTTATCCATATGCATAGCTGACTGTCAGACGTTCAATTGCCTACAATTTGCATTGCAGTGGCCTAGTGCCACTCGTAGTGCACTCAATTACTTATTTGATATCAGATACGTCCCCCTATAAAACAGTGATGACGCTTAATACCGTCCGTCACAAACAATTGAATAATAGCGGACTGATAGCGCCAGTAAAGTAAAATAACTCTCCAGTGTCCGTTATTTTTAGGGCTGAAGATTTCGATCCTGAAGATACTATAGCGTTGCTGATTGCGACGAGTGGCACCACAGGCCAACCCAAAGCGGCAGCGGTGACGCACAAGAATCTCGCAATAACTGGACCTTATTTGTGGTAAGTTGCATTGAAGTTTCGGCCGGCAAAATTGCTTTAAAAACCTGTCTGTCTGGTGCATGTAACCACAGAATAAGTAATAGTATACTACAGAAAGATAACTCTGTGACAGCAAACATGCGAATTTAAACCTATTCACAACGGTGCTAACGTTCATGATACCTTGCACAGCACGGATGTCACCTTCGTTATAATAACCTACGGTGAGTAGCGGCGTTCGTAACGAATCAAAATGCACCTTATGTCCGCGATTCGTAAGTCTGTATTATTTCATCCGTCATGCTTCTTTATAAATGCCGCAATGGGCGCCTGGCCTGACGTAACTACAGATGTTGAACATAAAATAAGGTGACTGAAGAAGGTAAACTTCATACGAACGCGCTTGAGCAACGCACACATAGACAAACCACCTACCCTGTGGACAAACTCTCACGGACACGGAGTCTCGCAACAGCTGCGCTCGGACTGGTACAAACGAACAACTCTTACTATTGGACCAACTCTCTAACTCGAAAACAAAATTCAGCTGTTCCATTCAAAACATCAATATTCATTCGACCAAAACGTATGGAACTGCTGAATTTTATTTTTGAGTTAAGGAGTTGGTCCAATAGTAAGAGTTGTTCGTTTGTATCACGGGAGTCATCTCAGAAAGTTTGGACGGTGATAAAAAAGTGACCCTGTATACAACGTGCAACAAAAAGGTGTGGTCAAAATGAGAAGATCCAAAGTGTACCCCATCTAGAACTTGTATGTGTTGTTATTAAGACATAATTATTAAAACTTCAATTTGTCATGCAATGGTTAATGAAATATTTATATTTGTGAAGTGATGCGCGTCAGGCGCGCATAAGCAAGCAGCAGTGATCATAAATGTAAGTACACAGAGGTTACAATAGAAATATTAAATTAAAAATTTCATAACACATTAAAGTTAATAATCATGACTTAGTAACTCTGCATTCAAGATCTAGATCGGATACACTTTGGATCTTTTCATTTTGACCACATCTTTCTGTTACACGTTATATATGTTTTGACGACCTCCGTAGCCGAGTAGCTTGCACCAGAGTGAACGAGAGTGCGGCAACTTCACACAAGCGCTCCGAAACGCACACACACAAGCTCGTAGTTCACCTACATTAGCACACGGAAAAAAGCATGGGAAAGGAGAACCCGATGACGCGGCTGTCATCACAAACGCGGGTCGGGCAGCGTATGCTGCTGTGGTAACGAAGAATAACAAGTATGTCACTGAGCGCTGCCGATCTTATTTAAACCTTGTTTCTTTATTGGAAATAGAAAAATTTATTACATATTCAAAACTAGCCAAAACTATTTTTGATAATATGTCCGACTTTAAATATGTACCTCCATGTAAATGCTTTCCAATAATATATTTAAAAAAGTTATACATTCGCATGCGGATATATTACGTTATTAAATTTAATAACGCAGCTTTAAAAACTGGCCGAGCGAGGTGTAAATATTTTGCTGTGTCCAATTTGTAAATTAATATTTGATTACGATTGTACTTTATAATGATATAAGTATTTTATAGTGTACACCTAAATTGTGTGTTTCATTTATAATATATAAGACACCCAAATTCACACAATAATAAATTAACTATGTGTGGCTCACTCAACCCTAGCCGGTAGCTACAGCTCGTACGTCAATCAAGATCACGGCACTGTTGCCGCACTCTCGTTCACTCTGCTTGCACGCCGGACTTTGGGCGGCGCTAACTCTGAGGTCCCGGGTTCGATTCCCGGTCGGGTCAATGTCGAAAACGAACTTTTCGATATTGTGTCGGGTCTGGATGGTTGTGGTACCGTCGTTGTTTCTGATTTCCATGAAATGAGTGTTTTGGCTACTTACCTTGGGATCAGAACAATGTATGTGATGTTGTCTAAATATATATATATATATATAATACTTATCAGAACTTATCAGATAATTCCCGTTATAGGTATCTAGCAGATTGTTTTTTTTTATATTAACGGGTAAGCACAGCGCCTTGATCTCACCTGATGTTAAGTGATAATAAGGCCAATGATGGAAGCGCACTTCACCTGGGATCCTCAACTAGTGAGGCAGTGGCTATCTTATCTCTAGCTAGTGTTCCGGCGAACACAACAATGCTACAAACATTGATGTTATGAAAGATGTAGGTACGAGGTAAAAACGGGAAATTCGTTTGTCTAAGTGTTTTGTAGCATTGTTGTGTTCCAGCACCTAGAGATAAGATAGCCTGCGACTCAGTAGCTAGTTTAGCTCACCTTCGGTCTTAACATCACTTAACATCGGGGGAGGTGAAGGCCACGTGATACACGCGAGGAATAAAAATAATAATTCATTTCCAGGTCAAGATTTTATAACTTCCCCACACCTACGGAGATAGCATTGATCGGATCACCTCTCCAATGGCTGACAGCTCTCATGAACTTCGTACAGTCACCGATATTCCGATACACCAGGTTGCAGACTTCAATCACGATGACACAGGAGCATGCTTACCATCTCATCAATACTTATAGGGTAAGTGGCGATTTACACAGAGTAAAAAAAAATGTAACAAGATTTCTTTGAACGTCAATTCAAAGTCATGACTTCGTAAACCCTACGGTGGAGACCTTGTACCGAGAAGAAGCCGCAAGAAAATCGGCAAGGCCTGTTTCTTTCTCCGATTTTGAAAAGACAATAATAATATCACATTCATAACATTAATTTGCACTATTGTGTATGTACAACTATATCCATATATTTTTGTCATTAACATACCTAATCATCCACTTGTAGTCTTTTTGACATGTGCTTTAAATTTATGTGAGAGCATTTCAACAACATTAGGCATTGTATAGGTAAGCCTCTAGGTAAAATAGATAGATAGATAGATAAACACTTTATTGCTTACACAAATATACACAAAACAAATAAAAATAAATTTTAAAATAATAGTAGGCAAAGGCGGTCTTATCGCTTAAAGCGATCTCTTCCAGACAACCTTTGTGGCATAGGACAGATTAGGAGACAATGAGAGGTAGTGCACCGGCAACTAGCAAAAATACAACAAAAAAAATATATAATTATGGAAAATAGGTTTCTGTGTTGAGTTCTAAACTTTATTTTATTAAATTATGGTTGGGTTTATGTAAAATTTATATCTTTATGCAGTTTGAGGCTACCTCGTAGCCTATACAACAACTTAAATTTATCATTACTATGTTGTTATGAAATTAAACGAATTAGATGACACAGCAACTTTAAACTGCTACTTGGTGTAATTATTTAGCAATCAGTAATCTCATTTTAATGATCCTACAATGTAAAAATAAACAATAGCAATTTGTCAACAAAAAAGGAATGTCATCATTAGATGCACTAAAAGACCAGAATTAAGTACTCGACGTTTCGGCCGAGTTATCAGGGTGCCAAGTGCGAGTTTCATTCGCCATTCGATCACGTTAACGAAAACGAGAATTTATATGGCATAATTTTAACTCTCCACTTATGGTCTCCGTCCTGTCCCTATCTACTGACCCTGATAGATAGGGTATGGCAGTTGGAACTACGGGTCCGGCTGTATTTTCAAGGGTACCACGGGAGTTCACATCCTAGGCCCCCTCCCAAGTAACACAAACGTGCTGAATAAAAGTTGAGTAAGAGCAATCATTAAGAATATAAGTTGAATACTAAGCTGAATAACATCTGAGTACCATCTATTCAGATTTTATTCAAACAAAATAGGCCCCAAATTAAAATGCTTAAAGCTTAACAACGTCTGAGTAACATCAGAGTAGCAGCTTAGTAATGGTACAATTATCTTAATAACTTCTGAATAACAGCTGATATTGCTTTTATTAAGCTCTTACACCTCAAATACTCAGTTATGTCGAATTGGTTATTATATTCAGAATTTGCTCAGCATTAATTTCTTGTTAACAATAATACAGATATTTTTCATACAAATCGTGGAATTAGATGACAATCAGTTAGACATTTTTATGTCGGTGAGTGATTATTGACATATGATGTATGACATATGCATTCACCATGGTGAATTTATTAAAACGGTAATCAAAACTTTCATTAATTAAGTTATAGGTTTACTATAGTCAGTATAATTCTTAGTGCGCAAATTATTTTATCGTAAATAGTATATGATTCTTCCGATTATTTTTGACGCGCTGCGTGAATAATCAAGATAAGTGATTGTAAATATTATTTTCGTACATGCATGCTCGGTCTGACTAAAATACTTATGGCGGAATTTCTAATTCTAGCAATTTCAATGCAACATACGATAAATCTAATTGAAAATGTTGTAGTTGTAAGATTAAGCATTTAGGTAATCTTGGTGAATTCCTTTCAAATTATTATTAAAAGAATTATTCACAAAGATTTTAAATGGCGATCGCTTGTTTTGCTTTCATTGCTGAATAAAAGTGCACAAGAGTCTAGTTACTAAGATTTCACTTGAATAGAGTCATTTCACTACGCTAACTTCTGAATAACAATTGAATAGTTGACCACATTTCTATAATACTTCGAATTTTTAGGGTTCTATAATCGAATGATTTTTTTCTAATGTGGAATAAGGTTAGCCGATACAAATCCAAATCATGTATAGATATTGAAACGTATATACAGGGCGTCCCACGACCATGCCACATGGAGGGAAAGTACCTTAATTATTGTAGATGGAACATTTTACTGCAAAGAGACTTTATTTTAATTTTTAAAATAATTTTAACTGCATTCATACATTTTTTAAAAATTACCTGGTTCAACCGGGAATCGAACCCGGTACACGAGAAAAAAATCATTCTGTAGTTTTATCATACCGATCGGAAGGCTTCATCATAAGGATTATTTTTTGCTAATAAACATAGCATCAGAAATAAAAGGAAGACCATGAATTTTGACATTTTTAATTCAAATGTAAAATTTAAATGTAAAAAAATTAGTTTATAAGAACCGGTATGAAAGTCTCCACGAGCTACAAACAGAACTTAGACGTATTATTCTAAATATTCACCATAACATGATCAAAAAAGCGTCAGGGAGTGAAATAATCAAAAGAGTACGACTTTGTATTCAACAGAATGGGACTCATTTTGAGCATTTGATAAATTAAATTAATTAATTTTGAATTAAAAATGTCAAAATTCATGGTCTTCCTTTTATTTCTGATGCTATTTTTAATAGCAAAAAATAATCCTTATGATGAAGCCTTCCGATCGGTATGATAAAACTACAGAATGATTTTTTTTTCGTGTACCGGGTTCGATTCCCGGTTAAACTAGGCAATTATTTAAAAATGTATGAATGCAGTTAAAATTGTTTTAAAAATTAAAATAAAGTCTTCTTTCAGTAAAGTGTTCCATATACAATAATTAAGGTACTTTCCCTCCATGTGGCATGGCCGTGGGACGCCCTGTATATTAGATCAATATTGTAATATCCGATATCGATGCGTGTAAAAACTATATATTTTTTGAAAAACGATATTGCTGCATTGTTGCGATTTGCGATATGCTCGATTGTGTTAACATTTGTGTTATTTACAATATTTTTTAGTGTCTCAATGATACCATTGTGCCAGTATTCACCTTGCCCAATAGATTTTATGTGGACTTGTCTCGGTGTATTTAAATTTGTTCTTGGGTCATTAGGTAAAATATCTGGGAATATTTTATTTAATATTACTGCTAAATCCTTTAGTGCTGCTTGTGTGATATTTTTTTCGACAGCCCATTTTGTAATATCCTCACAAAACTTCAAATTTTTCATGTGTTCGGTACATTGTTCTTCTTTGATATCTGTACAGCTGTCTTCAGATGCATACTCTTCGTGAATGAATTGCAATTCTGTTTGATTTAATTGATGTACGGAACCCTCATTGCACGACAGCAACCCATTGGCTGGAACTCGGCTCATTTTTGTTCATACTATTATCACAAATCTTTTGATGACTAGAAACACTTGAACGATTGCTACTATTGATTCTTAAATATTCTTTTAACATTTTTCTTTTAATATTACCGGTTCTTTTAAGATTTTTCCACGATTTTCGCTCCATGTTGATGCTCAACATAAAAAATATAGCATACAAATAGTTTTTAACAAAGCTGATATTAAGCTATTTGCGCTGATAGAACGTACCTGTGGTCTTTCTTTTGAATATGTTAGTTTAAAACATACTGTTATGCCGGTGAAAACTTAATAAAAGCCTAAATAATCTTCTTTATTCAGCATCTGAATAACTGGTAAAACATGGCATTTTATCCAGTTTAATCATAAAACAATTAGCTCACTTTACATTTATTCAGTATCAAGCTGTATAATAGCATTATGTGATAGCTTTATTCAGATTGTTATACTTTATTCAGCAATCAGCTGATTCAAACGCTACTAGCTAAGTAATTATTGAATAATAGCAATACAGATTATAATTATTAAGATAAATGCTTCCATAGGGGCTTTTTTTCAGCTTTAAGGTACCTAGAATGCGTAATGCTTAATAAAGCTTGTATAATAGTCTAACAAATATTGTTTATTAAGTTTAAAGAAATCAAGTACAAAAATACAGAACTTATTAAGCATTAAGAATTTTAAAGCCCGAACTCAACTTAATTAAGCGTTTTGCTATTTCTAAGGCTCTTATACAAACGATATTCATCTTTAAACTGTAAAGTTTTCTATATGTGTACTGTTATCTTGCTTGTGTGTTACTTGGGCTGCTGGTTATGCCTTCACGGGCGTCTCCGGCAGGCCCCGGACATGGGTTGGACTCGTGGTGGCTATGTGGTTAGCTGTAGAAGTGGGAATGTTAGTTTGTCTGGTTGAGGTCTGGCCAGGCTTCCATCTTGTGCGCAGCGAGCGGGTCCGAGTAGCGGTCTTGGTGGGGCCCCGAAGCGAAAGGATTTGCGGGGCAAGTGAGTTGTCAATAGTTGGTAGTTCTGCTCGGTGGTTTTCATTAAGTAGGCTTCCAACGTCTCCGGCACTAGTCTGGAGAACTAGTAGAGGCGCCCGCTAGATGCAATGTCTCCGGTTGAATCAGCCGCGTAGGATTTTGGAACTGATGAGGTGCCTGCACCACCAGCTCACCTCATGGCACCTCATGGTGGCGGAGTTGTAAGCCCACTCACTAAAGGGCTTACAACTCCGCCACCAAAGAGGGCATTTGGTAGTCGACTTTAGAGTTGACGACCCGAGCAGTGGCAGCGGCAGTAAACGTGATCGAATAACGAATGAAATTCACACTAGGCACTCAGTACTTACTCAGTAGTTGAGGATTCCGGGTGAAGTACGCATTCCCTTTCGGCTTTGTTATGACGTAACATCAGGTGGGATGAAAGTCAAATGCCTACCCGTATAATATCATAACATATAAAAAAGTAATCATCATCAGCTCATTTTATGTCCCCACTGCTGGAGCACGAGCCTTCCCTATGGATGGATAGGGGGAAAGGGCCATAAACTACCACGCGGGCCCAGTGCGGATTGGTAGTTGTTAACGTTTACTAGTGCAGCCGGGACCAACGGCTTTACGTGCCACCCGAAGCACGGAGGAGCTTGAGATGAAACATTTTTGGTCACCCATCCGATGACCGGCCTTTTGCGAAAGTTGCTTAACCTCAGCACTCGCAGACCGGGCGCGTTAACCATTGCGCCATCGAGCTCTAAAAAAAAAAATGGTTTGTTTTTTTTAAATAATTTTTACCTGTTTTTTATTTTAAGCCTACGTTCACAATCTTCAGCCCTACTATGATGATGACTTTGCTGAAAACTGATGATCGGGATCAGTGTGACTTCACCTGTCTGGACCTGATCCTTCTTGGCGGAAGTGCTGTTCCTCACGAGCTCGTTGCTGAAATAAAGGTATTTTAAGGGTGAAAACCAATTTTGTATGGCTTGCATGACTGGTCCGCAAAAATAACAGGTAATGTAGATATATGTTTTGAGTCTGATGATGCTTCCCTATAGTAGTAGTAAATACTAAATAGCCTTTACTGCCCCACAGCTGGGCAAAGGTCTCTATAATTGAAATTAAGTCTTTATTTGCCCTAATCACCTATGCTTCCCAATGAATATTAAAAAAATAAAAGTAGTAATTATATTGAGTATGTTTATCCGTTGTCTAGTTAACCATTTCTCGAGTTTCTCAAGGAAGCTTCTCTTGGGGCTAGATAATTGGTGTGAGTGTGGGAAACATTTATTTATTTTATTTCTCTCAACGACTTAAGCGGTGTCATGACACCGCGGCAATATTCGGTCAACACCCGCGCGGTGTCATGTCACCGCACCCGACCACGCTACTATAATCTCAATTTTCGATAAATTAAAGCCTACTTTTGTATGAAGAAGTTTGGCTATAAACAAACTAGAGTAAATTTGCTACACTAAAACCCGCAACAATGGTATGCTCTGTGCGTTTAACTTTTTAAAACGTCAATGTCAAATATGTCAAATTTTGACAATTGAGCGATCGAATTCTATGGACTCTATGTCGTCTAAATAGAGCCTATTTTTGTATGAAGAAGTTTGTTTATAAAAAATCTAGAATAAATAAATTGATCATGTACAACTAATAAACTATTGCAGTAATCACATTTATTTTGATAACTGGCAGAGGAAATATATCAATTAGTAAATTGTCGTTTACAAAATGATAAAATATGATCTAATTGCAACTTATTCATTATTTTAGTGGACATCGACTTTAGGTATTCGCAATTTTGCAAATTACGTGATACTTCCGCGGTACTTCCGCATTCTGCGTTCCGCGGTTGAGAGACTCTATTGGTTGCGGTTTGGTAATCTCAAATGCGAAACACACTTTGCCCGATCTAGTAATAAAATACCCATGACCTCTAAGGGTAACACTTAATTGAAGCAGAGCTGAGCTGAGCCGGGCGCAGCATGTAAACTCCATTGAGGCCTTGAGGCGGAGCGGAGGAAGGCGCCTAAGCGGTGCAAAGCTACGTGGAAATCAACCAATAGAATCCTTTCAATTTAACTGCTTTGCCTCGCTCTGCTTCGCTCCACTCAACTATGCTCAGCTTCGTCCAGCTAAACACAGCTCGTGGGACGTGACGGTTTTATTTATTAATATTTATTTATATATATTTCAATTAACATGCCTGCTTACAGTTTGGTCCAAGACACAGACAAGTCATACAATTAAAATTGACATCTTAACATTTTCCGTGGTAATACGACGACACTCATGTCTGCCCCACTAACTACTGTCCACTGGAGCGCAGCGGAGTAGAGCCGTCAAAATAAAAATAAAAATAAAATAAAATAAAGCGACTCTATTGGTTGATTTCCACAAAGCACTGCTCCGCTCAGCTTTGCTCCGCTTTAATAGTGTCACCCTAAATATAATATAGTAACATATAGTGAAACAAGAAAAAAGGAACAGATTTACTGTATTCTATTAATTTCAGCAAATAGCTCCGGATGCAGAGGTTCTCAATGTTTATGGCATGAGCGAGCTGACGACGATTGGATTCCAAGGAGACAACCCTCCGCCGGGGTCATGTGGAAAGCCCGTAGGGTGCTTCCAATATCGTGTAAGCTAATTACATATTATTTACTATGAAATCGCGAAAAAAAACAGGTGTTTTGTATAAGAGTGCAAATCCTATTCGACCTAAATGTATGGAACAGATGATGCCGCAACGATCCCGGGACGGGCCGCTAGTCATACGGTCATACTAATATTATAAAGAGAAAGCTTTGTATTTTTGTATGTTTGCAACGAACAAACTCAATAACTACTGGACCGATTTAAAAAATCTTTCACCATTAGAATGCTACATTAGCGCTGAGTAACATAGGCTATATTTAAAAAATAAATGTCCACCCGTGCGAAGCCGGGACGGGCCGCTAGTTTATTTTAATTTGCCAAAGTAATTAGTTGTTTATTTCAGTTTTATTTTGGACTTACTATTTATTTTGTTTGAGTTGTTGTAATGATGTATAATATTAAACCATTATTATATAATTCAAAAACAAGTGCATATTAAGTTTAGGCTTAGGTCTCAGTGGCGTGCCTTGGAGAGGCTTATGCCCAGCTGTGGACTAGTATAGGCTGATGATAAAATTTAGGCATTCCAATTTAAGTAGACGTGATATTAGGTGACGTTTAGTTATTCGAAGAGTTTCTCTATGTTCTCTACGTACGACAGACGGAAGCTATAAAAATTACTGCGCTGACTTCGACCGCAGCGCAGGCAGGGAGTATTCTTATATTGGACAGTACTACAAATCGTACCGATTCCTCGACAGTCCAGTTTAAGCTGGCCTCAGCTCAACTTACTGATTATTATTCAAGGTAAGCGATAAAGTGTAAATTCTTTGTTTCGAGCCAGTGTTGAAAGGCCCGCTGACTGAGTTGTTATGTTACTCGTCAAATAATTATTTGGTGTTTAATAAGACTGTCTACAAACAAACTTATTATGGCGTTAACGCCCTCACAGTCCGAGGAAGACATTGGATCTGCCGCGAATGTATCTTACATAAACGATAATACCGATGAAAAAAGAAAACGACTACGCTACGTGATAAATGACTTGAAAACGTTGATAACTGATATGAGTGAAATGATTATGTTAGTGACTGATGCCCATAATGAAAATATTACTATTCTTAAGACTGCAGTAGAAAAAATAACGAAACTTAATAATGAGACTTCGAAGGCTATAGAATGTGTATCCCAGAAGTATGATGAAATCGTTGGAAGACTGGAAAATTGTGAAATTCAAATTCAAACATACTTCCAGACAACGGACTGGATTAATAACCATTTTGTACAGAGCAATGCTCAAACATCGGAAATATCGGAATAAGAAACACCCCTAAAACCAACCCAGAAAAAAAGAAGATTTGTTCAAAATTGTGGAAAACATCTGCACTGCAATTGGGAAGTTAACTGGTTAGTCAATGGAAAAACTTTTTAGCAACTGTCAAAACGAATTTATTTCCTTTAGTTGATGGCTTCGTGCGATTAGCATATTCAGCCAGTGTCAAAGTAATTTATCTTACAAGTAATACACAAATAAACAATATTTCCTTCCTGTATGATGATAAATGATAATAGAAATGAGAAGTGAGAAATGATATATCCCCCAACCAATCGAGTAGATATCTCAGTAAAGATGTGGGAAGAGAATTTGAAAAGTGACGATGCACCGTTTTGTTTCATTGCCAACACTTTGCTCTGTGGCCAACACTCATGGACACTCACGAACACTTAACGGTTAATAATCCACAATTATTTCAAATTATTAATCGAAACAACACAAAAAGATTGACATGACTCTTCACTTTCCCGCCGAGAAGTCAAAACGATTGTTTTTAATAGAAATTGTATGGTTATGGTGAATTATGCCGTCACTATTTTGTTTGTGTATGCAAGTTTTTATAACTTTTTAGGTTTTTAGATATTTATGCTTAAGGTCAAGTAAAATATAAGTCATTGTTTTAAAAAAAAATTCGTGATTTCTATAAACGTCTTATGTTCTGGGTGCCTAGTGTGAGTTTTGTTGACTAGGTATCCGTATTTATTCGAATACGTTTACGAAAACGAAAATTAGTATGGCATTGAAGCAGCGCCTCCTGGCGACATACGAGAAGAGTTAAAATTTTGCAATACAAATTCTCGTTTTCGTTAACGCGATCGAATGGCGGATAAAACTCGCACTAGGCAGGCAGGAGTTAATTATTGTTGTAGAATAGACATATACACATACCTTTGAAGACGTTTGGACACGTTCTACCTTAGACCGGAGTAGGAGATTAAAATACAGGAATATAGGTACTAGCTTAGACTCCAGTCCATCCAAATATTGTATCCTTGATACAGGCAGGAATTAATTATTGTTGTAAGGTAGACATATGCACATATGAAGTTGGACACGTTCTACCTTAGACCGGAGTGGGATATTAGAATACAAGAATATATTAGCTTGGACTCCAAGTCCATCCAAATATTGTATCCTTGATATAAAGTTGGGCCATGTAATATTACTATTAATATTTCAAGCCAAGGGTCGTAAACTGGGAGATGTGGTGTGATGCTCAACGGTATGGCTCTTAATCGAGTAAAAGAGTTTAAATACCTCGGCCATGTGGTCACCGAGGATTTAAAAGACGATGGAGACCTCGAAAGGGCCTCTCCCTTCCCTCCAGAGCGATGGCGGTCCGCTGTAATATGTTGGCTTGCAGATTCGCGCGGTGTAGTTTAGAGATAAAGATTACACTATTTAAAGCATTTTGCCAATCTCTTTACACCTGCAATCTATGGGTCAGCTGCACGCAGCGGGCCATTAACGCTCTCCGAGTACAATATAATAACGCGTTCAGGGTGCTGGTTGGGCTCCCACGCTACTGTAGTGCATCTGCAATGTTTGCGCACGCGCACGCAGACGGCTTCGAACACCACCTGAACGTGCTCAGCGACAAGCTGGACAGCCCCCTTCTGGGGCACTGGGTCCAAGCACAAGTGCGTGTGCCCGGAGCCCCAGAGGGCGGCTAATACCTAAACTATTTGTTTTCTTTTTTTAAGTACTTGTATTTACTAACATTAGTTTTTTTTTAAGTCATTTGTATACTAACAATATTATGGGCAATAGCCTAAAATAAACAGTTTTTTTAATACTATCATACTTTAATTGAAATAAATAAATCACCTTTAATTTTATTTTCATTTTGGCAATGATTATTCAATTTCAGTTAATAGACGTTGAAACGCAAGAAGACATCATTGAACCCAATGTGTCTGGTGAATTGTGGATGAAAGGACCTGGTATCTTTAAAGTGAGTTTTAAATATATTTTTTTTTCAACTATACTATGAGGATGGGTGACCGAAAATGTATCATCTCGAGCTCCTCCGTGCTTCGGAAGGCACGTAAAGCCGTTGGCCCCGGCTGCATTAGCAGTCGTTAACACCCACCGCCCGCCTGCACTGGGCATACTAACAGTGTCTCAATCTATTTTAAAAATACCAAAAATAGTAGTTTATGCAACTGTCATATAATGAAGGGTATTAAAACACGAGTGTGAGTTTATGAAACGAGCGCAGCGAGTTTCATAATAGTAACGAGTGTTTTAATACCCGTGTTATATGCAGTTGCATACACTACTTTATCTTCACTAATGCAATTAGTCAAACAACAAGAGTAAAAGCTGACAATAGTTTATTTATAATAATTGTTCAAATTTTGGATGGTACAATTTTGAAAGTTAATGTTAATTATTGATCCAGCAGCTGTAGCGGTCGCGGGGCAAGCAGTAGAGCTCGTAGACGGAGTTGGAATATTTATAATTACTTCATTCGTCTTGTTTTCTATACTGTTCAAGATCGTATTTGAGACTTGAATTTTATTCATTAAAGACTCATCAATGTAGCTTTCAGCCACAGTAGAAGACTTCCACCCCCCGTGTCGTTTCAGTGCGGTCAAATCACCACCGCTATCTATGAGAAAGGTCGCCGAGGTGCGCCGGAAGCAATGCCCCGTGTACAACGCTGGGTTAGGCAGATTCAAAAAACTTGCGATAGTTTTTCCCAGAGCACCAAATTTATTAATACCAGTTCTTTGATCGACGCACTTCCCCGATCTATAGCTCAAGAAAAAGGCAGGGTTTCGACAGGGGGTGGGTTGAAGTTCCATGTATTTTTTACATACGGCATAGCAGTTGCCCGTCACAAGGAAAGAACGATCTATTTTCGTTTTTGTTTTCGAAACTTTCACCATGATTGTACTGTCGTCTATGTTAGAGACTTCATCGAACTGTCCATTTTTAACTTTTAATTTGTATTTTAAAAACAAAACACATTGCGAAACATTAAATTCACGCGTACGTGTATTGTCACAGTGAACTTGCCGCCATTAAAATCTAACCAATGAGAGCGCAGCTGCGCGCGCAGGGCCAATCAGGAGCGAGCGCGCGCTGTTCTTTTTTTATTTAATTGGCACAAGATCTTACCAAAGAGTTTTGTGTATGTAAGTTTAGTAGTTTCGACGAAGTTTTCACGTATAACCCAACTGTTTTCAAAAGCCAGCCTAATATCAAAATTTTATACAACTTGTATGAGGATTTTGACATAAGGCTCGCCAGGTTAATTGGTCGCGTTTTATTGATGTTATAATGAGATTTTACGATATCGATGTGGATATTATACCATCATGTGAAATTGCTTAAATTGAGTGTTTTGTTGTCTGCGCTATAACAGTAGTAATTATAAGTCAAGTATTGGAAACATAAGTAGAATGTTACAACATTAGTGTAGATAAAATATATTTTTGACCTGATTTTGACATTTACACTACAGAGACTTTTATTTGAACTATATATTTAATAGGTAATATATTTAAATTTTAATATATACTAATCCGCATTGTACAGCCGCCTGCACATCCTATTCTAACTGCCAAAGAAGATGTTTAAATTTGTATGGAGAAAATGCCATCACCTTGTACACAATACCGAAAGATAGCTAATGTATGAAATAAGCTTATTCGAAATGATTTTTTTTCAAATAAATTAATAGTTTTCATGTAAGTATTATATCTGAAACCAATAATTATATTATATAATTCTTATTATTCTTATAATTCTTATAATATCATTGTCTGAAACACTAAAATAAATCAACTTTCGTGGTGGCAGCAGTATTCTGCCGTCTTTCGGTTTCTTTTTACATTTTTACATAAAAACGATATAGCGTATTGAAGTATTACTTATTTTAACTAAATACATAATTATGTATTTTTTGCATTTTTTTTAGTAAATGACCATAGTCTTGGCATAAAATTTTACATCTCCTTACTTCAATAAATATTCAACCATATGCCGTGTACATAAAGTTCATAGTCTTTTGAGGAAATTTGACAGTTTGTGGTAAACAGATGTGCAGGCGTGTTTACCCCATAAAGTGATTATACCAACGGAAATAATAACTTTATGGTTTACCCGCCGCGTGGTGGTTTATAGCCTTCTCGCTGTGGTGAAAAAGTCGTGCCTGAGTAGGGCTGCCATCAGCAAAATTACGGACCCAGGACAAAAACTTCAAACACCCAGGACATTTGGGTGAAATGAAGATATTAACCCGGACTCCATCGACAAAAAAATTACAATAAATGAAAAACATAGTTATCATAATTTTATTTATTTATAGAAAATCAACTTCATCGACTAGGGAGGTCACGTCACGTCACGAGACTCACGAGTGCGCGAATACATTTGCCGCACCGAATAACGATGAAATGCTGTAATTTAAATATTGCTAATCAATCCATTCTATCAAGTTAATCCAATTTCCCCTGACATAAAAAGTTGTTGTTGTTGTATTGGACACTGTTTAGAAACCCCCGGACGCCCTCCAAACTAGGACAAATCAGGGGAAACCTGGACAGATGGCAACCCTATGCTTGAGTAATAAGTGACATTAAATGAGGTGGTGATGACGATGATGATTTGAATTGGGTAGTTGACTGGTTACCCAATAGAGAAACTTCTTAGCAACTGGCAAAACAATTTTCTGTAGTAGAAATTGTATGGGAATAGCAAACTATGACGTCACCATTATGTTCCGTCAATTCAGTGTTTATTAATAAACTTTTAGGTTACAGAAATCCGTGCTTAGGTCAAATATGAAATAGGTCAATGTCTTAAAGAACAGTTACGTGATTTCGAGTATACGTTTGATGTACTGGAATTTGTTATTATTGTTGTCATCATCCCTATTATTTCAGGAGTATTACAATAATCCGTCTGCAACGGAGGAGACATTCGCCGAGGACCGGTGGTTCAAGACTGGCGACACATTCTATAGGGACGAGAACTTTAATTACTTCTTCGTTGAACGGATTAAGCTTCTGCTCAAATATAAAGGATATCAGGTACCTGCCAAAGAAAAGAAAAAAAGTAAAATTATAGCCTGTTTTGCGAAAACCTCCACCATTGAATTAAAGTCACTACATTTGATGGGCCTTGTACTCGTATTACCTTAATTTATTTATTTTTAATTTATTTATTAATTAATGAGAAAACATACCATACTTAACTTCTAATGTGACAATCTTACTAAGACTACTAAAAACATTATTCGGCTAAAAAGTTGTCCACAGAAAAATAATAACAAAACCGCCCATAGAGGCAACTAGGTAAATATATTATGCTATAATATATTTATCCTAAATTATGAGGCTTTAAAAGCCTCAAGTCACTAGCAGTATTGAATATTATGGCAACCATAATAATACTTAATAATAATAATAATTGAACTGAAAAAAGTATCTAACTAAAATGAAATAAATATGTATTGTATAAATAATATTGGTTACAATTAATCAATTTTAAATTAATTATTTATATAAGTAAAGTTGTTGCAAATAAACAGGCATTTATTTTTGTTAGAAATAAAACTTTGATTTATATTATGGACGAATCGATTATCGAGATTCAATTTTGTTTGGTGGCATAATGGCCCCATCACTAGTTGTTCTTTTTTTATTCTCTTGTCTCTGGAAAGCAAATATGGCTGGTTGATAGTTATCGTGTGTTAATAATTAAATAGTTTTGTGTAGTAATAAGGGCATTTGGAGCCGTATTGCTTTAATTAAGTATATTGTGCAACCTGTGGGTGTGTGTGTCGTGAGCGAATCGCATCGGGAGCACAATTCGCCGTCCGTGTTTGGATGTCGGCTACCACGCTACGAAGTGAATCAGGTATTTCCTCGGGGGAGAGTGCACTTTGGGGTAGTTTGGGTGTGTTTAGGGACCCTAGAAGACCCGGAGCCGGATTCGGGCCCCATCGGATCATATGGATCCCGTTCAGGACGGCGGGAGCAGCATGGAACTGTAAGTGGAATTTTTTTCTAATTTTAAGGTGTATTTCTAAGCAATAGCATAGTGTGTGTTGTGGGTTTCCGCAACATTTTGGTAGCAGAGCGTGGTTAATACCGGACCTCTAGGTTAATCGGTGTAATTCTGTGTATTTTTTTTAGTTCGTAATAGGTTAAGCTCATTTCGTGTAATATCGCACTTCCGGGACAGGTGCGGTTAAATTGTAAGGTTGGTAGTACCGTTGTTTTCGTTCGTTCATTCATTTGGGCTGGAACACTTCTCGGAACGTTAATTGTTATTTAATTTCGTTCAATTGAAAGCATCGAGTCGATTCGGGATAATCGATTCCGTGTTTTCGTTGACTCGTTTTAATTTTGTGTTTAGGTTTATTTAGTTTAAATTATTTATAATGACAGCGTCACGGCAGGAGTTGGCTCAGCAGCTCCGGTGGTTCACCGGGCTGCTTGCATTAGTAGATCGGCCTAACCGGGAGGACGCCTTGGAGACGCGTTCGAAAGAAATGCAGGCTCGTTTCTTGTTGGCCGAGCGGTCGGTAACCGCTCTATTGTCAACCGACCCGGTCGGGGAGAAGGAGCTGGCCCTCCACGCCCAATATGTCAAGGATCTGGAGCACATCCAAGACATTTACGACGAGGTCCTTCAGCGGGTGAAGGACATCGAGCGACTGCGGGAGGGGAAGCCTGTTGCGCGCCCCGCTTCGCTCCACACCCCTGGACCCAGCGCCATGGGAAGATTGGGTGCCCTGGAGGTCCCGCATTTCACCGGATGTATGCGGGACTGGGCTGGATTCCGGAACATGTTTTTGGCTTTGGTGGATACTCGGAAGGATTTCACCAAGGCCGAAAAGCTGGCATATCTCCGTTCCTTCCTAGACGGAGAACCCAGACAGCTCGTACAGCATCTGGAGCTGCAGGATGCGAGCTACGACACCGCCATGCAGCTGCTGGAGAAGCGGTACGAGAAGCCGCGTCTTCAGGCGGACGCGCACGTGACCCATCTGCTGGGATTGCCGAGGGTCAACCATAGGGCTCAGCTGAGGGCGCAGCTGATCACCCCGCTCACCGTGTCCTTAAACGGGTTAAGGACGCTCGGACTGCCCGTCGACCAGTGGTCCTTCCTTCTCCTGCACATCGTTCTGGCCAAGTTGTCGCAGGAGATGAGGGACAAGTTCGAGCGGAATCGACTGGTCCACAAGGATCTCGGCAGCGTTCTGCCCTCGATAGGGGAACTTCTGGAGTTCCTGGAAGAGGAGGCTGGCCTGCTGGAAAACCAGCTAGCCTCCCAGGAGGCTCCGACAAGTGCGCTGGCCCGCACTTCCGGAGTCTACGGCGCCCAGCCGCCACGCAACCCAGGGAAGGGTCGCGGCAGGCTGGTGGCTGCGGCCGCCATCAACCCCGGCTCTGGATGCCGGATTTGCGGACAGCAGCACTTGGAGCAGCTATGTCCAGCAATTCTCGGGCTGCCCACAAAAGAGCGCCGAAACCTCGTTCGGACATGAGGATTGTGTTATGCCTGCCTGGGAGGACATAGGTACAATGAGTGTCCCCAGGCGAGGCCTTGCGATGTGTGCGGCGGACCGCACCATCGCTTACTGTGCACCCGTAGTGCTGAGGGCTCAGCACCGGTTCGGGAGAGGGGATCTCCCACGGGTGGCGGTTTGGGGCCGGGGTCAACTCCGCCTCCGGAAAGACGGAGTCCGCCACGGCCGCCACACTACAACCCCTCGTACACCCCGGCTCAGGTGAGTTGGGGACCGCCGGAACGGAGCCAGGTTCTGGCTACAACCCGGCACCCGGCGCGACCAACACCAGGAGTTGGTGCCTCTAAGGGCCACTGGGTACAGGGAGCCCCACCTCCGGACCCAACACCCGGATACTCGTACGCGTATCCTCCGCCGCCGTTGCCGGAACAACAACGACATGAGAACCGTCAACAGTTCTCACCGGTACTGCACGAGTACCCGAGGTTGGAATACCACCCACCCTATCACCGGTATGGTAGGGCACCTGGATACGCACCACCCCGGATGGTGGCCTGCACGCGTCCGACTTACTGGCCGAGTCATCACGGTTCGACAGGGTCGGCTGCTGGCTCTGACGCGTGACTAGCCTGTGGTCGGGCTACGTCGGAACCGAGGACGGTTCTTTTGCCCATCGCGCAGGTACGCGTTTGGGGACCTAGGGGGGACTTCGTCCGGATACGAGCCCTCCTAGACACTGGGGCACAGGGCTGCTTAATTACTACGAGGGTAGCGAGGCGCCTACGTCTGGAGTGCGCGCCTCCCTCAGCTCCGATTCGGGGAGTCGGAGATACAGAAGTGGGGGGTCTGTCCGGTCAGACCCACATTTCCTTCTCTCCTGTGCATTCCGCTTCGATATGGATTGCGGCGGCCGCGATCGTACTCGACAATCTGCTGGGTTGGCATCCACCGACAGACATTCCGCGGGACGCAATGCCTGACACATCAGGTCTCATGCTGGCAGACCCTCATTTCGAGGAGCCGGCTCCGGTGGACCTCATATTGGGAGCGGATGTACTGGGCTGGATCCTTTTAGGGCCTCAGCGGAGTCTGGGCCGCTCTTCGTTGGTAGCTATACCTACCATCTTTGGACACGTTTTAATGGGACCGGTTTTCGACCAGGAGACGCGGGATGTCTCACCTGTCGTCGCTACTACCTCCATCGCTAGGACGATGCAAAAATTCTAGGAACTGGAAGAGCCTTTCATGGTCTCCCGTCTGGATCCGGAGCATGTGGAGTGCGAAACCTTTTATAAGGATCACACACGTCGGATGGCGTCGGGTAGGATCGAAACTCGACTGCCCTTTATCGACTGTCCCCCTCTCTTGGGAAAATCGAGGGCGTTGGCAGAGAAACGACTCTTGTCCATGGAGCGTCGTATGTCTCGCGATCCGGTACTTCGGGAAAAGTATATCGAGTTCATGCGAGAATATGAGGCCTTGGGGCATATGTCGCGGGCGACTGTCGACTGGACAACGACAGATCATTTTTTCTTGACTCACCACGCGGTGTTGAAGGCATCATCTGGAAAACTACGGACTGTTTTTGACGGATCGGCACCGTCGTCGACTGGAGTTTCACTGAACCAATGTCTCCATTCTGGTCCGAAGTTACATCGGGACATTGTCGACATCATTTTAAATTTCCGAAGACACCAGGTGGTGTTCGGTGCGGACATCCGGATGATGTTCCGCCAAACAGTAATACATCCTGCGGACAGGAGGTTTCAGTTAATACTCTGGAGGGAACGTTCGGAGGATCCCATCACCGTCTACGAGCTCAACACCAACACGTACGGCCTGAAGTCGAGTCCCTTCATTGCCATCCGGTCACTGCTGGAACTGGCGGAGCAGGAACGGGCTCGCTTTCCCCGGGCAGCCGCTGTACTGACACGTGACGTGTTCGTAGATGATATCTGCACAGGGGCAGCCTCTCTGGAGGAGGCGCTCATCATCAGGAATGAACTTATCGGACTCCTCGCGGCTGGTGGTTATGAGTTGAGAAAATGGTTATCCAACGAGCCACAGCTTCTGGTTGGGATTCCGGAAGATCACCAACAGAATCCTCAGCTATTCGAGGACGCAGGAGACCCGAACTCTATCGCCGTTTTGGGAATTAAATATCAGCCGGTTCACGATATTTTCACATTCCGGGTAGAACTGGAAACTACAAGAGTTTGGTCGAAAAGGACGGTCCTTTCCACCATCGCTCGGATGTTTGATCCAAATGGATGGATCAGCCCGTGCATTTTTATGGCGAAGTGTTTATTGCAAACACTGTGGACACTCGGAGTCTCGTGGGATGAGCCACTGGTAGGGCTCTCACTCGACACTTGGCTCGCTCTGATATCTACGATCGAGGCGATCAATCAGGTGGCGTTGCCGCGGCGGATCTTGCCGCGGGGCAAATACAGGGCAAGCCTACATGGCTTCTGCGATGCGTCAGAACGAGGGTATGCCGCAGTGGTGTATCTGCGAACGGTGGACTCGAAGGGTCGAGTCGCCGTCTCCTTGCTTCTGGCTAAAAGCAAGGTGGCTCCCCTCAAAACTAGGCTGACAATCCCGAAGCTGGAGCTTTGCGGGGCGCATCTATTGGCCAAACTGTTGTGCCACGTGCACAAGGAACTGACGTCTACGGTGGACATCCGGAATGTCTACGCCTGGTCTGACAGTCAGGTAGCTCTGGCATGGCTACGCGGGGCACCCCACGTATTGGAAACGTTTGTGGCCAATCGGGTATCTCAGGTACAGAACTCGGGCATCGAAATCTGTTGGAGGCACGTTCCCGGCCCCTGGAATCCTGCCGATTGTGCCTCTCGGGGCTGCACCGCGCCGGAATTGGTGCAGCATGCCCTCTGGTGGGGTCCAGAGTGGTTAAAGGAGGGTGAGTCATCATGGCCGGTCACCATGATCGATGGCTCTCTAGGGATGCTCCCTGGAATAAAGGTTTTGGTGACAACAAACGAGTCAAGGCCAGATCCGAATTGGTTGACGGCTCGATACAGCAAACTGGACAAATTGCTAGGAGTAACTTGCTGGATCCGGAGATTTCTACATAACTGCCGCCATCCAGACAAGAGGCAGTTATCACCCGTGGCGGGTGCTGAGGAACGCAGGAGTTCACTGTTGGCCCTGATACGGCTGGTTCAAGCTGACCGGTTCGAGGACGAACTGAAGATTTTGCGCGTCGGTCGCGCAAAGCTCAAGGGAGCGATCTCTCGGCTCAACCCATTTCTGGATGCGGATGGACTGTTACGCGTTGGAGGTCGCCTCAAAAATGCCGACCTGCCCTTCGGTAGCCGTCATCCTCTGCTACTCCCCAAAGGAGGACCTTTGGTAGAACTGGTGGTCTCGGATAGACACCTGAAAAACGCTCACGCGGGGTGTAATGCGTTACTGGCGATATTACAGAGGGAGTTCTGGATTTTGTCCTCTCGGAGAGTGGTTCGCAGCGTGTTATTTAAGTGTGTGGCTTGTTATCGGGTGAAGGCCTCCACTATACAGCCACAGATGGGGGATCTCCCTTCTGACCGGGTTTGTCAGACTACTAGGCCGTTCGACGGGGTCGGTACGGATTTTGCTGGACCGTTTCTGGTAAAAACCACAGCCTATCGTAACACTAGGGTCACGAAAGCATACCTGTGCGTTTTTGTCTGCCTGGCCACTAAGGCCGTCCACCTGGAAGTGGTTTCGGCTCTGTCTACGGAAGCCTTTGTCGCCACGCTGGATCGTTTTGTTTCGCGACGGGGTTTACCTTCTCTCATTCGGTCCGACAACGGTACCAACTACCGAGGCACTGCCAACTACTTAAAAGATGTGAACGATTTTCTGGATAAAAATTGTAATAGCATAAGTCAAGCTCTCGCACAGCGGGGAATCACATGGCGATTTAGTGTGCCAGCCTGTCCCCACTGGGGCGGGATATTTGAAGCCGCGGTAAAATCGGCAAAAACCCACTTGCGCCGGGTAGTCGGGGAAACTACCCTCACGTATGAGGAACTTACAACTGTGTTTTGTAAGGTTGAGGCGGTTCTCAACTCGCGTCCGCTTTGTCCACTCTCCTCTGACGCAAATGACATGGAAGTCCTGACCCCTGGTCATTTTTTGGTCGGTCAGCCACTCACTGCCCTGCCTGAGTATCCCTGGAAGGATGAACGCAGACACCGGATGTCTCGTTTTCAAATGATACAACAAATGAGTCAGGACTTGTGGCGTCGTTGGTCACTGGAGTATCTGCATTTATTGCAGCAGCGTGTAAAGTGGACAGACCGGACGTCGCCCCCTTCGGAGGGGGATCTGGTTTTATTAAAAGAGGCTAATTTGCCATCGTTATTTTGGAGACGAGGTCGCATTTTAAAGTTAATCTGGGGCGCGGACGGGACTCCGCGTGTGGCGCAAGTGTTGGTTGATGGATCGGTGCTAAATCGCGCAGTCGCGACCTTAGCTCGATTACCGGTTGACTAGTTTAAGATTTCAGGCTAGAAAGCGGTACGTCCGCTTTGGGTGGCGGGATGTTGCAAATAAACAGGCATTTATTTTTGTTAGAAATAAAACTTTGATTTATATTATGGACGAATCGATTATCGAGATTCAATTTTGTTTGGTGGCATAATGGCCCCATCACTAGTTGTTCTTTTTTTATTCTCTTGTCTCTGGAAAGCAAATATGGCTGGTTGATAGTTATCGTGTGTTAATAATTAAATAGTTTTGTGTAGTAATAAGGGCATTTGGAGCCGTATTGCTTTAATTAAGTATATTGTGCAACCTGTGGGTGTGTGTCGTGAGCGAATCGCATCGGGAGCACAATTCGCCGTCCGTGTTTGGATGTCGGCTACCACGCTACGAAGTGAATCAGGTATTTCCTCGGGGGAGAGTGCACTTTGGGGTAGTTTGGGTGTGTTTAGGGACCCTAGAAGACCCGGAGCCGGATTCGGGCCCCATCGGATCATATGGATCCCGTTCAGGACGGCGGGAGCAGCATGGAACTGTAAGTGGAATTTTTTTTCTAATTTTAAGGTGTATTTCTAAGCAATAGCATAGTGTGTGTTGTGGGTTTCCGCAACAAAAGTCATGCGCGTCAGGCGCGCTTATGCAAGCAGCAGTGACCCTAAATGTAAGTACAGACGGCAGCAGATCAACCTACCACAAAATGTCAAATTTCTGTAATAATTTTTGAATTAAAAGATCAATATCGATCAAAGAAATTTGACAGTTTTGGATAGGTCGATGTGCAGGCGTGTGTACATAATACAGAGGTTACTAGAGGTTTTTTTGAGTGAGTTTGTTGATTGCCTCAGACGGCGTTTTCAACTTCACCGGGCTTTTTTGAGGGCGACGAGAAACTTAAAGAGTTCCTCCAAGCCATGTGAAACGAAGCACCGTCACAGGTTTTCTAGAGGGAACAGCATCACGCATTGGTGCGTGTCCCCGTGCCCTACTAGACTCTCCGAGGAACTCGGATCGGATCGGGGTTATTAGATCGCTGTACCTTGTTTATTTAGATGTGACGTCATAATAAAAACATTCATAACAAATTAAAGTTAATAACTATGTCTTAGCAACTCTGCATACAAGATCAAGATCGGATATACATTCGATCTTTTCATCTTGAGCACACCTTTCTGTTACACGTTGTATAGTCATTTAACGAAAAGGTAATTTCAAAAAATGGTCATTTAAGTAAGTGGTCATTCTTAGAAGTGGTAATTTAAAGAAGTGGACGTTTTTATATGGTCCTAAGTCGCCGAAAGGATTTTAATAGTGACTAGTGGTCGCCCAGTGGAAATTCGACCGTAATTTGATTAAGACTGCACGGATATATTTGTAGATCCTATACCCATTCTACTAAGGAAACACAACATTTACCTTAGTCACTTATAATAATTTGTTATGATTAGTGTTATTTTTTTGGTGTAATATCCTAGCATATAAACGTGTTGGCTGTATATATAGCTGTAAGTTTGTATTGTTCTTTTTATATAAATAAATAAATAAATATGCAATGAAAAATTAAAAAAGATAGAATGTGAGTTTGGATTGGCATTAACAGATTTAGGCCGCTCCTCTTCCATTTTGAATTTTTTGAAAAGAGTATAATGCGTGTGTGTCAAATACATGGTAGTGTGTGATGTTTGTTTTATTGTATTAATGTATTTTCAAAAAAAAATAACATTCTGTACTCCTTCTCTTTATAAACTATAAGTGTGCGAAATTTTATACTCCTCCGTCCGCGCAATTTTCGTAAATAGGGGTACAAAGTTTTTGCTTCACGTTTTAATATATGTATAGATATTGACTGGTGTCAATACTGGTGTGGATGGTTCCACAGATATCCCCAGTTCAGATAGAGGCTGTGATCCGTCAACACCCAGGGGTGTCTGATGTCGCGGTGACAGGTGTGGCGGACCCCGAGTGCGGTGATCTACCGGTGGCGTGTGTAGTGCCACGGACAGGGTGTGACGTCACTGCGCAAGACATCAAGGATCTGGTCAAAGGTAGTCTAGTAACTTGATGAACTTTGCTTAGAAGCACTTGGCCTTCGATTCATTTCACCTGAACCACTTGATGTTGAGTGATGATAAGGCCGAAGGTGGAAGCGCACTTCACCCGGTATCCTCAACTACTGAGGCACTGGCTATTTCATCACTAGCTGCCGGAATACAACAATGCTACAAACATTGATGTTATGGCGACATATTAAGATAAGATGATGGTAGCTAGCCAGGCGGACAAACAAGCCCTACCACCAACCAAACCGAGTACACAAACATGTACCCCCCACTGGGAATCGAACCCGGGACCTTTGGGTCTAAACCGGTGGTCTTAACCACTAGACCACAGATGCGGTCAAATCCCGACGTTTCGAACCCTTCACCGACTGTGGTCACATATAAATTTTGTGTTTTTTAAAAAAGTATTTATCATCATCATCATCATCAGTATTTCTCAAATAAAAGGGCTGGTATTTTATAACTTGATCACGGCAATTATAATCGTTACATCAATTACACTAAATGCTGATTTGATCTGGCTCGAAGGACCAAGCTTTAAATTTTGCTGCATTTCAAGTAGAATTAAGGCCTATTCAAACCTGAGCGGTATTCGCTGCCGCTGTAGGTAAAGGTATATTCCGCGCGGGTTTCGCTCAGGTATTTAGTATCAAGTTCCGCGGCTAGAGCGACCTCAGCGGTATTCGCTGCCGCTTTGGGTAGAAGTGTATACCGCGCGGTATTCTACCCACAAGGATAGCGAAATTCACTTAGGTGTGAACAGTAATATTACCGCATACCCACTCGGTTTTCCCTACCCACAGTGGCAGCGACTACCGCTCAGGTTTGAATAGGCCTTTATTTATTTTATTTTATTTTCAGAAACGCTATCTGATTCAAAGCAGCTAAGAGGTGGTGTTATCTTCTTACCCGAGATACCCATGACAGCGTCTACGAAGGTGCACAGAAGGAAGCTCAAAGAGATGGCTCTAACTATGGAGAGGGAATAAAATAAAACAACGCAATAAGCCTATTCTTTAGTGTAGCTGAAATATACACCATTACCAACACTTGCTCATTGTATGTCACCACTGCTGGACCACGAGCTTTCCTTATGGACGGAAACACCAGAGACAACGGGCCATAAACCACCACGCAAGCCCAATACGGATTGGTGGTTGTTAACGACTGATAATGCAGCCGGGATCAACGACTTTACGTGCCTTCCGAAGCACGGAGGAGCTCGAGATGATAAATTTTTGGTCGCCCATCCGATGACCGGCCTTTGCGAAAGATGCTTAACTTCAGCGGTCGCATACCAAGTGCGTTAATGCAATTGCAAGCTCATTCGTGTAAAGCGGGGATATTGATAATGAAATATTATTTTTGTACGAAATGCTATTTATATATTTATATATATATTTATATGTATAGGTGTTTGAAAGACATTGATTGCTGTAATCAGTAATTTATTATGAGCATAATTACTATTTATCTGGACGATCGTTAAGTTTCTTGCACTTTACATGCAAAAATAGGTGTAGGGGATATGTTTTATTTACCTACTACTGTACGGTACATTAGCTTTAAGTGTAAGTACAGTCATAATCAAAAGTAACTAAACATTTAAGCACTTTGTGTTAGTATAGTGAAGCTTTATTATTAAATATTATTATGTGATTGACATTATTAAAACACATACTATTACATTATCAGGCATAGTGTACAAGATGTTTGGTAATGTGTGTATAATCTCGAACCATAGCCACGCGACCAAGAATAAAGGAAACCGTGATAACATGCAAAATCATATTTACGACCGTAGATATTTTTTTTGAACAATAACTCTTTATTTTATAAAATTACTTTTTTGTTCATCCCTGACATGTTTTGACTTCTGTTTTTGTTGGCCCACAAGGTTGACGACCGAGAACAATGTATCAGTAGGACCTAGGGATGTCACTTTACAATTTTACTTAGTAACAAACAACCTCAATATCTTAGCCATATGGTGCTTTTAAGGTATGTTTATTCGGGGGTCTATGCACGTTACCCTATATGCCATGTTCGGAATTATCCAAGTATTACCAAACACCCTGTACATTATTTAAATATTTAATTATTATCGCTACTTTGTGAATTCACACCACGAACAAGCAAAAAGGTTAGTGTATTCAGATATAACGGCTGTCAGTGGGGCTTTGCTAAGAAGGCTGTTATCCTAATGCCATTTTTAATGATAATAACATGATTATTGTAACAAAGTTCGAAAATATTCAGTTACTTCTGTGGTTGATTGTACTTAAATATGCATGAAAATGTTACGTGATTAAACGATTCTCACTAAACTACTCAGTAAAAGTATTATTATTCTGTAATTCGTGTTTGGATTTAGTGAATACCAACACAATAAGTTTATTTGTAGTAGGTATCGTGTTGACACCAGTAAGCCCAATGTTCGACACCCGTATTCGTCGCCAAATAATAATATGTATAATAAGATAGAAGTGCCTCAGTAGTTGAGGTTTCCGGGTGAAGTGTGTTTCCGCCATTGACCTTATCATCAGCGATTGAGGCACTGTGGCAATATACTATAAAAAAAAAAAGAATTTCAATTGGAAGAGCACCTGACCCGGTATGTCAGAAGGGTGCAGGTTCAAACCCTGCTCGTGGAAATTTTTTCAACATTTGTGTTTTTGTTTTTGTAAAAAGAATTTCATTGAACTTTTACTGGATGCCGATTGGAAGCAAGTGGTTTGTATTCAATTGTTGCTAAAGTAACCAATCCTTATGGTCTTTAGTCGCCAAAAGGAAATCTGTTGCTAACCACTTTTTGATGATTGTGATAGAATAGAATAGATCACATATTGTTTTCTAAAGTTTACGCGAACACTACACATTGAAATGAAACAACTTTTACGGATCTACTCGCGTTTATTTTACACATTACTTATTTAATGTTTCAGTGTCCGTGGTCACAGGGAGACAGTCTCTCTGTGACAGTCTCCCTGTGACCACGGACCCTGCAAAGGGTTCGAAACGTCAGGATAAACATTAAATAAGTAATGTGTAAAATAAACGTGAGTAGATCCGTAGAAGTTGTTTCATTATAAATAATAGATCAGAAAATATTTATTAGTGACACAACACAAATTACATTACTACACAGTTTGATTAGAAATGTTGATTAAAGGTAAAAGTGTTGATCACTGGTCCATGTCGAAAACGTGGACCATTACCCTATTTATGTGTTATTTAGTACTTTTTTAAATTAGTAAATTTTAGCATAAAACCTTTTTCTGTTCACATGTACTTTTAACAGAACAAATACCTAATAAGGATTTATTATTAAAATAATAGTTACAACCACCCGGCAAAATTTATCATAATGACTGTGATAAATTATTTTAATGTACTACTGCACAATATGCTAACAATAAATCTTTTTGTCATGTTCGTTTATTTTTTTATGTGTCCTAAATGTCCTAATTATTTGCCTTATTTTATGTCCCCACTGCTGGGGCACGACACGAGCCTGCCCTATGGATGGATAGGGAGAACGGGCCATAAACCACCACGCGGGCCCGGTGCGGATTGGTGGTTGTTAACGACTGCTAATGCAGCCGGGACCAACGGCTTCATGTGCCTTTTGCATGGAGCATGGAGGAGCTATAAATGATACATTTTTGGTCATCCGTCCGATGACCGGCGTTTGCGAAAGTTGCTTAAGGCGACCGACACACTGAAAAAATGCACCAACTTTCGTCGAATAGTTTATATAATATGACTAACGAATCTGAAATGTTGATGTAGATAAATCCATGTCCATAGCTTGAATTTGATAATAATACACGATTGTATAATTTTGACTCGACCATAATATTATTTTCGAAAATACCTCTAAAATAAAACAATTGTTGAAATTACTCAATTTATATGCTTGGAAACCACTCAAATACATTATTAATATAGTGGCTGCATATTTTGATAACTAAAACCAGTAATTAAAAAGAAATTAAGATTCTGTTCATTTCTAAGCGTCTCAATCGTCGCGGGCGCTACGTATAACGACCTCATGCCAGCGTCTGTAAGGATCAGCCATTATTACGGACCGGGTGCGTTAACCACTGCTCCATCGAGCTTTATCGAGCGCCATCTACCACCCGCTCACTGGTAGGTGGGTGATAGCGATCTTGCAAAATGCAGTGCCACTGGATGGGTGGTCGACAAAAAATTTCACGGCAGGCTGCTATCGCGCAAAATTTGTTAGAATCAAGTGTCCCCCCCTGCCAGCCAAATGGTTGTTTTTATATAGGTGAAAAAATTCACAGTAGTTGTATATATGACGAAGTTCAAAAATTCACTGTAGTTGTTTAAATTACGAAGATAAAAGGAAAACTATCACAGCTTAGTAAGCTTTACAAGTTTACGAGTAACAGTCGCGACCAACTTATAAAATGTATTTGGCGCAGTACAAATTCCTCATTGGGAACTACTTAAATAAGGTTGTCAGGTGTGTGAAACCGGTAATATCCGCATTATTGAGATGGGCTAAAGAACCCTACACTGCGCGTGGCCCGACACGCACTTGGCCGGTTTTTTCGGTAATAAACCTGCGGGTGCCTTCTTGCCGTAAAATGAATGCATCTATCAGCAAACGGCTTATGTAGGGCATGTGGAGAGGAAACGGAGTCAATGCAGCAGCTATTGTTCGACTGGGTCTCTCAGACTGTCTAACCAAAACCAAAAGACTTTATTCAGGCTCTTTGCTCTCACAGATTTTGCCTAACCTTTAACCCCTTTTTGGGGGTTAAAGTTACTCGCGTCCGTAGGTTTACCCTTGAGACCCTACACGTGACCCCTGGGTGGTGCTAAATGAGTGACACTGTCTGAGTGGTAGAGCCACGCTGCGTTGCAGCACGAAATGGGCCGGCTCGCCCGGCGAAATACCACCCTCTCACAGAATATCGGCGTGAAACAACGGCACTCGTTGCTGTTGTGTTTCGTCCGGTGAGTGAAAGTACCGGAGGGCCATCTCTCACCCCTCCCCCCTCCCAATTCCTACTCCCTCTTCAAGATCCAACTCCTTCCTCAAGGTCGGCAACGCATCCGCGTTTACTTTGGTTTTGCGGGTGTCCATGAGCGGCGGTGATTGCTTTCCATCAGGTGACCCGCCTGCTCGTTTGCCTCCTTTTAACATTTAAAAAAAAAAACCTATTTCATCTATCTTTACAAAGGAAGCAGGGTCAAAGGGTGGGGTTGTACAAAAGATCCCGATTGTTCGAGGGAGAGGGAACCTCAGGAGGCCCCACCAAGATATGATAAGATAAGATAACACCAACCCGCATTTGGCCAGCGTGGCGAGTATACTATTAGAGAGGAGAGTAAGTAGGTATATAGCGAACGCCTAGTGTATAGTAATGAGAATTAAGTAATTTTGACAACCGTCTATATGATGGCAACAGGCGTTAAAAATATTGAATGTTACATAAATAGCATATTGTATGTAATAATCGTAGAAAAAATAAAAAACAAAAGACAAAAATGTGTCCTAAAGGGACTTTTGTTTCTGGGAATATACCTACCTATCAAGGCCTACAATCACTTGTTACGTCGTCTTCTTTTTAAAATATAGCATAGTATGACAACCAATAAATTTTGTTTAAGGGTTTACAATTAATGGGTAAGTATAAAATGTTTTTAGGAATAACATTATCCGAGATCTTTAATTCTGTAAATATTACTACTACGGTACTTGTTTGAAAAAAGGAAAAGAAACATAACTTATTTAAGACAACATAAAACCTTTACATAAAAGATGTCCTTCAGCTGTGGGCTCACGGGAACGGTTCCAAGAATGCAGGCCACATTAACCAAGCTAATACATATAAATAATACATATAATAATACATATATATATATAAATATATTTGTCTATCAAATCAAATAGTTGTTGGTCTAAATTTAACCATTTTTATTGTTTTTTTGTTATGTTATTTTTATTTCGGTGTTTTCTTTATTTTTCTGATAATTAGATCCTAGCTTCTCTATACCTGTAACCATAATACATGTACATTTTTATCTAAACCGGAGTAGCGGGGGCATTGGTGACCTGTAAAACGGGTTTTTTACAAAAAAACTATCTCAGGCTCCAGTCTCTCACATAATGGTTCTTATATTATGTTATATTTGTATTGTACTCACTTATTGTATCACCTTTATGTGAAAGAGAAATAATATATATATATATATATATATATATATATATATATATATATATATATATATATATATATATATATATATATATATATATAATACATATGGCATAGGTTCTTGTCACTGGTGGCTTCAACAAGGCAAGCACTCAATTCTTTAACAAGCTGCCTTGCCTCATGCCCCAAAGTCGCATTATTTACGCTATTAAAGAGGTAAACATAGCTTTTTGCAATTAGCGAGTTATTTCGCACTTGGCGCTAGTTGGCACCTCCAGATTACGATTACCAGTAGCATTATGGCGTCTAATTGCAAAAAAGCTATGTTTACCTTTGAATGAAGTAATTTAGCAAAGTGGCCGTAACGTCTTATTTAACTAAACCATAACATGTCCGGTGTTCATAAGGTGACGTAAAAATGCTAAATTACTTCATTCAAATAGTTTGTTGAGCATAATTTGATTTTCTATCTCTAATTACTAGATATGTTTTTTTTTTCATTGGCGGCGCTCTAGTGTGCGGCGTAAACGCTCTTATGGCATTTTAACTCTTCTCGTATGTCGCCAGGAGGCGCTGCTTTAATGCCATACTAATTTGCGTTTTCGTAAACGTACTCGAATGAATACGGATAGTAAACAAAACTCACACTAGGCACCCGAGTGCAAGTTGAGGCAGCGTTGAAAGCAGCCTGGCGACATTACGAGAAGAGTTAAAATACTGCCATACGAATTCTCGTTTTCGTCAACGTGATCGAATGGCGAACGAAACTCGCATAGGCGCACCCTAGACCGATTCTAAAACTTCTTTAATTAATAGAAAACTACACTATCTATACTACCCCCGCCCGATTCTCAAAATGCCACTTACAAAGACTGGCTAAAAGAAAAATGTTTTTATAGTATCCAAGAATACCTAAATTATAAGTAGATGTTAAATAGATTTTAAATATATATCTTTTGTTATTTGTTATAAGGTCAAGAGTCAAGACTATCTTAATTGAAATAACCAGATATTTGTGTATACGCTTGAAAAAGTAGGATTAAGAGATACTTTTTGTTAGCAATAAGACCTGCATACTGTTACCTTTTTCTTTACACAATAAAGTACTTACTTACTTGCTTACATTCGCATGATACCATAAATAAGCACACTTGCATAGCTCTTTCAGACCCCAGATCGCGACGTCCGTCGTCGTCGTCCCTTGGACGGAATCTCGACTTAAAATCGCCGGGCTATAGTTTATAACGAGTCGTCGACTAATATTATGATCATCGTCGATATATATTTCGTTATTTCTTCGGAACGCCCGCGGCTTCCAGCTTTTTATTTTTTATTTTTTTATTTTTTTTTTCTTCCATTAAAAAAATCCGGCCTAACACCATCGCCTGAAACAAGGCGCAACAATTGGCGTTAAGGGGCAAATTTGATCGTGGTCGAAGCGCACGATCGTATCAGCTCATGTGGAAAGGGTTCACACGTTCACCCGGTTCACACGCGCTCTATACCAGGTACAGACATGTATCGGGGAACTTCTCCCCATTCCCACGACCCAGTCAACCCAAGCCGAGGTGTGGTCGAGGTCCTATCCTTCAGAGGCCCCTTCGGGTTGTTCCGCGCCTGTTCTAATTCTATTTCTAGAGTTCTAATTCTAGAGTCTAGTAGGGAAAAGAGAACGCTTGCGTGATGCTATTCCCTCTAGAAACTATGTGACGGTGTTTTGATCACACGGATTGAGGGGCAGAACCCTTTAAGTTTCTCACCGCCCCCTAAAAAGTCCGGTGACGCTGAAAAGACGAGACTCAAAAGAAAAAAAACTTCACTACCCTTGATGAGTATGATAGGATATATTTTATTTAGATAATCATCATCATCATCATGCCCGAACCCAGCAGGGACTATTTAAGTCTGATGATGAAGATGATGATGAAGATGATGGTGATGATGATGATGATGATGATGACAGAAAACTTGTCAACAATGTTTTGTTTTATTTGATTCATTTTTTTTTTGGGATTTTTCGAATCAGTTACACTGTTTTCGTGGACGCTGGCAGAAAGCATCCATAATTTTCTAATTCAAATTACCTATGTTTCCAGCAACATATAGCCGCTTATTTGTATGCCACGCCTTCGCCCGCCGCCGCCGCCGGCGCCGTTACCACAGCGTGACATATTTTGCAATATTTGTAGGTGATATTGCGATACTTATCTAATCCAGTTATCTTTTAACTCTCTCGTACAGTATATATTTATCAGTTTTATAAAGTATTAAGGAATCATAAAAAATATGTGATGCAATCATCGATAACGGCTGCAATATCTATACTTCATATTAAAGGAAACGTATGCTTCCATGTCTTATATAGTAGGTATACTGCAAAGAGCAACTGTTTGGATAGCAACAAGGGTTTCGAGTCCGCTAAATCAATAATGTATCAATGGTGTGTCGATAGCTTGATTGTGACTGTGGGGAAATTTACAAAATCTCTCCGTCCTTGCTCTTCGTATCGTTCCCGCCAAGAAGTCGTTTCATATACCTAAGAATAAATCTCCACCACCCGTAGGCTTATATTACCGAAAGAACAACCAGTTGTTAATTAATTGCAATGCGACTGCTCTATAGTTGCGGTTGATAAATTGTTATTACGGACACAAATCGCTCAATGTTTTTTATTTTTTTTATTTTATTTAAAAGGAGGCAAACGAGCAGGCGGGTCACCTGATGGAAAGTAATCACCGCCGCCCATGGACACCCGCAAAACCAGAGGAATCGCAGATGCGTTGCCGACCATATGGAAGGAGTTGGATCTTGAGGAGGGAGTAGGAATTGGGAGGGGGGAGGGTGAGAGATGGGCCTCCGGTGCTTTCACTCCTCACCGGACGAAACACAACAGCAACGAGTGCCGTTGTTTCACGCCGATATTCTGTGAGAGGGTTGGTATTACGCCGGGCGAGCCGGCCCATTTAGTGCTGCAACGCAGCGTGGCTCTACCACTCAAAAACTAAATTCTAAATTAAACTCAATGTATTTAAACTATATTGTTTTCTAAAGTCTACGCGAACACTACACATTGAAATGAAACAACTTTTACGTTTAAACAGACGGAGGAAGACAGTCTTCCTGTGACCACGGACCCTGCAAAGGGTTCGAAACGTCAGGATAAACATTAAATTAAATAATGTGTAAAATAAACGCGAGTAGAGATAGATAGAGAGATGAGTTGATCCGTAAAAGTCGTTTCATTTCAATATTTAAACTATTACCATAATAACAAGTAACATATTTATTAATCGATCTTCAATACAATTACAATGTAAAATAAATAAAATAAACTTAACTAAAACTATTACTAAACTAAAATATGGCGTCAAAAAATTCCAACGCGTCGCTGTCGACTGGTAATGTACCCAAGAGACTGGCGGCATTGCCTCGTTGTATGGCAATGCTTAGCCTCTGGCCAAGGTAAAAGCCAGCCTTTGGGTCATGGGAAGAGTCAATCAGCCGTTTGGAGATGTCATTATACAAAGCATGTGCACTCGGACCCCACGGCCCGAGGGTTTCAACCCCAAACGGCTCGAAAATATAATTGCCGATAAGGTTATTATACTTTCGCCGCTTGAGGTTTTCTGCAGCCGCAGCAGCAGCACCAGCACAGCACGCTGTGCTAGGAAGATGGGATGGCGCAAGAGCATCGACACAAGTTGCATCCCACACTAAAAGCCTACCCACCTTCCATGGAAATAAAGACATGCCGTCCGGTCTCTTGCCATCGTCGCGTGCCAAGCCATTGGGTTCTAATACAGCTGGAACGCCGACGGTGACAAGAGCACGTCGGATGATTTCATTGATATTCGCGTGCCGGGCTAAGCGGCCCGCACTACGGCTGCAAGACAGGCCGTGGTATCCGAGGCCGTTGACAACTTTCATTTTAATAGCAAATGCACTAAGCGAGCGATCGTTGTGTGATTTGTGTCCATAATATCCATTTATCAGCCGCAACTAGAGCAGTTGCGTTGCAATTAATTGTACAATTAATTGTACAGTTGTTAACAACTGTTTGATTTTTTCGGTAATAAGACTGCCGGCTAACCCGAGACGACGTTCTTATATGAGTATATTATATACAATATGTAAAAAAAATCATTCCGATCGCAAAGGGTACATAGGTATACAAATAACAATAACAAAAAAAAATATAAAAAAATATTATTTATGAAAATAAAACAGTTATCGTAATTTAAAACTCAAGTTTATTGTACCGAAATTGCTCAAATTACCCCAAAATCTAGCTAATTTTATAAATGTGACCACACTTTCTAACAATGGCGAGACGGGCCTACCGAAGTGCCGTCAAAAGTATTGCCATTTAAGTTTTGTTACAAAAATTTTATCAAGGTAAATTTTTTCACTTATTATTTTAAAATAATTACGTAAATAGAATTGAATCTCGATACCTAATAACACCTTTACGGATCGGACACGGTTTTTTTTTACATGTTCACGGTCACGGGTTGTTCCGCTCCCGATCCGGTCCGAACTCCTCGGAGGGAACAGAGACACGCACTAGTCCGAGATGTCATTACTCTAGAACATTGCTTTAGAAACCCTCTGGCGGTGTTTCGATCACACGGTTCGGAACCCTTTAAGTTTCTCGCCGCCCCTAAAGGTATTCTCACAAAAAAACTTTCGAACCGGTGCCAATATATTTAGGGGCTGTTTACCTCTTCTATTCCTGCCTGTCATAAGTCACATCGTCAAATTCCTTTCTGAATTTACATAGTTAAAGAAATAGAAAATTATGAAGTATCTATTATTTGTCGCCCGCGACTTCGTACGCGAAGACTACACTATCCCACAGGAACCTGTTACCGGGATAAAAAGTATCCTATATAGTAGTCTGTCTATGTGCAAAGTTTCATCCAAATCCGTTCCGCCATTTTCACGTGATGCGCGGTCAAATAAACAGACAAACAGCTAAACAGACAAACAGATAGAACAGAGAAAAACGTGTTCTGTTATCGATTCTAAGTATCCCCAGCCAATTTTTTTTCGAATATCTTCCATGTACAGACTTCGACACTCTTTTGCTTCATTTATTTATTTATTGGGCAGTCAACAAAAACATGTACCACCAAACAAACAGTAGTTATAGGGTATGAAAAATTATCTAATAGGTACTTTATTAACTTACTTACTTTATTATATATAGGTATAGATTCGGCAAAAATTATAAATATACAACATGAAATCCTAATTATTATTCATTAGTACACCAATGCACACACCATAACGATATATTTCTAGATTTTCATTTCAACTGTAATTTCAACGTAAGAGCCTATAAGGCATTAAATAAAAAGGTTCACGGTGCTTAGTGCGAGTTTCATTGGCCATTCGATCTCGTTTACGAAAACGAGAATTTGTATGGCAAACTTTAACTCTTCTCGTATGTCGCCAGGGGGTGCTGCTTTAATGTCATACTAATTTTCGTTTTCGTAAACAGAATCGAATGAATACTGATAGTAAACAACTGATAGTGTGAGTTCATACTAGGCACCAAGGGTCGCTTGCATCGTCGCAAGCGCATTTAACCTTTTTTAAACTAGGTATATATAGTGCTTTGCGCAAACACCGGGCTAGGGGCCAGCCCGGGTAATGTAGAAGTAACTCCTCTTTCTACGTCCAGCTACCAAAAGCTCGACGAGGGGAGGGGAAGTATACTACCCACTAAAAACCTAGTACCGTCCTATCTCCACCACGAGGATGGCTCGATATCACGAATGGCATGCACCGAGTTACTTGGAATCCTCATATGCATTTTAACTGACTATCTTATCTCTAACTGTTGGACATCGACGTTGTGGTGACATAAATAAAACGGTGAGTTTCCATCACTAGAAAAAACACAACCTAAATAAGTAGGCACACTAATGTATCCCCCGATGGGAATCTAACCTGACCTTAGGATCTAGGTCATCTTGCTGACCTAACTGTTATCGTTATTATAATAATTATAATTGTTATCATGATTAACTGTAAAGGTTATTAAAAAGTAAAGAGTATATTTTTCAGTAATTTTTTAAAGAAGAGTTTTATACTTACCTTTGTTTATACTTACCAACATATCCGCTATCGGCATTTAAGACCAATAAATCAATAAGTTTTTTATCTCACCACTAATACCATGGGATCAAATATAAACGGGACCAATTGACGCATGCTGCATTTGATCGTTACCCATTGCATCAGCTAGACCAAAATGGCGTATTTCGGCAAGGAATTCAAGTGTGTCAAGGAGGAGAACTATGACAAACTCATCGCCGCTTTGGGTAAGTTTAATTGCAACAAGAGTATCTTTTACAGGAACAACAATTATGGAATACCTTCTTACAACATGGGGTCCTCAATGTCATGTCATGTCATCCTCAAGTTCTTCGGGCACACCACCCGTAACGAAGACTTCATGGAACGGCTGGTGCAAGGAAAAGTTAAAGGCAAGAGACCTCGCGGGCGTTCTCCGACTCGGTGGACAGACCTCATCAAATCTGTGACGCATTCCAACATTAAGGGTGCGCCGTCCGTAAGTGACAAGTGTCATATGTTTTATTTGAAATGTCGTCATCCATATTTATTTGATGCCGCGCGGCCATACTAATTTTGTATGGGGAATTTAAGGTGCTTAATAAAAAATAATTATTTAAATAACCACTTGATGAATCGAAAATGTAGTCTAGCAATTTGTAGTTTATCCATTGGTGATTGTTTAGACAAAATCAGAGGTACAATAATTTAGATAAACTATAAGAAATCTACTAAACGCCGCCAGCGTTTTTATGATTTTTGCCCAACTTTAAATGATATTGTAGAAAAAACTATAGCGTTTTATTATTTATGGTTCTGACAAATTGTATACACGTTCCCTATGATACTAAATATATATTTTGTTAATTTAATACGATAGTATTTTCAATTATATCTACTTAACCGTAACTGCATTTTTGGCATTTTTTGGTCGGCGCACCCTTAACGTTTGCACTCACCTTGCCACACCCTGACACAAGGCGGTGCGTCACGAGGGAAGCTGTGAACGGAGAAGTGACCAATACGTGACTACGACCACTCTGGCGAGAGTGCTTCGACTAGTAAAAAACATGGGGTCCTTTCAAAGAGGTTTTTTATTCCTTACGTGTAAGCACTTAACTTGACTTTCATTTCACCTGCAGCGCTATTCTCTAAGCAAAACAGCGTCGAACTCGACAATGAACTCGCTCATAACGTGCAAACGAATGTAGATGTAATGTAGTTCAACGTCGAGTTCGACGCTGTTTTGCTTAGAGAATAGCACTACTGGCACCTGAAGTATGGTAGAGCCGGTGATGGAAGCGCACTTCAGCCGGAGTCCTTAATCACTGAGGAACTGGCTATCTTATCTGTAGCTGTCGAAACACATTAATGCTATTAACATTGCTGTTTTGGCGACATATTTAGATAACCTTGATTTCACCTGGCACCTGAAGTATGGTAAAGCCGGTGATGGAAGCGCACTTCAGCCGGAGTCCTTATCACTGAGGAACTGGCTATCTTATCTGTAACTGTCGGAACACAGTATCAATAATATTAATTGCTGCTTAGTGATTATTTTTTGTTTAATAATTCACGCAAAATAAATCCTGGAAAAATGGAAGATAAAGTTTTTTTGTGGACTTAATTATTATTCTCAAAAATAACGTAGCTACATAGTATATAAAAGAAAGACCGCGGAACGCGTCTGTTTGTTTGTTTGTCTGTTATATACCTAGGACGGGCTAATCCCGGGAACACGACAGATTTTGATGCGGTTTATTCTAATACATAGAGCGTCTTTCGAAGGTGGCTTACGTACACAAAACAACACGAGAGAAGCCGGGCCGCGTAGCGAGTACTTTATAAAGTACAGATGGCACCATAGACTAAAATTGATGGCGCTTTTGGTGATAAGGCCGCCCATTGTATGACTTCAAACTCTGATTTGACGTTCTAAGCTGTTAATCTTATATGTTTTGACAGCTATGTACGTGATAAATATAAGTAGTATTCTGTACTCAAAATATTAACTAAGTAAGTAGGTAGGTATATTTACGTAAGTATCTATTTACATACTAAATTCCAAAAAATAATTGGCCTATTTCCAGAGGTCGCCGACTCGAAAGCCAAGAACTTCATTGTGTATAAGCCGAACCTGAAGCTGGTGAAGAACGGTGAAAGTGACTTCACCCTCGTCATCACCGATGGTGATTACAAAAAGAAGATCAACTTCAAGCCCGGTGTGCCATTCGACGACCAGCTTGGCCAAGATCTCAAGGTAAGTAAAATAATTTTGGAAAAGTAAATATTTTATATTTCCCTGTGTGGTGCCGGGGATAAAGAATTGCACCACCCCATCTCTTCCCGTGGGTGTCGTAAAAGCCGACTAAGGGACCATTCCAGAGGATGGGCAGCAGCATCTCTCTGAGGTTACCCTCAACCTACTGCGATCGCCAACCCGCCTGCCAAGCGTGGCGATTACGGCAAATACCCTCCATGATTATTTGGGGGAGGCCTTTGTCCAGCAGTGGACGTCTTTTGGCTGAGATGATGATGATGAAATATTTTATTGAAAAAGTTCTGATAAGTACCTACCTAAATGTTTATATAATTTTTAACGCAAATTTTGTTGCGAACAAATTACAAAAACACTCGTGGAAATTTTTTCAACATTTGTGTTTTTGTAATTTGTTCGCAACAAAATTTGCGTTAAAAATTATATAAACATTTATAAATAGCTTGCCTATTTCTTAACTGATCTTTAGTATTTGTAAAATATTATGATCGGGTGTTAATGACGGTAGTTGTTAACATTGAATGGGCGTCTTTGGCTTTCAAAGTAAAAAGTAAATAGTGTTGAATAATTTCGGCGGGCTGGTTAGAACCACGATAGCTTAATTGGAAGAGCACCTGACCCGGTATGTCAGAAGGGTGCAGGTTCAAACCCTGCTCGTGGAAATTTTTTCAACATTTGTGTTTAAGTACCTACCTACCTACATTTCACAGACCTTTTTCAAATTTTCCAAATTATATGTAAGTATAGTTAATTTGTAGGTACTTATATATATATAAGTACCTACCATTCATTGTACATACATAAATAAACAGATTTCAAGAGGCGAAATAAAATTTGCCTAAAATTACTTATATTGTTTTCTGAAGTTTAGGCGAACACTACACATTGAAATGAAACAACTTTTACGGATATACCTACTCGCGTTTATTTTACACATTACTTATTAAATGCTTATCCTGACGTTTCGAACCCTTGGCAGGGTCCGTGGTCACAGGGAGACTGACTGCAAAGGGTTCGAAACGTCAGTATAAACATTAAATAAATAGGTTATGTGTAAAGCGCTCGGCCCGATGCCCGAAGGTCCCGGGTTCAATTCCCAGGTCGGGCAAAATGTATTTCGGATTTTTCGATTCATAGCCCGAGTTTGTGATCACCAACCCGCATTTGGCAAGTAAGCGTGGTGATTAAACCATTACTCATCAATTGTAGCGATGACTTGATTTCAATGATGGAGGCTTTGCCCAGTAGTGGGACTATTATAGGCTGTTTACTTATTCAGGGACTGTTTTTATTTAGGCCGCGTGTATTCTAGAGAGTGAACCATCCATACATGATTCATATTGTTTTTGTTTCAGGCTAAGTCTACCATCACCGTTGATGGTGACGTCTTCACCCAAGTGATGGACTTCGGACCGAAGGGCACCCTTACCTTCAAACGGGAGTACCAGCCAGATTCACTTAAAGTTGTAAGTATTTTTTTTTTCATAATCATCATCATCAACTTTGTATTTTTGTATGTTTGTAACGAATAAACTCAAAAAGTACTGGACCGATTTAAAAAATTGTTTCACCATTAGAATGTTACATTAGCGCTGAGTAACATAGGCAAAAAATAAAAAAAGAAATGTGCACGCGTGCGAAGCCGGGACGGGCCGCTAATCTTCTATAAGTTTATTCTATGTTCTTCTTCTTCTCTTCCTTACTTGCCACCTAAGCGCCCACCTAAAGCTATGTGTAGGCTCCTTTTACACGCTATCTCTCTCTGTTGGTAGCTGTTGCGGGCTCCGTAGTTAAATAAAACACAACTGGTTAATGTAGCGGAGTATAATTTCTGGCTAGTTTAATAACTAAAAATGCAGGTATATATATTAATCTATAAACAAAGAAATTGGCGGGGGAGATTTGTTGATTGTAGAAAGTCACGAAACAGCCCCCCGACCGCCTAACCGATCGCTTTGACTACGCGTATAGTTTATGTCGTCATCTTGCCACCTCGCACCGCCTATGAAAGCAATATCAAAAGCTAAAGGCTATAGCTTTCGATATTGCTTTCATAGGCGGCAAGAAACGACAAGATGACGTCATAAACCACACACGAAGTCAAAGCGATCGGTTAGGCGGTCGGGCCCCAGGAACTGATGTGTTTGCTTATTTTACTTATCATGTTTTCCTATTACATCACGTTATTAACTATTTACCACGAATGTTACGTGCGATGAATATTGTGCTGACGGCACAGTAGCCAGTTATTCCCTACGATTCTATGGATAACATCTCTCCAAGTTTTCCAACGCGCCGATTGGCTTTTGACGTTCCTACTCTATGTTTCGTACTTGGTTTAGTTTGCTGTATACCCTCAGACTAGGTGGAGCGACGATCTTAGCAAGGTGGCTAGCAAGAGCTGGATGAGAGTAGCCGCGGATCGTGCTCGATGGCGTGCACTTGGAGAGGCCTATGCCCAGCGGTGGACTAGTATAGGCTGATGATGATGATGATGATAATTCAACCATGTTTCTTTTTCAGACCCTGAAGGCCAGCATTTGGGATGGTGCCGCTGTCAGATACTATGAAGTCGTCTAGAAGTGTCTAGCTTTTTTTTTTTTTTTAGTTGATGGCTTCGTGCGATTAGCACATTTAGCCAGTGTCAAAGTAATTTTTCTTACAAGTAATACATAAATATACAATATTTCCATATTATGATGATGATGAATGATATTAGAAATGGGAAGTGAGAAAGGATATACCCCCCAACCCCTCGAGTATCTCAGTAAAGATGTGGGGCTTTACTAAGTCCTCACGCGAGCTTTTTGAGAGAAATTGAAAAGTAACGTTGCACTGTTTTGTTTCATTTGCCAACACTTATGCACACTCACGAACACTTAACAGTTAATAATCCACCATTATTTCACATTAATATTCGACATAACACAAATTTTAGAAAATAAAACAAAATCGCAGACATGACTCTTCACTTTCCCGCCAAGAAGTAAGTGTCTAGCTTTTGTGTACTATAACAATCAAATTATTTTTCTAAATTTTATTATGTCGGACGTGTGTAACTTTACGCAGAAGTTCTGTATTCTGATCTGTTAATACTATAGTGACTGTATTTTATTGTTAGTGTTTAACTAAATAAATACTATTTTGTAGAAATTTGTGTGATTTCATTCTTCAATGCTTTTGAAGCCCTTGGTATTGACACTGTATTTGATTTTTGAAGCATAACTTGGCATAACCCAGGTTTGTGATCGATCACCAACCCGCATACAGGCAAAGCCAAGATAGGAACGCATCAATTATTAACTAAAAGGTATCATACCTTCTTTATACCCGACGTTTTATCTTTACGTTAAATTTGATAACTATGGAACGCGACATTTTAAAAGTGATCCTGACGTCGGCCATCTCAAACATTGCCCACTAAATAAAATGTTCAGCAAACAAAGACCTTGCACCGCCTCGAGCAGACTTAGTGGCTTTTGAGGTAGGTCAAGCCATCCGTTATCAGAAAACAGTTTAAATGTGCACTTACTTCATCATCATCATCTCAGCCAAAAGACGTCCACTGCTGGACAAAGGCCTCCCCCAAATCATCATGGGGGGTATTTGCCGTAATCGCCACGCTTGGCAGGCACTTACTTACTTTAATATTAATATCAAATAACTGGAATTAAGATAATGAGAGATAATTTATATAGCTTATCAAAACCGCCATAAAACCGAAGTGGAAAGGAAAATGATGTAGTAATAATATTAATAATAATAAAAAATATTTCATCATCATCATCATCTTAGCCGAAAGACGTCCACAGCTGGGCAAAGGCCTCCCCCAAGGATCTCCATAACGACCGGTTTTGTGCTGCTCGCATCCAGAAGCTTCCCGCGACCTTCGCCAGATGTAAGAGATGTTTCATAAGTATTTATTTCAGAATAATTCCATAGGCTCTGCCTGTTAGTAATTACAATAGACCTTAAACACTAATGTTAGCTACAAGAAAAAAATAAATGCACATTAAACAAAAAACAAAATAAAACAAAAACGACCTTGGCGCACTGGATACGACCACCCACCGTTAGAGAGGACAGTGTGTAGTCGCTTTTTTTTTTGAGAGAGATTGCTGATTGGCTCAAACGAATCACCTTCGGAGGTTTTCTAGAGGTAACGGCATCACTCACTTAAGTGCGTGATGCCGTGCCCTACTAGATTCTCCGAAGGTACGCACCCAATGTTGCAGCATCGATGAGTCCCAGCGGTCAGACATCGCGTTTATCAGGATATGGTTCGGGCTTAGTGCTTATTAGGGCTTTCGAATACCGGATTTTTTCAATACCGGTATCAATACCGGATTATTCTTTTTTTAAATTATCAAATCCCATCTCAAATATATCAGGTATTGACCTGATATATTTGAGATGGGGTTTGATAATTTTTACTAAACAAGCAGTTCATACAATATTTTCTGAAGAAAACATCAAAATAACAAAATTTTTTTTCATTTAAAATCTCCTTTTATTTATAAAAAATTAATTCATCTCTTTTACAATTAGTTAGTCATTAGCACAGCATATGCAATCAGTCTCTCTTTATTAGTCGTGTACATACTAAACGAAAAAAAATAACAAAAATAAATAAAACAAACATGTTTAACAAACTTTCATCTTTCGACAACTATCAGTATAAACTTTAAAATACATAGGCTACTTATTCTTTTAAACAAAATCACATTTTTTAAATATTACTATTCAGTTTCAATTTTATTGTTCCTGCTGCTTGAAAGCTCTTTCTTCCTAAAATTGAGTTCTTAGGAAGGAAAGAGCATCTAAGGATTTATTCGAGAGTGAACTTCGATTGCTTATATATGTTACCGAGAAAAACGCTCCGTCTTTCTTTCCGCCTCTACGCTTGTAGGTGGTAACTTATTCCACCTCTACGCTTGTAGGTGGAATGCACAATAGATAATTGTAAGCCATTTCGATATACATCTCTCGGCCACCCCCAGTACTGTCATAAACACCCATTTCAACTCTTACAATAGAGTCAATATCTGAGCTGGAAGAAGCTTGTGGCTTAGCGACCTTTCTTTGAGTTTCTATCTTTATCTCTGCCTCCAGTTGTTTTTCAAACGTAAACTAATTTCGAGACCAAATCGGGGACGTCTTGGAAAAAGGCCAAGTCAAGAGTACCCTAAACTGAAGAGCATGTATGAAGGAAATAATGAAAGTGGACGAAGCGAAACAAGTATGTATGGATCGTAGCAAGTGGAAAAAAGTGGTCTCTACCTACCCCTACGGGAAAGAGGCGTGATTATATGTATGTATGTACTATACTTCGGGGTGTAGGCGTGACAAAGGAATATCATCACTCGCTGTCATACGAAATACTTAATAGAGAATTGCTCACGTTCTGCTGCTCCATTTAAGCATTTGACTCGCTCTACCAATGTCACAATTATATTATCTATCTGATTTGGGGTTGGCTTTCGAAACACATCATCGTCTTCTTCGGAAAAAAAGCATCGGCATCATGCAAGTATTGGATAACACCAGATATCATTTGCCGTCTCTGTTTTATACAACACACCTCCCCCCGCTGTCCACAGTCTTGTACAACAGGTATTGTAAAACGGCGAAAAAGTAGGGAATCCCGGTATTAGCCAATACCGGGATCCCGGTATTGGAAGCCCTAGTGCTTATGTAATACTTAGTAAGTAAAGTAATTTTTCTTTACAAAGGATTAACAAGTAAGTATTATCACAGAATAAGTAATAGTATACTGTATTATAAGTATATAAAAAGGGGGCACAAGAGTGACTTATTTTACAGGCTTATTTTGCAGTTGGATTATTGATTAGTTCTCAAAATGGCGTAATTTGGCAAAGAGTTTAAACTCGCAAAGGAGGAAAACTTCGACGCCTTCATTACTGCTAGGTAGGTACCTACGTACTTTCTAGTATTGTGTTTTATGTACTGTATAACTGAGACTGTTAATATCACTTGAAAAAGATGACCTGCCTCAGGTAACAAGGCAAGTCAATATACGCTGGCTTGGCTTGCCAATAAGTGGTGAAATTTTCATAGAAATAGGGCAATGAGTAATTTTATCATTAGATTGCTGATTAGTGCTGGAAGTGGATTACTTGATTAGTGGATTAGTTGAACAATTTAAAAGTCTAGACACGACATGGCAAGGATAGCTATGATCCCATGAGTGGGCGTAAAAAAGGAGTGGTAGTAACGCGCATGAAGTAAAAACCTATTAGCTATTTAGCGACAAGGTCTTTCGCGCTCTCCTTTTATGAAAAAAAACCTATGAAAAACTATCAACGTGTAATGCATATTCACTTTATTGCGCAACCTGCAAAACAACTGATATTTGGGATTTTATCGCACTAAACAATCTAATTTAATAAGATACATTGTTTTTATGCGATGGCCAAGTCAATCTATTTATAAAAAACAAAAGATTTATTAATATTGATATGGTCACTGATGTTGTTAGGTTAGCTAATTACGTAATAACTTTAGAAGAAGGTATACGTAGGGACTGAAAAAATTAACCGACTTGGTGTTAGTTACATGGATCTCACAACTTTTTACGGTAGTGTAAGTGTAGTGTAACATTTTACATAGTATTGAGACACCCCAGTAAGTAATGTAATACTCGTATTTGGGAAAACTCGCTCTTTCCCAGGACAACAGATAACATTGAGAAATATAAAAAAAGAAAAAAATATAAAGGAAAAGGAGCGTGCGTGTGTGTGTGTAAGGGTGTAAGGGTGAGTGTGTGTGTGAGAGAAGGTGTGTGTGTGTGTGAAATAAATAAATGCATAAATAAATAAATAAATAGGCATAAAGTGAAAGTGTCCGGTTGTACGTGTTGTTACTTGGAATTGTTGCATGTAGATTTACTTGGAAGATCGCACCGAACGCGCCATGTTTATGATGATTTTGTTTTGTTTCTCTTATTTTGTTTAACTTATTTTTACAGGCTGCAACTGCCAGTATAATGGAACGGCGCTGCTTACAGATATTACGTTCCCGCCTAATTTACTCTATATCTCCAGATAAGATAACAGTGAATTAAAACCGAAATTAGGTACCTGTCATTAATGTGATTAAATTGTAACATCTACAGAAGCAAACAATATCTGTCTAAAAAATACAGTGAAAAATTAAATGCCTACCCGACCCAGCCAGGAATCTAACCTACGCGTATAGTTTATGACGTCATCTTGCCTAATCGCACCGCCTATGAAAGCAATATCAAAAGCTAAAGGCTATAGCTTTCGATATTGCATTCATAGGCGGCACGAAACTACCAGATGACGTCATAAACCGCGCACGAAGTCAAAGCGATCGGTTAGGCGGTCGGGCCCCTGGGCACAAAGTAGAGAAACGGAATCTTTACTTTGTGCCCTGGGTCTTCCGCAATCCGGGCGGCTGCACTGACCATTATGCTACCAGGAAGGCTGAATGACGTAAGCACTGAAGTTTTTCACTGCTTTGATTTTTGACTGCTGTTTAGCGTCAGTGCTTACGTCGAAGTTGCTAATAAAATTCGCAGTAGGCAAACTAGTGGTTTTTTTAAATAAAAAAAAAACAAATAAAAAAGGTAAAAAAAAAAAAAACATTTTTCAACATTTGTGTTTTTGTAATTTGTTCGCAACAAAATTTGCGTTAAAAATTATATAAACATTTATAAATAGCTTGCCTACTTCTTAACTGATCTTTAGTATTTGTAAAAATATTATGATCGGATGTTAATGACGGTAGTTGTTAACATTGAATGGGCGCCTTTGGCTTTCAAAGTAAAAAGTAAATAGTGTTGAATAATTTCGGCGGGCTGGTTAGAACCACGATAGCTCAATTGGAAGAGCACCTGACCCGGTATGTCAGAAGGGTGCAGGTTCAAACCCTGCTCGTGGAAATTTTTTCAACATTTGTGTTTTTGTAATTTGTTCGCAACAAAATTTGCGTTAAAAATTATATAAACATAAATAAAAAAGGTTTTAAATTTCAGACAACTTTTGAAGGTCCATTTGAATGTTAGTTACAAAGAAGACTTATCCTATGTTAGTAGGTACTTAACTTTTTTTTTTGTTTTTTTTTGTTTTGAAAGTATGTACTCAATGCTATTTGCTCCGCATGGCAACAAATAAAAAGCGAAAAACTGTAGCTCAAATTAGTGTTTTGGCTTGATACGATATCGCAGCCGGTGGCAGCGGCTATCAGACTTGGCTCGTGATCGTGACACTGATATCTCGTAGGTAACCTACATGGAATTTAAAAGGATAGTAATTAGCGAATTATCTGACAGGCTATTGGCAATAGTGATGTGAATTATCGCACATCTGTTATTTTTTATTGGAATTAAGTTTTCAGTATACTCTAACTTACTTGTGATTTTAAGGTAAGTAGGTAAGGTAACTTGATGATTATTTACATAAAATTTTACGAATTTATTGTTGCGATCAAATGACAATTTGAAAAAAAGACAAAGTTTTGAAAAACATATAACATAGGTACGATAGCATAGTTGGTAGTGCACCTGACCCGGCATGTCATGGGCCGTGCAGGTTCGAATCCCACTCAAGGATGTTTCTTTCAGTTTCAGTTTTCGAACAGTTTTCTGTGCCAAAAATATAATATATAGAATTTCATTGAAATACTAGATGACCGGCTTTTGAAGCGCAGTGTGTGTGTGTGACTACCGCAACTACCACAAACTGTCACAATGCCTCAAGACTTTGAACTTTATGTCTTAAGTATATGGTTGAAAATGTATTAAAGAAATTTGACATTTTTTGGATAGGTTGATTGTTCAGGCGTCCGTCTGTAAGTACCTACGCTTTTGTCAGTCTCCTCTCTACCATTATACAGGATGTTTGGTAAGTGTAGGTATATTCCCGAAACGTACCCATGTTATCATGTCTATATAAATACTATGGCAACGTCAGAAAATAGAAATTGCAAAAAAAATAATTTCGACTCTCCATACAAAATGACTAAATGACCCATCAGCTGCACCCAGCACAGCACCCAAGAAAATATAGGAAAAATTCGCGTTTCTGCATTGACCCGACCGGAAATCGAACCCGGGGCCTCGGAGATGGCAACACCAGAAACCGGCGTGCGAGCCATTCGACTACGGAGGCCGTGTCAGATCTAAACTTATTTTATATAAATAAGTTTTTTTATTATAAAATAGTTATTTTACTATTTTATCGCCACCATTATATCATTAGGCCCGTACTCCCTATCATCATGGATAGGGAGTACGGGCCTTAAACCACCACGCGGGCCCGGTGCGGATTGGTGGTTGTTAACGACTGCTAATGCAGCCGGGACCAAAACGGCTTTACGTGCCTTCCGAAGCACGAGGGAGCTCTAGACGATAAATATTTGGTCACCCATCTGATGACCGGCCTTTGCGAAAGTTGCTTAACGTTAACACTCGCAGACCGGGCGCGTTAACCACTGCGCCATCGAGCTCCTCCCTACAAGTCAGTATTAAAAGCGAATGTGATTTAAGTGCAAAAGTACCGATCCGATAATAATTCTCCAATAATGTATCGTTTCACTAACGTCAGTCGCGCTTTTCATTGAGGTGTGATTATCCAATTGGCCGGTCCGATTTAGGGTTGGCAACCATAACCTACTTTAAAATAACGAATCCTAGGTTATTCGATAAAAACAAATAAATAAATATGCTAATTTTTTTTTAATAGTTAGCTCGGCAAATGACTCCCACTTGATGTTAAGTGGAAATGGAGTCTAGACGCGAAGATAACTGAAGATACTTTATTCTTTTTAATAAAAATAAAGTATGGAAAATACTTTATTTCCGAATAATGCGTGCGTTTGAACAGAATATTTCTGTTGGCTTAATTTCTGAACTACTGAATGATACCTACTCAGACTCAGGTGAAAGTGAAACGAACGCAACGCTTTAAATAAATAAATTTGAAAAATACTTTTTCTTCAAATCCTTTTTTTACTAGTTAATGATAGATTTACTTCAAGGCGACGCACCGCTAAACAATTAATCTAATACGGAGCGTTTGCGCCCCGTACCATAAGAATTTTTTTTTCTATCCAATTAAAACTACAAATAAGTTTAAAAAAATGAACTTCCATATCCGTGTGTTAAGACAAATCTACTAAGAAAATTTTGATGCTTAAAATGGTCTGATTTGCCTGTAAAATGCAAATCTATGTTTTAAAAGAGGTAACTTTGATATTTTTTCTCTGTTACAAAAGTCGACAAATCGTGTTTCTGCAACTAGCAAAATGAAGTCAATTATATGAAAAATCATGTCATCAAATATCACTTTCATATGTTTTGTAATTGTTACGAAGAATCAAGATCCCGCCACGTAAATTTCCAATGCGTCGCCTTAATTTCCTGAAAAATAGTTGGCAACCCTAGTCCGATTAGCTCTTCAACCTATCCAAAATTGACAAATTTCTTCAATAAATGTTCGACCGTATGCCACATTCATAAAGTTGAAAGTCCATTGAGGAAATTTGATAGTTAGTGCTATTCTAATGTGCAGCGTGTGTGAGTGGCTTCGTTATCAGCAGCTATAGCACCGATAATGCTGTCTGAAGTTCATTAGATTGCTGTACCAACAGTTTTTACAGCTTTTATTGTACTCATAATGTAATTACGTTAAGTCACGATGATTTTCAGGACGATGGCCGTCACCTGTTCATTAATATTGTTGCATTTTTTTTGTATGTATGACTCATCAATATTTTTATCATGGGCTTAATTTTTTTAGTTATTGGTCATCGGATGGGTGACCGTTGCTCCCGGCTGCATTAGCAGTCGTTAACAACCACCAATTTGCACTGGGCCCGCGTGGGGGTTATGGATGGCCTGTTCTCCCTATCTATAGATGGGAAGGTGTTGCCCCAGCAGTGAGGACATAAAATGAGCTGATGATGATGATGATGATTATTATGACCAACGGTTTCTATAGCTTTTATTGGACTCATAATGTAATTACGGTAAATCACAATGATTGGATGACCGCCAGCTATGCATTCATGTGGCATTAATTTTGTTTAATTTATTTTGTATGTATGAGTTATTATGACTCATCAAGATTTTTATCATGGGCTTAATTTTTTTAGGACACACTTAATTAACGGTCCTTTAAACGAGGCGTGAAGAACGGCGGCCTTGTGGGCCGGCAGAGTGAGTTTAACTGATGCTGCGTTGTTTTCGCGTCTGGTCTCCATTTCCACTTATCATCAGGTGGAATGGAGTCATTTGCCGTGCTAACTATAAAAAATATAAATGATATTGTAATTCCTTCAATTTATTACAAAAAAAAATTCAAAATTCAAAATCATTTATTCAGTTTAGGCTACAAATAGCTCTTATGAACGTCATTTATGCCATCGGTTCGTAAGTCTATCTACTCTGGGCGGGAGATCTTGTACTGAGAAGAACCGGCAAGAAACTCAGCAAGTGTCCAGCTCGTGTACAACCCCATATTTACTTACTTAATGGAATTCCTCCTCATCGTCCTCCTCCTCGAAATGGAAAGGTTGCCAACAACAAACCCTAGCAACAATATTCACTCGTTTTTAGTGGGATTAGATACACTAAACATAGTTACATAATTGTTATAACTATTTAAATAAATAATAAATAAACAAAAGAAATAAAATGCGTTTATTTCGACCAACTTAGGATCATAGAGGTACAGTATCAAATAATTCAAATTAAATAAAAAAAAAAATACAAAAAAAACATTACAGAATCAAAAATTAAAATTAAAATTACAAAAATAAAATTATTCAACACATTCCATTTATTTAAACTATCATGGTCACTAGCGTATAATTGCGTCTAGTGGCTAAGACCAATGGCTTAGTCCCAGAGGTCTGCGGTTCGATTCCCAGTGGGGGGTACATATGTGTGTGTACTTGGTTTGGTTGGCGGTATGGAGCTTTTTTTTTCGACTCGCTGCTACCACCATCTTATTTAAATATGTCGCCATAACATCAATGTTTATAGCATTGTTGTGTTCCGGCAGCAAGAGATAAGATAGCCAGTGCCTCACCTCAAATGCCGGGTGAAGTGCGCTTCCATTTTTGGCCTTATGATGATAATATTCACATATGTATATTTAGTAACTATATAAACTCATACCTAAATTGCAATTTGTAACAATGCTTAATTTAATCAGCTCATGTTATGTGTCCACATTATATCTAACCAGTGTACAATTTGGTTTAGTACTGTAAGTATACTGATGTAATTATAAATAAATAATTAAATAAATAATTAAATAAATAATTAAATAAATAATTAAATAAATAATTAAATAAATAATTAAATAAATAATTAAATAAATAAATATGTAAATAACATCAGGTGGATGAGGGCCGAGTGCTTACCCGTATGATATAAAAAAGGTTTAAGCCAAGCGTTGCTCATTGGTTTAAAAATTTAGATCTATTGTGAGGACTTGCGCGGGCTTCATGCAGACGACTTGCAGGAGGTGGCCCAAGGCAGACCCTGGCAGAGGCTCTTATTTATTAATTTTATTTTATTTATTTATTTATTTAAGAAAACTCACTGGCTTACAGCATTCACCAAAGCGCCAGCAAGCAAAACTTTTTTACATGCATTGATTAAAATTACATTTAAAATCTTATAAACACATATCAAAGTAATGGATACTAATAATAATAATAATAATAAGGTTCCTGTCTCTGCAGCCCTAACCACCGGCAGCATGAGCCCTGCCCTGTTGCCGGCGGTACCCTAGGCTAGGTTTTTTATAATATTTTTATGTTTTGTATGTGCTTTTGTATTTTACTTATAAATTAATATTATAACAAACCTAGGCTAAGAAAAAAAAGAAATAAAGAGATAATAATAATAATAGTCGTTTCGGCAAACGGTCTTTTAGCCAAGAGCCTCGATCAACACCTTGAGAGGCTCTCGCTGAAAGGTTGGGTCAAGGGTCAGATGCAAAAGGCAGTAATCCTTGACACGGCACGTATTGTCAGGAGGTTCCTCACTCTGCAGCCCTGACCACCGGTAGTTTGGGCCCTGCCTCGCTGCTGGCGGTACTCTAGGATTAGGTTTTATAATGTTTTATTGCTTTTATATTAAAATATTGTAAAAATCTAGTTTTAAGGAAAAAAATGAATAAAGAGTATAATAATAATAGATATAAAACAATACAAAACAAAAGTCAATTGAAATCAGATGGATAAATTTGCAAACACAATGTCAAAAGCAATCATAATAGATAGATATTGTTTTCTAAAGTTTACGCGAACACTACACATTGAAATGAAACAACTTTTACGAATCTACTCGCGTTTATTTTACACATTACTTATTTAATGTTTATCCTGACGTTTCGAACCCTTTGCAGGGTCCGTGGTCACAGGGATAGTCTCCCTGTAAACTTTAGAAAACAATATCTATCTATTATGATTGCTTTTGACATTGTGTTTGCAAATTTATCCATCTGATTTCAATTGTCTTTTGTTTTGTATTGTTTTATATCTATTATTATTATTATTAGTATCCATTACTTTGAAATGTGTTTATAAGATTTTAAATGTAATTTTAATCAATGCATGTAAAAAGGTTTTGCTTGTTGGCGCTTTGGTGAATGCTGTAAGCCAGTGAGTTTTCTTAAATAAATAAATAAATAAATAAAATAAAATATATAAATAAGAGCCTCTGCCAGGGTCTGCCTTGGGCCACCTCCTGCTAGAGTCTCCCTGTGAGGGATAGTCTCCCTGTGACCACGGACCCTGCAAAGGGTTCGAAACGTCAGAATAAACATTAAATAAGTAATGTGTAAAATAAACGCGAGTAGATCCGTAAAAGTTGTTTTATTTCAATAATAGATAGATTTCAAGTCAATAATAAAATTAATACAACATAAACATTAAGATTAAATAAGTTATCATGTCATACTAACTAATACTAATATACAATAAATGGATCCCATCACAAAAGCACGTCAAGCTATATACAATAGATATATAAAAAAATTATCAATTGGATATTTACGGAGGGCAAGACTCACTTCGGTCGCTAAGACAGCTTAGTTAGTAAGTAAGTATATTATTATGTGAAATTCTGCAATCTTAGTCGAAGCAGTAATCTAGTTGGGCACGGGGACACGCACTTTTAAGTGTGTGATGCCGTTCCCTCTAGAAAACTTCCGAAGGTGATTCGTTTCACACGGCTCGAGTACCCTTTACGTACCTCGCCGCCCCCAAAAAAGCCCGGTGATGCTGAAAATGCCTTTTGAGGCAATCAGCAATCTCTCTCAATAAAAGGGGTTCGGATCGGATCGGGGATGCGTTGCTTGTCCAAGCGCGGAATGTATGATCCTTGTTTTCTGTCCACCGCTGGGCCAATGTTCGTAAGCGATATACGAAATAGTTTTATCTATTGGATATTCAGCACACGCGCACACACACAAATAAGTAGACGTACGTACCTGGATGGCGTTCCATTTTTATCAAGTTACAAGATTACAGAATTAGTTATAAATTTACGGACGCACTGATTTCATGTTATTAACGAGCATTACACTTCGGCGTTGTAAAGACTGTAGTAGCATTGCACAATTTAAAAAAAATGACCTACCTTGGAAAGACATTCGCTGTAGAGAGTGACAAGAACTATGTTGAGTTCATCAAATCTTTGGGTGAGTGACTTAAGTAAGGCGACGCATTGGAAATTTACGAGGCGGGGATCTTGATTTTTCTCAACAATTACAAAACATATGAAAGTGATATTTGATGACATGATTTTTCATTAAAATGACTTCATTTTGCTAGTTGCAGAAAGGAAACACGATTTGTCAATTTTTATAACAGGGAAAAAAATATTAAAGTACCGTAAAACGGGGGGACTAGGGATGCAGGGGGCAGTAGGGACAAAATCGAGTTTTTTTTAAAATTGTCTTCATTCATTCACCATATAAGGTCTTAAAGAGATTTTTTTCTACTTAAATAAAAGAATTATTATTTTCTTTATACTGGCAACATAGACTTCCTAAAACGTCAAAAAGACAGTGAAAAAGATATTCAAAGTCAAGACTACGAGTGCGCCAAATTATTGTTCTGAAAACTTTTTAGTTTTCTCGGAAGATATCAGTGCTTGTGTGATAATAGGGCTTTGTTTTGACGGATTATATACTTAGGGACGCGAACAATTCATAAGTTGAGTGAACTAATAAATATTTTTACTGAAATTATCATAATTGTAAGATCCTGCATTTGCTGATATTTTTGGGGAGAAAAGGAACGGGTGAGGGGAGAATAGGGACGTAGAATGGGGCGTCTTGGGACAGAAATGGGGTAATTTAGGATGCCTTGGAGGTGACTTGAGACGACTGAGAGGTGGAATGGGACCATATAATAGGGTTGTCAAAACCATTTTACAGCAAGAATAATAAAATAAATTAATTAAATTAAATAAAAATTGTGCTATTGACGACCAAAAGTATAATAATAATAAAAGGAGTTAAGTTTTGAAGTAGCTTCTTTGTAATTTTTATTATTATTTATTTTTATGTTATTTTTATCACAATTGTGATAATTGTAGAAATTAGTGCACAAGAAAAAAGGGTCTCATCTCCATTGGGCTCAGGCGGGAAAGGTCTCACGGTCTCGGCAATAGCCCGAATTCGAATCCCACCTGACCCCAAGGAGATGAGACCCTTTTTTCTTGTGTAACAATTTCTGCACTTAGTAGGTAGTTTCTTTGTTCATTTATAGGTCTTATTTAATTGTTATTTAGAAGGAATTGTCTGTGGTTTTAAGTTAATTTGTTTTAAATTTCACTTAAAACGTCTCAATTGGATAAGAAAGAATATATAATTTGTTTGTTTCTTTTAATTTCATATGCTATTATTCTTAGAAAGACTGTTTTGTTTTATTTTTATTGCTAATAAGTTATATAATAACTAAAGCAATACTATTTATTTGATTTAAAAAATAATAATATCCAGAATTTTTATATAATAAAACTATCTCTTGTTCTACAAATTTTTCTCATTTTTTGATATCCTACCTACCTAGTTTTAAAGCGTAACTTGCCGCATTATAGTTGTAGTTACCTAAATACGAACATAATTAAGCCCTAATTGGCCGTAAAAATTTGCTAAGTACCTACATACCTATAAAAAAAACACTACTAACTTTTTTTAAAATAGGTTAAAATAAATGGCAGCCCTACTGGAATTCCTGATTCACCCCTCAACTGTTCCTACTGACCTCGGCCACGAGGTGAATAGGGATCGACAATATTTTTGCATATAACTCGTTAAACCTGTAGTAAAATGTATAGTATGTGCTTACTATGTATAGATTTAATCACCGGAAAGTAAATAAAAGCTACCTTATGTTGCACAGAATTCGTTTTATTGGTAAAAAAATATTCTAAAGTTCAAAATTGTCCCTATTCACCCCGTTTTACGGTAACCTCTTTTAAAACATAGATTTGCATTTTACTGGTAAACCAGACCGATTTAAGCATCTAAATTTTCTTAGTAGATTAGTCTTAACACACACTTAAATATGCTAGCTCATTTTTTTAAAATAATTTGTAGTTTTAATTTGAAGGAAAAAAAACAGTTTTTCTTATGGTACGAGGCGCAAACGCTCTGTAATAGATTAAGTGTTTAGCAGTGCGTCGGTCGCCTTAAGTTTAAAAATATTTTGGCATAAAAAAAGTGTTGAAAATTTCCTTGACCGGCATTCGAACCCGCACCGTGCATTCATTGATACAGAATTGATATATTCATTTTTAAATATTTTCAATATATTATTATTAAGTTTAAATTAAAATTAAAAATATTTACTTTTATGAAAATTTTGTTGCGAACAATTTACAATATTTGAAAAAAGATTACAACTTTCCATATAACCAGATCTCCCCGAAGATGAGGCTACCAAGTTCGCCGCTTACAAGCCCAAAACGAAGTTAGAGAAGGAAGGTGACGTCTACAAGGTCACCAATGAGACCCCCGAAGGCAGCAAGGTCATTGAGTTCAAGTCCGGAGTGCCTTTCGATGACCAAGTCAAACCTGACCTGACGGTAAGCATTATTAAAATCAATCCATTATATGCACAAATTGGTGAAGGTCGCGGGAAGCCGCTGGATGCGAGCAGCACAATACCGGTCGTTGTGGAGATCCTTGGAGGAGGCCTTTGTACAGCAGTGAACGTCTTTTAGCCGAGTTGATGATGATGACGATGCACACAAAAGAATACAACATTGAAATACACGTTATACAAGACATACAGGTTGAATTTTTTATCACCGTCCAAAACTTCTGAGATACAAACGGACAACTCTTACTATTGGGCCAACTCCCTAACTCGAAAATAAAATTCAGCTGTTCCATACATTTTGGTCGAATGAATATTGATGTGTTGTATGGATGTGTTGTTGTGCCCCGTGCGGTGCCGGCCCCGTGCGGTGCCGGGGATAAAGAATTGCACCACCCCATCTCTTCCCGTGGGAGTCGTAAAAGCCGACTAAGGGACCATTCCAGAGGATGGGCAGCAGCATCTCTCTGAGGTAACCCTTAACCTACTGCGATCGCCAACCCGCCTGCCAAGCGTGGCGATTACGGCAAATACCCCTCATATCTTTGGGGGAAGCCTTTGTCCAGCAGTGGACATCTTTTGGCTGAGATGATGATGATGATGATGATGTATGGAACAGCTGAATTTTAATTTCGAGTTAGGGAGTTGGTCCAATAGTGTTCGTTTGTATCACGGAAGTCATCTCAGAAGGTTTGAACGGTGATAAAGAAAGTGACCCTGTATACAAAGGAGAGCTTATCTCTAGAAAAGTTAGCTTTCTTCCAGCCAACCCTAGCTGTGTTGTAAGCAAGTCTGCAGGACTTCGTAGGTCCATGAGGCTGTATGCGAAGGTCCCGGCTGCATTAGCAGTCGTTAACAACCGCCAATCCGCTCTGGGCTCGCGTGGTAGTTTGTGTCCCGTTATCCCTGTGATGTTTCCATCCCTGTGATGGAAGGTTCATGCCCCAGCAGTAGAGACTTCACAAAGAGCGATGCGAACTACTTGTATAGATGTCAGGCCGTGCAACCAGTGGTGCAAAAAGCAGACCACCCACTGCTAACAATGAAAGATGACGGATGAAAGTGTAGTATGCGGAATGAAAGTACGAGAGGCATAAAAGATAGAACTGGTATGAAAGAGTATTGAAAACAAAGTCTCCGATAACGCTGGAGGAAATAGCATGTAAAAAAAACCAAAACCAGTTGTGCTAAAGTAAAGTAGATACAGAATAGATTTAGAATAGGCAGAACATCCACTGCCATTGAATAAAAGACTATGTATGGATGTGAAGTATGCGGAATGGAAGTGCGAGAGAAAAAGTAAAGTAAGTAGTAAAGACTAGCTCCGATTCTGTTGGAGGAGGAAGTATTAAAAAAAAAACCAGTGGTGCAACTCTGTCGAAGCGTCTAATTTCGTCTGATATTTGTTAGTAAAATTTAATGTTAAATACAAAAGCTATTGATATCTTTAATGATACTGAATGCCTATACAAGAGGAAGTGTGTGGCAATGTTAAATTTACTACCTACTTAAAGAAGTCGTTTTTGTCCCCTTTTTTCTTGGTGAGATTAATCCAACAAATTTTTAAAATTGTTAATTAATATATTTATTTATTTTAGTTTATAACCTTTTTTTTATTGGTTGCAACCCAATTTTTGAAGGCTGTATACGCCTGTAAAGGCATGTCATTAAAAATAGTCCCTAAGTACTTACATTTATTACTGTGTAAAATGATATTGTCGATGGTGTATCTTATCAAATAAATAAATAAATAAATAAATAAATAAGATGTTATTGAATCACTTTGCAAACTTTAGCTAAAATGAAACGCGAAAGTCTTTATAAATAGTATATGTATATGACGTTATCTAACTTAATTATTGACTCGCTTCGACGGCCGAATGGCTAGCCACCGGCCTCTTCTGGGTTCAGGGTGGCTAGAGCGAGTTAAATTTGTCATTCGATCACTTGAATTTGTAAGGCAACATTTTATCTCTTCTCGTTTTTGTATTCATGTCTGTATTCGTATTGATGGTTGTTAACGCAGTCGTTTAGCAGTCTAAAGCAGCTGGAACCAACGGCTTTGCGTGCCTTCCGAAGCACGGAGGAGCTCGAGATGATACATTTTTGGTCACCCATCCAATGACCGACCTTTGCGAAAGTTGCTTAACCTTAGCAATCGCAGACCGGGTAACAACACATATAACCACTGCACACACATATAGCCTGAATATATCGACCACCTGCTTGATGAGTCCCAGGGTCCTGTCGGCCACTACCCACTTAATTAATGACATTTTATACATAAGAAGTTTAATATCCTTGGTTTTCAGTTGAAGTCTGTATACACCGTCAAGGGAGACACAGTCATCCAGGTGATGGAGACGGATGGCAAGACCGTCACCTTCAAGAGAGAATACTCCCCGGACACACTTAAAGTGGTAAGTTGATTTTTACTAGATTGCTTTTATTTCTAATGGATGGGTAAGCAGTGGGCCCTCATCACACCTAAAATGTTAAGTAATGATAAGCCCAAAGGTAGTAGCGCACTTTACCCGGATCCTCAACTGCTGAGGCACTGGCACAGGCAAACATTGATGTTGAGCGACATATTTAGACAGGAATGGTAGCCAACAAGCCCACCACCAAACCGAGTACGTAACATGTACGCCGGGAATCGAACCCGGGTACTTAGGGCCGAAACACATAAACACGATACGACGTCGTACCGCAAAAATTTGAGTTGCGCCAGGCTAATATAATACTTATTGCCTGTCAAATACTAGACAAGCGCCCCGTCCGTAGTCTTTGTACGACGCGACGTCGTCGTATCGTGTCGTAGGCAGACCGGTGGCCTTATAGGCCCTTCGCACACGAGTCGTAAGCGTATTCGTATCGTAAGCGTATCGTAATACGCGCGCAGGACGAGAGCAATACGAGCGCATACATTTTTAAACAAGTCCGCACACGAAGCGTTGCTGCAGCGTATCGTAGAAGATGTTTAATGTCATTACGATAGTCGTAGAGCCTTCGCACACGACGTCGTATCGTAAACGTATCGTAATACGCGCGCAGGACGAGAGCAATACGAGCGCGTACATGTTCAAACAAGTCCGCACACGAAGCGATGCTGCAGCGTATCGTAGGAGATGTTTATTGTCATTACGATAGTCGTACCGTACTGGCGTAAAAAAGCAAGCGTAAAAAATTTACTGTTCATAGCATTAGCTCTCACAATATTGAAAGTTTTTGGAACTGGTCACTTGTAAACGTTATAATAAAAAATAAATTCAAATTTTGAAAATGGAACTCTTTGTTAATATCATTGTGTATTTATTTCATTCATTTGTCATTTGTTCTACGACTTGGCGGTAAATTGTTGTCTGTGTTACGTTTAATTTCTTTATAAACTTTAACTGAATTTTAACTTTTTTTAACTTCTCACGAGTTTTAATTTCAATATGACTGAAGAAGTGATTGAATTCGTAAAACTAGTTAAAGCGTTCCCTTGTCTATATAATCATTCATTATGTGAATATTCAAAGAAAGATGTAACGGATAAAGCTTGGGCAGAAATATCGTCAAAAATAAACTGGACAGGTACCTAAGTAATGTAATTTATTATATTATTTTTATTGAATAAATTACACACAATGCTGCCACTGCCACGGAAGAGAACTACTGGGTTTCAAAAAGTAATTTGCCAAATAATCGCGAAGCTGGTTTGGTGATGAAGTTCTGTCAACGCGAAGATTTGTATTATATTCTGGAACTATTATTTGTTGGTTACCAGCAGCAGCGTGGTTACGGTCTTCAGTTTGGTTGAATTCGTAATCAACTCCTTCATATTTTCGGATAAAATTGTGAAGTACACCTATGCATTTTATTACATTGTTTAGTCTCATATTTTTTGCATCGTATAGGTGTCATCAACACTTGAAATTTCTGAGTCATCATTCCAAAAGCACATTCTATGTTTTTCCTTCCGCGACTGAGTCTGTAGTTAAATATTCTTTTTTTGTTACATATATTACGTAGTGGATATGGTCTTATTATGTTTCTTTTTAACGGAAATGCATTATCCGCTACAAAGTAATAAGGAAATGTAGAGCCACTAGTATCGTTGGGTAAAGCAAAGTCATCAGGAACATTATTATTATTACTTTGTATCCACTGCCCTAGGCGTCCTGCTTGGAATATTCCACCATCACTATTGCGACCAGGGTAGCCGGTTTCTATAAATGTAAAGTAGCCATCTGCATCTGCACACCCCATAAAAACAATTGAATGATATCCTTTGTAATTATAATTTGAGGAACCAGAGTTTGGATATTGCTGAATACGTATGTGCTTGCCGTCGATAGCACCAAGACAATGAGGTAGTTGCCATAATTCGAGATATCGATTGGCGATTTGCTTGCATTCCTCAGTTGTGGGTACCTTCATATATATACCTTTTAATATATCCCACATAATTTGGGTAGTTTCAGCTACGATTTGAGAAACTGTGGTATCGCCTCGAGCGAAATATAAACCCAAAGATGAAAAAGTGTCACCAGTTGCCAGATACCTGAAACAATGTTAAAATATTTTTATAATCTACTAGCTGACCCGGCAAACGTTGTTTTGCCAATTATTTCTAGGGAATTTGTAGGGTAGAAAAAAAATAACTAACTTATTGTAGTTAAGTGTGTGAGGATGTATATATGAGTGAAAGAGAAACGATGACAGAATATAAAATTAACAAAACACTAAACATTTATTTTTTTACTTTATTATAATTTAATTATTATAATTTGAGGACCTCGATGGCGCAGTGGTTAACGCGCCCAGTCTGCGAGTGCTGAGGTTAGCAACTTTCGCAAAGGCCGGTCATCGGATGGGTGACCAAAAGTGTATCATCTCGAGTCCTCCGTGCTTCTGAAGGCACGTAAAGCCGTTGGTCCCGGTTGCATTACCAGTCATTAACAACAACCAATCCGTACTGGGCCCGCGTGGTGGTTTAAAAGCCCGTTCTCCTTATCCATCCATAGGGAAGGCTCGTGCCCCAGCAATGGCGGCATAAAATGAGCTGATGATGATTATAATTTATTCCTATATATATCATTAATTACGTCAATAACACTAACTAAACAATATCAATCCATTAATGCTACAGTGTGTACAATATTTTTTGTTAGCCCATCTTTAGCTAACACAAACAAACTATATGGTTTTGAAAAATAGGGGTGGGTGATAAAGGGGTGAAAATTTAAGGTTGAATGTATTTTATGATGCCACATATTTAAGGTAAAAAAAAAATAAAAAAAAATAAAATGGTAAAAAAACTTTTTGGAGTGGACCACCCTTATCACTTACTTAGGGGTATAAAAAATAGATTACGACCGATTGTCAGACCTACCAAATATACATATAAAATTTCATAAAAATCGATTGACCCGTTTCGGAGGAGTATGACAACCTACATGTGACCCGAGAATTTTATATATATTAGATAGAAGATAGAATATGTATACGTATTACTCTATCTTTATCTATCTATCTATAAACCTATATGTATATTTTTATACGTATGTGGAAAACCCGAGACACATACACGAATAATGCGCAAGATGCTATGATCTACGTGCGCCATATATTACCTTCACGTGCAACCCAAAATAGATAGAAATCACTAATCTGTTATTATCCGGTCAATCATCCAGCGATCGTCATGACATAACAGCACGAGTGTTCAAGCAGAAACTCAAAGCGCTTAAGAACTTCATTGTAAAAATCATGTCTTCGGAGACGTACGATGTTGGATGTAGGTACTCTGTAGAGTGGCAGAAGAGAGGACTGCCTCGAAAAAATAAGACCAGATGAAATTGACTCAATAATTTGCGCAGTAATTCCCGAAGTAAATCTAGAAATAGTGAAGAAGAACATGATTCATGGACCATGTTGTGATCTCGATATGCATTACGCGTACGCCGACCGATATTTTGACGCCTCACAGGTGGCATTTTCTTTAAATTAATAAATAACACTACGATAAAGCTACAAACACACGAAACACCGATATCTTTTGCAAAAAAAGCGGTAAAGACAAAGAGTATTATGATACATTGGGATGACGTATTGTCCATTTGAAGTTGTTAAATGCTCTGTACGTCATTCAGTCACATTCATTCATTCACTCACTTTTCATAACATGATATTTAAAAAAATCATAGGTACTTTACTAAAAATGTCTGTTATTCTTTTAATTTTCTTCTGTACAAACCTTGTCCTGACAATAACAAACTCAAAAAAAAAGAATTATCCAATTTTGTGCAGTCGATCGAAAGATAAGCGCGTACATACATTTCAGTGATTCATTTATATATATATAGATACATATAAAATGCTTTGTCCTGAATGACTGACTGACGGATCAACGCACAGCCTAAACCGCTAATCGTAGAGACCTGAAACTTGGAAGGTGTGTTCTTTGTATGACGTAAGCATCCGATAAGAAAGGATTTTCCGACCGATTCTATCCCTAAGGGAATGAAAAAGGGGGGCAAAGTTTGTATGGGACAACGTGATTCTTTGGTCCAATCTACTTCAAATTTTGCATATACCTTTTTAACAGAATTGATGGAAGACGTGTTTCGTATTTTATTGAAATTCATCCCCTAACGGGGTTAAAAAGGGGTAGAAAGTTATTTCGGCGGTGATTTGCTTCGAAGTTGATATCAATACTCCTTAGTGCTTTTGATTTAAATTACCTACATTTTATTTTGACACATCATATTATAATACTCAATCCGACTTTATTCAAAAAAGGTTGAGCTCACTTAAAAACAGCAAATACTCTTTAAAATTGAAATATCTTGAAAGTCAACGTACTATAAGGTAGTAAGTAGTACCTCATTTGAAGGTTTCAGAGGTTATAAATAAATAAATGCGTTTATTGCTTTCAAAAACTACACTTTTAGGACACGGCCTCATAGGTACATAGTTCGAAATTTGAAATGGTAAGGACTAGAACATTTTGGTTATATTTATATTTTACGAATCATTCCATATTTAAAAAAATGTAAAATACAAATATAAAAGAATATTTAAATAAGCTTAATACGCTTAATTTGCTAATAAACTTTTTATATATATAAAAAATGCTGTTTGTCGCGCTAAAACTCGAAAATGGCTGGACCGATTTGGCTAATTTTGATTTTGAAATATTTGTGGAAGTTCAGGGAAGGTTTAAACGGTGAGAAACATAAATAATATAATACTAAAAACGACAATTTAATTTTCCAATACAAAAAGATTTGTTTGTTTTGTTGTCATTGAAACTGTCTAAAGCGGTACGAAGTCCGCCGGGTCAGCTACTTTGCTATAAACAGGGATCGGAATAGGCAGAGTGAATTTACTTAAACTTTTAACTTTTTTTTTCCATACCATTGTCTAAACAACATAAGACAATATAATTAGCGTCTACCTGTTGCCGTTATTAATATCGAGCAAAAAAATCATGTTTGTTGTTATTTAAGTGAGGCTCCCATGAGCCTCACTTAAATATTTTTTTATAATAAACTAGCTGTGCTCGCGACTTCGTCCGCGTGGAATAGTGACTTTCGGCAGCATTTTTAATTTTTTAGGCTCTTTTCCCGTTTTTGCAACATTTTTCACTGATGCTTCGCTGCTATTGGTCGCAGCGTGATGTTATATAGCCTAAAGCCTTCCTCGATAAATGGACTATCCAACACAAAAAGAATTATTCAATTCGAACCAGTAGTTCCTGAGATTCGCGCGTTCAAACAAACAAACAAACAAACAAACAAACAAACAAACAAACTCTTCAGCTTTATAATATTAGTATAGATGATTAAAAATAAATAAAGAAATAGTTTTTACTTACCGTAAAGTTATCATTATTCTTTCTTCTGGAGGTACAGCCTCTCGCATGTTTGTATCATTTTTCAAAAGGTGTGGTCTTAAAATGTTTACAAGTATTGTAAATGTCGATTTTCTCATTCGATAAAAACTGCGGAATTTATTATCATATGCTGAAAGCTCTCGTGCAGCAACAATCAATCTTTTCTTGTGATTATTTCTAATAAATGGATGGATCCAATAAGCACGTCGCTTTCTACTTCTTACATAATCAAACAATAAAAAATCCTCTTCGTCTGAAGAGAAAGTAAGATAGTCTATAAATTCACCCAACACATCTGGTACCGATGACGCCATGATTTCAACTGAGATTTTACAAAACGATATGTCTACTCGACGATTCGTTGAACAATACGTTTACGATACGACTACGCTTACGACTCGTGTGCGAAGAACCGCAGGTCTCGTACGCGTTGCGTCGTAACGATACGCTTACGGTGCGACTACGCTTACGACTCGTGTGCGAAGGGCCTTAATTAACCACTAGAACACAGAGGCGCGCGGTCTGTATGACTGTGATACTGTCTTATTATTATTATAACATACTTAATATATCAGACTGAGCAATAGACCATGGGGTTACTTTTGAATCGGTAACTAATTCTCACGCTACATTATCAATTTCATGTGAATGTCACTTTTAAAGTCGAGATCACCGGTGAAATTCAAAAATTTCCGGTAGGCTGTTGCGATTAATAAACATCGTAGTATTATATCTATATTCTATGGTAGCGAAATATCATTCACATACACAGACAGAGTGAGAGTATATTTTTATTTAACGATTAACTAAAAGTTAACTTCAACTAGCAGCGCCATCTGTGACTGTGTTTTTGTAGACAAAATTCAAAGTCTCAGGCCCAATATTATACATAATTTACTGGTCTCAAACCCCTGGTTACGGATGGAATGAGAGAAACGGAGCACTGGTGACTAATTCTCACGCAATGATATTAATTGATATGACAGCGTGAGAATTATTCACCGCGCCCCACACAAGTGCCTAGTGACAATTGCATTCGATTTAATAAACGAACTCGACTCGATTTCATATACCTACAACGTGTAAAAAAAAAGGTGTGGTCAAAATGAAAAGATCCAAAAAGTGTATCCGATCTAGAACTTGTATGTGTTGTTATTAAGACATACTTATTAACATAAATTTGTCATGCAATGGTTAATTAAATATTTATAATAATGAAGTTATGCGCGTCAGGCGCGCATAAGCAAGCGCAGTGATCATAAATGTAAGAACACAGAGGTTACTACTAAGAAAATTAAAATGCTTAAATCGGTCTGGTTTGCCTGTAAAATGCAAATCTATGTTTTAAAAGAGGTTACTTTGATATTTTTTTCTCTGTTATAAAAGTTGACAAATCGTGTTTCTGCAACTAGCAAAATGAAGTCAATTGAATAAAAAATCATGTCATCAAAATATCACTTTCATATGTTTTATAATTGTTGGGAAAAATCAAGATCACTGCCGCGTGAATTTCCAATGCGTCGCCTTAAAGTTGATAACAATGTCTTAGTAACTCTGCATACAAGATGAAATGAAATGAAATGAAATACATTTATTGGCACACACTACAAAATTACACGATATTCACAATAACAGTACAAAACAAAGACAAAAGATAAAGTGTGGCCAACTAGGCCTCAGCCTGAGCACATGCTACAGCGACATAGAGCCGCTGCAACGCTGGTATTCTGGAGGGGCCTAAATCGGTGATGTGTCCACAAAACAATGAGGAACCAACATAGACAATAAAAAGAATAAAATGCTAAAACACACAAAAAAAACAATAAATAGGACTCAGCACCATCCTGGCCACCTGCTTGCCTTCCCGTGCTTAAAGCAAAAAATAAAAAAAACACAGAAGTTTGCACTATGATGTTTGACTATGATGATGACTATGATGATATGTTAAGGGTGCGCCGACCAAAAAATACCAAAAATGCAGTTACGGTTAAGTAAATATAATTGAAAATACTATCGTATTAAATGAACAAAATATATATTTAGTATCATAGGAAACGTGTTTACAATTTGTCAGAACCATAATGTCCTAACACGCTATTGTTTTTTCCCCATACAAAATTAGTATGGCCGCGCGGCATCAAATAAATATGGACGACGACATTTCAAATAAAACATATGAAACTTGTCACTTACGGACCCTTAAGATCTAGATCGGATACACGGATCTTTTCGTTTTGACCACACCTTTCTGTTACACGTTGTATATAAATTTTCCTCGTTTCAATACCATACAAATGTTAGTTTAAATACTATGTAAACCACATGCAAACTAACTTAGTGATGAATGCTCTAAGTAAACCAAACATAAATTAAACATAGTTATTACTTTTTTTCAGACAATCACCTCATCTTTCTGGGACGGCGAGGCTGTCAGAAACTACAAAGCGGTTTAAATTACAATTAAGCTAACCTTAATTTAAATATATAGTTTTTAAGTATTTATAAAATAATAAATTGGATTTTTCAAGCTTTTTTTTTGTTTATTGAATTTTTCAAGTTTTTATTTTGTTTATCTGTGTGCCGTCGTACCTTCATGGATATCTTTGTGAATCTATTTATACATACATACAGCTATTTTACTCCAAGATCGATGTGATCGATCATATATTTTTTTTTTTTTTTTACTACTTAATGTAGTAAGGTATAATAATTTGCGTGTGCATGGTCTTCTGTGGCATGGTGTGATAATAATTATGATGATGGATTCCGAAGAGATATCTTTATATTATTATTAATACCTACGTAAAGAGAAAACTTTGTGCCCGTTTTCAAGCACATCGCGCACGGAATAGTGAGATTTGGTATAGTCATGTACAGACGGCAGCAGATCAACCTACCACAAAATGTCAAATTTCTTTAATAAATTTTGAACCTTAGTGTTTGGTTATAAAGATCAAAATCGATTAGAGAAATTTGACAGTTTTGGATAGGTTGATGTGCAGGCGTGTGTACCTATATTATTAGTTCATTAAATATTTATAAAATACAGTGAAACATCATATGTCTACCCGACCCAGCCAGGAGTCGAACCTGGGTCTTCCGCAATCCGGGCTGCACTGACCATTATGCTACCGGAAAGGCTGACGTAAGCACTAAATTTTACCTAGCTGGGTGGGGTAGGCATACAATTTATCACTGTATTTTATAAATATTTAATTCAGCTTAAGTGCAGCAATTAACACTTAAAAATAAAAAGTAATATTTATTAGTCCATATCCATGGTATAGTTAAAGTTTATATGTTGGAATAAGTAGGTATAGGTCGTATCATACATCACACGTATATTTTAAATGCGAAGGTTTGTGTATGTATGTGTGTATATTTGTTGCTTATTGACGCTGCAACGGATGGATAGATTTGGATGAAATTCGGCATACAGATAGTTTATAACCTGGATTAATACATAGGATAATTTTTAACCCGATATTTCCACGGGAACGGAAACCACGCGGGTGAAACCGCGAGCGGCCGCTAGTTACATATAAAATAGTATAGGTAATTTTTGTGACATTGCATTGTACCTATACTATATTACTTGGTGGCCGAGTGGCACTTCTGTGCCTATACCCAAGGTACCGGGTTCAATTCCCAGATCGAGTAAAGTGTGTTTCGTATTTTTCGATGCATAAGTAGCCCGGGTTTGTGATCACCAACCCGCATTTGGCAAGCGTGGTGATTAAGCCATTACCTACTCATAAATTATAGTGATGACTTGATTTCAATGATGGATAAATCTACGTAAATATGATTTTGCATGCTATCACAGTGTTCTTTATACTTAATATAATTAATGGAATCAGGCGTTACTTTGCGGAAATCCATGGTACAAAAAAAAAGTAATATAATGAATATGTAGTGTTAATTCCGCTAACTCACTCGTTTTAAACAGCTTGGATGCAGTACGCACGCACCGCCGCCCTCCCGCCTGCATGTGCAAACTTTCTGCGAGCGGGAGGGCGGTGCGTGCGTACTGCATCCAAGCTGTATAAACGAAGTGAGTTAGCGGAATTAACATTACATATACTTTTTTTTTATTTATACTTAGTTGCATGGACATGCTTCGAGAATCTTAGTGGGGCCTGCCGAGGTTTCCCTCTCGCAGTAACACTTCGACCTATCGGGATCTTCTGTGCAACCCCATCCTTTCACACTCTCTTTCTTCCTCTGTAAAGATAGATGCCATAAGTTTGACAACGTCCTTACGAGCGAAGAACCTAAAGTCCTCCGGTTTCGGATAGGCCGACCCCAGGATTCCCATCCTTTTCCTAGCCAGAGAGTCGCAGTCACACAGTAGTAGTCACACACAGTAGGTGCTGCATTGACTCCGTTTCCTCTCCACATGCCCTACCCAAGCTATTTTGTTGATAGATGCATTCTGTGAAGCATTTGTTTTGTGGCATAGTGCCCTGTCAAGGCACCGATGATGGTTAATCGGCCTGCCTCCTACTGCCTCCGCATATGAACTTACAATTAAAAAGCAGTGTCAAAAATCAGTGCTTATGTCAGCCTTCTCGGTAGCATAATGTCAAAGTCAAAGTCAAAGTCAAATATTCTTTATTCAAATAAACTTTAGAAAAGTGCTTTTGAATCGTCCATAATTTTTTTACCTACTACCCATTCAGGACTTCTATTTTTTAGCTGTGGAGAAGAATGGGCGCAAGAAACTCCACAGCTTTAATTCAATATGTAACGACATTTACAAAATTATATGCCGTTACGTTACCAAGTTATACAAGTTTAAAAACCATTAACAATATTTTGGATTAGAAATAGATTGGAGCATTTTAAACCCATGATGTTTTGTCTTCAATGTAATCAGACACTTTATAATAAGCTTTTTTATAAAGCTTTTCTTTAATAGCGATTTTAAATTTATTAATATCTAGTTTTTTGGATATTACTTGGAACTTTATTGTAAAAACGTACACACAGGCCTCTAAATGAATTATTTACTTTGTGGAGCCTAGTATTAGGTACTGCTAGTTTGTTTTTATTTTTAGTGTTTACATTGTGAATATCACTGTTATTAGAAAAAGTTTCAATATTTTTATAAACATACATTAGGTTCTCGTAAATATATTGTGATGCAACTGTAATTATATTAATATCTTTAAATCTCTCCCTAAGAGAATTACCAGCTTTTAGGTTATAAATTGCTCGAATAGCCCGCTTTTGCAGCACAAAGATAGTTGAATATCGGCAGCATTACCCCACAGTAAAATGCCGTACGACATTACGTTATGGAAATAACTAAAGTAAACAAGTCTAGCTGTTTCAATGGTCAGTGAAGCCGCCCGGATTGCGGAAGAGCCAGGTTCGATTCCTGGCTGGGTTAGGTAGGCATTTAATTTTTTCACTGTATTTTATAAATATTTAATTTAGCTTCAGTGCAGCAATCAGCACTTAAAAATAAAAAGTAATATTTATTAAGTATAATGTAAAGTAAATGTACTTATAAAGTATAAGTATAATATAAGACTAGTATAAGTATAACTCGCTCGTCTCATTGCCGTCTCCGAGAGAGAGTCAGGCCACTGGCTCCAGGCATTGCCATCTGCCAATGTGTCGGTACCTTGTTGGACGGGCCGTCTCTTACTCTAGCGGTCTGCCTCCGTTTAGGCGCCAGATTAGTCCACCCTCACCGCTGTGTGTGTGGGGAGGCTGTTGAAGAAATTGTCAGACACTGCCTCTCTTGCGCTCGTAGTGCTGGCCGTATGATGCGTCACTCGACACTAAACAGCATCATCTGCAGTGCTTTTGCCACCATTGGTTTACCGGCTGCCTTAGAGCCAGCTGGTATCTTTCGCAGTGATGGCAAGAAACCTGACGGAATGACCATTGGGCCCTGGAAGCTTGGCAGGCCGTTGGTGTGAGATGCAAACATGCTAACACCGTGGCTCCCTCGCATGTTCGCGCCACTTCACTTCATGTGGGGGCTGCTGCGGTAAGCGCTGAAAATCGCAAACGGCACAAATACGCAAAACTAGGTCGAAATTATTTATTTGTTCCGTTTGCGTTGGAAACAATGGGTCAATGGGGGCAAAGCAGCTCGTAAAAGAGTTAAGAGCTCGCCTTAACGAGGCCTCCGGTGACAAGAAGGCTGGCAGCTACCTCTGCCAGCGCCTTGCCTCTGCAATCTAATAAGCTTGGCAATCCAAAGGGGATGTTTCCAGCATTCTTGGGACCGTTCCCATGAGCCCACAGTTGGAAGACATCCTTTATTTGTAGGTCTTTAGTTTTTAATTTTCCAATTATTTTTCTGTTTTTTTCAAGTTAACAGGTTCACTGTCCAAAACTTATAATAATGGTTAAATCAATTGTTACAGACCATATGTGGTCTGCGGGACAGTGAACCTGTTAAGTTACGTAATGTAATGTAATGTAATGTACTTAGTTTATGTAATATTTACCATATAAACAATTTTTATGAAAAATCCTTAAATTTTTAGTGGGTATAATCCCGAATGTGGTAGATAGGGTACCGTTCATGGAACCCTGGAAAATTGTTAGCTTGACGAAAAGTAAATGTACGTAAATATGATTTTGCATGCTATCACAGTGGTCTATATACTTGGTTGCATAACTATGTTTCAAGCAATTCTGCAGTCTCCTTACTTGTGTCATAGTCCACCACTGGGTCAATGTTCGTAAGCGATATACCTACGAAATAGTTTTATCAATTCGATATCAGCACACGCGCGCACACACACACAAATAAGTAGACGTACCTACCTGGATGGCGTTCTATTTTTATCAAGTTACAAGATTAGAGAAATAGTTATAAATTTACGGACGCACTGATTTCATTTTATTTACGAGCACTACACTTCGGCTTTGTAAAGACTGTAGTAGCATTGCACAATTTAAAAATAATGGCCTACCTTGGAAAGACATTCGCCGTAGAGAGTGAAAAGAACTATGTTGAGTTCATCAAATCTTTGGGTGAGTGACTTACTTATATTTAAAAATATTTTGGCATAATAAAATTGATAAAAATAAGAAAAAGTGTTCAAAATTTCCATGACCGGACACAGATACAGATATGAACAGAATTGATTTTGTAATTTTTAAATATTTTCAATATAGTACTATTGTTATGGTTTTATATAATTTTATACAAATTTTGTTGCAAACAATACACAATTTAAAAAAAAATTAAAATGTTGAAAAAAATCAAGGAGCGGGATTCGAACCTGCACCCCATGACATGCCTGGTCAGGTGCACTACCAACTATCCTATCGTGGCTCTATCTATATTATTGTTACTAGAAATGCAAATAAAATTCAAAACTATTTATTGCATGCCACAAAGTTTTTCTTTAAATTCTAATAAATTTAAGTAATCCTACAAAAGACGCACATACTTCACGCAGCATATAAAAAATATTAAGTATAGCCACAAAAATAACAACAAAATTTCCATACATCCCAGATCTCCCCGAAGATCAGACTGCCAAGTTCGCCGCTTACAGGCCCAAAACGAAATTAGAAAAGGAAGGTGACACCTACAAGGTCACCACTGAGACCCCTGAAGGCAGCAAGGTCGTTGAGTTCAAGTCCGGAGTGCCTTTCGACGACCAAGTCAAACCTGACCTGACGGTAAGCATTATTAAAACCAATCCATTATATGCACAAATTGGTGAAGGTCGCGGGAAGCCGCTGGATGCGAGCAGCACAATACCGGTCGTTGTGGAGATCCTTGGGGGAGGCCTTTGTACAGCAGTGAACGTCTTTTGGCCGAGATGATGATATGGACGATGATGACGACGCAGAAAAAAACCATTGATATACACGTTACACAAGACATATACAAAGGTGAGCTTATCTCTAGAATAGATAGCTTCCTTCCTTATATAAAAAAAAGCTAAACTTAAGGACACAGCCAAAGCCTTTCTTTAGTTTTAATGAAAAAAGTAATTAATTCGGTCCAGTTTTGGAGGAGGAATCAGGGGACTACGAAACGTTGATTTTGTCTACTTTTCATACATATTTTTAATTCAGTCGACCTTAGTGTTTCCTCTTAAAGAAGAAAAATGTCGATGACTGGATCCTGTCGAACATAGCAGTGCTATTCTATAAACAAAACAGCGTCGACCTCGACATTGAACTCGCTCATAACTTGCAAACGAATGTAGACTTTATTACTGTTTAAAAGTAGGTTAAAATTCGTTTGCATGCTATGAGCGAGTTCAACGTCGAGTTCGACGCTGTTTTGCTTAGAGAATAGCGCTGCTGGTGCCACTACCATATGTAGTACATCATATAAGAAGTTTAATATCATTGTCTTTGGTTTTCAGTTGAAGACTGTATACACCGTCAAGGGAGACACAGTCACCCAGGTGATGGAGACGGATGGCAAGACTGCCACCTTTAAGAGGGAATACTCCCCGGACACACTTAAAGTGGTAAGTTGACATAATTACTAGATAGTTTTTATTTTTCTAACGTTTAATCACTAGGACTTTATTTCACCTAATGTTAAGTGACGATAAGATAAGGCCGAATGTGGAAGCGCACTTTAACCCGAATCCTCAACTACTTATTGAGGCACTGGCTATCTTATCTCTAACTGTCGGCACATATATTTATTTCCAAGTGATTATGGGACGATAGCTGCACATAAAAAATCGGTTATGGTCTCATTTTGAAGAGCTCCAGCCGTAGATGTGCAGAAAAATAAAGAAACCTGTCATAGGTTTCGAAATTCCTAAAACATCTGTTGAATAAACGCGAAGTTTTGCGGGCGACCCACTGTAACAATGAATGCTACAAACATTGATGTTATGGCGACATTTTTAGATGAAAATGATGGTAGCTAAGCTATCCAGGTGGACAAACAAGCCCTACCACCAACCAAACCGATTACCGATTTACTGCCTCAATAATTCCATCGCAAACTAAATTTCTTTGTCGCACCACCTAAAAATGGATTTCCGTCCCAGCACACGTAGGTATTTGCTTGATTAGATTGAATTGACTTTTGAACTGGATATTATACCAGTTGTCCTTACGTCTGGACTCCATTTCCACTTAACATCAGGTGGAGTAGAGTCATTTGCCGAGCTATGTATTAAAAAAAAAACATTAATTAATATCATAGCGTGAGAATTAGTCACCGGTTTGAATTAATCACAGGGTGTTTCGTCCGAAAAGTTCGATCACGTAAACGATAGCGAGAATTACAAATTTTAGTTTAAAAAGTACTTATTTATGTCATACAAATGATTACCATAATTATTACTTTTTTCAGACAATCACCTCATCTTTCTGGGACGGCGAGGCTGTCAGGTACTACAAAGCGGTTTAAATAATTAAGCTAACCTTAGTTTAAATAAGTAGTTTTAAGTACATATTTATAAAAAAATAAATTGGATTTTTTCAACCTTTTATCTTTGTTTATCTGTGCCGTAATACCTTCACGGATATCTATAAGTGAATCAGCTATTTTACTCCAAGATAATTATGTGTGATCGATCATATAATTATTAATAAGTAGTAAGGTATAATAATTTGCGTGTGCATGGTCTTCTGTGGCATGGTGTGATAATAATTATGATTATAGATTCCGAATCATTAAATTATTATTAATACCTACGAGAAAACTTTGTGCCCCTTTTCAAGCACATCGGGCACGGAATAGGGAGATTTGGTATAGTTATGCAATAAATCTATATCTATATTTATATCTATATCTATATTATTAGATATTATCTATATATTAAGGTTGGGGAAAAAGTCTTTTCGCATATAGTATGTATGAACTTGTAATAAAATCTCTTTGGCTATATATACTATTTGTATCTAACTGGTTTTGGTATCATTAAAAGTTTAAATTTTAAAGAATATAATTCCAAATTCAAATTAGGAAAATGTGTGATTTTCTTTTGTTTTTCTTACTGTCAAGATGAGTGAATCTAATGAAGAAATTCGATACATTTTAAATTTTACTACAATAAATGTCAAAAACAAAGGTCAAAAAATGTAAAAAGGCAACGCAAGCCGCGAAAAAAAATTGCGATGTTTATGGACCTAGTGCAGTGTCTGTGAGAGTAGCACTTTTTCAATCCGGAATTTTTGATGTCAAAGATACACGTCGCTTTGGTCGCCCTATTACGGATAAAATGGATGCCATTTTTGAAAATCGATGCAAGATCGGCATATCAGTAGTCACGACGTAGCTGAAGAACTGAGAATTGACCACAAAACAGATTTGGCGCATTTGAAAAATACTGGGTACACTAAAAAGCTCGATATTTGGGTATTTCACCTCACTGAAAGAAACGTAATGAACCGTGTACTCATTTGTGATTCTTTATTACGACGTAATAAAACCGAACCGAACCATTTTTGAAGAAGCTGATAACTGGTGATGAAAAGTGGATCACGTACGACAAGAACGTGCGAAATAGGTCGTGGTCAAAGGCCGGTCAGGCTTCATAGACTGTGGCGAAACCCGGGTTAACTCGCAAAAAGATGATGCTGTGTGTGTGGTGGGATTGGAAGGGCATTATTAATTATGAGCTGTTACCACCAGGCAAGACCATCGATTCTGAACTCTACTGCGAACAACTGAGAGAAAGCGGCCGGAATTAATCAACAGAAGGGGTGTGGTTTTTCATCATGATAACGCTAGACCTCACACATCTTTAGCCACTTAGTAAAAATTAAGAGTTTGGCTGGGAGTTGTTAATGCATCTGCCGTATAGTCCTGACCTTGCACCCTCAGATTTCCACCTGTTTCGGTCTCTTCAGAAATTTTTAGGCCAGTGTCAGCTGACTGCCAAAACCACTTGTCGCGGTATTTTGATCAGAAGCCCCAAAACTATAGCAATGGGATCATGTATATTCGGTAGGTATGAGAATCGGTCGTAATCTATTTTTCATACCCATAAGTGTTAAGGGTGATCCACCCCAAAAATAATTTTGTTTTTGGTTTTTTTTCCAATACAAAATGATTTGTTTTGTTGTCATGGAAACTGTCAAAGCGGTACGAAGTCCGCCGGGTTAGCTAGTATACCTATATTATTAGTCCATGACGATTTGCCGGTTCACACGCGCTTTATATCAGGTACCTACAGACATGTACCTGGGCGCTTCTCCCCACTACCACGGCCCGGTCAACCCGAGCCGAGGTCCGAGCCTTTAGAGTTGTTGGCTTGAGAGACCCTTGGGTTGTTTCACCCCCGATCCGATCTGAACCCCTCGGAGAATATAGTAGGGCACGGGGACACGCACTAGTGCGTGATGCTGTTCCCTCTAGAAAACCTCTGAAGGTGATTCGTTTTATACGGCTTAAGGAACCCTTTAAGTTTCTCGCCGGCCCCAAAAAAGCACGGTGAAGCTAAAAATGCCGTCTGAGGCAATCAGAAAACTATCTCCAAAAAAAAAAAATTCCATGTCCATAGTAGAGTTAAAGTTTATATGGAAGAGTAGGTATAATAATATGTCGTATTAAACATTACATATAAAATGTATAGTTAATTTTTTGACATTGCATTGTACGTCCAAATAAAAAAATTAGGTCCCTCGTATCGTGGGGTATCCGAATCACCCCCATGTATATCGCGCGGCTTTTCATAGCTTTCGAGTGATGATTTTATTTCTGAGATTTTTCGACCTGTCCAAAATAAAAAATTCTAAAAGAAAAAAGTAGAAGACTTAGGGCTCTTCCAATTTAGACGTTTGTTGCGAATAAAACAGTCGCGCGCGACCGTTTTAATAAGGAACGCACTGCAAACGTGCATTAGCCGACCGACAACAAACGTCTATATTGCAAGAGCCCTTAGGGCTAAAGTAAAGTAAAAGACAATCTTTGTCTAAAGAAAAAAAATTACGTTTGGTGAATTATGGCTTAAACTTTCAACTTTAAATTAAAAAATCTGTACAGGTGACTTTATGGCTCTCAAGAACTTAGGTCTTAAGAATGCGCCAGACTCTTAGCTTTCATAATCATAAAAAAAAATAGTAGATATTTAATGGGGCTACTTTGGCTAAAATCAGCCTTCAAAGACAGCGACGTGGAAAATTCAAAAAATTTGCTATCTCATTAAAAAAATGTTTTGGCCACTTTATCATTCCTGTCAAAAAAACAATAAACGAGTTTGATGAAAACTAAAAACACTGCGTAGCCTAATATTTTAAATAATATAATTATTTCAAAGTATAAGCTTTAAACCAGATCTAAATACTCAAAAAAAAATGGAGAATTAAAAAAATAGGCATTTTGCCAACCTTTTTCGTGATTTTCCTTTTAATTATGGCGTAAATAAAATTATTAGTTAAAATTAAGCTCCTTCAAAGTTTAGAGATACGACGAAGGGATGTTTTTTTGCGGTAAACACGCAAACTTGTGTTTTGGAAGGGCTAAAATGAAGTTTTATGGTCAGATGAGTCACGATTTGAGCGATCTGGATTATTCAATATTCATAATTACCACACGTGGGCGATTGAAAATTAACACGAAGTGAGCTTCAACGTTTCAACATCGTTTCAGCGTTAACTTGTGGTCTGGTATCCTCAATGGTGAACTAATTGGTCCGTTTGAACTGCCCGTCCAGACTTGCAACGGAAGAAACATCCCCCAACAGACGGATCGGACCAATTGGGTGGCCTCCACGATCACCTGGGTGCCAAGTGCGAGTTTCATGCGCCATTCGATCACGTTAACGAAAACGAGAATTTGTATGGCAAAATGTTAACTCTCCTCGTATGCCGCCAGGAGGCGCTGCTTCAATGCCATACTAATTTTCGTTTTCGTAAACGTTATCGAATGAATACGGATAGTAAACAAAACTCACACTAGGCACCCTGACCTCAACCCGATAGATTTCTTCATTTGGGGCTATTACAAGGAAACAGTAGGTATACGACCGAGACCGTTCAAGTGAAGAAGAGCTGAGGCAGAAGATTGCAGAAGCCGAACGTGTCGTGAGAGAGAACAGAGAGGCTTTTAGACGATTAAAAGACAATTTCTTAAGTGGTGTAAAATGTGTATTGCTGCTGGAGGAGGCCAGTTTGAGAAAACCTTTTGTAAATTATAAATAAATATTTTCACATTATAATCTGTGTTTTATTAACAAAACCACTTCTTACTTACAACTATTCTTACCTAACCACTGAAAAAATTTTTATTGGTGAGTTTTCAGTATGATTATCATTAATTAAACTTAGGAACGATAAAATGGCCAAAAAATTTGTTCTTTATCAAATGGCTAATATAATTATAAGAATTTTTCACCTCGCTGTTTTTGAAAGCCGTTTTTAGCCAAAGTAGCCCCATTAAGTACTAATTTTTTGTAATGATTATGAGAGTCTTGCACATTCTTAAGACCTCTTGAGAACCATAAAGTCACCTGTTCAGAATTTTAATTTAAAGTTGAAAATTTAAGTCATAATTTATCGAACGCAAATATTTCACTTTTAACCAACATTTTCATAACTTTTTTACCAATAACCAAAACTTAATAACTAAAAAAACACCGGAAGAACGCACCGATCCGGTGAGGAAGAAGGCTATAGCTTTCGATATTGCTTTCATAGGCGGTACGACGACGATGACGTCATAAACTTTAAATGTAGCCAAAGTAATCGGTTAGGCGGTCGGGGGCTGGTCGTGGGGGTAGGAAAAAACGCCCAGTGAAAAAAGAGACGATCAATGGTGCCACTACCTTACCGAGCTATTTGTAACAGCTATGATTGTTTCAAGTCTGCTAAATCAATAACGTTTCAACAGTGTGTCGGTAAAATCAAATTAGACCTATAGGAAAATTGTAACTATTACTTATTCTGTGATCGAGGTCCTGACTGACCTGACAGTATGACCCTCAGAACAATACTAAAGCTTTAGTTATTATTCTGAGTATGAGTGAAGTATGACCATAGCTAGGTACTTAGAAAGTTTGGTACCTAGATCTTTGTGGGATGCAAAACCCCCAACCCCTCGAGTAGATATCTCAGTAAAGATGTGGGGCTTTACGGGCGGACTTCTAGAGAGAATTTGAAAAGTGATGTTGCACTGTTTTGCTTCATTTGCCAACACTCATGCACACTCACAAACACTTAACGGTTAATAATCCACCATTATTTCACATTAATATTCGACTTAGCACAACTTTTAGAAAACAAAACAAATCCGCAGACATGACTCTTCACTTTCCCGCCAAGAAGCCTCGATAATGGCTTAGAGCATTAAATCATAATGCTCTAAGCTTTATGGATAAAATTATCAAAGTCTAAGCTATAAGGATATTGGGTGTTATTGCAGAATTTGGAAGCATATTTTTAATTATTCGAGTAGGTACTACGATCCTTAGAGCATTAAACCAATGCTCTGGTACTATATAATCCTTATTATAATATTATTAGTGTAGAATAAAACACATAAATAACAATATTTATGGCATCGTATTGATATACGTATGTAATCTTTATTACAAATTATATTCAAATTGTATTAAACAAAGAAATGTTATTTAAAAAAGTCTAAAACGTAGAATCGGAACGCATCGTAGAGCCATCCAGTGCTACCAACATAGTGGTGATAATAATCAAACGTAAATTTATGCGCTTGAAGCGCTATATCAAAGAAGTTTATAAAATTATGTTTCATTTTTTTCTAAATAAAAATAACAATGCTCGATACGACCCTAAATAAATAATAATAACTGTTTTAACGAGAGAAAGTTTATTGTTGTCGTTTGACGCACAGTTAAAAGCTTATTAGGAGCTTTAAGGTTTATTATTACTTAAATAAGATTGTGGAAGTTAGCCAGGCGGATTAAGAAAACTTTATCACCAACCAAACGCAGTACAAACTCTGGGTCTGCGATCGGTGCGGTACTCTTAACCATTAGACCACAGAGCCAGTTACGTTACGACTTAAAGAAGCAAAAGAATTACCTTGGGATAGAGATGAATGGAAAATGCTTCACCAACAAGAGCGTGGCTCTTTAGTTAAAGAGAAGAAGATGTAAAGTAATTCAGCAAGTAAGCGAAGCAAGTTGCAAATCTAGCGCTTTGATGTTGCTAACTTATCTGACATTTTGTCGAAAACGTGTTGTGTTGGCAATATTGTTAATTACATTGACTTGACATGACGTTTGACGTTTCTAAGTGAAAATAATTACCTATTTATTTAAAATCTGAATAAATAAATTCGGCTTAGATTCAAGAAATCTGTAAAGGTACCTACATCGTCATTCATATCTTAACAATATCTTTATAATAACAAGACCTTTTCGGAACAATCATGTCGAAACAGAGTTCGAGACTTGATGCAAGAAAAGTGGTAAGCCCAATCCAATATTTATTTTGTTAATTTTCGGAGTACACACACACAATACTCAATTCAATACTTTATTGCTTAAACTTTACTGGATTAGATGCATTGTATTTAATATTATGTTATAAACAGCTTTCATCATACACTCTGTAAGGTACAGCAAAATCTTCATTCATCATCATCATCTCAGCCAAAAAACGTCCACTGCTGGACAAAGGCCTCCCCCAAATCATCATGGGGGGTATTTGCCGTAATCGCCACGCTTGGCAGGCGGGTTGGCGATCGCAGTAGGTTGAGGGTCACCTCAGAGAGATGCTGCTGCCCATCCTCTGGATTGGTCCCTTAGTCGGCTTTTACGACACCCACGGGAAGAGATGGGGTGGTGCAATTCTTTATCCCTGGCACCACACAGGGAAATCTTCATTAGTGGGTGGTAATTTTTGTCTCTCTTTAATACTATTGAATTTTCTCAGAATTCAGAGCTCCTAACAATGACTTACGGCGCTCTGGTGACCCAACTGCTAAGAGATTGGGAGAATCCTGATGAAGTGAACAAACAGTTGGAGAGAATCGGATACAACATAGGAGTGAGGCTTATAGAAGATTATCTGGCTAGAACCTATTCTTGCAGATGCCTTGACATGAGAGAAACCGCTGACAAAGTTCAGCATGCTTTCAAGTAATTGTTTTTGTTTTTTAATGTATGTAGAAAACAATAATGAAGTTCAATTCCATAAATGGATCTACTTGTGTTACATTAAGGTTGCAATTAAGTCTGTCTCAATTTTCTAGTGTTGGTTGTTCTCAATTTGTATTTAATGATAAACAAAGCAGGAGTGTTTCTCATTCCCCACTGGAATTACACTTGATGATTGATCTCAAATGTTTTAAGGGGGTATAAAAATAATAATCACATTTATAGCGAGAGGGGACCAAGGAAAAGGTAAAAGGGTATTTACAATATAATTTAAAAAGACATTTGAGTTTAGTCAGTCATAACTCTTTGTTGAAAGTCCTATTTCTTTATTATTTTATTTTATTATTTACTTATTCCTATTCATAATAATAATATATCTCATATTTTTTTTCATAGTACAAAATTTTGTGAAATTGTTTCAGAATTTACGCAAACATGTCACCGACAATTTCAAATTGGAGTAGTGCAGGTGACGAGTTCTCCCTTGTGTGGGACCACTGTCCACTCAGCGACTTTGCTGAGATGCCACCAAACGTTGCCGTGAAGTACTGTTCATTGATGCCTGGTGCTATCAGGGGTGCTCTGCAAATGGTGCAGCTTGATGTTCATTCCTGGTTCGTTCAGGTAAATAAAAACTCAAATGATCTAACTAACTATCATTATTATTTCTCATGGGGGCGTCGCCAGCCAGACGGACGATCCACCCGCATTGTTGCAGGCCACTTCATCCTTTTCCCCGTATTTAACTAACTGTCATACTCCACACCCTGTGCCTTGGAAGACACAGAAAGCCGTTGGTACCAACTCACTCCTCTGTAAATGGTGCAGCTTGATGTTCATTTCTGGTTTGTTTAGGCAAATGCTTTCCTAATTTTCTTTTCATACAGTTAGTTTTGTAGAGCAACGTATTGCAACATAAAGTACATTCCTGGTAAGTGTTTGTAGTAGAATGTGATTCCACTACTTATTAACTTACTCACTAAATAACTACAGTGTGTATGTGGCTATGTGCACCATTTTTCATGTTTTTAAAAATTGTGTTGTGTATTAGTATAAACAAATTGGTAATTATTTAAAATTTACTAAATCAAATCAAACATTCTCTTATATTTATGGCATTTTTTTAATTTCATCGTACTTGTTCAATCTCAGAAGATACTGGTCCGACTAACAATCTAACTTGAGTTTCTTATTTTTGTAAACAATTCATTGTAAGCGCCATCTACTGACTCAAGCTTACTTACCCTTACAGCTGTATAGGGATACATGATCTTACAAACGCTCAATAGATGGCGCTACTAAAATACACTTTAGTTCTAGACAATTTATATAGATGGCGCGACTAAATTCGAACTTTTCCTCGTTTCTCTTTGGTGCCGATGCGATGCAATGCCTAAGTGCAATGCAGTCAAAAATATAAGCTTTTACTGGTTTTTTTAATATAAGTACTTATTTTATGATACTTCGCCGACTATGATGGACGCTTACGACTTCTACGCCCGTACCTACTAATAAACTAATCTATGCTTCGAATTGTTATTCCGTGTTTGTCTCTTATTTGAAATGAACTAATGAAATTTATATAACGGGACGCAACTCAATGGTACAGTGGTAAACGCACTCGGTTTGCGATTACTAAGGTTAAGCAACTTTCGCAAAAACCGGTCATCGGATAGGTGACCAAAAATTTTTCTTCTCGAGCTCCTCCGTGCTTCGGAAGGCATTTAAGGCAGTTGGTCCCGGGTGCATTAGCAGTCGCTAACAGCCATCAATCCGTGTGGTGGTTTATGGCCGGTTCTCCTTATCCTAGGGCAGGCTCGTGCCCCAGCAGTGGGGACATAGTATGATGTCAGTAAAACACGGAATATCTATTTCAAGTTTATTTTGATGCCCTATAATTTTCACAGGAGCTAGTATATTTTACCAAAAACTTATTAAACCTGTCATTTTATTTCAGGATCAGCTGAAAGGAGATGCCGTAACAGAACTAAGAGTGAAATTGATAAAGCGATTGGAAGACGCAGTGCCGGCTGGGGAAGACTAAAATTAAACGTCAGTGACGTCATTAAAAATGGCCGTTTTTATTAACGTCTTATTTAAACATATGTAAAAAGCCCTTAACTATCCCACTGCTGGGCAAAGGCCTCCATCGTTGAAATCAAGTCATCACTACAATTGGCAAGAAAAAAATGTATAATACAATTTCTGTTTTGGGTGAAGTTAAAATACAGTACCTTGAAGTGTTGTACTGGGCATCAAGTCTGCTAAGTTAATGGCTTCTCAATTGTGTGTCGCTAGTCGAGTCGGTAGTCTGATTTTGACACTTAGGATTATGGCAAAATGGTCAAAATCAGACCACAGACACAATAGCATAATCGCGTCCCTGTAGTTCTGTAATAGCGTTAATATTAGATATATGCTCCCTCATGTCTGAATGATTGGTATCTGTATCTGTATTTTAAGAGAATGTATTTATTTAAAGCATATTTTCGTTACTGTTAAAAATATATTTTGTTGTAATTTCCAAACCGCGCGAAGCTAACTTCTTGACTATTAAATTAATGTTTAATTTATATAGTATTACTGGCTGACCCAGCGGACTTCGTATCGCTTTGACAGTTTCTGTGTAAACAATACAATCAAATCGTGGAACATTTTGTAACGGAAAATTAAATTGTAAAAAAAAAATTTAGGGATGGACCCTTAACATTTAGGAGATGAAAAATAGATGTTGTCCGATTCGCAGACCTAACCGATATGCACACAAAATTCACGAAAATCGGTCAAGCCATTTCTGAGGAGTATTAGATAAATCTGTAGTTAATGAAAAAACACAACTTTAAAGTATCTATTTGTTTTAAATACTTGTAAAACTTTTAAATAATAGTAAATTGTATTATCGCATTGCTAAATTACGAGCTATACAGGATATTTTTTTTACTAGTGCACAAATTTTCTGGAGCGACTCAGAATCGGTAAGTAACAACATGGGTTGAAATATGTCAAACATTTTTGGGCTTCCCATACTTTAGCGAACACTTGATTATCCTGATTTGTATGAAGAGTCAATATTTTTGACACATTTCAACCCATGTTACTATGAGAAAGTTGAAATGAAACAACTTTTACGGATCTACTCGCGTTTATTTTACACATTACTTATTTAATGTTTATCCTGACGTTTCGAACCCTTTGCAGGGTCCGTGGTCACAGGGACCTCTCTCTCCCTGTGACCACGGACCCTGCAAAGGGTTCGAAACGTCAGGATAAACATTAAATAAGTAATGTGTAAAATAAACAGTCTCCCTGTGACCACGGACCCTGCAAAGGGTTCGAAACGTCAGGATAAACATTAAATAAGTAATGTGTAAAATAAACGCGAGTAGATCCGTAAAAGTTGTTTCATTTCAATGTGTAGTGTTCGCGTAAACTTTAGAAAACAATATGAGAAAGTTGTTTACACGCTTCTGAGTCGCTCCAGAAAATGCTCCAGAAAAGCGCACTGGTAATAATTATCCTGTATATTCATGATAAAAGTTACGGCTTTTATCCATCGGTGCCTTGACAGGGCACTATGCCACAAAACAAATGCTTCACAGAATGCACCTTTCAACAAATAGTTTGTGTAGGGCATGTGGAGAGCAAACGGAGTCAATGCAGCACCTACTGTGTGACTGCGACTCTGGCTAGGAAAACAATGGGACTCCTGGGGTCGGCCTATCCGAAACCGGAGGACTTCAGGCTCTTCGCTCCTAAGGACCAGGTTATGGCATCTATCTTTACAGAGGAGGAAGAGTGAAAAGATGGGGTTGCACAAAAGATCCCAATGGGTCGAAGTGTTGCTGGGAGGTGGGGGCCTCGGCGGGCCCCACTAAGATAAGATAAGCAGATACGGCTTTTAACCGGCGCGCCTGCGGTCTAGTAAAACTATTATCAGCCTCACTAGTCCACTGCTGGACATAGACCTCTCCAAGTACACGCCACTGAGCACGACCCGCGGCTACTCTTATCCAGCTATTGCCAGCCACCTTGCGAAGATCGAAGTCTGAGGGCGTCCTACACTACTTTTGCTGATATGCGGTCTTAAACTCTTTGCCTCATTGGTTAGTCTAGCCCTTTGGATATCAATGTCATTTCCAGTTTAACCTTGTTTGATTGATATAAAGTTGAAAATCAATTAAAATATTGATGTGTAGGTAAGATTGGTTTTATCACTACGCTTGCCAAATGCGGGTTGGTGATTACATACCCGGAATATGCTTCGAAAAAGCTGGGAGTTCAACCCAGGACTTACGGATTCCGCGCCTAGCGTTTTGCCGCTCGGCCACGCACCGATGCGTTGATACGATAATATTAATATTAAGTAAATATATTATCTACTTGTAAGAGCTCTAAGACTAGAATTATATTTATCTGCAATAAAGACTTCTTATTTAGTTTGTACTTTTTATTTATCATAGCTATACGCTGCTGCTCGAGGAGCTCGATGGCGCAGTGGTTAACGCGACCGGTCTGCGAGTGCTGAGGTTAAGCAACTTTCGCAAAGGCCAGTAATCGGATGGGAGACCAAAATTTATCATATCGAGCTTCTCCGTGCTTCGGAAGGCACGTAAAGCCGTTGCTCCCGGCTGCATTAGCAGTCGTTAACAACCACCAATTTGAACTGGGCCCGCGTGGTGGTTTATGGCCCGTTCTCTCCCTATCCATCCATAGAGAATTCAAATTTAAAATCATTTATTCGGTTTAGGCTACAAGTAGCTCTTGTGAATGTCGCTATGCCATCGGTTCGTAAGTCTACTCTGGGCGGGAGATCATGTACTGAGAAGAACCGGCAAGAAACTCAGCAAGTGTCCAGATCTTTTCTCCCTTACAGCGTCAAAAATATTGGAAAATGCCCTATCATAGCAGGACACTTTCCATTACAAATAAACAAAAAATATAGAAGACAACCACAACATGAAAAAAACAAAATTAAAAAATCTAAGTTATCAAATTTACACCAGGTAAAAGTTTCAATTTCCACAATGTCATACAGTACCACTACAGTACTCTAGTAAAAGTCAAAAATTGTTTAAGAAAAATAAAGTCAAACTATAGTAATTAATTAATACTAACAATAAGATAAGTATGCAAGAGCAGACCAGCCTCCACAGGCGGCAGGGAAGGCTCGTGCCCCAGCAGTGGGGACATAAAATGAGCTGATGATGATGCGTTGCTGGTGCGTTATTCTGTGCCCGTGGGAGGATGTCTACGTATGCGTTGCGCGAGCGCGTTTTATGAGTCTTGCCTTGCTGAGACAACATCACATACATTGTTCTGATCCCAAGGTAAGTAGCTAAAGCACTCGTTTCAGGGAAATCAGAAACAACGACGGGTACCACAACCACCTAGACCCGACAATATCGTAAAGTTCGTTTTCGACGTTGACCTGACCGGGAATCGGACCCGGGACCTCGGAGTTAGCGCCGCCCAAAGTCCGGCGTGCAAGCCACTCGGCTACGGAGGTCGTCGATTGGATACTTATGTACTGCCGTACAACAAACCCTTATCACACAATTGCGAGTATCATCGAATGTAAAAGTGCTTCTGAAATTCCAACTAGTGGAAATCATAAAGTAGTTACAGTATCGATGTATCAATGCACCAACAGTCCCTTTCATAGACTTGTTGATGGCTAATTGGCACTCCCAAGAGAAGACCTATCGAGAAAACAATACGTAGTTATCATTATGAGAGAATACAGTGATCAATTGGCCTACAATTGTTAGGTATATACACTAATTGTTTTATGGCGCAACAGTTTTAATTAAACGTAAAAGTGAATTCAGAAAAATCCTTGGTTAATTTTCAATAACCTGCATAGGTAGTATGGTCCTAGTATAGGACCTACCTATCTGTATAAGAAAATATATGAGCTACTCTAATCTAAAATACTTACTAGGTAATATAAGAATACGAGCACATTAATATAACCTCGGCGAAAAATTGGTCCGATTTGTAGATACTTGGACGCCCAATATAACCACATAGTGCCACAGAACAATTTAATTTCTATTGTGTCTGGTTTAAGAACAAATAAGTCGATATAGGTTCTACAAAAAGGCGGTCGTGGGCGGGCACCGTAAAGCGAACCATACAGAACCGATCACTGGTGCCACAACCGTGAGGAAAATAAAAAACCTACAAAAAATAATTATATTAAAACGCCTTACTCTTTTAAATAGCAAAGTCCATACTTAGCGTAATATAACCCTCCTTCTGACGTAGTCGGGTAAAAACAAAGTAAAATAGATAAATGTGGTCGCCCGTGGTCGAAATTCGACCGTAGTTCACAAAATATACAATTTAAAGAAATAATGTAACACACATTGTACATACATTTTTTATTCCGCAACTCCTCCATATATAAACATTAAATATGCCAAAATCTTACACTCCTCCGCCGTGCGCGCAATATGCTTAGAGGGGCATGAAGTTTTCGCTTCACGTATTAATATACAGGGTGTTTAGTAATAGGTGTGTAATCTCGAAACATAGCCATGAAACCAAGTATAAAGAACACCAGAATAATATGCAGAATCATATTTACGAACATTTATCTACTTTTCCATATATTTTTTTTTAGTTTAATCGAAATATTTTTTTTATTTGCACAACTTGTTTTGACTTCTGTTTCGTTTGGACCATGACACGGTATGAGGTTGACGACCAAGAACACTATCAGCTGGTTCTAGGGGTTGTAACTTTGCAATTTTACTAAGTAACAAAAAACTTTAACATCTCGGCTTTAAGGTGCTTTCAGAGGTATGTTTAAAATTTTCATTTAATTTTCATTTTAAAAATTTAGCATTTTTAATTTTTTAGGCTCTTGTTCCCGTTTTTGCAACATTTTCACTGATGCTTCGCTCCTATTAGTCGCAGCGTGATGTTATATAGCCTAAAGCCTTCCTCGATAAATGGACTATCCAACACAAAAATAATTTTTCAATTTGAACCAGTAGTTCCTGAGATTAGCGCGTTCAAACAAACAAAACTCTTCAGCTTTATAATATTAATATAGATATAGATAGATTTGACAGTTATCGATAGGTTGATGTCCAAGCAGGCGTCTATACCATATATACCATATTCGGGATTATACAGATACAGGTACTTATTAACAAACACCTTGTATAGATGTCGTATATACATCGTACTAATATAGGAGTAGTATATTGCATGCACTTACGCATACGAAATGCAGATGGATTGCAGAGCGACGGGACAATGAGTTCGTTAGCAAGGAGCACCCCTCCTTTGAGGGTGTCACTCCACGACTTTGCAGTACCGCTCTCCAAGGATACACTCTACAAATCACTATCAATCCTTATGACACGAGAATAGAGCCTAAAATCCGTTAGCCGAATAGTTTATTCGTTTGGAAGAGCCACGGTACCTTCATACTCTGTACTCTGTGAAAAATGTAAAGTATCTTTTGATGACGTACTACTCTAGGCACACTAAACACAAAATTATGGGGATATAAAACGCGTTTGTTAAAGTACTAGGTATTAACTACTTTGATGTGTCCTTTTTAATGTTTTAATTACTGTAACTAAAATACCTTGCAAAAATAAAAATTAAAAATATATAAATAAAATCTAATGCACTTGGAAGACGACTTACCGCAGGTGGGAAACGAACCTACGACCTTTCGGAAGCCTGTTGGCTACCATTCAGGTTATCTATCCATAGGGAAGGCTCGTGCCTCAGCAGTGGGGACTTAAACTGAGCTGATGATGATGATTATTAATTAGGTTCAAAACAGTTAATAATTAATAACACGCTGGCTAGAATAATAGTTATGATTTTCCTGTTATAAGAGTTCGTTGACATCAGGAAACGACGCTGAACAGTAAACGTTGTTTTTATTTGTAATTAAAAATGTTACACCGACATAATTATGTGTGGAGAGTGTGCCTATGTGATTCTATGTTTTTAACTTATTTGGCTTACGTCATACGAATAAATAACTATTCTTATGCTTACGTAGAGAGCTTCGAATTTAGTACCCTAATTAATACCTATGTAACTTCCACCGGACTTGATTCCTACGTGTTCCTACCGAATGTTGCTGACAAGACAAGACTAAGACGACCAAAAGCGATGCGAGCGAGCGATGGCTGTTTCATATGTCATACTCGTGAACGGGTGCCGCCTGTAGCCTCCACAGGTAACAAAACAAACAAATCATTTTGTATTGAAAAATTAAATTGTCGTTTTTAGTATTTCCCGTTACTAATTATTTATGTTTCTCACCGTTTAAACCTTCCCTGAATTTCCACAAATATTTCAAAATCAAAATTGGCCAAATCGGTCCAGCTATTCTCGAGTTTTAGCGAGACAAACGAACAGCAATTGATTTTTATATAGGTACTAGCTGTGTTCGCGACTTCGTCCGCATGGAATAGTGACTTTCGGCAGCATTTTTAATTTTTTAGGCTCTTGTTCCCGTTTTTGCAACATTTTTCACTGATGCTTCGCTCCTATTGGTCGCAGCGTGATGTTATATAGCCTAAAGCCTTCCCCTACCCTAATTAATACCTATGTAACTTCCACCGGACTTGATTCCTACGTGTTCCTACCGAATGTTGCTGACAAGACAAGACTAAGACCATCAAAAACGATGCGATCGAGCGATGGCTGTTTCATATGTCATACTCGTGAACGGGTGCCGCCTGTGGAGGCTGGTCTGCTCTTGCGTACCTACTTGTCTTATTTTTATTATTATTAATAATAATAAAATAGTATAGTTTAACTTTTTTTATGATGATGATGATAGTTTAACTTTGTTTTTTCTTAGACAGGTTTTGACTTTTACTAGTACTGTATGACATTGTATAAAAATTAAACTGGTAAATGATGTTTTTGCAAACTTAAATATTAAATTTATTTATTTTTTCTTTTTTGTTGTTTTTTACATGTTGTGATTGTCCTTTATATTTTGTGTTTTATTTGTGATGGAAAGTGCCTTTTATGATAGGGCATTTTCCAATATTTATGACGCTGTAAGGGAGAAAAGAGCTTTTACATTTGCTGGTGTCTTACCGGTTCTTCTCAGTACAGACTTACGAACCGATGGCATAATGACGTTCATAAGAGCTATTTGTAGCCTAAACTGAATAAATTATTTTGATTTAGAATTAGAATTTAAAATTTTAGTACCTAGTTATTTTTTTCAAATCTCGGATCCCAGAAATACTAGTTTTATTTCTTAGTAGTCTGTGCTAACATGAATTTACTCGTATTGTTGTATTTTATAGCAAATAAAATAATTAAATATTTTTGTAAATATATTTTCGGGATCCGGCGGGATTCAATAAAAAAAATGTGGATATTACTTAACCTTGCGGCAATTTTGAGTAAATTAACAACCTTCGTTCTTATCACTGACTATAGGTATAAAGAGATTTCTATTAAACAACATTTAATATAAAAATTGTTTTATTACTATTGTTTTAATATAACATCTGTATTAAAGCATCATATTTGGCCAGATTAAATATTAGTTCACGTTTTGAATTTGAAATCACGGCCCAAGAGGAAATAGAAAGGACACGTTTCTACAAACATTGTTGTAGGTGACAAGTCCATTATAATATAATAAAGATTTATAACCAAACAATAGCTAATATACAGTCTGTTTTACAAAGAAAGGTGACACGGCACATTAAAATTTCCAAAAAAAAACTACCGATTGTCTTTTGAAGGGCAATTTTTACGGTTCAGCCTGTTTTTTTTTATTACAAGAAGTAAGAAACGGATATGTAATCACAACATACGGTGCCTATCGACTACAATGATTATAGTAATAAGTTTCGTTATTAGAACTGTTTATTCTTATCCAAAAACGTGGGCTAACGTTGTTACGTTAAGCTTAAGACTGGGGTTGTCTCTTTAAGGCGACGCATCACTAAACAATTACTTAATCTAATCTTAATCCATTAAAAAAAACAGTTTTTTTTCTTTCCAATTAAAACTACAAAAAATGAACTAGCATAATGAAGTATGTGTTAAGACTAATCTACTAAAAAAAATTAGATGCTTAAATCGGTCTGGTTTACCTGTAAAATGCAAATCTATGTTTTAAAAGAGGTTATTTTGATATTTTTTCTCTGTTATAAAAGTTAACAAATCGTGTTTCTGCAACTAGCAAAATGAAGTCAATTAAATGAAAAATCATGTCATCAAATATCACTTTCATAAATGTTTTGTAATTGTTGGGAAAAATCAAGAACCCCGCCACGTAAATTTCCAATGCGTCGCCTTAAGTGTTGAATACTGGTACCACTACCCTAGGTACCTACGAGACCCAAGGGGAAAGATCACAAAGAAACGCTAATAGTTCAAAACATATCCACTTTTATTAATACACCGAACAATCGAATCGATTCACAAAATCATCCCATCGCCGATTAAACTCCTTGATAGCTTCAATCTTCGATTTCTGATCCATCGCACTGTACTCCAACGAGTTTAACGCTAGCTTCTTCAACATTCTCAAGTCAGACTCCTTACTGGCCACACCCATGAACGCAACGTAAAAGTCGTCACTTATGGGATCAGCTTCCCAAGCCCCTGGGTCATCACTAGAAAGCACAACTGGCAAATCGTTTGCAAAGAAAACACTTAAAGGATGGTTACGAACATCACGCACTAGTGATAACACATTATTTGACACGACATTGACTTCCAATCCAATGTTGTTTTTAATTACTTCCTTGATGAGTACAGGGTGCTTCGGCAAAGCGTACGCGTGCCCTATACGTTTCGCTCCAAGAAGGATGGCGTCTACCAAGTTCTCGTCAGTGAGTGATCCGTACCAATCGGTCTCTCCAGCGTGGAAGAAATAGTTCAAATCCTTGGCGGCATCTATCAGTTCTGGCGCAAAATCTTTTAGAGGAATCCCTAAATCCTCTTGACCAACCAAATCGAATCCAGCGAAATGGTCTGGCATGTTGCGTTTAATCTCTATCGCTAATTGCAAATCTTGCTTCACTGTTTCAGTGCCAACTTTTCTTTCAGGTGCATAAATGAGTTTGGCTCCCACGAAATCAGGATAGTCTCTCTTAAATCGATTTATGGATTTTCTGTAAGTCTTAGCGGTGACTAGTTGTTCGTAAACAGTACCATCAAGGTTGTACAGATTAGGTAGAACGCTTCTGACTTCTACGTACATTACATTGTGTTGTCTCAACTCCTTCATAACATCATAAAAATATTGTTCCCACACCGGCATATATGACAAGATTGGTGATACCGCCACAAAATATTTCACAAAAGCGCCCCACGATTCCGTTATGCTCGGGTAAACGACGTCAGGATTTGCCACAACGATTGTAAACAGTTTTCTGATGGCGGCGTCGAATTCAGTGACGTTTCTCGATGATCGTCTCGCGTTACTCATGAGCTGCCAGGGCACACTGCAAGGGATTTTAGGAGTAAGCCTAGCAAATTTAAACTGCACCGAGTCTCCTAAGCACACGTACAAATGATCCATGTAAGTTATGTTCATTAAGTAGTCAGGGCCTAATATCCCCGTGTCGTGAACATGCAGCACTGCACCTTTCGGTAGATCCTTTATGATTTTGTGGACTTTGGATTCTCGAACCTTCTCCTTGTAAGTGAAGAAATGATGCGACAGGTTGAAAAACTCGGGATGTGCGAAAGCGTATTCTATCTCATTGTATTTGTGTTGCATTAGGCATTTGTTTACTTCACCTTCCTTTAATGTGAGGTTGAGGCTACCACCGAGTGTGAGTTTGAATTCGTCTTGTAACAACTTCGTTCGTTTGTCTTCGTATTTCTCAGTATCACATATGACGACAACGACTACTGATAGAAATATGAGGAGATTCATATTTGTAAACAGGAAACGTGCTATGCGAGTGGACGGTGGCATTATACTGAGATGCGTAAGCGCAATGACCTAGTGTGTGGGGGGCGTGTGTGGCGCGGCGACGACGATAGTGTATTAATCAAATTTATTAACATAATATTAGTGTTCATTGTTGTGATGAATGACGTCATTTAACGTAGAGTACTGTTAAGTACACACTTAGATACCGATCCAACTTCATGTGGTAACAAACAAAACACTTTGTTGATCTGATAATTAAGTAATAAATTGTAAATCATATAAAATCATAACTCATTTTATTTCACTTGAAATATGATTATATTTCAAGTGAAATAAAATCTTATATACCTACCTACCTATCGTATCTATTAGATAGGTGTCACATAATTCGCTGTGTTTGCATGCGAATGTCAAATACCTAGGCACCTAGTTATTTTTAAAACGCAGTAGGTATTATCTTACTACATATAAATAATTAGTAACAACTACAAGTGTTCTTAGTTCTTACCTAATTTTACTGCTTTCCTTTTTTAAGTTAGAAATCATTTATTGTTTTTTAAAGTTTACGCGAACACTACACATTGAAATGAAACAACTTTTACGGATCTACTCGCGTTTATTTTGCACATTACTTATTTAATGTTTATCCTGACGTTTCGAACCCTTTGCAGGGTCCGTGGTCACAGGACTCCCTGTCAGTCACAGTCTCCCTGTGACCCACGGACCCGCGAGTAGATCCGTTAAAGTTGTTTCATTAGAAATCATTAACAAAACAAAAAAATAAAAAGGATTTAGTTAGTAGTAGGCACATTTTTTGTTGACACTGTGAGTATTTACCTTGTAGAAATTTATGTGTAGATAACTACTAGACTAACATGTAATCAATTTGACTCTTAATACTATGGAATAAGGGTCAAAAGTGTGTACATGTTATTGCTCCTGAATGTACCTAGGTAAGGTAGTAAATAGCCTATAACTGTCCCACAGCTGGGCAAAGGCCTACATCAATGAAATCGCGTCAGCTTAATCACCACGCTTGCCAAATGCGGGTTGGTGATCACAAACCCGGGCTAATAGATATGTATCGAAAATCCGAAACAAACTTTGCCCGACATGGGAAATAAACCTGGGACTAACGGCTATCGGGCCAAACGCTTTAAGTACCACTCGGCCACCGAGTCAAGGTAAGGTAATAGTCTCTTTAAGTTAAAATAATATTAGAGATAGTTCTGGTACCAATTAATTAATTATAATAATAGTACCATGGACTAATAAATCCAAGGTATTGAGTACAAATATCAGGGTGAAAATGATGTTTGCTTTAATTATGTTTAAATAAATAAATAAAAATATTTGTTCCCACATTGCCACAATGGCAAATTTTCTTTTTTGGCAACTCTTCAAAAACCAATGTACATCTTAATCTACAAAACAAAGTTAATTGTTATTCTGTATGATAAAAACACAAATGTTGAAAAATTTACCACGAGCAGGATTTGAACCTGCACCCTTCTGACATACCGGGTCAGGTGCTCTCCCAACTGAGCTATCGTGGTTCTAACCAGCCCGCCGAAATTATTCAACACTATTTACTTTTTTACTTTGAAAGCCAAAGGCGCCCATTCAATGTCAACAACTACTTACCGTCATTAAGAGCGTTTACGCCGCACACTAGCGTCAGATGTTCATTAGGTGACGTAAAAATGCTAAATTACTTCATTCAGATAGTTTGTTGAGCATAATTTGATTTTCTATCTCTAATTACTAGATATGTTTTTTTTTCATTGGCGGCGCTAGTGTGCGGCGTAAACGCTCTTAACATCCGATCATAATATTTTTACAAATACTAAAGATCAGTTAAGAAGTAGGTAAGCTATTTATAAAATGTTTTTGTTTTGTTTATATAATTTTTAACGCAAATTTTGTTGCGAACAAATTACAAAAACACAAATGATGAAAAATTTTCCACGAGCAGAAATTATATAAACAAAACAATAGTAGATTGTACAACAGGAACATAAAACGAGCTATTTTACCCTCAGAATAATAACTAAATCTATAGAAACCGGACTAAAATAGCAACACTCATTCATCAGTTCGTACTATTTTAACTAATGAACCTAAGTGATGTATTGGAAAGAGATCGATTGTCCCTTTTCTTTCGTTATTTCGATGGTGTCACCAGATTTGTGACGTCATATTAGAGGTAATGTCTCAGAATAAGGTAATGTAGTGGTACTTTAAAGGACTCAAGATTTTTTTTGATCACCGATTAAAATATGATGACAGTTTGACATAACAATACAAAAAATAAAAACTAAGTGTCAACCATTTGTCGCACTTCAACCTCCTTTTCTAGCCTTAAGATAGAATGGAACTAAACATAGTTGCACGATTTTTATTTTAGCCATCCTTCTATAGCTTTAGTTATTGTTCTGAGATTTTACCCGAGACGTGCGGCTACGTGCGGTACGGCGAGGGTGGATAGTCACGTTAAGGGTAAAATGGGTTTTATACTCGAGTTTTACACTCTGCTTTTCACTTCGATTGCAAGGAAATAAAACAAGAATTAAACATAAATACAAGAAAATTCAATTAATTTTTATAATATTTTTCTGTTTAATGGTTTTGTTTAATGGTTTAATTAAGTGGCGTTCACTTCTCTTGTGGTTGAGATGTATTTTGCATATAATTAAAACGACGAATAATTAGCTTTCCGCCACACAAATTTTCTTAATTTTTTTTTAAATTTTCAACTGTGTGACGTTTGACTATGGTTTGAGCCGTAATGCCAAGTTGTTAAAAATATTTGCGTTATATCTATGTCGTAATTAAATTAAGATATCTAAATCTCATAAAAATATATCAATTAAATGAAGGTGTATGTGGCTGTAAGGCTTACTTGCCTTAGTCTTAAAAGAAGAAATTACTTTATGCACAAGAGCATAAAAACTCATTTTATGCAGCCTTCTCTCGACATAAAGAACCACTTTACGAGCATGAGAAGTGAAAAAACATTTTATTCTTTATGATCTTATGGTAAATAAAGGAAAACAATTCTATTACCGTTATCCGGTAGTACTTAGGTAAATCGTGACTTATTAGTATTACCTTATCAGCGTTTACATACACATTGTGTTGTTCTATCGTCATATTATTAGTCATGTAGGTAGGTAAGTAACAGAGGACTATTTGGGCGTAACTCCAAAAATTTTAAAAACCTTTGTTTTTCGTAATTAACCATCTTTAATATCTAAGTTTAAGCAACTTTCGCCAAGGCATCACCGGATAAGTGACCAAAAGTTTATTTTCTCGAGCTTCCGTGCTTTGGAAGGCACTAAAGCGTAACTAATAAGTAATCTGTGTTAGGCATCGATTTAGAATCGATGGTGTACGGCATCGATGGTGTTAGGCCCCGGCTGCATTAGCAGTCGTTAACAACCACCAGTCCGCACTGGGCGCGCGTGTTGGTTTATAGCCCGTTCTCCCTATCCATCCATAGGGAAGGCTCGTGCCCCAGCTGTGGGGACATAAAATGAGCTAGTAATCTAACTGCCTCCCGCATATTATGCCAAAACGACACATAATGACGGCACAAATTGAATAATTACAAATAAGACTATTTGGTCTTGGTAACTCATTGTTTGTTGTATAAGTGGGAAAAATACAGGGTACCTACATGTTTGTGTACTCGGTTTGGTTGGTGGGAGAAAGGCTTGTTTGTCCGCCTGCTGGCTAGCTATAACTACCACATCTTATCTAAATATGTCGCCATAACATCAATGTTTGTAGCGTTTTGTTGTGTTCCGGCAGTCTAGCTTCCGGAATATAGCCCTCACTAGTTGAGGATTCCGAGTGAAGTGCGCTTCCACCAATTGGTCTTATCATCACTTAACATCAGGTAAGATCAAGGCCAAGTACCTATAATGCCGCACAATTTATGAACGCAGTAAGTACAACTTACTGTGTTTGTGATTGTGATGTTTAAGGTGCTGACATTACGATCTATTTTCTCGAAACTGTTCACATGTTCTCTAACTGCGTTCATAAATTGCGCGGCAGTATACTTACCCGTAAAAACTATTAGCTAATGTTAGTTTCTTTTGACATCCCATCACCTGAAAAAAAAACGACGGGTTGCACTCCGGGAGTGCCGGCAGAAGTGAAAACTTGAATATTAACGTTGTGTATTTTTGATATTTTGGAATGGTTAGGGAATAATTTTGCACGAATTGCTTCAAGTATCAGTATAAAAGTACTATCATTTATGTGGCAAAATACAATAAAAAAAAAAAAATTTCGCCGCGCCGCCGTACAAAGCTCTCTTTGTACGGCGGCGCGGCGAAATTTTTTTATTCCCCTCTGGGAATACTTCCTCTCCTACGCCGCTCCGGCTTTCTACTCTCCATCCGTCTTACGAATTTTCGATCAGGTCACGTGTCCTGAGTCAGGACACGTGACCTGATCGAAAATTCCTGACGCGAATTTTACATTTTTTACCCATTACAAAAAAAGTGTACAACGCCGCTAAAGAAGTTTTCACTTCAAAAAACAAAAATTAGTAGCTATGGCATTGAAGCAGCGCCTTCTAGCGACATACGAGAAGAGATACAATTTTGCCATACAAAAATTCTTTTCGTAAACGTAATCGAATCAATACGGATAGTAACAAGACTCACGCTAGGCACTCTCATCGTAGAATTAACAAAGACTAAAAAAGATTCGTTCGAAACAAATGGGCTGACTTATCAACATTTATTATTATTTAATAAATGTTGATAAGTCAGTAGTCAATAAATAAATTTTTATTTCAGACCATTTTGATCCATAGACCTATTAGTAAATGTTATAACAATTGGGCTTAATCCTATGTTAGTGTTGTTAGCACATTTATTGGTTGACTGTTACAAATTAATTCATGCCTATTTAGTAGTAAATAAGATACATAGGTAACTAGGTATTTCTCACGTTCTTTGGGCACATATCTCGGCGTGGTGATGCGTCAATTGAGCGACTTGTAATCCAGGGCAAAGTTGAGGGCACCCGAGCGCGCGTTAGTTCGCCGATGAGATGGACGGACCAAACAAAGGCAGCAGTCGAGAACCCCTTATACACGTGCAAAAAGATGGCATCGGTCAGGGGAGAATGGCGTCGGCTGGTCAGGCGGCTCACTGCGACTGAAGTAACGACCACGACCAAGACCAAGAGTGTAAAACGACTACGAAGAAGTAGGTATATCATGTTAAAATATCTCGAGACCAACAAACACAAACAAAAAACAACACTCATTTAGGCAACTGACAGCCCAAAACGGTCTATTCAAAGCACAACCGCGTTTAACATATTAAAAAAGAAAAATCTTAGCATGTTTGTAAAGCGATTTACTAAAAACCTCACTAGTGTACATTACAGCTAGCGGCGTCCGTGAGGGGTTTCGCTTTCAAAGACTTTTGAGAACTAAAGAATTAAAAATAAAAGAAATGTGAGGTTTCGTTTCGTTGTACCCAGCCATTGCTGATTCCGCGCGAAAGGGTTGGGGTAGATCAAGTGGCTCTTGGCGGGACCGCCCCGCGGCACGTATTCGCTGTTTAAAAAAAAAAGAAAAAAAAAATGGCGCTTACTACACCGCCACAAATAAGGAGACTACAGAAGGTAAGCTTCATACAAACGCGCTCAAGCAACGTCCTAGGGTTGCCAACTATTTTTCAGGAAATTAAAGTAAATCTATCACTAACTAGTATAAAAAAAGGATTTGATGAAAAAATAAAGTAAGAATTTTCCAAATTTATTTATTTAAGCGTTGCGTTTCGTTTCACTTCGCCTGAGTCTGAGTATCATTCAGTAGTTCGCACGCATTAGTCGGATAAAGTATTTTCCATACTTTATTTTTATTAAAAAGAATAAAGTATGGGGATCGAAAATAACGTAGGATACGTTATTTTAAAGTATGGTTGGCAACCCTACACACAGATAACCTTCCACGGGCACGGAATCTCGCAACAGCTGCGCTTGGTTGGAGTGTGAGTTTCATTCGGCATTCGATCATGACCCATTTAAACTGACAAGTGGCCAAAGTAACATTAAGAAAACGATACCTAGCGAAGTTCGAAAAGAATAAAATGTATGGGATTGACATAAGATTGACCACGTGATTTAGCGCGGCTTATCTCAATCCCATACATTTTATTCTTTTCGAACTTCGCTATCACCTTTATTAGTGCTGTATGACATTGTGAAAATTTTAACTGGTAACTGATGTTTTGCAAATGTAGATATTATTATATTTTCTCTTTTGTTTTTTTTTTTAATATGTGTGATTGTCCTTTATATTTTGTGTTTTTATTTATGATGGAAAGTGTCCTTTTATGATAGGGCATTTTCCAATATTTTTGACGCTGTAAGGGAGAAAAGAGCTGGACACTTGCTGAGTTTCTTGCCGGTTCTTCTCAGTACAAGATCTCCCGCCTAGAGTAGACTTACGAACCGATGGCCTAATGACGTTCTTAAGAGCTATTTGTAGCCTAAACTGAGTAAATGATTTTGAATTTTGAATTTTTTGAATTTTATCGTTTTCTTAATGTTACTTTGGCTAAGCCTACAGGCGTTTGTGTGTGGTTGTAAATGAAACTTTAAAAGTATCACATTAGGAAGGGTACATCTATAGGTATAATACTTTTAAAGGTGTTTTATATATAGGGTTGCCAACCATACTTTAAAATAACGTATCCTACATTATTTTCCATTCCCATACTTTATTTTTTTAATAAAAATAAAGTATGGAAAATACCTTATTTCCGACTAATGAATGCGTTTGAACGGAATATTCCCATTGACTTAATTTCTGAACTACTAAATGATACTCAGACTCAGGTGAAGTGAAACGAAACGCAACGCTTAAATAATAAATAAAGGAGATTGCTCTGGATCGCCTTAAAAGTTACAAACATTTGAAAAATACGTTATGTTGTAATTAATTTAAATAATAATTTTGACAGTAAGAATTTCAAGCGGACACTGTTTATTATAAGTAAGACTTTTAAAAGTATTTTTTTACCACCAAACTCGCCATCTTTGTTTGTCAATATGTCAGTATTATTAGTGTACAGACCTACCACCTAGTGATATCTCCGTTCGATGTTTTTAGTCAATCAATAATTGATTGACTGAATATTAAAAAAAATCGAATTTGGTTTCGATGAAAACATCGAGTTACAAGATTGATATTTACACATAAAACATTATTGCTGCGCAGCATTTTAGTATTTCGGTTTTGTTCACGTTTTTAAACATGTTTAGCATAGCCAAATACTTATAGATTTATTAACTTTCAATATCATTTGTAGCAATGGAACTTGACAATTGAGTAGGCCTTAAATTGCTATACGTATCATTAAGGATTTTATTTTTACAAAGTAATATAACGAGCAGGCCGCTCACTGCGTGGTAAGTGAAACGCCTACCCATGACAAATTGTTATTATATTCCCAAATATTTTCCCGTGTCATATCGATACTGCGGTAGTACCTACCTAGACAGCCAGGTATCAGACCTACCACCTAGTGATGTCTCCGTTCAGCGCCACCAAGAGGAAACTTGTTGTACTTGTAGGGCATAGTAGTAAAAATATCAATATTTATAAGCATACACTAAAGTGTTTCCTATGACTAAACATAACCTCAAAATCGGTCCTTTTTATTTAAATAACTGTCTTCTCAGAAGTGTCCGTCATAAAACTTAGCTTTCATGGGTAAATATAGGCAATTAATTACTAGAAAATGAGTTTTCCTCTGCAGTTTATTTTAAGGCGAGCAATATATGGACGCAGAACAATCTCCTTTGGAAAATACTTTATTTTTTCTTAAAATCCTTTTTTTATACTAGTTAGTGATAGATTTACTTTAATTTCCTGAAAAATAGTTGGCATTCCTATTATAACACCCGGTAGGACTAAGTGGGTTTAACGAGAACGAGAATTTGTAGGTATGGCAAAATTTGAACTCTTCTCGTATGTCGCCAGGAGGCGTACTAATTTACGGACAGTGAACAAAACTCACACTAGGCACCCTGGTTCGAGCTGTACCGAGATGCGTGTCCGTGCAAGGACATAGACCGTGTGCGTTGCTAGAGCGCGGTATGTATTAGGCTTATTATTCTGGTTCTCCTTGTCTTGTGACACCGCGGTTCGCGACGACGACGCGACCACATGAGTACCTAATTTTATATAAATACTAACTGACCGGGCGGCGGACTTCGTACCGCTTTTTTAGTTTCCATGACAACAAAACAAACAAATCATTCATCAATCAATCATTTAACTTTACTGTAAGTCACACAACTAATTTTTTATATATTTACCTCACCCTGCCGGCCTTGTGGGGCGGCAGGGTGAGGGTGATTGATGCTGCGTTGTTTTCACGCTGCACCAGTTATCGTTCTGCAAGTAAGGCTATCTGCATTTTAGTTATTAAGCATTGTAGACGTCTTGCTTTAAAGACGTTCTGCAAGTTAGGCTTTCTGATCATAACTCCTAAAAAGAGTTTTATGTAATAATTGAGTATAATATTTGTCATTGTGACACAAAAAAAATGTTGTATTAAATATCGTAGTGTCACCATAGGTCGACACAGTAACCACCATCATCATTATCATCCTCATCATCTTACCCTAGCCCACTGCTGGACATAGGTCTCCCCAAGTGCACGCCACTGAGCACGTGCACGATCCGCGGCTACTGTCACCCAGCTCTTGCCAGCCACCATGCGAAGGTCGTCGCTCCACCTAGTCTAAATGTAATGCTGTCTTTTTAATTTATTCGTTAACTAGCATTTTTCCTTCGACATCATCCAAATGGATTTCGTATTTTTCCGTACAAAATTCAATTTTAATGCCTAAAATATTTTTTTAAAAAAAGAACCTTTTTTATCAAAATAATATAAAGACTAACTACCCTATGTTACCTTTGCTCTAAGTATGTTACCTTAGAGCATGTTACCGTAAGGAATGTAGCATTAAATCAGTGAAAGAAATTTTGAAATTGGACTAGAAGTTCCAGATATTACACTATATAAACTGACAGACAGAAGTGTGACATTACAAAATGTTTTACTTAATATTATAAGCTAGTTGTAAATTTTATGTCCATGTTGTGTGCGAATGATGTATTTACCTATAAGTGTTTGTTACGCTCGGAAATAATACTTGCGCATGTATTTCTTTTCTGTAAATGTATTGGCGTAAACAAATGTTGATAAATCAATAAATAAATAAATAAAAATAAACAAACATAGTCACAAACTTTACCTTATTATTAGTATAGATTGATAAAGGATTAATAGACTTAAAAAAAAATAGATTAAACCTTTAACCTTTTTACCGCCAACAACTTCTATAGAAGTTCGAGATTTTCGTGCCGTCCACGCCAGCACTTCTATAGAAGTTCTTCTTTGTACCTACTTTATTAAAATACATTTATACGTTGGCGTACAGCGGGAAATCGCGTGCAGGATAGTTGGCCGATCCGATCCGAACCCTTCGGAGACTCTGGAAGGGCACGGGGACGCGCACTTTTAAGTGTGCGATGCCGTACCCCTCTAGAAATCCTCTGAAGGTGTTTCGTTTCAACACGGCTTGAGGTACCCTTTACGTACCTCGCCGCCCCTAAAACAAGCCCGGTGAAGCTGGAAATGCCCCTCGGCAACCAGCAGTCTCTCTCCAAAAAAAAAAAAAAAAAAAAAGAACTTTCAGTTAAGTATCAAATAGTCACCTGTGACATAAAACAACTTCACTGTGTCAAATATCCCATCGCGCACAAAGAAATTTGGTGACTCGTTTCTTTGTCGCACCTCCAAAAGATGGAATAGTCTACGAGCTCACGTTTTCCCTCCTTCCTATGATATGGGGTCCTTCAAGAGAGGCCTGAAGAAGCACCTTGTGGGCCGGCGGAGTAAAGTTAATTAATGCTACGTTTGTTTCCACGCTGCACCAGTTATTTTCGCGTCTGGACTAGATTTCCACTTAACATCAGGTGGGATGGAGTCATTTGCCGAGCTAACTATAAAAAAAACACTAGTAGCGAAATGATGTTTACATCTTTGTATTCCTGTCTTTGACATACTGGCTAGCTACCACCGTCTTATCTAAATATGTCGCCATAACATCAATGCTTGTAGCATTGTTGTGTTCCGGCAACTAGAGATAAGATAGCCAGTGCCTCAGTAGTTGAGGATCCCGGGTGAAGTGCGCGTCCACCATTGGCCTTATCATCACTTAACATCAGGTGAATGAATGCACTGTGCTTTCCCGTAAAGATATATAAAAAAAATACATACACTGTAATTAATTTTTGACGTCGAAAATTCTCGTACGGTATGTATGTATCTAATTGATCAAATACTAAATATTGTAAAAATTATTATGTTTCGTAGTGTATTTCATGTCACTTTTGATTTCGAGACCACCAGTGAGATTCAGATATCGCCCCCTGCACTTTTATTTGATTGATATCATAGTGAGAGCGGTTTAAATATCGCACCCCTGAAAATTTAAAGGGTTTGTTAAGGCGCAAGGGAAGTTTTGTCACCTAGCCTTTAATCTTCTGATTACTGTCTCCCCATATGGTGTCTGGAATTGGGGATGCTTTAGGGGGTAATCTAGGGGGTAGATTTAAGGGGTTATTACCATTTTACATCCAAAAAATATATCGTAGTAACTACTCCACGGAAACAAAACTTAAACATAAATTAAGGTTCATTCTACTCCATGACAATAAAAAATACTAGGAAATACAAGTATTTCAAAATTAAATTTATGTCTGGGTTTCTTATCTTATCAGAACAAAATAATGGAGTACCTACTTGATTTCGGAAAAAAACGATTTTAGAAACAGGGGCCTATTAGAGGCTGTTATTTTTACTCATGCAGCGTTATATAATATAAAAAAAAATATTTTCATATTTGTAAAAATATTAAGATCGGATGTTGATGACGGACGTAGTTGTCGACATTGTATAAGGCTCCTTTGGCCTTCAAAGTAAGAGTAGATAGTGTTTTTAAATTGTCAGAGCTACGATAGCATAGTTGGTAGTACCAGGTGCACTGTCACTTGTCATGGGGTGCGGGTTCGAATCCCGCTCGTGGACATTTTTTCAACACTTTTTCGAATTTTAATTTTGGCAGGTTGTCAGAAATAATATATACGATATCAAAAAGTGGACTGGACTTAGTTATCGCCAATTAAAACAAGCTGTATGGGATCGCAGTAAATTTTGTATACTGATCTCCAAACTTCAGTATGAAGATGGCACTAAACGATGATGATGATGTCAGAGCCACGATAGCATAGTTGGTAGTGCACCTGACCCGGTATATCATGGAGATGCGGTTTCGAATCCCGCTCGTGGACATTTTTAAACACTTTTCCAAATTTTTAAAACGTTATTAAGCGATTGCTTGCGCATATTACCAATGATTGATAAGAAAGTTCTCATAACCCTTATCTTATTAACCTATAAGTTGAAAGCCATTTTCTAATCATAATACTAGCTAAAGATCACTGGGAATTCCGTACGCAGTAAGTTGTACGAGTATGACTGAGTGAGGTCAAATACAGTTCTAACAAAATAATGATAATTAAACAGGTGTACCTACTTAATAGTCTGTTTGCTGGTTGAAAGTTTCACATAGGGTAGAGTCTCCGGGTTCCCTAGACGAAATCGAAAGTTGCGACATCTAAGTAATGTCACGACAGCAAAAACGGTGCGTCGAACGGTCATCAAACCGAATGGTACGCCACATCGAATGTCGCGGCAACCAATGTCTCAATGTCGAACCATTATCGCATCGAATGGTTAACACAGCGTATGTCTTGCCATCCAAAGGTTGTGGTATCTTTATATATATTTCACGTTTTTTTCTCTCCATAACAACCTTGCTCAGACTTCATCAACATATCAAAAAAGAAATCAGCCAAATCGGTTCAGCCGTTCTCGAGTTTTACGATTAGCAACACATTTAGCGATTCATTTTTATTTATATAGATTTGTTGTTGTTGTCACATTCCTATTGAATACAGACCTGCCCCCTGACTATGAGCTCTTATAGCAGTATTATTGCAGTTGTGGAAAAGAGACGCGTGTATGTTCGCCGCTACACGCGTCTCGTTTTCACAACTGCAATAATACTGCTATGAGAGCTCGTGGTTACCCCCCTGCTTCCTAACTGTGTCCAGTCAAATTTCTATGAAACTTTGTTGTTTTTTGGCGACGAAAAAAGTATTGAACACTAGTGTCTACATCTCAAAAGATCACTTTAAACAATTAGTATTATATTATTACAATTCATATTCCTTATTGTAGTGTACTTTACGTATTTAACCGAAATAATCATAGTAGGTAGTCGGAATTTGATGCCTTTTTTTTATACATGAAGAATTTTTATACGAACACACGACGGTAGATCAACCTACCCAAAACTGTCAAATTTCTACTATCAATTTTGAACTTTATTGATTGGTTATAAGGACCAATATTCATTGGAGAAATTTGACAGATTTGGGTAGGTTGGGTAGTTACTGTTTTGTTCGGCGAATAGGTGTCATTGATTTGCAGAACATTACAGTTTCACGTTACAACGACAATACTAATTAAAACATTGATTAACTTACTTATCGCGATTATATGAAAACTATTATTACTAGGTAAGTATAGCAACTTGAAATTAGAAACGTTTAGATGAGATGATGATGCTGCTGATGAAGAGGTATAAGCATTAAGGCAGATGGATGACCAAATTCAATTATTTTATTTATTTATTTATTTTAAAACTTTTGCAACACATGGCGGACTTAATGCCTGAGGCATTCTCTACCAGTCAACCATAGGGTGGTGCAGAAATAACAAGGTAGGTAGGTAATTTAGTAATAAAAATAATATATTATAAAACGCACAGTATATACCTATATATATGCAATTTATATATATATACTTATATAAACAAATATAATGTATATTATTACATAAACTAATTTTACAAATATAGAACAAAAATAAACGTATATACATAATTTATAAATAGGACGGTACTGAGATGATTCTGCCAAGGTTTAAGGCTATGAAGATACATAAAATGCTTTGAGATTAGGATAAGGTACATTAAAGCGGTCATAACGACCAACACGCAGTTTGTACCGTGACCACAGCACAAGGGCCCTAACATAATCACGTAAGTAATGTTGTAAGTTGCAACGAAGTCGAGCTCGATAGCCAACAATTGCTTAGGTTAAGCATCTTTTACAAAGGTTGGTTATCGAATCATCATCATCAATCATCACCAGCTCATTGTATGTCTCCACTGCTGGGGTACGAGCCTTTCCTATAGATGAATAGGGAGAACGGTCCATAAACCACCACGCGGGCCTAGTGCGGAATTAAAACTTTTTTGGTCACCCATCCAGCATCCAGCACCCTGCTACACACTACTTAAAGTTTATACTGACACCCCCCACCAACCTCACGGTTATAAAGTTAGGTGTCAGACATCTTTACGCAAGCACAAGACATTGACCATCAACGTCAGGTCATAGCGCCAGATCAGAAGACGCCGGTACGCATCCTTCAGCATCCAACAGTCGTTACAAACCACCAATGGGACGTAGTGGTTTATGGCCCGTTCACCCTGCAGTGTATTCATCAATAGGGAATACTCGTGCGTCAGCAGTGGGAACATATACTGAGTTAGTGATGAACTAAGAATGCTATACTGGGTAGACAATCATGCAGATAGGTGACCAAATTCGCTTACTTATATATGGTGAGACGTTTTAAAACAACAATGATGTTAAAGCGACATATTTAGATTAAATTAAATTAACGACCTCCTTGGTCGAGTGGTTTGTACACCGGTTTTCATGGCGTCGCCATCTCTGAGGCCCCGGGTTCAATTTAGTCAATTTAGAAATTATTGTTTTTCTAAATTGTCTCGGGTCTGGGTGTTTTCTATGTAGATATAAAAATTATGTATTTAAGTATGTTTATCCGTTGTCTAGTAACCATTTAAGGAGTTCATAACGAAGCTTCTTCTAGGCTAGATAATTGGTGTGAGTGTGTATGAAAGTTTATTTTTTTATTTTTATTTAAATGGTGATACCAAGCCAGGCGGACTTTATACAAGCCCTACCACAACACGAGTACAAACATGTAACCTCGCTGGGAATAGAACCCGGGACCTTTGGGTCTAAGAACTGTGTATTAGCAGACTCGAGGTCTAGCTGTGGTAAGTTTTAGGCTGACGATGAAGAATGTGCTTCAAATTCTTATCAAGTATTGCCTAGGTGGCATTGATAGTGATATTGATTGTTATCAGGTGTTTCAGGTATTTATTCTTTAAAACATATCTCATATGTATATCTCATATATGTCATATATATAAATATATCATATGTACGTCGGTGTATACTTACCGTAAGAAAGATGAGTAATTTTATAATACATAAACTAAGAGTCAGAATATCTGATTTGTTTGTTTATTTTTTATTAGTTTTAGTAGGTACTTACCTTATCTTATCTTTTAACTTTTCTAAGTGTAAAAAAAATTCAAAATAATATTTTTTTTACTTTATTCGATCGAGTTATTGTAAGCAATCTGCTCCTATATAAATATAGGAACAATTAAGGTGTATTGTACGATAAAATAACAGCATTAACTTATTATGAATTAAACTTAATTCGATCGTATTTAAAACACTTAACAACTGACAACCACAAAAAACAAATGAAACTCAATAGTCTCGTTTCTTTTTGTCATAGTAACTAAATAATAAAAAACCAATCCGCTCAGCGCCACTATACCAAACATGTATAGCTTTATCAATCATAGATTGCACGAATGAACGGAGCCGATACTAAAACAGCGTTCGATTTAAAAAAAAACACTCCTACCTGCGACTATCTGTAAGTCACAAAACATTTATTACGTTTTAACCTTGCTCCAAATATAGTCAGTTATAAATCATTGTGTTACGTATACGCAAATCACATCAAGTGAAATGTGGACCAAGTTGGTGTATTTGTTGTTAGCAGCTACTTCTGCAGTGTCAAATGAGGAATATGAAACGGTACTCAAAGAAAGAGAAAAACTAAAACAACAAGAGTTAGATATGATGCTCGGGAATGATATAGCACTCAGTGACAGCGAACTCAAAGCTAATGAAATAATCATGGATCTCAAAAGACAGTCCTTAGACACGGGCTTTCGCAGTCCCCATATGTTTAACTTGTCAAAACATTTTTTCGAGTACAAGGAAACCGTTAAAAAATCGCAGTTGTTCAAAATTATTCAAGCAATGCCGAAAGGTGCGATGCTACATGTACACGACACAGGTTTGTTAAGTCCCGATTATGTACTAAGCATGACTTACTGGGAACATCTTCATGTATGTTTTGAAGAAGACGACATGCAATTGTTTTTCTCTGAAAAAACTCCAAATTTAGCTTGTAGTACCCAATGGCAGCTGATGCGGGACGCTCGATATACTTCGAACGACGTGGAAGAATTTGATGAGGATATAAGAAAACACTTCACAATAGTCATAGAGAATCCGCAAGAAGAATATACTGATGTCAATGTGGTTTGGAAGAGGTTCCAGCAGTATTTCATTACCACTGGCCCGATGTTTAGTTACAAACCAGCATGGGAGCAATATTTCTACGACACATTGAAAGCGGTTCGAGAAGATAACATTATGTATTTAGAAGTACGAAGCGTCTTACCTCCCCTTTATGACTTGAAAGGCAAAGTTTACGATTCTATTGCCACGGCGACATCATACAAGAATGTCGTTGAGAAATTCATGAAGGACTATCCAGATTTCTACGGTGCCAAACTTATATATGCACCATTAAGAATGGTTCATTCTGCAGATGTTAATGAATATATAAAAATTGCTAAAGAAATAAAGAGGAGAATGCCTGATTTCTTTGCTGGATTTGATCTCGTTGGGCAAGAAGACTTGGGTGAGCCAACAAAGAAGTTTTTATCAGAGCTGGTTAACGCTAAAGACGATTTAGATTATTTTTTTCACGCTGGCGAAACTAATTGGAACGGCATGAGTTCAGATGAGAACCTGTTTGATGCTATCGTGTTAGGTACCCGAAGGATAGGTCACGCGTTTGCTCTTTGCAAACATCCTCGCCTGATGAATATAGTGAAGAAGCGGGGAATAGCGTTAGAAGTCAATGTTATTTCGAACTCAGTTCTAAAGTTGGTTGATGATATAAGGAATCATCCTTTGGCGTCTTTCCTGGCTCAGGACTTGCCTGTCGTGTTATCAAGCGACGATCCTGGAATATGGGAAGCGGAACCTTTGTCCCATGACTTTTACGTGACTTTCTTGGGAGTTGCCAGTCGTCATGCTGATTTGAAACTACTGAAAAAGTTGAGTTTGAACTCACTGTACTATAGTACAGTTAAAGACAAGGATAAGGTGGTGCATGAGTTTGAAATAAGGTGGACTAAGTTCATTGACACAATAGTGAAAGACAAATGGTAAAGTTCATATTTTTAGCATGCATTACAAAAGTGAATTTTGAATGGTTTTCATTCTTATTGCATAAGTGTAAAGTACAATTTATAATGGAATCTTTATTGTTATTGCCTGCCAAAGGGATAAAGTACCTACTAAGTGCATTCCTCATACAAAACTTACAATTATATTCTTATATACCGAAGTAAATATATGTTCGTTAATTTTTTATATGTTAAAACATAAGTCTACTTGTGTATTCAAATTAATATTGATTTGGTTCTCGAATAGTCATTATTTATTATAATATAATTATAATCATTCATAATTATAATTAAATATGAAGTACAAATTCTATTAAACCCATTTTCCATTTTCCACATAAAATGTTACAGCGCATTTTTTGTCGTCAATAGAGAAAGAAACACATAAAAAATCAAGATTAATCATTTGTGTATTATTTTGTTGCAAAACCTATATTTAAAGACACTCTGAGCTAAAGAGGTTAAAGGGGGTAAAAGGTAAAACTGAACTTACTCTCCCCTATTTTATTGGAGTGTTGCGTTTTTGTAAAAAAACATCAATATTTATTTACTCAAAAAGATCAAGATTCTTGCAGACGTAGAAGGTACCGTGGAAAGTTATTGGAACCCAAAATGCAAACAAGAAAAATTGTTTTCCTAGTTGTATAAAAATGTACAATAAGCTTCCACATTCTTTAACTGAGCTTAATGTGCCTATACCTATTTAGAAAAAGCTTTAATAGTAGTTAATAATTAAATGTTTTTACTCGGTTAATGATTATTTGAATTGTAAAATTGTCATTTAATAGGTAATATAATATTATTAATGTAATCTAATATGAATTGAATTATGTCAATGTAATAATATTAAACATTAAATAGGTATGATATGGTTACAATTATTAATGGTCTTATCTAACATCAATCAAGTTATGTCAATTTAATAATACAGTTAACATTTTATTATTTACTATGTTGTCTACCCACATGTATGTTAAATTCACTAAACTCACAATTCACAATCACAATTCACCTAAATTTCACATGCCCTGCGCTGGCAAGATAGACGAACTATACCTATTACTGTCCATCCTAATGTATCTATTATATGTGAATAAATTATATTTCATTTCATATTTTATTTCATGTTATACTTACTTACTAAAACAGTTGATTGTTGAAAACTTTTTACACAGTCATGGAACTTTAACTAATCTGTGGCCATGGTCACTAGCATGAGTTATAATAACTGAAAAAACGCAACTGAGCAAAACGTCACATTTAGAAAATACACTCGAAAAGAATAAAATATATGAGATTGACATAAGCCGCGCTAAATCACGTGGTCAAGCTTATGTGAATCCCATACATTTTCGCTATCGTTTTCTTAATGTTACTTTGGCTACCGCTACAGGCCACTGGCATACGATTGTGGAAGTTTTAAAAAAGCCGAATCTAAGCGTAGACACAGAGGAAATACCCAGGTATCTACTCAGATAGCCGCCGGGGCCATCAATCTGTCCTCTGACAGCACCGTCTGCACAATAAATAATATGGGAATTATAATAAATAAGTAAGCCTATGACTACTTTAAAAAGTAAATAGTGTTGAATAATTTCGCTGGGCTGGTTAGAACCACGATAGCTCAATTGGGAGAGCACCTGACCCGGTATGTCAGAAGGGTGCAGGTTCAAATCCTGCTCGTGGTGCAATGTGGAGACCGGGAGACGCTTTAAATGAAACGAGTGTAGTCTTAGATGTGTGATTTCCTTTTTTCAACATTTGTGGTTTTTTTTAAGCCTATGACTGTCCCACTGCTGGGCATAAGCCTCCATCATAGAAATCAAGTCATCACTACAATTGCCCAAGTAGCATTTTATTCTCTTTAAAAGGCCACATTTATTTCACTGGTGATCTCTTAGCATTTACAGTGGTCACACTTGGTTCATCGGCTGCAATAAAGTGAACATGTCCACCTATACCTGTGTAAGGCATGTATAGGGGTGTAAATGTGGCCTATTATGTAACTATTGGCGTTTTGTCAGGACAACATTACTCTTCTAGCCAGCTTTCATTTTCAAAGCTGAACAAGAGCGGTTTAAGAGAAGTAAAATTCGGCATAGGCTGTTCAGAGGTTCACATATACGGTGTTAGATTGCTGGCATTATAATATAACACATGTGAACATTATTGCAGCCCAAAGCTGTTATATATAACCTTTTATGAAGCGCTATTCAGTTGTTAGTGTTAGCAGGTCTAGTTTGTGATATATTAATCAGCTAATAAATTATTCTGTAAAAGAAGCGTTTAATGAGTTCACATGTACATGAAAGGTATTTACACGCACCACTATTGATATCTAGTAGCACTGATAGCAGTTTATTTGTTCACGAGGACCACACTGTTATCCTCTATTGGTACACATGTGAACCTTTCTAGAGCTGACGTCATTATAATGGTACACGCGTGAAACTTTAAAGAGGTCACAACACTAATTTTGAGTTATAATGGTTCACTGTAGATGGAGACAATGACCACCATTTTCACTTTTAATAACCTATAATATTTCTATATTAATTTATGATTTTGTCACTTAACACGGAGTTTTCGTTATTAATTTTATGGTTGATGTTTAAATACAAAACCATACAACGATTTAAATGCCAATAAAACAAAAATATGAAATATTGCTTTGTTTGTATCTGCTTATTTCGATATATTTATTTAATAAAAAGGCATATAGCCGAGGCGCGTGAAAATTTTAACTATAAATACATATTTATAGTTAAAATTTACACACATATGTACATTTACATACATATGTACTTTACAATAAATTTACATTACCCCGTAATATTAACACAATATCATATATAAATACAGTGTACTACCAGTAACAATAAATCACATCAAAATGGCTGTTAGACACGATTCGACGATGGCCATGGCCATAAGCTATCACAAATTAATATTTATTAAAAAATGTGGTACCAAAGTGATTATTTGAGGAAAAAGCGGCCTAATAGTTGGTTTTAGGTACACTTGTGGTTTGGGTTTTGGATAATCGGCTGTATAATTGTTCACTTGTTACTTATTATAACTCACTTGTCTGTATGAATAACCACACGGAATCTAATATAGTGCCGTTCATCAGCTTTAAAACCACAGTTCTCTCTTTAAACTACCATTAAAGATCTACTATACTGCTACCGTGAACCTTTTGTACACTCAAAGCTGAAAAATTTGTGCCCAAATGGGTGGTACAAGGGCTGTATAGCATGCTATAGCATGCTATACAGCTCCTTTGCAGCTCACATAGACAGCTTAAAGAATAAATGTGTACCGTAAGTCAACCGCTATAGAACCCCCAATGCTACTTGGGTGATGGGTAAAGGCTTAATCACCACGCTTGCCAAATGCGGGTTGGTGATCACAAGCCCGGGCTATGCATCGAAAAATCCGAACCACACTGCCCGACCTAGGAATTGAACCCGGGACCTTCGGGTATGAGGCCGAGGCCACTCAGCCACCGAGGCGTTATGGGAGTTACGTAAATAATTACTTGCCTTCATAGTGTCCAGTCAACAGCAAAAGTAGATGATATTTACTAGATTTAAAAATTAAGCTTCAATAGTAAGTCGGTGTATGTCGGTATTTTCTATATAACTACAGTCAAAGTCTGCAGGTACTAACTATAGACACTCGAAGGTTTTTCGATATGCGTTTAAAAAGTTTTGATTTTCATACGGATATCATATTTTGAAACTTCACCAATCATCAGATACCTTTGCTGTTGACTGTACTAACTACCACAAACTTTGACCTTTATGTCTAAGGCATATGGTTGAACATTCATTGAAGAAATTTGACAGTGTTGGATAGGTTATTGCGCAGGCGGCTGTACTTTACTCTTATCCATAGTCTAAAAAGGCATTAGACGTTGTAATCATAAAAAAAAACATTTTACTAAGATTGAAATGAAACAACTTTTACGGACTTCTTGGCGGGAAAGTGAAGCGTCATGTCTGCGGTTTTGTCTTATTTTCCAAAATTTGTGTTATGTCGAATATTAATGTGAAATAATGGTAGATTATTAACCGTTAAGTGTTCGTGAGTGCACATAAGTGTTGGCAAATGAAACAAAACAGTGCAACGTCACTTTTCAAATTCTCTCAAGAAGCTCGCGTGAGGACTTAGTAAAGCCCCACATCTTTACTGAGATACTCGAGGGGTTGGGGGGTATATTATTTCTCACTTTCCATTTCTAATATTATTTATCATCATTTAAGGAAATATTGTTTATTTATGTATTACTTGTACGAAAAATTACTTTGACACTGGCTAAATGTGATAATCGCACGAAGCCATCAACTAAAAGAAAAAAAAACAACTTTTACGGATCTACTCGCGTTTATTTTACACATTACTTATTTAATGTTTATCCTGACGTTTCGAACCCTTTGCAGGGTCCGTGGTCACAGGGAGACTGAGGTGTTGGTTGTCTCATAATTAGTAGTAGTTGTTATTTTACTAAGAATTAATGTAAAAGTTATTATCTTAGGTAAAATTACTCAGTAGTTGAGGATTCCGGGTGAAGTACGCTTCCCCCTTCGGCCTTATCATCACTAACATCAGGTGAGATGAAGGCGTGAAGGCCAGGTGCTTACCCTCAGATCATATTTTTATGATCTGGAATCTGTGGAGAGGAAACGGAGTCAATGCAGCACTTACTGTGTGACAGCGACTCTCTGGCTAATAATATAATGGGAGTCCTGTAGGCTTAGCCAAAGTAACATTAAGAAAACTATAGCGAAGTTCGAAAAGAATAAAATGTATGGGATTGTCATAAGCCGCGCTAAATCACGTGGTCAATCTTATGTCAATCCCATACATTTTATTCTTTTCGAACTTCGTTATCGTTTTCTTAATGTTACTTTGGCTAAGCCTACTGGGGTCGGCATAAAACCGGAGGACTTCAGGCTCTTTGCTCTTAAGGACGTTGCCAAACTTATGGCATATCTTTATAGAGGAGGAAGAGTGAAAGGATGGGGTTTCACATAAGATACCGATGGGTCGAAGTATTACTGAGAGAGGGAAACCTCAGCAAGCCCCACTAAGATAAGATAAGATATGATCTGAGTGCTTACCCGTATGTTATATAAAAAAAGAAAACTTAAATTTTGAGACTTGAACAATTGTTTATAGATTTTGTATTTGTGATTCTCAAAGTGCATTCAGCATTTGTTTTACTTTTGCAATGCCATTGTCTACTTTCATAAACATATTGGGCCTTGATTGCACTATTGATTAATTAAGGTCACAGATTTTATAACAGTGGTGTCTTTCAACATTTATTACTTAATGTAAATTTTGAATTAAATCTTTTTTAATTAATATACTTCTTTAAAGTATTTTTTTTACTGGTTTTAACTTTTGACTGGGTTTAACTTCATAAAGAATGACGAAACTTTATGAAAAAGAGCAAGTCTTAAACTATTTTACATCAAACTTCCAATTTCTAAAAACCAATAAGCCAATTTTGATGTAACTTTCTATGCTTAAGGTTCACCTTAAGCATAGAAAGTTAGTATTCATACTAAGATCTTGACAGATAATATTAAAAAAAAATGTTTGGTCATCCATCCGATCCTTACGAAAAGTTGCATGCCCATAGCAATCTCTGACCATTGGGCTCCGCATGCATAAATCGCCTAAATATGTTGCTTGATTTTTAAAGGCTCTAATGACAGTTGCGTATGATAAAGGGAGTTGTCGGTTTAAAATCAATGTAATTAATTTAAGATACTTTTAGTTTTATATCAAAAGAAGTAAAGATATTTACAAAAAACCATATGTCGTTATTTATTTATTTATTTTGAGGTACACTGACAGATTACAGTCAATACATGTTTAAATTGCTTATGAACTTACAGTAATCCTTAAATAGTGTACCCACACAAGCTGCATGATCAAATTTAAACAGGTAATCGAAAGAAACAAACAAAATAAACACAGTACAAAACCAACACAAAAGCAATACAATGAAATGACACAGAGTACAAGAAAATAATAATAATTCTAATTAAGATTTAGCTGGGATGAAGACCATTCGGCTTTTATAATGTCAGAAACAATTATTTTTCATCCCTTCTATTCGAAAAGTGTCGCTTTGTTCCTCTATAAGTGGGAGCAAAATAGCTCTTTTCCTATAGGAACTATTTAGCGGGCGGAAAAGAGATTTGAATTTGGAACTTACTCGTATAACGTTCATAGAAATCGAACGCAAATTGATTATATGAATTACTCTGGCTGCGACGTGTTGGCTGAAAGGCGCGGGGACCCGCGCTTACTAAAAACAAAAAAAAGCGCGCGAATTACGTCTCTGTTCTTGTGCATATTTTATTGTATTTTGCAAAAATAATGAGTTCTACGTCGAGTTATGAAAGTGACAACGCATTAACTTCTGAAACAATAACTATAGAAGCTACAACGTCGTACAAACCTTATTACCTACGAAATCCCGGGAGAAATATTTAAGAGCCTATGACAATTTCATTCTATGGAAAAACAGAAAAGGAGCGAAGACGTTTTCGGAAAATGTGTTTTTGGCCTATTTTCAAAAATTGCCCAAAACTAAGCAACCTTTTATCCTTTGGAGTAACTCAATGCTTAATCTACTGTAAATACCAATAAAAATATTAAAATTGATAGCTACTCAAAATTACTAGCTTATCTGAAGAGACTATACGAAGGAAACAAACCAAAGAAATCAAAAGTTTTTTTTTTATTAAATATATTTATTATTAACACCGTCTCTTATTTATTTTCTCATAGAAAGGGGATGAAATGAAAAGTAAAGTAAGTATATCGTACTCGAGAGCAAATTATTTTTCCCTTGGACGATGTACTTACTTTGAATCCCTCGCTGCGCTCAGGATTCTACGATAGAATCAGAATCCTTCGCTTCGCTCGTGGTTTAAAGTAGCGCCCTCGCCGTAAAAACACTATTTTGCTCCCTTGTCATACAATCTACCATTCAATTATTATTATAGTTTTATGATACAAATCAGTTACTGTCCTCTATTTTTAATGATTACTTGTGCATGGTTTATATTAAAGAAGTACACAACATTCAACGTCAATAAAATAGACATGCAAAAATGTTATTTTGTGTCTTTATGGAGTTTTGAAGTACTGACGTTTAATTTTTATTGTGTCTAATCACATAATCGTGTTTTTGTTGTCAATCTATATATATAAAAATCAATTGCTGTCCGTTAGTCGGGCTAAAACTCGAGAATGGCTGGACCGAATTGGCTAATTTTGATTTTGAAATATTTGTGGAAGTTCAGGGAAGGTTTAAGCGGTGAGAAACATAAATAATAAGTAACGGAAAATACTAAAAACGACAATTTAATTTTCCGATACAAAATTATTTGTTTATTTCGTTGTCATGGAAACTGTCAAAGCGGTCCGTACAATAAAATGTTCCTAGCTGTGAAACATTAATTGATGTCTTTTGTCACTTGGTTGGTTGTCAAATATTTATAGGTGTGTATTATGTATGTTTCATAGCTGTAGTATGAGGTCCGATCTCATTGGTCTGTTTTGTTGGAATACAAAACAGTTCTGTTTCAGAAATAAAAATGTGGAAAAGTGTCAGTTGGTTGTCGTAAAAAGAAGATCATCGTCATCATCATCATCATCAGCTCATAAAGTCCCCACTGCTAGGGCACGAGCCTTCCCTATGGATGGATAGGGAGAACGGGCCCGCGGGCCCAGTGCAGTGCGGCCCATTGGTGGTTGATAACGACTACATAAGCAGCCGAAAAAAGAAAATAAATAAATAAATTTCAAGACGATTATTAAAATCTATCATCAGTTTGTCAGTGCGCGAAACTTTATTAACTGTATTACTGTTATTGTTTTAAAATGACAGGGAGAAGAGGACCTGACTTAGGTCGCGAAGTCAATCAAATGTGTGACGAGCTAACTCACGTGCAAACCGCACTGACGACCAGCGAGAGACAGATAATGATAACATTCGTTTGTATGGCAGAATTGCGTTCCACAGTGAATAATAATGAAGTAGATAGGTTTAGAATAGAACGAGTTCGGGCACACCAAACACAACAACAGCGAGCACGAGTGCACGACACAATGAAATAGAGCGATTCCGCAGACGCAGTGTTCCTGTAAACCTGAAACGAGTAGCATTCCACTACGACCCGGAAATAGATTATTGTGCCGTAACAATTGGGGAAATGACAACCATTTGTCAATATTGTAAAGCGTTGAATCTACTACATTATGTTGTGCTGGTGGTAAAGTAAAATTGCCACAATTGGTCCCACCACCACATCCATTACGCTCATTAGTTTCTGGGGTAAGAAATTAATAATTTATCAAAAACAATAATTATGGTATACTACCTTGAAAGTGGGCATGAAATTTTCCTGTACAATATGCGTTGCGCCAAACGGCGTCATATGAAAGCAATTGTTATATTTTTGGATGCTGGCCAAGAAATGTTTAGAGTAATTTCCCACCCCAGCCGATAATGTTTAGGTTTTGAAAATATTTTTCACCAATACATGTAGGTAATACGAAGTTCACCGGGTCATCTAGTAATTAATAAATAAATAAATTACAAAATACCGACAATGATTAATTAATATTACTTACACATAATACATATATACATACAAAAGACATATTATGTCTTTTGATTAAATTTTTGTGCCGATAAATTTTCAGTAGCAAGTTTAATCGTGAAATGATTACCTATTTGTGAACTGTTATCTAAACTACAACGATTTATCATTATCATATAATAATTATAATGATAATCGTAGGTCATATGACATGACACCTATAATAGTAATTACATTTATGTCTCATAGTTATTTTTGTATGTTGCTATTACGACAACAATTATTTGATTAATAAGTTTTCAAAGAAACAATCAATTTGTCTGGATCTAGTAACGTATTGGTACCAATGTTCGTCAGGAACCCAGTGATCAACATTTTTTAAAACAGCTGTTTTTTTTTAGAATGTTTGCTGATTGTAAAGACAGCATTTTCACCGGGCTTTTTTGAGGGCGCGGCGAGAAACTTAAAAGATTCCTTCAAGCCGTGTGAAACAAATCACCTTTGGAAGTTTTCTAGAGGGAACGGCATCACGCACTAGTGCGTGTCCCCGTGCCCTACTAGATTATCTGAGGGGTTCGGTTCGGATCGGATTTGAAACAGCCTCACTGTCGATTCGGATTTGAACCAGCACTCACTGTCGATCAAATAGTACGTGATCCACTGTATTCAAGTTAATTCGAAACACGGTATGTCTTTAAAAAGTAGATGTTTTATTAAAAAGATAAAACAATTGCGTTCTAATACTCGTTAGTGAAACGAATAAATATACTTTCTTCATAATGAATACTAATTTAATCGACATGCTTTTGGAAATGACATTAAATACTGTTTAAAGAAATTGAAATTTTTTCTATCGTGGATTTCATAATTCTAATTTTGGAAACTCCATCGCCCATCCGGTTACCCTTAGCGTCCAAGGAAGCTTAACTTTTGCGATCGTCGTAAGTAACAATATCGACCTCTAAGACGAATAAAGTAATAAGTAAATAAATTAGTATTTTGTTTTCGTGCCATGTCATTAGGTACATTTTATTTTTAGATCACCCATCGCCCCTATAAATATTAATGACGTCTCACACTTGACTTGGAAGTGTTCATCCGGAAATGTGTTAATTAAGAAATAACAGCACACAGGTTGTTCGAAATTAGGCCATGAAAAATATTAGAATATTTTCTTTTAGTAATTCAATTAACTGTGTAGTTAACTGGGTCTGAGTAACTTAAATTATTAGCATCTGTCAAAATGATATTCACTTAAAAAAAACTAAAATTTAACGTAGTAAATTATATAACTCATTACGTCACACGAAGAACTAAATTATAATTTTATTTATTAGGTAAGACATAAAGAGGACAATATGTGGTACAAGTGTTTATTATCTTTTTTTAGTTTTTGTTTAAAAGTCATATCAAAGGTGACCTGCCAGCAGATTGGCTTTAGTGTCTGATGCTATACGATATAACTTTAACTATAATTTAAATAGCTGCAAGTAATAGTTCAGAACCATGTACACATGGCGGCAGATCAACCTACCCAAACCTGTCAAATTTCTCCAATGAATATTGATCCTTATAACCAAATAGTAAAAAATCAAAATTGATTGTAGAAATTTGACAGTTTTGGGTAGGTTGATCTGCCGTCGTGTGTACATGGTTCTGAACTATTACTTGCAGCTATTTACATTAAAAAATATATATATATATTATAAATTAAAAAGCAACTAATTTATAATAACTACTGGACTAATTATTATTATTATTGTTTTTTTTTCTTTTAAGATACATTATTAACTTACATTAGGTTAGGTCCCACAAAACCGATTAATTCGGTTTAACTGACTTTTTTGACTATTTTTAGCGACTTGACGTGCTTACCGATCTAGATTTAATAGGCTTACAAAGTGTTTCGTACACATAGACTTTCCCATAAGGCCTGTTTTTACTTTGATTAGTGCGAGTGCAGGAAAAATCGTGCAAGCGTAAATGTGAAATAAAATAAAACAGCCTGTACGTAATAGATTGTCACAGTTGAAAGAAAAGATTCGCCCTTTCGATACGCCTGCGTTGCCAATTGTAGCGTTAATGTTCACAGTTACACGCTATTTCATATCGTGTACATTATAATTGGCTGTCCTATGGCAAAAAGGTGTAAGTTCAAAATAAGTTTTTTTAGGAAAGGTAATCAAATATATTTTTGCCTAAGTCATAAAAAATACAGACTGTCCGTCTTTCTTTAGTTATCACTAGCGGCACGTCCCTGCTTCGCACGGGTGGATTTTTTTTTTAATTATGCCTATGTTACTCAGCGCTAATGTAGCATTCTAATGGTAAAAGAATTTTTAAATCGGTCCAGTAGTTTTTGAGTTTATTCGTTACAAACATACGAAAGTACAAAACTTTCCTCTTTATAATATTAGTATAGATGACTATTTACCCAGATATTATTATTATTTAAGCCAAAACTTAGCATTGCCGGACTTTAATACGTGAACGCTCCTTTTTAAACACATTGCGCGTAAGGAGGAGTATAAGATTTGATATAGTTAAAGTTGTATGGAGGAGTCCCTAAATATATTATTTATAACATTGTGTATTTGCCAGCACACGTTTTCCCTCCTTCTTATGATATGGGGTCCTTCAAACGAGGCGTGAAGAGGCACTGTGTGGGCCGGCAGAGTGAGGGTATATGATGCTGCGTTGTTTTGACGCTGCACCAGTTGTCGTCGCATCTGAATTCCATATTCACTTAACATCAGGTGAAATGGAGTAATTTGCCGTGCTACGTATTAAAAAAAACACGGACGAATTTTGACTACTGGGCGAGTATATCTATAGATAGATATGACAGTTAGCCAATAGCGGCGAAACACTAGAAAACGATTTATACCGTTTGTCAAACCGACGCCGCACTAATTAGGTTCGCTTCACATAACCACGTGCACATGTTACGATGTAATCATTAGGTGTTCGCCGTAATTGGTGTCGAGTGGGAATGTTCAGAGATTTATGGGATCATACGACCACACATAATTGTTGCTAACTTCACTATGGATGGACACGGTGAATGAGTTCGTATTCTAACAGTAGCTTAATTTCGTTATTAAGGGATTTTGTTACGAAAGGATTTGCCTTTCGCAACAAAATCCGTATCTAACAAAATAATAAACAGAGAATAAGCTTACAATAGTTATTCCGTGTTTTGTCTCTTTTACTCTAATCTGAAATGACGTTCACATGACGGGAACAAAACAGGGAATAACTATTCAAAGCATATTCTCTGTTTATTTCTAAGGCCCTAGAAGTTTATAAGTCCAGTGTTAAAGGTAATATTTGCTTTTTACACTATACTATGTTTGTAATTATATTTAGGAACTTTTATGTTTTGTGCATTGACATGCTAGTTAATTTTTCATAGTCGTGTAAATAAGTAGTAATGTTTACAAAAACGTGTTTTTTATTTTTGTTGATAAGCAGTGGACGCACAACTACCGTCTCTGATTTAAAGTTACCGGGTTAAATCCCCAGCGATAAGTACATGTTATAGTTTTGTTTGTTTTGTTGGCGGTAACTCAGTCGCCATAACAACTTTGTTGCGTTCCGTCAGACTACTAAGAGGTTAAACTATTTTCGGGATCCGAGATTTTAACCATGTTTAACCATGGTTTAGTGGTTAAGACCACCGGTTTAGACCTAGAGGTCCTGGGTTTGATTCCCAGCGGCGGGTATATGTTTGTGTTTGGTTGGTGGTAGGGCTGGTGTGTCCGCCTGGCTAGCTACCACTATCTTAAAAAAACAACAAATGTTGAAAAAAAAATTCCGCGAGCAGGATTTGAACCTGCACCCTTCTGACATACCGGGTCAGGTGCTCTCCCAATTGAGCTATCGTGGTTCTAACCAGCCCACCGAAATTATTCAACACTATTTACTCTTTACAACAACAACTATCGTCATTAACATCCGATCATAATATTTTTACAAATACTAAAGTACAGTTATGAAGTTAATTTTTTTGAAGTTAATTGCGTTAAAAATTATATAAACAAACAAAAACATTTTACCACTATCTTATCCAAATATGTTGTTGAATGTTTGAAGCAGTATTGTGTTTCGGCAGCTAGAGATTTATAAGTTAGCCAGTGCCTCAGTAGTTGAGGTTTCCGGGTGAAGTGCGCTTCCACCTTCGGCCTTACCATCATTTAACATCAGGTGAGATGAAGGCCAAGTGCTTACCCATAATATTAAAAAAAAAACCTGCACGGAACAACGTTGTAACTCAAAATCACCTAAAACTGAGTTACAACATTTTACCTCGCAAGTGTCGATACATTGCAACAAAAATATTGATTAAAATTATAATAAGATAGCAGATATTATCCCTATTTATAAATTATCATACTAATATTATAAAGAGGAAAGCTTTGTATTTTTGTATGTATGCAACGAATAAACTTAAAAACTACTGGACCGATTTAAAAAATTCTTTCACCATTAGAATGCTACGTTAGCGCTGAGTAACAAAGGCTATATTTAAAAAAAATGACCACCCGTGCGAAGCCGGGGCGGGCCGCTAATAATTTATATTTATAAATATTATTATCGCACCTTAGAAGATATAATTAATTAATTGAAAGTAGTGAGATAGTCTTTATAAATGTTTATTACATACATCTCGAACACAAGATAAGGAGATCCACAGAAGGCAAGCTTCTAACAAACGCGGTCGAGCAACGCTCCGAGCTCCGACCCCTCGGAGAATCTAGTAGGGCACGGGGAAACGCACTAGTGCGTGATGCCGGTTCCCTCTAGAAAACCTTTGGATGTGCTTCGTTTCACACGGCTTGAGGAACCTCTTAAGTTTCTCGCCGCCCCCTAAAAAGCCCGGTAAAGCTGAAAATGCCCAGTGGCTAACGGCAAACCCTCTCAATTAAAAACGCACACATGACAAGTATAGTAGACATTTCAGTAACTCCTGTATTAAATTTAAACGCTTAACTTACGAAACCCATAACAGGCAATGAAATTGATGTGTAGAAAATGTAAACAAATGTGTTTTTTTTTCTTGCATTAATGTTTTTTTGCTGTGTGAGTAATTTTGTTAGTACGTACGATGTAATTCCGCGTCGTCGCTTTTTTTACTTCATAACGCGGCACTGTAGGTCTATAACATAGGTAAGTAAAATAGTTATAAGCACTGCATTCTGTAATTGACTGTTTGTTGCCAAAATAATAAAAAAAAAATGACAACTTCGAGCGGACACGGATTCTCGCAGCAGCAGCGCTCGTACTGTTCCGAGCTGTTCCGATATTCGTGTCAGTGAGACTATGTGTGTCGCGTTGCTCGAGGGCGGTAGGTATTAAGCTTACTTTCTGTGAGCCTCTTTATTTTGGGCCTCGAGTCTCGTTTACCCAATCTTTTGAGGGGAAAGGTCACCGGTTCGAGTCCCATTTAAAGTATGCAAGATAAAACCTAGAGGATGATAATTCCCAATCGTTATTAAGATGAACGAGTAAATATTTTTTGATGTGTTTTTTTTTATATTAGAAGGAGGCAAACGAGCAGGCGGGTCACCTGATGGGAAGAAATCACCGCCGGACACCCGCAAAACCAGAGGAATCGCAGATGCGTTACCGGCCTTTAAGGAAGGAATAGGCAAACATCTTTCCGCTCGCTTACTAGCAAGTTGTGGGAGTGATTTCGTGAAATGGGACGGAAGTGTCCAACAGTGTAACAGGAAGTCGGGGAAGCGTACAAGCGCGCGCCATTTTGTAGATTCAGTAATCAATATTATGAACATGCAAGGCAAGGCACCAGGTGCTGACGGAATTACGGCCGAGCTTCTGAAAGCAGGCGGAAGACCGGTACTCGTAGCTCTTCAGAAGCTATTTAATTCCGTCGTACTAGGGGGCAGAACGCCAGAGACGTGGCACGAAGGTATGGTGGTACTGTTCTTCAAAAAGGGCGACAAAACCCTGCTGAAGAACTACAGGCCCATCTCACTTCTGAGCCACGTCTACAAACTGTTTTCGAGAGTCATAACGAATCGTCTCGCACGTAGGTTTGATGACTTCCAGCCTATCGAACAAGCCGGTTTCCGAAAAGGCTTCAGCACCATAGACCGCATACATACGCTGCGGCAGGTTATACAGAAGACCGAGGAGTATAACCAGCCTCTTTGCTTAGCGTTTGTGGACTATGAAAAAGCCTTCGATTCGATTGAAACATGGGCCGTGCTACAGTCTCTCCAGCGGTGCCAAATTGACTACCGGTACATCGAAGTGTTGAAGTGTTTGTATGAAAGCGCCACTATGTCAGTCCGTCTTCAGGACCAGAACTCGAAACCTATCCAGTTGCAGCGAGGAGTGAGACAGGGAGATGTGATATCTCCGAAACTGTTCACTGCTGCACTGGAAGATGTTTTCAAGCTTTTGGACTGGAAAGGACTCGGCATCAACGTCAACGGCGTATACATCACTCACCTTCGATTTGCTGACGATATAGTGGTCATGGCTGAGACCCTGGAAGACCTCGGCACAATGCTCGGTGACCTCAACAGAGTCTCTCAACAAGTGGGTCTTAAAATGAACATGGAGAAGACGAAAGTTATGTCGAACTCACGTGTTGTACCCACTCCTCTGAAAGTATGGGACTCTGCCCTTGAAGTTGTGGACGATTATGTTTACCTGGGACAAACGGTCCAGCTAGGTAGGTCCAACTTCAGCAAAGAGGTCAATCGTCGAATCCAATTAGGCTGGGCAGCGTTCGGTAAGCTACGAAATATCTTTGCGTCCAATGTACCGCAGTGTCTCAAGACGAAAGTCTTTGACCAGTGTGTGTTGCCAGTGATGACATACGGGACTGAGACGTGGTCGCTCACTATGGGCCTCATAAAAAAGCTCAAGGTCACTCAAAGAGCAATGGAGAGGGCTATGCTCGGGGTTTCTCTGCGTGATCGAATCAGAAATGAGGAGATCCGCAAAAGAACTAAGGTAACCGACATAGCCCGAAGAGTTGCAAAGCTTAAGTGGCAGTGGGCAGGGCACATTGCTCGCAGGACTGATGGCCGCTGGGCGGGATGGTCCTGGAGTGGCGACCGCGTACCGGAAAGCGCAGTGTGGGCAGGCCTCCAACAAGGTGGACCGACGATCTGGTGAGGGTCGCGGGAGGCCGCTGGATGCAAGCAGCACAAAACCGGTCGTTGTGGAGATCCTTGGGGGAGGCCTTTGTCCAGCAGTGAACGTCTTTTGGCTGAGATGATGATGATGATGATGATTATGAACATGACATATTATTATTAATGTGACATATTGTGTCATTTGACTATCGAAGGTAATTTTGATGTCAAATGTCTTCTAATGAGTATTTACTGCATTCTCTTTATGATTTTGTAAAAAAAAATACGTCATTGTTAATTCTATATTCTATTTTCTATTGTAATATTGGTTTCAACCCTTTAGTGGACTTTATCATTATTTATTTTATAGTTATAAAATGATGTATTAATACTTGACCCATTTTTTCAGAATATAATGTTAAAATTGCTTATTACTAAGGTGAGATGTCAAATGTTACACATCATCTACTGTAAGGTTGGCCCGTTTTTTTATTACGTTTACATACTTATACTTGTGATAAAATTTAGAAGACGACGAAGACGCAACCTCTGACATACCGGGTTAGGTGCACTACTTACTATGTTATAGTGGCTCTATCCAAAACACCGTCAGAAGGTTTCTATAGGGCATGCATGGCATCACGCAAGGTGTCCCTCTTCCGTACTTGATTGTTCAAGGGGTTCGGATCAAAACGGGAGCGGAACGAACCGAGGGCGCCTCTAAAGGCTCGAGTTTGTAATCACTAATACGCAAAGGGCCAGTAGAATAAAGAATAAGAATAAAGAATAAGAATAAAGAATAAGAATAAAGAAAAAGAATAAAGAATAAGAATAAAGAAAAAAAGACACTTATTGGAATCACATAACAAAAGACACTTATTGGAATCACATAACAAAACACACATTTAAACATACAACATGTAACAAAAAGAGTAAAACAATAATAACTATTTTCTTCTAAATCATTGCGCCCTATTACCTATGTGATGCCAACACTGTGCACAGCTCAGTATACGCAGCAAGCGGTAAGTAGTGTGGTAATATTAGATTTATTAGTACAAGGTGGTGATTAAAGCCAATACATTTTGAAGCATGACTTTGTACGGGATGTCTAACTGTTAAAACCAAGTAAACACATTTTATTAAAGCTTAATTCAACTCAAAGGCACAATCGTCATGTTTGAAAGCGTTAACGAGATTACAAACCAATTACAGATTTCACATCGTGTTCTTGAATCTACTATTATTATAAGTAAGTGGGTAAGGGAGAAATAAAAAACATAGTAAGTCACAACAAAAAAGGTAAGTATTGCGCGTTCAAATATTCAATGGTGCGTGTAATAAAAAGACGGTAAAAAATCAGACATTGAGAATTACCATAACAATATGACTAGTTTTGATCAATAATGACAAGCATAATTAAATTGATTTGTCATGGGTTTTGTTTAATTAAATTTAAGACATGGGCATGGCACATTATTCTTTGACGGGCACTTTTTTGCAAGAGGTAAAGGTATGTGTCCTGTTAAGACGACACCTCGATTTATGAACATTCAAAACATGATCCTTACTGGCGTTGTCATAAGGTCGAAAATACGTAGCGCCTGCGACAATTAAGACCGCAAATTAACAAAATCTGAAAAATATAAAAAAAATATATTGGTAAATGTGTCCTGTTATGACGACGATTACACCTCGATTTATAAACATTCAAAACATGATCCTTACTGGCGTTGTCATAAGGTCGAAAATACGTAGCGCCTGCGACAATTAAGCCCGCAAATTTACAAAATCTAAAAAATATTGAAATACTATTACCTATTGGATTTAGTTTTCAAAATATGCAGCTACTGAATCACGAATACTGATGTTATCAATGTATTTAAGTGGTTTCCAAGCATATAAATTAAAATAATTTTGTTGTAACTTCAACAATAGTGATTTTTTTGAGGTGTTTTGAAAATGATTAAAATCGAGTCAAAATTATACCATCGTGTAGGTATTTGAGCTAGCAAATTCAAGACAAAAACATGAATTTATTTACTTAGATCAACATTTTAGATTCATTAATCATATTATATTCTAACCCCCTTACAAATAGACAAAGAATAAGGTCCGAATCTCAGAACAATAACTAAAGCTATAGAAGGATGGCTAAAATAAAAATCGTGCAACTTTGTTTAGTTCCGTTCTATCTTATGGCTAGAAAAGGAGGTTAGAGTGCAACAAATGGTTGACCCTTAGTTTTTATTTTTTGTATAATTGTTATGTCAAACGGTCATCAGATAATCGGTGATCAAAAAAAATCTTGTTTCCTTTATAAAGTCACTCACTACATTACCTCAAATATGACGTCACAAGTCTGGTGACACCTTTGCTATTTTAGTCCGGTTTCTATAGCTTTAGTTATTGTTCTGAAATAGTTATTCCGTGTTTTGTCTCTTTTACTCTAATTTGTAATGACGTTTGCATGACAGGAACTATACACGGAATAACTATTCAGACCTATTCTTTGTTTATTTGTAAGACGGTTAAACTATTTGACGAAAGTAGGTGCATTTTTGTTCAGTGTGTCGCCATAAACTATCTAGAAAGCTAAAAAGTTCGTATTGGGATTAGGATTTAGGTTCTCGACAGTAGCTTAATTATCAAATGACCTTCAATAATTGCACTCGAACACGGTCATTGCTAAGTACAAATCAAAATTTAAGAAATATTTCTTACAAAATTGTCATCTTCATAATCTACCTTAGGATACTAGTTTACCTAACCTAACTTAATTTTATAAGTATTAAGAATGGCTCTCCTACACAGATAAACCTTGTAAGGTTTCCGTGTTAGGATTATTGTAATGTATGTTGTTTTTTGTAAAACTATTTAACCAATAATAAATTAATAAAAAAATCTACATCTTCATAGTGAAGGTGCCTAGTGTTTTATTTGCCATTCGATCACTTCAACGACATTGAAAAGTATGAAAGAATTCTAACTCTCCTCATTTGCGACCAGGAGACGCTGTTTCAACGCCACACATATTTTCGTATGCGATAAGGTGATTTTTACTTTTTTATTTTCAAGTGCTAATTGCTGTACTGAAGCTAAATTAAATATTTATAAAATTTACAAAATACAGTGAAAAAAAGGTAGGCGTTTAATTTTTTCACTGTATTTTGTAAATTTTATAAATATTTAATAAGGTGATTTATTTATTTATTTATTTATTGGAATGACAACAGAATGCAAACCACATTTCATAGATAAACACGATTAAAAAAAAAGAAAACAGTAAAAGAACAATGGGCTTTGTATGAAGAGTGCTGGCGTCGTCTTTTTTTCGAGTGGCATACAACCATCTTTGGTACCTATGGTAATAATATAACTTACATATGAAATTGCCGTTTTTTTCTCACTTAATAATAGATGTATTACTTCTAAAAGTCAATACCGTTTGTGAATATTATTTATACACCTTTAATTAGGACTATGTTACTTAGGCTTCAGTAATAACAATGATTATTAATTTTGTCTTTATCGCCCAATTTTTTTTTTAAATTGACTAACTTTTTTGTTCGCGGAATTGTCCTTTAGTTTCATTGTAGCTTTGAAGGGACTTGATTTTTTTCTTTTTAATGTCTGCTATATTTAGCTAGTAAAACAAACACACTACTCTACAATTTTTATAGTGTTAATATAAATAGATGCAAAGAAATGAAAAATAAAGCTTTATAAAAAATCTTCATACAAAACGCCAATTTCATAGGTAAGGACCTAATATGTTAATATCATAAAAAATACTACACACGTAATACTTGAGGAGTGCCATCTAGGAGATATTCGTCATTAAATACTATCTTATTAGAAATTCAATAAGTAAATAGGTTAAATAAAGAATATTGTTTATTTCCAATGTATATATTTGATTACAAAGATGTTGAGTTCCTACCTACTTAACATGCTGTAGGTACACCATAATTTAGGTAAAGTCAGCGCCAGATCAACCTACCCAAATCTGTCAAATTTCTCCAATGAATATTGATCCTTATAACCAAAAATTAAAGTTCAAAATTGATTGTAGAAATTTGACAGTTTTGGGTAGGTTGATCTGCCGCCGTGTGTACATACCTTACTCTCAAGTGAAGAGTGTGCACGCAACGCACGCTGGCAACGTTGTATTTTTGAGGGTGTCCTAGTTTATGTCGATTTTTAACAGCTTTGCTGGTTTATACAGGGTCACTTTTTTATCACCGTCCAAACCTTTTGAGATGACTCCAGTGGTGATACAAACGAACAACTCTTACTATTGGACCAACTCCTTAACTCGAAAATGAAATTCAGCTGTTCCATACAAAACATCAATACTCATTCGACCACAACGTGTGGAAGTTAATGGCACACTTTTGGATAACATGCCGTACTATTTTTTGCTGGTCTTATCGAAATCTATCACCATGCATAATATGGTTACTTATTTGCCATCCAAAAAACAAACAACGCCAGTTTAGCCCATTGTCCTTTGCACTCCGATTGTAGTCGGGCACAGCGCTTGATTGTTCTATCATGCATACATTAAATATAGATATCTCTGCTAATAATCAGACAGCAGAAGTCGATCGTAGAATTGGACAGGGCTGGGCAGCGTTTGGTGCAAATGGCAACATCATGCGTCCCAAAACTATACCGCAACACCTGAAAAGCAGAGTCTTCGAGCAGTGTGTCTCGCCCGTTTTCACCTATGGAATAACCTGATAGAGTCCCGAAAGTGGAGATGGGCGGGACATATTGCGAGGATGGATTACCACCGACGGCTTAGAAGGACACTGGAGTGGAGACCGTGGCAAAACGCACGAGGCCGGGGCCGCCCACCACTTAGGTGGGTGGACGATATTAAACATCTAGCCGGCCACAACTGGATGAGGGTGGCTGGTGACAGAAGGAAGTGGAAGCTTTTGGAGGAGGCCCATGTCCGAAGGCGGACTGAATGATAACTGAGGATGATCTCTGCTAAACTTAAAAATGTAACAGTAATTAAAATAATTGAATAGGTGAAAAACAACAATAAAATTAACCAATAAAAACATGTCAAAAGAAAGTGAGAAGATATCCAATTCCTCGCAGTAGTCTTGAACGGACCTTTGGCCCAAAATAAGCAGATGCAGAAATCAAGCTTGAAACCGCGCTCGAACAACGCGCACATAGACAAGACAACGTCTCATTCATGGACACTTAATTTCGCGACATTTACGCTCGGACTACTGTTCTGCCGCGCAATTTATGAACGCAGTATAGAACATGTGAATGTCAGCACCTCAAATATCACAATCACAAACACAGTAAGTTGTACTTACTGCGTTCATATATATTGCGGCAGTGTTGCGAGCTAGTTTGAAGGTTACCTTCTGCAGTCGCCTTACTTTGTGCCTATGGGGAATGTACTCGATGTCTCTGATTCATTAATCCCTTGTAGTACAGTCAACAGCAAAGGTAACTGATGATTGGTTAAGTTTCAAAATATGAAATCAGTATGAACATCAAAACTTTTTAAACGCATATCGAAAAACCTTCGAGTGTCTACTAGTACCTGCATATTTTGACTGTAGTTATATAGAAAATACCGACTTACACTATCGAAACTTAATTTTGAAATCTTGTAAACATCATCTACTTTTGCTGTTGACTGTACTATCGGTTCGACTACCTTCATTTTCGGTACTGTGCTTAGATTGTAAAATATCTAGTTTTTTTTAAACGTCTCTATGGTCTAGAAGAAGAGGAGCTCGATAGCGCAGTGGTTAACGCGCCCGGTCTGCGATTGTTAAAGTTAAGCAACTTTCGCAAAAGCCGGTCATCGGATGGGTGACCAAAAACTCATCATCTCGAGCTCCTTCGTGCTTCGAAAGGCACGTTAATCCGTTGGTTCCGGCTGCATTAGTGGTTAACAACCACCAATCCGCACTAGGCCCGCGTGGTGGTTGGCCCGTTCTCCCTATTTATCCATAAACAAGGCTTGTGACCCAGCAGTGGGGTAATAAAAATGAGCTGCTGATAATGATGATGATGATAGTCTAGTGGTTACTAAAATTCATCACATACCTGGAAGTAACACCATTCAGAAATAAAAGTAAGTAAGGATGAAGTCGCCATAACCTAAGGGAAATCAACATTGTTAAATGGTCGGAACTGGCACAATACCGAACGAAATGACGTAGTGTAGAGGCACCAGCGTTCAACATCGGAGACCAAAATCCACTTCGGATCGTGTAAGTTAATGTTATGTATAAATATGTTAAGAGCGTGTACGCCGCACACTAGCGCCACTAATGAAAAAAAAATATCTAGTAATTAGAGATAGAAAATCAAATTATGCTCAACAAACTATTTGAATGAAGTAATTTAGCATTTTTACGTCACCTAATGAACACTATTAATTACTAGATATGTTTTTTTTTATTGGTGGCGCTAGTGTGCGGCGTAAACGCTCTTAACCAAATTTTGTTGCGAACAAATTACAATAATTGAAATATGTTTTTCGCGAGCGGGATTTGAACCCGCACACACTGAATTAGAACGCTGAAAACTTTGAATTCCGCTGGTGGAAAATTTTTCAACACTTTGTTACCTACTTCAGTTTTAAGCATTGTTGAAATAGATTTGTCGAAGAGTTATCTAACAAAAAGTAAAGGGGTAAAATGAGGTCAATCTGTTAAATTTAGAGCTACTTAAAATATATAAGATTTCCTATTGTCGAGCTGTTAAAAAAATATTCGTTATTCCTTCTGTACTTTAGAAAAAACAGTCCCCTTTTTACTACGTTGCAAGATTGTTGTAAACTAAAGTCGATCGCGATATTGTTTTGTTATCGGTACTACAAAACTATTACTAAAGTAATCCGACTGAAAATAAATCTACAAGTATTTTTTGGGTTCAAAATAAAACACTCATGATTATGCAGTACCTTATCCTATTTAAATACAATTAAGTATCAGTCTTTTTTATTTATTATCTACTTATTGGTAGTAAAGTAAAGTAATTAGCTTATAAACTGTCCCAATGCTGGGCAAAAGCATTTATCATTAATTTACGTATACATTTAATATATTCTATTAAAATAAATTGGTATCTATGAGTATATCAATAATCCACTTCTGGAATAACTATTCATTAGAGTAAATTACAAAATACAATTGATTAATGTTCATTTTCTATAATTTTCTTTATAAATATATCCCATCTCTTTTCGAAAACAGTATATAGCCTTGACTTGCCAATATTGTCTAAAGCACTGTAACGTATAGAATTAAGAGCCAATTTCTTAAGCAGTCTAATATCAGCGTGTTTACTGGCAACACCAACGAATGTTATGTAAAAGTCATGAGAAAGTGGGTCAGCGTCCCAGGCACCGGGGTCATCACTCGATAACACCACTGGGTACCCCAAAGACAAATATGTGGCCAACGGATGGTTCCTGACGTCACGCACTAACGATAAAACAACATTGGATACAACATTCACCTCTATTGCTATATCATTTTGCTTTATAGTAGCTGAAAGTCTTGGATGTTTCAGTAAGGAATAACCGTGTCCTATCCTCTTCGTCCCTAACATAATAGCATCGAGCAAATTCTCATCAGCACTGGTACCGAACCAATTCGTCTCACCACCGTGGAAGAAAAAGTCGATCTCACCTTTTGCTTCTACGAGAGCAGGAAGAAAGTCAATAAGAGGTTTCCCCATATCCTCTTGGCCAACCAAGTCGAAGCCGGCGAACAATTTGGGCATGTCCTTCTTCAGCCTGCGAGCCAGACCCAACGTGTCTCGTACAGATTCCATGCTCTTCCATCGGCCAGTCGTCAATATCAGTTTAATCCCAATAAAATCGGGATGCTCCTGAATAAACTGATTTGTTACCCTCTGGTAAAGTTCCGCAAGATAAACTTCGTCGTGCGTCGTTCCATTCAGCTCATATATGTCGTGTAGACCGCTCCTGATCTCGACATACATAACGTTGTCATTGTAAAAACTTTCCAATGCCCAGTAGAAGAATTTCTCTCTGACCGGCCTGTATGTTATCAACGATTTAATAGTTTTGTAGACCTTGTTGAATCTGTCCCATGTTTCGTTAATGTCCGCATTAATTAAGTCCTCATCGTCCGTGTAAAGTGTTAGTCGCTTCATCAACTCCGCATCAAATAGTTCGACGTCATCGGAAGCGTTTCTGAGTTCGCCGAGGAGATCCCACTTACCGGAGCACAATTGTGAGGGTACGGTGTACGAGAAGTGTAATTTTAGATCGTCGTCAGTCAAACAAGCGTACAAATGGTCCTCGTACGTCAGTCTGAATAAACTGTCGGCATGTAGCATCATGGACGCGTGTACATGTAACGCTGCACCCTTCGGCATAGTCCTTATGATTTGGTACACTTTCGATTTGCTTATATCATCTTTGTATTTGAAAAAGTGATTCGAAAACTGAAAGTGGCCAGTGTTGTGGGATTCCTCGATTTCTTTGTGTTTCCATAACATTAGAATTTCGTTGGCCTTCATTTCTTCCTCGGTAAGCTGGATCGAACTGCCGAGTGACAATTCATTTTCTGCTTGCAGGAGAAGTTTCCTATCCACCGTGTAATCACTTAATATGACGTGGGCACCACACTGTGCTACAATAAGATGAAAGAGAACACTGTATCCGATCAAATGTCTCATTGTTTTGAACACTTCCTTAGTGTGTACGCGTCAGTTAACCGCGACGATCTGTCTGTACGCCTGGGTGCAAGGTACTGGATCGTGAATGTACGTGCAACTTGATTTTATACAGGCTTACCACTGAGCGGCTTATAAATAATAACACTAGTAGGTACATCTATAGTGTAATGTCAAAACATCACTGTAACTCCCGGAATATTGGTCTGGAGAGATGTTGATAGTAAATACCAGTAAATTGATTGGATAAGTGCTTGATTCTCGTATGTGGCGCTATCTCCTGTCTTAGGCCAAGGTTGTAAAGGTCATTGTACGTAAGCAACCGGCTAGATGCTGGAGTTGTTGAAGTTCGATTTTAATGTTTTCTCGATTTATCGATTCACAAACACTATCGCAATATCGGTATTTGTTGCAATATTTTACTGTTTTATGAGTTTGCGATTTTGATGTTTGCGATAAAGTTCTCGGAACACTTTATTTATTATAATTTCGTAGAGCTGTGGAAAGGTTCAATTAATCGTAAATCAATATTATTTATTTATTTATCAGAAAATATTACTGCTTATTACTTATTATTTGCTTTGAAAGTAAGATCCACGATTGCATAAAGGTACCTGATTATAAGTGCAGTGCACTTGTCTCGTAGGTACGTCAGAGGATGCGGGTTCAAATCCCGCTTGTGACTTTTTTAAAGTCTTTTTCCATTATCAGGCAAGTTTGGAGATTCTCGATAAGTGCTACTATGGCTTTTCTTTAATAAGCCCCAGGTTAAAGTTTTTGCTTAATTTTTTCGCAACTTTCGCAAAGGTCGGTCATCGGATGGGTGACCAAAAATTTATCATCTCGAGCTCCTCCGTACTTCGGACAACACGTAAAGCCGTTGGTCCCGGCTGCATTAGCAGTCGTTTACAACCACCAATCCGCAATGGGCTCCCGTGGTGGTTTACGGCCTGTTCTACTTATCCATCCATAGGGAAGGCTCGTGCCCCAGCAGTGGGGACACAAAAATGAGCTGATGATGATGATGAAAAGGTCAAAAAAGGTACTGGAGAGGTTTAAATTACATAACTAATGTAATATTTTTAATCATTTGATCTTAGATTCACTTCATCAGTTGCAATCTGCCTAATGTGAGTTTCATTCGTCACTCTAAACAGAAACAGTTCCTAGATCTAGAGGGTCGCTGGCGTCACACAAGCGTGTCCTTCCCTGCTGGATTCTCCAAGAGGTTTGGCTCATATCGGGAACGGAACAACCCGAGGACTCCTTTATAGCTTCATAGCTATGTTATGGGTAGTCGTGGGCAAAACTATTTTATAAGACGTTTTGTGAATAAATTAGGTTTTTGATTGATTTACATTATTCAATTAAACAAAAGTTAAAACTAGACTTGTCGCACTACCAATAAAGGGAAGGCTCTCCCATCAGAACAGGTATTTTCTAGTTTCTACAAAATGGCGTCCTTAAAGCCGCTGGATGCAAGCAGCACAAAACCGGTCGTTTTGGAGATCCTTGGGGGAGGCCTTTGTCCAGCAGTGGACGTCTTTTGGCTGAGATGATGATGAAGGGTGCGCCGACCAAAAAATACTTACCAAAAATGCAGTCACGTTTAAGTTGGTATAATTGAAAATACTATCGTAATAAATAAACAAAATATATATTTTGTATCAAAGGGAACGTGTTTACAATTAGTCCGATCCATAAATTCATAACACACTACTTATAGTTTTTTCTACGATGTCATTTAAAGTTGGGCAAACTCATGAAAACGAGTGGCGGCGTTTAGTTGTTATCTTATATTTTATCTAAATTATTGTACCTACCTGTGATTTTGGCTAAACAATAACCAATGGTCTAAACTACAAGCCGTCCGTCTCACATTTTCGATTTATCGAGCGGTTTTTTAAACCCGATCCGATCCGAACCCTTCGGAGAATCTAGTAGGGCAAAAGGGACGCGCACTTTTAAGTGTTCGATGCCGTTCCCTCTAGAAAACCTCTGAAGGTGATTCGTTTCAACACGGCTTGAGGTCCTCTGCGTACCTCAAAAAGCCCGGTGACGCTGAAAATGCCGTTTGAGGCAATCAGCAATCTCTCTCAAAAAAAATCAGGCTGAGCGGATGCATTTGCCTAGTCTATAGAGTAAAGATAATAAAAAAGATAAAGATAGAGTAGCCTATAAGACTTCTTGGCGGGAAAGTGAAGAGTCATGTCTGCGGTTTTGATTTATTTTCTAAAATTTGTGTTATGTCGAATATTAATGTGAAATAATGGTGGATTATTAACCGTTAAGTGTTCGTAAGTGCGCATGAGTGTTGGCAAATGAAACTAAACAGTGCAACTTCACTTTTCAAATTCTCTCGAGAATTCCGCCCGAGGACTTAGTAAAGCCCCACATCTTTACTGAGATACTCGAGGGGTTGGGGGGTATATCATTTCTCACTTCTCATTTCTATCATTCATCATCATCTATACAAGAAGGAAATATTGTTTATTTATATATTACTTGTAAGAAAATTTTTTTTAACACTGGCTATGTGCTAATCGCACGAAGCCATCAACTATAGAAAAAAAAAAAATATAGCCTATAACTGTTCCACTGCTGGGCAAAGGCCTCCATCATTGAAGTCAAGTTATCACTACAAATGATGGGTAATGGCTTAATCACCACGCTTGCCAAATGCGGGTTGGTGATCACAAACCCGGGCTATGCATCGAAAAATCCGAAGCAAACTTTGCCCGACCTGGGAAGTGAACCCGGGACCTTTGGGTATCGAGCCGAGCGCTAAGCCACTCGGCCGCCGAGTCGTTAAAACGCACTTTTCTCTCGAATGTTTTTTTTTATATACTTATTAGAAGGAGGCAAACGAGCAGGCGGGTCACCTGATGGGAAGCAGTCACCGCCGCCCATGGACACCCGCTAAACTAAAGGAATCGCAGATGCGTTGCCGGCCTTTAAAAGTGCGCCGTCCGTAAGTGACAAGTGTCATATGTTTTATTTGAAATGTCGTCGTCCATATTTATTTGATGCCGCGCGGCCATACTAATTTTGTATGGGGAATTTAAGGTGCTTAATAAAAAATAATTATTTAAATAACCACTTGATGAATCGAAAATGTAGTCTAGCAATTTGTAGTTTATCCATTGATTGTTTAGACAAAATCAGAGGTACAATAATTTAGATAAACTATAAGAAATCTACTAAACGCCGCCACTCGTTTTCATGATTTTTGCCCAACTTTAAATGATATTGTAGAAAAAACTATAAGTAGCGTGTTATGAATTTATGGTTCTGACAAATTGTAAACACGTTCCCTATGATACTATTTAGTATCATAGGGAACGTGTTTACAATTTGTCAAATCTCATGTCATGTCAAATCTCTCAAATTTGTCAATCTGACAAATTGTAAACACGTTCCCTATGATACTATTTAGTATCATAGGGAACGTGTTTACAATTTGTCAGAACCATAAATTCATAACACGCTACTTATAGTTTTTTCTACAATATCATCATATATCTTGTTAATTAAATACGATAGTATTTTCAATTATATCTACTTAACCGTAACTGCATTTTTGGCATATTTTGGTCGGAGGAAGGAATAGGCTCGTTTTTGAGCAGTTTGTTTGATTATTTTTACGCTGTCTGTACTTATCGTTATCGCTTTAACTTTTTGCTATAACTGCACTCTGTAAAAAAGAAAACTATATCAACTTCAAGGTCCATTGCAACATTGACTGGTTTCATTCAACGCTTCGACGCAAGATGCCAGAATATTCTACGTACCACGTTAGGTACACTGAGTCTGATGCGAGTTCATTTTGTTACGAGTTTTTACGTTAACGAAAACGAGAATTCGTAAGGCGTTAATGCAACGCCTCCAGTAGGCTTAGCCAAAGTAACATTGAGAAAACGATAGCGAAGTTCGAAAATAATAAAATGTATGGGATTGACATAAGCCGCGCTAAATCACGTAGTCAATCTTATGTCAATCCCATACATTTTATTCTTTTCGAACTTCGCTATCGTTTTCTTTATGTTACTTTGGCTACCGCCACAGTAGTGCGATTTTGGCTCCTTTGATCCTTTGATCGTAGGTAGGTATACGATAGAATATGCTGGTTAACATTATTCTAAGAACATTTTTGTATCATATTTAAGCAAATAAATATTTGATTGATTGATTGATTGATTGATTTGCGGACTAGTGGTTAGGACCATTGGTCTCACACTCAAAGGTCGGGTTCGATTCTCAGCTTCTCGGTACACGATTTGGTTGGTGGGTTTCCTGTCAAGGCCTTCGGAACCGGGTAGGTCGGGAGCTGGGGCAACATAACGAGTTGGGTTTCCCCAGGGCCGCTGGTACTCGTAAGATGAATCTTATTGTTTATAAAAGGGGCTTGTTTGTCCGCCTGAAGCTACCACCATCTTATCTAAATATGTCACCATAACATCAATGTTTGTAGCAATGTTGTGCTACTTTATAATTGTTTTTACCCTCTGTAACTAATGATACCCTATTTAAAAGCAAATAAATATTATGATTATGTGTTCCGGCAATCTTTATTAATATTATAAAGCTGAAATGAAATGAAATGAAATGAAATGAAATATATGAAATGAAATGAAATGAAATGAAATGAAATGAAATGAAATGAAATGAAATGAAATGAAATGAAATGAAATGAAATGAAATGAAATGAAATGAAATGAAATGAAATGAAATGAAATGAAATGAAATGAAATATATGAAATATATTTAATTTGCGCTTGAGAAAGGTACATTTTTGGTCTTATTCTAGCTTTCCTCTCTTTCTCAGCTGACAATGTAGCATGCAAACAACTGTGAAGAGTTTGTTTGTTTGAACGCGCTAATCTCAAGAACTACTGGTTCGAATTGAAAAATTATTTTTGTGTTGGATAGTCCATTTATTGAAAAAGGCTTTATATAACATCACGCTGCGACCAATAGGAGCGAAGCATCAGTGAAAAATGTTGCAAAAACGGGAAAAAGAGCCTAAAAAATTAAAAATGCTGCCGAAAGTCACTATTCCACGCGGATGAAGTCGCGAGCACAGCTAGTTAGAGATAAAGATATCCAGTGCCTCCAGTAGTTGAGGGTTCTGGGTCAAGTCAGCTTCGACCTTCGGCTTTCATCAGGTAAGATGAAAGCCAAGGGCTTACCAGTATGTATAAAAAATATTTGTCGGCTCTGTAAAAAGAATAACATAGTCGATAATGAAATCGATTTCACCACAACACAAATAACGTATAAAGAAAGGTAACATGCAAATGAAAGGAGTGGTCTGTGATGACTTAATACCTAGTACTTTGACAAACACATTTTATATCCCTATAATTTATCCAAATCGCACTAGGCCATAAGTAGGGTTGCCAACTATACTTTAAAATAACGTAACCTACGTTATTTTCCATCCCCTTACTTTATTCTTTTTAATAAAATAAAAGTATGGAAAATACTTTATTTCCGACTAATGCGTGCGTTTGAACGGAATATTCTTGTTGACTCAATTTCTGAACTACTGACTGATACTCAGACTCAGGTGAATTGAAACGAATCGCAACGCTTAAATAAATAAATTTGGAAAATACTTTATTTTTTCTTCAAATCCTTTTTATAAACTAGTTAGTTAGTGGTAGATTTACTTAATTTACTGAAAAATAGATGACATTCCTAGCCATATGGCCTACCTATAAAGGTACCTAGGTACCTAATTAACTACATAAAAAAGAAAAAACTGACGATCAGTGGCTGCTTTCGAACACAGTTCCTACTTCTCTAGTACTCACAATAAAATACCTAATATTTTGTAATACTTAATTAACCTGTAATATTTATTTCAGTAATTTTTTTGCTCATAAAACAAATATTAACGGAAGATACCCACTTCTCTAGTACTCACAATAAAATATTTTGTAATAGGTACTTACTTAAATAACCTGTGATATTTATTTAAGGCGACGCATTGGAAATTTACGTGGCGGGGATCTTGATTTTTCCCAACAATTACAAAACATATGAAAGTGATATTTGTTGATATGATTTTTCATTTAATTGACTTCACTTTGCAATTAGCAAAGTGAAGTCAATTAAATGAAAAATTGCAGAAACACGATTTGTCAACTTTTATAACAGAGAAAAAAATATCAAAGTAACCTCTTTTAAATTATAGATTTGTATTTTACAGGCAAACCAGACCGATTTAAGCATCTTAATTTTCTTAGTAGATTAGTCCACACACTTCAATAATTTAATTTAATTTTTTTTTAAATAATTTGTAGTTTTAATTTGAAGGAAAAAAACAGTTTTTCTTGTGGTACGGGGCCCAAACGATATATATAACGTATTAGATTAATTGTATAGCGGTGCGTCGCCTTAAGTAATTTATTTGCTCATAAAACAAATATTATCGGAAGATAGGTACCCACTTCTCTAGTACTCACAATAAAATACCTAATAATTTGTAATACTTAAATAACCTGTAATATTTAACTAATTTATTTGCTAATAAAACAAATATTATCGGAAGATAATAGACCTTCTTGTTAAGAGTTCTAACAAAAAAGCACGATAAAAGCATCGACCCGTGAAATGTTTTTGTAGGTATGCTTCTTGATATCTTGCTTTTGCGGTTCAAATAATTGTTCATTCGATAAGTACTCAATAGATGGCGCTACCGTCTTCTTGTTTTGTGCATACTGAGACACTCGTCTTATATTCCATTTCAAAGCGTAGATACCTCGTAATTATTCTTAGAGTATTACCTAGTACACATCATCACCAGCTCATTTGATGTCGCCCACTGCTGGACCATAAACCACCACACGGGCTCAGTGCGGGTTGGTGGTTGTCAACGACTGCTAATGCAGTCGGGACTTTACGTGCTTTCCGAAGCACGGAGAAGCTCGAAATGTTAAGTTTTGGTCACCCATCCGATGACCAGCCTTTGTATAAGTTGCTTAACTTTAGCAACTGCGCCATCGAGCTGTATAGAATAGAACATAATAGAAAAACGTTTATTGGCTACCAGTACATACAAAAAAAATGGTAAATATAGTATATATACCGAATGGACAATAGCTCATAATTAACTACTTAGAGGTGTCCTTTTTAATGTTTTAATTACTGTGAATAAATAACACACTTGCAAAAATAAAAACAATTATGTAAAAAAAAAACAAATAAACTTGGAAGGCGACTTACCGCAAGTGGGAAACGAACCCACGACCTTTTGGAATAACTATTATTATTAATTTTAAAGTACCTACGTAAGTATACAGGGCGTCCCACGGCCATGCCACACGGAGGGAAAGTACCTTAATTATTGTAGATGGAACATTTTACTGAAAGAAGACTTTATTTTAATTTTAAAAACAATTTAAACAGCATTCATACATTTTTAAATAATTGCCTGGTTGAACCAGGAATCAAACCCGCTACACGAAAAAAAAATCAACCCGTAGTTTTATCATACCGATCGGAAGGCTTCATCATAAGGATTATTTTTTGCTAAATAACATAGCATCAGAAATAAAAGGAAGACCATGAATTTTAACATTTAATGTAAAATTCATGGTCTTCGTGTTATGTTCAGAAAAATGAAAAGCTGACATTGCCGTAAGGACATAAACCAAGATTCATTTTAAAGTACCTATTACTAATGAGACACTTGAAATAAAATAATAAAGAGATCAGTAGGTACCTGGTTGTATGCAACAGTTTTGTCCATCCTTACGGCAATGTCAGCTTTTCATTTTTCTAAACATAATTTTATGTTAAAATTCATTTATTTCTGATGCTATGTTATTTAGCAAAAAATAATCCTTATGATGAAGCCTTCCGATCTGTATGATAAAACTGCAGGATGATTTTTTTCTCGTGTACCGAGTTCGATTCCCGGTACAACCACGCAATTATTTAAAAATGTATGAATGCAGTTTAAATTGTTTTTAAAATTAAAATAAAGTCTTCTTTCAGTAAAATGTTCCATCTACAATAATTAAGTTACTTTCCCTCCATGTGGCATTTCCAAAGTGTATCTACTAACAAGTTTATCAACCGTGGTACCACGCCTGAATAACGTAGCGACAAGAAATAACATTGCTAACACAAGTGTATCAGGCGTAGTTTATAATTTATATTTATTTGTGAATAGTTCACCGACTCATTATAGTCGTCTTTCGATCATTAGATGATCGAAGCAGTCGCTACAATAATTTAATACCCAAAAATAGCCCTTGCAACATGAACGACTTGTCCCAACTCCCAGGTGGAAATCGAACCCATGACCTTTTGCAATGCGAGCGACATCTCTTTCGCACAGACGTTTTCGTGAAATGGGACGGAAGTAAGTGTAACTGTGTAACAGGGAGTCGCGCCATTTTATAAATTCAATAATTTTATAATTCGATATTATGAACAAGACATATCTATATATATATAAAACTCACGTGTCACATGTTAGTTGCCATTCTCCTCCGAAACGGCCTAATCCGTTTTTGTTAAATTTTATATGTATATTCGGTAGGTCTGACAATCAGTCGTAATCTATTTTTATACCCCTAAGTGATAAGGGTGGTCCACCCCAAACATATTTTTTTTACAATTTAATTCTCCAATACAAAATGTTCTTTGATTCGTTTGTTTTGTTGTCATAGAAACTGTCAAAGTGGTACGAAGTCCGCCGGGTCAACTAGTTATTATTTTAGATAAGTGGCATATTATCTCATTTGACTAGCAAAGATCATTTTGACGTGTCAAATGTCTTCTAATGAGTATTTACTGCATTCTCTTTATGATTTGTAAAAAAATATACGTCATTGTTAATTCTACAGGGTGGCGCAAAATTTACGACGGGGTTTTATAAAACTCAAATTTGACATTTGCACTGACATTTACTATTCTTTTGTTTTCACAAATTATAAAATACATTTTGGAGATTCAGCATGGATAATTTTACCGTTATTCAACGTACCAAAATCATAGAGTTTTATTTTCAACATTATCAGTCGATAATTCAAACCCAGCGAGTCTATCGCCGCCATTTCCATGTGCGTAGGTAACTCTCCCTCTGAACACATGATTCGACGCTTGGCGGCACGTTTTCAGCAGACAGGTTCAGTAGCCGATCTCCCAAGAACTGGAAGACCACGTTCTGCTCGAAGTGCAGACAATATTCAGCGAGTGCAAGCGAGTTTAGAGGAGAATCCGGAAACATCAACGCGTAGGCGTTCGTCACAGAGATATCGAGAAAATTTCTTAATGCCAGCTGTTGTTGACAGTCCAGAGATGTGGTTCCAACAAGATGTAGCCACAGCGCATACGGCTTGAGCCACAATGACCGTCCTAAGAGAGACTTTCGGCGAGCGTTTAATTTCGAGATTTTCAGCGCCAGATTATTTTCTCTGGGGTTATTTAAAAGACAAGGTGTTCATTAATGAACCCAGGACCATCGAGCAGCTGAAGGCCAACATCCGAGCTGAAATACGGTTGCTAACTCCTCATGTTCTGAGAAAAGTAATGAGAAGTGCTCTCGAAAGAGCCCGTCTTTGTAAGGCTGAAAATGGTGGTCATTTACGTGATGTAATTTTTAAACCTAACTCAAAAATACTTATCTCCATGAGTGTTTTTTTTATTATCTCATAATAATTAAGATGAATTTTTAAAAAATAAAAAGTTATAACCAAATGCAACCCAGTCGTGACTGTGAAAAATATTTATTCGGAGCATCTATGACAACTTGACATAATGGACATTTTAAATTTATAATTATGCAACCGAAATGGTCACCACTCAGCTTATGCCATGACATTGAAGTGCCAAGGCGCTGATATTCTGTGGAACATGTAAGGGAGGTTTTCTATTGTAATATTGATTTCAAAAGGTGAGATGTCAAATGTTACATATCATATGAGACAATTGTAAAGCTCGCTCGTTTTTTTTTTAAATATCTTAGGGGTAAGCACTTGGTTTTGTGCTGCTCGCTTCCAGCGGCTTCCCGCGACCTTCACCAGATCGTCTGTCGCACAAAACCGGTCGTTGTGGAGATCCTTGGGGGAGGCCTTTATCCGTCTTTTGGCTGACGTCTTTTGGCTGAGATGATGATGATGATGATGATGATGAAGCGCTTGGCTTTCTTCTCACCTGATGTTAAGTGATGGAAGGTGGAAGCGCACTTCACCCGGAACCTCAACTACTGAGGCACTGGCTATCTTATCTCTAGCTGCCGGAACACAACAATGCTACAAACATCGATGTTATTATCCAGTCGGACATTTCTGAATTCGTAATTTCCTGAAAACGATTTACATTTTTCTTAAATGTATTTTTTAAAAAATTGAATAAGGTTTACCTACGACTATTTCAATGGTATTATACTTAATGTAATTAGCACAAGTTATTATAAACTTAATTGCATAATCAATTAATTACCTATAGGGAGTTTTAGTTAGTTTTGTTGCTATAAAAATATAAAGATGATTTTTATCTATGATTTCGTCTTACATTATACCTACCTACCTACCTATATAAATATTTTCGAAGAGACTCGCATTATCTAGATTTATAACTTCGTTTTTATTTTCTACTGTAAAGTTGATAATTTTCACTTGCACGTTTATTCCTCTTGTCCGTCAAATGTAAAAGAAATAAATTGAAAATATAAAAATTTTACGTTTCATCTTGTTAAAACATTAGAAGACATTCCGGTTTAATAGGTATACCTCCCTTTAAAATACATTTTTTATTAATAGAGAACTGAACAACAAAAACCTACGCTAATAAAAAATACAATGCAAATACAATTATTGCTGCTTCTTTATTGCCAGATACGTAAGTAAAGAATAATAATGCTACAGACGAATATAAACATACTTTACAAAAGCTACTTCTACGCGCCGCTAGATGGCAATAGCATGCTTTTACTTAGTCCTTACAGCGTTTGGTACGCCATCTAGTAGAGAATAGTAGAACTGATCTAAACAATTATTATTAGACGCGGGCGTAGGGCTATTACTATGGCCCTTCCCCTTCGTTACTTGGAATCTAGACTTAGCTAACACACTTAGCTAAGTCATTTATTTATTTTATTTACATAAGTACACAAGACAAATTACAATTGTTACAAATTTATACAATAAAATAGTCGATATAACTAGATCGTAATTCAAAAATATATGTATAAGTACCTACATAAAAACTAAATACAAAACGAGCTAGACGTTAACATAAATTAAAGTTAATTATTACTAATAAATTGTAGGTTTTACATGCTTCCTTTTTACATGTTTTTCATTCTGTCATGTCACTAGCACTTCAAACAACTCATACCTAAGTAAACCTACCTATACATTTTTTTTAAGTTTGGCTACTCTTGCCTCGCCAAGTAATGACTTAAGCACAGAAGAGATATACTAGGATAAGACACGCCACTACGCAGACTTAAACTTAGGTAAAATACCTACCTATTACTGATATAATTTCATTTAATTACGACATTGGGTGATTGGGTCCGCTAGCCGAAGACGGGTTGGTGGACCATTAACTTACCTATAACCGTACACAAAAAATATTTAAGAAAGAATTCTCGATTTCCTCTAAGTACCTAGTCTCTTTTTGCTTTCTAAAAGGTACTCTTACCTATATTAAGTATGACAGCGTTTTAAAATGTAATCAATGTGTACCTATCTATTGTAAATATGAACACCGTTTGTTATATGTTGATTGTCCTTTAAAAATGAATAAAATTAAAATAAATCTTAGAACTGATAACTGATAACCGATGGTGTAAATAAGTTCTTGAATGGAGACCGTGTATTCGGCAAACGTAGCGTAGTACGCCCTCAGACTAGATGGAGCGACGATCGCGAGGTGGCTGGCATGAGCTGGATGAGAGTAACCGCGGATCATGCTCAGTGGCGTGCACTTGGAGAAGCATATATCCAGCTAATATAGGCTGATTTTGATGAATGAATGGTATACATTGTTTTGTTGTTTTGTTTTTGATTGTTTTTGTTTGGGAATGTGATTGTTTAGTCTTGTTTTAATGTTGTTTTTATTTTTACTGTTTCGTCTGAATTGTATGTCAACGAACGTTTTGTTTTTATAATTGTTTGTATTTAATTTGTGTTCTCATGTAAGTGGCATAATGTCTTTATGAGAATAAATGTCTTTAAACCTTAAACCTCACTGCCATAATCACTCAAATCCGTTTTGCAAGTCCTACTATTATCCATTACAAAGCTGCATCCTTTGTCTTGCGCAACCGTTCTCAATGAAATGATCTCACAAAATCCATGCAAGCTTGCTCCCATTCAACGGTCCCCTAGTATCATCCGGTCAATTGGACAATGCCCCCAGGCCCCTATTTTGAAAATATTTGGCGTATACCCGGCAATACCGTAAGTGCTTGTTTGTGTTCGCCGAAAATAATTTCAATTGAATAATGGTTCCTGCTTCGGTCATTAGTTTGGTTGGTCAACGTCGTGTTTATGGTTTGAATCTCTTCTGTGGTTTACTAAAAGCTTACGTTTTGATATTCCATACTTACCTAACCTATAAGTAAACTAATTTTAATGAAATTTTCTATGCTTAAGGTAATTAAAGAGATCTGTAAATAGTTAGTGGAAAATATTAAAAAAAAAAGTTGTTTAAGTGAACTAAATGCGATTTTATGTCGGCGAATTTTCTATATTCCGATGTCCTAATATTTAGGTTTTACTCATAGATTTGAAAAGTATCAACTAGATAGGTATGTCAATGATTCAAATCGCATAAATTCAGTTTAGTAAACTTTTTTTTTGTTTAAGATATCAAATGATAATAAAGCCTCTTTACGAACTTTTGTGAGAAACGTAATGGACACTTGTCTGTACTTTACTTAGTCCAACCACAGTCTAAAGATGTTACATATCTCTATATACTGTGTTCCAACCTATGCATTTTATGAGAGTAGGTTAAGTAATAATTCATTAAACATTGAAATGAAACAACTTTTACGGAAATAACTCGCGTTTATTTTACACATTACTTATTTAATGTTTATCCTGACGTTTCGAATCCTTTGCAGGGTCCGTGGTCACAGGGCGACTCATCATTAAACATTTTTAAAAACATACCTACCTATATACCTAACTAATTATCTATGTACGTAGGAATTTTCGAATCTCCGCATTAGTTATGCCTGTGACACCTTTGCACTAGGCACACTGTCCAATAATATATCTGCATTTTTTAAGTGGTTTGTGTAATTGACAATTTTAGTTCTTATTTTATAAACTAGATGGCGTTGATTAATAATTACTTCCTACATCGCGCTATAGCTTCGTCTTCGCCGTTTACATAAGTACCTATTGATTGTAGCAGTAGTATCGATTGTTTCATTTAAGGACCCCTTTAGCTCACACTAAATGTATTTATTTGGATTTGGATTATCTAAATGTGTTTATTTAGTGTGCCTAGCCTAGTGCATGCAAAGTTTTTTTTACCATTTCACAATTTGTTGGGCATATTGAAACGCCTCCTGACCAAAAAAGGTTAGTTTTGCCAAACAAATTCTCGTATTTCTTTAATGTGATCGAATAGCGTGTTGCACCCAGAGTGCGTAGCGTGTATTTTGTCTACTATTCGTTTTCAATCGATTACGTTAACGAGGCGCTCGATGGCGCAGTGGTTAACACGTCCGGTCTGCGATTGCTGAGGTTAAGCAAATTTCGCAAAGGCCGGTCATCGGATGGGTGACCAAAAATGTATCTTCTCGAGCTCCTTCGTGCTTCGGAAGGCACGTAAAGCCGTTGGTCCCGGCTGCATTAGCACTGGGACCGCGTGGTGGTTTATGGCCCGTTCTCCCTACCCATCCATAGGGAAGGCTCGTGCTCCAGCAGTGGGGACTTTATAAGCTGATGATGACGTTAACGAAAACGAAAATTTTTCGGCATTGAAACGGCGCCTCTAGTGGAATACGTGGAGAGTTAAAATTTTGCCATAGAAATTCTCGTTTCCGCTAACGTGATCAAATGTCGAATGAAACTCGCTCAACGCACGCTGGCGACGTACGAGTATTCGTAAACGTAATCGAATGATTACGGATAGTAAACAAAACGATTATTGTTCATGTATTTTCACAAGGAAATTTGTATGCTACAAATTCGTTTAACATGACACAATAGTATATTTGTCCTACAAAATGAAACCTCTTTCATCTGTCTACGCTTAACAGTCATCATGATTAGATAGCACCCAGTCTAACTTGGTAACTAACGAATTTGAATTCTAATCGTACAGCATAAGAAAGGCTTGATATTTGAATGGACACTATATTTTTGATGTCGACTGTACAGCACCTCGTGTCGCAATATCTCGTCGTGCGTAATGCTATCGCTGTAACCACTCTCCCATCTCTGTCACGATCACATAATTACTTAAGAACTTAAATGATTTTGAACCTTGTTCTAATTGAGTTAAAAGTCATATTCGTTTGTGTTTTGAGTTTGGTAAAGCTGAGGTTTGTTGTGAAGCGAGGGGCAGCTGTTTCTTTATAGAGTGCATATGGTCCATTGCCCAATAACCATAATGGCGGCTTTGTAATTAAAAAAAATATTTGCCGCCTAAAACAGTGAAACACAAAAATTCAAAGACGAAGAATATCTAGATCCACGGAGGGACCTTATATGCAAAGGCCTCCCCTGATTTAGATATTCATATGACCCATCATGCGCAAAGGCAACGGCTTCCTAATCGATTTTTACCAGGGGATCTATTTTTGAATCACACGTATGACATTGTGTTGTTGCGACTTAAGTCACACTCGTCTTCCAAGTCGCATGACACCGATTTTCCGTATTTTTGTATCGTTCGTTTCCGGTGCTGCCAGCATAATACGAAATGTTGGATGTTATCCGTTCAACGCAGAATTTAGAGAAAACCGGTAACAACCGCAATGAAATAACACTGCTTAAATAACTATGGTGCACTAAATATTCATCTAGATTCATTTTCAAGTTGTTTTCAAAGTATTAGTAATTATTTTCCTCAGAACGAAAAGCTGTTTTGTTTGTATTTACTTATTTTGGCAGTTTCAAATTTTCAACGACACAAACAAACGAGTGACATGATATTGACACAACGCATTGATTTTGACGGTTATTCTATCAATCGCTTTGTGTCGCTTGACTGCAACAAGTGGGTGAGGGCCTCAGAATAATAACTAAAGCTATAGAAACCGGACTAAAATAACAAAGGTGTCACCAGAAACGTCATATTTGAGGTAATATAGTGAGTGACTTTATAAAGGACTCAAGATTTTTTTTGATCACCGATTATCTGATGTCCGTTTGACATAATAATACAAAAAATAAAAACTAAGTGTCAACCATTTCTTGCACTCCAACCTATTTTTCTAGCCATAAGATAGAACGAAACTAAACATAGTTGCACGATTTTTATTTTAGCCATCCTTCTATAGCTTTAGTTATTGTTCTGAGGTGAGGGCACTCGTTGCGGTTGAGCGATCCAAAAATATGGAATGTCAAATGAGGGGAAGGAATCAAAAATAGAGCCCCAGGACGTCGGCCCATGTCAGAAACCTGACAAAACTTGCTCATGCTTTTCTACTATAAGCAATGTGCCCGCAAGAACTTAACTTTTATATCGGCGATAGAAGTTTCTCTTTTGCATTTACTATTCTACTGTCTCTGCATTACTATTTGTGTATGCGTCTACTTTCAGCGCATACTTATAACACTACATTCACCAACATTTGTCTTCAGCTACCATTATACCACGGTTTATAATCACACTACTACGGGCTGATTGTGCGAATTTGTTTTTTCAGCTGCATCAGCTGTCTAGTCTCCCCCGTCTTATACCGTAGTTCACCTCAAGTCGTATTATGGGATTAGCCTATAATTACGACTTAGGAAGGGGGCCTAAAGTGGGCACCAGCCTAAAGCGAGCACCCCACTTCAAACTCAAATTTTTAAACGATCCGCGGTGTTGGGACCCGTTTACGTTACCCCCCGTCCCGCCTCAGGCTGAAACAGTCGTGAGCGCCATCTCCGAGTGATAACATAGCGTGTGCGCAACAAAAACAAAAATCGAGATTTTTATGCAAAAAAAAGAAGGTACGTACATTGTGTTTTGTTTTATAGTGAATTAGGTACGTTACTATTAATATGTGCCTTGTGTATTGTGTCCATTTCATTATGTTTTCATCATATTTGCATGCAAATATATTATCAAAAAGTTTAGGTTATGCTTTACGAAACATGAGAGTGTCGCTAAAGGCAAAGCGGGCACGGCAAAGCGAGCATGCCCGCTATGCCCACTATAGCCATATCAAACATTAACTGTTTAGTATTTATTTCCTTAACATTTTGTTATTGAAGCTTTGACTACCTATTTGACTTTTCAGATGGTGAATAAATATAAAAGAAAATCACAACAAGGTTCTTGGAGTGAAAACATAATGAAACAAGTTAAAGAGGAGGTGACTAAATTTAAAAAGGCTATAAAAAGCCATCGAGGTTTGGATCCAATGCGATGATTGCAAAAGGTGGGCTCACGATGAATGTACATCTTATGCTGGGATTGGGGCATTTTATTGTGATGATTGTCAAGAGATTTAATTCCATTGTTTGGTTATGTGAAGACTGCAGCCTGCTGATGATTATTAAAAATCTGACTTTGGTATGATTATGATAGATGATAGAAATTCTTTTTTATTTTGTTTAATAAACCACTTTAAATTTATTTGTAGAATTGATTATACTTTGTTAGATAATAGACGATAAGTATTGAAGACTGCAAACTTACAGAGTGTTCCGAATGATGACTGATCTGATTAGTTTTAAGTATATTGATTGTTTTTAGTTTAGACGATGTTGATTATATTTAGAGTTTAATTAAAAGAAGAAGATATGTTTTTTTACCATAACCTGCAATAAAGAAAGTATGATTCCCAATTAGTGTTTTATTAAAGTTATTCCTTAATATTTGTCAACTATTTTTACAATAATAATCAAAGTTGTTGTATGCTCACTTTGCCCTATGCGTGCCCGTTTTACCCGTATGCCCGTGCCCGCTTTAGGCCACCCCCCCGGGCAAAGCGAGCATTCGTAAGGGTTTCATATTTGGGTTCCTATTTTATATTTGTAAGACGAATGAATAATTAGGTAGTATAATGTCAAATTACTATAAATTTGGCATCAGATCACGATAAAATTTAATTGAATTTTACATATTCGGACTGGTTTTCTTTCACTTTACCTTACGGTGCCCGCTTGGGCCCCCCTCCCCTACTGTTCCCCGGTCCTCCTTTCAGGATGGTTACCATGATGAACTCTTATAGTAGTATTGTTGTTGTTGTTTCTCCGCATTACAATTTGTGTAAGCTTTAAACGATTCAGCGCCTTTTACACTATGCTCATCACCATTATCTTCAGCCTCTATGATACCACGGATGATGAGAATGACCACACCACCATTCTCCGCTTGTTATATTATAATTTTAATTCAGTGTCCTATCTCCAGCAATTTGTATGTAATTTCTTAATGAGTAAAATTCGACTTTTACCGTTCACTGGTCCACCTGCAGTACACACGTCTGCACTTTATGGATGAACTGAATATGGCAGATTAAACATTTATTGAAGAAATTTGACAGTTGATGTGGAGACGTCAGTACTTAGCGAGTAAGTGCCTTACAAATAAATAAAGAAAATGGTCCGAATAGTTATTCCGTGTTTTGCTTCTTTTACTCTAATTTGAAATGACGTTTAAGTGACAGGAACAAAACACGGAATAACTATTCGGACCTTATTCTTTGTTTATTTGTAAGGCACTAAATCCAACAGCCACGCTATATCAAGGCCGCCTCTTCCCACAGATCTAAGTGAGGAGTCGCCGCGTTATCCGCTGTCACCGTCACGACCTCGCCCTGATGCCTCCTCGTCACGGCTGTTACTGCTATCCGGTAAATGTGTTTTTTTTACGTACTTTAGATGACTGATTGGGCAAAGCATGGGAGAGAACTGTGTTGTAAGCTTTATGCTTATAATTGTACGACTTGTGATTCACCAACCTTTTTGGTGTTGTGTTCAGGTTTTTACTTTTATTATATTAATTCGACCGCTTTGGTTTTGTTTCGATATTTTTTTTATTATGTTGAAGCATGAACATCACCTGCAACGCTGATATTCCCTATTGTGTTAGTGTGTAGACCAGCAGCAAATAAATTTTTTCATAGTTGCCTATACAGAATAAAAAAAACTTTGAAATCAACTTTTGCAAAGGCCGGTTAGCGGATGGGTGACCAAAAGTTTATCATCTTGAGCTCCTCCGTGCTTTGGAAGGCACGTAAAGCCGTTGGCTGTAATAGCAGTTGTTAACAAACATTGCACTGCACTTGGCCCTCGTGGTGGTTTATGTCTCGTTCTCCCTATCCATTCATAGGGAAGGCTCGTGCTCCAACAGTGGGGGTAAAATGAGCTGATGATGAATACATTGAAATAATTATTATTATTATTCATTAATTTGTTGTTATAATTATGTTGTATATTTATGCCAAATAAACTTTTTATTTATTTATTTATAAATAAATCAAAGTTAGCTATAATGTGACGAGACGCATTGGTAGGACCTGCATATTGTAAAACAAAAATTCAGTCTTTAGATAAGATGTCAGTCAGACACGAAAGTGTAGGTAGAGTCACGTTGCAATTTTGTTTTATTTGTAAAAATGTAAGTATAATCAGTGTCAACTAATGGTGGGTAATTGACCGTTAAGTGTTCCATGTTCGTAAAGGCGCATGAGCAAATATAAAAGAAAACAGTGCAACGTCACTTTTTCAATTCTCCCAAGAAGACCGCCTGACATCTCAGTAAAGTCCCACATAACATAGTGATGTGTGGTTCACCAAACCGCTGAGTATCGGTAATGATACATAGGGTTTGGCTAAATATCATTTTTTTACTTTCATCATTATCATTCAACAATAAGTCATTAATTATAAATTATATTATTAAAATACTTAATATTATTCAAAATACTTTATGTCTTTCTACTTGACACTACTTAATATACTAAACGCATGAAAACACTAACCATAAGACAAAAAAAGGAAAATAAAAGGAATCGCTGCCATTTCTCACAGCACTCCTAAGCTCTTACACTTCAGTACAACATCAGCACAACCCGATCTGGTAACATGAAACCGAGCATACAGAGACAACCATTCATCAGTACCAGTTTTTGCCGTCACAGGACAAAGACGCTGGTTCGATTCCGGGCAATAAATACGTTGCGGTAGCTCACAAGGTGCCGTCGACGCGGTGACATCAAAGGCGGCGGCTTCCTTTGTATCCCCCCTCCCCCTCACTGGGTGGTTGTCAATATTTGCATATTAAAAGGGTAAATATAGATAAAAGGTTCTATGTGTTGATTGAAATGTTGTTTTTTACGTTTAAACTTTAAAGTGGTTTAAATAGTGTACTGTATTGGTAGCTTCTTAAGTAGGTAGGTACCTAATTGCTTACTTACTCAAATCAATAGTAAGGACTTGATGAATTACATTTAAAATGTTTTTTATAATTTTAACGCAAATTTTGTTGCGAACAAAGAAGGGTGCAGGTTCAAATCCTGCTCGTGGAATTTTTTTCAACATTTGTGTTTTTGAATTACAATTAGCTACTGTACCTTTTTAAACTAGTGAAGTAGTAAAAAGGAAATAACCTATGACTGCCCCACTGCTGGGCGAAGGTCTCCATTATTAGAATCAAGTCATCAATACAATTTATAGGTAAGTAATAGCTTAATCACCACGCTTGCCAGCAAGTTGGTGATTACGAACCCGGGCTATGCATCGACAAATCTGAAACACACTGCCCGATCCGGGAATTGAACCCTGTAGGACTTTCGGGTATCGGGCCGAGCGGTTTGCCACTCGGCCACCGAGGCCGAAACTAGTGGCACATTGCAGCAATTTGTTGCAATGATACATTTGTCTACGTGAAAAATGTCAGAGGCACTGAGTCGCGATGTTTTCAAAAAGAAAGTCCGCATACTTTTTCTTGATGAAACCATAGCAGAATCATCTCAGTAACATCCGATTAATAAATTACGTATTTATGTATAGTTGTACATTCCTAAAAGTGTTGTGTGTATTTTAAATGATAAAACATTTCTGTTTTTTTTTTGTTTTTTTACTGTACCTACTCACTTTTGTTATTGCTCAGAATTGCGGCTAACACGTCATTTCTGTACCTATGATTGACTGGTAGAAAATGCCTCAAATGTTTTATCAATGAAATCCATGTAAAAAAAAATGTTACTTTCAAAAATTTCCAAATTTAATTTTACATGTGAGTCGAAGTGAACATCGAATGTGTTATGTACAAGATAAAATTTAATAGAAAAAATCAACTAGCTTCTGGAAGTCCGAGTGGTAATCGAACCCACGACCTTTGGGTAACCGGTCCAATGCTGCTCTGACCGCTGAGTTATCTTGTAACTCTAAAAATCATTGTAAATGCACAGTTCAAAATAATATAAATATCGAATGTTTTGCTAATCTTACTTGAGTTCGTACTGGAACAGTACAATAGCTACTTATTAGACGCCATATGGCCAACCGCTAATGGCATCTCCTAACCACAGTCGCAATGCTCACCGGACGCGGACACACCACACCCGACGTGCCAATTACTAATTATTACTAACCTTATTATTATTTACAACAAAAAAAAATCAACCCTCAATTTTTGGTTTTTTGACGTTCCTCTAATAAGGCTCGCGTGCGTCAATAAGCTTACTTTTTTGTATTGTGTGTATGTGTTTTTTTCTTCTGGCCATCATCGTAAGTGCCAGTCCTTTGAATAAAAGGAAGTGAGCTTGTTAAGAATCGAGGAATTATAGTAGACTGTGGAAGCAGCCGCAATTTTGTTTAAAAACATGTGAATGCTTATGCACATACTTTGGACATCAGACAGACGCTTTTATAATAAAAAAATATATAATTTAAATAAAATGTAGTGTTAATTCCGTTAACTCACTCGTTTATCCAGCTTGGACGCAGCACGCACCGCCCTCCCGCCCGCAAAAAGTATGCACATGCAGGAGAAACAATGGGTGTAAGCGAAAATGCACACCAACACATACCATTCATCATCATCATCATCATCTCAGCCAAAAGACGTCCACTGCTGGACAAAGGCCTCCCCCAAGGATCTCCACAAGATCAGTTTTGTGCTGCTCGCATCCAGCGGCTTCCCACATACCATTAACATCTGTTATTTAAATTAATTTTTTTTTCTACCATGGATTTCCGCAAAATAACGCCTGATTCCAATAACTTGCTTTTATAATAGACAATATGAGTTAGTGCCGGATTAGCCCATAAGCAAATTAAGCAATTGCTTAGGGCATCACATTTTGCGGAGCACCCAAAAACAGCACCTATGAAAAAATATAAAGGTAAAGCATGCGAGGAGCTTGATGGCGCAGTGGTTAACGCGCCCGGTTTGCGATTGATAAGGTTAAGGCCTGTGTGGTGCCGGGGATAAAGAATTGCACCACCCCATCTCTTCCCGTGGGTGTCGTAAAAGCCGACTAAGGGACCATTCCAGAGGATGGGCAGCAGCATCTCTCTGAGGTTACCCTCAACCTACTGCGATCGCCAACCCGCCTGCCAAGCGTGGCGATTACGGCAAACACCCCACATATCCTTGGGGGAGGCCTTTGTCCAGCAGTGGACGTCTTTGGCTGAGATGAAGGTTAAGCAACTTTCGCACAGGCTGTCATCGGATGGGTGACCAAAAATGTATCATCTCGAGCTCCTCCGGGTTTCGGAAGGCACGTAAAGCCATTGGTCCTGGCTGCATTAGCAGTCGTTAACAACCACCAACCCGCACTGGGCCCGCGTGGTGGTCTATGGCCTCTTCTCCCTATCCATCCATAGGGAAGGCTCGTACCCCAGCAATGGGGACATAAAATGAGCTGATGATGATAAAGGCTAGGCTCGACGTCAAGCATAGGCGCGAAAATAAGTCTGCAGTATGCGAACATTCCCTAGAGGGGCCCAACCATTACATCAGATTTGATAAACCACAAATACTTGCTAGAGAACAACGATTCATCCCTAGGATGATACGCGAGGCTATTGAAATTAAAAAACATAGGTACTAATTTTAATAGAGAAGATGGTTGGAATCTACCACAAGCCTGGGATCCCATCATACAAAATATTAAATCCCAGCCCCGACACCATACCTACTGCCAGACCAAAAGATACTGTAAGCTCTTTCTGCGTAAAACGGAACGCACCTGATTAAATTTAAATGAGGGTATACAAGCTACCAACTAATTATGAGACAACCAACACCTCAGTCTCCCTGTGACCACGGACCCTGCAAAGGGTTCGAAACGTCAGGATAAACATTAAATAAGTAATGTGTAAAATAAACGCGAGTAGATCCGTAAAAGTTGTTGCATTCAAAGGCAAGGCTGTTTGAAAATTCGCGTTTTTTTTGTTTATACTATGGCTTCCGCGATAAGTAATTTGCTAGTGTCAAGTATTTCTTCTATTAGAGTTTACATTAAAGAGTGGATGTAAGACATTTAAATGCATATGAGAGAGTTTGGCGGCAAATATACGAAGACAGCCTTCATGTTCAGGCCAAATGGGCCCCACAGGCGTGGATTGCTTACGGCTTCAAGTAGTCATAATCCGGCACGATATAAGTGCAAGATTTATTCACCATTCAGTCGCGTTAAGCGAAAACTCCAACGTCTGAAAATATATCGGATCGTAGTGAGGACGTAAGTATATTGCTGAACACCACCATGCTTCTGAGGAACCCTTTAAGTTTCTCGTCGCCCCTAAACAAGTCCGGTGACGCTGTAAAGACCTTCAGCAAACTCTCAAAAAGAACCATGCCTCAGTGTCCTCGTCCTCGCATTTGTACAGCATGCACATTAACCGTTCCAAAACCGTCAAATCTCTTCAATAAAATGTTCAACAATAAAAGCAGCGCCCGTGTATAGTTATAAGGTTTTTAGTGTAATGAATGTCCTGATGTATGCTTTGTTGGATGTCCATATATAAATAAAATAAAAAAATAAAAATAAAATCACGTGATTTTATTTATTTGTTTAATGTTCTGGAATTGTTTGTTGTTCTTGTCAATATCCCTATTAAAATGTTTATATAATTTTTAACGCAAATTTTGTTGCGAACAAATTACAAAAACACAAATGTTGAAAAAATTTCCACGAGCAGGATTTGAACCCGCAACCTTCTGACATACCGGGTCAGGTGCTCTCCCAATCGAGCTATCATGGTTCTAACCAGCTTGCCGAAATTATTCAACACTATCAGAAGAGTGCGGGTTCAAATCCTGATTGTAGAACTTTTTTCAACATTTGTGTTTTTTTAATATCCCTATTGTTCGCAATTGGCTTTTGTTTTTTCTGTCCAATAATGTGAGCTCATAATTTTGACTTTGCTAATAAAAGATTAATTATGCACTCTTAATGAAACTGCTATTCTCTGTTTTGTCATTTGTTTCATAATGCCTTTTTTATTGTGTTTTGCACAGAGAAGACGCGTCATATGTCGTCGTAATTTGAACTTAAACGTTATAGGGACAGTTGCGAAAACAATTATCATTGTCTGAGGGAAGAAAGAAGGCCTGTGTTTAAAGAAATTAATAGGCCGACGGCAATTCGGGCGACAGCCTGCTCTGCGACAAGTGTCATTCTTTGGGGGAACAATGCGATTGATACTTTGTGTGTGTTTGGCGTAATTAAGTTATGGTTAATACGGGTGATTTGGTCAGTCGAACGCTATACAATTGAAAATAATAGTTACGAAAATTGAATAAAAAATCTAATTTTTTTTATTTTAATTATTTTTTTACAATTTTTTTTTTGAACGCCAAATGTAAGACGTCGCTATGTAGACTTTGAGGCTTTGTTGCGGGAAGAAAACAGTTTGTACTAGTTAGTTTTTTTAGTTGTTTTAGTTTTTAATTTTGTGTAATGTTACAAAATGTTACAATAACAATTAAGTATTTTTTTTAAATAATAACAAACAATAACACATAACATACAGTAATTTGTTGTGCATTATTTGTTTGTGTAAAACTATATCGTTAATAAAATAAAAAATAAATTGTAAAGATATTTTTTATTAACTATTAAGTACAGTCAACAGCAAAGGTAGCTGCAGGATGATTGGTCAAGTTTCAAAATATGAAATCAGTATGAAAATCAAAACTTTTTAAACGCATATCGAAAAACCTTCGGGTGTCTACTAGTACCTGCAGACTTTGACTGTAGTTATATAGAAAATACCGAATTACACTATCGAAACTTAATTTTGAAATCTAGTAAACATCATCTACTTTTGCTGTTGACTGTACAATGGATTGGGTGTGATTTGGCGGGTTAAATAAAGATTTAAAAGAAGCATAAGAGTAGGATAAGATTAACTTATGCTTAAGTTAAATAAACTAATGATAATGACGATGCTCATTGTGCTGATAATTATAATTTCATATTATTTTCGTATTCCATACAAACAATACCCATACATAATTCGATCATTATGTAAACAGTTCAATCAGCTTTGTTATCGAAAAACCAGTAGATGGTTCCGATTGCACTGCGCGAACATAATTACCCCCCATTTCAGGAACGAGCTCCCTAAAATAGGAGAATCGAATCTCTGAATCATGTTTTTCCCGTACCTTACAAAGATGGAGCATAAATCGAACAAAGTATCAATTCAACTGCACCATAAAGCAGAAGTGATAAGGTTCAGAATAGATTGGCTTAATTTATATGTTAATATGGGCAGGCGTGTTGAGTTTATTAAATATACTGATTTAAGCAAACCGAATTATGGTAACCGATATGTTTGTTACCGCATTAACTTGATTCGGAGTACAGGGATGTATCCTAATAAGTATTCTGATGATAGCGAGTAGAATAACAAAACGATGGAACAGATAAAAAAAACCTTACTTCCGCAGTCGTTAAATAACCTTCTTGATTTATTTTTTTGGAGACTTTGCTGATTGCCTCAGATGGCATTTTCGGCTTCACCGGCCTCTTTTGGGGCCGGCGAGAAACTTAAAGGGTTCCTCAAGCCGTGTGTAACGAAGCTCCTTCGGAGGTTTTCTACAGGGAACGGCATCACGCACTTAGATTCTCCGAAGGGTTCGGATCGGATCGGGGGCCTTCTTGATAACTGAGTACCGTACAATGGGGCTATTTTTGAATCAGGTGTAACATCGATCACAGCTATAGAGCCTTAAGTAGCTGCTATAATGGGTATCCCTAGCGTTCTAGGCGTTTCAACTATCATTTAGGTAGTGTGAGTAGTAGTGTTTTATTTTTGTTTCTATTCTTAGTTTTAGTTTAGTTTAGTTTTAGTCTGGGCATCTTCGGAAGACCAGGGGCCCTACCGCCTAACCAATCGCTTTGACTGCGTGTGTCTTTTATGACGTCATCTTGTCGTTGCCGCCTATGAAAGCTTTTGATATAGGTATGCTTTCATAGGCGGTGCGAGGTGGCAAGATGACGTCATAAACTAAACGCGTAGTCAAAGCGATCGGTTAGGCGGTTGGGGGGCAGGGTCGTAGCGTTACTAATGTGCTATGACATGGTCATGCTGAGAAAATGCCTTTTCAATATCATATATACCATGTATCTTAATTGTTCATGTTTTATTTGTATGAATGTTATTTTGTGATACTGAAGTGATGTTTTTCTATTTCTAGTGTGATTACCTTTAGAATTATACCGTAGAACTACACATGGAAGACCACTTTACAGAACAGGAGCTGGGATGTTACACCTGACTCAAGAGTAGTCCCATTTTACCGGAACTAAAAAGAGTTTTTTAATTCTTCTACGAGTACACACTTGGCTGTCATCCCGCCTGAAGTTAATTGATGGTAAGGCCGAAGAAAGTGGAAACGCACTTCGGATCCCCAATATTGAGCTATCTTATCTCTTACCCGACAGGTACACAATAATCTGAAGTGCTAGGAATTTGAGATCTTAATAACCTGACATTTTAGGAAATCGGATAACTTAGAAAATGCTCTATTCATAATCGAACCTACTTAGAATCCAAATTAAATAGAAACTGGCGACCTTAGAGTCGTATTTACTCATACTTTGGCCTAAAACTCAATTGATTTAATACGAATCTGTCCTGGCTCGCCTACAGGAAAAATGATACTGACATTGATGTTATGACGAAATATTTGGATGTTTTGATTTGGGTAAAGCTAACGAGAAGGTCGTAAAACAAACTCTATCACTAACCAAACTGAGCACAAACATGCAATTACGTATCGCTTAGAACCGAACCCGTGACCTCTGGGGTCTAAGACCGTGATCAAAGTCAAAGTCAATTTTTATTAATCAAATAAACTTTGAAAAAGTTCTTTTGAATCGTCCAAACATTTTATTACCTACGACCCGTTCAAGACGTCTATTTTTAGAATGGACACAAGAAACTCCACAGCTGTAATAGAAGTAACGAATCAAATAGTGCACTAGACGCTAGGCACCTTGCAACAAAGATTTCTCTTATGAGGTGTTTCGTGTCAGTTAAAAAACTGTCAAGATAGTGTATCCAACCAATTATATAACAGCTTGAAACGGCGAATAACAAATATATACTGTAAGCAAATTTATTGTCGCGGACAGAGCAATTTTTCCGCCATTTGTAATATTGTGGGAGCTTTGAGGCTAGCCTGCAAATCATATGGATTGTCATAAAGACAATTCCGGCCGGATGGAGTTGATAAGCCCGTTGATAAAGATGATATAGACGATTGGACGTGGATGCTAGAAGCTTCGGAAGGAGCAGTTGGTGTTATCACTTAGAAAACAGAAAGCAAAACACTATATAAATCACACTATAATACAGGTATTTTATGGTAAGTTAGACAAATGACTCTGCTTTTCTTGATGGTAAGCAGATGCAGAATCCAGATGCGAAGATATCTAGAAGAGTAGGTACTGCCTCACTAGCCGTCCTCATCTTGTCTACCCACAAGTTTGTATGGTAATAGGTGTACCTATAAAGGGTGGGAAGGAGTATACCGACAGTTTGAAACCAACAATTCTAGTGCCTATTTGGACAAGAAGTAATACAAATATAGCTCGGTAAAGCCTAATTTTCGAAATAATAAAATTATTTAAGTAATTCACAAGTTGAAAAATCTCAAGGGTAACACGCCTTTATAATATGACGTAATCACACACACAAGTACACCCGCTATCAATTTTATGTCTAGAGCTCTTAATAATCATAAGTGTCATACGGACGTCATACTCCACTCGTCGCTTATCGTGTTTTGTCGGAGTCTTTCGTGAAGTGTGAAGTTTTCTTTTTCACTCTTTTGACTAAGGCTTCGTTCACAACGAAGTACTTACTGTCGTTATTTTTTTTTGTTCCAGAAATTAAGAGCGTTTACGCCGCACACTATCGCCACTAATGAAAAAAAAATCATATTTAGTAATTAGAGATAGAAAATCAAATTATGCTCAACAAACTATCTGAATGAAGTAATTTTGCATTTTTACGTCCCTTAATGAACACCTGACACGTTATGGTTTAGTTAAATATGGCGTTATAGTTAAAAGTGGCCGTAACGTCTTATTTAACTAAACCATAACATGTGAGGTGTTCATTAGGTGACGTAAAAATGCTAAATTACTTCATTCAAATAGTTTGTTGAGCATAATTTGATTTTCTATCTCTAATTACTAGATATGATTTTTTTTTCATTAGTTGCGCTAGTGTGCGTCGTAAACGCTCTTAAGTAAGTTCCTAAGGCAGTTTTGGACCCATGTTGAAATAACATTATTTACTCGTAACACCACCAGGAATCCATGGTTAAAATCTGTCGGTATACTCCTTCCTACCAAGTAAAAAGAATACCGTGATATATTATCACGGTGTTCTTTTTACTAACCTAACCGAACCATATTTACGTAGATTAATTTTGTTCAACCCTGATTGTGCTTTCCTTTGTAACAAACAACCTCAATGTCTCGAACATGTGATTTTCAAGCATGTTAACAGTCTTCCGGGGTTTGTACGGGACTCTATCTGCTATATTCAAGATTATTCGGAAGACAAAGTATAACTTAAAATCGTGTATACGGAAAACAAATAATGAAAACAAGCATATAAGGGAGGTCTTGTATTGTACGTACTGCGAAGAACCAGTAAGAATCTTAGCAATTGTTTATCATCTCCTCTTTTATTTTACATTGTTAAATATTGAAACTTGATTTTTTTGTGGCTTCTACTGTTATGTTTCCATCTGACTAGCTACATACTAACTATCCTGTCACCACGAGCTACTGAAAAAAATAGTTTTTAGATAATTATCTACCTACTTTCTTTTTATTTCCATTTACTATTTCGAAATTTATCACAATATACTTAAAAATGCACTTTCTCATAATAAACAGGTAATACTATAATAATAGTTACTATTTCTGATACCATGGTCCATGATCCCATTTATATATTAGCGGCCGCTCGCGGTTTCACCCGCGTGGTTCCCGTTCCCGTGGGAATATCGGGATAAAAAGTATTCTATGTTTTAATCCAGGTTATAAACTATCTGTATGCCAAATTTCATCCAAATCCATCCATCCGTTGCAGCGTGACTAAGCAACAAATATACACATACATACACACAAACTTTCGCATTTATAATATTAGTGTGATTGTAGGTATGTCTGAAACCAAAACTGTTTTGTCCACCTTTTGTTGTGTCACTGTTTTCTTTAAGTGTTTCTTTCTCCCTTATTGTTGTTTCAGTTCAAAACTTCTGCTCTAATGCTTTGTTTAACTTGTGCGAAACAAAATATAACAAACTGGAAATGTTCTTCAGCCCTCTTTAACCCTCTTTGTGGAGAAGAGATTATATTATTAGCATTGTTAGAATTCTTTACACCGACAGTGTGACTTCATTGGCTTTGTCACTTATTATTTTCGAAAGTTTACGGGAAACACTACCTACTTACGTACCGGAATGTACGCCCTTTGCAGAATCAGGTCAGAGGAAGAGTACCATGAAGCTTAAAGCTTATAGCTAATTACCATCAAAGCATCAGTGATAGGATGCTAGCTGATCACCAGATTTTCTTGCCTGAACATCTTGGAACCCTTGTCCCTTAATCACTTAGTGCTTTCAAATTAAAATTCAAAATCATTTGTTCAGTTTAGGCTACAAGTAGCTCTTGTGAATGTCGCTATGCCATCGGTTCGTAAGTCTACTCTGGGTGGGAGATCTTGTACTGAGAAGAACCGGTAAGAAAGTCAGCAAGTGTCCAGCTCTTTTCTCCCTTACAGCGTCAAAAATATTTGAAAATGCCCTATCATAGCAGGACACTTTCCATTACAAATAAACACAAAAAATATAGAAGACAACCACAACATGTAAAAAAACAAAATAAAAAATCTAAGTTATCAAATTTACATCAGCTAAAAGTTTCAATTTCCACAATATCATGCAGTACCACTACAGTACTCTAATCTACAAATAAACAAAGAATAATGTCCGAATAGTTATTCCGTGTTTTGTTCCTGTCATGTAAACGTTATTTCAAATTAGAGTGAAAGAGACAAAACACGGAATAACTATTCGAACCTTATTCTTTGTTTATTTGTAAGACCCTACTATCTATTTCACCTCGAAGCCATACTTTGATTATATGTACTAAATGTGGCGTCGAAATCACTAACGGCGAGTGTACACAAAATTGGTGGTAAAACGTAACGTAAACAAAAGTAAAACGTCACAAATTACGTCATAACACATTTGTTATGACGTAATTTGTGACGTTTTACTCAACTCACGCTCGACTCTTCTTCCACTCAACCTCATTGAATGTAGGTACCTCAAGAAACCCGCTGTTTACTGACTTAGAATACCGATTTGGAGGGAACCTCGAAACTTTCCTTGAGGGTTCCTCAGTCAAGATAGAGTCGAGGTGGTTTGGAGGAAACGTCTTAGAATACGGGTGTTATTAGACACTCCGCTGGCAGATAATAATAATAATAACGAGGAGGTTCCTGTCTCTGGAGCCTTAACCACCGGTAGCTTGGACATTGGTCCCGATGCCGGCAGACCCCTATTTTTTATATTTTAAATGTTTTGTCTTTTTTTTAGAAAATATTTAAAAATATAATGTAATATGTGAAAAAATAAATAAAAGAAATAATAATAATTTTAGCAATATTGATTTAGCAGAGCAACTTTGATCTCCGTATTGTGGCAACAGGCAACTTGCAACTTTCTGTTTCCATAACCTAAAGAAACTGCATAGACATAGCAACTCTTGTTGCAAGTTTTGATGATTCACTACAAATTTCAGTTGTTTCACTCGATTATAGAATCAGTTTTGAAATGCCGCAACAAGCAACTGTCAATATTAGTACTTACTAGTTGTGTCAAGATGCTGGTTCTGTAACTGGCAATACTGATTGTTGACCATGAATTTGAAAAGTTTCTTCAGAACCATGGCCACCGTAATCTGGCCCTTATTGTTGCTGCAACTGGCGTTTAGCAACTTTTAACGATAACTTTTTAAGTTTCTGAAACTAAAATTGCTTTGTCTGCGGATCGCCTGTGTGTGTCTAACACACAGACCATCATCTGTTTTAATTTTGTGACAAAGTCAATTTGAGGCAAGTAAGTAGGTACAGTTAAACAGACTTTTAGTTTACGTAGTAATACTATCAAACGCAACAAAAACACGATTCACGTCTAGACCAAGTGTATCCCAAAATCTGTGTTCCCGATAATGGTCGCGCAAACATTTCGGTAACAACGTTGCCCCCCAGCTAACCCAATAAGGGCCGATACAGCTGATTGCAATCAGATAACCGTGTGTGATACGAGAATTTGTTTGATTACGCCTTTATTTCCCTGATTACCGCCATTCATGTGCGCTTGTAAGTTAATAACATGATTAGCCAATTATTCTGTTGCTTGCAGTGGTTTCGTAATGAAAGGTGAAAGCATCTGCCAGCGCCCGTGACCACGGCTGGTGCAACCCGGCAGGCTTATTACTGAAAAACCCAGGCTATGAAAACAATTAAAAAAAAAAAGATGCGTTCTTCGAGTCTTATACTGTACAATAATTGTATTATAAATCATCATCATCATCATCATCATCATCATCATCATCATCATCATCATCATCATCATCATCATCATCGTCATCATCATCATCAGCTCATTTTATGTCCCCACTGCTGGGGCACGAGCCTTCCCTATGGATGGATAGGGAGTACGGGCCATAAACCATCACCATGCGGGCCCAGTGCGGATTGGTGATTGTTAACGACTGCTAATGCAGCCGGGACCAACGGCTTAACGCACCTTCCGAAGCACGGAGAAGCTCAAGATAATAAAATTTTGGTCACCCATCCGATGATCGGCCTTTGCGAAAGTTGCTTAACCAAAGCACTCGCAGACCGGGCGCGTTAACCACTGCGCCATCGAGCTCCTCGCCTTGCTTTACCTTTATTTTTTTTCATAGGTGCTGTTTTTGGGTGCTCCGCAAAATGTGATGCCCTAAGCAATTGCTTAATTTGCTTGGGCTAATCCGGCACTAACTCATATTGTCTATTATAAAAGCTAGTTAATGGAATCAGGCGTTATTTTGCGGAAATCCATGGTAGAAAAAAAATTAATTTAAATAACAAATGTTAATATAAATAAATGTTTTTATTTCCTTAGTCTTTCTTAAACAATAATGCGGCTAACAAGATTTTTATTTTTTTATGACAAGTTCTAAAAACGTTCACTGAAACGTGAGGTTGACTGTGCGTCGTAATAAAGGAAAATGTAAGCAAAAGGTGGAGTTATAAAGCGGGAAACACTAGGATTTATATGTCGCTAATATAATAATAATAGGTTGCCTTATGCCACCATAAACTTTATAAACATAACTTTAACAACCAACACAAGTAATTTTTTTTAACATTTACTTGTGGTTTCCACTGAAAACCAGCGTCATAGATCGCCATGACACATGCTGAGTGGCGACCATTTTGGCTGCATTACTTTTTAGTTTATATTTAATTATAATACTTACTCTAAGACGTAAGGAATTTGATATTATTGTTCTCAATGTATTGTTTGTGCACCAAATAAACATTTTCTTATTTTTATTCTTATTATTCTTAAATTTTATAACCGATGAACGAACGCTTTGGTGACCAAGTGAGCCCTCGGCCGGGTACCCGTTGCCATCCTGGGTTATTCCCGTTCGGAAAAATTGTGATACGGATTCGTCTATGCATAGCCCGAGTTTGCGGTCACCAACTCGCGTTTGGCAGCCAATACTAATCAACTATAGCGATGACTTTCTATGATGGAGACTTTGGCCCTGCAGTGTGGGACACACCCTGCTACACACTACTTTAAAGTTTATACTGCCACCCCCCACCAACCTCACGGTTATAAAGTTAGGTGTCAGACATCCTTACGCAAGCACAAGGGGCCATCTACGTCAGGTCATAACGCCAGATCAGAACACGCCGATTACGCATCCTTCATCCGGTACTTTTAAGACTAGTGTCTCGAGCTAGTTGCTCCGTGGACATGTATAGTCCACTACCTAATATCCACATAGGTTATCGGAGCTGTAAGCTCGCTCACTTCTCGTTGCACTAAGAGCACAACTCGCAGCGTACCACTGCTCGGGTCGTCAACTCTAAAGTCGACTACCAAATGTCCTCTTTGGTGGCGGAGTTGTAGGCAACTCCGCCACCAAAGAGGCTGTGTGGGACAGTTCAAAGCCTGTAAATGACTTAAATTATAATTCCTTAGTGGTCAGCTTATTAAATTTAAAACTATCAATGATCTTTGTAAGCTGGCGAGTAATAGCTGGATTGAATGGATTAATATGTTCCTTTTTGCTTCCATTATAACTATTTCTACAACTAAGGATGCTTATATTTTTGGAGCAAATAAATAATTTTCATTAATTTATTTAACATAATGCTGCTGCTGACAATAATAAAGGAACACCACATAAAGAAATGCATTTTTCTATTGTATTTGTTATGTTTAAATGTATAATATTTCTTTTACCCAACAGGTAGCACGGCAGTCACTTCTCAGAAGGAAAACCGATGCTTTTTCAACTGGTACACATGCCTACCATTCTATACCGCGAAGGCTTCATACGAGTGAGCCGTGCCCCGCATATTATTCGAAGTATGCCATCGAACTAGCGAGCCCCCCCCAAGCCACCATCAGAACTATTTTCCCATGACGTCACGTACTACGAACAAAAACGCTTTAACCATATCCTTTCCTTAGCACTGCAAATGGGCGGGCCTTCCAATAAAAACTATTTCAAAACCGCACGCGATTATAGACGCTAAAACTTAAACTATAAGACTTGGTGTGCACAAGCATTTGATCATAAAAAGGGGTGTTATAAACAACACTGGCGATATAGCAAAAACGAAAAAAAAACAAATAACCACTTCTTAAAAAGACGTCGACTGAAACTCAATTACCTACATTTCTGTGAAACATGTGTTTAAAATGCGTAAAGGAGAATTTATCAAGACAATGATGAAGATAAGTATTGGAAGAACGTAGAAGTTTCGTTCAAATTAGGACTGTGATGATTAGGAAATAAAATATGTTATTGTTTGTGCTAATATCGTGTTAAACGGTTCTTTTTTAATAAGTTTTAATTCATTTTACCGCTCCTGTGGTCTAGTAGCAAAAATCACATACCTAAGTCACAGACAGAAGTGGAATAATAATAAATTTAATTGAATAGTGTTCATAGAAATCATTGTGCTCAACGCCCGTAGCGATTGTGTCGAATTACCTAAACTAGTGGTCACCCAGTAGTCGAAATTCGACCGTAATTTTATTAAGGCTGCACGGATTGTGCCCTAAGCAATGAAAAATAAAAAAATATAGAATGTGAGTTCCATTTTTGAAATTTTTGAAAAGAGTATATATTAAGCGTGTGTGTCAAATACATGATAGTGTGTGTAATGTTTGTTTTGTTGATCTAGAGTATTTTTATGCATAATTTAAAAAAAATATTAACATTCTGCACTCCTTCTCTATATAAACTATAAGTGTCAAATTTTGATTGTTTATATGGTAGCACATAACGATCTAAAACCCAGTAAATTATCACACTTTACCCAGTGAACACAAGCTAAGGCAGGTATAATTAAATTAGCCTGATTTAGCCATTTAGCTCGATCGACCTGAATGGCTAAGCGTGACTAAAGCCTATCGACTGTAATTAACGACTTTACGCCTCTCACCATAAAGTCTATGATAGCACTTTACGAAAATACTTCGTGTGCGATAAATAACTTTTACCAAGTTTGTTTTGGATTCATAGAATTCCTAGTTAGGTACACTACACTGCAATAAATTCACAAAGTCAAATACTTAGATAAATCAAAACGCGTTAATGTACAGACGGCGACAAAATGAACTAAACATTTTAATATTAATTTTGGTATATTTCTGTCAGTTCTTTGTTAACTAAAATATAGTTTATTTCACAAATAAAATAAAATAAACAAATTATAGGCACGGGTCTTAATTGCCTTTTTATTACATTAACGAAGACAAGAAGAATAGATCGCTGCGTGCTTTGATTCCATATTTCGTTACTCTTTTGTCTTTACTAGTCGAGAGGCCAATATATCTTAAGAGCTGCAAGCTTCCGAAAGCTCATATCGATAGAGTACCAATATAAAAATATACCTAGTATATAGGATGTTAAAGTCAAATGCTGCTTGTTTAGATGGCCGCAATGAATTATTCAGGCACGGGGACAGACGAGTTGGTGGTGGGGCGTCTAGACCTCTCCTGTTTTTGTGTGACAACGACACCTACTCGTGTCGCTGTGTGTTCAATTGTTTTATGTAGGCTCCATTTATTTAGAATCGTAAGTTTTAAATTGAATAGTGGTGATGCTTTGATTTTAAGTCGCAGTTACCTGTGTTTCAATTGTTTTGTTATGCTTTCATTTATTTACAATCGTAAGTTTAAAAAGTTCAAATGTATTGATGTTGATGTTTTGATTATGGAACGACATCTAGTCGCGTCGCTACGACATGGTGTTCAATTGTGTTCTTAAGCTTTCATTTGTCTATAATCGTAGTTTAAATTGTATTGATGGTGATGCTTTGATTACAAACGACACCTAGTCGCGTCGCGCGGATCTGTGTTCAATTGTTTTATTTAGGAATCATTTATTTATAATCGTAAGTTTAAAATCTAATGATGTTGATGCTTTGATTATAGAACCACATCTTGTCTCGCCCTTGTGACCTTCAATTGTTAAATTAATTTAATTGTATAGACTAAATAAAGCCTTCATTTATTTATAATCCTAAATAAGTATATCATTTTTAGATGTTGATGCTTTGATTTTGGAATAGGAAAATTGTTCAAGCTATGCTATTGTAGAGCTTGGAAACGGACTTGTTCCATATAAAGTTTTTGATTATTATATTTATTTGGTCCTAGGGATAGCTTACTCATCATCATCATCATCATCTCAGCCAAAAGACGTCCACTGCTGGACAAAGGCCTCCCCCAAGGATCTCCACAACGACCGGTTTTGTGCTGCTCGCATCCAGCGGCTTCCCGCGACCTTCACCAGATCGTCGGTCCACCTTGTTGGAGGCCTGCCCACACTGCGCTTTCCGGTACGCGGTCGCCACTCCAGGACTATCCCGCCCCAGCGGCCATCAGTCCTGCGAGCAATGTGCCCAGCCCACTGCCACTTGAGCTTAGCAACTCTTAGGGCTATGTCGGTTACCTTTGTTCTTCTGCGGATCTCCTCATTTCTGATTCGATCACGCGGAGAAACCCCGAGCATAGCCCTCTCCATTGCTCTTTGAGTGACCTTGAGCCTTTTTATAAGGCCCATAGTTAGCGACCACGTCATAGTCCCGTATGACATCACTGGCAACACACACTGGTCAAAGACTTTCGTCTTGAGACACTGCGGTATATCGGACAAGAAGATATTTCGTAGCTTACCGCTAGCTTTTTAGCTTACAGTAACATCTAAATAATGAAATTCTACCGTCTTGGTGGTTTAATGATTGGACCACCGATCACAGACCCAAAAGTTCCAATTCCCAGCGTGAGTTGTATGCTGTACACTATGACTAGTAAACTATGATTGTTGTACTAAGCCCTACCACGACACACAACAAGAAGAAAAATTGAACTCGAGACCTCTAAGTCTGAGCCAGTAGTTTAATCCCTAAACCGTTGAGGTACAATGGGTGGCGGTGTGGAATGAATAATTCAGTAGCGGGGACAGTTGAGCACTAGGCGGAGTGGCGCGTCTAGACCTCGCTCGTCTTCTGACAGACACCTAGGTACTTTGCTTTGTTGTGTTGCTTATTGTAAAAAAATAAGAGACAAAAATTATATCAAACGCTTTATGATTGTTTTACTCGCTTTGTAACGGTCCATTGTAAAAGGTAACACAGACACAAACATGTAAGCTCGTGGATTGTTGGCTTTTCTTACCATATAAGAATCCTTAAAGGTCTTCTTGGAATGACAATTTAACCGCCTCGTGGTCTAATGGCTAATACCACCGGTTTAGACCCAGAGGTCCCGGGTTCGATTCCCAGCGGGGGATACAAGTTTGTGTACTCGGTTTGGTTGGTGGTAGGGCTTGTTTGTCCGCCAGGCTAGCTACCACCATCTTATCTAAATCTGTTGGCATAACATCAATGTTTGTAGCGTTGTCGTGTTCCGGCAGCTAGAGATAAGATAGCCAGTGCCTCACTAGTTGAGGATCCCGGGTGAAGTCCGTCTCCGCCATTGGCCTTATCATCACTTAACATCAGGTGAGATGGCACAATTACCCGTAAAGATATAAAAAAAAATGTAACACAGATGATGTCAAGGTTTAAAGAGTTAAATTTCTTAAAGTAGTGGTTTCTTCTTTTAAAAGTGTACTGCGGCGTGTATGAGGTGACTTAATTATAATTACACACAAACAAAGTAGGAAGAAACATCAGCTCATTTTATGTTCTCACTGCTGGGGCACGAGCCTTCCCTATGGAAGGATAGGGAGACGAACCTTAAACCACCAAGTTAGAACGGGCCTAAAACCACCACGCGGGCCCAGTGCGGATCAGTGGTTGTTAACAACTGCTAATGCAGCCGGGACCAACGGCTTTACGTGCCTTCCGAAGCATGGAGGAACTTGAGATGATGATGTTTTGGTGACCCATCCGATGACCGACCTTTGCGAAAGTTGCTTAACCTCAGCGCTCGCAGACCGGGCGCGTTAACCACTGCATAAGCTAAATTTAAAGTAATGAGTCCATAAGCTGTCCAAATGCTTATATATACCTCCGTCAAATTAAGTCATACGAAACATACAGGGACATGGAATAGACAGATAAATCAAACCCAATACTGGACCGAGCGCTCTTTAACGATAAAGGGCATAATAATTCACTGATTTGAACATTTAAAACTATCGACCAACATGCGTTCCTAGTGCAGAAAAGCTAAAAAAGCTACTTATAACACTTGTGATGTCAATGTGTTACTATTTTTATAGGGAGGGCATTCCATTAATCAGTCGCTGTAAAGCCTACGACGCACTATCCGGCCAGCCGCAATTCGGCACGCGTTTGTGCCTTGTAGATAGTAGACGGCTGGCCGCGAGTAGTGCGTTTGAACAATACGTTTTCATATGAAAATAGACATGCGGCCTGCCGCCGCAACGGCGCGCCGTGTTACGGCTAGCCGAATAGTTCGTTATATAGGCCTAAGGGAGTAAAGAAACTTAAAATCAGTGAAACAAAAGCGAAACGGCAAACAAAAATGACCCTACACTTTCCCTCCAAGAAGTCCAAATGTATAGTTTAGGTATTCACTATCAGGTTGTATTTGTAATAATATTGTCTATGGTGAATCATTCAAAGGTCGAACGCGAAGTGCAATACGTCTAGACATTCTTTTAGAAGGAATATTATCTTCCTTTGTTTCTTAAGGTGCATCCACTCTACCTAATAGTTAATTTTTCGAGCAATGTTTGTTTAAGTAGCCAAGCTGGCAACCGTGGATACTGCCCTTCTGATGGAAAGAAATGGCCACCAAAACATGGACGCTTGCAATAACAAAATAGTTTAGCGACTCTAAAACTTCAGTTCCTATGGCTCTATGCCCTATATTTTTATGGATCTAGTACTTTTTAAAAACGAAATACATTACTGCAAAACAATGCCCTTTCTGTATACTGCTTTTTTGTTGTTAGAGGCAAATAAAGTCAATTATCTAATTTTCATAAAATGTAGTGTGCGTTCAGTTTCCACGTAGGTATCTACGTGGCCTTATGTAACAGACATGAACTCAATCGCTTTTGTGTGAACTTCTCACTAAATAAAACTGTACTTAAAGTTACAAAAAAGAAAATTAATAATATTATCTAAAACCGATTAAATATGTTTCACTATTTTTTTTGTATGTAGTTTTGGGATTTTTTTTAGATAATATTCTGAAGTTGATGCGGTAAATGAAACTATTCATAACAACTGAAATACAAAACATTGCTGTTTTGCATGTTTGAACATTACTGCTTAGAGCATTACTGACGTCCACATTTTTGTCCAGTCCATTTGATCCGCTCAAACTCAAGCCTGAGGCCCTTTTATGCTAGATTACTTACATGGCGGGAAAATAAATATTAGAAATTAGACTACCTAGACTAGCAGACAACATCACACACATGTTCTGATCTCAAGGTGAGTATAGCTAAAGCACTCGTTGTATGGAAATTAGAAACAACAAAGGTACCACAACCACCCAGATCCGACACAATATCGTAAAGATTATTTTCGACATTGACCCGACCAGGAATCGAACCCGAAGTCAGAGTTAGCGTCGCTTAAAGTCCGCCGTGCAAACTGAGGTCGTCAAATAAACATAAAATAAAAAAGAAATCTATACTAATATTATAAATTTGAAGAGTTTGTTTGTTTGTTTGTTTGTTTGTTTGTTTGGTTCAACGCGCTAATCTCAGAAACTACTGGTTCGAATTGAAAAATTGTGTTCAATAGTCCATTTATTGAGGAAGGCTATAAGCTATATTACATCACGCTATGACTAATAGAACGTGGGTGAAACCGCGGGAAACAGCTAGTATTTTATATAATTTGTATTTTGTAGGATATTAGTTAGTAACGTTTAGTAATTGTGAATTATTAACTGCTTAGTGTCCGTAAACATGTATGAATGTTGGCAAAAAACATAAAACACATTAAACATTTTCACCACTCATTCAAAGAACGGAATCACCACAACACCACACCATCAGACAAAGAAAAATTACATTATCTAATCTAATGTTTCTAATAAACCTGTATATGTAAGATTCTTTTGCTTTTCCTAACCTGGAAAAGAAAACTAAAAAATAAAAAAATAAAAGACTTACTGCTAGCCGTCTATCACAGTATCTACTACCCACAAATTGCGACGCTATGTAGTCAGACCTCTTCCTCCGATATAAATCTCCTATTGAAAGAGCGGTCCCGACCATTCATGGGTTCTTTTCAACGCGCCAGGACAAACAGACAGACGCGGAGCTGAACAAACACTCCTCCGGGACAGAGATCAAAGCGCGATATGATACAGGACAAGGTTTAATTTGGCGCCAACTGCCAAGACGCCATTTTGTATTTTCGCAGTTGGTTTCGGTGGATGGTACACTGGTGGCCGATTAAACTGGGTTGCTATTTTTGAATCTCGCAGTTGATATTTCAATTAGAAATGGTTTCAAAACTCTGATATATTATGATGTTTGCATTATGTAGGTAAATTTGTTTATTTAGGTCTACACTGTTCGAAAATATTCAGTGTCAAAATAGTCATCATTATCTTTAAATAGGAGTGGAAGAGAGCACTTGTATTGGTATAATCATGAACTGTTAAAATATCGCCCCTCTGGACTTTTTTGTGAAATAAAATAACTCTTTGGTTCCAGAAAAGGTTTTATTGTGGCGCCAACTTTCGCGACGTCATTTTGTATTTTGACAGTTTGGTTTTGTTGGATTATACACTGGTGGCCAATGACACTGGCTGTGTGGGCAAAAGGCAAAAGTTTAATCTGGCTTAAAATGTATATTATCTACTTACTTATTGACTTACCATACCAATGTTTAAAAAAAACATTTTTCTTGACACATTTAACATTACATTTGTCGTATTCACCGGATAAATGTGACATCTAGTGGACCCCAAGTTAAAACTAGAGTGTTTATGAGTTTTGGTTATTCATGGTGTGGGGTGGCGACGGACCGAGTGGGCAAAGCTAAAAATCACTAGTGTTAAGAGCAAACACATATTTCATACCTGACTGGCTATGATAATGAGGCTAGTTGAAATGTCTTTCTTTATAGAACGTAAGATACGTTTAAAAAACGAAATTTTCAATTTTTTTATATTTTTCGTTTTTGGGTTAATAATTATGATATTTACGAGTACTTACTGTATTTGTATTGTATAATGTAGAAATTTAAATTGGCACCTGATAAAAATTTGCATATTTATATATATATAAATAATATATTAACAGCGTAAGCCGATTTTTGTCTCAGCGATTATGGGGCGATAGCTGCACATAGAAAATCGGTTATTGTCTCATTTTGAATAGCTTCAGCCGTAGATGTGCAGAAAAATAAAGAAACCTGTCATAGGTTTCGAAATTCCTAAAAATCTGTTGAACAAACGCGAAGTTTTACGGGCGACCCACTAGTTTAGATATTATTTTGCATAAATAACCTATTGTTAATTGTTTTTCTTTAAGAGCGTTTACGCCGCACACTAGCGCCACTAATGAAAAAAAACCATATCTAGTAATTAGAGATAGAAAATTTATATATATTTATATATAATTATGCTCAACAAACTATTTGAATGAAGTAATTTAGCATTTTTACGTCACCTAATGAACACCTCACATGTTACCTATGGTTTAGTTAAATAAGTCGTTACGGCCACTTTTAACTATAACGCCGTATTTAACTAAACCATAACATGTGAGGTATTCATTAGGTGACGTAAAAATGCTAAATTACTGCATTCAAATAGTTTGTTGAGCATAATTTGATTTTCTATCTCTAATTACTAGATATGTTTTTTTTTTCATTGGCGGCGCTAGTGTGCGGCGTAAACGCTCTTAAAAAGGGTAAAAGAAAATGAGAATTAGAGAAAGATTACTGAGTTTCTTGGCGGTTCTTCTCAGTACAAAGTTTCCCGCGTTGTTAAACATTCAAATTGATGGCGTTAATACATTTATAGCAGCTCAATTATTGTAGTCTAAATTGAATTACAAAAATTTGAATTTTGAATTTTATCAATGGGTAATTTTTTATTTATATAGCGTAACTTTAGTCGTCAATACTAACGTAAACTATTTTTTTTTCTATTGTGAAACAAGTTGTAAGCAAGGCCTGACTGCCGTGTTTGTATTTCTATTTTGATGTAACAAAAAATATCGCATCACAATAAAAAAAATCTGCATCATAAATCTTTTAGCATCAATAAATATCAGTGTTTTAATTAAATACTACGTCATGATTGCCCATTGGCGCAAAAGTGCTATCGCCACGCGATCGGGCCTAAAGCCTTCTTCATGTTTACATTTACGATATTAGCATTACCATGATTGGATGGCCTTAATGTACACTAGGGGACCAACCATCGATCAATGGAGCCTACTGTTCTGTTACGTCTTAAAGCAGCGATATTACAACCTTGAGTCTGATGAGAGTGGAGCAGTGATGGATAGCAGCAACTTAAAAGTTAGAGGCTACTATCCAGAGTATATTTAATCTTTTATTGCACTTAAAACACACATTAAAACAGACGTTATTTATTTATTTATTTATTTTAATAGGTTTACCAACAGTTGTTTACATTAATATTATTAAAGATTCTTACAAGTTAGTTAAGCTAAATGTAACAACTAATTACAGGTAAACACAGCAAGCTTAGAAATAAAGACAATTAAACACTATAAAAACTAATTAGACTAATTCACAATAATTAATTAATAATTCACACATTAATTGAGAAAAAAGAAAACTCAGATATCAGTTCTTAAAAGAGATATCAGGGTCAGAAAGATGCATCCAGATCGATTTGCGGTATGCATTTAAGGAGTCATTGTGTAGATCAATTATATGACTGATGCTATTAAGCAGTTTACAAATCCTGGGTACAGGAGAGCTACCACCTAGTACAGTTCTCCTAAACGGTGGACACAACGGGGTAATTAGGGTTCTAGGTTATAGGTTATACAAGACATACACAAAGGTGAGCTTATATCTAGAAGAGATCTCTTCCAGCCAACCCTAGCTGTGGTGTGGAATGAGAGTTTGCGGGACTATTCTACGACCTAATTTCAATTAAGAAAGAAAGGAAGAAAATACATTTATTGGCTTGGCACACACTACAACAAAAATTTATTACATGTAAAAAATAAAATAAAATAATATATATAAAAAAACAAAAGTACATTCACAATAATAATAATAAAAAAAAACAAAAGACAAAGTGTGACCAATAGGCCCCAGCCTCAGCACCTGCTACAGCGACATGAGGCCGCTGCAACGCTGGTATTCTGGAGGGGCCTAATGGGTCAAAGAAAACCACCAGATAAATAAATATTAAAAAAATAACTTAACGCAGCACTTATTACTGTAGCCAAAATCGTTCAGGATGTAGGTATATATTGTTATAACCTTATTTATAAACATAACAATATGATGAATTTATGAATGATAAAATTTCTTACGTGACGAAGAGATACATTCGTCATACACCTCTTGCCTTATGGAACTATACGGTATCAAACACAAAGGCCTCCCTCAAACCCTGCCACTATACTTTTATTATTCATCATCATCATCATCAGCTCATTTTGTGTCCCCACTTCTGAGGCACGAGCCTTCCCTATGGATGGATAAGGAGAAAAGGCTATAAACCACCACGCGGGCCCAGTGCGGATTGGTGGTTGTTAACGACTGCTAATGCAGCCGGGACCAACGGCTTTACGTGCCTTCCGAAACACGGAGGAGCTCGAGATGATACATTTTTGGTCACCCATCCGATGACCGGCCTTTGCGAAAGTTGCTTAACCTCAGCAATCGCAGACCGAGCGGCGTTGACCATTGCGCCATCGAGCTCGAACTTTTATTATGTATGACTTTATATTATATAGTATTGCCTTTATTTATTTTTTTTCATAACATTACAAACTTACATTTTTAAATATTTTGTAAAAACAAAATAAATAAAATATTTAAAAAAATAAAAAATAGGGGTCCGCCGGCATAGGGACCAGGGTCCAAGCTACCGGTGGTTAGGGCTCCAGAGACAGGAACTTCCTCACAATGCGTGCCGTATCGAGGAGAACTGCCTTCTGAATCAGGCCCCTTGATGCAGCCGCCTAACGAGAGCCTCATTAGATGGTACAATAATTATTACTATTACTAATATGTATATTATATTATTACTTTATACTTTATATTTTTTTCAAATTATATCCTATGTAGCTTAATATATCGCAAAGATAAAATTAAAAGATGATTCCATAACCTGAAAGCAGAAGCAATAAAATTTTTAATGCAACAAATATCTCCAATTACAAAACGACACAAAATGAAAGATGAAACCGTGCAACAATCAACAACGTCATTACCTAGAGAGGACTATTTACTCGGGTCGTCAGTAATATTCAATTGACAAGTAATGTCTTTAGAAAGTCTAATAGCCACTAGATACATTACGAGTTAGGCGTACTCCCATTTATGCGAACTCACCATAAAAAACAAATGCGGATCGCCGCCGCCGCCCAAATAACATGTTAATACCTAGACAACTCGTAACCACCATCGCGTTAAGCATAAAAATTCAATTTGTATCGTAATAGGATACTCCACATCAGTTATCTCGCTACGGTTCGACCACCCAATACTTCAATTTCCTTATAACCACATAGTGTAAGGGTCAAATTCCCCTGCACCCGATAGATTGGAGAAATGTGGCAGAATTGATGATGAGCTGTCAACGGAGCCGACGTCAATCTTCATAATGATAGACTAATATTATTCAATATGAATTGAGGTTTATTTGTTTGGGATAAGGACGTTATAACATTGAATGACCGTTATTGATTGAGTACACATAAGAAATTGAAGTAATAAGAATGTTAAAAAGAAATACGCTAGGGCTTGTTGTAAGTTCGCTAGCTAGCAGCTATTTCTTACAATAGTTTGTCGTCATAAAAACACTGTATAGTTAGAAGTAACATAGCAGTTACTCAATCATTGAAGATTTGGTGGATTGAGTTTCCATTTTTCCACTCAGTTTGATAAATTTTTGGTAGAAACTTTATTGGCCTCTTTGTATTATATTTTGTGTACTGTAATTTGAGTTATCATGTGCTGTATGTTTCTCATAATTTCTCAGAATGAAAAATAAAATAAATAAATGAATATTTGGCGATATCGTCATTTACCATCAGACATAATTAAATCTGTTTCCTATTATTAATTCAAGCACACACGCATGCGCATAAGACTACCACAAACTGTCAAATTTCCCCAATAGACTTTAGGCTTTATGTCTAATGTTATAAGGTTGGACATTTATTGAAGAGATTTGACAGTTTTAGGTTGATTGATTGTTCCAATAATCTATACTAATATTATAAAGCTGAAGGGTTTGTTTGTTTGTTTGTTTGAACGCGCTAATCTCAAGAACTTCTGGTTCGAATTAAAAAAATATTTTTGTGTTCAATAGTCCATTTATTGAGGAAGGCTATAGGCTAAACTACATCACGCTATGGCTAATAGAACGCGGGTGAAACCGCGGGGCACAGCTAGTTTACTAATAAGAGCGCATCAATGACATTTGATCTTTTGATATTTTTTTCTTAAAACCACCAAAGTAACACTAAGCAGTAAACACTTTTTTTGCCACAAAATGCTGTGTTTTAGATTAGTATAGTCGACAATAAAATTGCTTTACCACCTTAGAGGTGAATTTTGTTTGCATCTAATAAAACAACAAGTTCTATTTTTGTTTAAAAGACCAAGTGACAGATACGTTGTCATCATTGACAATGAGCCTTGGCGAAATTTTATTTTAATGGAAGTTTTTGTTAAAAGTGATAAAGCAATTTCATGGTCGACTATATTAGTATTTAGTCTTGAGAATGTCAATAAACAATTGAATGCCTCCCTAAAATAAATATGGCTTACATGGTAATTTATTAAAAAGATCGTATGAAGTTTGTAGATTATGCTATTGCCTATCCACAATTACTTATCAAATACTTATAGCCTCATTATCCTTTTTGTTTCTTACAATGTTTGTTCTTTTACAACAATTTCCTGACGAACGAGACTGACATATCCCCGCTACTATAACCTACATCTTCGATTTCCACGCAATTCATTTGCCACTGACGTACAATTGACTGAGTGCCATTGACGCAATGTAAAAAATTGACGCATTGCATCCTATTAATTATACAGGTTTCTAAATAAAAAAAGATGTATCTTTCTTTGCTGATTGTAATTTCCGATGTTGGCCTCGATTCTGCTATTTCGTAGTTTAAAAAAGTCACTAAACTAAATCGTGTGTCAGTGGCCCGATTTGACAATTTGACTTGAGGCAACCTCAGGGCACAAAATAGGTAGACCTAGAAGGAAGGGCGCTTGCACGAACACGAATCTCGGAACATCTCGGAACAGTTCGAGCGCAGCTGTTCCGAAAGAGGTCGTCTATGTGTGCGTCTAGTCAAAGACGGTTTACCATTTACATGTTTTTTTTTAAAGAGATTGCTCCGGTTTGTACACCGGTTTTCATGGACGACCTCCTTGGTCGTGTGGTTTGTACACCGTTTTTCATGGTGTCGCCATCCTTGAGGTCCCGGGTTCGATCCCCGGTCGGGTCAATTTAGAAATTATTGTTTGTCTAAATTGTCTCGGGTCTGGGTGTTTTCTATGTATAATAAGTATTTAAAGTATGTTTATCCGTTGTCTAGTAATCATTTAACGAGTTTCTTATCGAAGCGTCTCTTGGGCTAGATAATTGGCGTGAGTGTAGGAAAGTTTATTTATTTATTTATTTTTTTATTGCTGATTGCCTCAAACGGCATTTTTAGCGTCACCGGGCTTTTTTGGGGGCGGCGAGGTACTTAAAGGGTACCTCGAGCCGTGTGAAACGAATCACCTTCGGAGGTTTTCTAGAAGGAACGGTATCACACACTTATATTGCGTGTCCCCGTGCCCTAGATTCTTTGACAACAATATTGATGGAAATACTTAATTTAGGTTAGGTGGGTAAATGTTTTAGAGTTTTTTTGTACAAGAGAAAGCAAATGACCCCATAATGTGAAGTAAAATGGAGTCCAAACGCGAAGAAAGCTAAGGTGTACGGCATTACCCGCTTTAACATTGCAAAAACTTAAGATGTTTCTTCAAATTCAAATAATTTATTCGACGTAGCACAGTTGGGCTTAGGTGAATTGGACTCCTCTCAGCATAAGTTGCAGCTTCAAGAAATAACTATAGTGAAAGTTTTATTCAATATCTTTTTACACAACAAAGGTGAGCAGAAGACATCACTTTGGTCACCCATCCGGCAACCCACAATAGTGAAAGTGGCTTGACATGCACGACCGCAAACTGCGCAACCGAGTTCCTCTCATAATATTAACAACTACTCAACAATTCCTTACTTACCCTGCGTCCACGATTTCTCCAAACTGTCCAATGACAGACTGACATGTCCTGACTTCATCTCCAATCTATACCTGACAAGCAATGACGGTGACATCCTAAAAACTGGCACACACATCCTCGTAAATAAATAAAAACAAAGAAGAAATTAGCCAATTCGTATTTAGTATTCATCGCTGCGGCTTCACCAAAGGATGTGTATCCCAAACAAGAGATTCAAAAGTTGGATTGATGTATCCGCCTAATTTGCTCATGGTACTACCAATAAAATATGTCATATCAAATGGCCCATTTAGTATGCAACCGAACCTAAAAACATGCTTTTGAGTTTTGAACCAACGACGTATATCCTGTGCTCACATTCATTGAGGACAAAGAGAGGGAAAATTGCGCTCAAGATCCTACCAATTACATTTGAGAGAAAGGCTTAAGTGATGGGGGTCTCGAGAGCCATAAATCAGTTTAGTGGATTTTAATTATGGTAATCAGGATGTCCATTTAGACGGTTGTTTTATTAGTTCCTCCTTTGTTTGTCTAATTTACTTTTTTATTAATGCGATTGTTTGGATTGTATGTTATGATGGCTGATGTTTTCTGATGTTTTATGAATTTTAAATTGGCAAGAGATTTTATGACGTTCATATTTATTACGGAAATGTATGTCTCGTTTTTATAGTTATTCTTAAGTAGTTATATATTAAGAAGTACTTTTTTTGTTTCGTTTGAAATCTTTTGTTATTGGATATTTTTACTTTTTTCTTATTTTGCATGTAAATCCATAAACGTACGTTGTTATAAATTTAGTTCGACTCTCAGTGAGGGCCACCGTCCAGGCTGGATGGTCACCTTGTCTAAGTCTGTCGGTCGTAATAGCAATGCTATATTGTAAAAACATTTTATTTTTAACCGACAGCGTCGGAAGGAGGGTTATTTATTATTTTAGTATTGTCTTGAACCGTCGGCCGGTTCCTCAAGGGCATTAAAAACAAATGCTAGTACCTACACATGCAGTTAGCCTACCCAGAAAATGCCTTCTTAGACCTCAAAACAATAAGTTAAGCTATGATAGTAATTCTTCTAAACCATAGACCTCGTAGGTCGTAGACACGACAAATAAGAGCTGTTTCTTATAAAATCTTTCCGGAACATAATAGAAAAAGTTCCCCCATTTCCAAATAGACAAAAAAACTTTATATTAAACAAAGCGTAACCGTAATGGCTAATTGTACATGTTATTACCGTCAATATAGTTAGAATAGCCTGTAATTAACTGTGAATTTGTGCTAACATAATCTATTATAGCGATATTATAACACAATTATGCATAATTTGTTGGTATTTTTTCATTCGACATGGTCGTTTTTTTACTATAGCGTTAAATTACTCGCCTCGGGCGGTGTGACGTGGTCTGGAACTAATATATTTACTTGATATGGATGTTAGTAAGTGATAGTTGATATACTTTTAAATCACATAGTCTATTATTATACTATTATAGCCAGAGATGCTTAAGTGTGTTGTAATTTTAAAAGCGCATTGTTATACTCTGAAATGTGTAAGTACTATTTATTAAATTTAAAATTCAAACTGTTTTAGTAGCTATTATTTCAATAGGTCTTAAAACTGCAAATATCTCATGCTTATGCTTATTATTTCTAATACTAATGAGGAAATAATATATATTTATTTATTAATACCGGGAAAATCTTTTAAAGCGCGCCTGGCAGTCCTGTCGGCGTCCGTGATCGGTCTCAGACTTAGTAACAGTGTTTGGCAGGAGGCGTTATTGTCTTCGGTTTGACTGCTAGTAGGACTTGTTCTAAGTCTAGCTGACTAGCTGCAACCACTAGTCTGCTAGGTTATCGCCATAACATTGGTGGTAGCATTGTTGTGCTCCAACAGAGATAAAATAATTGGTTGAAGATTCCGGCCTTATCATAACTTATCGTCAGGTAAGTTTTAACCGGTTTTAACTGCCTCTGAGATCAAGTGTTTAAGACCACGGACACCACTAAGTCTCAGTCCCAGAGGTTCCGGGTTCGATTCCCAACTGTAAAATCCCAATTCGAATGCGATGTCAACGCTGCGCTAAAATATAAATATTGATAAATTTTATTTTATTTATTTATAGTTAACTATACAAATTACAAGCCAACGTGGACCGACGATCAGGTGTAGGTCGCGGGAAGCCGCTGGATGCGAGCAGCACAAAACCGGTCGTTGTGAAGATCCTTGGGGGAGGCCTTTGTCCAGCAGTAGACGTCTTTTGGCTGAGATGATGGTGATGATGATGATACAAGTCAAAAATGTATGTCACAGTAAATAAATGTCACAGTGTAAATGTATGTATAAATACTACTTAATTGTCATTTGTCTTATTAAGTCTGCTGCTCACAAAACAGAAAATAATAATTATAATGTTACATTACTACTTAGGTATATAAAATTATAAAGTATCTATAAAATAATTATGAATTTTATAACCTAAAAAGCGTTAATAACTTACTTAAGCGTTAAACACTTACTTACCATTCCGTGAAATCTTCCTCATAATGGTTTATCTCCCACGCTGACCGGGGATAATAGCAATTCCTCCCCCGATCTCACAGGATCGCGCAAACTTCAACAATGTGCAGAATCACCAGCGGTAATTTATGCTAGCGACCGACGGCGACACCCTCTAACGTCACTTCCTCGCCGGAAGCGCGCCGCCGCCATTTTGGCTCGCACGCGGCAGGAAGATGGCGCACGCGCACCGCCACCGTCACTTCCGGCCGACTTTAGGCAATTTTAGAGAAAATATTTTGTTGAATTTTGAACGCTGCCGTTGTTCAATGATGGAGCCCATTGTGCAAATTTAGGGTAGAGTGTGTCAAATTATTGACAGGCCTCGGATTTATCGGTGATAAATTTTGAGGTCGTTAAACTTAGGGGGTTGTTGTGTCTATTTGTATGTGTTTTGTTTGTGAAATGAGAACAATTCGACAACGTCTTTATTTGAAATGGTAAATATACTTATGGCTACTTGTAACGATTTCTATTTATGAATGTATATTTTTTTAAATTAAGTTTTTTTGTTTGTTTTTTTTCAGATTTTTGTTGATTGCCAGAGTGTTGCAATTGCTTTGTCATGTTTATTTGGTGTTTTTTTTTTAATTTTACTGATTTCGTACTTAAATCCTGATAGAAAACTCCACAGCCAACACCAGCCCACGATCGCCTCCAACACCAAATATACGTGTGTTACCGACCCAGAAGCTTCAGCTAAGTCACTATGGCCTGTTACCACATTGAATCTAGAAGCTCCTTCGAAATCATTGGTTAGCGGCAGCCATAAGTTATAGTATTAGTCGTTTATAGGTCTACATTATTATTAATCGCGATTCAGTCATCTCACACTACCCATATAGGTACCTACAATACTGTCGTATCGTAACTCAAACTTGTATAACATAATCGGTTGTTAGAGGGTGCCAGTATAAACTTAAAAGTAATATATACGAGTAGGAATAGTATCAAGGGTTGTGTGTGTTGTAACTCAAAATATACTGATATTTGAGAATTTAAAAACAGTACGGCTTAATCTCAAATTTAAGTATGTTTTGAGTTACAACAGTATAATATTGATAGTGCGAATATTCTCGGCAGAATCTTATCTGATCTCATATTTATGAATGATAATTTTTATTTTTTATTTAATTAAGTTCACAAATCAATTAGTACCAAACATAATTTCAAATAGAATCACTAATATAACAATACCGAAGCATGATATCCGATTGTTCACTTCTCATACTGGCGACTTGTGCACACACTGCGAACTAGGGTTGCCCCCAGCGTGTTTGAACACGAAATAGATCTGTTGGCACAGTTGATTGCAGATCGAAACTTTAGAGAACTGACCACTCCGAATCGGATTACGGTTCGTTACGATCCGAACATTTTTGCTGTTTGCCTGACCGCTAACAATGCAAACAAACACTGTCAGTTTAGCGTGGGGGTGCCGTTTTGTTATCCACTGTTTGTGTTTGTGTCAGCCCTGCCGTTTTGTGACCTTGTTTGTCGTTTGCTAATTGTGAGTTTGCGTTGTTCTGATTATTTGTCGTATGTTGAATGTAGTTGATATAATACTCGGTTGGAGGTGGGGAGTTTGGTGGCGAAATTGTTTCGATAATGAATTTTAAAAACGAGACCGTTTTGTGTTAATGTATAGTCATAGATTAAATTTCATGTGAGCTGGCGCATGCCAAACTTACTAGTACCTGAGTTTTTTTAGAAAAAATCAATTGAGCACAACTGAAAAAAGTATTGGTGGAAAGACATTAAATTTCAATAGTGATTCTTAGTTAACAACGAGTATGTACGCAAACCAAATGGTACACTCACCATAAAAATGGTCATAAGTCATAACACATAACTATTAAATCTATTTTTGGTACATCCTGAAGTTTACATTTGTTTCTTAAAACCATACTCTCTTTTAATGGGTTAACCCATTTAGGCCGACCAGGTGTTGTGTGTTGTTGAAAATTAACCCATAAAAGTATTACTTTAGGGTACATCTATATAATATTTGGCTATTATATTATATGTCTATCTATTAGGGATAACCCACAATAATAATTTTTTATCATTTACTTTTTACGAGAAATAATGGCTTATTTACCCAATTAAGTACCTGAAGTACATTGTGCATTTAATATAGATCAATATGACCCTTTACAGCATGAAATTTTAATTAATATTTTCAAAGGTATTACAGGTTTAAAATGCAGGGACATGGCGGTTGCGTGTATCAGCATTGCACCCGTGCAAAGCCAGGGCGGGTCGCTAGTAATACTATAAATAAAAATACCTCTAAAACAATCAGCGCGCCAACTAGAGGCCCTTAACCCAGCATTAAAAATCGAGTTGGCAGTGCTCAATCAGTCTCATTACCACTCTTCGATTCAGAGATTCCTGCGTCCCCGCTGGATGGACATCAATCTGCAACTGCGAGCCAATTATGGGAAGTGCGTCGCCAATTGCGCATTCCAGGGGTCGTAGCCTTGATGTTGAGCGAGTAAAGCATGGAAACAACACTGCATTGTAGCTTATACTAAGCCAGCCAATGAGCTCACTTGGTGTGCGAGTTATGATAATAATCTGTAAAGACTGCAAGCCAATTATGGGAAGTGCGTCGCCAATTCCAGGGGTCGTAGCCTTGATGTTGAGCGAGTACAACATGGAAATAAGATTGCATTGTCTAAATCATAGCCTTAGCCTACTATACCTATAAAGTATATACTATATAAAGATGAAATTCTACCAGCACACGTTTTCCCTCCTTTCTATGATATGGGGTCCTTCAAACGAGGCGTCAAGAGGCACCTTGTGGGCCGGCAGGGTGAGCGTGACAGATGCTGCGTTGTTTTCACGCTGCACCAGGTATTCGCGTCTGAAGTCCATTTCCACTTAATATCAAGTAGAATGGGGTTATTTGCCGTGCTGCAGTTGAGCAAATAAAACATGGAAACAAAGCTGCGTTGTCAAATTACAATTTGACAACGCATGACTTGAGATTACAATCTCAAGTCATTTTATGCAGCTGGAGACACGAATGTTGCTTTCTGGCTAGCTAGCCAGAATGCAACACTTGTGTTCCAGTTGCTAAGACATCAATATGCGAGACCATTGTGGGAAGACATCTCCAATTGTGCATTTCAGAGGTCCTAGCGTTGAAGTTGACTGTTGAGCAAGTAAAACATGGAAACAAAATTGCGTTGTCAAAGCTGTAGCCTCCGCTCATTACACCAAGCCAGCCAGAGGACTGTTGTCAATTGACAATTGTGCATTTCAGGTCGTAGCATCAGCATTGAGCGTAAAATATAGTAGATTGTACACCAAGGGGATAAAGCACTGTATTATGTCACGGGCGCGATATTTGAATCCTGAGCGTAACGAAGGACTCCAGATTTAACTCCCGAGCGTAGCGAGGGGGTTCGCTCGGGAATTAAAATGGAGTCCTGAGAGCAGTGAAGGATTTAAGCGCGCCCAAGGCAAAATCAGTTTTATCCCTGAGGAGTATACTCTACTTTTCTCACCTTTTGCGAGACAATAAAAACCAAGGCTACTAGAAAAAGTATTTTATTTATTAAAATACTATTTTCATTACTAATTATATATAATTGGCACAGTAAATAACAATAAAAAGTAAATTAAAAATTAAAATTGATGTTTGATACATTAGTCCAGTTATGTAAAGATATGGTTATATTTTTTGGTACGCTTATGTTAGTTGAGGTGGAATTTATTTGAGTAGCAGCACCCAATACATCAGAACCTTGCGTGTGAGGGTCGTTTGGCACAGTAAAGGTTGGGGAAGGTGGTGCTTGAGGCAGTGGGCTTGACGGGATATATTTTGAGCTAGATGGCTGTGGTGGCAAAGGTTTCCAAGGATCATCAATAATGGACGTAGTTTTCAGATGAATGTTGTCACCAATACGACAGCTTATCTTGTTTTTGTTTTGTATGGAATTCTCTATGTAGCCCTCCGCTACTGCATCGGATTTCCAGCCACCATGACGTTTTATCTGGGCCATATCTGCTCCTGAATCTGCCAACAGACTTGCCGATGTTCTCCTCAAACAATGACCCGTATAGAGCTCGGGATTTTGCAATTTGAGGTATTTTGCAATTTCTTTTGGCATGGCGCTGATTTTATTCTTGCCAATGACTTGCCTGGTGCATTTGCCATTACTGTAACCGATAAAAAATCTGTTGGTGTTTATATTAGAGGGGCGCAGAGCTTGGTACTTTTCAACAATTCTTGCATAATCTTCACGAACCATAGTTCGAACGAACATGAACATGAACGAACGTTCTCTATTTGTTTTGGTATCTGGTAAGTTAATCAGCAATAAATCTGCATGTTTTTTGATATCATTGACTTTTATGTTTACGAGTTCATTTCCACGACATGCGCCATTCACTCCAAAAATCAAGTAACAAAAAATAGGATTGTGAGTAAGTAGATAGATACACTACTACATTTTTTGACCTTTATATTATAAAAAAAGCTTGCGACAAAACCTTAGAATGTGCATTTTTTAAATGTGTGCCATTTAAATACCCTTTTATTCATTAACTATTTTATAGAGCTATTATAGGTAGGTACTAGAAACGTAACTAAAAAGTAGGCAGTACTCATACTTACTTTCATGGCCAGAAAGCTGTGATCAGGAGCCTCATTCAGAAAAGTTTCCACATCTTGCGCTGTCAATACTTTTGACTTCTTTGCTCGATGACCACCTGATTTCCTCTTTAAAAATGCCAATAACTTGCTATATGTATTTATCTTAATGTCGTGTTTGATGCTTATTGTTAACCTGAGCATCGAATAGATACACCACAGGCTGCTGGACTTCTTTGTACACGATAAATACTCGAAATAAACAAGAAGCACTGACTCCGACACAGACTTTGCGCCTTTTGCAGTTTTCCATTTGTGGAAATCGTCGTAAGCTTTCAAGTATTTTTCCTTCGACTTCTCTGGTAGTAGGTTATTAACAATACCTAAGGCGTCTAATTTAATGGACTCCGGAGTTAAATCACTTTCGTCACTCGACATTTTCTTAATGTTTTATTCTATCTTCTTTTGCAGTTTTGTCTGATACTGATTGCACCGTATTGAAATACTCGCGGCTTTTGTTTTAAGTATTGATTTTTTTTCGTTCGGCTTGCCGTGGCGTGGCCAGCTCGATTTTCGAATATGTTCGATTTTCAAATAAATGAGGCGCGGCGCGCGCCGCCGTCCACCTCCTCGCCGTCGGCCACCAGCAGCTGCAGCAGCCGCGCGCCGCGCGATTTTGACGAAATTAGACTTTAAATGCATAACAATAAGAACTAAGAGAAGTGAGAATCACATTACTGCCCGGCGGGTTATAATGAAATTCAGTACAACATTACACCCCGGCAAAAGACAAGGGCTATAATGATTTACTTTGAGTAAGGTTTGCATGATATATAATGAGGCATTGTCGAGCAGGTGGTGTGAAAATAATAATAAAAAAAATAAGTAAAATAATTATGGAACCTGCGTTGTCAAATTGCAGCCTCGGCTAACTGTATCCTGCTTACCAGCGAGCAACCTTGTTGTTTAAGTTTCTTGGACTTCAGTCTGCGAACCTTCAGTCTTAACATTGAGCGAGTGAAGTATAAAAACTACACTGCGTGCGTTGTCAAAATGGTAGCCTATACCCAGCCAGCCAGCTATCGTTGTGCAAGTTGTTGGGCGATACCAGAATGGATCGACAACTTAAGTGGCCCATGCAGTGCAAGGTTAAGGACCCAGGATGATTTTGTTTGCACAGATTAAAATGAGTTTTGCTGCGAACAGAGAAAGTGTAAATTAACAAACAGGTTTTAAAAGTTAACAAAGTGTTCAGCTCATCTTATTTTCTATTCACAAAGGGGAAGCTCTTAGTCGTGAACTCACTTAACGGTAAATGCTATAAAGACGAACTGGACACCATCATCATCAGCCTACCCTAGCCCACTGCTGGACATAGGCCTCTCCAAGTGCACGCCACTGAGCACGATTAGCGATGGACACCAGCTTCTATTTAATGTCTACTTTTTTTTTCTTTTTCTTCTGTTGTTTATGGCATATTTTGTATATATTGCCGAACGAATTCCGGTAATGTCTAATTTAATGTTAATATAGTCACTCATAACCTGCCTTCTGAAGGTTCAGGGGTGCGATTTTTGAATACCTACCACCAGTGATTTTGAAATTAAAAGTGTCATGAAATACACTACGAAATATAATCTATTCTACATTGTTTACAATTTGATTATTAAGACAAAAAATTATTACACCAGTGACTTTGAATAAGAGTTAGAAAAAACACTGAATTAGTCACCGATAGCATAGTTGGTAGTGCCCCTGACCCGGTATGTCATGTCATATAGTGCGGGTTCGAATCCCGTGTGTTGAATTTTTTTAAACTTTAATAAAATCGCTTCTATGGCCATATAAATTGTCATCTCGATAAAACTAGTTTATCACCTGTATAGTTGAAAAAAAAACCGTTTTAAACCAAAATCTGTGACTTAAACTCGTTTTAAATTTGATAAAACGGTTCAAAATCACGACCACGTCATAGTGCAGTAGTTAGTAAATATTACACTACGATGGACGTGTGTCATGATTTTAATCATTTTAAACAAATTTAAAACGAGTTTTAAGTCACAGACTTTGGTTAAAAACGGTTTTTTTGCAACTATAATCGCCTGCCTTACTAGTGTTGACTATCACGCGCAAGTACTAAGCCCATGAGCAAACTAGTTTCGGCGAATGTCGACGAACGACGACTACGCCACAGAAGAAAGAGATTGCAGAAGGTACGCTTCTTACAATTGCGCTCTTGCAACGCACATATATAAGATCATATTTTATCAACTACAAATATTTTGACAAAACATAAATAAATAAATAAATAAATAAACTTTCCTCCCTCACACCAATTATCTAGCCCAAGAGAAGTTTCGTTTTGAAACTCGTTAAATGGTTACTAGACAACGGATAAACATACTTAAAATACTTAAATACATACTCATCATACATAGAAAACACCCAGACCCGAGACAAATTAGGCAAACAATAATTTCTAAAATTGACCCGTCCTGGGATCGAACCCGGGACCTCAGAGATCGCGACACCATGAAAACCGGTGTACAGACCACTCGACCAAGGAGGTCGTCATCTAATTATATCAAAGAAAAAAGGAATAAAGAATTTTTTTTTTAATGCTCGGGCATTCAAAAAAAATTTAAGCTATTTCTTTTTAACTTTTCCTGACACAAAAATTGACAAAACAAAAACTACGGGCACTTGTAAGCGGTGAAGGCATTGCGGCCTCTCTGTTTCGGCTCCTTTGAATTGAAATTACCGAAAGTGCTTTATTTTACTTTTTAATCGAAATGTCTTTTGGCGCTTTTCTTGAAAACTAGTGTATAAAAATTTAAGGTTTTTTCATAAAAATAGTTTATATAATTATGTTGTTGAATTTACCCTCAAAATATTTGCAGTTGATAAAATGTGACCTTAGACAACATTTACGGTCACGGAAACTCGCAACAGCTGTGCTCGGACTGTGTGAGGGTCTATGTGTATTTTTTTTATTGGAGAGTGTTTGCTGATTGCTTAAGACGGCATTTTCAGCTTCACCGGGCTTGTTCGCGGGCGGCGAGGAACTTAAAGGGTTCCTCAAGTCGTGTGAAACGAATCACCTTCGGAGGTTTTCTAAAGAGAACGGCATCACGCACTAGTGCGTGTCTTCGTGCCCTACTAGATTATGTGAAGGGTTCGGATCGGATCAGGGAGCGGAACAACCCGAGGGCGCCTCTAAAGGCTTGCACCTCGGCTCGGGTTGACCGGGCCTGGTATAGAGCGCCTGTGAACCGGTTCGTTCGTACCCTTGTTGAGAATGGTGTCTTGGGCCTAAACTAGTGTGCATGTTTAGTGTATTCTGTAAATGTGTAGTGGCATTTAGAGGATCGGGGGGGGGGGGGGGGGGAGATCTAGAGCACGGTATGTAATATATTAAGCTTACATTCTGTAGTGTCCTTATTTTGTGTCTACACTCCGTCGCCATTGAGCCCGCGCGCCCAAAGCGCCCGCTTTGATCGCACATAATTAACATCTGAATTGAATTAATGCCTGATTGACTGTGTAACACTGAGCTGCGAAGTCTTGCTACCGTCTGTGATGTGAGGTGACTTGAGATTTTGGCGGTACTAGCTATCTGATAATTACGAAATACCCATTGCACACTAGCAATCGCCTGCGACGAATTTTCGTAAACATCCCTCAAATAACTTCATTCCACCTGATGTTAAGTGGAAATTTAGTCTAGGCGCGAAGAGAACTGGTGCAGCTTGTAAACAACGCAGCATCAGTCACTTCTCACCCTGCCGGCCCACAAGGTGCCTCTTCGCGCCTCGTTTGAAGGACCCCATATCATAGGAAGGAGGGAAAACGTGTGCTGGTTGACTATTTCATCTTTTGTGGGTGCGACAATTTGTACTGAACCCAAAACCAACCGTTTGATAAGAGTTGTCCAAACGTTCGTATGTCGTGATACAGAAGGAATTGTGTAAAATTCCATCAAAATAACTTACGTCATAAAACTTCTCTTGTTATTAATGAACGATTATCTCAGTAGTTTAAGATTCCAGTTAAAGTGGGCTTCCACCTTCGACCTTATCATCAATATCTACTATATGGCTATATGGGACCAAAAAAAAGGTTGCCAATTAGTGAGACTCTTTCACATCAATACCTTGGTATTCTAAGAGTCTCTGTTATTGTATAGGATAGATAGCCTACAAGTAGTTAAGTAAAGGCAATCATCATCAGACAGCAGTGTCACTAGCCCCACAAAATTGGCGAGCGTCTTTATTGGCAATTTCACATCTCTACTTGGCATCCAATACAAAAACTCGACAACGCCTTTCCGCGTCATTAGCCCACATGTTAGATGCAAACGCATTACATCTCCCTCTGTAATTAAGTGGGAAGAGGAATTTAGCTAAACAGGGCATAAAAGTAAAAGCTTGCGAGGTTCGGCCGATAAAGCTAGGGGTGTGGGGGAAGGGGAGCTTCTAAGAGATAACATTGTACGGATATTGGCCCGAAGACTGAAGGTTTACTCTCTGTAAGGTCTCTAAGGTCTCTAAGTTTTTAGATATATTACTATTTATTTAAAAGAATAGAAGTCGTTAATGACGGTAGTTGTTGACATTGAATGGGCGCCTTTGGCTTTCAAAGTAAAAAGTAAATAGTGTTGAATAATTTCGGCGGGCTGGTTAGAACCACGATAGCTCAATTGGGAGAGCACCTGACCCGGTATGTCAGAAGGGTGCGGGTTCAAATCCTGCTCGTAGAAATTTTTTCAACATTTGTTTTTTTTTATAGTTTTCATTACAATTACCAGATAATTGTACAATCCATTAGGTGTACAGACGTCTGAACATCGACCTATCCAAAACTGTCAAATTTCTTCAATACATTTTCAATCATATTTCTTGAGCATAAAGTACAAAGTCTATTGAAGAAATTTGACAGTTTGTGGCAGGTAGATGTGCAGGCGTGTGTACGAAACAGGTTGAAGTGAACATTTTTTACAATCCGTTTGTAGGTATACAAAGAAAAAGTTAAAGAATTTAGAATCTAGCTATACAACGCACCAATAAAAATACAATTTTAGAAGTTCTCTCAAGGATGTCTTCAATAAGGATGTAATTTTGATACATTTTTGATGCGTAATATCTTTCCACTCGCCTTCTATATATACAATTTGTAGGAGTGATTTCGTGAAATCTGACGGAAGTAGGTGTAACAGTGTGACAGGAAGTCGGGGAAGCGCGCAAGCACGCTCCATTTTGTAAATTTAAAATCAATATTATGAACATGACATATTGTGTCATTTGACTATCAAAGGTCATTTTGATATGTCAAATGTCTTGTATTTACTGCATTTATTTTATAGTTATAAAATGATGTAATACTGACCCATTTTTTTCAGAATATAATGTTAAAATTGCTTATTACTAAGGTGAGATGTCAAATGTTACACATCATATGCGATTACTGTAAGGCTCGCTCGTTTTTTGTTTGTATTCTTGAAACAGACTTGAAACCGGTGTTAAACTTGTATTGAAATGAAGACATCGGTACTACTTTTGATTAAAACCTGGATCAATGGATTAATGTACTTTCCTAGGCACAAAGTTCTTTTTCAAATACTGACGAAAATAAAATTTGAATAAACAATGCAATATTTTTGCGACTCCCCAAAAGTGATAAGGATAAAATGCTTCCCCAGTTTTCTCGGTGTCATTATGGCGGCCGCGGAAGTGACGTCAGGCGCCTGGCGCGTGCGTTACAAATCACTACTTTACAACTTCCGGCTGCGCGTAGTTCGTCTCCGACAATGGTGCGCGGTGGACGTCAGGGGGTAGCTGGATGCTGCGTGCGCTAGGGTTCCGCAGGGTAATTAACTTTTGTATTTTTTCCTGCATTTAAAAAAAAAGTAATTATGTTGTCATAAACAACCATACATATATACTCTCACGTCCTTCTCCCAAAAAGGGGTAGACAAAGCATCAAAATCACCAATCTTCAGTAAAAGAAAGAAATGTTTTATCAGTTAGAGGTAAATTACTTAGTACGCTTCTAATTGGTTGAGAGTTTCGAGTGAGCTACTAGTTACATGGTGTTGTGATCACCAACCCACATTTGCTCCACAGATTATAAGTTAGGCCGCTCAGGTTAAAATATTGATTTGACATATTATTGAATAGGGACAATTTCTAGTATATTAATTTTGTATTTTTATTGTAATGTAATTTAATTGGTTTTTGACAATTTGGGGTATTAATTTTGTATTTTGATATGTATGTAATTAATTAGAATACTTAGTCATTGTTATTTATAAAATAAATAGGTAAAAGTTATTTGCATGCTACATTGTCAGCTGAGAAAGAGAAGAAAACTAGATTAAGACCAAAAATGTACCTTTCTCAAGCGCAAATTAAATATATTTCATTTCATTTCATTTGATGGAACTTCGTTATGCAAGCTTAGTGACAATTGCAGCGATGACTTCACTTCAATAATAGATAGAATATGTCTTTAAGCAGTAGGTCGGTAGAAAGGCTAATTACTGCTATTTACTTTCTACCTAGTAATTCAACGAATTTTGCGATCAGCGTTGCAGTGATAAGTTTCATAATATTAAAGAGAAGGGAGTCCAAGCAAGCAAGGAGCTCAATGGCGCAGTGGTTAACGCGCCCGGGTGCGAGTGCTAAGGTTAAGCAACTTTCGCAAAGGCCCGTCATCGGATGGGTGACCAACAATTTATCATCTCGAGCTCCTCCGTACTTCGGAAAGCACGTAAAGCCGTTGGTCTGGGCTGCATTAGCAGTCGTTAACAACCACCAATCCGCACTGGGCCCGCGTGGTGGTTTATGGCCCGTTCTCCCTATCCATCCATAGGAAAGGCTCGTGTCCCAGCAGTGGGGACATAAAATGAGCTGGTGATGATGATGATGAGTCCAAGTTTAAATAAAAAATACATATTATTAATGAAGCATTGTAAAGCCGCTGGATGCGAACAGCACAAACCGGTCGTTGTGGAGATCCTTGGGGGAGGCCTTTGTCCAGCAGTGGACGTCTTTTGGCTGAGATGATGATGAAGTATTATAATTTAAAATGCAGAATAATAAATTTCTCTTACTTACGTAGTCGTTTTCAAATACACGTATAAAAATTGTCAATAAAAAGCTAATATATTGTCCACATTTATAACGGATCCCCAAAAACTAACAAAATGACAACTAATCATTTTCGGTCATGCACGGGTGACGATGTGTAATGGTCGTGTGATGATATTATGGAAAATAATAATTTGCCTCATCTCCCCAGCCTACCCGCTGCGCTGGGGTGATCCTTTTATTAATTTACTTGATTTTTTTTGGCCGCCTGAGAATTTATTGTTGCTGCTTTGTGCCCAGCATCCACTTTGTATCAATAACTTTATAGCGTAATCGTTTAAACACTCTATTTTGATGCATTTAGAATAAATTATGGTCGGCCAGTGGTCGAAATGCAACCGTTTATAAAATATACTATGTTTATACATTGAGATGAACATATTATATTTTAAATAAATTTTATCTCTTTGCATTCTTTCTCCATATAAATTTTAACAATGCCAAATTCTCACACTTAATATGCTTAGATAAGGGCACGAAGTTCACGTATTTATTTATTGTATTTACCTTCTAAATTTACATACGTTTCGATAAGTTTAAAAAGTAAGTTTAGTTTTTTTATCTCTTCTTATTGTACTGCAGGCAAGTGGTTTTTTATTTTATTTCACAAGGAATTGGCCTTCAACTAAGGTCAATTTTTTTTTTTTTTTTTTTTATTTAATTAATGCTAAGTAAGGAATAATAAAGACTTGGAACCGTCAACCATTGAAGAACTAGCCAGATTACGATTAGGTAGATGATTACCATGGCACTCACACACCAATATTTGCCACCAAAAAGACTCTTTTACATTGCTGAGATCTAGTTTCAAGGGTAGTAGGTCCGCTGACATTATCTACAAGGCATATAGGCATTAGAACTCAATATTCCGGGCCGAAACGCGCGCGTGAATGTAAACCTAATGAAAAAAAAATGCTGTAAAAAAAATATCTGATAACTAAATAGTTATTTATAAAAACAGTGAAAAAATTAAATGCTTACCCGATCCAGCCAGGAATCGAATCTGAGTCTTCCGCAATCCAGGCGGCTGCACTAACCATTATGCTACTGGGAAGCCACTTTTTCCCTGTATTTTATAAATATTTAATTCAGCTTCAGTCAAAATAAAAATAAAAATATGTCTTGTAACTAATGAAAAAGTTTAATAATAACTTATAATTATATAGTTATGAGTAGGAGAAACAGTTCCCACATTTTTTTATTAAATTATCAATAGAGATAACCAAATAACCACCAACGATACGTCATAAAGTTTTACGAGTGGCGCAGATAATAAAGACCACTTCATATTATACCAAATCGAATACAAACAGTCGAAGTGCAATAAATTTAAAACGGATTAAACAAAATTTCTTGTTGCTACAACTTGCCCGGTATAAAATGGCCCACTCTCCCCTACACAAATTTAATGTTGGAAGCTCTACTTCCGTTAGTCTGCTGGTCACCCCAAAAGTTTAGGACACGTGACTTGACATCACCCTTTTCCCAATTGTAGGTAACATTGTAATAAATATTTGGACACAAACGAGATCCCTTAACAGCTATGATTTATAGAACCTTTGTATGTAGTCCATTTATTGAGGAAGGCTAGGCTATATTACATCACGCTATGACTAATAGGAATGGCAGCAATGAAAAATATTGCAAAAACGGGAAAATATTTTTTTTGAGAACTTCCCTTGCGTGCGCTGCGTAAACGGTGAAACTTACGCAAAAATCATGTATTACGAAATTGTTCCCCTTTAAAAGTTCTAAAAAAAGTCTGCGACAGCATATGTCGAGCTTTTAAGGTTGACTTTATAAAACCTTTTTATGGTAATCAATTAAGAGCGTTTACGCCGCACCTAGCGCCACTATTGAAAAAAAAATCATATCTAGTAATTAGAGATAGAAAATCAAATTATGCTCAACAAACTATTTGAATGAAGTAATTTAGCATTTTCGTCGTACGTCTTATTTAACTAAACCATAACATGTCAGGTTTTTATTAGGTGACGTAAAAATGCTAAATTACTTCATTCAGATAGTTTGTTGAGCATAACTTTGATTTTCTATCTCTAATTACTAGATATGAATTTTTTTTCAATAGTGGCGCTAGTGTGCGGCGTAAACGCTCTTAACGCGGGTGAAACTGCGGGGCACAGCTAGTGTTGAATATAATGATTTGACTTTGACATTGACCACCTGTCGCTCCACCTAGTCTGAGGGCGTCGGCTGAACATGCATGGCCGCAGACAATAATTTCCGAACACCCAAGTATCACTATGCAGCTGAAAATAAACATACGCAATGATTGGCGAATGCGTCCGCTCTCCAACACAACGCTTACACGTAGTTAAACTAGTTTATAATGCGATAATGTGCCGTCAGCCAGGCTTCAGTTTAACGCATAAATCAGCGGATAATCGCCGCGTGCGTGGCCGTTGGCGGTGGCTGCGTCGATCGCCACATTATCACCTGTGCGGGCGGCACCGGGAAAACTGTGGAGCGGCTTCAGCAGCAACACATAGAAAATTGGTAGAGTCCATTGAAATCACCAAGTGGGTATAGTCGCTGCTTTATTGAAGAGTGTTACCTCAATCACCACTCTTCCCAAAAACGGGTAACTGATCACAAATTTACTTTGAGATTTATGATATATATTATTTTAATTTTTTAGTTCAAAATGTTCTTGCACCGTGCTGCCGAGCCCGTGATGTGAAAATCAGCGCAGCAGCTTCTGAGCCTGCAGCGTAGCAATGTTTAAATTAAGTATAATCATTAACCCAAACGTGGAATGCTCTCCCGGCTCCGGCACACGTATTCCCTATTTATAACATCATCATTATCATCATCATCATCATCAGCCCATACTAGTCCACTGATGGACATAGGCCTCTCCAAGTGCCAATAATAAATAAGAATAATAATAATAATAAACGTTCCTACACTCACACCATTTATCTAGCCCAAGAAAAGCTTCGTTATGAAACTCGTTAAATGGTTACTAGACAACAGATAAACATACTTAAAATACTTAAATACATACTTATTATACATAGGAAACACCCAGACCCGAGACAATATAGATAAACAATAATTTCTAAATTGACCTGACCGGGGATCGAACCCGATAATATTTGGATGGAGTAATTTAAATGAGGTGTGAAAAAGGTCTCCAACAAGGTGGACCGACGATCTGATGAATGTCGCGGGTACCTGGATACGTGCAGCACAATACCTGGATGATGATGATGACGATGAGAGGCAATTTGCAGGACGGCAAGGTAGACGGCTGAGGAATAATCTTGCTAGACTCGCTGTCTTTGAATCTGGACTCTACATCAGGTGTAGCGGACTCTTCCACATATAACCATTTGCGTCTCCCGGGGCGCAGTTGGACACATACCTAGTGTAATGCATTTTCTCCTGTTTAAAAACAAAAGGTGTAGCGGACTCAATTGCGAACTAAAAGACATAAAAACAATGTGTTTTGTTTATGTGTAAAACAAAAAAGTCTCCACACCTCTCCAACATAGGCAGTTAGCGTTCGTGACTCCAATCCCATCTCATTATTGAGTTTGGTACGCGTTTGAAAAATATAAATAATACCAGAGACGCGGCAAATTGACGTATAATCATAGCACTATAGTGATTAGAGGTAAATGTAGATATTATGTGGACGGGCGCGCCATGGGTGGTGATCCTGAGAGGCCCCGATGACAGCCTCGTTGGACGACGCGATGATTTAGCTGCGCCCGCGCCGCTTGTGTGGCCTGCGCTGGACACGGCACTTGTTCTCTTAGAAATATGGCTGTTTCAATTTTAGGCACGAAACAAGGTCCATTTGTTGTTGTACTAACATGTTTAACTGGGTTTAACGCGAACTACTTATATGTTAGGCATACCTCTTTAAGTGTCTACCCGACTAATATCTTTTTTAAAACGACTACATCCCGTTGAGTAAACATCTTATTTGGTAAACCTCATTTTAAACAGTCTTTGATGTTGGGCGTTTATAACATTATTTAAACTTTATACCTAAGTACTTTTAATCCGGTTTACCATCTTATCCCGGTTTGATTGTAGCATTATAAGCAATGCAATATTTTTACGACTTTATAGTCCTTTATAGTATACCTACTAACCAAATGACGAATCTATCTAATCTAATCTAAGTTTATCGTTTTTCTCTTGACTCAAGTAACAGATCAGAAATGTAGTAAAAAAAGATATGTTTGGTTTGAGAACTTGAGAAGGCTTAAGGGAAATCACCATCAATCATCATCAATCACCATCAATCATCAATCACCGGAAGAATTCGTGTCTTCATTAAAATTATTTGTCACTTAAATTAAATTGAAACTTGACTCTCTTGTCGTGTGCAAAAAATAATTAGAATTGAATTTGTTTTTATATTAACAAATATTTTTTTAGTATTTCAAGACGCGAATGATCTTGTCCATCGGGGCAAGTCGTCCAAAACCGACAACAAATAGCGTGTCAGAGGCGAGCCGCATTGTCCGCCGGCCACGCACCGTGACCGGAGCATTACCTCAGAGTACCGTCGGCAAAAGAATTTGGTTTGACAAAAAAAATCCCAATACAATTTACTATTTTGGATAAGAATTAACTTTATACGGGTATACACGGTTTATATGAATATACCTACAAAATACTTTGGCTTTATTAACATATTAGTTGGTCAAAGAGTCTGGTTTTGAACAAAATACTAAAGCTATGAAAATAATACGGCATTCATTGGATATTATTTGATTCTGTCGTATCGAACCCTTTGCTGTGTCCGTGGTCACACACACCGAGGAGTTATTCGTCTCAAAATTTATTTGTACTTTGCGTGGTCCCACGGCACTTGGCCGTGGTTTGGATTTGATTCCTTGATGATAGGATCCAAGACCGGTAGAAGAGTCCAACCATCTTCTGGTGTTTTTTTTTAACGCGAAGCTATTGTCGCGTATTATCAGAACAATAATTGTTAAGCAAGAAATTTAATTCCTATACTGACAGTTGGGTTAACAGGACTGCGATTAAGGCGTTAAATAATTACCTGTCTATTTTCATAAATTTTTCTGTTTTCATTATCATCATCAGCTTATTTATGTCCCCACTGCTGGGGCACGAACCTTCCCTATGGATGGATAGGGAGAACGGGTCATAAACCACCACGCGGGCCCAGTGTGGATTGGTGGTTGTTAACGACTGCTAATGCAGCCGGGACCAAAGGCGTAACGTGCCTTCCGAAGCACGGAGGAGCTCGAGATGATAAATTTTTGGTCACCCATCCGATGACCGGCCTTTGCGAAAGTTGCTTAACTTTAGCACTCGCAGACCGGGCGCGTTAACCACTGCGCCATCGAGCTCCTCAACAGCTTTTCTGTTTTAATAACGAATTAATAATATTTTTTGATAAAAAAAACATACGGTTGGCTTGATGGAAAGAGGTCACCAAAGCTCACAGACGCCCCTAATACAAGAAGATCTCCTTCGCGCGTTTTTTTTTTTTTTAATATCAAGTTGCTAATACACTCTTTTGCTGTCCGTACAAAACAATCGTCGCTTATTTTCACTCACATTAGTTTACGTAGGACGGTATCAGTGAAATATGTGAAGAGCTCGCGTGATGCGATGTCTTCGCAAGGGGAATCCCCCTCTCTCCCCCCACTTAGGCGATTGGTTTTTTTTATATACATGAAGATGCTCTAACTGCAACTCTCTTTGATGTCGTCAGCTAAATAATATTTTTTTGTAACGACCGACAGTCAAAGTTGTGGAGTAAAGATAAAACGATTCGAAAGCCTGAATTATGAGGATGGCGTTGATTGTAGGATTTAATTGCAAAGGCATTATCGCGGCTTGGGATAGTGTTCTGATGTGGGGTTACGATGTTTCAGAGAAGACATTTATTATTATTAATTAAATTAAAAGTAAATACTTATAAATTATTATTATTTTACACAACAGAAACACATTTTGCCTTCATCTCAAGTTCACCGGAAGACCTCAAATACTGAGGAGTTGGTTATCTTATCTTTTACCTGACGTAACACAACAATTATTATTAATCCTTTATTGTACAAATAAATTACATTTAGACACACGTTACATAGGACATATACAAAGGTGAGCTTAGCTCTAGAAGAGATCTGTTCCAGACAACCCTAGTTGTGTTGTAATAAGCAAGTATGCGGGACTAATAAATTTTAAAATAATATTATACTAACAATACTAACTATGCCTATTATGTGTGATAAAGTGCCATCCAAAACACGGAGGATACCTCGACCCGTCGCGAAAATTGCTTAAGTGGCAAGTTCGCAAACCTTATAAAAATAAATCTTACTCATAATACAAAGTAATCTAGCTTGAGCATCAGTCTTCCCTTACATCTGTAGTTAGGTATCTATTTAAATAAGTTTTGTGTTCTGTAGTGGAAACTACGTATCAGCAAACATAGTTAAAACATTAGTTTAAGTACCTATTTATTTTATTTATTTATATGTAAGGTATTTAATTATGTTATGGTCGACAATTGGTCCCGCAAACTTTCTTTTCCAACTACAGCTAGGGTTGGCTGGAAGAGATCTCTTTTAGAGATAAGCTCACCCTTGTATATGTTTTTTATAAGGTTATTTAGGCTGTAATTTGAATGTGCATTCAGGTTCAATAGTTTAGAATACCCTCAGACAACAAATGGCGATCTCCGTAAGGTGGCTGGCAAGAGCTGGATGAGAGTAGTCGTGGATCGTGCTTAGCAGCGTGCACTTGGAGAGGTCTACATTGTCCAGCTTTATACAAATATAGGCTATTAATGATAATGGTTGATATGTGTGTACTCTAGTACAAATTTAACAATTAATGTTGTTTTTATTAAATTTTTATTAATAAATACACATTGTTACTGTACTATAACATAACTTACTATGCCTATTTAGTTCCGTCACAGTTAAGTTCGAAAGTTAACGAGCTATCGTCGACATGAGCTGGAGAATCACCCAACACCGGAGAGTTACGTAAAGAAAGACATTATCCGTCGAAAGCAAAGTCACGAACCACCGATTTCGATCCCAATCAATACACTATGTAAAGCCATCGATAGTCGACGCCACCCACGGTCTGGTAAGGGCTGGTTCAGAGTTGACGGACGGTGCTTTAATATTCATATTTTTTAAATTAACATCTACGCTTATATACCTACTTACCTTAATAAGCTAAGTGTTGTTATATGTAGAGGGTACTGGCTGAAACTTTTAAAATGATTCTATAAATTCGAATAGAAATTTTCGAAATTTAAAAAATCGAAAATAAAAAATCTATGTGTATTGTCTTTTTATGTAAAGGGTAGTCTTTAAAACTGATTAACCGATGCTCAAAAGTGTAGTACCTACTGATAGAAAGCAACTTATCAAATAAATGCTACCTTTCCCCGTCAAATACAACGTTCTCAAGCAAGCGATAAGTATTTTTGTGAGAGATCGATTTTCCAGCTCGTAAATCCGCACAGCATATGTACCTAATCGATAGAATAAAAATTTATTTGATTATTCTGAATCGATTTGATTCTCGATGATAACATCACCATCATCACATTAAATTGGATCGGCTGCTATGGCTGTTCATTTACATTGGCAGTCGTGTCACCAACCGTCAATCTTGCAATCACAAGATTACAAGATTATAATTTACCAAATGTAAAAAAAAAACAGATTTATTGATAACATCTATAGTCCATCCGTAAACTGATCTCAACATAAGTAACTTACCCTTTCTGTTATTTTCCCTAACGTGAATCTAAAACTAACAACTCATTAGTAGAGCTTTAATGAGCGGTGATAATTGTGTCGATAAATATAAACATATTACGCTCGTAAAGTGTAAACACGACTTTATGAGACGAGCTAGGTGGAGGTCTAAACGCGTAATTATCACCAAGAGAATCGTAAATTATGGGAATTGGGCGAGATCGCGTTGACTGCCAAATTTGTGGCCTCACTCTACCGTTAGAATTGTATGGATAGGATATTGTTTCAAAAAATTAATCGTACATTTTTTATTTAACTTAGGCACTTTATATGCGCTTAGCAAAACACTCGAAGAAAAGTTTTATAATATTGTTTTCTAAAGTTTACGCGAACATTACACATTGAGATTAAACTACTATTACGGATCTACTCGCGTTTATTTAAACATAAGTTTTATGTTTATCCTGATGTTTCAAACCCTTTGTAGGGTCCGTGGTCACAGGGGGAAATTAAAATGAACGCGAGTAGATACGTAAAAGTAGTTTCACTTCAAATGTCAATAAAATAAATAATAAGATAAGTTGTACTATAAAAAAGCACATGCCACCACCTGCAATCGAAAAATTATAGGATGGAAAATATTTAATTTCTATTTTATAAAACCTCTCCCGATGCATGCCAATGAGCCCATCTTCGGCTCTTCTCAATTTTCTCTAGTTTCCGTACATCGGCCTTTTACCTAGACTACAACCATTTAGCATGCTGCTTTTATAGACACAAAACAATAAAATTGTCTATATCCACATTAATCCAACGTGATCACCGCCCAAAATTGGAAGGTAGAAAAAAACAAAGGTCGAAAAACCAACAAACAGGCCATCAGGCCACCTCAGCCCCGGGCAGCCGGGCTTAATCATACACATTATGCAGTTATGACAGCCTGCCCTGCCTTATAGAGTGTTCCCAGAATGTCGGGTACCTACCAAGTTAGCTATCTAAATTCTGGTAATCGATGCGAATTGTGGGAAACCAGTAAGTTTAGCCCTCATCCTCATCAGCTCATTTTATGTCCCCACTGCTGGGGCACGAGCCTTCCCTATGGATGGATAGGGAGAACGGGCCATAAACCACCACGCGGGCCCAGTGCGGATTGGTGGTTGTTAACGACTACTAATGCAGCCGGGACTAACGGCTTTACATGCCTTCCGAAGCACGGAGGAGCTCGAGATGGAAAATTTTTGGTCACCCATCCGATGACCGGCCTTTGCGAAAGTTGCTTAACCTCAGCAATCGCAGACCGGGCGCGTTAACCACTGCGCCATCGAGCTCAGGTTTAGCCAAAGTTACGTTAAGAAAACGATAGCGAAGTTCGAAAAGAATAAAATGTATGGGATTGACATAAGCCGCGCTAAATCACGTGGTCAATCTTATGTCAATCCCATACATTTTTATTCTAATCGAACTTCGCTATCGTTTTCTTAAAGTTGTGCTTTGGCTACGGCCACAGTATTGTTTTAAAAAAACATAACAATAATTTACTCTCTGTTTTATGACAAAGATGAACTGCCTCTGTGGTCTAGTGGTTAAGACCATTAGGTCTTAGACCGAGAGATCCCGGGTTCGATTTCCAGCGTAGATCACAAATGTTTGTGTACTCGGTTTGGTTAGAATAGGGGCCGGCGCACATTTGGCGAAGCGCAAAGCAGAGCATGCCCGCGAAGCTTTCTAAACGCGTGACACATTCTCAGGAATTAATTGTTGTGTTAATTGATTATGAATTTTGTTTCAAGTCGTGTGTAACGAGGCTGACCCACAGATGGGCATAGACTTCTATCATTGCCTATGTAATACTTATGTATGTAGTGTGTTATCACACTTTATATTTTTTAGATCACTGCGTCTTGGAGTCTCCTACATATATTGTGCTCAATTTGGTAGGCGGTAGAGATTATTTTTATGTCCTATAGTCAACAACAATTTTATCAGACTCTGCATGCCGCTTTTCTACAATATTAGCATTGATGTGTGGCAACAATTAGAGTAAAGATAGCCAGTCCCTGATTGGTTGAAAATTGCAGGTGAAGTGCGCTTCTATTGCCTACGACTCAGGTTCTCCTCATTTATTTATTTATCAGGACAACCAACAAGATAAACGCTGGTACAAGCAACATTTATAGAAACAGGTATACATAGTCATACTAGCTACTCATACTCATGTAGGTAGTATGATGATTTATAGTACCAGCAGATTATCGGCCTTGTCGTCGAATACCATCAGAGAGTGCCTGCCTACTATGATATCGACGACCTCCTTGGTCGAGTGGTTTGTACACCGGTTTTCATGGTGTCGCCATCTCTGAGGTCCCGGGTTCGATCCCCGGTCGGGTCAATTTAGAAATTATTGTTTTTCTAAATTGTCTCGGGTCTGGGCGTTTTCTATGTATAATTTAAGTATTTTAAGTATGTTTATCCGTTGTCTAGTAACCATTTAACGAGTTTCATAACGAAGCTTCTCTTGGGCTAGATAATTGGTGTGAGTGTAGGAAAGTTTATTTATTTATTTATTTATAGTAGTTGCATATATATTCACCATTCGATTAAGCAAACGAGGTATATTGGCTGATGATAATGATTTGTATGTTTCTATCTATATCTGCTATCCTAATTATATTCTGTTATATATTATATTTAGTAATTTTGGTTTAGGTTCAATACAAAGCATAGAAACAACTGTCTTATATAGTTGTGTAGGTAGATGTATTATTATGTTAATATATAAGTATTAGGTGCACGGTGAGGCCCTCTATAATTACAGTTATATGTGTGTAATGACTTTGTACCTATTCATAGTTTGCATTTTTTCAAGTAACACTGTTGATTGTCCATAAATAAACAATTAAATAAATAACCCTAATACCGCTACCAATACAGTTACGAATTAATTATCTTAATAGAATCTCTTTCTAACTATTAACGTCCCATAAACAACTTGGCTACCATTTTGAAAAAGAATTATCTATCAAAGAAATCTGAATATGTATTCTTGGAATTGATTTATTATAGAGGTTGCGAAGATTCTTTTAAGTCTCAAAGTGTCGCAAAACCACATGCTAAAAATTTCAATACTCGTTATCCTGTTATGAAATTACATAGATTAGGTAAATTGGACTATAATCATAGTACAAGATAACTGGCTTTCGAGATGTATACACTGGTAGTACTAGTTTCAAGAAACCATGATCAACTTATTAAAAACATTTGTTTAGGGTTCTGTAGAAAATAAAGTTAATATTTACATGTAATGAAAATCATGTAAAAAATTTTATGCTTATCGAAATTTTAGTAAAGAAGATAATAATTTAAAATGTATACGAGTTGAAACACTCTTAGTGAACTTTAAATCGCATTAGTTTAGTTGTATACACGTAATATCTTTAACAAATTTACAAATTTACTAGATCTCTGCACTTTATAAAGGATAGAAAGTTCAAATAAAATACTCTCACTATTTAGAAAAAAATATTGAATTAGGTATATAGAAATCTATGAAAGCTCCAAAAGTAAATTTAAAAATCATATCACATCCACCATCCACCATCCACCATATTGTTTAGTAGAAGTTTATTTGCGGTAAGTATATTGCTATGTAAATTAGCATTTATTTATTCTGATTAACTATTCTAAGATATCGTTTAGTTCAGTCAGTACCTAGTTAATTGAACATGAATGAAATAAATAAAAAAATGTGTCATTCTTGACAGTCAATTACCACCCATAACCAATACGTGTTATCTCATAGGCAATATTAAGAAAAAGTCCAAACTTCCTGTAATTATTTAAAAACAAAACAAACGTAGCTCATGCTTAAGCTTAGGCTTAATCAGTCTAAATTCAATACAATTTTTATTACACTAGATACTATTTTCGCATGCAAACTTACCGCATGCTATTGCTATCAGAATCAAATTGGATCGCGCGAACGCATACGATTTTGGAGCAATCTGTATGTAGTCATAAAGCAATTTATATGGTACGCCTGCCCTGTATAATTAGGTTTGGTCTGACCACGTTGATTGCTTATTATATTGATGTTTCAATTTTATACTCATTTTTATGGTCATCGACCAACTGTGGGGGGTGGCCACCCAGTCTGGCACCTCTCTCGCTCACACTTTGCGTTCACGAATAAATCTGTCCTTATCTAATTGTACTCGTTCGACTTCTTGTTTCTCTGTCTCTTTCTTCTCCGTAGTAACGTTGCTGTTGCCGTCTCCCTCATGTCCGAGTAAATGATTACTGTAGTGAAGAAAGTTGCTCCTTTCAGTGATGGGATCAACGAGGATATTACTGTGAGGTCGTTTCTCTGACAGATGCTTTGAAGCTTTGATGCTTCGCCCATCGTTAACCATAGGCTTCAAATTTATTATTTCTTAAGCGTCCGCTAATAAGACCGTTATTTAAATTGAATTTGATGTTTCCGTTTTAATTTATCACACGGTTGTAAATTCAATAACGAAATTAAGAATAGTAATAACTTGTGAGGTAATTAAAAGATCTTGATGTTGCTGCAATCTCATTGAAATCTATGATGACGCCACTTCGCTTCTATCCAAGCAACGTTCTTGAAATTGTTATTTATGTATTATTTGTTGACTAATTATGAATTTCACGGATCTTAAAGTTTAATTAGGGAATAATTTTGAAGTTGATCAATAAATTTTTCTTGGACCGACAGGTTATCAATTACGTAATTGTAAGAAGCATTTTGTCAGTTAATGAGAAATGTTTAGAGAGCTATTTAATATTGATTACTTTAAGTGTTAGTTGCATTAATTTATCTTCAGCAACCATTTTTTGACGGCAACCTATGTGAAATCAGTAGAAAGATCTGTAGTTACCTTTAAATTTAGATTATAGTTAGTGTAGGCCTAGGCGGACGTTTCGAGACCAAATCGGGGACGTCTTGGAAAAAGGCCAGGTCAAGAGTACCCTAAACCGAAGAGCATGTATGAAGGTAATAATGAAAATGAAAGTGGACGAAGCGAAACAAGTATGTATGGATCGTAGCAAGTAACAAAAAGTGGTCTCTGCCTATCTCTACGGGAAAGAGGCGTGATTATATGTATGTATGTATGTATGTATAGTTAGTGATAAAGTTACTAAGCTTTTTGGACAGTTCTGTTCTGGTCACGGTAACGGTCTAATTAAAAATTATTTATTGCATGCCACATTGGTGTAAAGAATTACATAAGTACGTACATAAGGTACTAAAATAGCTAAGCATCTTTCGCATAGGCCGGTCGTCGTGACCAAAAATGTATCATATTAGGCTCTTCCGTACTTTGGAAGGCAGGTAAAGCGGTTGGTCCCGGCTGCATTAGCAGTCGTTAAAAACCATCAATTCGCACTTGGCCCGCGCGGTGGTTTATGGCCCGTTCTCCCTATCCTTCTAATATTATAAACGCGAAAGTTTGTAAGTATGGATGGATGTTTGTTACTCTTTCACGTAATAAATACTGAACGGATTTGAATGAAATTCGGCATACAGATAGTTTATAACCTGGATTAACACATAGGATAGTTTTTATCCCGATATTGAAACGGGAACGGGAACCAAGCGGGTGAAACCGCGAGCGGCCGCTAGTCCATCCATAAAAAAGGCTCGTGCCCCAGCAGTGGGGACATAAAATGAGCTGGTGATAATGAATCCACCAATTGCGCGCCTGGACCCAACAGTTGGATGTTTAATGGCTGATGATGATTATGATGTCAATAATGATGTTTTCAATTGGAAAAAAATACTTTAATTACCAATTTTTCTGAAAACCAGCGCCATAGCCCAGGCTAGCATTAAGCTGAGAAAAAGCCGATTTTGCATTCAAGTTATTTGTTGGTTTCAATACACGTTTTTTTATCAATAATTTGAAGTGTTGAATAAACGTTTCTGGTTAATCCTAATACTCAAAATTCTACAATGAAACGTTACACCAAGAAAAAAGAGTAAGAAATCGTACGCCATTAGTTCCGTAAATCGTGCCATTAGCTGCCTCCCCGGCATTCGGGCGGAATACCTCGGAGATGTCCTGACAAATTCGTATGAAAGGTTCCTAATGAATTTGTTCGACGTATCGTAGTTCAGCCGGAATTTGGTGGATGATTGTGTTTTTTCGGGCGGAATCGTCCATCCGAAATGGTTGTCGCGGCCCGCTATCCCGACGCTTTGATCTTGGTACTCATTGGTGGCGTGGACCAAACTTTTTTGTCCATTCTCCGTGTTTGCGCGTCGATCGTGCTACGGATAATGTTAATTTGTTTCTTTTTGTTGATCGATGTAAATACTTCTTCGTCTTTACTTGCGTTGTTTCTTTTTTATTAAATGTAAATAGGTACTTCTTTTAAATGTTACTTTTAACATAATAACGTTGCAAGGAAACACTATCAAATACTTTTATAGGATTAGGTGTAGGATCTCTAGCCAAAATAATCTTTGTAGACATCTTGACTTTTTAAACCATGCAATAAGTAGGTATGTATCCTAAATATAAGTTGTACAAATTAATATTTATTCTGATGCTTAAATGTTTGAGACTGATAATTTTAACGTCTGTTTCTGTGTTTGTATTATTACAGATCTCATTATAGTCATATTCATGAAACATGTTCTAAAATGTATGAAATATACTATATCACCTGTAATAATTTACTAATCGCCTAAGTATCATACAACTTCTACGGTTATTGAAAAATAATTGTAAATATCACCCTTGTCAAAACGTTTAACAAAAAACTTAAACTGCTCATGAAAAACAACCAAACTCTGAGAATCAAAAAAATGTAAGGGAGCGCTTCGGCGAGAAGCGGCGCCTGCGCACCGCTTATAAATCACAGGCCGCCATCTTTTAGATTATACGATTAACAAGTCAACTGGTGGGCTACTCGTGAATTCGGAACATAAACGAGACAAACCTCAATTTTAAGTACATTGAATTGTGTATAAAGAACATTCCTAAAGGATTTGGTTCTGTCAGAGCAATGTATCGTTGCTTTATGCGATAGAGTTGATGCATCGTCATTTGTTTCCATCTTTAAAATAAGTCGACTGTTAACTGGTGTCCTTTCTTCGGGATCGTGTTCTGGCTACCATTACGCTATGTTTGTTTTAGGGACATTTTAAAGAGTTTTTTTTGGGCATTTTTCTTGTTGAGTCGGGAACAATTAGGCATTAACGTAGCAATACAGAATAGATAGTAGATGATTATTTGTATTCTTCTCTTCTCAAATAAAATCAGTAAGCACACGATTTTGTGGTAACTGGTCAGTCTTTGTCAACTTGTCTACAACATTTTTGTTTTTATTTGTATCTGCAGTATTTGGTATCGTCAGAAAGGGCCTTCGATTCCGCGATATCTTTCAATAGTGGTCTAGTAGGTCTTAAGAAACCTTATTAGGTATTTGCAAGTGGCGTAAAAACTATAAAAAAGGAAATGGATATCCCTTCATGGAATCCGTAGCTAAAAACGCAAGGAGATCTGAATCAAGTGTTTAATTTCCATCTGTAGTAGTCACTAAAACTGTAGGAAATGAATAGTTTAATAATGAGCCAGTTCCCTTATACAAAGTTGTAGTTATTGTTAACAATGATAAATACAATTATTTTAGGCACCTTATCACTTTATAAGGTGTTTAAAATAATCATTTCGTTTCTTAAATTACTGATTTATTTCTAACGAAAAATGAGATGCTCTTACAAATTTCCTGTTTAGCGTACCTATTTGGACCATTTTTTTCTACACGAGGGCAATTATTGTTTTGATTCTGTTTCTAAAGCAGTTTCACATTTCCGGGTCTCGTCACGTGTCCGCGTGACGTAGAAGGTAAAACTTTTTAGGGGGCTATCATAAAACGTTTCCCAATAGACACAAACAAGGAGCGATGGCTTCGTAATCGATACAGCCGCTCAGATTGGATTCGACTCGATTACGACTCGATACCTTTCGCTCTAATTGACGCCGGTTGGACGTTTTGACTGACGTTTTCTATTTTGCTTTTTTTTCATGTTCTTTCGAAATTAGCCAGTCAAATGTTTTGGTGGCTGCTTCTGATAGTTATACCTTTTTATGATGATTTTTTGTCGTTTTTTAATTTTTAATCTTGACGTCTCATTTACCTGTGTTTTGTTCTGCCTAGGTTACTTTTTCACCTGGCCAAATCTTCTTTTACAAGTTTTTTAGGAAACAATTTTGTGTTCATTGCCTATGGTCTGTAGGTACTGAGAAACCGGGCCTCAATCAAGCCGTACCTTGTGAGAAGAAAATAAATAAGTATCTACATTCATGCATGCTGTGGTGTGGACAACTCGTATGTAAGTATCTAGTTCTAAACTGAGTGTAATACAAAACAATGTATTAATGTCTAGCTGTTCGTGTTGCATATAAAATAACGAAATAGTCTAGTCTAGATAGTCTCTAGAAATGTCGACAGCTGTTCGTGTTGCATATAAAATAACGAAATAGTCTAGTCTAGATAGTCTCTAGAAATGTCGAAAAAAAATCCACTAGCGGGTTTTTTTTCAAACTTTTCCGAATATTAATTTTCCCAACAAAATTTGCGTAATTTTTTTTTTTATAAATCTCTTCTTTGTCTAGGACGGCAATGTAGTGATGACATCGCCTGCTATTCCCATTAAATTTCATGACAGCAATTCGTTTTGACAGCTGCCAAAAAGTTTCTCTACTCACTAAACTGCCAACTGCTCTTTTGACAGACGTCATTTCATATTCACAACTTATGGTTTACGATATCATCTCGAAAGCTCTGTGTGTTCTTGCCAGACTTGGTTCTTCAAATAGTACCCTATATCGTAACTCACAACTCTCATTAACGTATCGGTCGCTTAATTAATTTCCCGCTTAATTGCTGAATTTATCAATTGATAGCATACGAGTATGGCACGATTGGAGAGGATGTTAATGTCTTACGGGTGGTCCCGTTAAACAGGAAACAATGTAGTCAATTACTAATTGACAGCACAATTAGTGGGTCAAATAGGAGTCCGGTCTGTGTGAATTGTTTGGTTCGTTTGGCAAGCTCGTCTACATTGTTAGTAAGTATGGCCTGGGTGCCTACTGCTAGTTCTGCCTACAGGGGCCTATTGCGTGTTTAATTTGACATTCTTTTTTTTTCTCTCGTCGTTGTTTTGTAACGCAATTATACTTTTTTTGTGTTTAACGTGGGGCAAAGTAGGGCGCTACTCAAGGCCCAGCTGAAAATCAGCGTTGTGGCGTCTAGCTGCAACATTTGCTGAGCTGATTAGCCTTTTCGGCTAACACTGTTATTTTTAAGTAGGTACCTAGTAATTTGTTTTCTCTATATTCATATCTATTTTTTTTCTTTTGTTTTATTATTTACTGTAATTTGTGTATGATGTAGTGTAGCCGAATAAACGATTTACTTACTTACTTACTTACATTCGATATATTTCTAACTAAAATTAGTATGGCATTGAAGCAGCGCCTCCTGGCGGCATACGAAGATAGTTAAAATTTTGCCATATAAATTCTTGTTTTCGTTAATGTGATCGTATGTAAAAACAAACGCGTACTAGGCACCAAGCTACTGTAAGTATATGCGATTCGACCACGTTCTCAAAAACCAGATTTGTATGGCACTGAATGAACAGCGCCTGGTTTCTTGTTTCCGTTAACATGATCGAAAGAATTTGAATGGTAAATAAAACTAGTTCAAGTTTATTTTTGTAATATTGTATCTTTTCTCTGATTATTGATGTAAATAACGAAGGCGTTAACACAAACCTCTGTGGTATTTAATGCTGTACTATTAACAGTATTTAGTAACTCTTGGCAAACATAAAAAGGAGATGGCTTTTATTTTCTAAGGGCTTCATTTATATATGAATTGGTAGGTAACTATTGCAATATAGATGTGTATTTTGTAATGTGTATTGTAATATAATTGTTTGATAATAATCAATGTAATAATATCTTATTGTAGAGGAGAAGTAGAAAAGAGGTTGCATAACTTTCAAACGTACGTTTCTCTATCCAACACTAGACTCGCTGAAAAGGTACATCACATAGAGGTTGCATATCCGGACTTGGTATAGCCAACTATAGAGCGTCTAGGTAATAGCAACATTCCAATACGGAGGCACTAAAGCAATGCGGGCTGTCAAAAGCCAATGTCGGCGGGGTCGCAGTTCAACCCTCAAGTGTCCAGAACACTCCACTGGCCACCCACCCCAGCCTTCGACCCGCTCCCACCCCACCTCACCTCATTCCAAGCTTTGACGATACTACCATGCGTTTCTTCGAAAGTGATAACAAAGTGAGATGAGAATGCGTTTGTTTTGTTTTTGAATGATTCGTTTATTGTTTAAATGTTGTAACTGCTAAAGTAAAAGGATTATTTTTTAATTTGACATAGCTAACAAATCAGCTTGAGGCGTTAAGTCTAAGCTTCTTTAATGTCTAATTTATCGAAACCGAATCTAATTAAGCGTACATCTTTGTAAATAACACACTATATACAATACGAACCGGAGTCCAGATGCGAAGACAACTAGTGAAACAGTATTGTGCTCATCTTGCCGACCCGCAAGTGGCTTCTTCACACCTCATTTGGAAGACCCCATGTTGTAACAAGGAAGGAATACGTGTGCTGGGAGAGCATCCCTCAGATCTGATATAGAGTTATCCTTATCTGACAATAGTCATCGATAACATATATCTAGATACTGCCTTCTAAATGTTGTAGCGAAAATTTTCCTATTATAGTTAGTCTAAGATAGGCCACTATCGAGAACCAATAGTACGTGGCTCTTGGCCGGACATCCAAAGGTGTCATGGAGACGGCTTACTCGACCGTAGCTGGAGGTGGACTGTCTAATATAGCCTAATATAGCCGTTCTCAGGGGGGACGATGGCTCTTAAGTGCTAACCCGACTTGAGCTGAGAGCTTGAAATTAGCACTCAACGGTCCTCTAAGCCTAGAGGTATGAAAAGCCTTAACCTTTTTAGAACACGTTGTAGCTATTGTTTCAATTTTGTGTGGACTTTCTTTTGTTTTAGCGGCAGACATTTGCTTTGTGACTTCTTGTGGAGTTTGAGTTGTACGTTTTCTTCGAAAGAAAGAGCGATCTGTAGGCATAGCAATAGCACAATACTCGTAGCATAAACAATTTTTGTTTTAGCGTGTAAGCGTAAAATAAATGAAATACAGCGCCACAACGTCCGAATTATCGACGTTACGTTGTGGCGCTGTATTTGACATGACACATGACACAGTGCTACAGAATTTCATGATATCAAAAGATGAAGATGTTGACAACTTTAAATTAAAGTATAAAAAGCTGTGTGACACATTCACTTCAATGTTTAGACAATCGAGGTAATTAAAGATTCTTAGCTAGGCGTACGGCTCGCCTGATTGAAAGAGGTGTTTGTATCACCAAAGATAGGTAGATTACCGAATCTGAAGCTTCAGTTTTGATGTCTTTAAGGTCTATTTTTTACTGGATATAGTTCCGTTTCTAACCGGCATAGGTATAAATTATTGTAAGGTTTCTTTCTTTTTTTTGTCTTTAGTTTTTTTCTTTATTTTTTCTTTAATGTAGTTAGTTATGTTATGTTTAATTAGTGTGTATTAATACTGTTTCTTTATTATTATTTCTCACCTTGTCCTCCATCTCACCACCACCGTGGTTATTTACTACCTACCTAGTTGGATTCTGGGCACCAGGCAAAAAATAATGCGATTATGACAGAAAGTAGTTTCATGGTAATGTTATATTTGCTTTATTAGCTATCATTATTGCTTTGAATCTTTTTGTTTAGCTATCCTACCTGATGTTTCAAAACTGTCAGACATACAATCAAAAGTTGTGATAGGTACTTCCTATAAATAAAGGAATAGAAATTCGACGACACATCGGCCCCGGAAAACGGAACACTCCTTATCATTATCGTACGAAGTTTGGATTTCCTACACATTAAAGTTTCACCAAATCTACTTAAGCCCACTATAATTATGTTGGCTGGCACGCGGTAAAATTTCAAAACTAAAACTTGTAAGGGTTCTTTAATAAAACAAGCACTATCGATTCGTATTGAGTTTTCGTCGCGGTGAGCCAATTAAAGTGTGAGCCACTTTACCAGTCACCCCATAGTTGCCCCCACTCTAAGCTAAACCAACATGGCGTCACGATTGTCACCTAAAGCCGCTGCAATTTTTCTACGTGCACAAAACAAATGATACAAGCCCCTATTACCGACGTATAAGGGTTACGTTGAATACACGTACTAGTTTGTCACCTGAAGACTTTCTTTAGAGTGTGTGGTATACCCCGTTTTTCTCCAAGAGTGTGTTACGCAAATTTTTACTCTAACTTCTAATTTTTAGGGTTTTATTTTGAAGTGGAGTTTTGAGTGTAGATTGTTAGTTTTGTTGTTAGTGTAGGCGTGACATTAACGCCCGCTGGGATTGTAGAATTATAGATGAAGGGTTGTCGCGGTAGGGTTAAATGGTGCATTTTTAAGACAGCTTACTGATATTTTATTAATGCGAAAATGGCGGGCGTCCCTTATGCGAACCGACCGCTGTGTTGAGCATTTTCTTTCACATGGGGTGTATAATTCTTTCCAACTAGCACGCGGCTACTTTTTGTAGCTTGCATTGCATTTTTTATTGCAATACCCTTCTTTTTCGGCGAAGCTTGCCGTTACATCGTTAAATCGCGTGTCAATCTAGAAACTGGTAATCAATGTCAAATGCATATATAAGTTATAATTAATTGCATTACTTATTCAAAGAAGTTTCGTGTTATTATAATTCGTTATTGCGAACCGTATTTAATTCACTGTCATAATTTATTGTCGCCAGAATTTATTTTAATTCTGCTAAGGACCATTTTTTTCTGTCTATCTCAAGGTTTCAAGGTTTCGCTTTGCTTTAGATCCTATTTTAGATTAATTTCGAAAAATTGGATCGAAAAATTAGAAACCAACTTTTGGCAGACTTGAGTATTGAACTCGATATAGTTCTGGATTGCGAGGTGAGTGCTCTTGCTATTCAGCGATATTGTCCCTGATGGCTTTCACGATCAACTTCAAGATCTTTAAATTTAAATAGGTAACGGAAGTAACTATGTTTACAATTACAAGGGCAGTATAGGAAGTATAGGATCGCATAACGGGACTGACAAAGTCACATTCCTTTTGATATCTATACTTTTGATCATGTTCCTCCTTGTCGGTCGAAGATACCGAATGGTGAACATTAATTCGTAACACAATTGGGTATTTGAAACGACGCCGCCACCCAATCGCTTGGACGCGGTGCGCCAAACGAATTCTTATTGACGCGTGCTAAGCGTCATAGAGCTATCAATTAATAGAGCTGGATCTACTCGTGTTTATTCTACATGTTTTTGTATCTATCTATAAATCTATCGTTTTCTTTATTCGAACAGTTCCGTGGTTTAAAATAGACTTAGCTGTTGGTTGAGGGAATGAAATGCGAGTAATCATCATCCTCATCATCAGCTCATTTTATGTCCCCACTGCTGGGGCACGAGCCTTCCCTATGGATGGATGAAATAACAGGCCTTATACCACCACGCGGGCCCAATGCGGGTTGGTGGTTGTTAACGACTGCTAATGCAGCCGGGACCAACGGCTTTACGTGCCTTCCGTAGCACGGAGGAGCTCGAGATGATACATTTTTGGTCACCCATCCGATGACCGGCCTTTGCGAATGTTGTCTAACCTCGGCCAGCAGAGCAGTATTAACATGCTCGGTATGGAGATTCGCTGCAGAAAAACAGTAGCGTCACGTAAACTCGGTGTCCTGAACAGGGTGCGGCGACTCTTCACGCTGGAGCAGTTGTGCCTTTTGTACAAGACACAGGTGCGATCTTGCGTGGAGTATTGCTCGCACCTTTGGGATGGTTCCGCAAAGTACCTTCTCGATGCCTTGGACAGATTGCAGCGGCGTCGCGCTATACGCATTATCGGCAATGCAGAGGTCACTAATGCTCTCGAGCCTGCAATTGCGTAGAGATATAGCGTCACTCAGCATCTTCTACCGCTTATACCACGGCGAGTGCTCTGAATAACTCTTTGACCTTATCCCACCTTCTCCCTTCCTCCATAGGAGTACGCGTGCTGCTCTCCGGAGTCACCGCTGTACTGTCTCGAACATTCCGTCGCGCACAAAGAAATTTGGTGAGTCGTTTCTTTGTCGCACTTCCAAAAGATGGAATAGTCTACCAGCACACATTTTCCCTCCTTCCTATGATATGGGGTCCTTCAAACGCGGCGTGGAGAGGCACCTTATAGGCCGGCAGGGTGAGGGTGACTGATGCTGCGTTGTTTTCACGCTGCACCAGTTGTCTTCGCGTCTGGACTCCGTTTCCACTCAACATCAGGTGGAGTGGAGTCATTTGCCGAGCTATGAATTAAAAAAAACCTCAGCACTCGCAGACCGGGCGCGTTAACTACTGCGCCATCAAGCTCCTCAAATGCGAGTAAATCTGTGAAATCCGTGTCAATATAGTGTTTTATTTCAATAGTGTATTGATCGCGTAAATTGAAAAACCCTATTCGCTAAGCTCTCTGATTTTAATTGGTTACTATCAGAATTCTAAAAAATTATGCACCTTAAAATATTATCAACAAGCTTTAATAATGTTCCAATTGTTAGGAAATACCTAGTCTTGTTTTGTTGATCCTTGTTTGGATAGTCTTATTTTATCGCAGTTAACTTTGATTTCTCAGTTCCGTGAGTTCTGAGAATAAAATTATTGATATTATTTTTAACGTTTTTAACGCAGTTGCACCATTAATTTTATAAATATAGTTTTGAATTTAAGTATATTTTTCTTTAGAAGTGGGGAACTTCTATACATTTCTTAGGTCCACAATGCTCACAACGGGTGTTGTACTGGTATATATTTATTGAAATAATAAAAAGAGAACGCCGTAATAACTTCTGTACAACTAACGTGCTCCGGGTGGTATGAAACTGAAGACATACGAGGTACCTACTATACTATACTATACTGCATGGGGTATAAAGTCAAAAACAAACCATTTACCTAAATAAATTAATATTATGTAAATCTTCCTCACGTCACTCAATTCATGTTCATTGTCACTGAATTCCTCCTAAACGGTTGGATCGATTTTGATGAAACTTTTTGTGTTTTTTTTTATATTGACTCATCATAGTGACTACATCCTGCCTGATGCTAAGCAGCCGATGCAGTCCAAAATATTGAGATGAGATGAGATGTGTTAGAGTAGGTCACTGAAGTTTTTAGATCCACAAGTAGACCCGTAAGTGGCACTACAAAAGGGTTCTAGGTCTTTTTTATATACACCATAATGAGGTACGAGTTTTCAATCAAGCGAACGAAGTCGCGAGCGACACTACTGAATCTACCAGCACACTAATTCGGTTTTTACAACAGCCATCAGCCGAGTAAAGCTGGCAAGAAACTAAGGAGGTTTAATTTCCTTACTGATTACAGAACGTAACAGAGCTTCCCGATCCGATCCGAACCTCTCGGAGAATCTAGTAAGGAAGAAGTGAAATATCTAGGCTTAACGCTGGATAGGGAGCTTACTTGGAAACGGCATGTGGACACATGCCTAGCCAAGGCTTACAGTCTTTGGCATGTGTCGGTCTACTTATGGCAAGGTGTGGGGACTCAACCTTAAATCATTAGGTGGATCTACATGACGATGGTGAGACCGATCCTCACATGCTAGCATCGTCTGGTGGTAGAACCACTCCAATGGCAGCGCTGGAAGTCCTCACAGACCTTTCACCCCTGCACATTGTAATAGAAACAGAGGCAAAGAAAGCGTTACATAGATTAAAGGTGGCCGGACTGTGGGACGCATCTAAATCTCTGACTAGACACAAAATGGGAAACAAATGACATTCCTGATAGGATCATGGAAATGGGGTGCGATAAAATATCCCCCATATTCATGTTCGAAAAGAAATTTAAAGTTTATGTGCCAACCAGGGACGAATAGAAACGAGGGCCACCGTCTCCGGAAAAAGACAGCCCAATCTGGTATACCGACGGATTAAAAATGAAGTCGGGTACGTCTATAACAACGACTTCAAACATAGTCAAAGTATGGAAAAATTTGCCACTGTTTACCAAGCAGAAACTTTTGCAATTCTCCTTTGCGAAAAGCAGAATATAGAGTTAGCTATGAAAAAGCGCAATATATTCATCCTGAGTGACAGCCAAGCAGCGCTCAAGTCACTCATATCGCCCTGAATCGACTCTGGCCGTGTTCTAAAAACCACCAAAGCTCTAAACAAGCTAGGTGGACATAACAAGGTGCGATTGATCTGGGTCCCAGGCCATATGGAAATCCACAGCAACGAGATGGCGGATGCACTTGCTATGTAGGGCTCAGAGACTCAGCTTATTGGTCCTGAGCCTTTCGTGGCACTTGCACAAAGTACCATTAACAAGGCCTTAAAAGATTACATCAAAAACAGGCACGGCATCGAATGGAAAGAGAGGGTATGAAACACTCCAAATCCTTCCTAGGTGAAAACGCCTTAGGACGGAGTAAGTTCATATGCGGAGGCAGTAGAAGGCAGGCCCGATTAACCATCGGTGCCTTGACAGGGCACTATGTTACAAAAAAAATGCTTCACAGGATGCATCTATCAACAAATACCTCGTGTAGGGCATGTGGAGAGGAGACGGAGTCAATGCAGCACCTACTATGTGACTGCGACTCTCTGGCTAGGAAAATAATGGGACTCCTGGGGTCGGCCTATCTGAAACCGGAGGACTTCAGGCTCTTCGCTTTTAAGTACGTTGCCAAACTTATGGCATCTATCTTTACAGAGGAAGAAGAGTGAAAGGATGGAGTTGTACAAAAGATCCCGATGGGTCAAAGTGTTACTGCAAGAGGGAAACCTCAGCAGGCCCCACTAAGATAAGATAAGATCTAGTAGGGAAAGATATGCTTTAATGATGCCATTCCCTTTAGAAACCCTGTGAAAGTGTTTCGATGACACGGCTTCAGGAGCCTTTAAAGCTTTAACTCTTATCACCAACCAAACCAAGTGCAACCATGTATTTAACCCCCGCTGGTAATGAAACTCGGTGTTTGAGACAGGTGGTTTAAATCCCTAGACCACAGATGTGGTTAAAAACTAAAAAAAACTATAGGAGCATTGTCAAAATCAGACCGCTGCTATACAAGACATTATAGTAGTTATAAAACACAAGAGTCGAAGCCGAGATCATGGTGGTCGCACACCAGCCAGATTCCTCGCAGACTCGTACCAGAAAACAACTACATAATTCACAATGCCAAAGTTAAACAACAAGGAACATTTGGCGGGTGTCGAGCCTGCGCAGAGGGATGCGAACCACCTATAATAAGGCTATTGTTTTATACAAATACAATATTGCGTTTATAAATCGGATAAGCCTACAAGCAGTGGGCAATGTGTGGAGTCGCTTTCTGCGTAGATTTTTTTCTGCATGGTACTACGAAATGTTTTAGATGATTTAAATGTTTATTTGTAATTTAAGCGTTACCAAATAATGTTAAATTTAATAAGGCACTTTCAAAATTATTTGTACTAGACTTTTAATAATTGTTTTTGACTCATTCTTTAGAAGTTGTTTGTATAGAACATTTTTGATAGTCCTTTTATGGAAGCGTCCAGAACTCCAGAAAAATAATACGCATTTTTATCTGCATCTAAACTTACATTAAGGTAGAACTTAGAAGAAGTCTACAAAGTTACATTTAAGTGGCTCTGCAACGATCTCACGACTTTAAAACCACTTCAAAATCAAAGGTGTAGTGTAAATCATACAAACAAAAACCGGTATTTCTAAAAAGTTTGAACACAACAACCCACACAAGTACTTTCTTAGCGGAAATGTAATTGAATCCTGGAATAGATTGCCTGAAGAAGTGCCTGATCAGCACAAAGCATTAACCAATATAAAAGCAGGCTAGACAAACATTTAATTATAAATATATGGTAAGAGGATACAGGATACAGACTAGACCAGTTGTCTCAACTGCCTATCTGGTTAATAACAATAATAATAAAACAACAAACAAAAAAAAAAGAAATAAAGAGATAATAATATTTCTGCGAGCGGAACACACACATTTAAACCGAATTTATTCGCAGCAAGAGCCTTTTTTTATAATAAAAGCATAACATAATTAAGACATAACATTAAAATAAAATATTTTTTTACAAAAAAAAACCGACTTAAAAAAAAAACAGGAAACTTAAATAAGTAAAAACAGCTCTAAAAAGCAATAAATAATATTGAAATCATATTATTAATTACCTAGATACGCATGTCAGTTTTAAAAATTGTCTATTGAAGTCGGGTGGTTGGTGGTCGGCTGGGGGACAATTTTGTTTCATTTAAACTTTTATAGTTGTTCCATTATTTCCACCTTTTATTGTAAAAGCTCCACCCGACTTCAGTAGACAATTTTTAAAACTGACATGCGTATCTAGGTAATTAATAATATGATTTCAATATTATTTATTGCTTTTTAGAGCTGTTTTCACTTATTTAAGTTTCCTGTTTTTTTTTTAAGTCGGTTTTTTTTTGTAAAAAAATATTTTCTTTTACTGTTTTCAGTGATGGGTACACGTAAACCTAACAAAGATGCTTCTCGAAAGAGGAAACGATGGCCTAGTAGGTAGTGGTATTCCTATGTAAAACTTCAATCTTAATTAGGTATTATTTTTGTACGAACTAAACATTTTGGCATATTGAACTGGATGAAGTAAGCCCAACACAAGGTAGCTACTGTAAAACGTTGAGGAGTTCCCTTGACTATCCTTCGTCTTCATCATCAGACCCTTAATGGCAGTCACAACCCATCTAGGTGTAAAGTTCTCATCAATACAAATTAGTCAAGCCCAAACACCATGTAATTGCTGTAAATCGTTGAGGAGTTCCCTCGACTGTCTTTCAGCTCCATCATCAGATTGACTCCAGACCTTCATTCAGTAGTAGTGCTTTAAAATACTTAATGAAAACATTAACAAACGCACTAGTCGCCCCTACAATTTTCGAAAGTTCTCCTCAATTTCTCTAGGATGCCATCATCAGATCCTGGTTTCCTTATCATGGTACCACCCTTGGGATATCTCCTTTCCAACAAAAAAAGAATCATCAAAATCGGTTCATAAACGGCGAACACACATAAAAAAAAAAAAAAAAAATATACGAGTCGAATTGAGTAACCTCCTCCTTTTTTGAAGTCGGTTAAAAAGTCACACAACGTTATATAAAACCAAAAACAGATCATAGTCCATACCCAAAATAATATCAGTGTCTACTCCACTGCATCCCTAGTCCACATGCCAGGCAATAAGAAGAATGCGGCGAGAGCCCTACGTGGCGCCAGTAGCCTCCATTCCTTTTTGTTTCTTTCTCGTGTCTGCCCTTATTTATGTATTTATTCATCTTTATGCCCGACCACGGTACTCGACTATTCCAGATGATCTCACGCGAGTGTAATCGAGACTATGCCGATTAAAAATTATAGTTACAAGTTTTTAAATTATTGGCAACATGTGTTTAAGTGCTACGTACGGGCTAGGCTAGGTGCTTTATTATGGAAGGCTTGAGGTTAATTTACAACGCTTAACTGATAACTTCACCATAAAGTATTGAAAGTAGCATTTGAGAACAGACTTACCACAAATGGGGAAATAATTCGTCTTTTTCTTCGAGAGTTATTTCAGTCTTTTTAGACATTTAAAATAATCAATGTTAGAAAGAAAGGAAAGAAAACAAAAATTCAGGATCACGAAATTAATAAAACTCACTACACTGACAGTTTAAAAGTTGACAGTGAAAGTTATGATACTATTGTCAAAAATAATAATAATAATAATATATGTTTCCCACACTCACACCAATTATCTAGCCCCAAGAAAAGCTTAAGAAACTCGAGAAAATGGTTAACTAGACAACGGATAAACATACTTATTACACATTGCTACACTGACAGTTGACACTGACAGTTGACAGTGAAAGTTATGATACTATTGTCAAAAATAATAATAATAATAATATATATTTCCCACACTCACACCAATTATCTAGCCTCAAGAAAAGCTTCCTTAAGAAACTCGAGAAAATGGTTAACTAGACAACGGATAAACATACTTATTATTCTTAAATATATACTTATTATACATACATAGGAAACACCCAGACCCGAAACAATTCAAAAAAACAGGTATTTCTAAATTGATCCGACCGGGGATCGAACCCGGGACCTCAGAGATGGCGACACCATGAAAACCGGTGTACAAGTCACTCGACCAAGGAGGTCGGCAAAAAAATAAAAATAGGTTACTAGTGACCTATATTGCAACATTTTTCATTGCTGCTCCACTCCTATTAATCATAACGTGATGTAATATAGCCTAAAGCCTTCCTCAATAAATGGACTATTCAACACAAAAATATTTTTTCAATTCGAACCAGTAGTTTCTTTAAATAAGAGAAAAAGGAGCACTCGTAACTGACTGATATTATAACTGATATCAAAGCGTGAGAACTACCCACAGACTCAAAAATCATGTTGTTGTCGACTGTACTAAGGGAACTGAAACCAAATTGCCGTAGAGTTCCGTGAAGATGCGCATGCGCATCACAGCCCGATATGCATGTGTGGGCGTCGCTAATTGAGCGCGGCCTGTCGCGGCGCGGTCGCACCGTTACCCCATTATCTTGTGGTAACGGTATTCGAGACTGACGACTCTATCGAGATGGTAAACTTGGACTCGTGTTACTCAATCTCAAGAATCTCAGACTTTGTACGGCAAAATTAGCTGCTAACCTCGTTTCTCACAAGCCATACAAATTCTTGGTTTTGATAACGTGATAGAATAGTGGCTATAACTTGCTAAAACCAAGAAGGAAGCCAAATTATTGTGAAAATAAAATCAGTTATGGTAAAAAACCTGAATGTATTGACTATCCCAATTTTTGAAGCCGTAAGACTAAATGCTTTTTTTAGATACTAAGCTGTCAAACGAGCTTTAACGGCTTGCTCATGTGTGATTTCACAGGATCTCTATCAGAACAGCTGTGTTTGGGGACAGAAATAGGTGTATTAGGGTGGTCGCCATTCAGGCAGAATCCGAGCAGTATCCTACCACTACACATTACTAATATGTACATAATATGTTCTCATTAACCACCCGTGTGGTATCCGTAGAGGATTAAAAAGACCGGACGCGTTAGCTACGCCGCTGCACTACATCCTTCATTAGGTTATTTAAATTGGATTAGCCACTGCGGATATCACTTTGCTACTGATTTTACAATCGTAACTACATAGTACGCGTTAGCTTCCACTAAGCTTCTTATTGCTTGTTATGTCAATTCAATATCAAATTGAAGTCTTAATTTTTTGCAGGAACTTTGTTTTGTGTAAGCAGGAGAGTTACGGCAAGTAGCAATAACAGTCAGAGAGTCAGAGCCAAATGCCAGCTCTATATTTTTATATACAAGAACACCGCTTCACTGTCTCAAATATCTCATTGCGCACAAAGAAATTTGGTGACTCATTTCTTTGTCGCACTTCCAAAAGATGGAATAGTCTACCAGCACACGTTTTCCCTCCTTCCTATGATATGGGGTCCTTCAAGAGAGGCATGAAGAAGCACGTTATGGGCCGGCAGAGTGAGGTTAACTGATGCTGCGTTTGTTTCCACGCTGCACCACTTATCTTCGCGTATGGACTTCATTTCCACTTAACATCAGGTGGGATGGAGTCACTTAGCCGAGCTAACTAAAAAAAATTGGAAAAGACATCAAACCTACTGACCAAATCGTAGGTCTGTGTTCAAACCTAATGTGAAATGATAATAAAGCCGAAGATGGAAGAGCACTTCACACTCAAACCTCAACCGCTGTGGAACTGTCTATTGTAACTCCATGTCGTATTTCATTATGGCAAAAATAATGGTGAAAGGATTTTCTACCATGAACGCTTAGGTTGTGTCAATGATCTCCATTCCCAATTCCTATCAAGGTACTTAAACTTAAAGAGCACTGCAAACTATTTCCTCAGGCTTGAAAGAATACAACAAAAGTGTAGGGAAGTTTATACACCAGGTTTTTTCTAACTCTGGTATTTTCTTTTAAACACAAAAACTTTAGAAAATCATCTGTCACAGTAAGCTTCAATGCACTTACGCAGAAAACAAGATAGGTGACATGTATCGAGCTATGCTATGTTAAAAGGACGATTACCCAGCTTTACCCACTTAGCCCGACGGGGTGTTATAACACCCCTTAAAGTATTATATAGAGTTTCATTTACAACAACACACAAACGCCTTGTCGATTTAAATGGGTTAACCTATACTAGGTCTAAGTGCCTAGGTCTGCTAATTAAGCAGACCTGCGCTACAAGTCTGCAAGCATAGTTTAATGGTACCACTTTTAAGGTGCAGGTAAGGTGTCTTCCTTTTATTACAATGAAACACTAGGGTACGGACTTCTCAGGTTTATTTACAATTTTTTGTATAGGCATTTTGAACTCTTTACAGGGGCGACTGAGGTTTTAGTCATCAAAATTAAAAAAAAAATCAAAATTCAAAATCATTTATTCAGTTTAGGCTACAAATAGCTCTTAAGAACGTCATTTTATGCCATCGGTTCGTAAGTCTATCTACTCTGGGCGGGAGATCTTGTACTGAGAAGAACCGGCAACAAATTAAGTCTGACAATTAAGTAATAAACTATGGACCTTGATTCTGCTTTCTTTCTGTACAAATTTATTTATCAGTGATGGTTGACATCGTCTACTTACTCTTTTGTCGGAAACTTAAGAAAATCATAAAATATGTGTATACTTATTGTGTATACGCGTCCAGCCTTTAAGACAGATGTAATACTTGTTATTGGCAAGATTGGGCACGACAAACGTTGTATTGTCCGATACTTTAGACTTTAGCGTTAAAGGGGTTAAGTTTGGATATGGGGCTGAATAGCTTCTGCATAGATAATATTACCATGCTTCTTTCTGCTACAGAAGAGTTTTAAACTAGTCAAATTGTTATCGTGCGAGTTGCCGGGCGACTTTAAAATGGACCGAGAACGTAGTTGTTCCCAGTCGAGGAACATGAATGTGTACACGGTTTGTTGTTTTGTTTGTGGTAGAGCTTGTTTGTCTGATGAGCTACCACCATTTTATCTAAACTAGTGGTCGCCCAGTGGTCGAAATTTGACCGTAATTTTATTAAGGCTGCACGGATTGTATCCTAAGCAATGAAAAATTAAAAAAGATAGAATGTGAGTTTGGATTGGCATTGACAGATATCGGCCGCTCCTCTTCCATTTTTGAAAATTTTGAAAAGACTTTTGTATTTGGTAATCTGGAGAATGGATGTATGGCGACTAGACATGCGGGGAATTAGACGTAGTCAACCAAACCGGTATATGCGCGTGTATCAAATACATAATGCGTGTGTACATGGTAGTGTGTGTAATGTTTGTTTTATTGATTTAATGTATTTTTATGCATAGTTTAAAAAAAATATTAACATTTGATAAAAGGGGTACAAAGTTTTTGCTTCACTTATTAATTTATAGATATGTCGCCGTTACATCAATGTTTGTAGCATTGTTGTGTTCCAGCAGCTAGAGTTAGATAGCCGCTGCCTCAGTAGATGAGGATCCTGGGTGCAGTGCGCTTCCACCATTGGCCTTGTCATCACATAACATCAGATTAGATGAAGGCCCGTGCTAACCCGTAATATATAAAAATAGATTAACCAGAGTCCCCAAAGATTTCAGTTGGTTTCAGCCTGAAACAAAACGAGTGGAGATTCCGTAGAATGCCGGCGCTCGCTGGCTCGCGGGCTGGCACTGGCAGGCGGCGGCGTGTCGTTTGATGCGCCGTCAAAGGCGCCGCCGGACACGTGGCGTGTGCTGCCAGTGCAGACCAAGAATGTGCGACTAATACCACGAACCTTGGCTTTAAACTATAAGTTGGAATTTCGTTCAACGATAGCTGTCTTCAGGAAACACGAGGCTACCCACTATATGTCGCATATTTAATATTCTAACCATATACCAATCGATAAACTCGTACTACATCGCATTCTGACAATAAAGCTAACTACAGTTTGAATGGTAAGTATCAAAACAGCGCTATTCAGGGTTAAACTTGCGTGACCAACTTGTAACTGCAATTAAACACGTAGTAGTAATTAAATACGAATGTTATACGTAATAATAATACTTAATAATATCATCATCATCTTTATCATCTCATTATCATCCTTAACCTACATTAGTCCACTGCTGGACATAGGCCTCTCCAAGTGCACGCCACTGAGCACGATCCGCGGCTACTCTCATCCAGCTCTTGCCAGCCACCTTGCGAAGATCGTCGCTCCACAATAATAATTATGTACATATTTGTAAATCAGTCTCATGATGAGGCAATGTGTATTTAGTATTATTTGTCGTATTAAATATATATTTTAAAAAAAACTTTCCTACACTCACACCAATTATCTAGCCCAAGAGAATCTTCGTTATGAAATTCGTTAAATGGTTACTAGACAACGGATAAACATACTTAAAATACTTAAATACATACTTATTATACATAGAAAACACCCAGACCCGAGACAATTTAGAAAAACAATAATTTCTAAATTGACCCGACAGGGGATCGAACCCGGGACCTCAGAGATGGCGACACCATGAAAACCGGTGTACAAACCACTCGACCAAGGAGGTCGTCAAATATGTGTTTAAAGTATTCTTCTTCAAGTATCCTTCGTATATGAAATTAATTTTAAAATTAGAAATTTTAGATTGTAATCATTATTACTTTGACTGCCGCAAAACTAGACACAATAAAAATTGTATTGTTTGTCGGTCACCCGGTGACCACCACGGCGATTAAAGACTTAAAATTATATATCTCAGTTCATGGTCCTAAATATATAAATCTATTCTAAAGTGTAAAATAATATATCATAACATAAGTGTCCGAATTGCTGAATATATAAATATGTAACATCGAGGGGCTTATATAAAAACAATAATGATAATAACAGAATAATAATAATTAATAATAAAGAACTATATTTGTCTCTAACAATAAATTACTATATACAGAAGGGGAACATTTAAGCAGAGTATCAGATTAAAGACAAAACGGTAATAAATGCCTTTAATGAAATCACATATTTTTGTAAACTATTATATAAATTTAAGGGCATTTGATTTTAAGTACACGACGATTCAGCAGAGCTGATCATGAGCTGAATCATCGCCTCTATGTTTAGCGTTTCAGTTATAATTTTTGGAAACCATTAATTATGTAAGTGAAATTTTCAAGAATCTGAAACTTTAAGATCGCTTCATTTGCAGTCACTGTTCCTCCTCCTCAATTCTACTAAGAATTTTACGTATGTCGTGAATTATTTGTGTTGAAAATACTCAGTTATTTTATACATTTAATTCTTTTCCAGAGATCTAAAAATTATACTTACTAAAGATTTCAATTCAAAAAATGACAACTGATACCTTTTAAAGCTGAACCTGAACTAACCCGATCCGATCCGAACCCCTCGGAGAATCTAGTAGGGCACGGGGACACGCACTGGTGCGTTATGGCGTTCGTTTCACACGGCTTGAGGAACCCTTTAAGTTTCTCGCCGCCCCCCAAAAAAGCCCGATGTAGCTGAAAATGCCGTTTAAGTAAATCAGCGAACTCTCTCAAAAAAAAAAACCTAAACTAATGCCAATTCTGGTTGAAAACTGATGAATTAAATATTTGTTTCTCAGTTAAAAGAAATAAAAAAACATGTGTAAACCTACAACTTGTTCATATTGATTTATCAAACAAGATTAATCAACTGGAAACACATTACTTACAATACAAGATAACAATCAACGCATTCTTAAGATACGAGTGAGTATCTTAAGATATTCCCACCAAATTCTAATTACGTTATCATTTCATCGCCAGATTAAAAAGTTAAACAGTTCTAAATTCAAAAACGCCATGCTGTACGAATGGGTGGTCCGCCAATAAAACGCCGCGTTGCGCCCCGCTGCGCGCGCGCACATACCAGCCAGTGTTGGTACCATAAAGTATCTGTAATACCTCCTTATTGGGACGTCTGTCGTCAATTACCTATTGTATTGAGATGATTGAGGATTTTGCGAAAAAATTCTTGTACCCAAGCCATATTAAAAACTTTAAGATTTAATGCGCAGAGACTTATAAGGGGAGTCAATCATCACGTTGCTCGCAACCGGTATGGTGTACAGGTACTCAGTGATCGGTATAAAAATTAACCAACCAGCTCCATTGGAACTTCGTAATGTTTAAATTATAAATCAGAGAAAGTCAGCAGAGATTGACCTGCAAAATCACCGATAGAAAAAAAAAGTTACATCAAAAAAGGCTACAAGCCAACTAAAATTTTCGTTGTCTAGAACAAGGAGGAACATTTTTAAATTTTAAAAAAGAAAAATGAAATGCCAGTGGAACGCAGCAGACGTTCAAATAAAGAGCATCGCGGGCGCGTTGGCGCCAACGTTCCGAGTCAGAGTTTACTTTTTTGTAGCGGCCACGATTCAATTTGCTTCAGATCAGGCGGCGGAGGTCACGATTGACGTGTGCCTTGATGCCCATTTCGGAACTAATTCACTGAACACTATTTTCCTAAGGGGAACTAGTTAAGTCTGAATAGAATAAAATGTAATTTTAAGTTAGTAACTATAATTCGGAAAAAGAGTCGATTGTTTTTCACGAGCAGGACTAAACTCTTAATTTGATCTAATTGGATTGAACGATAGTCTAGTTCTACCATTTGCGTGCGCTTAAATTAAATCATTTTTTCGCAAAAATATTTGCGTAACTCTAATAATTAATATATTATTTATATACTGAATATACTCTGGTTGTAATTTAAACATGTAAATTGCGTGTAGTATAAAATGATAGTGTTCCAAGGCTAATTCAACATGTTAAAGAGACGGGATAAATCATGACTTCCTTAAGCTTTAATATACTTAATGAACGTTCCTAGATCAGAATATAAATGATTAAATTGCGAATGGGTACATACTGCTTGTCTGGTAGATATTTTTGTAAAAAGTACTACCCGCTTAAAAATATATTTTTGATAGTTTCAAAATATTATAGAACATACATAGCGGTTAAAAATATCTTGGCTTATGACAAACAAACCGAATGAAATATGACCAGCAGGACATGATTAATATTTATTTCTCCCACCAATCTTTACTTTTTGACCATGTAAGAGGCTATCGACTCGATGCTGACTGTCTGACTGTCCCTAAAGTAAACATTTAGCATGTTACTTTATTTCTATTTATCTGGTGTATGGACCTTTAAAGAAGCATAAGCATCGAGACAGTTACTCAAACGACCATCAACTCTGCCGTTTAAATGGGTGGCTAATTCTAATCCATAGAGTTTCGAGTGCCATTTTGTTATTTTTTTCAGGCAAAGGCACAAAAAGCCGTGCAGCCAAGCAATTGTCATTTCGCAAATTGTCGCACAACGGTTGATCGAATTACGCAACCGCCCGGAAAACTGCAACCGTCTAATTTTGTGAAAGGAACCGTCTCCACGGATTGGATTGGTGTAATCCTTGTAAAAAACACAATGGTCGGACCCGGACCGGCATTTGGTCGGGTGCAATTTGCGCTAAACGTTTCCAAACTGTTTGTTTGCTCGGGTGTAAGAATGTCAGTCCGAAACTGGGCTTTGAGATCTTATTTTGGCTTGCTAAATGGATTTGTGAATGTGAGAGTTTTGAGCTCAGAGCTTCTATTCACCTTACATCCTTCATGACATTTAATGCTAACGATAGTTTCAAATTTGAGAGTCAGTAAAGCAACATTACATTTATGCTACGGCAAGGGTTTAGTTAAATATTTATAAAATACAGTGAAAAAATTAAATGCCTACCTGACCCAGCCAGGAATTGAACCTGGGTCTTCCGCAATCCGGGTGGCTGCTCAGCCTTCCCGGCAGCATAATGGTCAGTGCAATTTTATTCAGCTTCAGTGCAGCAATTAGCACTTAAAAGTAAACAGCAAAAAGGGTTTAGTTGATAATCCTGATGCGATACAAAAGTTACAAGTTACAAACTTAATTTAAATACGATGTTGATAATTAATATTTCAATGTCTTTATTGCTTACCTGTCAAAAAACTATCTTAGCGCTATCGAGCTCCGGTCTGCTATTGCTGATGATAAACAACTTTAAAAAAGACCGGACAGCGGATCAGATGCCTCAGATGATCAGTGCGTCCTACCCGTCATGACCTACGGAGCTGAGACGTGGACACTCACGGTAGGGCTGGTCCACCAGTTTAAAGTCGCTCAGCGAGCTATGAGAGCTATGCTCGGAGTTTCTCTGAAGGATAGGATTCGTAACGAATACATTCGACAGAGAACCAAAGTCATCGACATAGCTCTAAGAATTAACAAGTTGAAGTGGCAGTGGGCCGGCCATATCTGGCGAAGAACCGACAACCGCTGGAGTAAACGTGTTCTTGAGTGGAGACCACGACTCGGTAAACGTAGTGTAGGGCGCCCTCCGGCCAGGTGGCATGACCTGCGAAAGACTGCAGGCAGATGCTGGATGCGTCAAGCCGAGGACAGGGCGCTATGGCGCTCATTAGGGGAGGCCTATGTGCCAGCAGTGGACTAATATAGGCCGATGATGATGATGATGATGGACAGCGGATGGGTGACCAAACATGTATCATCTCAAGCTCCTCCGTAATTAGGAAGGCACGTAAAGCCGTTGGTCCCGGCTGCATTATCAGTCGTTATCTCCAAAGCAACCGTGGTAATTATGCTCTTGCGTGAAGAGATAGTAAAATATTGTAACATAATATTTATTGCTATAAAACTAGTTACTATGTTTTGGCATTAACTTTCCAAAGGCAATCAGAGCAACCAAATTTGGTACAGCATAGTTTAAGAGTTGTACCCATTGAAAATAAGGGCTTGTCCGTAATTGAACTGAATTACAAAAAAAACTAATCAGCAATAGATATGCAAGGCTAAGTATTTTATTCTACGTAGATATCTTTTTGCCTGTTAATAATAACTTGATGTGAAATGAAATGAAATGAACAATATTTATTCAGAGCATCTATGACAACTTAACGTAATGAACAATTTACAATTATTTATATTGTAATGCATAGTATGAACGATCAAGGAAGAGCGAGGTGTCCTGTAACAAAAGTATTTATTAATACTTAAAAGGGGACCTCTATATTGTGTTGATTGTTAATTGTAAAATTGTTACTGAATAAGCATTTTTGATTTTTTTGATTTTTTTTGAACTGAAGGATTTTAATATAAGTATATGCAACCGACATAGTCACCATTAAGTATTGATGTAAGTTATAAAAAAAGTTTACACAGAAAGTTATCAAGCTGATAATACACACCAAATCGCGTTCTAAATTTAAATACCTGTGATGTGGTATACTTTTTTTTGCCATAGACTTTTCGCACAGCCCACGCAATCGGCAGAAAAAGGTTTTATTCTCCGATCCCCGAACAGTGAACGCACCTTTGCTACCAAAACGTCGCTACGATTCGAATCGCTCTGTTGCCTCTGAGCCCCAAAAAAATGTGCCCGCAACTTTCGAGAGATTAATTTGTCATTTGGAATGAAACTAGTTTTGTAAATTGAATCGGCCAAAAAGTTTCACCTCAAGGAGGCCCGTTTTAATGCGAATGCGAGCTGAAGTGGCCTCCGTCAATGGTACGTTTATAATTAATCCACTCGAGACTTGTATTTAGTGTGGAAAACTGGCGAACCATTTGGGAGTATCATTTGTGGAGCCTTAGGCTGCCTTTCCACCAGAGATGTGTGAGGTAGCTAAGCGGTGCGCAAGGAAAATATTACTTTATTTGTACTTATCCCGCTCGAGTTTGGAAAATAAAGTGATCCTATTGGTGAATTTAAAATACTAATGTAGCGACCGTAATTTTATTAAGGCTGCACGGATTGTATCCTAAGCAATGAAAAATTAAAAAAGATAGTATGTGAGTTTGGATTAGCACTGACAGATTTCGGTCGCTCCTCTTCCATTTTTGAAATTTTTGAAAAGAGTATAATATGCGTAATTTTAAAAAATATTAACATTCAGATAACCTTCTCTATAAACTATTAAGTGTGCGAAATTTCATACTCCTCCAATTTTCGTAAAAAGGGGTACAAAGTTTTTGCTTCACGTATTAATATAAAGATTACAGTTCACGGCATGCCTAATGTAGCAATTTAAGATAATTTTATTTTTAAATATAGTTTTTACATGTGGTGGTTGTCCTTATACATTGGGTGTTTATTAAAGGAAAGTGTCCTTCGACGATAGGGCATTTTCCAATTTTATAACGCTGCAAAAGAAAGCGAGAATATAAATGCCCTTGCTGTTTGTTGCCTTGAGTTTATTGCTGCTGGTTCTTCTCAGTATAACCAGAGTGAACGAGAGTGCGGCAACTTCACACAAGCGCTCCGAAACGCACGCACACAAACTCGTAGTTCACCTACATTAGCACACGGAAAAAAGCATGGGAAAGGAGTACCCGATGACGCGGCTGTCATCGCAAACGCGGATCGGGCAGCGTATGTTGCTGTAGTAACGGAGAATAACAAGTATGTCATTGAGCATATAGCATAAACTATTTTTGATAATATGTCCGACCTTAAATATGTACCTCCATGTAAGTGCTTTCCAATATTATATTTAAAAAATTATACATTGGCATGCGGATATATTACGTTATTAAATTTAATAACGCAGCTTTCAAAACTGGCCGAGCGAGGCGTAAATATTTAGTTGTGTCCAATTTGTAAATTAATATTTGATTACGATTGTACTTTATAATGATTGACTATGACCTAAATTGTGTGTTTCATTTATAATATATAAGACACCCAAATTTACACAATAACAAATTAACTATGTGTGGCTCACTCAACCCTAGCCGGTAGCTACAGCTCGTACGTCAATTCAAGATCACGGCACTGTTGCCGCACTCTCGTTCACTCTGGTATAACGAACAGACATAATATACAGAATAGACTTACGAACCGGTGACATAGTGACATTTATAAGAGCTATTTGTAGCCAAAACTGAATATATATTTTTAAAATTTTGAAAGCAACTTTTTTATCGACAATCTATTATAAATCCCTAGTGTTGGTCTCAATGGAGCCTTAATTGTCCCTGGTCTTAAAAAGCCGAAAACTGAGTCGAATACTGGTGCCATTATGTCGTATAACTATCATCATCATCATCATCATCATCAGCCTACACTAGTCCACCGCTGGACATAGACCTTTCCAAGTGCATGCCACTGAGCACGGCCCGCGGCTACTCTAATCCAGCTCTTAAATAAATATACTAGCGTTTGTTCGCGGCTTTGCTCTTTTAATAAGAGCCAAAAACCATAAATAATTTTAGTAAATATCATAAGGGTATAAGTAGGTAGTAACATGTCACGTCATTTCCACATTAAAATTTTCATTTTTTATCATTAAAAAGCCCATCTATGCGAGCTAGAATTAGAAAAAAGTGTCTAACACGAAACAACTTAACAATTATAAAGATCACTCTGTATAAGTATTTTGGTCCGTTTTGAAACTTCCTGTACAAATTGTCATCACCTATAATTTTCCAAAAATCCTAAACACTTCATAATTTCTAACAAATGCTGAAATTTAAGAAATGACTTTCCACCCTTATTTCACCACTCTAGAGGAGATTTTTAGAAAAATGCAAAATCACGTCATGTGTAGATCGATAAAATTATTCATTATTCAGTTAGTTTTCATGGCCTTCCGTTATTTTGATTATGTTTGTTATTTAGAGAAAAATGAACCTTATCAGTAACCCTTTCGATCTGCATCATAAAATATGGCATGTCATTTTTTGTCGCATTTGACTGGTCCGAGTCCCGCCCGCCTAAGACAAGCAATTTTTCAAAAATCCATAAATGCAGAATTGATCAATTTCCTTTATTTAAAAAAAAAACAACAGTTGTTTTTAAAAATAAAGGCAAGGCTCTTTTACGAAGAATGTGCTATTTCCAATATTTAAGGTAGTTGCCATCCATGTGGCATTCGATTTTTCCACCCTGTATATATATAAGTAGGTACGTAGGTAGTGGAGTAGCCGGCTGACATTATCCCAAGACGTCACACGTAAAAGGCAGCGGGCGTAAAGCGTCCGTCCCGAGCAGACGCGCAGCCGGCCGGGTAAATCGTCCGGAAAATGACGCGCGGAGGTGTAGGCACAAGCTGAGGACACTGCAGAAGGTAAGGTTATAAAGAAGATTGAAAAAATCTTACGGACTCGGCATCTCGCAACATCTTTATGTATGTACTGCTACAACCGGAGTGGTTGAACTTATACGAGTAATAACGGGGGCGTTATTCAATAAGAACGACTCAATCGATTTAGCTTTATAATGGCTTTTTATCAAAAAAATAACAAAGAATACAATAATCAGATGTCGTCGTAGACGCGGTCTCACGTAGAAGTTCTCTTATTTTTGTTCCATCAGTCTATTCAAGTGCAGAACACGACGACGGCTGCCTGGAGGATCGCGACACCAAGCAGTCCCGATTACCACAGTACCTACCTATAAGAAAAGAAATTAAGATAATATTTTGTTGTTATAATAATAAAGTTTTAAAATAAAATACTGTCTAAAGATCAATAGGTAATAGACTAATACGAAGTGTACTTAATAGTTAGCTAAGGGTGAGTCTACTTACGTTTATAAATATTTGTATAAGTTTTACAAACCCGCCTTTTTTAATTCCAGCATTCATCCGAACGAGAGTAGTGTCATCAGGGTGCGAACGCGTGTTTCATTTCATTCGCCATTCGATCACGTGAACGAAAACGAGCGTTTTTATGGCAAAATTTTAAATTAATTATTTTTTTTAATCTTCTCGTATGTCGCCAAGAGGCGCCGCAATGCCATACTGATATTTATAAACGTAAACGAACGGATAGTAAACAAAACTACACACTAGGCACCCTGTTCCGAGATTCGCGTCTGTGAGAGAGTCTGTGTGCGTTGCTTGAAAGCGGTACGTATTGAGCTTACATTCTGGCTCTCCTTATTTTGTGGTGTAGCTGCCTGCCCGGGAACCCGGCTCAGGGCTGCCAGTCACCGATCTAGCCACGAGTCACGGCGTGTCTCGTGATGGGTCGAAATAATGTTCTGTCACCGATAATTCACAATCTCGCTGCTATAACAATATGAGATTAATGGAGAATTTAAGTGTGTAATAGATTGTTTTGACGTTTATCTTTTGATTTTTATTTTGATTTTATATTGGTCGATCCGAACCACTATCAATAATTTTACGGGCCTCGTACCACGTTGAACGTGTTAAGAACCCCTTTGGTAATAACTCTAATGTAAAGATTCATCTGAACTGACATGGTTAAAATGGTGATTCCTTAAAAACTATTAATAAATAAATATTTAATTAATCCTTTTTTTTCTACAAACTAACAAAACATGGGAAACTAGTCAAATGAAAAAAGAAATTGAGGAAATGGACTTTGACTTACTTTTCAAAGGAAAAACATTATAATTTATTTTTATTATTTTCTCAAAGCAAAGCAAAGCAGCAAAACAATTAGCTTGGACAAAGGCCTCCATCGTTGAAATCAAGCCATCACTACAAATGATGGGTAATGGCTTATTCACCACGCTTGCCAAATGTAATAATGAATAAATAATGAAATAATGAATGAATCATTAATGTAGTTTGGTTATCACAAACCCGGGGCTATGCAACGAAAATAGAAACACACACTGCCCGACCTGGAAATCGAACCAGGGACCTCGGGTATCGGGCCGAGCGATTTCTCTAAATTAAACAATTTATATGTATTAATTTTGCTGAGGTGAAATTTCGGAAAATTTACTTTATATTTAAATTCTTATTTTGGTATTCAAATATTAAACATTCTGACAGCCCTGACCCGGGTGCGCCCGGGTGTGAGCGAAGCGAACGAGGTTTTATGAGAAACTGGAGCGTAGGAAACGTTGCTACTACGGTGTAGCTGTGTGTCATAGTACGGGTGTATGAGTAACTATGCGGACTGAGGAAACTCTACTTTTGCACGGAGATGCGAATGTTTCTTGGGTTGAATTTATTGTGATATTTCGCATAGTACTCCGTTTGAAAATAGGTTCTGGGTCTGTAGAAGCAAATATATTCAAATAGACTTTTAACTCTTTTGGTTAGTGACTCGTTCGCGACTTCGTCTGCTTGACAACACCCATATCTCATGATGAACCAATATTGCAGAGCCAGCTACCGTGTCCAATTGAGAAAACCATCCAAAGACCCATTCAAACTCACACAAAAATAATTATAAAAGTCGGTCCAACCATTGAGAAGGAGTTCAGTTATCGTATAGAAGAATTATAAATAAAAAAAGATATCTCTTCTGACGATCAATCATAACGACGATAAATCATGATGACGAACCAATGTAGCGATGACTTGATTTCAGCGATGGCCTTTCATAGTAGTGGAACAGTAGATGCCTAAGTAGGCACAAAGCGACATTTAGGTAGTGCTATATATTTAATAGCATCAGTCATATGATTGATCTACACAATGACTCCTTAAATGCATACGGCAAATCGATCTGGATGCATCTTTCTGACCCTGATATCTCTTTTAAGAACTGATATCTGAGTTTTCTTTTTCTCAATTAATGTGTGAATTATTAATTAATTATTGTGAATTAGTCTAAAAAGTTTTTATAGTGTTTATTTCTAAGTCTTTATTTCTAAGCTTGCTGTGTTTACCTGTAATTAGCTGTTACATTTAGCTTAAATAACTTGTAAGATCTTTAATAATATTAATGTAAACAACTGTTGGTAAACCTATTAAAATAAATAAATAAATAAATAAATAATATTAATTATATGGAAACATATACAATTATACTGATTACGAGCTGCGAAGGTTAATAGGTAAATAATTAATTTAGATCTATTGAAACTTGATTCTAAGGGCGACAGTAAAATTTATATATTTTTTTGCTGGAAGTGGCTACTCTACTTATCAGTGGTAAGTGGAGCAGCCACTTCCCCTGACTCCGTGTACTGCGTAAAGCGGAGTTCAGTGATGCTCACACACAGATTAATGCCCCAACTGATATCCAGTGCGAATCCGACAGCGATTAAATAATGGGTAGTTTAAAAATCACTGTCTATTCGAGCGGTGCGATACGGAATGGAGATATTGTAAAGCGGTTTGCATCCCGAGATGGAATCACCAATTCAGCTCTACCAGCACATGTTTACCTTACTTCAAACTCCTTTAAACCCCTCGTTGAAGAATGTTTCATGTTTTATTTTTATTATTTGTTATTTATATCTATACTAATATTATAAAGCTGAAGAGTTTGTTTGTTTGTTTGTTTGAACGCGCTAATCTCAGGAACTACTGGTTCGAATTGAATAATTCTTTTTGTGTTGGATAGTCCATTTATCGAGGAAGGCTTTAGGCTATATAACATCACGCTGCGACCAATAGGAGCGAAGCATCAGTGAAAAATGTTGCAAAAACGGGAACAGAGCCTAAAAAATTAAAAATGCTGCCGAAAGTCACTATTCCACGCGGACGAAGTCGCGAGCACAGCTAGTAACAAATAATGCACACAATTTGATTGCACTTATTAGTTTTAGTTAAGTTTAGTTCTATAGACCAGCGTCGAAGCATTACTAAAGTGCTATGACACATTTTTTTTTATTTATTTTTTATTGTGGCACGCCAAAATGGCCTCACCCTGCCTGATGGAAAGCAACCAGTGAAGCCCAAGAAGTGAAAGCGTTCATCACAGCGCTACCACGCTATGCCGAACGCTCACACTATGGCGGCCTGCATAAATGCTTTTTCACGCCCCGCTTAAATAACCCGGGAGAGAAAGAGGAGGGAAACACGTGTGCGGGAAGCGCATTCCACATACGGGCAGTTCGGCAAAGGAACGATTGTCCAAACTTTTTGGTACGTGTCTTGATGGTCAGCACGGTATGGGGGTGGCTTCTCATACATGCTGAGAAGATGCCTTTTCAGTATCATATACCATGCGTGTACCATGTACTTGTTTGAATGTTGTTTTATGATACTGAATAAATGCTTTTTCTTTCTTTCTTTCTTCCAATTTGCGGGTCGACAAGGTGAGGATGCCTTGTGAGGCACAATTTCTGCTTCACTAGCTCTCTTCGTATCTGGAGTCCACTTCTACTAACCATTCAGGTAAAGGAGAAAATATGATTGAAGCTAGCGGTCCGCCAACGACTCCGTCCGCGTGAACAACCGTATCCTGTTGTGGGTTTAATACGTATACGTATAAGACTTATCAGTGCTAAGTGGAGCAGCCACTTTCCCTGACTCCGTGTACTGCTTAAAGCGGAGTTCAGCGATGCTCATTCACAGATTAATGCCCCCAACTGATATCCAGTGCGGATCCAACAGCGATTTAACAGTGGGTAGTTTAAGAATCACTGTCTACTCGAGCGGTGCGATGCGAAATGGAGATATATCGACTGCCTCCGTGGTCTAGCCGTTAAGACCGGTCTCAGTCTCAGAGGTCCCGGGTTCGATTCCCAGCGGAGGAACATGTTAGTGTACTCGGTTTGGTTGGTGCCAACAAGCCCTACTGATTGTCCGCCTGGCTGGCTTGCAACCATCATCTAATCTTATTGTGTTGCCATGACATCAAATAGAGAATCCAATCCCGCATCAAAATCGCGATTTTTTCAACTTTTCTTTTGTTTTAAGTAGATTAAAAAAAATGCAACATAGACAAGTAAACTTACTTTATTATTAATATTATTATAAAGAGTTTTTTATTACAAATTATCAACTGAATAAAATTTTTTTAAGAAACGATGTAAAAACAGATAAATTTTTTTATAATACCTACTATCGAAGAAATGATAAAGTATCTAACGTTTCATTCACGAAGTAAGGTAAATCCCCGTGCAGTGGGGAAATCCCTAGCCATAGAGCGCTTATTTGACATTTATTACGTTGTGTTCCGAATTTCCGAAACAGGATTCATTTAATACGAAATAGAAATTCAAAATTTAATTAACTGTAAACTGTAAGTTAAAAACTGACAACAAAATTATTTTCTATACAAATTCTATAGAAAAGTCACGAGTTCTATGGGAAAGTTGTTAAATCACTTATTAATAAGGCTGTGCTGGAGGAAAATAAGAACATCGCCTGAGCCCGATTTTTCTTAATTTTTTTTATATATCTTGCATGATTAATCCCGCATATTAGATCCCGCAAAAAAGTTGCGGGATCCCGCGTTAGCGGGATTGGATTCGATTGAATGATTTATGCTTCGTTCGTCCCGAAGTTTTATCCCACATTCCAAAAAATTCTTAGTTCGTCCCAATGTTAGGATTAATGTTATTAGCACTCGCATTGCAGTGTTCCGGCAGCTAGAGAAAAGATAGCCATAGTGACTCAGTAGTTGAGGATTCCGGGTGAAATGCGCTTCCATCATTGGCCATATTATCATTTAACATCGGGTGAGATGAAGGCACTGTGCGTAGCATATGATAATAATGATGATGATATATAAATATAATTATATATACATACATCATTATCATTATCATCAGTTCATTTTATGTCTCCACTGCTGGGGCACGAGCCTCTATAGATGGATAGGGAGAACGGGCCATAAACAACCACGCGGGCCCAGTGCGGATTACTGGTTGTAAACGTCTGATAATGCAGCCGGGACCAACGGCTTTACGTATCTTCCGAAGCACGAAGGAGCTCTAGTTGATAAACTTTGGCTACCCATACGATGACTGGCCTTCGCAAAAGTTGCTTAACGTCTGCAATTGCAATATGAGCGCGTTAACTATCTGCGCCATCGAGTTCCTCACTTCGTTAATCGACTTTAATCTTTGCACCGCTGTTTTACTGGACAGTGGGGGCTTAGTGGGGCGTTAGGGGGCGAAGGGGGGCGGGGGCGTAAAGCCGCGAACTGCGAAGGTGAAGAGATAAAGTAATTTCGCTTAACTGAGGGTCGTTGGGATAACGCGAGAAAACACGCTAAGGCAAGATGGAGTAAGGCGATGGAATGTTTTGGGGTTTCACTTATAACGTATATATATACGTTTAAACGTAATAATGCTGGGATTTCATTACTAACATTTAACAAATACACTTGGCCTCGATTCTGTTATTATGAAACGTTCACTATCATGTTTCAGTGAAATAATTTTGACAATTTTCTTATGAGAAAATTGTAGAACTATGGTTCTAATGTCAATTTAGAACTTCAATTGTCTTCTATATTTTTTGTGTTTATTTGTAATGGAAAGTGTCCTGCTAATAATAGGGCATTTCCCAATATTTTTGACGCTGTAAGGGAGAAAAGAGCTGGACACTTGCTGAGTTTCTTGCCGGTTCTTCTCAGTACAAGATCTCCCGCCCAGAGTAGACTTACGAACCGATGGCATAGTGACATTCACAAGAGCAACATGTAGCCTAAACTGAATAAATGATTTTGAATTTTGAATTTTTTGAATTTTGAAATCTGGCTGCCGAGTCGCCCTATTGGGACGTTACTGAATTAACAGACTTGTGGCCCTATAGAGTAGTTGACTGTGAGTAAGTAGAGAGATTTTGCTTAGATTTTATAGCACCTGTGATAATTATTATCTAATCTATGACGAGACTGGTATTATTAAGCACTTTCAAAGTTACAGAAAACCTATTTTCGATCAAATGCCGATCTCATTTTTAAATCGATTGTTTAATGCGCAGTAATTCATCCACAGTCCTACACTTGGTGTGTGGTCTCGTCAATAACTAGAACGCCCGAAAAAAATATTTGCTATATAATCTATATTCTAGAAAGATAGAGGTACTTACTAACAAGGATTATAAAAGGATAGGTCCTGACTCATTCAATAACTGACTAGTCAACGCCCAACCCAAACCGCGATCTCGGGTCCTATTCATGACATAGGCAAACTTACTTGAGACTGGATTTTCCAAAATTGCCTCGGCATCACGGTATACGAGTGTTTAAACGGATATAGTCACATGTTCGCTAGGTTTTATACGTAAATAAAAAAGATATTTTAATAAAATTTATAAAGTCCTTTGCCACATTAGTCGAGCTGATAGTTTAAAGAGAGCAGTCTGATGACCCCCAGGTTTCCATTGTTATGGCCGAGGCGAGATCTACAGATACTTTAGAGCTGCTCCCCTGCATCTTGTGATGGACGTGCGGAGGGTGTTTGTGTGTGTGAGGGTGTGTGTGTGTGTCTCTGTGTTTGTAAGTAGTGTTGAAGACAACAACAAATATTTTGTCATTTGGTCCTTCGAGCCGGATATAACCCTAATTACCCTTTACTAATGAGTGAATGAATGAAATCGTTTATTTCTAAGACGAAGGCTATGTTAGCAACCCTGTGTAACTTTTTCTATGTTACTAAAATGTGTAAGACATACAAATTATTATTAAACCCGCGATTGCTTAGGGGATACCCTACAACTCTGGGGCACGCGGCTTCGTTAGAGCACGTTGAAGGTAGGTCATTAAATTATTCTAAGAATATCAAATTTCATATGTATCGATCTTCAAACGATTTAGTTTATAAGTTTATTCATTGAATAAATTTACATAATGACAGATTCTCTTTAGAAAATATGTCACTATGACAATCTTATTCTTTGGATAAGACTTATCTGAGAATTGAAAACTCGGGCCTTAATCATCTATATTATTAATATTATAAAACTGAAGAGTTAGTTTGTTTGAACGCGCTAATCTCAGGAACTGCTTCGAATTGAAAAATTATTTTTGTGTTGGATAGTCCATTTATCGAGGAAGGCTTTAGGCTATATAACATCACGCTGCGACCAATAGGAGCGAAGCATCAGTGAAAAATGTTGCAAAAACGGGAACTTTAAAAATGCTGCCGAAAGTCACTATTCCTCGCGGGCGAAGTCGCGAGCACAGCTAGTTTAAAATAAGGGTCACCAAACAGATTTTTATCTTTAGCAACACTTTAATACCTACAGACCACTTGCTTCTTAATTGTAATCTCATAAAATCTGTGTTATTTTTTGACGAAGAAAACTGTGTCGCTCTCTGGTGCATTAGCACCCTACCTACTCTTTATGCGCACCTTACACACTATACTTTGAGTTATACTGTTAGCTACCGTATTCCCACAGCAGAGACCTCCCTTTCCTTTTCCCAGTCTATTTCGTGACAATCCTTTGATAGTACTCCTGCTCATCCCTCCATCTCCGTGAGGCCTTCCACGTATGGGATAGGTATGAATTCGTCCGAGATGCGATCCAGCTCCAATCAGTTGTCCGGCTTTTTTAAAAATGTCTTATTATCACTTTTGGCCTTCATATCAATTGATGTTAAGTAATGATAAGGCCCAAGGCGGAAGCGCACTTCACCCGGGATCCTCTAGATGAAACATTGATGTTATGGCGACATATTTAGATAAGGTTTTAGTAGCTAGCCGGACCGACAAGCCCAACCAAACCGAGTACACAAAAATGTACCCTACGCTGGTAATCGAACCCGGGACCTCTGGGTCTGAGACCGTTGGTCTTAACCACTAGACCACAGAGGCGGTTTTAAAGCTACGCCAGCAATTTGTTTTTTTTAGGGTTCCGTATCTCAAAAGGAAAAAACGGAAACCGTAGGGTTTCCGTACTCTAATCCTATAAAGGAACACTTTGTTGTCTGTCAGTCTGTCAGTCTGTCTGTCTGTCTGTCTGTCTGTCTGTCTGTCTGTCTGTCTGTCTGTCTGTCTAAAAATCAAACTTCTACGTTTATGTCGCAAAAAACATATATTTCGACATTCTCAGGGGAATCAAATTTCATAGGGTACATTATGCCGTTGACCTAGAACTATGAAGTTTGGCAAGTAATATCGTCTTACACTACAAGTACAGGGAAAAATCTGAAAACTATACATATTTAATTAAATCACAAATAAAAACAGGGTATTTATGCAAGGAACGGGGGTCCAAATTTAGAAGTAAGTTAACCGTGTTATGTGGGGTATCGTATGAAAGCGCTTCATTTGCACTAGCTTAAAAAGATTTTTAATTATTTTTATGATGTATGGTTTTCGATACCCATAAATTTATACGGAATCCTCGGTGGCCGGGTCCGACTCGCACTTGTCTGGTTTTTTTATTTTTAAACCGCACCTAATGAAGTAAAAATAGATTCATGTCAGATTATGATATAACACGTTGTCACTAAGGGGATGTGCATTGGACGGGCTTCGCTATCACGCTAACGCAAGGGCAACGGTTCAAATACCTTCACACTAAAGGGCCGGCCCAATTTCATAGAATAGCAGCTTATAAGGAATTAGGTAAAAGTAACTCGAGGAGCTCGATGGCGCAGTGCTTAACGCGCCCGCGCTGAAGTTAAGCAACTTTCGAAAAGGCCGGTCATCGGATGGGTGACCATAAATTTATCACCTTAAGCTCCTCCGTGCTTCGGAAGCAACGTAAAGCCGTTGGTCTCGGATGCCTTAGCAGTCGTAAACAACCACCAATGGATACGGGGATATATGTACTGGGCCCGCGTGACGGTTTATGGCCCGTTCTCCCTATACATCCATAGGGAAGGCTCGTGCTTCATAGTGGGGACATAAAATGACTGGTGAAGTTGCGAGCGGGCAACTAGTCTAATATAGATATCTTTTTGCCTATAAATACCTTTCTAACGTAACAGCACCAGTATTTGAGGTGTCAAATACCTTACCTTTATTCGCTTTATTCGTCAAAAGTAAACATAGAAATTCATTGAAATACAAGATGACAGCTACGAAGCAGGTGATCTGGGGGGCAACCACGGGCTCTTATAGCAGTATTATTGCAGTTATGAAAACGAGACGCGTGTAGCTGCGAATATACTAGCGTCTCTTTTCCACAACTGCAATAATATTGCTTTATGATCTCCCTGTATTCGATTGTTGTTAAAGTCAAAAATCAGTTGCAATCCCCTGTTTTTAATGATCACTAGTGCCCAGTACAGTCAGTAACTATAACTATGTAAGCGGTGTGCTCACGTGCCCTCACTGTGCACGAGAGTTTACTGCCAAGATCGGCTACATAAGCCATCTTCGGGCGCACCAGCAGCACCAAACCGACTAGGAGTCGAAGTGGTCGCCATGGCCGAAAACGGTCGGAATGATCATCATCATCATCATCATCACATATATATAAAGATACTAGCTGACCGGCGGACTTCGTACCGATTTGACAGTTTCCATGACAACAAAACAAACAAAACGTTGACAGCTTCCATGATAACAAAACAAACAAATCATTCGTCCGGTTAAGAACACCCGTATCCCATGATGGACCCCTATATAGCAGCAGCGCCACCTACCGGGTCCAATTGTAAATCTGAACCATTCTCGAATCCACTTGAACATACACAGAAAATTTCATCCAAATCGGTCCACCCATTTAGAAGGAGTTCAGTGACATACACACGCACAGAAGATGTATATGTCGCAAAAAATACTCTATTGTCTATTTAACTGTCTACATAGACATCTCCTGCTCAACTCCCTGTCTCATTAACCTGGTTGACTACATTAAACCAAGTTCGCCAAAGCTTTCCAAACTTTCAAAACAGATCACTTAAACGCTATAATACACTTTACTCCAGAGATACGGGAAAGCGCGAAAAATTAACTCCTCGGAAGCAACAATTAAGGGGTTTGGTACACCCGAAAGTTGGGCAAACTTCGAAACAAGCCCGAAATGTTGTTACCAACTTTATTGCTATGCTGTTAAAGGCTGTTTTAGCTTAACCGTGTCGTAAATGAGTTGGTTTGTCAGTTCATATAAAGGGGGAAGATGTAATGGACTGGGGTGCATGGTAATGACATTGAAAGAGAAATTGTACAAATCTTTCGGGTAGAGTTTTGTTCTGGTTTTGTGTTTGTCTGGAAACAGCAGTTTATCTTACCTACCATAAAAAACTGTTATAACTAGTAGTTTAAAAAAACTATATGTACTCAATTAAACGGGAGAAAATTCGTAAAAAACTTTTTTTATTTGAAGAGTTTTTTTTTTACGAGTAAGCACAGTGCCTATTAATCTCACCTGATGTAAAGTTATGATATGAACCTCAACTAGTGAGGCACTGGCTATCTTATCTCTAGCTGCCGGAACACAACAATGCTACAAACATTGATGTTATGGCGACATATTTAGATAAGATGGTGGTAGCTAGCCAGGCGGACAAACAAGCCCTACCACCAACCAAACCGAGTACACAAACATGTACCCCCCGCTGGGAATCGAACCCGGGACCTCTGAGTCTAAACGGGTGGTCTTAGCCACTAGACCACAGAGGCGGTTACAAGTTCCGCTCTACCTGACGTTAGTAAACCGGAGTCCAGGTGCGAGGACAGCTGTGGATCAGGATTTTGCCTCACTAGCCTTCCTCATACCTCGTTTAAACGACCCTCTGTTATTAGCATTTCATAGTTTTTATTATTCGTTAGAAAGAAAGAAAGGAAAACCTCCCTCAAACCTCAGCCAAAAAGAGTGACCTCACAAAATGAGATATAAATACAAAAACAAAGTAAAAACAGAACGAATAAAATAAAAAATAAAACTATAATTTGGGAAATCGAAAGACGCAAAAATAAAAAGTTGAACTACAAAGAAACAAAAGAACAATGGTGTGAGGCCAACTAGGTCCCAACCTCGGCACAAGCTGCTTCGGCATTGACCACAAAGACGCAGCAGCAAGAATTACAATTCTTTGGTTATTATACCTAACATAGATCCAGAGAGAGTCCCGGGTCCGATTCCCAGTGGGCAGTACATGTTTTTGTACTCGGTTTGGTTGGTGGTAGGGTTTGTTTTGTTCTCCTTATCCATCCATAGGGAAGGTCCGTACCCCAGCAGTGGGGACTCGTGGACAGTATGTGATAATTAATTGTTTGTTTGACCGCCTGGCTAGCTACCACCACCTGTAGCGTTAAATGTTCGCTACCTACTAGTTTGTCGCCTTTCGTCACTGAGGTGATTCTTAAAATTATTACTAGTGGTCGCCCAGTGGTCGAAATTCGACCGTAATTTTATTAAGGCTGCACGGATTGTATCCTAAGTAATGAAAAATTAAAAAAGATAGAATGTGAGTTTGGATTGGCATTGACAGATTTCGGCCGCTCCTCTTCCATTTTTGAAATTTTTCGAAAGAGTATATACGTTTGTGTCAAATACATATGCGTGTGTGTTAAATACATGGTAGTGTGTGTAATGTTTGTTTTATTGATTGAATGTATTTTTATGCATATTTTTTTTTAAATATTAGCATTCGGATAACCTTCTATATAGAAACTATAAGTGTGCGAAATTTCATACTCCTCCGTCCGCGCAATTTTCGTAAAAAAGGGGTACAAAATTTGCTTCACGTATTATAGATATTGTAGTTATACCAATAGGTGGCGTAGTTGCTTCGTGTATTCTGACCTATGGTATCCGGACCTCTGTGGTTGATTGCTGGCAGCTCGGTGTGGCTGTAACGTCATTTTTTAATTTTTTAATTACGTTTTCTATTTTTTCATTGTCACCGCCAGATTTTTTTTGTTTCAAGGATCATTCTTTGACTGCTGAAGGGTTGTAGCAAGGCTGAAGTTTTCTTGGATTTAACTTTTATTAATAGTTTTTGCACGTTCGTGAACTATAATAGTGTTCCGCTGTATACAAAGTGGTGTAAATTGAGGCGACTGAGGGTTACAATCCTGTAGACTTAGCCAGAGTAACACTAAGAAATCGATAGCGAAGTTCGAAAATAATATAATGTATGGGATTGACATAAGCCGCGCTAAATCACGTGGTCAATCTTATGTCAATCCCATACATTTTATTCTTTTCGAACTTCGCTATAGTTTTCTTAATGTTACTTTGGCTACCGCCACTGGTTCCTTGACGTGATTCACCGGTTTTATCGCCAGAAAGCCAAGCAATTTGCGCGTCTGGGTAAGTTATGGGTTCCTTCGGTTCAAAGGGGGAATAAAATTAATATTTCTCGTGAGAATGTCGTATTGATTTAGGGTGTATGATTGTAGCTCCTCGTTGCAGGCTACGAGACACAGGTCCGGAGTTTTGAGAGACTGCTGTTCGTGTGGCGTGCAGTGCAAGGCCTGATCATCGGACCTAGGCAGCCATAGCTGCTATCTTGTCCGGTATTGGTACTTCGCGGTCGCAGCGGCGATCTCTGGTCGGCTTTTTCCTAAATGCTTTCTTTTAATGTTTTAGAAATTGCTGTAATCGTTTACCTTGCGTTTACTTTGTGTTTGTGTTCTTTTTTTGTTATTAATTTAAATACCTGCAATACTCTCTGAATTCTAAAAACCCCTTTGTCGGGCTGAGCAAGATTTTGCACGTATATTCACTTCCGGCTATCATTCCCCAACCCATCAATTCATACATGGCCATCTGTTCCACCCATCCATGCCGTATGCCATATCCGTGCATTTTATTTCTGACCCCGTGCTAACCAACAGGTATTCGTTTTTAAATCTTTTTGTATTTCGTGATTTTTTTATATTAATCGTTTTGCTTTTGTGCGGTATAATAGTTGTTAAATTTTATTGACGTAAATAAATTCTACTTGTAATAGTGAAAGAAGTGTTTTTATTATTATCTATTTTAATTTCAAAACACACCTTATGTCAATATGTCGCCATAACATCAATGATTGTAGTATTGTCTTCCAGCAGCTAGAAATGAAATAGCCAGTGCCTCAGTATTGAAGATTCCGGGTGAAGTGCGCGTCCACCATTGGCCTTATTAACAAGTAAGACATAAAAAAATCATAATGATCTATCTAACGATCTTTCCCACGCACTGACTGACACCCAAGCCCCAACGCAACTTACACTTGACTGTTTTTTTCAGTCTAACCAATTAGTGTTCTCAAAATGCATTTACATATGTTTGTGATGCTTAGATACAATGTCTGCGATGTCTGTAATCCAAACTGCTAATTAATAACTCATTAGGAACATCTCCCCGTTTTAATTCAGCATGATATCTGCATATTTGGAATTCGTACGGCGACGCGCGCTTATAAAACACACTTCTTGAGTCGTGATCATAAAAATTAAAGTAGCTCAGCGATGTCAAAAGGCAGACTGAGCTGATATCGAGTTGTCCGCCGTTGGCCGCCCTCGAAACTCGATAAAGAGTATTGGCGTAGAGGCGACAGATGACGTTAGGTAAGTAGTTTGGTACCTATCGGATTTACAGAACGGCAAATTTATTAATTCTGATCAACTGCCAAGTTTTCTATTTTATATTACTTCATGAATTTCTGTACAGGTACTAAAAAACTTCATCCTACAGGTAAGATGACGTTTTTTTACAACACCAGAGATTAGTTTTATTTTATTAAGGCCGAAGTCCGCAACTCCTGAGGAATTAGCTATTATATCTCTAACTATCAGAACACAACAATTCTACCAACACCAATATGTTATTGCGACATATTTTGATAAGATGGTTTTTGGTTTAAGCTATAGCCGCAAAAAAGTAAGTCATAAAAAGGACCTCTGGGTATAAAACCAGTGGTATAATTACTATAACAGAGGCGATAATCAAAAGTTCTTTCTGCTAATCGGTAGTCGTGTATAGTCCATGTATAGACCATGAAATTGCTTTATCACTTTGACAAAAACTTCCGTTACAATAAAATATCGCTAAGGCTCATTGTCAATGATGACAACGTATCTGTCACTTGGTCTTTTATACAAAAATAGAACTTGTTGTTTTATTATACAAGAATTTCAAAGAAAATTCACTTCTAAGGTGGTAAAGCAATTTCATTGTCGACTATACCTATTTCCAATGATGTCTATTTCAAAACTTAAACAAACGTGTCAAATGGTATTTTTGGTTTAATAATAAAAGCCTATACGAGTACCACACAGCTTGTTACTATAGAATTGAGTACTTATACAATTAGAGTAGTAAGTTATGTAGATTGCCATAGTTTACAAGAAGTAAACACGTAGGTACAGCTGTTATTATGATCCAACTCCTCTAATCTAATCGAGGATAACAAACGCTTTTAAATATTAAAAAAGAAAACTAGACAAAAGAGGTATTAACCATAAACAATGAATCCAATTAATCCGCACCACCATAATAAAAGAAATACTCTCATTCACTTCCACTGTACACCATCCGGTACAACCCATAAAGTAAGGAATTTTCTGGCTCATACCTCACGCATTCGGACCCTCATATTTTAATAGTCTGTGGCCACTCACACAGGCTTGCAGTGGGGGGGTGGAGGCGAGCTGACCCATGGCGCCGCCTTCGGATTGTTACGGCCAAAGAAACACTCCTTGGCACAGAGGAAGCAAAGGAGCCATTGCTGCTGGACCTTTTTGATTTTGAAAATATTTCAATAATAAAAAAAAACAAAGGCAGCCAACAACAAATTCCTTTCTAAAAAATCCTTACTGCCTTTGTGACTCCCGTAAAAACTACAATCCTCTATTATTATTATTTAAGTATTTTAAGTATGTGTATCATTTGTTTAGTAACCATATTTAACGAGTTTCATAACAAAGCTTCTCTTGGGCTAGATTTTATTTTATTTTATTTTATTTATTTAGTTTGGTTTGAGTGTAGGAAAAAATTATAATTATTATCTTTTTATTTCTCTTTTTTCTTAGCCTAGGTTTGTTATAATATTAATATAAAAGTAAAATACAAAAGCACATACAAAACATAAAAATATTATAAAAAACCTTATTATTATTATGTAGAGCAGTGATGCAGTTAGTTATGTTGTAGTAAAAAAAGAAAATTCATAATAGACAAAGACCCAGATCAACCTTACCAAGTTCTAAAACTAGAACGCAAGCAAACACACACTTTTTTAGAAAGACTTCGGTGATGATTGCCTTAAGCTATCGACTCCATAGAGGTCTAAAAACGCTCTGAGTGAATCAAGGAATCGTGGCTATTGTTCTTGAGGGAGATAAAGGAACCACGACAATTTAAAAATGAAATAAATGTATCAATTTCACTATTTTTATAATGTTTTAAAATCTTTAAAAAATCTAATTTCTATTCGAGTTTCAAGATTTTTTTATGTTATAGTTGTACTAGCTTTTGTTTGCGGCTTTACTCACGTGGGCAAATTATGTTTGTTCTGTTTCTTCACACGTGTAGGAATCAGTAAACGCGTGATGTTTTGCGCGTGATTTCCATACAGGGTATTTTTTTTTTCATTTTCTAAAGTGAATATTACTTAGTTTTAATTAGGGAATGAATACAGTTTCGTCACATGCCCTCGAACGAAATCTTTAGACCCAATGCTGCAAAAAGGTTATCTCCCAAGAATTTCCATTGTCTTCCATACACTTTACACATGGTTTTCTACATGACGCTTCCACATGACAACTCCACATCTCCGCTGTCCTCACACAGAGCACATTCAAAAGGATAGCGAGTTTCTTGCGACCCACCGCCACTTTCATTTCATATTTTATTTTTATATTTTTATTTATCCAATGCCATATTTTTATAACGTCGACTAGACCCGCTTTTTATTAAGGCCACCACTGCGGTGTCTCGCTTTGCATCAGCGTTTTATGATGATACATATAATTTTACTGCGCTTGCCCACTTTGATGGCTATGGCTAGCGATATGATATCATAGCTTCACGATTCTGCGGACTAAGTATTATTGTTTGTACTTATGTCTTGGTTTCATGTTATGGCAGTCAACATTTGCCCTTGTATGTATAAGTGATTGTTGGCAAAAAAACTGCTGTAGTTATTAGAGCATAAAATATAGTATTCGAGTAAATGTTGGGCAAATGGTTAGGAATATACCGCACCTATTTGATGGCTCCGACAAGTCACTGCTCGTTTTAGACTGCAGCGTCGCTCAATGTCCAACAACCTTGAACCACTGCAGAGACGTCAAGATGTTGCGGCACTCAGAAGCTCCTATGGATTTTACAACCGTCAACATTCTGAGTTTTCTTACTTCCTATTTCTCCTACTCCCTTTCATTCAAAAACCACAGCCTGCAGTCTCTCTTATTCAACTCTCTTATTGAACGCTCTCTTATCATATGTGCTTCCATCCTTCCTACATGATGGAGTCTTTCAAACAAGACGTAAAGAAGCACCTTACTCGTCTGTAAGGGTAAAGTTACACACCTTGCTTTATTAGTATCTATTCTCACGATAAAACTTAGCATCGGGACTTTTGATTCTGCTATTTTAAAACGCCTACAAACGTGGACTGTCTGTCAGTGAACTGATTTTGAAAAATTTCCCATAGTTCCTTTGTCGAAAAGTAGGCCAGGTAATATTTACTATTAAGATGTTACTGAATTAGCAGACTTGAGGTCCTGATTATAAAAATCACATTACAAATTCCCATCATTGATTATTGAGTTTCCAATGTTGGTTGTATAGGCTTATCATTCACAATTTAGGCGCAGTGTCATCATTACTGCGACCAATTAAAATTAAATTTTATTCCGCACTCACATTTGATATCAAATGAGGCGCGTTATTCAACTTTTTAACGACAGGAATTCATATTGGGAGCGATATGATACGAGACATATCATAACAGGAGCGTTGCCCAACACATGCTAAGGATAATTGGTAGTTTTTGTTGTGCTGGTAAAAAACAGCTTTAATTGAGGCGCAGAGAGGCTATAATTGTGTGATAATTGGCAAATTAGCATTAGCTGCTTAAAGAGTTGTGTATAGCGACAGTGGCCTTATTTGCGAGGTTGGACTGTACAAGACTAATGTTTTTAGTCGCGGCCAATGAATACCATCTTAGAGGTTCTCTATCCAATTCCTTGAAGGCATTATGCCCATGTAAAAGGAATTTTACATGGGCATTTTTTTTTTTTTAACATAATGTTTGATATGTAGGAACTTACATGACATATCTATATCGTAATGTTATCAGAGCAATATTAGCCTCATACAAACTGTCATGCAGTTATGCGATCAGTTTCTTCTTTCTTGGAAGACCAGCGTCGTAGCATTAAGTGCTATGACACATGCTGAGAAGATGCCTTTTCAGTATCATATACCATGCATGTAGCTATCTAAAATTATGAATGATTTACTTGTTTGAATGTTGTTTTATGATACTGAATAAATGCTTTCTTTCTTTCAATTTAATTGTTATTAAATGTACATACTTACTCTTACGTCTCTAACGTCTCTAACAGGGGTTCCGAGGTGGAATAGTAATATTATTGGATTGCTAGCCGATCACCTGATGTGCGAGTAGGTATCTTGAAACCCTTGTCCTTTCACCAATAGAATAAATAAATAAACTTTCCTACACTCACACCAATTATCTAGCCCAAGAGAAGCTTTGTTATGAAACTCGTTAAATGGTTACTAGATAACGGATAAACATACTTAAAACACTTAAATACATACTTTCATACATAGAAAACACCCAGACCCGTGACAATTTAGAAAAACAATAATTTCTAAATTGACCCGACCGGGGATCGAACCCGGGACCTCAGAGATGGCGACACCATGAAAACCGGTGTACAAACCACTCGACCAAGGAGGTCGTAAAATAGACTGTTGTATTATTTGTTATTATATTGTTACTTGATTTTGTTGGTATGGGTTAGCTAAGTTCATCTTATATTGTATTATAGTGCGAGAGTTGTGACACCCGTTCAGAAATAGCACCTCATAACGAGTAATTTTCTGGCAAACATAAATTTCTGTCTAAAGAGCACTAAACGTTTACACAAACTCATATTCCTTAAACCGATTGAAATAAAACTGTAACCAAAACACAAACGATTGAAAACCGTTTGCAATCAAAGTAACGTTGTGAAATGGCAACATTTATCGAGTTGGTACAGTCGAGTGGAGAACTGGAGAGGGAGTTTGCGTTTAATGTAATTTTACCGCTTATTTCATGCTTACATAGTTCATTTCAGACTGAATGTGTCATGCGAGCCAGTTATGCTGACTTATACACTAATAAGACCGAGTTTCAGTAAACTCCAATTTGTATAGGATCGAAACAGCACCACCTAGTGATCAGCGTGCTTAGTGCTTGTTAATTCACTGTTCGATCACGTAATGTAAACGAGAATTTGTATGGCGTTAAAGTAGCTGGACCTGGTGACAATGGCTGAGAGTTAACATTTTGCCATACAAATGGTGAATAAGATTCGCTACGCACTCAGTACTCGGGTGTACAGTCGCGCACACAGGCACACGGAGGCGCTGCTCGCGGCGCCTGCAGCCAGCGCCCGAGATAAGCGACGCCCGACGCCCGTCCTATGAAATTATGGCGCCCTCCTGAGAGGTTTGCAGACCGGTACGGGAGTTACAGGCGCTGAAAATGTTTGACAAACATTCGTATTTTGATATAAGTAAGGTTGAGTGAAGAGAGGCCCTAGTCAAGTCTGAAACACGACGATGTTGACCTCTAATCTTTAAGAGCAGTTCTTTATTATTAAGTGTTGATACAATCATAGTATAGTTTTACTGTTTTTAAAGTTTATGAATTGATTACAAACACAATGCACTCACTACAGTTTACACACTTAATTACATTACTTCACATGATTGTTCTCATGTGCGAGTGCTTTATTAGGTATCCCTAAGCGAACATTACGTAGATAATAATGTACTGTACTATAACCTAACTACCTCTAATCAAAATGATTTGGTGTAGAAGACATACGCTCGTATTTGTTTCAAGTTATATTACTTCAGTGTTTTTGTATGCATTTCGTTATGTAATTGTGCACATAATAATTGCTGTTTGTTACTTACAGAAATAGGTAATATAAGAAAAAAAAATTAGCTCAGCTCATAACATAGTTTTAATGATAGAGGTCTTTACCCACCAACGAGACAGTATAGAACAGACTATTACTTTTTTATACAATTATATTGGTAGCAAAGTTCTAAATTCAAACTGTCTAAGACTGCTCCCGCACCGGACCGCACGCCTCGAGAGGGTGAGGTCGAGCTCTCCTCCGGGCCATTTGTCAGTGACAGGACGTCGCACGGTCGGGGCGCCACCCGACCCCCCGAATTCCTGGCTGTGGCTTGTGTGCGCGACTGTACGGCCTTAAATTACTGGTGCATGGTGTATTATGGATGGCTCAGCCTACCAGTGATAAGTGAATGCTATCTACTGTTTTAGTGTTCACCCGAATATTTACGCTTGCAAAGATATATAGGTAGATAGATAAAACGTTTATTAAACGTAGTAAAAAGTACCCTAGGGTAAAATACTTTAAAAAAAATACATACCCATAGTGGAACATACATACATAACCTCATTCTTTTTTGAAGTCGGTTAAAAACGGTGGTAGGGCTCAATCTAAGTCTGTCTGTCAAAAAGTCTGGATGATTGTAGTAAGTATATGAACTGACTCACACCTATTTTCTAGCTATGCTTGTACCCGAATATTTAGTTTTTTGACCCTAAAAAATAGGAGAAACTTGTCTTTCGATTACTATTTACGCTTGCGAAGACGTTGCTAGATTTTGGGCTCATAACCTGTCTAAAGGCTATCTTCATTATGCCTATTAAATTCTTCAATGTCTAAAGTTATTCGAATTGTGGTGTTGTTGTGATGCAACTCTCTGGTCGGCAAGGTGAGGACGCCTAGTGAGGCAGAGTCCTGCTTCACTAGCTGTCCTCGCACTGGATTCTGCTGCTGCTAAACATCAGGCAGAGCATAGTCATTTGCCAACCTTCTTAAAAAAACATAACTTCAAAATTTTCCAATATGTGGACGTATGTCAAATAAAACTCGCACTAGACACTAACCGCCTTACAATTTGAAATGACGTTTACGTGACAGGAACAAAATACGGAATAACTTCGGACCTTATTCTTTGTTTATTTGTAAGAGGGTAGGTAAGTTACTAATTATTACGATTGGAGACGCTGGAAGACGGTGGTAGGGTCCCATCTAAAATTAACTCTTGATGGCTGTAGCAAGTTACCTCACTCACCCCTACTTCCTAGCTGCGTACCAATTAGAAGAGCATGAGATCCTGAAAATATACCAAGCATTTGCATTAAAGCGATTGGCGAATTCTAGGTGGCATTATAAGGCTTGAGGGTTGGCAACGCGCAGTTATAAATAGCGTCAAGTCAAACGACTGTGTGATTGGTTACCACAAGAGACCAAATATCTACTTAGGTACCATCCATCTGTAAGATTTTTTTAAAGTTGCTGCTGTCTGCTTTAGGCCTTGAAGCGTCACCGGACTTTGATGGGGGCTGCGGAAACTTAAAGGGTTCCTCAAGCTGTGTGACTGAAACACCATCAGAGGGTTTCTTGAGGGAATGGCATCACGCAAGCTCTCTAAGACTGTGTTGCTGACTCACAAAATTAATATAAACAAATAAATGTTACTTGTTTTTAATCATTAAAAAATAAATTTAAAAAAGACAAAGTGCTGAAAAAATTGCCGGGTCAGGCGCACTACCAACTATGCATAGTTATGTTGTCTTTTTTCAATTCGTAATTTGTTCGCATCAATATTTGCGTAAAATTATTTTGAAAATAATCATTATACAATATTTAAAAATAAAGTAAAACTTGATTCGATTTCTAAGAATTTTGTTTTAATTAATTTGAATAAAGTACAAAGAATATTAAGCCGAGTGAAGTAAGTAATTAGGTAGGCAATCTAAAACATATTACCTTTCAAAACTTTAGAAACCTTAGACATTGTAGAAACGCTTTAAATTTTCGTAGTAGCTAATGACATCCAATCTAATCTACTGTACTACAGTTTGGCAGAATGTTAGGTTAAACATAAATTGTAAAATTTGTAACAAATAAATTGACAAAAAAAATAACAAGTTAGTTCTTCAGTCGTTGAAGATCCGGGGTGATGCAAGCTTCGACCCTTCGCGGCACTACCTGATGGTAGTATCAGGTGAGGTGAAGCCACAAAAGCCTCGCGCACATAATATGGAATAAATAACTATAAAAAATAACAGACACGAGATTCTAGTCTAGGGATGGGCAAACTACGGCCCGAGGGCCATCTCCGGCCCGTGAATGATCGAAGACCGGCCCGTGACCATCAAACAAAAACTCAAGTGTGTGTGTCTTTCAGAAAATCGTACGCATTTTCTGTATCAATATTTTTATTTCACAAAAAAAATATTAATTTAATGAAAAAATACAGCAAAAAATTCAATAGCCTGACCCGCCATATATTTTGTTAGTAAATATTGTCACGCGAATGAAAAAGTTTGCCCATCCCTGGTCTAGTCCTTACTTATGAATATTTAAAATTATGTTTTTTAAAGATTAGGCAAGCACTACTCATTAAAATAAAACAACTTTAAAAAACTTACCAGTTAACAAATTTACTTAGCTCTACTGGCAAGAGCTGGATGAGAGTAGCCGCGGATCATGCACCGTGGCGTGCACTTGGAGAGGCCTATGTCCAGCAGTGGACTAGTGTAGGCTGATGATGACGCAAGTTACAAATTAGTTATGAGACGACCAACACCGCAGTCTGTGACCACGGACCCTGCAAGGAGTTTGAAACGTCAGGATAAAATAAAAAATCAAAATATGTGTAATACAGAGAGTTTTTTTTTATACTGGGACAGTACCCTATGAGATACAGAGAAACTGTCTTTGGAAACTTCAAGTATTTTAATATGAAAACAATTTTGGCAATTGATTTCTTTTTTCACTTATTTTTATACAACTCACAATTTTAAAAAAAGTTCTAATCAACGTGCGTTGGTCGACATAAGCTGTTGTTTTATTACTTTGAAATCTGTTAACGATGAATTCCCCCACTTTTCTCTATGATTACATATTCTAAATGGAAGAGGTCGACAGCGCAAAAGCAACGAAAAGGTGGAATGCTGGACACACGTAAAACCTACTTCTTACTTTGAAGTTCTAATGATTTCAAACCAATAAGACAATTTTTTTTTTCCTGTTTTGTGCCATGATTTCACTACTGTGTACAGCAGAATACCAGAGCAGCAGGCCCCACTTGCATTCGTATACTGAGCTGTGCAGTGTTGGCATCACATAACAGGGCACAATGTCAATTATTATTATTTTTGTTACATGTTGTATGTTTTATTATGTGATTCCAATAAATGTCTTTTATTCTTTTGTTTGAATGCAACTTTCTATGCTTAAGTACAATAGAGAGACCTAGACAGTTAATAGAAATGCTTTCCATAGTAGACTTTTAGCGACATAAATGAAAAAAAATACTATAAAAAACTTACAATAAATATATTATAACAAGTGATATCGATTTCAATATTTTTTATACCATGTTACATTTTAACCAAATAATATTTACAAAATCTCAAATAAATTATACCCTACTAAAAACACACAACGGGGCAGCACAAAAAGCTTGTAACTTCGTGAGTTTTCAAGATGTTATTTTAATTTTAATAAGGTTGTATAGCCTGTCATTTGCACAATCTTATGTTCTTACTACATACAAATTTTCATCAAGACCGGACTCGCCGTTCTTGAGTTATAAGAGGACATACAGACAGACATACAAAAATTTCTAAAATCGTAGAATTGGTGTCAGTGAGTCATAAAACGAATATTGATCCCAAAATTTGTCAGAAAATTGCATATACAGACTAACATGAGAGAAAAAAATAAGTTAAACAATTAAAAAAATAACATTAAATGAGTTAACAAAACAAATATAAAACGTTCTTACACAAAGCGTATTACCATAAAATATCTTACCCACAAACCTCGTTGTAAGCCTACGAACTAGCCACATAACGGCACTGGTCCGGTAAGGCGATTACTCCACGCGAGCTGAGAAGGCGCTCCCGTTGAAATTGATCCCGGGGGGTGTCGTGGGGTGTTGGGGGTGCTGGGGGTGTTGGGGGTGATCGCTCCTTTGTGCCGCTGGCCCTTTATCCGGGGACCATCGGCGTGACTTACGGCCAGGATCCACACGGTCTCGCTGGAATTTTAGATACGTTTATTCTCGGAGGTAAGGTGATTTCTGCTAAATAAAATTGTGGAGACTCTTTGTGTTGTACGTACTTACACTAGCTACGTATGGAGGTGGGCTTGGGGTAGATATTTCAAATGTTTAATCTTCTGTGTTCATTTGAAGGTCAAAAAGCTACGGAGACTTTTTTTATAATTCACTTTAAAGGTTGAGAAGAAGATGACTTTCATGCCTGGGGATTCAAAATGGCCTGCTTCATTCAAGAAATAGATATACGTAGTTTTATATTGAACAATTTAGTCCTCCAAAACGAAATTTATTTACTATTTTTTTCACTTAGGTATTACTTATCTAACGGGGAAGTATTTTGTCTTCATCTCAACTAAAAAGACGATATGACTCTTCACCTCGGTTCCACAACCACTGTGGAACCGGCCATCTTCCTTTTACGTCTGTTGTAACAACAATGCTGTAACCGTTGTTGTCGTGGACTTAGATAGACGTACGACAGTGCTAGAGTTATCCACATAGATTATGTATACGTCCAGATCCAGATCCAGGTCCAGGTCCAGATCCGGATGGACTTAAAAGTAGTCCACCGAGCCAACCAAACCGAGCATAATTTTATGGTATAGGGAATCAAAGCCTGTACCTTTGGGACTGACACCGGTAGTCCTACCACTAGGCCACAGTGGTACGTGTCTCAGGTAGGTCATGTACCAGTTATAGAGCGCGTGTGAACCGGGTCTTTATACTCTTGTTCTACAAGTACGGTGTCTTGGGCATATACTATTGATTGTGTAGGTACTGGCATTTTAAGCATTGAGTGGGCCAGAGTGTAGTGTTTAGGTAAACTTTAATTAACAAGACTGTTTAATGGTAGTTAACACAAGTTTACAATACAGATTCACAATAAAACTATCTTGCGTACATACAATTTAGTTATTGTTACCCAAATAGATATAGATTAGATTTACTAGCTTTTATTAGCTTTATGGTACCTACATGCTGTGGCTTCCTTTAAGTAAGATTTGTGTTCAGCTATAAGTTTTGATTGTTATTTTTTCTTTTTTAATGTATTGATACAAGTTTTGTTGGAAGTCCCTATTAAAATAAATAAATAAATAAATACTTACAGATAACATAAAGAAAGAATAGAAACGGAAGTGGGACCCAACAGGGTGCCTTGTGCTAGACTCATTCGCCATTCGATCGCGTTAACGAAAACGAGAATTTGTCTGGCAGTATTTTAACTCTTCTCGTTTATCGCCAGGAGGCGCTGCTTCAATGCCATGCTAATTTTCGTTTTCGTAAACGTAATCGAATGATTACGGATAAAAAAATTAAAAAAAAAAACAAAACAAAATAAAAACATCAAAAAAAAAGTAAACAAAACTCACACTAGGCACTCAGAATAGTATATATGTAGAAATTTATTCAATATATGAAATCAAGCGTTTATATTCGCTTATATTCGCGTTTATATTCGCGAAAGCAGTGATTACTATGATAAAGCGTATTGTATGCCAGGGACAGTAATTAATCGGCAAAAGATCGAATATACTAAACGGACCTTCTTAGAGCCATTCGAAAAGGCTCCGATTTATCTCTATCAACTAGAACTGACACATCCGATATCTACAAATCTACATATACAATGAGAGATGAACACCAACTTACTTCTTAAAGTGTTACTGTAAAATAGTCTCTAACCCCTTACAAAAGAGTTCAAGGAAGTAGCAAATACTATTTGTATAGAGTGGAAGCGACACGCGCGAACGTCAATATTAGCACAACAAAGAGAAGAGGCGAAGTAAACGACGCAGTAGGAATCAACCTACGCAAGTATAATACGATCTCAGTTAGTTGGTGCCTCTAAATTTCAACCGTATTCGTTAGTAGTTTAGAGCTTATTTTGACTTTAAGGCTGCTAGTGACTGTTTCAGATGTTATTAACGGTTTTGCGTATGATTTTCTCGGTTGCACTATGATGTTTTCTCCTATTTGTGGTAAGGCTGCTTAATTTGATTTTTACCCAGCTCTTTATTTAGAATAGAGATATTATCAGTGTTGGCACTGTAGAATATAGGTGTAAGTACCTAATTAAGATTATTTACATATTTACTTCGTGGTTTTTGATGTGTATAACATGTTTCCGCTCGCTTCTATATATACAATTTGTGGGAGCGATTTCGTAGAAAAGGGACGGAAGTAGGGTCGTAACAGTGTGATCCGGAACAGTGAGATCGGCTCGCCTTCTATATATACAATAATTGTGAGAGTGATTTCGTAGAAATGTAATCGTAACAGTGTGATACTGCCGCACAATTTATGAGCGCAGTAAGTACAACTTATTGTGTTTGTGATTGTAACATTTGAGGTGCTGACATTACGATTTATTTTCTCGAAACTTGCGCAACAGGATAGGACACAGTGTGACATATCTTCTAATGAGTATTTACTGCATTCTCTTTATGATTTGTAAAAAAATATACGTCATTGTTAATTCTATATTCTATTTTATATTGTTATAGATTTCAACCATTTCGTGTGTAATAGACTTTTAAACTATATTAATAAATATTTACTAATGATATGTCTCAATAAAGTGCAGATCATTGATAATTTTCAGAATATAATGTTAAAATTGCTTAATACTAAAGTGAGATGTTAAATGTTACACATCATATGCGATGCGACTACTGTGGGGTCCGTTCATATTTTTTTTTGAGAGAGATTGCTGATTGCCTCAAACGGCATTTTCAGCTTCACCGGGCTTGTTTAGGGGCGGCCAGAAACTTAAAGGGTTCCTCAAGCCGTGTGAAACGAATCACCTTCAGAGGTTTTCTAGAGGGAACGGCATCACGCACTAGTGCGTGTCCCCGTGCCCTACTAGATTCTCCCGAAGGGTTCGGATCGGATCGGGGTCGGGGACTTCGTGGTCAGTATCAGGTTGAAACAGCTCAAGCCTTTGCACATGAAATATAGATAAGGCACATCGGAGAGATTGGGCCATATCCAAACTCGCTATTGGCTCAATACGTGTTGGTTGGTATTACCGACACACGCCTGCATCAGACAACCACAAACTGTCCAATTTCCTCAATAGACTTTGAACTTTATCGATATGACAGAAGGTTGAATATTTATTGAAGAAATTTGGCAGATTTGGATAGGTTTATGTGCAGACGTCTGTACATTGTGCTTAGAGTGCTTTTCAAAGTTTTGATGAACTCAAGATATGTTATTTTTAGCAGGTCATCCATCCCATTGCATACCTTAGGTTATGATCCAGTATTTATTTATTTATTTATAATTAGGTACACAAAACAAATTACAGTCATAATTTTATGAAGACATATTATAGCACACGATAAACAACAGGACTACAATTCTTAACCTTGTGTTCACAATAAATTTAGTAGTTTATTTTGACAATTGGTGGGATAAAAATTAAAGTTTGCATTAAGATAATTCAACAAAAAAACAAAATAATAATTAAAATATAAATTCTATAAAATAACTGGGTAATTAAAATCAAATACTGGATAATAATAATAATAGTGTCCTTTTATGATGGGGCACTTTCCAATATTTTGACGCTATAAGGGACAAAAGAGCTGGACACTTGCTGAGTTTCTTGCCGGTTCTTCTCAGTACAAGATCTCCCGCCCAAAGTAGATAGACTTACGAACCGATGGCATAAAATGACGTTCATTAGAGCTATTTGTAGCCTAAACTGATTAAATGATTTTGAATTATGTTTTTTTTTTAATTTTGAATATTATAATAAATAATTTTATTTTCTCTAACAATTTTTTGCCTTATCTATACGGTTGATTGGAGCCTCCATTTAAGCAAACGTAGCCGGTGTTTGGAGACTCCGCTTTTCCCTTAAAAATAAGTACTAGCAAAAAGCTGTAGGTATGGTACCAACATAGATTTTAACATTAAACTTTTATAATTTTAAACCAAAAACTAAAAAGCAAGGCTATACATAACACTTCAGCTTCACTAGCTCTTCTATATGGATAGAAGAGTGTGTGACAGACAGACGCATATGCTAAGTTCTTCGATCAATTATGTAGTAGATTCCCGAGCGCTTAAGTTAAAAATTAAGTTTGTGGCGATGATAGTAAGTATTAAGTACAAATATTTTGCAACCAAATTTAATCTTTATTTTTAAGACTTAAGGTTCATAGTAAGCTGAAGTTGTTATTGCTATCAAATGTTTTTGAAGGCTAAGTTCTACGATACCTACCCTAGAAACAGTGTGCATGTGTGACATGTGGCATCACGAGCTTTAACATGTAAACAATATAACTCCTAATGTAATGGAAGAGTCAAAAATAGTCAAAAGTCATGTTAGTGCTCGTCACTGTACGTAGCTTTAAGTTGCTAATGTCAATGTTGCATTGCACACAGGACTTCTTGGCGGGAAAGTAAAGAGTCATGACGGGGCGCGGCGGTTTTGTTATAATTTCTAAAGTTTGTGCTAAGTTGAACATTAATGTGAAATAATGGTGGATTATTAACCGTTATGTGTTCGTAAACGTGCTTAGGTATGGCAAATGAAACAAAACAGTGCAACGTCACTTTTCAAATTCTCTCAAGAAGCTCGCGTGAGGACTTAGTAAAGCCCCACATCTTTACTGAGATACTCAAGGAGTTGTATTTTTACAACTCATTACTTTTATCATTTATCATCATCAATAATCATCTTAATATATTATTTAAGAATATATATTTTTTTAATAATTATTAAGAAAATTACTTTGACACTGGTCAAAAGTGCTAGACGCACGAAGCCATCAACTAAAGAAAAAAAAATGTTGCACAGTTTTGCAATTGACAGTCGACACATGCATAGTCTATGGTCGACACCCTTCCGTTCGTCGTCTAGGCTCTGGCGACTGGCGCAAAATCAATCGCTCACATTATATTATATTGTGGTCCCGACGACCCGGCGCACCCAACTCGGCAATTTTTCACCGTCACGCTAGATTTCCGAACGTGCCGCAAGATGGCCGCGGCGGCGCCTATTTCGAGTGTTCCGCGTAATGCTTGTGTCTCACCCGTGTCTCTCGCCCCGTAGTGATGGGGCAAGGCGGATTCATAGCTTGTAAAACTGGAAACGATTTTCGAATCTCACCGGTGATCTCTAAATTAAAAGTGACATGAAATATATAATTAGAAAAAAGACAAAGAGTTGAAAAGCGGAATTGTCTTTTTTAAATTGTAGTTTGTTCTCAACAATATTTGCGTAAAATTATATGTAAATAATCATGAAGTAGGTAGGTATATAGTTTTTTGCATTATTTGATTATTAAGTTTACATACCTACCTACCGTTCAGGACACTTTGGTGTCGAAAATAAGTTACCAGTGACTTTGAATAAGAGAAAAGGAGGACTCGTAATTGGTATCATAGCGTGAGAATTAGTCACCGATTCAAAAATCCCCCCCTTCTAACTATGTCTGACCACCAAAAGCGATTAATCATAAAAGCAGACACCACAGCACTGTTTAATTACTTATATGAAAACGTTTTAGGTTTTTTTTATATATTACCAATAAAAAAATACATTAAAACATACCTTCACAACTGGGGGGTAACCATGAGCTTTTATAGCAGTATTATTGCAAAAGTGGAAAAGAGACGCGAGTATATTAGCCGCTACACGCGTCTCGTTTTCACAACTGCAATAATACTGCTTTAAGAGCTCGTGCTTACCCCCCAGAACACATTACAAATCAAGATTTAATTATGTGCTAAAACTTCCCGTCCTATTTTTGTTTTTATAAAAAGTTGTTTAGGTTTGAATTTTTAACGTTATGATGACACTCAAGAAGCCTGATAGCACCAACTTCGTTTCAGTTCTTTAAAGGAAGTAAGAGCAATCAGCATTGACCTTTTAACAATGTAAAGTAGCGACCTGTTGTTCAAATTAAACTTTATTTACATATCTACTACCTATATTACCTAAACACTTAACACAAAAAGCATTTTGGGTGTTCATTAAAAAACGAAAATTACTTAGTACAATTTCATTTCAATTTCATTTAATTTCATTTAATTGCATTTAATTTCTTTCATTTCATTTAATTTCTTTTAATTTTTTTTTTAAATTACTTTTCTTTTAATTTCATTAATTTTTTTTTTTTTTTTAATTTTATTTCATTTTAGTTAAATCGAAACCATCTCGACTGCACTCCTGTCCCAACACTACAAACAGCGTCGCGTCGTGATGCGAGCAAAACGTGATAGACACACAGATGTAGATACGCGTGGAGATTTATCGCGGGAATGTTTCTGGGAAGGCGAACTTACTATTTTAAATGCAATACTTGTGTACACGACTTTACTGTAAATACGTGGCCCGGGTTTGTTCACTTTTTGTCTAGCCAGCGTCTATAAATGAGCAGGCGTAAGAAATAAAGCTTTGTGCATGGCGTAGACTACGTTTTTTTAACACTTTGCTTTATAATGAGACGGCTTTGTTTTATTGGTTTTTTTTATAATGCAACTAACAGCACATTGTTGTCAGATGTTTCTGACAGTTGCATTTGATATTTAACTAACTTATTACTTAATAAGTTAGTTAACCCGTCATAAGTTTCCAGACCAGCGATTATCTATATTAACAATAATAATTCTCAGTTGATTCTTTTCAGTTTTGCACGGTGCATGGTGATTGATTGATAGATATGATTTTGCTTAAATTAATGGCGCCCAACTTGGTACCCATTTTTGCCGCAAAGCAGCATTGTTTTTTCATATAGCTGTGTACGGATTAGGGTACTAAGTAGATCTAGTGAGGAGCTCGATGGCACAGTGGTTAACGGGCTCGGTCTGCGATTGCTGAAGTTAAGCAACTTTTGCAAAGGCCGGTCATCGGATGGGTGACCAAAGTGGTACTGTGATACGAGATCCAGTGAAATTACATAAGAACTGAAGCTAAAGGGTTGGCATCGCGCTCGTGTCGCGCTTGATGGTGTAAACAATTATGGACTCAAGTTGTATTCGTTTGCCGGCTCTGTAACATAATAAAAAAATAAGGAACAAAGCCAAAGTATTAAAATAAAGCCATATAGATAGTTATATCAATAAGATAAGATAAGAAAATCATTTATTTGCCAAAAAACATGGTAATTTACAGTAAATATAATTCGGAAGAAGTGTTTAATATTTTTAAGCTTTGGAGAAATGTTATTGTTTTCAACAAATGCGTACCTAAATGTATGAGAAACTCATGCTTATATTTATTTCAACTAGACGACAAAAAAATAGAAAAGCGGCAATGTCAGCTTATGATACAAACTTCAAGCTCTCCACACAAACAAAAAAAAAGCTACCTATATAAAAAGTCAATTTTTCTTTTTATTGCGTCTGGTGTACTTGTCTTATCTCTGCAGCCGCAAACCAGTAATCAACACCTCACCATTGCCAGTAAGGAGCTTCCACCAATCAAGATCGAGTTATGCGACCCCTTACACCCGAGGCGTGAAACCCGACACCTTCACTTGTTTCATTACCAAATTGACATAACATCTGCCACACTCGCAAGCCATACTACACAGTCTAACATAACACGCTACGGTTGAAAATCCTACAGCAGGTTAGGTGTGAAAATTGACGCCTCTACTCGGCACACAAGGCAGATGACAGAGCAACGTGAACAAACCGTAATATGTACTTTTTAAAGTCCATATTCGCATAATACGCTCGAAGCTTTTATTATACGAAAGCTCTGTTTCAGTGCAAACGATATTAAACATTATTAGTGGGGAGGTCGGTTGGTTTTCGGTTGGGCAATAGAGGTGTTAAATTTAACACCTAGATAATGTTATTTGTGTAACTGCGTCACGTTGCTATTGGTTGAGCTTATCGATATTTATGTATCCCGGGTTGAATTTTAATAGGTGGACGCTTCTTCTATTCTTGTAGCCATACCTAGAGTAGAAATAAAATTTCCACATATAAAATAAAAACAATGCTTTGTAGAATTAATTTGGTAAAAAAACAAATATTTTTTTTTTGTTTTTATATTGTAAGCTAAGGAGAATACCCAAAAACGCCCAAGCTCCGGCGCAAAAGAAAAATATCTCATAATTTTGTTTATTTTACTAGTAAAGAAAGGTAACACACTAAAATCTCAACATATCTGAGTCTCCTAGTGTATTTTCGATAAAAAATTTAATCCAAAATTAAGACTTTTATTTCTTATTTTTTTTAGATAAATAGGTAAGTAGCTATTTATCTAAAAAAAATAAGAAATAAAAGTCTTAATTTTGGACTCAAAAAATTGGTCATTTACTTGTCTTGAATTTACCGAAATTTAAATTAGTGAAGTACCTACCTACCTAACAAATAGGTATAAGAATAAACACATTGTCACGTAATACTCATTGATCAAACTCATTAACTCAACAATATTAAAAAAAGTGGTAACTAAGTAGATAAAAAACATAAAATAAACATTTATTTATTTGTTCAAGTATACAGCGAAGTTTGTTTACATATTTTAATGACTTATGTTAAATTAAATAATTAAAAAAGATACGAATAAAGTCTTAAATAAGCAATTCACACGGCGGATATATCTCGTTCAGACTAATCCATATAAGTAACCTTATCTGATGGAAACGTGGGATATCTCCACATATCTACTTGGTTGAACATGATAGCTACAACCTAATACCTAATAAAGACAAGAAACAAAAAAAACAACACGATCGTTTCAAACTCCGAACGCACAACACTTTTTCTTTTTTGCCGCCGCCGAGCTGTCAGATTCACGCGCCAATGGATAATTTAGTTTTTTAATTTCCATCATTCGAGGTCGAATCTAATGTTTCCAGCCAGTTATCGCGTTACACTATTTGTCAGCCTTGTAAAGCGGTCACGTCGACGCGGGCTATCACTGTCGCTCGACATCAGTTTTTATTAACTTTTTTGTTCCAAGGAGGTTATGCATACAACCTTTTTTGTCACGATTAGTCGCTATCGCTTACTTGTTGCAGTCTCATCTTGATACAACGCTATGTTTAGAATAACTCACCGTTCTCAGTCTTAGGAGAGTAAGTTAAAAAATATTTAAAAACGTTTAAGTTTAATTATAAACACCCCCTTTTTAAGTAGAGGGTGATGCAAATTGGTTACTCAAGTATTTTTTAAGCAAACTCTTTGCCAAATTTCAATAAAGTAATTGAGAAAAAAAATGGAGGAGGAGTGAAATTATAAAGGTTCCGCTTTATTCGCTTGTAGGTATATTTACTTACTTTCTACTAGTCTCTACTGTATTTCAACCATTGCGTGGCAATAACAAAAATATTTTTCTTTAGTCCCTACAACAGATGCAGTTCAGCACATAAATCTAATTTGGTTTGCTCATAAAATTTCTACCTACCTACTTCAAGATCTACGAATAGATATTTGACAAACATTAATGAAATTAATTATGTTTCTTTTACTCTACTTTATTTTTTGTTATATGAATATGTACTTACCTACCTAACTGTTATAACCTTATTTTTTGAATTAATAAAAACAGCAAGAAAGGGGATTATACTGTATTTTAAGAATAATAATACAAACGCATTTGAAATAAAAATAGATTTTTTAAGAAAATTCTTTATTTGTTATATTCAGTATTAAGAATCTAAAGCCTGTGATTTTTAAAAAGTTTACTTTTATCATTTTAAAAATCCAAAACCATTAAGAGCGTTTACGCCGCCCACCAACGCCGCCAATGAAAAAAAAAACATATCAAGAAATTAGAGATAGAAAAATATAAGTAAAATATAAGTACCTACCCTTTTTTATCTGAGATACTTCCTTTATTTTTTTTCTTCAATAGGTAGGTACGCCAAGTAAAACTCATTTATACCTAGTATATTTATATTTTATCTTTTAGATGGAACATCCATCCTTAGCAAGATTATAGTTGTGATATGATTTGTCCAAGTTTATGCCTGATCTAAGATTTGTTGATTTTAAGTAAAATTTTATTAAAGGCTGCCCCATGTAAATATAAATGATTTTCTCCAAAAACTCTTTTTATTTCGAACGCGTTTTCTTCCAACTGTACTAGGATTTGATCTAAACAATAGATCTTATATGCATATCGATGGTGGGCCCTGTTGCCTGAATAAAAATATTGGGAACAATTTTCCTTTTTGTGTATTGTTTTACGGCTCCGTATGAAAATTACTAATGAAATTATGAAACTAGACAGACAAGAAGTGTCTAAATCGAACGAATAGGCTTGATGGATTTCATACGGAGCTGTAAAACAATACACAAAAAAAAGTTAATAGAAATTGTTTAGGAATGACTAACTATGACGTCATTATTGTGTTCAGTCAATTGAGTGTTTATTAAAAGCTTTTTAGGTAACTAAAATTCATGCTAAGGTCAAAATAAAATATAGGTTACTGTTTTAAGGAACTGTTACGTGATTTAATTTACGAGTATACGTTTAATGTTCTGGAATTAATTATTGTTTTGTCAACTTATAATCTTATCTTATTTTATCTTATCTATTAAAATAAATCAATCAAGTATCTACCTAGCTAACTTGACAAAATAATCATTGACGGCACATCACGATACCTTTCACTGCGAAATACTCAACAGAACAATTGCAGACGAGACGAATAATGGCGTCGACGGTTCACTTCAAAAGTGAACTAACAATAGCCGTACAATAATTAGCCGGTTCACGCTTGCCCGGACACCGTGTAAGGATGGTGTCTAATTAGCAGGTATGGAGCTATCACACATGAACTAACTTACCTGTACCAGTCAACAGCAAAAGTAAATGATGGTTACTAGATTTCAAAATATCCTATTAATATTATAAACGCGAAAGTTTGTTTGGATGTTTGTTACTCTTTCACGTAAAAACTACTTAATGGATTTGGATAAAATTCGGCATACAGATAGTTTATAACCGGGAATAACACATAGAATACTTTTTATCCCGATATTTCCACGGGAACGGGAACCACGCGGGTGAAACCGGGAACCACGCGGGTGAAACCGCGAGCGGCCACTAGTTTTTTACATAACTACAGTCAAAGTCTGCAGGTACTAGTAGACACTCGAAGGTTTTTCGATATGCGTATATATTTTGAAACTTGACCAATCATCAGTTACTTTTGCTGTTGACTGTACGGTTGGCTACGTGTTGGCTGTGTGTACAAGATAAGGTTGCAGAATGTAAGCTCCTCGCATTCGCAACAGACCGAGCGCAGGGTGCCTAGTGCGAGTTACATTCGCCATTCGGTCACGTTACCGAAAACAAGAATTTGTATTATGGTAAAAATTTAACTCTTTTCGTAGGTATAGGTACAACGTGTAACAAGACTTCTTGGCGGGAAAGTGAAGAGTCATGTCTGCGGTTTTGTTTTATTTTCTAAAATTTGTGTTATGTCGAATATTAATGTGAAATAATGGTGGATTATTAACCGTTAAGTGTTCGTAAGTACGCATGAGTGTTGGCAACTGAAACAAAACAGTGCAACTTCACTTTTCAATTTCTCTCAAGAAGTCTGCCCGAGGACTTAGTAAAGCCCCACATCTTTACTGAGATACTCGAGGGGTTGGAGGGTATATAATTTCTCACTTCTCATTTCTATTATCATTAATCATCCATCATCTATACAAGAAGGAAATATTGTTTATTTATATATTACTTGTAAGAAAAATTACTTTGACACTGGCTAAATGTGCTAATCGCACGAAGCCATCAACTAAAGAAGAAAAAAAAAGTGTTACAAAAAGGTGTGGTTAAATTGAAAAGATCCAAAGTATATCCCATCTAGAACTTGTATGATTTGTTATTAATACATAATTATTAACTTTAATTTGTTAGGCGATGGTTAATGAAATATTTATATTTGTCAAGTGATGCGCGTCAGGCATCCGCAAGCAGCATTGATCATAAATATTAGTACACAGTTACTAAATGACTAGGGCTGCCTGTGACTTGTTTATTTTGATGTGACGTCACAAATTAATAATACCTGTGTGGTGCCGGGGATAAAGAATTACACCACCCCATCTCTTCCCGTGGGTGTCGTAAAAGCCGACTAAGGGACCATTCCAGAGGATTGGCAGCAGCATCTCTCTGAGGTTACCCTCAACCTAACCCGCCTGCCAAGCGTGGCGATTACGGCAAATACCCCCCATGATTATTTGGGGGAGGCCTTTGTCCAGCAGTGGACGTCTTTTGGCTGAGATGAAATTAATAGTAGATATTAAATTAAAAATGGCATAACAAATTAAAGTTAATAGTTATGTCTTAGTATACAAGATCTAGATCGGATACACTTTGGATCTTTTCATTTTGACCACACCTGTCTGATACACGTTGTATATGTCGTCGATACGCTGAATTAATGCTATACAAATTCTCGTATTTGTAAAATGTAATCGAATGAATATACGGATAGTGAAATGTTTATATAATTTTTAACGCAAATTTTGTTGCGAACAAATCACAAAAACACAAATGTTGAAAAATTTTGTTTTTTTGTTTTTATATGGATAGTAAACAAAACTCGCTCTAGGCACCAAGTTGTTGCGAGATGATTTTTTTTTTTTTTAGTTGATGGCTTCGTGCAATTAGCACATTTAGCCAGTGTCAAAGTAATTTTTCTTACAAGTAATACATAAATAAACAATATTTCCATAAATGATGATGATGAATGATATTAGAACCCCTCGAGTATCTCAGTAAAGATGTGGGGCTTTACTAAGTCCTCACGCGAGCTTCTTGAGAGAATTTGAAAAGTAACGTTGCACTGTTTTGTTTCATTTGCCAACACTTATGCACACTCACGAACACTTAATGGTTAATAAACCACCATTATTTCACATTAAAATTCGACATAACACAAATTTTAGAAAATAAAACAAAACCGCAGACATGACGCTTCACTTTCCCGCCAAAAAGTCCTGTTGCGAGATTCCGTGTCCGTGACAGGTAATCTAGATGTGTGTTGCTCGAGCGTCACCCGCCCAATCCTCAAAATGCCACTACACATTCACATAAACACTAAACATACACACAGCCTTAGATAAATGATTGGTCTCGCGCGCTCGACTAGATACCGCCGGCGTACTTGTTAAATGCGGAAAAAAATACTACGCCGAAGTCGGCGTACCCGAGTCAATCGCCTGCTGTCAGTCGCGTTGCAAACTGTGTGTGAGGTGCGCGTACCGAATGTTTTGTTAAATTTTGGTCATAAACCGAAGTAAAATGCCAGTTTGCGTAATTAAATTGTGTAAAAATAATACTACAAGAAATAAGAAGGACGCCGTTCTTACACACACTACAATATTGAGTTGCCGCATTCACCGCATTCATAGCGCGGTATTTATCTATAAGCGCGGGAGACCAATAACTTATCTAAGCACACAGTATAGGCCCAAGACACCGCACTCGTAGAACAAGGATACGACTACCCGGTTCACACACGCTCTATACCAGGTGCAGACAGGAGCTTCTCTCCACCCCCACGACCCGGTCAACCCGAGCCAATCCGCTTCCGATCCAAACCAGGAGAATCTAGGAGTGCACCAGTGCGTGATGCCATTCCCTCTAGGAACCCTTTAAGTTTCTCGCTGCCTCATAAAAAGTCCGGTGACGATGAAAATGCTGTTTGAGGCAATCTCTCTCAAAAAAAAATGAATGAGCCTTACAGTAGTCGCATGATATGTAACATTTGACATCTCGACTTAGTAATAAGCAATTTTAACATTATATTCTGAAAATTGACAATGATCTGCACCTTATTGTGACATATCATCAGTAAATATTTATTAATATAGTTTAAAACTCTAGTACTGCACAGAGAATGGCAAGGAATGGGCAGTCGCGCTGAATATACAGCTCATAGTTCCGATCAGATCCGAACCCTTCGGAGAATCTAGTAGGGCACGGGGACACGCATTTTTAAGTGTGTGATGCTGTTCCCTCTAGAAAACCTCCGAAGGTGATTCGTTTCACACGGCTTGAGGGTACCCTTTACGTTCCTCGCCGCCCCCAAAAAAGCCCGGTGACGCTGAAAATGCCGTTTGAGGCAATCAGCAATCTCTCTCAAAAAAAAGCTCATAATTTTAAATAACCCCCCGTCTGCCATAAGAACGAACTAAAGCGGCTCTTGGAGCAGGCGATGGGACAAGGAGAGGTGCTGCTAGCTGTCTCACTAGACATAAAGAATGCGTTTGGCAGCCTCCCCTACGCCACGATAGAAGAAGCTATGCGCTTCTACTTCTCGTAAGAGTAAACTAAGGGGCAAGCGTTCCAAGATACTCGCACACCAGGCGATCGGTTAGCAACCCGTCACTGGTGTTATCCATTCCACCCCGTCGTCACCCTACTGAGGAGCTCGATGGCGTATGACGCGCCCGGTCTGCGAGTGCTGAGGTTAAGCAACTTTCGCAAAGGCCGGTCATCGGATGGGTGACCAAAACATTATCATCTCGAGCTCCTCCGTGTTTCGAAAGACACGTAAAGCCGTTGGTCCCGGCTGCATTAGCAGTCGTTAACAACCACCAATCCGCACTGGCCCGCGTGGTGGTTTATGGCCCGTTCTCCCTATCCATCCATAGGGAAGGCTCGTGCCCCAGCAGTGGGGTCATAAAATGAGCTGATGATGACGCCTTACTTTGATTATGCTAATGTGGCGTTTGAAGTGCCTATCGGCTAGTTTACTCAAAATTGGTGAAGTTGATGCTCTGTCTATGTCTACCTCCTCTCCTCCTTCTCCTTTTGGGAGAAGGCGTGAGATAATGTATGTATGTAAGTATGTAGTTTTAGATATGAAAGAAAATACGCCACGTGCAACGCCAATGCAGCCGCAAATAGTTGTGTGGGACTTTCCTCTCGTCTCACCACGCCCTATCCAGTCCCGAAAATCTCAGGCGGGGTGGGAAGGGAGGCATGCCCACTAAAAACTTCAACACAGCTCTTTTTACCACCAGGGTGATCCAGGACCACTAGCACGAATCACCGGAGTTTACCCTGGGAGGAAGCTACCCTCGCTAGAAGCGACCCTCCTACCAGAAGAAGGATATTTTTTTTTAACTATTTGTCCCCCGACGTGGGTCAATGTCGGAGATGTTAGGTACCTATTATGTCGTTCTACTTTGACCGGCCTATGCTATTAGTGGCTTTACGCCTACATTTCCTTGGCACTTTGTGCCTGGATAGAGACTGGATTTCTATCATAATATAATTTTGACCATTTTTATATGACTTATTTTCCTTTTCTACTTTAGTTCCTAGTATTAATCATTATACGGGTGAAGTCCAAGTTAGTTCAATATTGTACAGATCCTAATTTTAGTTCGCAGTTCGTATGTCGTCTTGGATCTTCAAGTTTTATAGTATTTTGGTATCACATTTTGCCGGTCTAAACCCAACAACAATTCACCGTGTATAGCGGAGGAATGCGCGCGTACGTACACAAAAAAGGCCGTGTTAATATGATGTTGTGCGCCGGAGAGGCTCGCGTATAAATAATGGAGTATGGCCGGCAGAACGCGCCGCTCGCTGTGGCCTAGGCGCCGCGGTCGGCACAGCGCGCCCGTGGAGTCGTTACACACATTTATTTTTATTTATTTTTGCTAGTTTCAGTCTTTTATGGCTTGATTTCAATGATGCGATGCATTTGCCCAAAAGTGGGACAGTCACAGGCTATATACTTAAGAGAGCGCAATTATTGTAGTCAAAATTATATTCAACAGATTTAATTTTGAATTTAATTTTGTATTTCAACTAAAATAACCAAAAAATAAGTAAAGTTATTATTTCTTTTGTAAAAAAAGGTCACCCTAACCGTCGGCGGAGTTAACTCTGATATCCGATCGCCAGGGTCGAAACGATAAGTTTCGTCAATAATACAATTATCAGGTAACTCAGCTCGCAGTCAAATCCACCAAAGAACGATAACATCAAATAAAAAATAAATAGAATGCAAATTAACACACAAAAGGTATCCACTCAACATTTGTCACGCAGATCTGAAACCTGCTTTAGGCATCAGTCTCTCACAGATAGGATATAATTTTGTCATCCACACCGCACAGATAAGTACCTTTTGTGATAAGAAAAATAAGTAACATTTTTATTTAATCTTCCGTGGAAACCTAAAGAACAGGACACCAAAAAACAACAAACCAGAGACAGACAGCTTGCAAACAAAACATAACTACTTTACCTACTATTATAATAAATACCACGATTCTGCAACCATATTGTATTTGATTTGATAGCTACTCCAAAGATTTCCTGTTCTTCGGCTTGGGTGGCGCCCGCCGCTATAAAATTCGGCCACTGACGCAGAATCCACGGATTCCAACTTAATATTAATTGACGATCGGCTAACCTCCCCATGTCCCTCTTACGGCTCCTACCCCCACTGCCCGTGACCGAATACTTTTAACGTTCCGAAGATATTAATTTAAAATTCCTCACATCATCGAGTTAGCAACGACGAAATTGTTGTCAAGATCTTTGGGTTTTTGTAATGTAGACTGGTATTTGAAATCAAGATGTGGATTGACTAAACACCACTTTTAAGGCTATTTCTATGGCTATGACAATTTCTTTGTAGCACCTGTAAAAGATGAAAGTCTATCAGCACTCGTTTTAGGTTTCCGTACCTCAAAAGGAAAAAACGGAACCCTTAGGTATAGGATCACTTTGTTGTCCGTCTGTCCGTCTGTCTGTCAAGACCCTTTATCTTAGGAACGCGTGAAGGTATCAAGTTGAAATTAAAATCATATAGGTACTCAGGTCTGCGGTCCCTTGAAGCTGTGAGAAAATCATACTTCTAAGTTTACGAAAAAAAAAATACGGCCGTTTATGTCGCAAAAAACGTATATTTTGACCCTCTCAAGGGAATCAAATTTTGTAGGGTACTTGCCGTCTACCTAGAAATATGAAGTTTGGCAAGTAATATCGTCTTACTAGTACAAGGAAAAGTCTGAAAACTATACATATTTAATTAAATCACAAAAAACAAGGTCTTTATGCAAGGTCCGGGGGGGTCCATATTTTGAAGTAAGTTAACCATGTCATGTGGAGTATCGTATGAAAGGGCTTCATTTGTATAAGCATAAACAGATTTTTAATGATTTTTATAGCTTTCGATTTATGACGAAGAATGAAAGTACCTTGAGAAATACCTACCTTGGAAACTAAATTTCGGGAAAAGTTCGAGACTCGATTCCAGAACTGTACCCATAAATTTGTACGGAACCTTCGGTGGGCGAGTCCGACTCGCATTTGTCCGGTTTTTTTTATTGTTAGGTACTATCATATTATGGGGTTCTTCAAACAAGGCGTAACGAGGCACCTTGTAGACCTAGGTTCTGGTGATGTTGAAAAGGCCATCTTTGGTCATCAGCAAAATCTATTATCAGCTCATATTTATGTCCTCACTGCTGGAGCACGAGCCTTCCCTATGGATGGATAGGGAGAACGGGCCATAAACCACCACGCGGGCCCAGTGCGGATTGGTGGTTGTTAACGACTGCCTTTTCACGTGCCTTTTGAAGCACGGAGGAGCTCGAGATGATACATTTTTGGTCACCCATCCGATGACCGGCCTTTGCGAAAGTTGCCCGACCGGGCGCGTTCACCACTGCGCCATCGAGCTCCTCGGGCCGGCCCATAAAGTATCACTATTGATAGTGTCTGTTGCTGCGTTGTGTTCAAGCTGCACCAGTTGTCTTCGCATCTTGACTCCATTTTCACTTAACATCAGGTGGAGTGCATTTATTTGCCGCGCTTAATAAAAAAAACTACCTACCTAGGCGATATAGTAAATTCCTTGATTCTCTTTTGTCTAACTAACACTGAACTGGTAAAAAACAATAATAAAACAATTTGTATTGGTTTAAATTTGGGATTTAACGTAAAATTAAAAGACAAATAACTATAACAGCTAATGAGGTCAGTGTTATTCGTTTTACAAATATTTAACTTCTACTCTTTTTGGTTTATTTAGTTAATTAAAAAAAAAAGCAAAACTGCAGTAGGTATTATGAACTCTTTTAAACGCTGATCAATTGTTGTACAGAACAATCAAGCAATATAGACAAAGGAGTTCATATTCTTCAGCCACATGACCAGGCGATACAGTTCACAAAGAAAAACAAGCCCGTTTGTCCCAAAGTCCGATAATAAGTGAATGAGAACCAGATATTATCAGCGAGTCGTCCTCTCATTATTTTCCGTTCATAACCACCAATAAGGCTATCAAAGAGAATAAATTATTATCTCGTGTCAATGGTACAAAAAACTTGTCCGAACCAGGACTATACAAAAGAAAAGACAAATAACTATAACAGCTAATGAGGTCAGTGTTATTCGTTTTACAAATATTTAACTTCTACTCTTTTTGGTTTATTTAGTTAATTAAAAAAAAAAGCAAAACTGCAGTAGGTATTATGAACTCTTTTAAACGCTGATCAATTGTTGTACAGAACAATCAAGCAATATAGACAAAGGAGTTCATATTCTTCAGCCACATGACCAGGCGATACAGTTCACAAAGAAAAACAAGCCCGTTTGTCCCAAAGTCCGATAATAAGTGAATGAGAACCAGATATTATCAGCGAGTCGTCCTCTCATTATTTTCCGTTCATAACCACCAATAAGGCTATCAAAGAGAATAAATTATTATCTCGTGTCAATGGTACAAAAAACTTGTCCGAACCAGGACTATACTCGGAGACAAGGTTGCCACGCTGCAAGCTACTTTCACGATAATTTATGACTTTTCAATTGGACTCCACAATTTTTAACAAGAAAGAAACGCCGTTTTTAACAAGCCTGCCACGCACAAAGGGCCGTTCGCCTTTAAATATTGTTTGATTTGTAATATCCCTACCGTTACTGATAAGGTGGTGATTCTAAAGTGCCCCACGGGAGCAGTGTCCGCCACAAAATTATAGTAAAATCGTATAATTAGGGTTGTGCCGGAGCAATTTTGCCGTCTTGCGGTCTCCACTTCCTTCCCTATTGTTCGATGTGTATTTCAAAAGTTTCGGTTCTACTTAGATGGGTAGGTAGTTAATTTGTTTTTTTTTTCTTTCTCGAAGCTGCTGTCAATTTGTAAGGGCAGGAAGGCGCATCGTGTATTAATCGATTCCGATGTTTTGACAGTTGCGGTTTTCGGACGCGATTTTTGACGTGTATTTTTTTTGTTTTTTTGAGATGGCTTTTTGGTCTATTCCCGCGATCGTCGACTTTTTTGGGAGAGCTAACTATAAAACATGCACGGATAAAAAAAATGCTTTCAACCCTTTTTTCTTCAAATCAGAGCACCCAACTTTAATTTATAAGTAAATGGAAATTATGAATGGAACCTTTAATGGAGTAAAACGATTGCTTCCGATTTCAATCCTTAAGTATTTAAAATACTGTACCATTTCAAAACCTATGTGTTTTTTATTATAAGCCCAAGGATACGACATTTATCGTCGCATATAAACTTTCATTGACGGGATGCCAGCAGAGCTAGGAAGCAGTTCTGTATTAAATTGTTGCTAATGACTAAAAACAGTTGCTGATCCCTATCTATATTAATACGTAAAGCAAAAACTTTGTTCCCCCTTTTCTACGAAAATTGCGCGGACGGAGAAGTATGAAATTTCGCACACTTATAGTTTATATAGAGAAAGTTATCCGAATGTTATTTTTTTTTTAAATTATGCATAAATATACCTACATTAAATCAATAAAACAAACATTACACACACGCACGCACACACACACACACGTAATATTTAAAAAAAATTCAAAAATGGAAGTGGAGCGGCCCAAATCTGTCAATGCCAATCAAAACTCACGTTCTATCTTTTTTTTTTTTATTGCTTAGGATACAATCCGTGCAGCCTTAATAAAATTACTGTCGAATTTCGACTACTGGGTGACCACTAGTATTTAATAATTGAAGAAAAAAAAGTCGATCAGCTGCTGATTTTAGTCTTTAGCAACAATACAGACCAGACCACCTGCCTCCTGTAGCGGCATCCAGTAAAAGTTCAATGACATTCTATGATATTTTTTCGCGACGAATGCTGATGCCACTACGAATGTACCTATTAGTAAAGCTTTTTTAAGTTTTAAATTAAATTAATTAAAAAATGTTTTTTGTTTTGTTTATATAATTTTTAACGCAAATTTTGCTGCGAACAAATTACAAAAACACAAATGTTGAAAAAATATCCACGAGCTGGATTTGGACCTGCACCCTTCTAACATAACAAGTCAGGTGCTCTCCCAATTGAGCTATCGTGGTTCTAACCAGCCCGCCCAGTAAGGGTGCAGGTTGAAGTCCTGCTCGTGGAATTGTTTTTTTAACATTTGTGTTTTTGTAAATTAATTAAGATTGTTTTATTTTATTTAACAAACCACATGTTTACAATGTTGTGGTGACGTTCCTGGTATGTATAATAATACCTGTATCTGGGCGTCACCGCTCTTCCAATTATATTAATACAATAATAGTTTTACTAATACATCATCGAAATCAAGTCATTACTAAAATTTATGAGCATTGGTTTAATCACCATGGTTAGTAACCCGAATTTGGCAAGCATCTAGCATGAACTAGCATGGACTAGCATGGACTAGCATGGACTAGCATGGACTAGCATGGCTTCACAAACTTGGGTTATTCGTCGAAAAACGTCACACACTGTCTGAACTAGAAATTAAACCTGTGTATAACGGGCCGTGCGCTTTGTGACTAGACACCAAGGTAACTTTGTGAAAGAAAATTAACTTTAAAAAATAAATAAAAATAAACTTTTAATTGAATATCGGATCAATTTAAAATGAACCTTATTTGGTGAGCAATTACTTAGATAATTAAGATAAGTTACCATTATTATGACTAATTAAGACTTCTTAAGTGGCGTGGTTTCCGATCAGCTGCTTTGAATAGAACAATAGAAGTACAGTCGGCGGCAGATCAACCTACCCAAATCTGTCAAATTTCTCCAATGAATATTGATCCTTATGTCCAAACGATAAAGTTCAAAATTGATTGTAGAAATTTGACAGTTTTGGGTAGGTTGATCTGCCGCCGTGTGTACAAATTTCATAGAATGGATTATGTATCGTCGTTACACCACAGTCATCGACACTTGAAGCGCGTGTTCGAGATCAGTTTTCGTCGCCAAAAGGTAATATAGAATTTAATTGAAATTTTACTATTTGAAAAAAAGACAAAGTATTGAAAAAAATCCACGAGCGAGATTCGAACCCGCACCCCATGACATGCCGGGTCAGGTGCACTACCAACTATGCTATCGTGCTCAACTAATAAATCTACCCATATATCTATTTATATCTATTTATCTTCTATAAGTATATAAATAAAAATGAATGTTGCTAAGCGCAAAACGCAAGAAAGGCTGAACGGTTTTTGATGAAACTTTGCACATAGACAGACCATGACCCGGACTAGGACATAGGATACTTTTTATCCCGGTAACAGGTTCCTGTGGGATAGTGTAGTCTTCGCGAACGAAGTCGCGGGCGACAACTAGTAAATCCTCCTAATATTATAAATGTGAAAGTTTGTATGTATGTATGTTAGTATATTCGTTGCTTCTTCACGCTGCAACGTATGGATGGATTTGGATGAAATTCGGCATACAGATAGTTTATAACCTGGATTAAAACTTAGGATACTTTTGATCCCGATATTCCCACGGGAACGGGAACCACGCGAGTGAAACCGCGAGCAGCCTCTAGTAATATGTATAGTAAATTAATCAACACTATCTACTCTTACTCTGTAAGCCAAGAGCCCTATTCACTGAAATTGAAATTTTACTGATGACATCTAGGAAGCATGATGATGCAGGGTCTGTATTGAATTGTCGCTAAAGTCACAAATCAGTAACTGACCCCTATTAATTTCTAGTGATTGAAGGCAAAAAGTGTCGATTACTGTGGTGCCTCTACCCTACATATAATTTGGAATAAAATTTTAATCAAAATAATAATACAGACATTCATCATTATCATCATCCCATAAACATCCCACAGATGGGCTCAGGCCTTCCCACATGAGAAGTTAGGCCAATAACCCACCTAGATGGCCCAATGCTGATTGGTGAGTTGCAATGACTTGCGACAACAACCGGAACTCCGGCCTCCGAAGCAAGGATGAGCAATTTACTTTAATTTGGTCACCCAGCCGGTGACAAGGCATTACGATAGCTGCTTAACATTCAAAATCGCAACTCGAATGCGCTGTATCATCGAGCTACATCGTAGACTTCATTTAAACTTCCTTAATTCATTGAAAATACACGTTCAAATCAACCCGTAATCCAACTGGCACACAGGAAACCATAAAAAACCACAAGCAAAAGATTTATGTACAACATTCAAGCACTTGCGGTTTGTCAAATCAACGGAGACATTGACAACAACGACGACAGACAAATTCACTTTTTACGTAACACAAAATGAATACAGCACTACCTCTATACTTATTACTTTTTTATTTATCGACACAGATTCTCGTAAAATTCACCATCTGCCGACACTCAATAGTCGTATTGTCACTTCGACAATAGCATTTCGAAATACAAACTTTTTTCACCGATTCGGTGTTCCAAAAAGTTCCGATCACATTTTCAACTTTATTCCGATGTGTCCATAGACTAGGGTGTTTCTTAGAATAGAACCTACGGCATATGTCACGGTGGGGATTATTCATATTTTAGGGCTTCACCGAGTGTGGGGCGGTATTGTATTATCCTGGATTGTGTTTCGGGCGGCGAAGGCAGTACTGAGTATCGTGTGTCTGGAGTTGTTGTTCTTTTCTTATGTAAATTGGCATTAGCGTTAAATGACTAAGGAGGTTTTTTTTCACAGGTATATTAGGTTGGGGAAAAAGTCTTTTCGCATTTGGTATGTATGAACTTGTAATTAAATCTCTTTGGCTATACTATTTGGATCTGGCTGGTTTTGGTATCATTAAAAGTTTAAATTTTAAAGAAGATAATTCCAAATTAAAATTAGGAAAATGTGTGATTTTCATTTGTTTTTCTTACTGTCAAGTTGAGTGAATCTAATGAAGAAATACGATACATTTTAAAATTTTACTACAAAAAAGGTAAAAATGCAACGCAAGCCGCGAAAAAAATTTGCGATGTTTATGGACCTAGTGTAGTGTCTGTAAGAGTAGCACAAATTTGATTTAAGCGTTTTCAACAGCGATGGTTACATTTTATGTATAAAAGGTGGTTATATTTTGGTCGTAAGTGGTCTTAATTTGGTCGTTGGAAAACTCATATCCTGCTCTTAATCCTAATAATCTATCACCTGCTTTTAAGTGCTAATAAAGTTAAGACAGCAAGTTTTAAACCACTTTTAATTAATTTAGCACTTATTTTTTGAAGCACATTTTGGACTAGGAAAAGAGACAGGACTTTTGATAATTTGTTTGTATGTTTACTATCGTATTTTGATAGGTATATCCAGGCGATACTCAATTATCAAGCGGCAACACTAGGCCAGGGCTGCGGGCAAGGAGATCTTCGGTTTTTCATGGGTACTTCAATATGAGGGAGACTCCTTTATTGACAGTGGTAAACTCGTCGGTTGAGTACCACCGCGCTCGGGGAGACGCGGATGGTTATGTGGGGATCTCCCCTCCAGCTCCCGCCTCCCTGCCCAGACCCGAGGGTCTCGACGGGAGGAGGGGAGTACCCACTAAAAACCACTGTACATCCCCTTCACGTGCCGCTAGGATGACTGCGATCACCGGTTTGGCAGTCACCAGTGTTCACCCCTAGCGGCGGCCCGCCAGGAGCACGGCCGAGGTCTTTGCTTTGTCAGGCAGCAAACGCGTTGGTCAACTGGATGCTCTGTCACGGGGCGTTGTGCTTTCTGGGTAGTGATAGTCATGTTTGCTTTGGAAAGAGTTTGCTAATGGCCTTAATCGGATTTTTCAGCGCCACCAGACATTCTTGGGGCGTCGAGAAACTAAAAGGTATCAGAAGCCGTGTGATTGAAACACCGTCAGAGGTTCTAGGGGGAATGGCATCACGCAAGCGTATTCCCCTTTTCCTACTAGATTCTCCGAGGGCTCATCGGATCGGTCACTACTCAGTACTGTAGAGTCCGAGGGAACTCTACTTAAAAAGGAAGGCGTAGACAAAAATAAACACTTGGAGCGTTTCAGCTTTATATTAATAAGATATTATTATACCTATTCAAATAGATGTTGTCGTAGCCACGGTTGACAAGCGAGTCTCTCTCTCTTGTTTTATCTTCTCCGCGTGTCTTCTCAAACTTCGATTCAAAGGCAGAACGCGATGGCTGCCAGTAGGCTCGCCCAACCAAGTAGTCCCGATCACTACAGTACTCACTATTGGTAAGTCGTGATACACCTCTATACTGTATCATAGAGCATGCTGGACTGGCTTTGTTTGTTGTTTTCTGATACTGAAGATAAGAAATTGAGGATTCGGTGCAATTACGTTTCCGTCTCCATCGTCGGTAACGATCAGGAGAAAAAAAATGTTAGTAGGAGTAAGGAGTATAAAATGTAACGTTTCGAAGACTAAAGTGACTATTTGCGTGGCCAGTAAGAATAGCGCGAGTGTGGTGTGGTCAGTGAGAAATCCTACTTAATATTATAAACGCAAAAGTTTGTAAGTATGGATGGATGTTTGTTATTCTTTCACGTAAAAACTACTGAATGGATTTGGATGAAATTCGGCATACAGATAACAACAACCCGCTTTACACTACTTTAAAGTTTATACTGACACCCCCTACCAACCTTCCGGTTACAAAGTAGGTGTCAGAATAACCTTGCGCAAGCACAAGGGACCATCTACGTCAGGTCATAACGCCAGATCAGAACACGCCGGTACGCATCCTTCATCCAGTACTTTTAAGACTAGTGTCTCAAGCTAGTCGCCCCGTGGACACGTATAGTCCACTACCTAATATCCAGATAGGTCACCGGAGCTGTAAACTCGCTCACTTCTCGTTACACTAAGAGCACAACTCGCAGTGTACCACTGCTTGGGCCGTCAGCTCTAAAGCCAACTACCAAATGTCCTCTTTGGTGTATAGCGGGTTGTTGTCGGCATACAGATAGTTTATAACCTGGATTAACACATAGGATAGTTTTTATCCCGATATTTCCACGGGAACAGGAACCACGCGGGTGAAACGCGAGCGGCCGCTAGTCTTATATATTTTCATTAGCACAACGAAGGCACGTCCGCCTTTCGCCACGCCAGCGCGTAAGAAAGAAAAAAGTAAAGGAAATCTACTTATTAGTTAGTAGGTATTACTTAGCATACAAAATATTGAGGAGAAGGAGCTCGATGGCATATTGGTTAACGCGCTCGGTTTGCAATTGCTGAAGTTAAGCAACTATCGCAAAAGCCTCAAAGGATGGGAGACCAAAAATTTTTCATCTAGAGCTCCTTGAGAAGCTCCTGCTTCGGAAGACACGTAAAGCTTCTCAACCAATCCGCACTGGGCCCGCGTGGTGGTTTATTGCCCGTTCACCCTATCCATCCATAGAGAAGGCTTGTACTCCAGCATATACACCCTGCTACACACTACTTTAAACTTTATACTGACACCCCCTACCAACCTTACGGTTATATAGTTAGGTATCGGACATCCTTGCGCAAGCACAAGGGACCATCTATCTACGTCAGGTCATAACGCCAGATCAGAACACGCCGGTACGCATCCTTCATCCGGTACTTTTAAGACTAGTGTCTCGAGCTTGTTGCCCCGTGGACACGTATAGTCCACTACCTAATATCCAGATAGGTTACCGGAGCTGTAAGCTCGCTCACTTCTCGTTGCACTAAGAGCACTCGTAGTTTCCACTGCTCGAGTCGTCAACTCTAAAGTCGACTACCAAATGTGCTTGTACTCCAGCAGTGGGGGACATAATTTTTTTAATGACAATTGTTTGAATATTTCTGTTGTACTGTTTTCCACTTTTGTTGTCTCTCAATATTTGCACCTACTTCTTGGCGGGAAAGTGAAGAGTCATGTCTGCGGTTTTGTATTATTTTCGAAAATTTGTGTTATGTCGAATATTAATGTGAAATAATGGTGGATTATTAACCGTTGAGAGTTCGTGAGTGTGCATGAGTGTTGGCAAATAAAATAAAACAGTGCAACGTCACTTTTCAAATTCTCTCAAGAAGTACGCCCGAGGACTTAGTAAAACCCCACATCTTTACTGAGATACTCGAGGGGTTGGGGGGTACCTATATCTTTTCTCACTTCTCATTTCTATTATCATTCATCATCATTACTGGAGGAAGAAGGAAATATTGTTTATTTATGTATTACTTGAAAGAAAATTACTTTGACACTGGCTAAATGTGCTAATCGCACGAAGCCATCAATTAAAGGAAAAAAAACTCGTTTTGGCAGTTGCTTAAAATTCATAAAAAAGTCATATTTTTATAATTCTTTAGAATTCTACACTGCATGCATTAATTAGTACATCGACTGTGAAGTCAGCAGCTGCATACGGATTGTTAATGTAAGTAATTGTCTCTTCATTCTTTACACAATCACAATAGACTGAGCATAATATGTGAGCAGAAGGGAATCTCATCGGATTTCATCAGAAATGGCTAAGTTTGTTAAAGGAATTTGATCTTTAAGTTACTATAGTTAGGGAATATGTAATTTTTGGCTTAATAATGTTTGTTCGAAACAACTGGCGTTCCGGTGCCCGGTGTTAGATAATTAGGGTAATTTGACACTCTTCGAGGAATAATGAATTACGTGAAGGTTACAATAGACTGTACTTTATATATGATACATATGGTTGAAAATGGGTTGAAGAAATTTGTCAGTTTTGGAAGGTTGATGTGCAGGCCTCTGTACTGTGTGTTCCTCGTAATATGGGGACACTTGAATATAACGAATTGTTTTATTCCGAATTTTGATATTCAGATTTTTTTCAAAACCCACTTCATAATTCCGATTAAATAAAATTACGATTTCATTACTTACATAATAGGATACGTAGTTTTTTATCATCGGAGTTTTGTTTTATCTACAGCTTTCGGTTAGGTTAGGTTAGACTTGTAAGCAAAAGCAGTGGAGGAGCGAGCAAAGCTATTTTTTACGTTTCGGGTTTTTGAAATTCGTAATAATAATACCTATTTGGAATAAGGTTTTTCGTACTTATGTAGTGCACCCAGGAATATGTTTTGGAAACATAGGTAACTCATATGCATGTGTACCTACAAGGAGAGCCATCAATTAGTTTTCAGTTTCAATTGAAACTTTTCTGTAACTATTGTCGCAACAGTAGGCCATCAGGTACCTACCTACTTAGGTCACGTCGGATAGCTAGAATAAAACAATTAAACCTAGGTTTTAGAAGGTTTGCCTGCTTGCACGATTAGTTTGTCTGATTAGCCGAATAAAGTTTTACACCAGTGTGTGTCAGAAAACATTTTTGTACCTAATTATTAGAAATAGGGGTCAGCAACTGGTTTGTGACTTTAGTGACTATTAAATACAGACCACCTTAAATAAAAATACTTTGACTTTGACTTACAAACATTTCTAACTCTACAATTATAGTACCTATTTGAAGAGTGGACTATAACTGTAACTGACCATCTTATCTTATTTTAGTGGAACTTGTGACACCTCATTCCCGCTCTCAGTATAGCACTTCGACCCATCGTGATCTTTTGTGCAACCCCATCCTTTCACTCTTCCTCTTCTGTAAAGATATATTATGGGGATACCTACTTGAGTGCGAAAGCCGAAATAAATAACAAGCAACAACTTGTTTAAGTTATTGTATTTACCTAAAGTTTAATAATTTATAACATCGCAGTAACAAGACGTCGATTGAACAAGGCTTCGCAGTATGATAGTTTCGCAGTAAAATCGTTCGCAATTCAGTTTTTCGATGTAACGTAACATCGCAGTTACAAGACGTCGATTTAACAAGGCGTCGATAGTATACTTAGAGATGTCGTTGAAAGGTTTTCGAAGAAACAAAATTCGATGAAACGGCTTTCGCACTCAAGTAGGTAGGTATGCCACCTTATGTGTATCTAAGTCCCTTTTAAAATTTTCTAGTATAGGCTTTTTCCGTAGGTAAGTTCTGTACTCGATGGCGCAGTGGTTCACGCGCCCGGTCTGCAATTACAAGGTTAAGCAACTTTTACAAAGGCCGGTCATCGGATGGGTCGCCAAAAATTTATCATCTCGAGCTCCTCTGTGCTTCAAAAGGCACGTTGGTTGGCAGCATTAGCAGTCGTTAACAACCACAAATCCGCACTGGGCCCGCGTCGTAGTATATGGCCGTCCTCCCTATCCATCCATAGGGAAGACCTCAGCAGTGGGGACATAAAATGAGCTTGTGATGAGGCATATTGCGGGTTGGTGGATTTCTGCGAATGCAAACATGCTGAAGCTAACCGCGAATATACATAGAAAGTAAAGTTATCTGCAACTTTATAGCGTTTGTCTCGATGTATGGCCGTAAAAATACTTACCAACGCAAAAGGTGAAAGATTTTGGTAGTTTTCCTTTAATTTTTCTGAATGGATTCGGTGTTTTTTATGTTAATTGATGACGTCATCTCTGTTTTGGTAACATTTGGAGCACTGGTCTTTGTTGTTTTTTATTCAAAATTAAACATAATAGCGGTCCGCCTTTAACTTCAAATAGGTAAAGGGTTGTTTTTTAGCTAATGTCTAAACCTTGCAAGGAACCAATTTATCAAGTTACAAGTTTGTAGCCTTAGTTTGTGAGATTTTGTGATCAGTCAAGTTTGTTATTAAGTCCTGATTTGATTTGGTTTTGTTTTAAATTTATTGCCCTCTCAGTCTCTAATTATTTATCTTGTCAACCATAAAATATATATTTTATACTAAACCCCAATATTAAGCATAAAAAGCAAAACGATTCATTTGTATTTGTAAAATAATTACTTAAATGAAATTTAAAATTTTATGCTTCCTATTAAGTTATGAAAATAAACAAGGTTTCTTATTGAAAAGGGTATTCTCATAAAAATATATAATAAAACCTATCCGCTGCTATTAAATAATGTAAATAATTAAACGACCGTTTGGGTTCTCACAAAAGAAGAAAAAATGTTCAATTATTACGTTGAAGTTAATAACTTGAATACAATCCAAACAGGCTGCACGCGGTAAGTATTACTAAAAGATTTATCATTGTATGCGATTAGCTTTAGATCGGTTTCGCAGAGCAAAAAGAAATGCCTACCTGACCATATCTGACGACACGACCTCCCTAATCCAAAAATCAATTTATAAATTTATGAAATCCGCACATGGAAATTTATTCTACCATCAAACGTAGATATAAAATAATAATCCACGATATTAATGATAACAATACGGCGTGTGCAGTGCCGCCGTGCCGGTGCGCAGATCTATAGATCATTTTAGCTCGATCCCTATTAGCGTAGATCCGCAGCGCCCCGCCCACTTCGAAGCCCACTGAGCAATAATTGGATGCGAAATTCAACGACGGAACGCCCATGCTATATCTGTCACGCTCGGGCTACGCGTTTTCGGTACACGCGTCTCTCTCGCACCAGCTCGTTGATTTTGTTCGTTTTGCGCTCGCGCAGTCGAGTCGCCGCACAAAGCGCGCGCAGGCTCCTTTCCTGAGAAAAATAGAATGCGTTTTATTTTTGCTTGTTTCCTCGCCATCGTCGTGTGCAATATTTGTATCGAATAGATTGTTTTTTATCCGCGTTTTAGATGTCTAATTTGAAAGTAAGGCATAGGCGGGCTTGGAACATGCCGAAACTCTTCGGTTACGACTCCTTTTTTTAATTGACCTGATGAAGTTGACAGTGTAGTGGAATTTTGAATCGGAACGGCAAATTCTTTGACGTTTTTTTTTGTGTTTCTGGTGGCGCCAAGTTGTTTTGTCGGCAAACAAGTTTTACGGAACATTTATAGTTTTGAGGATGTCTATGAACTCGTAAGGTGTTCACATCACCTATCTACCTACTACCTAATTACCTAGTGTAGAAACCACGGGCAATTCCGTTGCAGGAAAGAAAAAAAAATAACTACTTAGAAAGTTATTATTAGCTTACAATATTCTTTTCCGGATTGAAATTGTAGGTAAAGTTACCTTTATCAATAATGTTTATTCAAAATTAAAGATAAATAAAAGAAGAAGCTGGCGTTCTTTTTTCAAATAAAAATTCCAAGTGATACGAATTTATTCTCTTACACTTTAAGTTAATGCCACTCGTTGATAGATGGCGCTTATTCCTAAACGTTGCAACGTGCAATGCGTTGGGCGATTATTGTAATACGCATAGAAAATCAAATTGAGAATATATCAGAAGTTCATTTATTGACAAGATAAATTCTGTCATTGTTTTTAACTATAAAAAATCTATTATTGACAATAAATAATATTTTAATTACAATTTAACGCAGCATCAAACTCTACAATTTAGTTTACATATCATTCAGATAACGTTGATAGTAGTAGGTAGTAACAGTAGTAATGAGCCTTCCTATATATTATCCCATCGCTGGGCAAAGACCTTCCTCATTGAAATAAAGTTATCCCTACTATTAGATAGCATGCTTGCAAAATACGAAATAATCGACCTACCTAGAAAAATCAAAAGGTGCCATCTCGCACATCTGTGCGAGTTTAAAGTGTGCGAGTTGACGAATAACTCGACAAAATTTATCTCTCCAGGCTTTGCATTGAATGGTAATAATAATTGTATTATGAATTGGCTTGCAGGTACAGTCAACAGCAAAAGTAGATGATGTTTACTAGATTTCAAAATTAAGTTTCGATAGTGTAAGTCGGTATTTTCTATCTAACAACAGTCAAAGTCTGCAGGTACTAGTAGACACTCGAAGGTTTTTCGATATGCGTTTAAAAAGTTTTGATTTTCATACTGATTTCATACTTTGAAACTTACCGTCATCACTCATCATCAGTTACCTTTGCTGTTGACTGTACCTACCTATATTGTTATGTCTAAAAGTGTGCAATGTTTTATTTACGTAGATAATATTTGTATGTTTTGCAGTAACCGTTTAAACCTTATTATACCTAAATCAATCAATTCATAAACGCTATTTGAACTTTTTAAACTTGTCTTTTTAATTAAACTTTTTATTCAAAATTAGTAGGTAAGTATCAATTTAAAAAGAAATAAAAAACGAACTGTTATCAACGAATCTAACAGGCTGTTATAGGTATAATTTCGGACATCCTCTACACTCCCTATGACTACTGACCCGGCAAAAGGTTCGCAACATCTGGCTAAAACAATAAAGTGAAATAACGGCGGGTAAGTAGATCCGTATAACGTCGTGCGACCTTACAAATCTCCTATTTTATTTATTATTAACTAAAGACAGGCAACAGTACATCGCTTGCAGGTGACACAAAGAGCCATAGAACGCGCGATGCTAGGGATCTCACTTCGGGAACGAATAAGAAATGCCGTAATTCGCACGCATACAATACTACTTAAATGACGTAGAACGCGTAAGCATCCTGAAGTGGAGTCGGGCGGGACATTTCTGCAGACGTAACGACGGACGATGGTCGCACAAAGCCCTTACATGGCGACCAAGAACTGGACGTAGAAACGTAGGACGACAACCGGCTCGATGGAGAGACGATATCGATAGAGTCGCTGGAAAGAACTGATTTGGCTACCAGAGAGAGATGGCCTGCAAAGGGCCTATACTCCAGCATTGGGAGGCGATAGGCTGAAGAAGAAAATAGGCAAACGAGCAGGTGGGCTGAACCTCTAGTTTGTTATTATAATAACGTGTCAATAGTGTGTTGATGACATGAGAACTAGAAAATTAAAATATTAAAATCATTTGTAAGTAACATAAAAAATTTAATGGACAAATAATTAGAACTATAAGAAAATTGTATAAGTCAGACCACTGACATACGATTGTAGACCTTTTAAAATGGCAATGTCAAAGCTCTGATGGTCATCGGTGGTCTGATTTCTAACTAGTAGATTTATGTAAATTCGGACAACTTGCTATTAGCTAGCCACCAAAATGCATAACATTCAAGTTTTGTAATTAATTCCCCGTTAATTGATAGGTATTATATACTTAAGAGAATTAAGTTTTCGTTCGAGAACAAAACTTAATATTTCAAAAAACATAAAAACATTAAAAGTTAACAATAGTTTGCAATGCTGGCTGCATTGCAAACTATTGTTAACAGTGCATTGCGGCAATCTATTCCAGCAAAAAGAAAAACAAAAACATGAATTTTTCACATAAGAAGTTAGGCATTTGCAACGACGAAAGTGTTTTATATTAAGGCAATGTAAAACATACAACTTGCTCTAGACTCACTCGTTATAAATGTCAACCTAGCTATAATAGGTGCTTCGCGGTATTCTCATACACATAGCAATGCCTGCCTGTACTTGAGCGATTCTTAGCCCACTAGAGTTAGGCTTGCCCTATGATCTTGAGGGCCCACAGAGGGGCAGCGATGCGTGGAGACCTCCACGACTCAACTATGACTTAAAACACGTGTCTAGCTACCATGAATATTGTGAAAAAGACATGCGTCATGCGTAAGCATATATTTCTTAGGAATAAACAAATGAATGTTGAAAAAAGATTGTGCTATAAAAAGGTTCGACCAAACTCTTAAAGCAGTCGCTTTCGTTGCCAGCATTAAAATAGAATAAAAAGTTAAAACCTCTTTGCATCTAAAATGGCACAGACAAAATTCAACTCTCATTTGACACAAGACAGTTCACACAGCAACTAAAGAGTTTCTATTTAATTTGTTGAATAATTATGAGACCTTTATCGGTCACATTCTGGGTCTATATAGAGACTGTATCCTGAGTTAGTCAGTGGCTGAGCATTTAAAAGCTATATAGAGGTGGCGATCTTTTACAAAAAAAAAATACGATATGAAAATGACTGAGAAAAGTATTTCATCGTTCTCAGCAACTTAACTTGCTACGAGCTTGCAACTTAATTTGGCCAACGCCAGCGCTTTGCAAATAAACTTTTAAGATTGAAGACAGTTCTACTCATGTTCGCTAGTATTAAAAGCAAGAAAAAACCTCTAGTGTTATTATGTAAAAATATTCTTATCATTGAGTTAATTGCAAACTTTCACAACTAGAACTCGTCGTGAATGATCGTTTCTCGGGTGTAGTTATTTTTATAGTTTCATTGCTCACCCTTATGTCATTTTAAGCGATAACTCATTTTTTCTGGATCATGAATAGGTATCTTTAAGTAAGCGTGGGTTTTAGTTTGGATGACAAGGGTTCTGTACTATAAATACAGACGTTTGGTACTAAACAGTAGTTCTTATACTAAACCTTCTTAAGGATTTGATTTTGGCTACACAAAGACGGTTATTTGGAATATTTTATTTATTTATTTATTCATTTATTTATTTGTTTATTGGATCACAAACATAAGATACAGCATTACAATTTAATATGTATTTATATTAGGGTTGTTTACTTACTGTTCTTAAATTTATAGGTAATCACAGCGTGCACAAAAATTAACATTTTATAAAAAATTATATCAACAACAACAAATAATAATCAAAGTAACATTCCAAAATGTAACATAAACATTTTTAAATCATTTAACAAATCATTAACACTCAACTACATTAAAGTACTACTAAGGCATGTCATTATTTTTAAGTATTTTGAGAAACCCGGGAAGACTTTGAAAATGGATATCGAGCTCCGGGAGCCTTTTGGATAAAATGTTGTACAGACTTAAGCTTAATGTTAGTTGTAGTAATGCTTTTATTATCATTTTTATTTTTTTTCCTAAAGTAATATCATAAATAGGGTTCTAGAAGGCTCATCCAAAAACCATGGAAAATAGTTCCATTGAAAATAGCCAGTAACCTATTCACGCTATCTCGTAACTTTACTAACTAAGTACATATTTTTTTCGTTGGGCTGTTAGGTATTTCCATTTATTTTTTTATTTATTTTTATTAAAAGACGACCCCCTTGGTCGATCTCTGAGGTCCCGGGTTCGATCCCCGTACGGGTCAATTTAGAAATTATTGTTTTTCTAAATTGTCTCGGGTCTGGGTGTTTTCTATGTATAATAAGTATGTATTTAAGTATTTTAAGAGGGTTTATCCGTTGTCTAGTAACCATTTAACGAGTTTCATAACGAAGCTTTTCTTGGGCTAGATAATTGGTGTGAGTGTAGGAAAGTTTATTTATTTATTTATTCACAATACATGTGTTATTTATGTAATTACGTTAGTTATGTTGGTAATGTATATAGGTTGCATAAAACAATTCTACACAAAGAAAAGTTGCACTTATTCACACGCGACTACCTATATTTGTTTTTCTCAATTTTAATTATAAATATCTTGCTTGCCGTGTGATGCTGGCTTAGAATATCATATCATTACCCCCTATCTTCCCGTGGGAGTCGTAGAAGGCGACAAAAGGAAAACCGCCTGCAGGAGACGGGCAGCAGCGCCTCCCTCAAACAGTAGGCAACCCCCCCCCCCCCTTTCCCAACATGAGGACCGATCGTTGTGGCTATCCTTGGGGGAGGCCTATGCCCAGCAGTGGGCGTCATATGGCTGATGATGATGATCTTGTTATACTTGACATAAAGTAAATTGGTATAGATTTATTTCACCGGTTTGTCTTAGAGGTGCATGGGAACCTGGTGTCCTGATGAACAGGCATTCTTTGCTTAGCTTAGTGACCAGTCTTTTACAGAGTTGTACAACATGAACCTATACTTTTACAAACTGTTAACTAAGTATAGCAATAAGAATGTGTTTTGTGAAAAGACATAAAATATTTGTTTTTGACTAGGTAATCTAATCTGATCTATTTAACTAATCTGGGGACATCGTATTACACCTTTTATAATATCAATTGTCACCGCGACAAACTAAAAACAATTAAAAATAATTTATGATTTATTTTTTTAAGACAAAAAAATTACTTTTTAAAAAGAAAAAGAAAAGTATGTCGCAGGATAAGAAACGAATTAAAATAAGTATTTGACAATAAACAAAATAAACATAGTTACTCCATATACCACAGTCTAAAACTCTAAAAGGAATCCAATAAACTACTTACAATAAAACACAAAATACTTTTATTCCACTAATAAAACGCTAACATTCCTTAACAGGGTTATTCTCAAAATTTGATTGTTTTACCATCTAGAGTACTAAATTAGACTTTACACGATGGCAAAAAGATTTAAAAGAACTGTATAATTAATTATGTCAATTAAATAGCCACCCATGAGTCTTTCTCGATGAAAAACTATAAAAAACACATCTCAACTTATAACAACGTATTTCGTCGTGTGCTTGTTAATAAAAAAACATACGCCAGAACTAGTCACCACTAGCAATTTTTTTATGTAGGTATTATAATGAATAGAGATACCTACATTGGATTAAAACCGATCTCCGAGCACCTAGACTCTTAGCCGGGCTGTCTAGCTCATGTCTACGACTGTCCGCGACTGTGTCAAACCGTTGCAAACCTTTTTAATTACATATTCGATGATTCAAATACTCATCCAGACTAAAGAGGCTTACATACAAATAAATTAAACTAACTTTTACTATGAGCTGCATCGAACCTCCTTACAGTACCTACTGCTGGGGCAAGAGCCTTCTGTGTGGATGGATAGGGAGAACGGACCATAAAGCATAGTGCGGACTGGTGGTTGTTAACGACTGCTAATGCAGCCGGGACCAACGGCGTTACGTGCCTTCCGAAGCTCGGAGGAGCTCGAGATGGTAAGTTTTTCCGATGACCAACTTTTGCGAAAGTTGCTTAGCTTCAACAATCGCAGTGATTGTTACGTACAAGTCTTACAACATGTACACACGCCTGTACATTAAACTACCCAGGGATGGGGAAATAGATTTAGAGATGGGGCCATCCTACTTAATATAAACGCGTATCCTACTAATATTATAAATGCGAAAGTTTGTGTGTATGTATGTTCGTATATTAAAATTGATTACTGACTTAACCAAACTATGGCTGTGAATCGATAAATTTAAAACACACTTTGTACGACCCGGGAATGGAATCCAGGAACTCCGGGTCGATTCCCGGCCCAATGTCTTACCACTCGTCGACTGAGGCGATTAATTAAGAAAAACGATAACGCAATCGGTAACAAGAGTGACGCAAAAGCGCCCACAATTTAAAAATCGGTAAGCTTATATAGATCGCGCGCTTCTCCCCTCGCTCAAAAGTCCAATTTTCATAACCGAATTTCCCGATCGCACTCTTTAAAGACGCACTTATTATCCGATCTGAATCACCCTAAAGACTCAACGATAATACCTTGTCGTAGTAACAAAATTTCAAATTCTCAACCAAAATAAGCGGTAACTCGTTGGAGATTCACTTCCACAAAATTGCTTGTTAGTAGCGATTCAAAGATTGTGTTACTTACCGAACGGCATTGTGGTTGGAGATGTTACAAATTATTGAATATTTCCCTCCGTCGAGGGTGAATATTTGAATTTGGTGATGTAAGTGCTTATCTTCAATAGGATAAAGCGTTAAAGCATTACAAATAATAGGTACTCACTTTTCATTGATTTGTTTATTATTTTCATACGGTCTGCGATTGCTGGCGTTAAGCAACTTTCGCAAAGGCTCGTCATCTGATGGGTGATCAAAAATATAATATCTCGTGCTTCGGAAGGCACGCAAGTCCCGGCTGCATTAGCAGTCGACAACAACTACCAATCCGCACTGGGCCCGCGTGGTGGTTTATGGCCCGTTCTCCATCTCAGCAGTGGGGACATATAATGAGCTGATGATGTGATACAACTCGGGAATCGAACCCTACTATAGTCTATTGATCTATAGGTCCAAAACTGACTACCATTACACCACTAAGACTGTTTTAGTCAATTATCTATTTATTAACATGGAATTAAGACGACACCTCGATTTGTGAACATTCAAAAAGGGTGATCCTTACTGACGCTGGCATAAGGTCGATAACACGTACCGCCTGCGACAATATAGACCGCAAATTAACAGTTAACCTAAACATAAATATTTATAAAATTTTCAAAATACAGTGAAAAAATTAAACGCCTACCCGACCCAGCCAGGAATCGAACCTGGGTCTTCCGTAATCCGGGCGGCTGCACTGACCGCTATGCTACCGGGAAGGCTGACGTAGACGCTGAATTTTGTCACTGCTTTTGTAATTTTTAGAGTGCTAATAGCGGCACAGCGCGCCATCTATCCAACGGCCATTGCAACCGTTGGCTATGCAGATTCATCTTTGCAGATGAAATACTACAAATTTGATAACACAACGCTATAGCAAATTTCTACTTTTTACTTTCAAGTGCCAATTGCTGCACTGAAGCTAAATTAAATATTTATAAAATTAAATTAAATAGAGTTTAGAGTTTTTTTTCAATTTTTAGAGTGCTAATAGCTAATTTAATTAAAAATTAAATTAGCTATTAGCACTCAAAAAATTACAAAAGCAGTGACAAAATTCAGCGTCTACGTCAGCCTTCCCGGTAGCATAGCGGTCAGTGCAGCCGCCCGGATTGCGGAAGACCCAGGTTCGATTCCTGGCTGGGTCGGGTAGGCGTTTAATTTTTTCACTGTATTTTGAAAATTTTATAAATATTTAATTTAGCTTCAGTGCAGCAATTGGCACTTGAAAGTAAAAAGTAGAAATTAACCTAAACATGTTTTTAAAAAAATATTGGTATTAGTTATCAAAATATGCAGCAACTAAATTACGAATATTGATGTTATCAATATATTTGAGTGGTTTCCAAGCATATAAATTAAGTAATTTTGTTGTAATTTCAACAATAATGATTTTTTAGTGGTGTTCTCGAAAATAATTATGATCGAGGCAAAAATATACAATCGTGTATTTGAGCAAGCATATTCAAGCTATAGACATGAATTTACCTATATCAACATTTCAGAATCGTAAGTCATATTATAGTCTAAAACTATTCGACGAAAGGTGGTGCATTTTTTCAGTGTGTGCACAGCACTTTATAAATTTAGTTAAGTATTGCATTGTATACATAAGTTAACGACAATTACAGATCCCTAGTTTTAAAACAATATTTTTTCATAAAATATGTAGCTTAAACGAATTATAAAATTGCCATTATAATTAGTCATGGAAATGACAATCATTTGAAGTCACGTGCTTAAACAGAAGCAGCTGATTATTAATTAACGTTAACTCTTTGTTATACTCGTTACGTATCTGCTACAATAAACGCATTCTTTCATGCGTCCACATTAAACGTCCGTGGATTGAATACATATCATGGACACTACCTTTGTTAATAGCAAATCTATACTAATATTATAAAGCTGAAGAGTTTGTTTGTTTGTTTGTTTGTTTGTTTGTTTGAACGCGATAATCTCAGGAACTACTGGTTCGAATTGAATAATTCTTTTTGTGTTGGATAGTCCATTTATCGAGGAAGGCTATATAACATCACGCTGCGACCAATAGGAGCGAAGCATCAGTGAAAAATGTTGCAAAAACGGGAAAAGAGCCTAAAAAATTAAAAATGCTGCCGAAAGTCACTATTCCACGCGGACGAAGTCGCGAGCACAGCTAGTAACTAATAGGTGTGTATATTAAACTTAGTACTTAATACTTGTAGTTAAAGTGTCAATTTCTAGCTGACTAATAATAATACGCCTCGGTGTGCCCAGGGGTAAAGCGCTTGGCCCGATACCCAAAGGTCCGTCCGTCCATCCCTTGCACACATTCTTCTCCACAGCTAAAAAATAGACGTCCTGAATGGGTGGTAAAAAAATGTTTGGACGATTAAAAGCACTTTTCTTAGGCCGATCCGATCCGGACCCTTCGGAGAATCTAGTAGAGAATCTAGTAGGGCACGGGGACACGCACTAGTGCGTGATGCCGTTCCCTCTAGAAAACCTCCGTTGGTGATTCGTTTCACACGGCTTGAGGAACTTTAAGTTTCTCCTCGCCCCCAAACAAGCCCGGTGAAGCTGAAAATGCCGTTCGAGGCAATCAGCAAATTCTCTCCAAAAAAAAAATCTTTTCTTAGGTTTATTTAACTAACTAAAAAAAAACTAACTAGATTGGCGCCGACCCAAAGTGAGTCTTGGCCTCCGATAATAAGAGTCAATTCAAAAAAAAATTCAAAATTCAAAATTCAAAATCATTTATTCAGTTTAGGCTACAAGTAGCTCTTGTGAATGTCACTATGCCATCGGTTCGTAAGTCTACTCTGGGCGGGAGATCTTGTACTGAGAAGAACCGGCAAGAAACTCAGCAAGTGTCTAGCTCTTTTCTCCCTTACAGCGTCAAAAATATTGGAAAATGCCCTATCATAGCAGGACACTTCATAGGACTATTCAGTCGTCATCTGGGTCGGTCCTGCACCACCTGGTGCCAGTCATCCGCGTTGAGCTCGTGCAAGTCCTTACCGACCTCGTCCTCCCAGCGGTACCTGGGTCTTCCAACCGGTCGTCGGCCACTAGGACGTCCCATGTATGCTCGCTTTACCGCACGATCCTCTCCTCTAGGTTTATTTAAATAAATAAAAAATACTTTGACTAAATAAATAAATAAATATTAATTAATAATTTTTTAATCAATATTAATTAGTCCCTGGTTAAATTCCAAGGGTGGGCAAAGTGTGTTTCGGATGTTTCATTTGGCAAGCGTGGTGATTACGCCATTGCCCATCATTTGTAGTGATGACTTAATTTCAATTAGGCCTTTGCCCAGTGGGTGGGACAGATAAAGGCTATTTACTTACTTATTAGGTCATTACTTATGAAATTGACGTTTTTTTCTCACTTATTAAAAGGTCTAAAAGTTCTAAAGTCAATACCGGTTGTTAATATTATTGTACACCTTAAATTAGGACTATGTTACTTAAGCTTCAGTAATAACAATGATTATTAATTTTGTGTCTTTATCGCCCAATTTTTTTTTTAATTGACTATTTTTTATGTTTGCGGAATTGTCTTTTTGTTTTATTGTAGCTTTGAAGGGAATTGATTTTTTTCTTTTTAATGTCTGCTATATTTAGCTAGTGAAACAAACACACTACTCTACATTTTTTATAGTGTTATCATAGATAGGTGGTAAGAAAATTAAAAAAAAACGTTAGCATGAAAAATACAATTTTATAAAAAATCTTCATACAAAACGTCAATTTCATAGGTAAGGACCTAATACTACTAATACAAATGAAAAGAGTGTCACAGTGGCTATATCATTTATTATTATATTTTATGAAGACAGCTAATATGGTATATGGTTGAACATTTATTAGAGGAATTTGACAGTTTCGGATAAGTTATGATTTGCAGGCGTCTGTAGGTACCAACAGTCGGATTCGTACTAGATTTTTTCTTCTAGTCAATATATAGGTCGTATAATTAATTATAGACCGTATAACTAATTGTAGACCGGTATTACTAATTAATTGCTGTTTTTATTCCTGACAGCCAACACCTGTGATAAAAAATAATGTTCTAGAAACGTATGGCGTCAACTAATAAGGTCTTGTGTGGGCCTTGTAGAGTTTATTTAATAGGTACTAAAGAAACTATATATACAACTTTACTTCTGAGGACCTATATTGTTTTCTAAAGTTTACGCGAACACTACACATTGAAATGGAACAACTTTTACGGATCTACTCGCGTTTATTTTCATTCATTTCATTTTCAATAAACGCGAGTAGATCCGTAAAAGTTGTTTCATTTCAATTCTGAGGACCTGTTAATAGCTTTCCGTAGCTATTTAAATGTTTATATATAAATAATAGCTGTTGGTCTTCCTAAAATAAAATAATAAAAAATACAAAAACGAGAAGTACAAACGAACACAGATTCATCACCATCATCGCCAGCTCATTTTATGTTCCCACGGCTGGGGCACGAGCCTTCCCTATGAATGAAAACATCACAGGGAACGGGCCATAAACCACAACGCGGGCCCAGTGCGGATTGGTGATAGTTAACGACTGGCTATACAGCCGGGACCAACAACTTAACGTAAGTACCTTCCGAAACACGAAAAAGCTCAAGACGATAAATTTTTGGTCACCCATCTGATGACCGGCCTTCGCGAAAGTTGTATATTCAGAAATCACAGACCGGGCGCGTTAACCACTGCGCCATCGAGCTATCATAACAACACTGGATATCAAATAGTCGTAGGTACTATTTTTGACGATGATATATTTTTTGATAATATTATGTATTACTTACTTATCTAGAAAGCTAATAGCTATTCTAATAAAAAAGGAAGCCATCAAGTCAATGTTTAATTAAACCAATTATACCACTTGTGTAAATAATATAAAATAATCTGGTATCAATAAAAGCTTTGCCGCCATCAATACTACAACGAGTTGCAAGCTACTCACCGCTAGGTGGCGCTACAACTAAAGAAAACTTTTACTTGCCTTAAATTCTCCTTCTAAGTAAAATAACTTTACACTAATCAATTGCACATTTCGATTAAAAACAACATGTTAATCTGTCTTATATATTTTACACAAATAGGTATAACAGAAAACAGTTAAAATATTTTTATTTATAAACTGTAGTTGGTACGTAGATGACATTTAATACTTATCTAACGAAGAGAAAGTATATGTATACACAAAAGCAACATACCTATGTATGTATAAATATGTATTTAACATTATAGAATGCGCAGTTGTAAAACTAAGGCAGTCATATTGACCGTCACACTGCTATAATGATACCCAAAGACGTATTATTATGATATCAAACGAAATAAACCTATTTAATTTTTAAATATACCATGCTCTTTGTTTTTTTTAAGTAAGAAAAATCTATTTTATTGGTTATTTGCTATATCAACCATACCACGAGTATAGTAATCCACCTCAAGACTCATTTAAACCTAAACTGGGCATTGTTATTTGCCGGGATTATTATTGAAAAATCTGGAATATTATACTTTGTCGTAGCTTGGAATTGAACCCAGGGTATCAAATGGAGCGCCTTTCCACGTTGTCACCAAAACAAAAAAAAAACAAAATGATACAAATAAAAAAAGTTAAATAAAATATAAATAGTAGGTATGAGGTATCATACCATATCTACATAAATAAGTTTCGATTCAACTTTAAATTCGGAAAGTTTTATTGACATTAAAAAAACAAAAAAAACGCCAGGTGTGTATTGTAATACTCAAAGCGACTCGAATGTTAGAAAATATTGTTGTATGAATGTAAAGGAAATTGAAAAAAGCATTCAGCAGGATCTAACAAAAAGCTTCAAATAAAAAGTTGACGACAATTTGCCTGAGCCTACGGTGGCTATAAACAATTAAACAGCCTAAGGACCTTTTGAGATAAGAAAAAAAACATTACCTACCTTTTTTTTCCTTTAGTTGATTTTTTAGAGCCACTTATTAAATTAGGTACACTAATAACTGGTAGATAAATGTAAAGAAAGAACCTTCTTTCCAACATTGAAAACGCAGTGACTTATATTATTATTAGCTAAAGTCAAAGTCAAAATCAAACATTTATTTGCACAATATACTTACTCTACTCTACATATAGTTCGAAATGTCAAGCTTACATATTTTATTTTATTGTCTTAAAGATTGTAAATAGTCCTGTTTGTGCGAGACAGGAGAAAATTAACATACCTACATAACATCAATGTTTGTAGCATTGTTGTGGTCCGGCAGCTAGAGATAAGATAGCCAGTGCCTCAGTACCTAGTTGAGGATCCCGGGTGAAGTGCGCTTCCATCATTGACCTTATCATCACTTAACATTAGGTGAAATCAAGGCACTGTGTATACCCGTAAAATATTAAAAAAAGAAAAAAAGAAAATTTGTTTTGCGATTAATAATTTTATTTTATTGGCGGCATTAAATGCACACCCGGTTTTTACAGAAATTTTATTGCGACTCTTTTTATAGATAGTACCTACATACAAAGTTGGTGGGAAAGAACCACAGACAATAAAAATATAAAAACTCCAAGGAGATTTAACAATCAATTCAAAACTGTTAACACATCCAGAAGGCTAATTCGCTTGTAATAAGTAGGCTGTATGGGTTCACGGCACTAGTCTATGACGTTTATTGGCAAGAGTTTGCTGATAATGTCGGCCTTTTCAACGTCACCGGACTTTTTTGGGGGCGGAAAGCAACTTAACCTTTCACGCGCGGAACAAAACTAATGACAGCACCCGCGTCGATGACGTAATTCGCAAAAATAATTTATTTTTTTATTTTATTTTATTTATTCTAGAAAACTCACTGGCTTACAGCATTCACCAAAGCGCCAACAAGCAAAACCTTTTTACAAGCATTCATTAAAATTACATTTAAAATCTTATAAACACATTTCAAAGTAATGGATACTAATAATAATAATAATAGATATAAAACAATACAAAACAAAAGTCAATTGAAATCAAATGAATAAATTTGCAAACACAATGTCAAAAGCAGTCAAAATAGATAGATGTCAAGTCAATAATAAAATTAATACAACATAAACATTAAGATTAAATAAGTTATCATGTCATACTAACTAATACTAATATACAATATAATGAATATGTTGCAACCAGATCATATTTTATCATTCTGTAAACGACAATTTACTAATTGATATATTTCCTCCGGCAGCAGGTATCAAAATAAATGTGATTACCGAAATAGTTTATTAGTTCTACATGATTAAACTATTTATTCTAGCTTAACTTCTTCATACAAAAGTAGGCTCTAACTAGACGACATAGAGTCGATCGAATTCGATTCTCGAATTCGATTCGATCTCAATTGTCAAAATTTGACACTGAAATTTAAAAAGGTAGACACACAGAGCATAAAGTTGTTGGGGGGTTTGATAAACGCAAATTTACTCTAGTTTGTTTATAGCCAAACTGCTTCATAAAAAAGTAGGCTCTAAATATGCAAAATTTAAGTTCTAATGTCGGTTGGCAGGCGGTCTCATATTAGAGTTCTTAGATTTTGACAGAGTATTTTCACGTCTCATATATGAGTTCTTTAGTGCCAAAGGGTTAAAGGGTTCCTCAAGCTTTGTGATCCAAAAACCGTCAGGGTTTCTAGAGGGAATGGCATCACACAAGCGTCTCTTTTCCCTACTAGATTCTCCGAGGTTTGCATTGGATCAGGCTATCGCGATTTTAGCACGATTTCTCGCATTCAACTCGAGCGTCTCGTTCGGATACCGACGCTTCTCTCTTTCTTGACGTTAAATTAAAATCGAGTAAAACTTTTTGAAGTGTAAAGTCTTTTTTTTTCAATAAACAACCACTATTAATGCCAGCTAGCAATAAAAAGTCTAGGAAAATAAATGTAGAGTCCACCAAAACAAGTAAAATAAAAAATTCTAAAATAAAAAACAGTAGAGACTGTAATGTATACATTACAGAGACTACTGTTTTTATTTTAGTTAAATATTGACAAACAAATAATAGATGTCATCAAAAATATGAGGCTTTTTAAGTATTCGTCATAATGTAAGGTAAGATTAAGTTAAAAGTCTCGCATGACTTATAACAATAGAAACAATTTATAGTAAGCAAAATATTGAAAATAAAAATGTAGAGTTATCTATTCGCAAAACACTTTATTTCGTTTACTATCATAAACTATGTATTGAAAAATGTTCCTTGCTAAACAGCAGTGTAAAAAATAGAGAATCTTAAAAAAAAATATACTTTTAAATATAAATATGAGGTCTTAGACGCGCAAAAAGATGTCATCGTGAAAATTGAGTTGTAGAAAACAATAAAACACTGCTCTAGTACCATCACACAGCTGCTGGACTCAGAGCTGCCCGCATAAACAATGAGCGAATTGGTCTAGCGCACCAAATGGAATATAGTTTAACCACGCACATGGTTATGTAGGAGGAAGAATGTTTCATAAGCCAGTTTTATATAAACTCCATAACCTATGCTAACAAGTTTGTCAAAAAATAAATTTTAGTACATTCACATTTTTTTTCTGGCGTAGAGTTGTGTCTATTTAACTTTGTTAATCTTATAAACTGCGGACGTAGTTCATAATTGAATAAGTTCTAACAAACCCCGAAAACTTTGATGTTTCCCGCGAGAAAACTTGTCAGCCATAAAAGTTTCGCGTGGCGTGTTCCCAACTAAAATAACTCGTGAGCTTCGGCGGTAGGTCGGGCGGACGAGTCGCCGGCTAGCAATAGAGGCAGCACTATCCGCACAAAAGATATTGCGAGAACGTAACGAGCTCAATTGATGAACGAACGGAAACGTGTCCAATTAGAAGGAGGCGGCGGCGGCGGCGGCCGCGAGTGTCGCCCCCGCGCGCCGCATTAACCAGATTAGCGGGGCCCCCCCCCAGGCGCGCGAGGTGTGGCGGCGGCACAGGCGGCGGCGGACACCTCGCCTGCGACGAAAAAACAACGCGTCGTGGCGCCGGCCCCGCCTGCCGCGCGGGCGGGCGCGCGCGGGGCGCCGCTCGGGACGCCATTGGGCGGCGCGCGCGGGAGGGGTGTCGGAGCCGGCGCCGCCGGCGGCCAGTCGTTTGACGCCTGCCGCGCGAGCGGGTGTCGCCACGGGACGAGCGAGTGTCGCGAACGAGCCGCCGGCCGGCGCGTTATGGACGTTGCATGAGCGGGCGCGAGCGCGACCGCTGGAGCCGACGGGCACGCCGGTCGTGGAGCGCGCGCCGTGGGCCCCGGGCGGCGCGGGCATGCGCTTCGAGGGCGCGGAGCGGCGCGACGCCGTCGCCTTCCACCCGCTGCTGGCGCCGAGGCCGAGCGACTTCTCGGTGTCGGCGCTGCTGACGGCGGGCGCGCTGCCGCCGCCGCCGTACCTGCCAGCCGCACTCGCTGCTGCCGCTGCGCTGTCCGCGCCTTGTCCGCTGCTGAAGCCACCGCCGCCGCCGTACGCGCCCCTGCCGCCTGACGACGACGGTGTAGTCGACGACCCCAAGGTCACCCTCGAGGGCAAGGACCTGTGGGAGAAGTTCCACAAGCTGGGCACCGAGATGGTGATCACCAAGAGTGGCAGGTCAGTACGGCCCCGAAGCACGCCACCGTTGCTCGTCACCGCTGTGATCGTGATCGCGATGTTGATGGACGTGGTTCAGTGTTGTGTGTGCACAAATCACGAAAATGTAGAGTCAATCGTGTGCAAGGGGTAAGTAAAGCGGAATGTAGGACTTAAAGTGAACTTATGGAGTTATGACTCTTGAAAACGCAAACAACAACATAAAGCATAATATTTACCAATAACAAAACCTTGTAACGTGATTAGTCAGTTTGATGTATTCGTGGGCATAGTAATTATTGTACAATATTATGTATGAGTCGCTGATAATTCAATGACGGTAATAAAGACAGTTTGAATGAAATCTATTAAAAAAATTAAAAAATACAAAAACAAGACGAATTATGACAATATCACTGACTCTATCAGCATAACGAGTATTTTATTTTGCAAGACATGAAACAAAAACTACAGAAAAAAATTTTTTGCCACAATATTGATACGATTTTTTAGATAAAAAATAATCCTGAACTTTTAAATTACCCAGTGCACTACAAATAAGAAAATAAGTAAGATATTTTTGTTTTTCTGCTCTATATTAGACATTTTGTATAATACTCATGTCTCCTTCCCAAGCCAGTTGCAGCGCACATCAGCGCGACTTAGGCGTATTTTTTGCGAAAAAACTGCAGCCCGTCGGGTCATGTCTCCGCATTAATTACGCTCAAAACTGAAAGGAGAACCCTTTTTACATCCAAACTCTACTTTAATTAGGTAAATACACGACAATACTGATGTAATAAAGTCGTTGTAAACTTAAACTTTGTATTATTAGTAAGATATTAACGTGAGAAGTTTTTGGTAAATTTATCTTTAGAATGTAGTGTCTATAATGTTGCAAGATTGAATTTGACTGTAAACAAAATACCTATACAGAAAACACTAAGGTACTGAAATATTGTTTGGTATTTATGACAACCTAGCATTTACCTAAATTGTAGAGTCAGTAAAAGTAGAGTTAATTTTAAATTTCATTACAAACAAACGATGAAGCCACTTATGAACCTCGAAATAAATAAAAAGTATCGTTGTTATTTGTGGTCAATATAATCAACGGAATAGTAAATTAATTAGTAGGTATTTTTTCTTAGTTTTTAAAATGATAAAATTTTGATTATTTATTATTATAATGTAAAAAATCTAAAAATACCTAATATATAGGTAAAATTAAAGAAGGCAAAATAAAATGGAAAGAAATGCAATTAAAAGTTTTTGTTAAATTACTTTTTTCCGCAATCGTAGGTAAACGAGATAAAATCAAAACGTTTTAGTAGTACCTATTTATTGTCATGAACTAATGAATATATTAATTCTATGCTATTTTATAAAATAAATGTTCTAACACTTACAGAAAGACACAACGCAACATGCTCTAAATTACGCCATTACTTTTAAATTAACGAAGCTAACATGAGATTTTTTTTGTTTTGTTTTAAAACGTAAAATGAAGAAGAAAAAACAAAATTCATAAAAATAATATCTGTTTAATTCGACTCTATATTATATTTAACTACACTTCGGATTTAACAAAAAAAAATATAGGTAGTTACTTACAGACAGACCTACGCATGCTTAAAATCATGTCTATGTATAAAATTGTTGGCAAGAAAATGGCAGCATGTGTGTTTTAGACATTCTCTAACTTCATACATTGTTTCTTGGCAAGAAACTGAAAAGCCAAAATTAAAGCGTGCATAATATATTTTATTAATAATATATTTACTAGTAAAATATTATATATAACACACATGTAGGTACTAGATTATTTAGAGAAAATTTTAAAGAAAACTTTACATATATTTTTTTACCTTTTCTTTTTATTTACCATGGTGTAAAAGTCTGCTTTTATGTATTAAAGGCATTGTTACAAAAAGACCTTTATACTTTGTTTTTTTTTTAAAGTTAGGAATTTGGAGTTTACTAAAAAGATAGTAATAATGTATATTGGCCGATCATACCCTAAGTTATAGAGTCGACTGTATTTAAGTATAGTGAGTCTACCTTTTACGACAACATGGCCGACCATTTTTATGAGCGATTAGGTTCAACAACTGTACCATAAAATCTGTTATTATCTACTCCGGACAAGGGCAGGTATTACAATTTAATTAAAATGGAGACACTGACACAAAGAATAATCTAATTTATGCTTAAGACTAGTACAGTTTTAATTTTTTATTTTTTATTTTTACCGAAGAATAGGCCAACGACGCTGCTCTATCGGCTCTACCTGATGTTGACCAAAAGTAGAGTTCAGATGCGAGGACAGCAGTGCCTCACTAGTCCTTACCTTGCAACCCCCAAAATTCTTTTTCACATCTCGTTTAAAAGACCCCATTTTAAATTAGTTAAAGAAAATGCTTGATACTCGTATCTTACGGGGGATTTTTATTTATGTTTTTAAATATACAAACACACGACACGTCAGATTCATCGGTATTATGAATTTAAGGCAATAAGTTGCTTTTTTTATATTACTGATATCTGTATGCTCTACCGTTTAAATGATAAAACATAAGTCTAGGTTTTGAAACGTCAGATTAACTGTTGGTACAGACACGCCTGCTCATTAACTTATTCAAAACTGTCAAATACCTCTAATAAATGTTCAACTATATGCCACCTTTATAATATAAATCTTCTGTGCGTGTGTATGTCATTGAACTCCTTCTAAACGGCTGGACCGATTTAGATGAAATTTTCTGTGTGTGTTCAAGTGGATTCAAGAATAGTTCAGATTTACAATTGAACCGGGTAGGTGGCGCTGCTATAGGGTTCCATCATGGGATACGGGTGTTCTTAAGCGGACGAAGCCGCGAGCGGACCCCTAGTATTATGTAAAATATAACGCTAGTAAATCGTTAAGATGTATTTTATTTAATGAAAACAATAAAATACTGTGATATTACTTCAGCTCTAAATTTTAAATACGGAATTAAAAAGAGATATTATACTGTAACCACTTTATAGTTTACATGCAATAAACAACATAAGTTACCAAAATATAACAAATAAACACTATTCAAATATGTAAATGGAAGCAAATCTTGGCGTTGTAAAACTTACGCTTCTATAAATTGTATAAAGTTGAGGAAACTTCACAAAACACTTCAACTTCAAGTCGTTTCTATCTACCTACTTATAACTACATTATGTACCTACCTATGGCTTGCAAACTTTCTTAGACCATACTGAAGTAACTAAGTTGTCATATTCACGCCTCTTAAATTACCAAAATAATTTATTTTATTATAAATCAAAAGTTACAAAATTGTTAGATTTATTTTTAGATATTTAGAATTAACATGTATACTATAGTTATATTAGGCTTTGAATAACGTTAAAAAGTAGGTAACGTTACCTCTATCATATGAAAGGTAACGTTAAGCTTGGTATCGTTACCTGGGTGGCATTGTTCCCGGTAAATTATCTAACCGCTCTACGCGGATTGGCTTAAGCGCAAATAACAATACTTTTCTAGATAACGTTACCTGCATTACAGCTACCAATTTAATTATATAGATATAACGTTACTTAACGTTACTTATAATGGGAATTTGGTAACGTTATCTGTCAAGCCCTGGTATGATAAATGACTTGCGGTGTACTTGACGTAGTATGTAAAGCCATAGACAACGTGAAAAAACGACTAACAGACACACGTTCCCATTTATAATATTAGTTAACATAAATAAACACAATTAATTATTGAGTTATCATGATATATAGATATATCACTAATTGTAATTGCCACTTTGACGTGACAATTGATATATCTAGCACTTACAGTGTTGCAGCTGATATATTATTATAGGAGTCAATTGAACCCATTTAGTATTGAACATAGAGTACATGGTAGGTATAAGTTAATGCATTTTATGCGCCTGTCAGAAACTCTATGTTTATGGTAGGTTTATTATGAACAATACGAATGAGGGGTTATAACTTTTATTTATGTTTGCAATTATTTGAAGAATTGTGATCAGTGTTATTTAGTGTTAAAACAAGTAACAATTATGGCATATATCTATATACGTACCAACTAGCAAGGGAAAAATGATTTTAAAGCATTTACGCATGTCATTTACAGAAAGGAGTCAATTATTTTTGTTGTCAAATTCCCTATTCACAACAATATAGTAATCGATACTCCTTTCAAGTGTTGCTCTATAAAATAAAGGAACAGTGTTTCATTGGCCCAGTTAAGTGTTTGGTAGGCACAAACACTTGTAGGGGCGACGAACGCCAAAATTCGGAGGGTAGCTCTCAGTGCCTACATCAAAAACGAAGTTGTTATTTTTTTTTCTGAGGAAAATTCAGACAAAGTAAGCGGAAGTGGCAGACGTTTTTTTGTACAAGGCGCTAGGTGCCCGAACCCTTTTATTTCGGCGAATATGAAATATTCCGCCTGAAAGTTTTACCACCCTTGAACTAAAACGCTTGTCACTGGATTACCGGTGTCCTTTTGTTCGCAAATTTTTGTAACATAGTGTAAACAACCAGTTTTCCTCTTAAATTATGATGTTTACTGGTTTATTTTATGAAATTCTGGTAAAGGGAAAGTAGTAAGTTAAAAAATACTAACAAATTCTTAAGGTTGTGTTAAGACCATGAGGAAACTACAAAAAATAACTCATAAAGTTATTTAATCATTTACCTACCTTCCTTTAAATGCAGATCAAAGTATGACAAAAACTAGGTATTTTTCCTAAATAAATGTGCGTAAGACGCTTTATAAAACTGTAGGTACTTATTAAAAATCTGTACTTATCCAAATAGATAACTATGTTTAAAAAAGCACATCCATAATCTAAACATTTTCTTATTTACATGAAATGTATTTTCGTTCTTTCTACCTTAAAATAACGTTCATATTCACAAAACAATTCACACTAAGCACACTGTTGATATATGACTTTACATTTATATGACTCAACATATTTTCAATGCCACCTGAACCACATAGGTCTCTCAACTCTTAGGATCCTTTTACATTTCGGTATTTTATATTTCAAAGCTTAAATTTTTAACTAACAAAACTGTTTTTTATGAAATTTTCTATTCATAAAGAAAATATTAGTAAGTTAGTTAATAACATTTAAAACCTTTATTATTATTTTATTGTAATAATTCGTGGTTTATTCAACAAAATTTATCTGTTAAAATAAAACATTTAAAAAAAAATTATACCTACTTACGTAATTTAAAAAAAATATGATTTTGTCCTTGCTTGAACTTATTCCTAAGAGAAACATTATGCGATCTAAAGTCCATAGCAAAGTTTCAAATCGTATAAGTACAGAAATTATAATTCATACCTATTATAAAGTATCTCACAATAACGCTATAAATTGATAGTCACAATGATAAGACATAATATTATTATGTGTACAATAGCTCTTATAGTGATAACTACAATGTAAACAGGCGCTATAAGAGGTAAGTGACACTCGTATAGTAGCATTTAAAATTCTGATATGTCACTGTGTTAAAAGATACGTTGCATTACAAGATGGCGGACATTGTTTGGTTATGCAAGTGTGGATGACGCTTTGCTGTATGATTATTTCGATTGCATACCTAGTAATTTTTTTTTCAGACACTTAATTTGCTACTTCTTGTTAATAGCTAATTACTAATAAAGTTAGCTAGCTAACTTTAAACTCAAAGCGTTTTTTTTTTGTTCAAGTTTCTGAACAGTATGTAATTACCGAGCTATAGTAGTGATGTTAATTCTTTCATCAGCTATTTGGACATTTTCGTAATCCGAGAATAATATACAAAATATTTTAATATAACTTTGCCCCCCCCCCCCCCCCCCCCCCTCCTACCCCCCTATATTGAAAGACATTCACATGGTAAAGTTATTTAAAAACAGTAGTAGCGAACACAAACATTTTGTTAGACTGTTACTGTTATTGTTAACTGTTGAGCTAACTGTTACAGCATATTGTGAAAAAGCATTTCCCACATAAAATCCTTTGAACTTGCAACGACAATTTATACTCGTAGGTTATATTAAACAGAGTATGAGCATCGAATACCTAGTTATGCCGGGTTTTGTCTCTTTTACTCTTGAATAAAGTTTACATGACTGGTACAAAACATGGAATATCTATTCCAAGCATAATGCAATATTTATTAGGAAGGCCCCTAGTAATAACAGTCAGTGTAAAATATATTTTTTAAGTATAACTAAAAATAACCCTATAATATTATATATTACTACTACCACTGTTTAATTTAGGTACTTTGTAAATATTCTGTAACCAAATCATCATCATCATCATCATCATCAGCTCATTTTGTGTCCCCACTGCTGGGGCACGAGCCTTCCCTATCGATGGATAGGGAGAACGGGCCTTATACCACCACGCTGGCCCAGTGCGGATTGGTGGATGTTAACGACTGCTAAAAAAAGCATTATATATTTTTTATTTGGTTACAGAATTACACAGAAATACTAATTTATTTAGATTTTCGTATACTTTACAATTCAATTCAAATAAAATTATTTTTATGTCTATGTTGTGTGATCTTAAATAACTTGATTTTACTCTATGGTCACAAATATGTACTTGCTTGAATATGAATTGATTATAATACATTTAGAACTTACAGTTACTAGAACTAGGTTTACTAGAACTGAACACATGTTAAGAAAATTATAGTGGCAGGTCAATTACTCTATGCGCAACGATTTTCCAGTTGTATTAAATCATTTAATTTGCTTAAGTGGCTGGTTTTCATTTAGCTTGCACTTTAGGCCTACAGTGGGAAATAAAAAGGTAAGTTTTTATTTAATCGCTAAAGGTCGAGACGTTGAACGGCCGGGTTAAATGCGAAACAATAATTCTAGTGACTCTGTAAATGCAAGACGCAGCCAACAGAAAACTCTCTCAAAAAATATTCGATACCTCCGTTAGACTACTATCGTGAACCGCCTCAGTGGTCTAGTGGTTAAGACCACCGGTTTAGACCCAGAGGTCCCGGGTTCGATTCCCACCGGGGTTTACATGTTTGTGCTTTGGTTTTTAGGTTTGGTTGGTGGTAATTAAGGGATCCCGGGTGAAGTGCGCTTCAACCAGTTGGCCTTATCATCACTTAACATCAGGTGAGATCAAGGCACTGTGCTTACCCGTAAATATATATATTTAAAAAAGAACCCACGCCTAACCTAAGCCCATTAGGTTTTCTAGGTGGGTCAAAAGGACTGCTAATAATCTCATAGTAATCTTTTGGAAAAAAAGCTAAGTAGTTCATTTGATTGAAGTTCAAATCCCCATTGCCAAGTTAGCCTACCTACGAAACAGTCCTTACATAGGCGCAATAGCTTAATCAAAAGCTTAATTTAAGATACCAATCATAGCTTTATCATTTAAGCTATTAAGAATCAAATTCTATTGCTATTACTATCAACAACACATTTGTCTCTAAAAAAACCATAAGTAATTTATATTATGTCCATGTGGATTCCAAAGAAAAGTGTAATATAACAGAAGAAGAGGTATTTTTTTCATAAATGATTAATTTTAGGTTTTAGAATAAAATGACTTTTACGGATCTACTCGCGTTTATTTTTTATGTTTATCCTGACGTTTCGATCCGAACATAAAAAGCAGGGTCCGTGGTAAACGCGAATAAACGCGAGTAGATCTGTAAAATTGTTTCATTTCAATGTGTAATGTTCGCATAAACTTTAGAAAACTATTTTATTTTTAGTTTTTTTTAAACTACTTGTTTCATATATAATTAAAATCATGTAGATATCCTATGACAGGTCTTGTCGTAGGTACTTACAGAATAACTGATCTTACTAACTAAACTACGACATAATTGATTACAAAGTAACGTACAATTATGAATTTAAAATAATGACTTAATCGTAACTTGAATAATTTATTATTTTTACCTACGTCTTGGCTATATCTAATTGTACGTCCTGGCCTGTGCTGAATTATTAATTACATGACTAGTATTTGTTGAAAAAATATGCTTTTTTAATTTACTACTTTTTCTTTATCATAGTGATGGTTTTCTAACCTTAAACGGCAGTAAGGCACTACTTTCCATAATCAGTAAAGACAAAGAAAACATAATACAAAGCATTTATATTTATATATTGTATATTAACGGGTAAGCACAGTGCCTTGATCTCACCTTATGTTAAGTGATGATAAGGCCAATGATAGAAGCGCACTTCACCCGGGATCCTCAACTAGTGAGGCATTGGCTATCTTCTGCTGCCGGAACATAACAATGCTACAAACATTGATGTTATGGCGACATATTTATATAAGTATATACCTACTGTTCATTGAATCAAGCCATCGCTACAATTGATGGGTTTGCATCCGAAATTCGAAACATACTGCTTTACCTGGGAATTGAACCCACGATCTGAAATTCTAAAGGCTATAGAGCAGAGTTCCTAGGTTAAGTTTTGCTCACTACCCGCATTCATTCGATAACGTATATGAAAACAAAATTTTTTATGGCAAGATTTTAACTCTTCATTTATGTCTAATTTTCGTTTCCGTTAAAGTGATCAAATAACAAATAAAACTTATACTAGGCGCCCAGAGCGCTTTGCCATTCCGCTGCCGAGGTGTAACATAATATAAATATAAATAGGGTATACATAAGTTAATTAATTTTAGTTTTAGTATTATTTGAGTGTGCCGTTAGCCGGGTGTAGTTAGCTCTTGAAGTCTGACGTTGCTCTGCGTTCCATTTCAGGCATTGGTCAATTAGAATACAAACTATTCTGAATAACCTCAGTTCAGGTAGCCTCTGCAGCTAATTTTAGTTGTACAGTAGTTTGTTGAGAAGAAGAACTCTCTATCCGTCTATCGCAAACGTTTGGTGATAGAAGTTTGCAAGTAGACGGGTATTAAGACTGTTTATTTTTAAGGTGAAGGTCAATCATGTTATAGCATAGGTTCCCTTTTTACCAAACAATTATATTAATTATAATTAACAATTGAAAGAACAACCTACATACTTTTTTTATTTTGACGTTTTGTTAAAATATTTTTATTTGAGTTTTGTTTTTGTTTGAAAAGTTTTTGTTTACCATCATGGGCATTTAACAGCACTAAAATAGCTGTATAGTGGTGATCGTTCAACCGTAACATCACCAAACGCAACGGAATAAAGAACCTTAAATCTGCCAATCATTCACGCAATAGAAATGTTGGATCAGTAAAATCTAGTAATCGATACTTAATATAGCGATAAATAATTTAAAGCACAGAAAAATTACCTCTGACTTGTCGCATAGAAGCGGTTATTGTTATACTTGATGGTCATTTAATAACACTAGAATAGCTGTATAGTGGTGATCGTTCAACCGTTACATCACCAAACGCAACGGAATATAGAAACTGAAATCTGCTAAGCATTCACGCAATAGAAATGTTGGAACAGGAATATAAGTAACAGATACTAAAATGGTAACGCGTGTCGGTGCGTGAAATATTCGTCTGTAGTTCGCACGCCACTTGTATTAATTAATTGTTTCAAAACATGCCAATTCAAATGTATTGAGTTTTGTACCGGACGGTTAGGTGCTAGCTAACGCTTAATGCGACAAAGCGTTCGAAATGGCCATCGCTATTAAAATTCAATTTCTTGAAAAATGGCTCTCGCTACGATTTAGCCAGTGTCTAGTTTTAGGTTCTTAGTGTTTTGACATTGTCCGTAACTCTGCTTAAGACTTTAATAGGTGTTGTGCTTGTACAAGAGACAAAATGTCTAACACTGAGACCCAATTTTGAGGATACAGGTGGCTACTGATTGATTCTGTTGGGATACCTGAAACAATGACAAACAACCAACTAACCATCGCTATTAAACAGAATATCAATTGATAAGCAAAAAAACATGGTGATAGACGTTGTCACTCAAAGTCATCGGATTTTTGAATCTCACTTTACAACTTACTGTATTACCTAAATTTCCATAAAATTGAAGTTACTTTCTATATAAGAAAATAATAGTAAAACTCCTGTCTCAAATAATTTTGGTGTTTTTTTTAAATTTTAAACTTTTAATTTGCACACCATTTTATTGATGATTTCTCACTAAATATTATCTTTCCCAATAGTGTGCTTATTCATTTAGTTAATATACGGCGTCAATTTTACATAAAGGTGTTCAAAAAGTATTAAAGTAAAACATTAACATTATTTTTATAAGTTGTCTAATAATCCCTTATGTTATAAGTCAGTTCAGTATTTTCACGTTGTTTCTGAAAAGAAATCCACTATTCGATCAAAAACTTTGTCTTTTTTAAGAATTTTCCGAATAAGTCTCTAAATGAGAGAAGGTCTCTATGGGCTGGTGTTATTCCGTCAAAGGGAATAGGTAAGCAGCCGCGACGCCTTTGCCGGATAGTGGCGCCTCTAGGCGACGCGAACAAATGTCTATAAAGACGCGGGAAAGTAAAAAGAAGGCCGCACCAAAAGAGGTGTGCTGCGCCGTGACAATTTATTTGACGAAGATATTAAAAAAGTCAATGTTTTGCTAGAACCTCTTTTGCTTACTTTCGCTTAAAATTCTCTCAAAAACTCCGCATGGAGATCACAGTAATGTATAGTCGACCATGAAATTGCTTTATCACTTTTGACAAAAACTTCCAGTACAATGAAATTTCGTTAAGGCTCATTGTCAATCATGACAACGTATCTCACTTGGTATTTTATACAAAAATAGACTTGTTATAGGCAAACAAAATTCACTTCTAAGGTGGTAAAGCAATTTCATTGTTGACTATACTATGTGTAATGTATATTCAAGATATACTCGTATGTACTTAAAACTCAAGAGTACCTAATATCATTAGACTTCATCATTATCTTTTACCTTCTAGGTAGTTAGATTTATTCTTCTACTTGACACTTGGTTAAATGTACCAACCAACAAACGACGCACGAAATAAAACAGGCTAACCATATAGTTTTTTTTTAAGTAGATAGGTATGTTTCATAAAATTTTAATAGTATCTGTCTAATTTTAAGAATACAATAAATTACATGCCTAAATATCTCTTTCATTAAGAATTATTTCGTTTTATCATTAGAGTATTGTTTTAAAACAATTTGACTTTGAAGCATGTTCGTAATTTTTAAATTCGAAAAATTAGGTTATTGTAATATTTATGTACCAAGAACGTCTAGCAAAAACTATGAGTAGGTACGCGTAATTTGCAATGAAAATGCGATTCTCGGAAGAGAATTAATATTATACTGTGGGTTGTGTAGTGTTTATTAACTGGGAAGCTACTAATATGTGCAACAATTATGTCCATAATAATTGGTACTGGCAACACTCTAGTTTATTTAGTGCGAAAATAGTTGTTATATTTTCTAATACGCTCTTCTTTAGCTAACGAAAGATACCTGGCTGGTTTTTGTAAAACTTTTTTTTCTGCTTTTGCTGTTGCAACCTCTTTTATTAAGCCGTAATGAAAACTAATTAGATTTTGATCAGATTGTTTGTAAGCTTACTTTTCATTGCGTTAGATGAATATTATATTTTTATTTTTATTGAAGTGAAAACTTCTTTAGCGGCGTTGTACACTTTTTTTGTAATGGGTAAAAAATGTTAAATTCGCGTCAGGACACGATCGAAAATTCGTATTTCGTATGACAGCCGGCGCGGCGTAGGAGAGGAAGTATCCCCCTCTCTTTCTACGGCGCGGCGAAAATGTATGCCTGCTGTTTCGTTTAGGCGGCGCAGGGCGCTTGCGTGAATGTTCGAATGCTTTTTAATGTAATATAAATTGTCATGTTTGTGTACGATAGCGCAATAAATAAATATTGTATTCTACCACATAAATGATAGTACTTTTATACTGATAATTGAAGCAATTCGTGCAAAATTATTCCCTAACCATTTCAAAATATCAAAAATGCACAACGTTAATATTCAAGTTTTCACTTCTGCCGGCACTCCCGGAGTGCAACCCGTCGTTTTTTTTTTTATTAAATTTTCTCTCTCACATTATCAAACCTCATTTTATATTTATAAAACATAACTTGATATTAATGTTTTTTTTTATAGTTTGCACGGCAAATAACTCCACTCCACCTGGTTACATTCATGTGTAGAAATATACCTATCGCAAGAACATCTAAATATCACTTTATAAATATCCAATTTCCCAAACCCCCACAATATTTATTATTGTTTGGTCGTTCACCATCTTCTGTGTAACAGACACCCCTCAAACTATAACTGCGAACCGTACAAATTTCAATAAAACAGAATTGCGCATCATCCAAAGTTAAACTAAGCCCTCCAAATTCTCCCATTAGTAAAGATAAGTGAAAACGCGCGAAAATTCGACACGATACCCCCGACCCTTGGTACTGAACCACAAATTAGGGCGGCGAGTGATACCGAACCTCTTTGATTAACCAAATTGCCGACTCGGAAATGTCCGTCTGCGAAGAGCTTTACAGAAATGTTTTAATTAATCGTTTGAGTGATGGGAAGATACTTTTTTTCACAGAGCAACACTGTTACTTTATTGTGGTAAAGAAATCTCAGTGATTTGGTTACTACTTTGACTTTGATTTGGGGCTTTAGTTGAATAATTAAGTAAGTGTTGAATAATTTCGGCGGGCTGGTTAGAACCACGATAGCTCAATTGGGAGAGCACCTGACCCGGTATGTCAAAAGGGTGCAGGTTCAAATCCTGCTCGTGGAATTTTTTTCAACATTTGTGTTTTTGTAATTTGTTCGCAACAAAATTTGCGTTAAAAATTATATGAACATTTTCGAAATAGTTGTGTTTAAATTAACTTATTTGCTAAGTACTAGAAATTAGAATTTCGAATTTACGATGGCATTCCATGAAAACAATTTTTTTTCAAGGACATACTTGTTAACCTTGCAGTAGCTACCATAGGTGACATGTTCCTTTCTGTTATTTACACGGCTACAAATCAAACAGCCGCACCAACGACACATCGGACAAATTGTCGTAAATGCACTTCAATAAAATTCACAATATTGTCCTCGGCGCGTCCGTGGAAATTGCCTTCTCAATATGCACACATGACAATCCATTTAACCTTCAAATGAGTTCAATGGCATAACCAACAAATCTACGAGTCACTGGGTTTTGTTGGGAGACTTTAGTCATATAATAAATAATAAATAAATAAACTTTCCTACACTTACACCAATGATCTAGCCCAAGAGAAGCTTCGTTACGAAACTCGTTATATGGTTGCTAGACAACGGATAAACATACTTAAAATACTTAAATACATACTTATTATACATAGAAAACACCCGAGACAATTTAGAAAAACAATAATTTCTAAATTGATCGGACCGGGGATCGAACCCGGGACCTCAGAGATGGCGACTGCATGAAAACCGGTGTACAAACCACTCGACCAAGGAGGTCGTTCAATAGTCATAAAATAAGGAGACCCCAGAAGTTAAGCTTTAAGGTACCAGTTAGTAGCCGACTCCATGCTCGTGCTCGAACTCGTTGCTCCGGCGTCAGCGGCACTACTGATCTGCGGTCGGCCGACAGTGTCGTCTGCCGCTCGACGACGCGTCGCTAGCTCCGTGTCGCTAGCTACGGAGGGAATTTCATAGAAATACATAGAAACCAGTAGTGTCGCGACGACACGTCTGCTGCTGCTGCGTGGAGTCGGCCACCATCTGGTACCTTAAAACGAATTATTCTCCAGAGACACACTTTCCCCGTAGACACACTTTTAAAAAAACTGCGCTTTAATTCTTGTAAGATACACATTCGGCTTGGACATTTAAATAAAAATGTGTTTTAGATGAAAAGGAAAAATAAATAAATCATAATTAACCAAAATTAAAGCTTGTATTCCCCAGAGATACACTTTCGGCTTGAACACCTAAATAAAAATGTTTTTTAGATGAAAAAAAAAAATTTTAGTGCACTAGATTTAATATTTCCAACATAAAGTACCAGGTTACCATAACTATGCAGGAGATTGCTTATTAATATAAAACAATAATATAGTCTCGTAAATACATATACATATAGCAAAGATTATAATAATATTCTTTTATATTAATAAGCAATCTAATGCTTAGTTATGGTAACCTGGTACTTTATGTTGGAAATATTAAATCTAGTGCAACATGTATGTAAAAGATTGTTTGTGCCTGTGGTTTATACATTCAAATTATTTATCTTCAGTAATTATTTTAGACACAACAGTACCTAAAAGTGTATCTAAGAGGACAAATTGATAGGGTTTAAAAAAAGTGTATCTTACAGGAATAAAAGCGCAGTTTTTATTAAAAGTGTCTCTACGGGGAAAGTGTATCTCTGGGGAATAATTCCCTGATAGATACCGTGCTCGAGCAATGCAGAGCTTCCCACGGACGTCACGGACCATCTCAAACCAATATGAGCGCTGCTGTTCCGAGATTCCGTGTCCGCGTGCGGTTGTCTGTGTGCGTAGCCGAGTGCGTTTCTATGAGGCTTACATTGTACAGTCTCCATATTTTGTGTTTTAGCTTAAGAACATTTATAGAACAAATCGGCTGGACCTTAGGGCTTAGTGAGTTCCCTATCCACTGCGTTTGCCATTCTGGTTCACAAATGTATTTGCGTTAAGGGGAAATACTAAGGTCGACTGAATTGAAAACTATGTATGAAAGTAGACAAAATCAACGTTTCGTAGTCCCCTGATTCCTTTTCCAAAACTGGACCGATTTATAATTACTTTTTTTCATTAAAAATTAAATAAAGGCTTTATTAATAATTAATTTATGAAAAAAGGAAAACATAGGGACAAAGCCAAAGCCTTTCTTTAATTTTTAATGAAAAAGTGATTGAATCGGTCCAGTTTTGGAGGAGGAATTAGGGGACTACAAAACGTTGATTTTTCAATTCAGTCGACCTTAGTGTTTCCTCATAAAGCCGCAAACAGCGGCAGAGCAACTTTCTCCAACTTTAGCAAAGTAAAATAAGTATTGACAATAAGAACATTTATTAGGAACGGTCAAGCTTCCGAATGTTCCCAAAAAGTGGTGGAGTACCACCGAAATGTTCCCAAAAAGGTTGGGGACCTCGACGTCGCCTTCTCAACCGTTGACGCCGCCGATAACTCAAGGCTGCTCTTAAACATTGATTGACGAGGGGCACTTCCATTTTACGAGTGCTTTAATTAGTACGACACAAACGTGTCTCCATAAAATCAGATCGCGCAGTCCTCGGGCCGCGGAGTTTTTTAAAGATTGAGAGTCTTATGTGTTTCGCCGAAGAATTTTTTCTGGTTGAAACCTACGCTTTGGTGTTAAATTTGTTCGCTAAGAATTTGAACGTTTAATTTATATAATGTCGCCTTGAAACTATTTTAAATGTGATTCACTCTTAAAAAGTCGCATCATGTTTACGTTTGGTTTGCCACAAGTTAGCCTCGTGTGGTGTGGCAACTATTCTTTTGGCATGTATAGGTACTCTTGTTTTCTTGTAAACCCATTGTTATTTTTTTTTTATATTTTACGGGTAAATAATCACATTGCCTTGATCTCACCTGATGTTAAGTGGTGTATAAGGCCAAGGTGGAAGCGCACTTCACCCGGGATCCTCAACTAGTGAGGCACTGGCAATCTTATCTCTAGCTGCTGGAACACAACAATGCCACAAACATTGATGTTATGGCGACATATTTAGATAAGATGGTGGCCAGGTGGACAAACAACTCCTACCACTAACCAAGATGTCTTATTTCTTCATGTCTTAAATGTATTACTTGTCAAATAGTTTTTAGCTAAATTTTATTGTTTAAGAAAGAGTAAGTATTACTATTTCGTATTTCTATATCTTTTGAGAAGATTTTAGGATGCGTGACCAAAAATGTAAGTTTTTAGCTTTCCCATGATTTTTCAGTTATACGGCGAAAAGAATTAACTCAAATTTATTTCTACAAAGATTCTAATGAAAACGAGTAAAAAATAATACCTTATTCTTATGTTAAAAACATAAAAGAGTATTTGTACTGTCTGTCTGTCTGGCATTCCATTATTTTTGTACAATGTGAGTACAAAAGATTTATAGTTTGACAATGAAAAATATGCGAGATTGATTAATGGTGTTCAAATATTTGAAGTAAGCAACATTTTGTAACTTTGCTTTAGCGTGTCTAGTTTACAAATGTCCAGGGCTAGCAAAACTTAAAATATGTCGAACTTGCTATAGGTATTTGAATTGATATGAATGAAGTATTTATTTTGTTCTGAGATGTGATAAATGGCTGTTTTGCTCAAAACAGTCTACTTATTTTTAATACAAATCTGAAATAGTTAGGTACATACTATACAACGTGTTACAGAAAGGTGTGGTCAAAATGAAAAGATCCAAAGTGTATCCGATATAGACCTTGAATGCAGAGTTACTTAGTCATGATTATTAACTTTAATGTGTTATTGAAATTTTTAATTTAATATTTCTATTGTAATGACGTCACATCAAAATAAACAAGTCTCAGCCCTAGTGGTTTAGTAACCTCTGTGTACTAACATTTATGATCACTGCTGCTAGCATAAGCGCGCCTGACGCGCATCACTTCACAAATATAAATATTTTATTGACAAATTAAAGTTAATAATTATGTCTTAATAACAACACATACAAGTTCTAGATGGGGTATGTTGCAGACTCTTTCGAAATCCTTTTTAATACCTTTTTTGTCTTCCCTGTGTGGTGCCGGGGATAAAGAATTGCACCACCCCATCTCTTCCCGTGGGTGTCGTAAAAGCCGACTAAGGGACCATTCCTGAGGATGGGCAGCAGCATCTCTATGAGGTTACCCTCAACCTACTGCGATCGCCAACCCGCCTGCCAAGCGTGGCGATTACGGCAAATACCCTCTATGATTATTTGGGGGAGGCCTTTGTCCAGCAGTGGACGTCTTCTGGCTGAGATGATGATGATTACCTTTTTTGTTCTTATTTTTATATATTTTTATGACCTTTTTTGTTCTTATTTTTATATATTTTTTGAATACTGACATTTTATGTTTTTGCTAGGTTCTGTCGTGATTGTCATGGTATCGTGTGTTGTTGTGTTGTAATATTGTGATTTATAATATAGTTAAAACCCACTATCTTTCCTGTTTTTTGAATATCTTTAGTTAGTCTCCATTAGTCCCTCCCATTAAGTTTTGTCGTTTTCAGGGTACACTTTGGATCTTTTCATTTTGACCACACCTTTTTGTTACACGTTTTCTTTTTTTTTTTTAAAGAATATCATAACAGCGCCGGCGTCGACCTCGTCATAACTCTTCTTTACTCCTAATTAAAGTAAACAAAAAATTATCAAGCCCCTGCTATCACACGACCCCAAAAACCAAAGGTTACTGAGAAAGAGTCTTCAATATATCCAAGATCCAAGGAATCTTTGTGTCTAATCAGTTGAGATAATGCCCACTTAAAAGGCACTAAAACTATATGATTTACATTTTAGATAACTTTGCCTGAGTTATTGATGAACAGTTATTATTGGGCATAGAATTTTATGAGCGCCGCTGTGTTTTCAAGTTTTCAAAGACTACAGTAATAATTTATCTTATCAATAAGAGTTGAATTTACTCAAAGTTGTTTTTATAAATTAACTTAATGAGCCTCTATTGGTGATCATCATCTTGCACTGATCCCAGTTGGCACATTCCGTCTCTATCCTACTAATATTATAAACGCGAAAGTTTGTATGTATGGATGGAAATTTGTTACTCTTTCACGTAAAAACTACTTAATGGATTTGGATGAAATTCGGCTTACAGATAGTTTATAACCTGGGACACATAGGATACTTTTTATCTAGATATTTTCACGGGAGCACTCTTCCACTCTTCTATAAACATTTCAGTTACATAATTAAGACTGCTTTCCTTCAAATCCTTTTCAAATCCATATGTTTTATAATTTGATCTTATCTTATCTTCCATTCATCAATACTTCAAGTTCCTTCGTCTCTTCAGTTCTCATCAACAAACTTTCTCTGTTGCAAAGTCTTCAATTCTCTTGATTTTATTCTCATTCATTCTTATTACTCCACAAGTTCACCTCTATTCGCGCATTTGGTCCATTTCACTGAAGTATAGTTACCTCAGAACAATAACTAAAGCTATAGAAGGATGGCTAAAATAAAAATCGTGCAACTATGTTTAGTTCCGTTCTATCTTATGGCTAGAAAAGGAGGTTGGAGTGCAACAAATGGTTGACACTTAGTTTTTATTTTTTGTATTGTTATGTCAAACGGTCATCAGATAATCGGTGATCAAAAAAAATCTTGAGTCCTTTATAAAGTCACTCACTATATTACCTCAAATATGACGTCACAAATTTGGTGACACCTTTGCTATTTTAGTCCGGTTTCTATAGCTTTAGTTATTATTCTGAGATAGTTACTACCAAGTAATAACTTTAACCCAGTGATGCGTACAACATTAAGTAATGTTCTTACTTCTACGTTGCTGGCCTGTGTCTGTGGTTGTCCTTACTTAGCTTAGAACACCGATTAATGTAGAAGTTCCTAATGATAATGCTTACCCCTAGGCTACTACCTACCACCAGTATTATTGCTGTGCAAAGCAATTTTGATTGCCACCAATTCCATTGCAATTTTCAAAGCATCTTCAAAGAACTGTGTGATTTTTTAGACTATAATTGATAATGACAATGACCTTTCCTACTTATAGCTTCTATTGACGTTGCAAATGACACAATTGAATATTTCAAAACAATACAGATAGGTGGCGTGGCGTGATTCGCAATGTTTACGTTCAAACAAACTAAAAGTGACTTTTATTATATTAAGTTCTTTTATTGGCAGTAAAACTTGTTCTTTGGAACTATTGAAGACATTTTTATCGCTTTAATATTCTATTCGAGAAAGTTATGTGCTATATGCAAATTTAAACAAATTGTGTCATATTCGTAAGTATGAAAACTGTGGAGCTCTTTTGAGCTACAGCTAGCGCAGTATCGCATTAGGATAATATCGCATTAATTGTGAAAGCTAAGCAACTTAAGTAATGTCGAGTCTCAGGGTGGTGCGCAAAATTTATTAAAGCTTTCATGGCCAGCGTGGTTCCTTTCTGAGTCCTTTATATTCCTGAATCTTGAGCCCAGCAATGGAACGACTATAGGCTTATGCCATTAGCTTCATAGTATCAGAAATCTAAATAACAAAACGCTCATCTTAGTAATCATCTCAGTCAAAAGACGTCCACTGCTGGACAAAAGCCTCCCCCAAGGATATGAGGGGTATTTTCCGTAATCGCCACGCTTGGCAGGCGGGTTGGCGATCGCAGTAGGTTGAGGGTAACCTCAGAGAGATGCTGCTGTCCATCCTCTGGAATGGTCCCGTAGTCGGCTTTTACGACACCCACGGGAAGAGATGGGGTTGTGCAATTCTATATCCCCGGCACCACACAGGGAGTTACTATTACTATCATCTTAGTAAAATAAGGTATTTTTCCATGAGGATGCGCTTAGATTGTACGTACTTTTATTTACACTTATCATTTAAATGAGTCTGCATAATAGTATTCTGCAAGGAATACAAACAGTAGTAGAATCTTAGTCTCTGCATGTATTCTAGTGTGGCGATGAAGGCAAATGTACGTGATTTGCTTTACAATGACTGTAATAAATGTGGTGAGTGGTGTTACAAGATCTGTGGTCAGTTAAAAGCCACTTTGTAGAGTTTGTAAGCCCTTTAAACGGCACAAGCTGAGGCAGGGTCCTAGTTGGCCTTCACACACATTCATGCTTCCCTATTGTTGTTTAAATATTATTATCATTACTATTATCTTTTAAATGTTTTCATATTCACTGTTTCTTTTTTTTTCTCTGTAATGTCTGTGTGATCGTCAATAAAACAATTTCTTTCTTTCTTTCTTTCTCTCTTTACTTTACGTTAGTAGTGTCTAGTTATTTTGGTTATGTACTTACTACATCGCCTCTTTAACCGAGTGACATAGCGTTCGGCCCGGTATCCGAAAGTCCTGGGTTTAACTAAGGTGTGTTTCGGATGATTTAATGCATAACACATGTTTGTGAGTACCTACCCGCATATGGAAGGCTCGTTCATTGTGCTCGATGGCGCAGTGAACGCACCCGGTCTGCGAGTGCTGATGTTAAGCAACTTTCGCAAAGCCGGTCATCGGGCAAAATTTTTCGTCTCGAGCTCCGTGCTTCGGAAGGCATGTAAAGCCGCCGGTCTCGGCTGCATTAGCACTCGTTAACACCCACCAATTCACACTGGTCCTCCATATCTATTCATAAGCAAGGCTGGGGCTCCAGCAGTGGGGCCAAAATATATAAATGACTCCGTATAAAACAAAGTCGCTTCCCGCTGTCTGTCTGTCCCTATGTATGTATGCTTAGATCTTTAAAACTATACGCAACGGATTTTGATGCAGTTTCTTTTAATAGATAGTGATTCAAGAGGAAGGTTTATATGTATAAAACGTGCATACGATTGGACCCGGTAGGTGGCGCTGCGCTGCCATAAGGTTCTATAGGATACGGGTGTTCACTCAAGCGGACGAAGTCGCGAGCGAGCCGCTAGTAAATGATAAAATAAAGGCTGGTGATGATTATATGGAAGACGTGGTGATTAAAAAATACCCATTTGTAGTAGTGATGGCTTGATTTCAATGATGCCTTTGTCAAGCAGTGGAATAGCATATAGCAGGGGTCGCCAAATGTGCGGACCGCAAGAACACAGCAACTTGCACTACAGAGTACACACGGCGGCAGATCAACATACCCAATACTGTCAAATTTCTACAATCAATTGTGAACTTTACTGTTTAGTTATAAGGATCAATATTCATTGGAGAAATTTGACAGATTTAGGAAGGTTGATCTGCAGCCGACTGTACGTAATTTAATAAATATGTTATAGCTTGCGCCAATTTTACTCCCAACTTCAGACAGATAGTCCGCAACAAAAAATGTCATTTTTCTCATTGATATGTACAAAAATACCTTTGTTATTTCAGTAATTTTATTTTTTTTATACGGGTAAGCACAGTGTCTTGATCTCACCTGATGTTAAGTGATGATAAGGCCAATGATGGAAGCGCACTTCACCCGGGATCCCCAACTAGTGAGGTACTGGCTATCTACAATGCTACAAACATTGATAAGGTGACATATTTAGACACATTTATTTAGATTAATTACATTTGTTTGATAAATATTTTTTTCTATACAATATTGTGCGGACCGCGATGGTCATTGCATTTCTTAAAACGGACCCCGTGCGAAACTAATTGGTGACCCCTGGCATATAGGCTATTTAGTATTTACTACTACTACTTACTAACTACATCTTTCTCCAGCAAACTTCTATCAAACTCTAAACAAACAGAAAACACAAATAAATAAGTAATAAATAAATAAATTTTCCTACACTCACACCAATTATCTAGCCCAAGAGAAGCTTCGTTATGAAACTCGTTATATGGTTACTAGACAACGGATAGACATACTTAAAATACTTAAATACATACTTATTATACATAGAAAACACCCAGATCCAAGACAATTTAGAAAAACAGTAATTTCTAAATTGATCCGACCGGGGATCGAACCCGGGACCTCAGAGATGGCGACACCATGAAAACCGGTGTACAAACCACTCGACCAAGGAGGTCGTCCACACAAAAAAACACTTTGACATTAATTCAAAACAATAAAGATAGAACCGTGAGATCATTTTCACTGTTACATCCAATAGATAACCGAAATGGTCTTGTAATTGATATCTTCCATAATTATCAAGACATATCTCTAAATCTAAGTTGCTACTGCTCCCACACTAGCTTTTTTAAACTTTTGGTTGCTCAGATTTATCATTCATACTAAGTAAATTGTAGTCTCCTTTAGGGTTGTCGCGATCAATTAGGAAAAAGCTTTGATACCTATATTATGGACTAAACCACCATATTATGGACCAACCCGCATTGGGCCAGCGTGGTGGGTTATGGTCCAATATCCCCACGTGCTGTTGTCCACGTGGGAGGCCTGTGCCCAGCGGTGGGACGTTTATAGGCTGATGATGATGATGTTGATGTTATGGACTAAAGTAGAATACTTTATTGTACATAAAATACAGACACGTTATAATAAAAACAGTTTTAGAATTTGTACAAAAAGCAATATCACTGTGTTTTATAAATATTTAATTCAGCTTCAGTGCAGCAATTAACACTTAAAAATAAAAAGTAAAATTTACTATAGCGTTGTGTTATCAAATTTGTGGTATTTCATCTGCAAAGGTGAATCTGCATAGCCATCGGTTGCAATAACCGTTGGATAGATGGCACTTTGCCACTAAAAAGCAGTAAAAAATTCAGTGCTTCAAACGTCAGCCTTCCCGGTAGCTTAATGGTCAGTGCAGCCGCCCGGATTGCGGAAGACCCAGGTTAGATTCCTGGCTAGGTCGGGTAGGCATTTAATTTTTTCACTGTATTTTATAAATAAATATTTAATTCAGCTTCAGTGCAGCAATTAGCACTTAAAAATAAAAAGTAAAATTTAGCAATATAAGTACAGCTAAACTCCACACACCATGCGGATCTTATTAAGTAGTAAGGGGGAAATCTGAACATCGACAGATTTTAGTGATTGCCAACTCTCCTAAATTGTATGAAGATTGAAAATGGTCCAAATAAAAACTTTTTAAATTTTTTCTAACTAGTTACTTACAAACCAAATCTGTCTCGACCCGAACAATTATCAAATAACAAAAAATATTTGGATTTTGGAACAGAGCATACACTTCCAATGAATATGTACCTACTGACTAACTGTAGGTACATAACTCAAAGAAAAAACAATGTCACAGACACGGCAAGAACAGTTGACCGTGAGACAATATCCGCATCCTACCCATCCATCACCGAAACTCAGCAGACACGGCGTCTCCAAGAACTAATAAATACCAGACAAGGAAGCTCAAATCGCAACCCGACCAATTTTAGTATTCCCCTCGCATGCTGGCCGTTTGTTACCGATTAGACATCGTCCGAAATAGCCGCGTAAGATGTATGAGGCGTCGATCAGGCAACATTAGACGATCGTGACGAGAATCGAACTGAGAACAATGAAGCCGACGATACCCGGACATAGACTGTGTGGGTTCTCTGATGCAAATTTTAGACGGTAATACGGTAAACATATTTTTAAAATTCTGCAAGATGGGGAGTTTACGACAGCTACTTTAAGATTTGGTTGTGTGAGAATGAGTGTATGAAATGAGAAAAGTGTGCATGAAACTTTAAACCTTAAGTGCCTTACAAATAAACAAAGAATAAGGTCCGATAGTTAGTCTGTTTTGTTCCTGTCATGTAAACGTCATTTAAAATTAGAGTAAAAGAGACAAAACACGGAATAACTATTCGGAGATTATTCTTTGTTTATTTGTAAGACCCATAAAGTAAACACAGAGAAGAGACCTCCATAAAGTTCTCCTTCAATATATCCTTAGCGACAGCTCAAACTCAGCTGACAAATGATATGGGCCATACTTTTCTTTTCGCCGTTACCGCTCAGTAAATCATAAAGCATTGTCAGAATAGTAATAGTGAAGAAAATCGAGTTATTCGAATGATCGATCACTTTCAGGTATTTCAGTGGCGGGCAAACAAACCAGCCCGAATCGCGTGCGGTTAAACACTATCAAATAAAACTAATCGACATTCCGATTGCCGACTGATTCCGCTTTCAATTTGAATTTGAAGAATTTGTTGATGATATACGAGAGCCTGGTGACGTGGGCATTGGGCGCATGTAACTGTAACAAATGTCGGGCAACGACGCAGTACTAGTTTTCGAATAGGTGACTGACGACGATTTGTGACAGTTTTTTTGCAACAGTCTATGAATAAGGTTGTAATAGCGTTACTTCAAATGGTAATGATAGGCCCTCAGACGAAAGTCTTCGAGGAAATATAAGCAATTTTGCAAGCTGGGTTTCAATGTCCTGGTATAATCTTATTTGAAAATCATTTTTAGATGATCCGTGCTTCTGAAGGTACCTTCAGAAGCACGGATCATCTGATGATGATTCTGAATGATGGTTCTACGACTAGTCGTAGAACCTAATTGTTGTAATTTGGTGACATCCTCCACCCCGCATTAGGCCATAATGGTGGTCTCCCAAGATCATTTGCAGCGTTTGCATTTAAAGCAAATGATGATGATGTTAATATAACAAACGTAGGTAGTTATTTAAATCTCCAAGGTGTAACAATCTCGCTAATTTTCACAATAACTCGTCTCATCACGTCTCAAGTTCGTGACCAGCAATTAGATCAGTTTTTGTGGTTATTCTCATACATTTGTGATCATTAGTATTCTCATCGTCAAATGGCAGTTCACATCTCAGTACCTTACGGGGAACGGTTGCTCACCCATTTCTAGAAACGGTACCAGACAATGTTCTAGCCAAATCAGTCAAATGAGACGTCTCAAGGATTTCGTGGATGTTACATTTTGGACAGACAAACGCATTCTTCCTTGAAATGGTCTTCTAGGATTCGGTCGTGCGTAGAACTTTAGCATATTTACTAAATTGATTTAGGCTATTTAATCAGCGTACTTTTCGTTTGATTTTGTTGCGTTGCGTTGCGTTCGATCTGTCACACGTGCTACCGAGAACATTGTACTGGACCATCGGGATGAAAAGTTAGCCTCTATATTTCCCATGAATACTAAAGTTTTTTATCAGTTAAAGAATTTGTAGAATTGGATTAGTAGTTCAAATTATTACCCCCTACAAACAGAACAATAATTTTACCTATCTACATAATAATATCTGTGTCAAGACTAGCGACCGCCTTCGACATCGCCCACGCGAACACCAGGATCCAGTCCCGTGATCCCGAGTTTCGAAATACTACTCAAACAAGAAGTAGTAGTATTATGGCACGGCTTCAAAGAGGCAAATGTTTATTCCAGTTCGGAAAGTGTGAGGAGAGCGTTGCGAATAAGGGGACAGGAATCCGTCAAGATTGACGTATGTTTATTTAATATCCTGGCAGTGGGTTATTAGGGCGAGATTCGCACTCACGTCGCGTCGCCGTCCGCCCGACAACAAAAACGGCAGCGTCTTTAACTCATAAGTTCATGTCGCGACGCATTCTTTCGAGTCCAGTTTGTTTCCTACAAATCTGTTTATAGGATGATTGGAAATGTTTGATTGATTTTATTGCGATCTTGTTATTTTAAAATGTACTGTTATTATTAAAATGGGTGTCCCTATCGTATAAGGCGTCTCTAGTTTTGACATCCTATCCGTCAGCTCTCTTTTTCAAGTATATCGTATGAGTTATAGACAGAGACAAAACTAAACAAAACATAAAAAAGCAGCTGGGAAATGACATTATCTTAGTCTCTATGCTGAATTTGGTAGTTATGATCTTTTTCTCATACTTCAAATTTCCACTTATGTACTTACCTATACAGGGTCACTTTTTTATCACCGCCCAAACCTTCTGAGATGACTCCCGTAATACACATACTCGTTTTTATTACAGGAGTCATCTCAGAAGGTTTCGACGGTGATAAAAAAGTCAACCTGTATATCGTGTTGCTCTTTTTCAAAACTAGCTACTTATTAATTGCATATCATAGAGACAACATTCTTTGAATATAGTAAACTTTAGAATCCAATAAGATTTACAAATATCTCGTTAGACATCAAATACCCTTAAATATTTCCCGCTCTCAAAAGGAGATCGCCCTGTATCGAGGTCAGTATTCGGTGGCGCCGACCCAAAAATTCCCTGTCGGTCGCGATGTTGAGATAGGAGCCTTACATGTATAATGTATAACAAATGGGAGACATCAAAAATAAAGCACCGGGACCCCTGCGTACGGCCCTGAGTTCGTGGGGCCACTCCACGTGGTTGGATTCCCGGCATTTTGTGGCAGGCGCGCCGCCGCCATCTTTTTATTTTTGGCGCGCGACGACGACGTTCTGACTTTTGCATCGTTGTACCATGTTTGAAGAACTATTTTTTTTATTGAAATAGGCATGTAGGTACCTTTTTTTAAACGAAGCTTTTCTAAAAATGTTGCGATTTTGTAATTTTTTCTATTGGACCTTTTCACGGGCACATCATTTTTTTCTTTAATCTTTATTCAGGTTATTGTTAAAGTTATAGTAGTCATAGTTAAATCTAAAGGCGAAATCATACTTCGTTAGAACTATTTTTATTAAAACAACAATTTCTATTTACACAACAAAAAGAAACATTACATAACTTAATTTGAAAAAAACTAATTAACTATCTAACTATTTAGATACTAATAAAATAAGCAGATAAGCAAAACCAACGAAGTCCAACTTACAAAGTAAACAGGCAGTTTATATATAATCTTTGTTTACTTATATCTTTTTTGAAAAGGTTCTGTAAAAATTACATACTGTTAAATCCACACAATTAATTCAACGTAGACAAATCGCTATCACAATAGCAATTGGTATGCATCATGCGCCAGGAACTCAAACAAGTGAACGTTTAAGATGCCAGGATTAATTAAGTAACGATTAGTAGAGAAAGCAAGCAATTAGAAGGATGAACCGATAGATATTCAGGCAGGGAATGTTCCATATACGTGACGCCCAACTAATATGTGTGAGAAACTTTGGGACGTGATTACGGAAGCTACTGGAAGTTTACATTTAACGGAATCCATTAACTTGATTGTTTGGTATGCGTTAAACGGTCATGGCTAAAATGGAGTTGATGTTTTCCCGCTTGAACAATAATCTTTTTTTTTAAATAGTTAGTTTGTGTATCTGTACTGTTGTTAGTTATAGATGCTGTGAGACAAACAACATTTTTGTAGGTAGGTACTTGTACCAATGTTATAGACCGCAGATTTAAGGTTTTTTAAGTTACAAGTTAAAACATATTTTACAGGATAGATAGTATTAATTTTACATGCTATTTTGTACTGAGTTTTCCAATTTTATGCCCGATACGTGATCACTGCTAAAACTTTAAATATATCCATACCCGAGCGATACAGTGATTATTTCTACATAGGTTCACATACAAATCGGTAACCCTAAAATTGTGTAAAACATCACTCTCAACACAGAGCGGTCCCAACATATCGAGACGGGCATCCAATATTTTGAATGCCATCCCGAGATCGGGTCCAGTTTGAATAATTACTACTGTTTATCATGACGATCTCGCGACACGACAGCGACAACCTGTAAGCCGTGTTTTTGTCGCGGCCTCATCGACACTGCCACCGGCGGACGGTTAAAAAACACGAAACATGTTATTGATTGCATTTGGGAGGGAATTTTTGAGTTGTTAGGTTTTTGATGTGTCTGATGATTCGCTGAGTTATTGGGTGTTCAATGTAGAGTTGCGACAGCGACAATTCTGTTTAAATATAATGATGGTTAAAATAAAACACTTGATACTGAAAATGTATAGAGCAGCACTTCAGACATCATTAATGATGGAATGTTAAATTCAAGAACTAAACTTACTCATCTCACTCATCAGTTGCGACAATTCTGTTAAACTGAAAATTTTGATTTTGAAAGTGAATACCACCACTTGAATTTGAAGTTGAATTTCTGAACTGAACTTAATATCCATCTTTAGTTATTACTTATTTAACTCAAGAGACCTACGACTGTTATTGAGTTGAATCCGAAAACATAACTCAAAGCGAATCGCTGGCCGAACAAGATGCCTACGGCTCCCATATTTACCTGAAAACGTTGGTTTTTTCAAACGATAGCTAGATACGGCATTATCATCTGTAATTCAAAACTCATAAGAAGGCACAACCGAATAAATTCCTTATTACACAAGGTAAAACAAATGCTCCGTTTATAATATCATCTATTAAACATAGCGTTCTATTTTTTCTCAGCACATTCATGTATTCCTGGTGAAGATGCATAGAATGCATTAAGCCTCCTCGCGCAAAATATTACGACAGCTGACATATCGATGTACGGAGACCATACAAGTGGTGTATAACATTGTCGCACCCAGACACATTCATCTATAGATTTATAAGAACCTAAATAACTGCAGTAATCTTCCATTTCTTTCGTTGTCAGCCCTTCAAACGCTATGACATGTATGACACGTCATGATGAGGAATTAATTGTCGTTTTTTCGAGGATCTCCGAACAGGTTTGCTAACCTTCGACTGTTTCACCGTCTGCAACGTCTGTATTGCGTTGTGCATAAAGTTTGAATTCGTTTAATTCGGTAACAATCAGATAACGTCGCGAAAAGGCAGGTGTAATTCGAAATGGAACAGTTTTTGCAGCTACTTATGAGGGAGCTTGCGGCTGGCGGACTCATCGACAATTTCGTAATATCTACGTTGGGCATTTGATTTTTTTCTGGATACGTAATTCTCAGATAACTTTTCTAGTAGAATATCTAGTTCCTTAGCTTTGTGGTTGTATGTTACACCCAGAACATATTACTAATTTTGCCTTTCCAAAATATTGTTCAAATTAGCTTGCGCGTTTTGTTGCATCCTAAAGAACTTTAATCAGCTAAATGCTCATCTCGGAAACTTCGTTTAGTGTCCTTGTTTTGAATCTGCCTGGCTAGTTACCACCATCTGATCTAAGTCTGTCACCATAACAGCAATTTCAATAACAGCCAGTGCCAGTTCCTCAGAAGTTGAGAAGACTACTGCGCGCTTTCACCTTTGGTATTATCTTCACTTTCCATCAGGTTTGAAGGAAGGACTTCTTTGAAAAATACTAAGGCACTTCAACATGTCTACGTTCCTGACTTCTTTTACCTGAACCCTCTTTTGTTTTCGCATCCCCGCTGAGTTCATTTAAACAGATCGCTCCCATTCGTACCACATATCAGCCACCGGCTCTCTGTGTATTAGTAACGCTTAAGCTTGAGATCGCTAAGTAATCTGGAGGTGATAGCGGCCCACCCCAGCTCGTGGCGCCACAGAGCGCGCTTACATCACGTCTCGCTTATCTACATCTACTAGAGAAGCGATGGAGTCGCGTACTCTGTTAATAGTAGGTTTACACCGTAAAATCGGGCATTAGATCGATGACAAATAAAGTATGTTACAAAAACCTTGAGAGCTCGGCTAGAAATATGCATGTCGCATGTCCGTGTTATTTTAAAACATTTACGAGAACACGCCACTAAAAAAATAGGTAAGTAATATTTATTACACAAATAGTTCAGAACAATGTATCACTATCAAAATTATTTGTCAAAACCAATATTTGAAAGTTTATTAAAAGCTTACATATTGCCCAAAGATGGTATGCGGCTTCGAGGTAGACCACCAGCCAGTTGGTCAGACGATATCTTCAGGGGCCGGAGGGCAGTGGATGAGGCACGCACGGGTTCTGCTAAGTCGTCGAGCTTATGCCCAATAATCGGGTCTCGCTCACAAGCTGAAACTATGAATAACGATGATATTTAAAAACGTGTTGCTCATTTATGTTCCAAGTTTAAAACTGATCGCTGCCTTTTTCTTCTGACAGTTACCAACGACATAACGTACTTTGAAAAAAAAATAAAAACTTTTTACCAACTCATCGACTCCACTCCTCCCTTAGGCATTAGCCCGCGCTACCGTCGCCCGCTCCTCGATAACGTACTAAGAGATGACACCACTTTCGTTAATCGTTATTTATTGCGTTTTTTATCCACACTAGAAACAATGCCGGCTTTTGTTGAAATCACATTAGAGCGGCTTGTTTTTCAACTTAAACAATAATGCGCTTTTTTGTAAGATATTTCTAATGATACAGAGTAGGGACAGGGCCCTTCAATCATGTATTATTGTAACATAGTTTACTCAAAGGAATTGGTTACGAGAACAATAGGTAGTTAAATATATTTTCTTGGATACTACTAACTACTTATTATTAAATAATATTCGTATTGGTTAAAGCCGATGTCGTAATATTACCTGAGTAGGCACTTAAACAATATTGGACAGAAAACTAGCATAATGATATTTAAGATATTTTTTTTAATTCGTAAAAAAAAGAATTTGCAATTTGAATCTTAGTTGTAAACGTTGTAAACAGACCTCAGTCCAGTTCCAGCGCACGCGACATTTCACCTTTCCACCGTTAAAAAATTCCTTAATTGTTTTTTATTAATTAGGTAGATGGTGTTCAGTAGCGGAATCCAGCTTATCTTTATAGGCGATCGTGGCTGTATATTACACGTAGGATCTGCCCCACATGACGGGGAAAGGATAAAACTCACTGGAAGAGACTACATTTTTTTTCTGTAAAAGACATCTTTTATTTAACCTTTTTACCGCCAACAACTTCTATAGAAGTTCGAGATTTTCGTGCCGTCCACGCCAACACTTCTATAGAAGTTCTTCTTTGTACCTACTTTATAAAAATACATTTAAACGTTGGCGTACAGCGGGACATCGCGTGCAGGATAGTTGGGCGGTGAAAAGGTTAAGTAAATTTTTATTTTTAATATTTTAGGAGCTCGATGGCGCAGTGGTTGACGCGTCCGGTCTGCAATTGCTGTGGTTAAGCAACTTTCGCAAAGGCCGGTCATCGGATGGGTGACAACCACCAATCCGCGCTGGGCCCGCGCGGTGGTTTATGGCCTATTCTCCCTATCCATCCATAAGAAAGGCTCGTGTCCCAGCAGTGGGGACATTAAATAAGCTGATGATGATGATGATTTAATATTTTGATATCAATTGCAGTCAATTATAGCATCATTTTATTACAATATTTTTTTTAATGTTAAACATATTTTTTATGTAGTGTATTGTGTCACAAAAAAATTGCGAAAGAAACAGTTTTTAACTAATGAAAGACAAACGAACGACTTTGATGTGGAACTTGAGTAGAATAAAACTCACCTACCTAAAAACCCAATGAGGTTGAGAATACGATTAGGTATCTACATTATACAGATACTATCGTCTCATTTAATAGAACAATGGAGATTTTTTTAGTACCTAGTATTTGGAAATCCTTTCTAATTAATTAGAAAAACATTAGGTTTTTTTTTATTTTAAATAAAATCTTGTAAAATTTTGAGTACCTACCTCTACTGAAGCCACTTCCAGTAAATGTTATGTCACCTATTTCTATATCAACAGAGAGTGATACACGGAAATATGTAGTTTTTAGTATACTATCGTGGAATGTTAATTTCGGCCAACCGTCAGTGTTACACCTCCGATATTAATTATATTTACATCTGTTACATTATTTTACAACATAACGCTAACGATAATTTTAATTATAATTTCTCTATTCTGCTTTCTGCTTTGTGAATTTGAAGTAGGTACGTTAAGTTTACATTGTAAAGCTGTCATGTACTGTACAGTCACGCGCATTAACATGTAAACACCTTTGTTTAGTTTTGACTCTTATTCCATTGTATTAAGAGTTTCATTTTTTAGAAGATAAAATTTTACTACAAAAACGTCAACCAGCCTCAGTTCGAGTGGGAATCGAACCCACGACCTTTGGATAACCCGTCCAATGCTCAAAAAAGAAATATATTGTAACTAAATAAAGCATTGTAAATGCAAAATTCAAAAGAATATAAAAAGTTAGATATGTTTTTTTTAATTAAAACAATTGAATGAACAACATGATAAGTGTTTGAAATCAAATATGATTAAGAAATACAGAAGGAGGTTACCAAACTCTTTTCAGTTCTAACCTATTCTATCACAATAAAAACCTAAACAAAGATACGTAGTGTCTTTTCTTAAGTCTTTCAGCGTTTTAGAACCTACATTATAGACTTTACAAGTCGGGCTTCGATTTGACGTTCAAAACACACTTGTAAAAGTTCATGTTGAATAAAAAGGTTTATTCAATAAAACAAAAGTTTAAAAGGAAAACTAAAGCTGTAACAAATTTGATAATAAAATCGTAATTGTCGAAAGTCAAACGTAAATAATACAAAAAGGAGGTCACCATCAAACTATTTTGAGTCCCAAGTAGTTCCTACCTTTTCTAGGCTACCTAGACCACACTAAAAACCTAAACGCAGATACGTAGTGTATCGGGCTAATTCATGCGTTGTCGCTGCAGGGTAATGCACGCTGCAGTGTGTCACACCCATCGAGGCTCGGCTTCTAACGCCCGACTCCACCGAACCACTAACTGATCCCCAAACCGAACGTTTAAAGAGCAGGTTAAAACTAGCAGTGGTTTTGCTAGTTTTAATCTGCTCTTTAAAACGCAGGCGCCGATTGTAAATAGACGAAATCACCTGAGAAAAGTATAGAAACTGTACACTATGAGACCGGTTTTTATTAAAAGCAGAGCTTACTATTTGGCGATTAAATCAATATAGGTATTCAAAATATGTTATTCTGTTTAGCTTACAATAATTGAGCTTTTATGAATGTCACTACGCCAATCGGTACTGTGAAAAACCGGCGAGGAATTCAACAAGAGCATTTCTTTTTTTCCTTTATTTTACACTGTCAAATATTGCTAAATTTCGAGGAAATTTACCAATAGTTCTCTTAGAACGGCACTTTCCATGGTAACTGAAGATGGTAATGATAGCAATATCAAACCTTTGAATGTCGTTTGTATGATTACCTGCAAGCAAAAATACTCTTGTCATCATCATCAGCCTAAACGTCCCAATGCTGAGTTCGGTTCGTCCCACATGAAGCTCGCGAGCAGCACGCTGGCTTAGGCTCTTTCAAATTAGACGTTTCGTGTCGCACCGCTGCTGCTGTGCGTTTTGATATTAACCGCCAGCCGCACAACTGTTTTAATATGGAACGCAGTGCAAACGCACGGCAGCATTCCGAAAAGAAACGCCTAATTTGAAAGAGTTACGCTTGTTGTAGTTTTTGGGTTTTAACGTCAGTCAAGTGCCATTGTACAGCAACAGGGTCTATACATACCCTACGGAGGATGTTGAATTTCTTGTACATTTATTTTTAATACAGAATACTTTAAAGTGCTGTAGGTTTTACAATCATTATTTTAATTACAATCATTCGCTAAAGCGTACCTAATCGATTTTTAATTATATAAGAAAAATGTTATAATATTCCGTTATTTCCGTTATTGCAACTCGATTGGATATTACAAGTTTGTTTTATTTGTGTACAGGAATTAATAAACTATTGTAACACAATATGCGTTGCACCGGTTTTAAATATGCGCGCTATTTTTTACACTATTATTGATATATTTTATGCGTTTGTAAATAATCCCTATAAGTTTATTTATTTATTGATTTAACTGCATTTTTTTATATAAATAAGAGTCATAATATAATATGATGCAGAGACAGTTCGCGTCCCTTTAAATTCTTTATTTAAAATGGAAAGCCACAGTAGATAAGCCATTCCTTCTTTATGTTACTAGTAAACTCATCCACGTTAAGTCTAAGTTTTAAACTACAATTAAGTTTAACCATCTTAGGTAACCGTGCGTCAGTGCAACCGGCCCACACTCGAAGCCGCAAGAATGCGTCAATGTGTGAGCAGATGCGCCCCCCTCATTTTAACGGATACCTCGACCCCACTACCGACGCTTTTAATCGCGAAATTTCTACAACCCTTGCTTGAACGAAATCCATTTAGGATGAAACTAGAGTAGGTGATTTATTGACTGACACCGTCGCAATTTGATTACTAAATTATAAAAGGTGTAATTTTCGTTAAAAAAAATAACTTGATTTTTTCTCATACTTAGATCGAAAAGGTAGCCGTATTCGACATCAGTTTTTATCGAAAAATTTAATAATAAATCTACACTGGCCTGCAAAATTAAGTATCACACTTTTAAAATTGCAATAACTTTTTAAGTACACAAGATATACTTTCGAAACAAAAAGGAAAAATGTTACTAATGTATAATTTACTTAAGTTTCAAAGAAAGCTGATAAAAATTGCTGCAAAACGTTTTTTATTTAAAAATCTCTAACTTTTATAGTTTAGAAAATAAATAAATATTAAAAGTGTAGTACTTATTTTTGCGCCTGCAAGTGCAGTAAGTATATATATATATATAAAATTCGTGTCACATGTGAGTTGCCATACTCCTCCGCGACGGCTCGTACGATATTTATGAAATTTGATATGTATATTCGGTAGGTCTGACAATTGGTCGTAATCTATTTTTATACCCCTAAATGATAAGGGTGGTCCACCACAATTTTTTGTTTAATTTTCCAAAATGTTTGTAATAGCTGTGAAACATACGATTTGTTTGTTTTGTTGACATATAAACTGTCAAAGCGATACGATATAATATAATAATAATAATAATGATGTGGATTCAACCATTATTGTACCGATAGTCGTTTCGGCAAACGGTCTTTTAGCCAAGAGCCTTGATCAACAACTAGAGAGGCTCTCGCTGAAAGGTTGGGTCAAGGGTCAGATGCAAAAGGCAGTACTCCTTCACACGGCACGTATTGTCAGGAGGTTCCTCACTCTGCAGCCCTGACCACCGGTAGCTTGGGCCCTGCCTCGCTGCTGGCGGTACTCTAGGATTAGGTTTTTATAATGTTTTATTGTTTTTATATTAAAATATTGTAAAAATCTAGTTTTAAGAAAGAAAATAAATATAGAGTATAATAATAATGAAATAATTTATTGCCTCAAGAAATTACTTTTGTAAAAACACATAAAAAAGTAACTCAAGGTCAGAGGCAAAAGGGAATGGCTCAGCTTTCACTGAGATTTTCTCAGCGCTGGTTTTCAGCTGTTCCCCCTTTCCCTGAGACGAAGAGCGGGTAATATTGTACAGAAGTATAGTAGGGTATAATATAGAATGTCATTGAAATTTTACTGGACAACGAAAACTAGGGAAGCAAGTGGCCCTAATAAATTTCTGTTAAATTCAAAAATATGTCGCTGATAGCTATTTCTAATGGTTAAAGTATAAAGTGCCTATTGAACCCTGGTGCCACTGCCCTAGGTATTTTTTTTTACTTTTTTGACTTGGGAAACAAACAATTATCTAAAAGTTGAACACAACTATGTATATTGAACAAGCATAATTACCGCAATTCCATTCACACCACTTCGGCGAAAGAAGAAAGAAGAAATACAGCTTCTCTTTCTTCTTCTAATAAGCAAAGGTATCCCCCAAATCCTACTATGCGTCTCCCACCAATCTTTTCTGTAAGCGCGATGGTCTAACCCTTCCAACGAAGACGGGCTCTTCGGTTATCCAGAGCATATGAACATAATGTCTCAAATATCTAAAAAGCTACGGTAAGCAGGAAAAAATATATCTTATTATCAACATTATACCTATGTTTTGCAAGCGACATCAAATAACCATTCATTAGTTCGATGTGATCGTGACAAGAGTTTCTTTACTAAATAATAGTCCTAATAAACGCGAAAGTTTGTAAGTATGGATGGATGTTTGTTACTCTTTCACGTAAAAACTACTAAATGGATTTGGATGAAATTCGGCATACAGATAGTTTATAGCCTGGATTAACACATAGGATAGTTTTTATTCCGATATTCCTACGGGAACGGGAACCACGCGGGTGAAACCGCGAGCGGCCGCTACTATATACAACCTTATTTTTAGTTTATACAAAAATCGAAACACGGGTCAAATATTTTCATTTAAAGAATCCGTACAAAAAAAATTAAAATAATATCTTGAAAACTCACGAAGTTACAAGCTTTTTGTGCTGCCCCGTTGTGTGTTTTATTAGGGAATAATTTATTTGAGATTTTGTAAATATTATTTGGTCAAAATGTAACATGGTATAAAAAATAAAAAAATCGATTCTATTACTGATTCTGAACAAACAGTTTTCAGGTTTCGTATTAACTAAAAATAACATTGTATATATAATTATTAATAATAGTTTTAAACACTAAAATCGATGGAGCGTTTGTAAATAGTGACGTCATAATTTGATATGCTATATTTCTATGATATAAAGTTATTTTTTTTTAAATGTGCTAATATAAAGAATTGCTATATTGATATTTGTACAGCTATATTACTAGGCGCACACACGCAATATTTATCACCTCTGTCTACATTAGCATCTTATTATAACTAATTACATGTTTCATAAGAAAGATTAATAGAAGAAATCTCATTATAACGTCTTCTATCAATTGGCGTGTTTGTAACCAATTTACAGTTTACCACCTCCACTACATAATTATGTAAGATTAATCTAATTACTACCCGCATTATGGATGAAACAAAGCGCGACTCAGTGCTAACAAAAACAACTTGCAAATCGGAACATTCCGATAAGACCGTATTTATTAAAACGGTCGATTAATCATTCGCTTAGTAATTTTCATCTGACAAACGGTGGGCTGTTCGCATGGACATTAGGTATTGCAATTTTAACAAAACGGGTATAAACTAACAAAGAGACGTTTCAAAGTGTGAAAGGAGGCACTGTGAGACATCTGATTGACAATCACTATTAATTAATAATTTAAAACAAACATAAATGGAACTCTTTTATAATGCAGCTATCGCATTCACAAGTATCAAGATAGACTGGGTGTGGTATGTAGCACCCAGATAAGCGGGAGCCACCTCTGCCCCCCGATAGCTTCGCACAAAGAGTCCCGCAGAGGAATTGAACGGCGTGTCAGAGGTCAAGCAGTTCTGGCGTACTCAGCGTCGTATCGTGTTACGGATTGGCGACATTCGTGCGGTTTGCGAAGCTGCATTTTGTATGACCACACTACCACAGACGTGGTAGTAACTATATCTATGCAGTGCTAGTGTTAGCAAACATTTGTTTTTATCGTTTTCTATTGTTAAGCAACATGTTTTACGTAGGTGTATGTTATGTTGATTCTTAATACTGTCATCAAATCGTGGCATGAAATGTAGTACGATTGTATTGTTTGACACTTAAGTAAAAAGCAACTTGAGGGTCGGCAAGGTTAGGAAGGCCAATGTGGCAGTTCTGCTCCACTAGCTGTATTCGCTTCTGAACTCCGCTCCTACTTAACATCAGATAGAGTGGAATCATTTACCTGCACTTCAATTTCCGAATAATCGAGAAATCAAAAGTATTTGTGTAGGTATACAACGTTAGTCGGAACGGGGGTACTAAGCCGAAAGGAGGGTAAAGTAAACATGATAGAGAATAACTTTTTTTTATTTTTATTTTTTTTATTTTTTAGTTGATGGCTTCGTGCGATTAGCACATTTAGCCAGTGTCAAAGTAATTTTTCTTACAAGTAATACATAAATAACAATATTTCCTTATATGATGATGATGAATGATATTAGAAATGGGAAGTGAGAAATGATATACCCCCCGACCCCTCGAGTATCTCAGTAAAGGTGTGGGGCTTTACTAAGTCCTCACGCGAGCTTCTTGAGAGAATTTGAAAAGTAACGTTGCACTGTTTTGTTTCATTTGCCAACACTTATGCACACTCACGAACACTTAACGGTTAATAATCCACCATTATTTCACATTAATATTCGACATAACATAAATTTTAAAAAATAAAACAAAACCGCCGACATGACGCTTCACTTTACCGCCAAGAAGTCCACTTTTTTTAATTATTTTTTATTTTTTTTAACTTTTTTTTTTAAACTTTTATTTTTATTTTTATTATTTACATTTGATTGGTCTACAAAAATCTAGTAGGCTACGGTTTTGACGTAGGATCTCAGCAAATAGGTTTACCTCTAATGTCAATGTACATTGACAAATTTTAAGGATATCCACTTACAAACATTTTTGCCTTAACGTGGCGATCGTAGTTAACTCCGCCTACCATGAAGATAAAAAAGAAGTACGGGCATTGTAAAGAGTCGAGTTTTCTCTCCATAATTGGACTCATGTATCCAATAATACCTATTAACTTTTAATTTGTTTTTTGTGACCAGGGCTGAAATCTTAAAAAAAACCTGTTAATCTAAAATTATCCATTTTTAAGTAAAAGTTCTTAGACAAAAGTTATTCACTATCATGTATACTTTACCCTCCTTTCGGTAAGTACCCCCATTCCGACTAACGTTTTATAGCAAGCAACTAAGCAGTTAACTAGAGTTCGACCTCATTGGTGGAAAGCTGTTACCGTAGTTTCAATAAAACCTTTTTATTTATTTTACGTTCTCTTTACTCTTTAAAAATAATAACAATTATTTAAATATCATTAAAAAGTGGTCAATTGTAGTTGTAGTCTTAAAAACAAAAGACAACAAAAATTTTAGAATGCAGACGAATTTAAAATACAATTAAAAAAAAACAATTTGGTTAAATAGCCGGCACGTCATGCATTAACACATTTTAAATTAGGCCCATAAAAGGCGAGACGTGGATCACTTCCATCTAATGATATATAAATAAAACTTTTATTATCTCTATATATCTAGACAGACTGCAATAAATCCTGATTACTAATGGATGATTTTACGGCTGTATAGAACATTATTAAAATTTGCAAAGTTTTCTATATCAGCATATTATCCAAAAATATAAATATATTATTATTTTCTCTCAAAATGCGATTCTAATCGACGAAGCTAGTGTAGTGACGAATATTTGTAAAGGTGACTCTATACTGTGTATACTATACTTTACTTATATACTTTTTTATAGGTACCTAGGTACTTTGCTCTTTACTAAACGTTGAAAACTATTTTATTTATTTATTTCAATACACAACTATCCTTACAGGCTAAATCAAATGCGATTACAACTATTAAAGATTTATGTAGAGTACACAATATATAGTTTTGTTAAAAAAACAATAAATGACAATAGACATGTACCCTCTTTGTGTCGTTTTGTTTTTGGCATAGAGTATAGAACAATTTATTAGTGATTTCATTTATTTATTATCCATAGACTTTAACTATTGGTTAATTTTAACTTTCTTTCAAGAGCGATAGTAAAATTAAAACACACCCTATTTATAAGTAATATGTGTAGTATAAATGAATTTTAAAATACCCATACACTCTTGAAGTCAACATAAATCCTTTTTCGAACTCATAAAGTCTCATTGTACATATTCATAATCACGACTGTCCCTAATACGATCACTTCATTGCAAATTTCTATTTATGAATACAATCGCGGAATATGTAAATAATGCCACATAATTCTTCATACTATCTACTTCCTAACGTTATGTATATGATAGAAGTACATTATGTTTTTTCACTAAAAAAAACTTATGTCAATGCATAAAAAAGTTAAAAAGGTTTTTACAATTGTATTTTAAATTTTACTCAAATTTACAATGGATACAGTAGTTACCTACATACCTGTCATAGTACCAACCTACCTACTGATTCCAAATAAAAACGACTTTTAAATCCATTAGACGACAAATTTTTTTTTGTAGTTTTTAGATGTTATCAGCATGGTAAATACCTACTACGAGTATTACTTACCTACCTACGAGTTTAAGCAAAACGCAAATTCCATTTCGAAAGCTTTCCTAACTGATTAATAACTTTTTATTTTCAATTGCAGACAAGCACAGTTGAGTCAAATCATTGCAAAACACCTAGCCTCTTACTGCAAAACAGTGTTTAAAGTTAGTAGTTAAATTAGCTAAATAAGTGTATAAAATAGAAATAGAAAGAATCTTTATTTGGTATAATTGCACATACACAGCTAAATAAGTGTACCTATAAAATATTAAAATAGAAATAGAAAGAATCTTTATTTGGTATAGGTAATTACACATACACATTCAAAACACAGGAACATCACTTTTGCGTATATATTGTGTCTCTGTCTAGTAATATTAGTTAATAAGTGACAGCATCTGTTTTAAGCAGTGTCTAACTTTAGCCATCCTTTTGTAGTAAAGCAAATAAAAAAATGCTGTTCTTAAATTTATGAGCGTTCTAAATTCAATACAAAATCTCAGCGAATAAGAACGATAATTGTTCAAACAACTACATCCACTTATATTCCTACGTGTTTATCAATAAACAGCGTCACATACAAAGTGTACCAATAAAAAGCTTATTCGTATTCCCTGCGCCTCACACAATGACACCACATCAATCTCCCTATAAACAATCACTTTACAACTGACTGTTGCTTTTGTAACACTAAAGATTTTTGTACTAAATGCACTTGTCTCATTTTTTTATTTTTTTATTTACTAACAATACATTATATAGGTACAACACTGCCTAATAGTACCATAAAGCCTAAATTAGATTTGACTAGATAAAAATATAAAAACTATTTTAGCATTATTTACTTAATCAATATTTTGTCTCTTTTCTCAAATTATTATATTATAAATGACGTTTGTGTGACGTTGACAAAACAATATTTAACTAAATAATGCTTAAATAGTTTTTACGAATAAGGGGGTAAGTTCTCAGTACATAGTCTCAAAGTTTCCATTGATTCGAATAAAACATTTTTTGACCCTCACAGTGTTCAGTTTTTTTTGGAGAGTTTGCGGCTTCTTATGGCCTTTGCAGCGTCTCCGGACCTTTTGGGGGCGGTGAGAAACTTAAAGGGTTCCTCAGAGGGTTTCAAGGCGGATTGGCATCACGCAATCGCGTCCTCTTTTCCTTCTAGATTCTCTGAGAGGTTCGGATTGGATCGGCACGGTTTTAATGTGTTAGTTTGTGCATCAGAGTACCTAAAAGGGTTTATGCACATCTATATGTGTTTGTTTTATTTAAACTAGTGGTCGCCCAGCGCTCGATTTCCGACCGTTATGTACAATATATGTAATCCATCAGACTACTATATCAATCTGTGGGCTCTGTACTTACATGCAAATTTTCTAACAAATTTTGGGATAAATATTCGTTTTATGACTCACTGACACCAATTCTATGGTTTTTCAAATTTTTGTCTGTCTGTCTGTTTGTATGTCCTTTTATAACTCAAGAACTTCTCTTGAAAAAAATCTTGATGAAAATTTGTATGTAGTAAGAACATGAGATTGTGCAAATGATAGGCTATAAATAAAATATTTACAAATTTTCCCACAGTGAAGGGGGCGGGTGAAATTTATGTATACTTCGTATACATAATTTTAAAAGAAAAACTTTCGAAACTACTTCTCCATATAAACTTTAGCTATACCAAATCTAGCACCTCCTATGTGTGAGCAATGTGCTTATAAAGAGTTTTTTTTTCATGATTATATGGAGGCCTTTGCCCAGAATTGGGACAATCAAAGATTATTTACTTACTTACTTACTATATTATCTACATATCTATATATAGTATCGTCACATAGGTGACCAAATTTTAAATATATGCTCCTTACAAAAGGCAGGCTAAGTCCTTAGCCGTAAGGTTGTTGTCGAAAGGAGACAGCTGTCAAAACCCACCAACGAACGGCCCAATTCACTCTGTGGCCAGCCTTATTACCAGATCTCCCTATGTGCTAATATTCATGTTCGTTTATAGTGTTTGCGTTTATGGGCTGATGATAATGATAGTGCTTAGCATGAAGTTTAAAAAAAAGGCAATAAATCTTTGACAAAGCCAATAAATAACTTTTTAAAGTATCATAGTCCATGCATTATAGTCATTATTTACAGCATTTTAATCGGATATTCAATAATGAAAAATCTTGGTAAGAAAACCGCAAATAATTATTCTAAAGCCAATCTATTCTGCATTAACATGAAAAGACTGACAAATATACGGTACCAGCCAATGTTCTGCAAAAAATATATATTAAGTATGTTTTAAAAATGACCGTGTAGGTTGAAATCTATTTTATTGACCGAAAGATTGAACATTCGATAAAATGTTCAACATATTAACAAGATGACAGAATCCCAGCAATCTTTGAAGTGGTACCGCCCACGAATTTGAATAACTTCGGATTGAAAGATCCGATAGACAGTAATAAACATTTTGGTCACTTAATCGCGATTCAATTTTGACCATAAAAAAAATCTATTTCTACAATAAGCACAATTTTCTATTAAAAGGAAAAAGTAAATAGTCTAAAACTATTTAAACTAAACTATGCCGCGCCGCAAGACTCGTGTCCTTGGTGAAGGTCTTACATAGATACTTCAGTATTACTTATTACTATTCCGGTCTTAACCCTAAAATGGTCATCCGAAGCAAAACAGTTAATTTATTTATGTAGTTTGATTTGAATACAAATTGCATCCCACTGCTGGGCAAAGGCCTCCATCATTGAAATCAAGATATCACTACAATTGATGGCTTATGACTTAATCACCACGCTTGCCAAAAGCGAGTTGCTGATCACTAACCCGGGCTATGTATCGAAAAATCCGAAACAGGCTTTGCCCGACCTAGGAATTGAACCTGGGACGTTCAGGTATTGGGACGAGCGCTTAGCCACTCGGTTTCCGAGGCGTTTTTTAGTTTACTATTAGAAAAGAAAAAAAAACAAACAGGTTAAATTTTATAGCTCAAGTTCATCGTCTTGGGTGTCTAATGGTCGTTCATTCAATTTCGTTATTCGTATTTTTTGTGCGAATAAAAATTGTGACGGTTATTAACAGCATATCCTTTCACATCAGTTTATGTAAACATGAATCCATTAATTATGTAAGCCAGCCTACCTAGAAGGTGCCTCATGCCATATGGCACCAACTGCTTCGAGAAAAAGTTGTGTGTTCGCCGTGTCTTATACTTAGCCTACATTTACTATCAGATCACGTACACTACAAGGTTTTGCTAAAAGGATGTAGGAAAATATTTCTTCGTTTTTACTATGCCACACAATACTGTTACCAACACTTATTTGTTTTGTTATGTAACCATCGATTAAGATGACGAGACTGACGAGCAACGGTGACATCAGCATTTAATTTTAAGACGTCTCTTGTTTTTTCGAAGAGTTTCTTTCAAATATAGAATCATCACCGAACGATTTCAAACGTAAACAATTCCAATTTGCAGACAAATGTTCCCACAAATGAAGTTCCGCGTTTCCGGTTTGGACGCGAAGGCGAAATACATCCTTCTGCTCGACATCGTCGCTGCAGACGACTACCGATATAAGTTCCACAACAGGTAGACCACAACGCCATTTTGCCTGGAACGCACCACCCACCTCATCTGTCCCAAAAATAGGCATCACGTCATCACAGTCGATTGTAGACTTTACCATTTAACACCGTTACATGCATTTTCTTTTAACTTGTGATTCTACCCACGCATGCTCTACTTCCCATCACAGAATAAAAAATCAATCCGTCTCCTAATTGCACCTAAACAATTTGTAAGAAACAAGCTTAATTTAAGGTCAACGACATTTTACGAGGAGCGAACACCGGCTGGAATCGTCCACGATTAAGGATTCAGCTCGCGTCCAATCGGTAATATCATTAAAATATCTTTGTCTCAAACGCCGCGGCGGTAACGTAAAAAGGCAGAGGTGAGAAACGCTGGCGCGAGAGCTACCTCCCCGGTAACGAGAGCCCGCTCGTCTAAATGCCCACGACATCAGCCGTCGGGGGCTCATCGATAATCATCGTATTTGATCACGTACATTGTTTAATTCCCGATGACAAGAATCGATAAGATTCGGCTGTCCGCCTTATGTCCGCCCGATCGGCGACTATCAAAACCGCCGACACGCAGGTTTGGCAACATCGAGATGCGGCCGATAAACTCCGATTTAATATCCGTTAATTAATACGACCCGAGCATTCCGGTCGAAAATGCGACTGTGAGTCAGCAGTAAAGCTACACAGCGCGCCGACAAAGAGTCGCCCGCCTAGCGCCGTTAATATGGTAATTAATTAAAACAAATCTCTCCAATAATTTACTTGCCAATAAATCGTTTCTAAACTTGAAGTTGTTCGAAGCTCGTGTTTCGGTGTAGCGATATTCGTGTAACGCGCGTTCGATCACGTGCGCGTACATCGAGGCGGCGCGGACAATGGAACTGCCTCCGTTTTTGGTCTTCTCTCGCGGAAACACAACCTTTTTGCTTGAGGAATGCCTCGCGACACCTCACGGCGTCGTCGCCCGCTGATTAGGCTACATAAAGAATACTCCGAGCGCAGTAGACTTCACAATTCCCACCGAACTCTGTCAGTAGTTTAGTTGGTTGAATATCTGTGCCGGGCTCGCGACAAAAAGCCACTAATTAACGCGGTACAAGATCACAAGCTAAAAGGAACGCTTCTCGGGAGTAAATGCATGTAAAAAGTGAAACTAGTTCAACAACATGTCTTACAATCGACGTGATGTCAAATCGTTGTCGCAAAGAACAAGTCCCAACCCATGTTTTTCTCTCGTGTTGCTTGCAGACGTATGTTTCCTGCCTACAAAGTTCGCGTTTCTGGTCTTGATAAAAAAGCAAAGTACATTTTGCTAATGGACATCGTAGCTGCCGACGATTGCAGATACAAATTCCACAACAGGTATAAATAAAGAAATGGAGGAATTAAATTAAAATAAGAAATGTAGAAATGACGGGATAGCGACGTGCGGTCGAATTTGCTCATCTTATTTTAATGTAATTCGTAATATTGAGAAATTTATGAGGCAAGAAGCATGCGTATTGTTTACATGTAATGCTGAATCGATGGGGGATCTGCGTGGCTTCCGTAATCCATTACACCTCGCCCGAAGCTCCGTTGTAGGCTGAACCTCACTTTACCGCATTCGTTCATATTAAGGATTCGAACTTCCTCCCAGTAAATTGGTCGTCGGGAATATCGAGACACTCTAATTTTCAACCTTATCTTAATGGTGCTTGATTTCTAAATCGGAAAATTTCACTCTGAACAAATTCACGTCCCATTTGTTATCATTGTACGCAGATCTCGTCTCGTTCACATCGTATTGTGCACTTGTTAATTCGCTTTTCTGGGTTTTTTTAACAGCATGTACTTTCCACGTTTCACCAAACTCATGCATGTGTCCTGTAGAATAAATTAAGGTTCATAAAATTATTGTTGCGCTTTTAATAATTTGGTTCAACTCTAATGAGAATCATTGATATGATCATAATTAATGCAGACACCTGTCTACCTACAAGCTCGTTCAAATAATTTAATGAAAACCTTCACTCAATTAAGTAGTTGTTAGTTTGACTTGTTGCTTGTAACATAATAGTACAAAGCCTGGTTCTTTCAAAATTATTTTGAATACTTAAGTAGGTATATAACAATTTCATGAACTTCTTAGTGAATAAGATTGTGCAAGAATTTTGCTTTGTTCTGTTAATATGATATTATGATTTTAACCGATTATGTTCTTAACGCCTTTTAGATATACTCGTATGTAATTTTAGTTTATAATATATAAAAGGTGTTGAGAGTTAACTTCCAATTTAAAACTTACCCAAATTACCCATCTTTTTATTTTAGATGTACTGTTTATAAACAGTACAGCTAAAATAAAAAGTTATACCTTTGGAACACGAATTTATATAATTCCACAGATTTTGTTTCCAAAACGTACCTATTTACTTTGGTATCAGCTTTTAATTTTATCAAAATAGCTAGTGAAATGAAACTGTTTGTCTCTATTTACATTAAAGTTAAGAAACCCCTAAATGAGAAATGTTTATCCTATACCAAAATCTGAAAGTGCCCAGAGCCTTAAGTAATATAGTGCAATCTGATATAATGAAACTGTTTGCATAATATTTTTCTTTTTAATATTTAAAATGCACAACAGGTTCAGTGTACCGCATCACAATATAATAACGTGGTATAATTAAAGAAATAGCAAGGAGGTCACTTATCGTCACATGAGATGAAGGCCAAGTACTTACCCATAAGGAAATATAAAAAGAGGTTGCAATCAAATTCAAAATTCGTGTTCCATTTTCGAGTTCTACATAATTTTGTTTTTTTCCGGAGTCGGTGGATGGTGGCCGGTAAAGCTGACCCCGAGATGCCGAAGAGGATGTATATACACCCGGACTCGCCCAGCACGGGCGAGCAGTGGATGCAGAAGGTGGTCTCATTCCACAAACTCAAGTTGACGAACAACATCAGTGACAAACACGGATTCGTGAGTACCGACTTTTTTATAAGGCTTAATGTGGTAAATGTTCCGTACTGTTCTGTACAGAATTCTGTGTTTCTTCTATTCTAAATGAGGGGAGTATCAAGAAATGTTGAAACGAGCTATTAATGGATTGGTGTGGGTAGACTAAGATCTCTTTTGTGGCAGTCAATTTCGATGAAAACTTTTTTCTTAGATTTTAGATTCTTAGTATTTATATGGACAGCTAATATAATTCGCTTATTGGTATCACATTACATTAAAGCATTATGTAATCTTAAAGTTAACCTTACATCTCGAAGATTTTGTTTTTCATTGTAGAAATATATATTTTTTTTAACAAAGATATTCCTACAAGAAACTTTAATTAGAAAGGAAATATTTCGACATTTTCCCCCATTTCAAAATCAGTCATAACTAATGTCCGTGCGATGACGTTCCCTTGTTGCTACTTTGTACTATTGTAAACTATCTATTAATAACGTGTCTACAAAACCCAACAATAAGTTTCCATGTCAAAACTCAAAAAAACTCGAAAAGGTAGCGATCGGTCGAGAGGGCCCACTTTTTATTTTAATCTGAGCAAAAAGTTTATAATGTGGGTGATATTATAATTAACACGGGGTAAAAAGAGGTCCGTAGGTTGGACCCCTGTCGTCGCCGGCAGGGGGGCATTGTGTAGGCTACGGTTATTATGGCTATTTACTTTGGGCACCCATCATCTTATGGCCTTTAGTAGCTTTCAATGCGCATTCGTCGCGCCGCGCCGCCGCCGCCGCCCGCCGCCCGCCGCCGCCTGCGCAGTTATTCATGAGTTTTTATTTTGTTACAACACCAATTTTGCGCTACTTTATAAAATTGACATTGTAACGAATCGGTATTAAGGATCTGTTTTTCAATTGAATTTTGAAGAGCTCACTTGTGCTTTTTTGAGATTTAAACTTAAAGCGAGTTAGATGTAGGTAGACGGGCCTAGTGATGCCAAAAGCTCCGAAAGCTAAGCTGATACGTTTCTTCAGGCCTTTATGGCTAAACTAAATGCATCGGAAATGGTTAGTTAATATTTAACATGTTAAAGTAATCATGCAACCGAATCTCATATTTTAACGACAACAAAATTGCAAACGGAAATACGGACTATAATTTCTTAAATCTTATTTATACGTTCGTGATTTCGAACGATTACTGCTTTGGACCACCCACCATCGTGCTTTAAAATGACACGGCCTGCCTTTCAACACTGTTCCTAATGTAAATAAGAAGAATATACCTAAATAAATTGATTTGCTCTTTACGTGGTGAGGTCTATCTTATCAAGTATTATCAACTTTAGATAGCTTCCACTAGTTTTTAGGAAACCTTAATTAAGTACGAGTTAAGTTTTTCATAGCGGTATAGCACCAAATAGAAACTCTAGTTTTGTAAAAACACATTGAAAACGGCAAAAGGGAATTGGATGACATTTTGTACACAGAGCACATCCTGGATAGCATAGCATAGAAAACATTTTATTTCGAGAAAGAATAAATACTATTTCCCCAGGAGTTTGCACTTGATTTGATGTACCGAATTTCACAGTACGAAAGCTGTAAAATTATTTAAGCTTGGCTAGCCTAATTATCAGTCAATTATATGTTTTAGTAGCAAATATAAATCAGATACACTTTCTTTTCTTAGATGAATTCCACCTCCAGTAACTCTCTTAGCAAATAATTTATTAAGAAAAATTTAAAAAAAAACTGCACATTTACCTACGCCAAACTCAAAATTCATAATCACATTAATACTCGCCACTGCAAAAACTGTCGACTGCCCAAAAAAAGGGCAAAAACGTTTTCAAAAAACGCTACTGAGAGCAAACGTTGTGCGCCGGCGCTTTGAGGCAACAAAACACTTGAAGGAGCGCTTACACGACCGCGATCCAATCATAGATAAGGACTTTTTTTAATTCGTTTGATGAACGTTTGTTTCTTTTTTCTCACTTTTTTTTCGTGTTAGGGTCTTTTGTCTTTGACGGAGGGCGTGGGTAATTGAAATAACGACGGTCGCCGCTCGGTATGCATAGAATTTGACAACAGCTGACTGCTGATACCGCGTGATGTATACTTTTGAAATCGGAACGTGACAGCGACGGGTTGTTTTTTTTTTCAAGGAAACTTAAGCAACCTCTTTGTTATTTTATTCTTTAGTCACGAAAAAGTTGCAATAACTTTTATAGCACTTTGTTTAACATGTTATTGCACAATATGTCAAAATTCGCTTGTTTTACCTTCCGATACTTGTTTTATAGGTATTGTTGTACAACAATACAACATACAACAATACCATATATATACTATTTAATAGTATTGTAACGTTAATAAAACGTTACAATACTATTAAATAACGTAAGCTTAAATTTATAATTTAAGAGGTAAAGCTGTTTGATACGAGTGACAAATAATAATTAGGCACATTATATTAAAAAAAATATCGTTATCGCAAAAATATATACCAACTCAAATGATTACGTAGATAAGGCTGTATTAGGTAGATTTCACAGATAAAGGACGTTCGTTTTTTTTCTCTCTCTCCCTTTCGCCCCTTTTGACATGCCGATATTCGGACGGCTACCAATTTTTCATTTCATAGAGATATTTATCTGTCGGTTGCGACGATAAATTTTGTTTCTCTTAAAAGCTGATATTTATTGCGACACATCATTTAAAGTAATTTACTTCTTTCGATTCAATTAATTAATAAGGTTTTTTGAATAAAAGCGTATGGATAATATACGTTTTTAATTATCACACCGTCTTTGTTTGATAAAAACTTTCCTTGTTTACACTGGCAGTTTGCGTGCGTTTTATTTATTTATCGAGTTATTTCTTTTTTCCACTATTCCTGCTTAAATAAAGCTGCCGGTGTATTACGCGCAGTGTAAGTACTAGAAATTCGCATGCCGCGTCGCAAGACTTTCGTGCCCGCGGTGAAGGTACTTCAGTATTATTACTATTCCGGTCTTAACCCTAAAATGGTCATCCGAAGCAAAACAGTTAATTTATTTATGTAGTTTGATTTGAATACAAACTGCATCCCACTGCTGGACAAAGGCTTCCACTATTGAAATCAAGTCTTCACTACAATTGGTGGGTAATGGCTTAATCATCACTCTTGCCAAACGTGGGTTGGTGATCACAAACCCGGGCGAAAAATTCGAAACACACTTTGCCCAACCTGGGAATGTAACCCGGGACCGTCGGGTATCGGGCCAAGCACTTTGCCACACAGATACCGAGGCGTTCGTTTCAATTTTTCGTTTAGCAGGCTTTTTTTTAGCAACAGCACGAGCAAGACCGTCCCGCGGGCGGCGCGTCGCGCAATGCAATTTCGTTAGTCATTGCGTTCTTTCTATTCCTGTTAAATGTGACCTTCTCAATATAACGCGCAATGTACTTAAAATTCACTCGCCGCGTCGCACGAGGCCGACACTTTAGGTACTTTTTTTTACTATAGCGCTCCAGAGTAACTGCTTTAACAAACTTAACTCTAAATTGTCATCCCAAGCGAAATAGATATTGATTTGAATACAAGTTTAACGCGTTTTTAATTTTTCTTTTGGCGAACTCTTTACAGGTCGGACCGTACTTCATGGCCACATTTAAGTGGTAATTAAGTTTTAAAAACAAACATCTCTCGACGGACGCCGGGCCGTGAATCAACCGGTTGATTTGTGCGTGAGTTATTTACAACGGAACGGCTCTTGTGACATAGTGCGGTGAGCGGTGCGGCTTTTGTGTCAATAGCACAAAATAGGGAGACTGCAGAAAGAAAGAAAGAAAAAAGATAGAAAGAAAAAACATTTATTGACTCTCACTTAAGATTAAAAATAGAAAAATAATAAAAAAAACATGAAATATAAAAACAAAAAAACAAAAAAATAACTAAACAACAGTAAACAACAGTGTGACAAGCCAATCAGGACCCTACCTCAGCATATGCCGCTACGGTGTGAGAAAGTCACATCGCAACGGCGCCGGCGCTGGTATTCTGGCAGGGCCTGTGCGAGGTGACGTTCGTTTCCAGACTCACTAATAAATAAGAAAAATATATATAAATATATTTGGATATGTACTTATATTATAACTAAACCTAGATACTCAAGGTAAACTTCCATACATGACTCTCTCATTCATGACTGAGGAATCTGGCAACAGCTCGCAACTAAGCTCACAACAGTCCGAGCTCAGTTGTTGCAAGATTCCGTGTCCAAGAGTGGTATATAACGCCCGTTCCCAATAATCTATCTTACTGTTGTTTTGAAAGTGTTTTGCCTACTATAAATACAAATTTGACTTAAGTTCCATACAAATTATGTCAAATTTCTAACTCCAGTAAGCAAAACAACATACAGATAGAATATAGGGAACGGGCGTAAGTGTGCGTTGCTCAAGCGCGTCATGTATTCCGATCCGATCCGAACCCCTCGGAGAATCTAGTAAGGCACGGGGACACGCACTAGTGCGTGATGCCGTTCCCTCTAGAAAACCTCCGAAGGTGATTCGACTTACACGGCTTGTGAGGAACCCTTTAAGCTTCTCGCTGCCTCTAAAAAACCTGGTGAAGCTAAAAATGCAGTTTGAGGCAATCAGAAACTCTCAAAAAAAGTGTGTCGTACGAGGTGGAGCGACGATCTTCGCAAGGTGGCTGGCAAGAGCTGGATGAGAGAGCGGGTCGTGATCAGTAGCGTGCACTTGGAGATACCTATGTTCAGCAGTGGACTAGTGTAGGCTGATGATGTATATTAAGCCAATAGCACAGACCAAATCCAATACTCACGCGGAGAGAAAATTCTAGTAACGTTAACCAGAATATAGTTTATTTGACTAGGTTTTTTTTTTCTGAAAAATTAATTGTTTCACACGGCTTGAGGAACGTGCTTTAAGTATCTCGCCGCCCCCAAACAAGCCCGGTGAAGCTGAAAATGCCGTTTGAGGCAATCAGCAAACTCTCCAAAAAACTGTCATATTATGAGACTTACATTCTGCAGCCTCCTTATTTTGTGTCAATAGTATATTGGGATTATTCTGTGATAATAATATTTTATTTTTTATATATATATATATTAAAATGTGAAAAAAACATAAGTTTTGATAGAAAAATCACAAAATGTTTAAAAATTATTAAAGACAATTTACGCCTTACTTCTACTCTTTCAAATGTCCATCGTTGATATTAAAAAGAAGATTTCATATACAGCTCTTTATTTGTTTAAAAAGAAAAAAAAACATAAGTTTTAAATGCTGCTTTAAAAAAGTTTATGTCCAAAAAAAATATACCAGTCAAGACCTTCACCGTAAATACGCCAATGGCGGGTAGCACTTGTTCTAATTTGTACTAGGCTAAACAGCAGGTCCTTCGAGCGTCTAACTAATAAAAAATAAAGAGAAAATACGGTATCTACACTTTGTTAAAAAATGGAAAAGAAACATAACTTTTAAATGATTTAAAAACAAGAAACAAATCTCAGTTAAGACTCAAGACGTTCACCGTTCACGTATCAAGGGATCTCAAGCAGGAATTTGGGTCTCCTAAGGCTTATACGTCTTCAATGGCGGAAAGCCCCCGTTCTAATTGTACTACCAGGCTAATCCGCAAGTCTTTCAAGCATCGAAAATATAAATTGACAACACAGTTAATTTTTTCTAGCAAACGAAAAGAAATGCAAAATTTTTAAATGCAGCTTCCTAAAAAGAATACTGACACTTTTTACCCCAAAAAGGAAATCAAAACGTTCACCGTCCAAGAATTAAAGCATCTCAAGCACAAAGTTGGGTCTCCTCCGGCTAACACGTCAATGGCTCCCGCCATCAGCAACCGTTCTAATTGTACCAGGCTAATCCGCAAGTCTTTCGAGTGCTTAATAAAAAAATAAAAATAAAACATAGTCCCTTTTTTCTGACAAACGAAAAGAAAAGCACAAATTTTTAATGCTGTCCAGTTTTCCCCAAAAAGTTCACGAATCAAAGCATCTCAAGCACAAAGTTGGGCATCCTTAGAATCTTGAGGCTAATACGTCAATAACACGGAAAACACCCGTTCTAATTGTGTCAGGCTAATCCGCAAGTCTTTCGAGCGTCTAATTCGTTTGCAGATTCGCCGTATTGTACCATGCCTCGCGGAACGTGAACATAACGTGAACGCAGCTGCGCTCATAAAGGGAACGCAGCTTTTGATACCTCATACCACGGCCAATTAGATCCAGATTACCGTGTTTCTCCTTATATTGTTATGGCAGATGCTTAAATGAGACTATGTTAAGTCTTGAGAATCGAATGTTTATTTTGTTGTCTGTATTTTACTAATGGCAAAGTTTTGGGGATTTTTTTAAGTTCATCGGTCCTGGTTCTTGTATTCCCGCATGTTGGTTGTTGTTGTAGAAGTTGTCCCGCAGACTAAAAAAAAGGAAAAATCTAAGAAACTTATCAAATCATGGAAAAAAATATAACAGAAATATCACTAACAGTCCAAGAAATCAGAAAAAACAAGATACGAAGAGTTTGTAACAAATGCAGACGCGGTTTCTCAATCGCTACATTTAATAATTATACCTGTTCATTGTGTTGTGAGAAGGCAAAAAAAGAAAACTGTAATTGTTATTTCATTATACCTCTGTTTCGCTCACCTATCCATCAAGAGAGATTGATAGGATGTGATATCGCAACACTAGAAAATTTACTTACAAAAAACGTTTGTAAGTTTTTCGGTGGTACCTACTTAAATGAAAGTTTATTTAGCTACCACCATCTTATCGTGTTCCTACAGCGAGAGATACGATAGCCACTTCACAGTCTGTGATTGTAGGTGTAGGGCGCATCCACCTCCGACCTTATCATCACTCATCATCATATGAAATAAAAGGCCAAGTGGTTAAATTTGAGCAAAAGAAGCAAGTCATTTAGAAACGAATTGTAAAACGGGTAAATTAAATAGATATTTGACGAATATTACATCTCGAATTGTCATACCACAACCCGCAACCAACCTATTCAGTCGCGGTGAACATACGGAGACAAATATCACATCACAACCGCCACATGCCCGTGTACAATTAACCGGAGACCCAGACGGGATCACACAGGCCACTGCAAGATTTTATCGCTCCCACTTAGACAATAATTTGCAAGGGCTCACCGGTTCGCTCACACCTCGATGCCTCCCAAAGGGTACCTTTTGATCAATAACTGTATATAAATTACTGAGCATATGTCCTTGTGCTCATAAGGACGCACCAGTAGCCTTTGTGCCTTATTTGTTATGACTTAGGTTACTTGGAGACGCTCGTTTAAACTGAGGTTGGGGAATTTTCAAGGAATGGGAAAGTTTGGCGATATGACTATTGAGATAAATTTTATTTGAGATAAAATATATAGTCAGTGTGTTTTGTTTGCTTGAACGCATAGTTACGAGTTCGTTAAAACTACTATCGAGTTTTTTTAATATGTAAAAGATTATGTACCTACTATATATACAATATATTTAGTTGAGGTAATATAGCCAGTTCTTTAACGATTGAGGAATCCGGGTGAAGTGCGTTCCCATCTTCGGCCTTATCGTCACGTACTATCAAGTGATATGAAGGCCAAGAGCTACCCCCTTCTGAAATAATTAGAACAAAAAAACATACGTAATCAGTTTACACGTGGCCCAATGGTGACATGAGCGTACATTGATAGACAAAAGAAGATACAAGCATTTTAGCAAATACACTTTTGCAAAATGGTCTATTATATTATTACTATAATACTTTGTATGTATACGATAACTTTGATAAGCTTACGCGTCAAAAGTAACTCAACTATCTAATACACTGTGCTAGTACTTTATCTAAGAAACTAAACTGATAGACGCCTGGCAGTTTCTATATGTATGTATGTTATTATTTGTGATAGATAGTGTCCTTTTATGATAGGGCATTATCCAATATTTATGGCGCTGTAAGGGAGAAAAGAGCTTGACACTTGCTGAGTTTCTTGCCGGTTCTTCTCGGTACAAGATCTGCCCAGAGTAGATAAACTTACGAACCGATGGCATAATGACGTTCATAAGAGCTATTTGTAGCATAAACTGAATAAATGATTTTGAATTTTGTACTCGGTATTAGTTAATGGTGATAAAGTGCTCAGTACCTTTCTGTCTGTAGACATAATAGGTATCTTCTCATAATCTCCCACACTTGCGCTGAAGACAATCCCCGCAAAAACTGTATCTTGATTAAGCTTCAAACTGAGCCTTAGACACAATAGATTCTTTTAACTGTTGGTAATTCCGAAAAGGCTTCCATCTCTTTACGAGTTCTTGAAGTGTGAAGTTTAATCCTTTCACGCTCTCCGTTTTATGGTTGCTTGAATTTGTGAGTGGTTTTTTCATTCTTATGGGCGCCAAAAGTAAGTGTGCAAATTTTGGGTCATACTTGGTTGCAAGCATTCTTATCTAGCTAGTTAGTATCTAGTATCTAGTATCAGTATCTAGCCTTAGATCCAGTTTCATCATACAATGTTAGTTAGTTAACACCCCTGTTAAATAATTTAACAGACTGTTAAGGTTATTGAGTGTCCCATCATGTTTTAACGAATGTCAAATATCCGTAATTCGTGGTTAAACTTAATTGCCGCTACTTAGGTCCGTCAAATGGGTAACAGGCTGTTAGTTTACTGCCACACAGGAACAAGATGGCCATGGCGTACAATTTTATTTACGAAAACGAGAGGATCCTTTGGAAGTAGACAATTTGGACTACATAATAATAATAATAATAAGTTGGGTCAAGGGTCAGATGGAAAAGACAGTCTGTACTCCTTGACACGGCCCGTATTGTCAGGAGGTTCCTCACTCTGCAGCCCTGACCACCGTACCGGTAGCTTGGGCCCTGTCCCGCTGCTGGTGGTACTCTAGGATTAGGTTTTTATAATGTTTTATTGTTTTTATATTAAAATATTGTAAAAATCTAGTTTTAAGAAAGAAAATAAATAAAGAGTATGTGCATGTCAACGTCACCATCCCACATGACGAGAACCTTGTAAAGGCCGGGAAGGATAAGGCCAGCAAGTACCTTGACTTGGCTCACGAGGTAACCGCCATGTGGGATATTGACTCGACAATCATTGTGCCGATAGTCGTGTCTGCAAACGGTCTGGTAGCGAAGAGTCTCGACCAACACCTTAAGAATCTCTCGCTCAATGGTTAGATCAAGGGTCAGATAGAGAAGGCGGTACTCTTGGACACGGCGCGGATATTCCAAAGTTTCTGTCTCTGCAGCCCTAATCAACGGCAGCTTGAGCCCTGCCCCGTTGCCGGCGGCACCCTAGGCTAGGTTTTTTATAATATTTTTATGTTTTGTATGTGCTTTTGTATTTTACATTTATATTAATATTATAACAAATCTAGGCTAAGAAAAAAGAAAAATAAAGAGAATAACAATAATAAATCTTTATTTCAGACAACAAACAATGTAACAGATGGTAAAAATACAGAGCGGCCCATATAATAAATACCTTACAGACTAACATACTTACATAAAAAAAATCAATTATTCTTGGTATATTAAAAAAAACTTAATAACTATGTTAGTATTATTTGATTGGCACCTACTGTACCAACTTGGTAACAACAGGCAACTTTCCATGGAAACGCCTGTAGACTACACCCTTCGGCCAGAAGTCCTCCTTTATGAAGATGTCCAGCTTTGATGTCGGGACTCACACCACAAACGCTTTGAAGCTTGTATTATAGCGTGACTCCAGCGGTCCAATCCTCGAATTAAAGTTAGACTTCATTCGTATGAACTCTGCTACCTCCTGCGATGTGGTGGTGTGATGCAGGTGGGACAGGTACATGGCCGTGGTCGGTGTCGCAGCACGCAGCAGGAGGTTGGGCCCTGTCGGTGCGGTACCGCAACGGTTCTGGCTTGCTCGCTGACGACATCGCTTCTTGTTTCGAACCATGAAACCTCTCGTCACAAACGTCGGCATGTCATCTGGATCGGTTCCTTTGATCAGTGTTATGATCTCCTGTAGGCTCTTCTGCGTCCCGACTCGTCTCCGAGACACCATCTCGTCGCTCTTGCCGACAGGCTCGTAGAGCAGCTTCTTCGCAGACGCCACCTCATCTTCACTGAAGCTGGACTTGCAAATTTGCACTGCGCTCACCTCGTCCATGACGTCCAGCTTTTGTTGTAGAAGCGCCAGGAGTTCATTTGCCGAGTTTGTCACTCATGACGCTAATCGAGCAGCGGCTTGCGCCGCGCTACGCGTAATATTATTTATTTGAATATGATGGTTTGCCTGCACCGATCCGCATCGCGTACACGACACACATAGTACGACGTCCTAAAACTTTCAAAGAACGGCGTCATTATTTCGAAGAATATGATGATGTTGATTTTCGCACAAGATTTCGACTATCGAAAGAATCTGTTTTGGATGCGCTGGAATCAATAAAATCAAAACAACACAAGATAACCTCAAACTCAACAATAAAATATTTGACATTCATTCAACCAGCAAAATGAAATGCAACCCGATTTCTAATGAATTCTACGAAATACATGGTATTTAAATCAGTCGCCTTACATATAACAAAACTATTATACGACTAGAGAAAATAGTGCTCGTTTTCGAAGCAATGACATTACATACAATGACATTTTGTTTTGGTTGGTTTAGAATGTGAGTGAATGATTTGAGAGTCATTCACCTAATGATTGATTTCGTAATGGTCTGTTAAATTATTACCATGGGACATAAAAATTTAACAGTGCCGTTAGCATCCCTGTTAATTTTAAATATTGATTAAGTAATGCCTCATTTAGAGAATAACTAACAGAGTATTGTAAAACTGGGCCTTAGGCTGCCAGTACGTCTTCTAACAAAGAAGTCTAAAGCAATTGCCCATGTTTGGAGGTCAGAGTTAAAACTCTTTCATTTTCACTGTTCATTGCTGAGTTATAGTCAATGAAGAGACCTGTTTAAAGTGTTCTTATTTCTAGTATTCCTATTTAGAGCTTCTTATTTTTGGCTCACGACTGTATGCTCAAAAGAGTAACTAATCCAATGCCCAATTTCAGCCTTTATAAGGTTTTTTGATTATAAACTTGAATCAATCAGTATTTGATTTGTATTTGTATTGGATCGCCATTTGTTGTCCTGCGGTCGCTTTGTTTGCTTATTAGAATGTCGGATGTCACTATACAAGTAACCTTTTAACCGTCATAGCCCGATTTATCAAACGAATATTTCGAGCCTAATTCACCTGAGTTGTGTTAAAACTTCGGTCAATAATGTACACACGGCGGCAGATCAATCTACCCAAAACTGTCAAATTTCTACAATCGATTTTAAACTTTATAGTTTGGTTATAAGGATCAATATTCATTGGAGAAATTTGACAGGTTTGGGTAGGTTGATCTGCCGCCGTGTGTACTAGATAAAGGATCCGGATTTGCTCATATCTATATAAATGTTTATATAATTTTTAACGCAAATTTTGTTGCGAACAAATTACAAAAACACAAATGTTGAAAAAATTTCCACGAGCAGGGTTTGAACCTGCACCCTTCTGACATACCGGGTCAGGTGCTCTTCCAATTGAGCTATCGTGGTTCTAACCAGCCCGCCGAAATTATTCAACACTATTTACTTTTTACTTTGAAAGCCAAAGGCGCCCATTCAATGTTAACAACTACCGTCATTAACATCCGATCATAATATTTTTACAAATACTAAAGATCAGTTAAGAAGTAGGCAAGCTATTTATAAATGTTTATATAATTTTTAACGCAAATTTTGTTGCGAACAAATTACAAAACACAAATGTTGAAAAAATTTCCACGAGCAGGGTTTGAACCTGCACCCTTCTGACATACCGGGTCAGGTGCTCTTCCAATTGAGCTATCGTGGTTCTAACCAGCCCGCCGAAATTATTCAACACTATTTACTTTTTACTTTGAAAGCCAAAGGCGCCCATTCAATGTTAACAACTACCGTCATTAACATCCGATCATAATATTTTTACAAATACTTAGGATCATTTAAGAAGTAGGCAAGCTATTTATAAATGTTTATGTAATTTTTAACGCAAATTTTGTTGCGAACAAATTACAAAAACACAAATGTTGAAAAAATTCTGCTTTGAAAGCCAAAGTAAATAGTGTTGAATAATTTCGGCGGGCTGGTTAGAACCACGATAGCTCAATTGGAAGAGCACCTGACCCGGTATGTCAGAAGGGTGCAGGTTCAAACCCTGCTCGTGGAAATTTTTTCAACATTTGTGTTTTTTTTATATCTATATATTTAAATTTCGAATAAAAAATCTGAAAAACCATTGAATAGCAACAACAACTTCAGCTTACTGTGAACCTTAAATCTTAAGTTTAAAGATTAAATTAAGGTTGCAAAATATTTGTACTTAGGTACTTAATATTTACTGTCATCGCCACAAACGTCATTGTGGCTCCGTGGCCCTAAAGTCGCCTACCTGATCCGGAATCTAGTACATTTTGATCGAAGTATTAAAACGCCAAAAAAGTAGCTAATGCTAATCAACAATTCTTGACTGAGAAATGTTTTATACCTTAAAGGAATTTTTCGAATATAAATAACAACTGAGTATGTAATTTATTATGGAAAATATTCTTACAATTAATATTTATGTGATTGACATGCAGATAATTTAATATGTTATATTTTGTTTATACTACTATGAATTTATTTTATGTTAATTTGTTAATTTTTTTTAATTGAATTGAATATTTGATTTTTGTATTGTGACATCTAGAGCCCTCTGGACCAAAAAATAATTTACTTAATTGCTATGCCCTTGCAGGGCGAACATTTAATATGACATAACATTTTTTTAAGACCTAAGTACTTGTACTGTGTAACTTTTGTGACATGCAATAAAGATTCTGATTCTGATTCTGAACATAGCTGTCCTTACTAGCGCTAGTTGTATGGCAAGGACGGCAACATATAATTTTTCAAGCCATTTATTAAAATTCGCGAAGAGTTGATTTTAAATAATGGATGCCTTTGCCCAGGTACAGTACATTTTTAGTTACTAACCGATCTACTAAAACCTTTTACTAAATCCCATACCGGAACAGTTATATAAGCAAAAATGTGGATACGTTCCCACGAGGGACGCAATGTACAAATATTTGCACTCGATCGGGCGCGGGTTCGAGCCTTTGTTGTGGCACTTGGTTCGTACCATTCAGCAGTGTTGCTTGTTATTTGCCGCCGATATAGGTTTTAAACGATGTTATGATTTTTTTGTACTATTCGAGAATAGTAAATGTTTTGTAAAATAGTAAAATTCTTTTGTTTAATCCTGTACCAACTATCCGGGAAATCTCTTCCTTTTTAGCAAAAATGTCGATTTTCCGATATACGGCTTTATTTAGAAAACCTATAATAAAATTCATTTGCTAACTTTGCGAAATAATAGTCAAAGAGACATGGTCCTAAAAAAACAATCAAGAAGTTTCAATGAAAACGAATAATTGGGCCTCAAACAATCGAACTAAAGAAAACCACGACTTAACAATCACGAAAGTGAGATCAACAGTACGATCGAGAAACATTAGTAACACCGAAGGGTTCTAATATATTTGCTGGCCGTTATTTGCAGTGATCCCCCGGTGTCAAACGATACGAGAGCTACGGACAAAAGTTACATCGTAAATATTTGATTTTCGCACTTGGCGTATGTTTGATCCGTTTGAAGAGGTCTCGTTTCGGACGGTGGAAAGTAATGGAGTTAAGGGTTCTTGATTGTTCTTTTATAATGGTACATAAAATTCTCTCTTTCGATAGGTAATGTTACACATGGTTCATATATTTTTACTTAGTTTGTGTTTAATTTTAATTAACATATTCATATTCTTTAAGCGAAGACTTTTAGGCGGGGCGTGTGCTAGAACTACCACACACTCTTATAGTATATAAACAAATACATCTCTTTAAAGTATATAAATGGAGTCGGTTAAAATCGCTTACTACAAGACACAGTCGACATCCAAATCTCATGATTCAAGAAAGAAATGTAAAGATTACCTATTTATTAAAACCTACAAATAAACTTCTTTGTTTCGCTATGTAATCTAAATAATTCGAACCAATTATAAAGGAAGTTCAAATAAACGAGTTTGTTCTATAAGAAAATTATTTCCATACAAATTTGCCTATTTTGAGGGAGGCGTGCGTGACTGGAGGCGCTAGCGGCGACACCTGTCGTGGTGTTGAAATGCTCGTATATTACCAATAATGGTTAGGACAGGGACGAATTACAAAAAAAAAACTATAAGAAAAAGGTGGTTGTATTTTAATACTAGATTGATATAGACATAACGATTTTAGGATACAGATAAAGCACCAAATCTAGTTTTTGGTTGACGACCGACGCAAGCTGCACTTAAAAATACAGTAATTTAGAAAAAAACGAGCAAGCCTTACAGTAATCGCAAATTATGTATAACACTTGACATCTCACCTTAGTAATAAGCAATTTTAACATTATATTCAAAAAAAATGGGTCAGGTATTATTTGAAATGATTATTCATAACAAAGAATAATTCTTTTAATGAAAATTGTATTTTATTTAATTGACACTAAGAGTAATGCAATTCCGCGCGCTCATTCGTCAAATTAAATAGCGCACGCTTCCCCGATTGGTTGGTACCATCCGACGGCTAACTCTACCACCGCGCACTCATTCGTCAAATCAAATGGCGCGCGCTTGCGGCCTTTCCCGACTTCCTGTTACGCACTTCCGTCCCATTTCACGAAATCACTCTCACAAATTGCAAGAAAGCGAGAGGAAAGATGTTACACATCAAAAATGCGAAAGTGTTTGTTTGTAAATCTATTTAGATGAAATGAATTACACAAGTATGGCACAACCTTTTATATAAAATTTCAATATGAAAATTACATTAATTATGTAAAGTAAAGTAGGTAAAATTTTAATATTAAAATTACAGGTATGAAACGGTTAAGTCCCAGTTGGTTATGTAAAATAGAAGTTGTTAACTTAATGGTTGCAAGAGTCTTCCATGTTGCAAAACTCTTGCTTACCCATCAATTTTTTATAAGCTAACAATGTACCAAGTAAAAGTTCTTGCAATCACAATTTTGTACACACATGTGTCGTTTTCTATTACTTTGGTAATACGCAAAGTTAGACAGATAGTTAGATAAAGAAGAATTGAATAGAAGTATAATAAAAGAAAATTCTTCCTAATTTTCTACAGAAAACCCAAAGAAAATCCGCACCCTTGCGTGCAAGCCATGCGTGTGCTTGCCTGAGCGGCGGCCATTTTGTAGCCCCAAAAATTGGCGGCAAAATTGGGAAAACAACACTTCTGTACGCAGCCGCAAACGTGCACGATAGTTTATGCTAAGCAGAGCGGTCGACGGAAGCATAAAAAATAAAACAACCAATCATCAGTGTCTGGGGGATATGTAACATCATACATATAATATGTTGGTGCAGTTGTTTTTTTATTGAACTTACTAGTATTGTTATACCGTATAAAAAATATTTTTCAAAATGTTACATAACTTTCTAACTTTTATACCATAATCAAAATGTCTTTGCAATTTCTTTTTTATGCCATCATTATTTAAGCTTAGCGCTATCTCTAAGTCTACCACGGAAATATTCGGAATAATTTTCAGTCGGTCCCAGTTCGTAATGATCAAGATTTTATGGTCGCCCGTCGAAAAAGTTTCTATTTTGATGTGTCTATTAAATTCTTTGCGGTCCCTAACTCGAATTAATTTGCTGCGGTGTAGTTGTGGACTTCTTGGTAAACTTTTAATACAAAATATTTTGTCTGTGACACTTATCGTAGTAATCTGAGGTAACGGGTCCTTATTTGTTTTAATAAACTCTTTAGTATACAGATAGCGCTTAGTAGCTATAGTAAGAACATTATTGTGTTCTTTCCCTATTGTTATTTTTCACAACGAAATTGCTTTTATTTTGGTGTAAAGTGTTCTTTTTTAGATCAAAGCCGTTTTAAAAATGGCAAAATAACGCTTTTAATTAAAACTCAAAAGTCCCTAAACAGTAAATGTTCATATCTATGACTTCTTAGAGAAGTGTACTTTTATTGGTTTCCATGTTCCATAATTACGTACCCATTTTTTAACAAAACTTCGTCAGAAGGGTTACGAAAACGTTACCCTTCTAGCGAATTTTTTTTTGTTGAACGAGGGATGCCTCGCGAAAACCTGACACCAATCACAATGAGCCGCAAACTTCAGAAACACTCCAAGTTCACTTTTATTCCACCTCGGGCAATAAAAACGTCGAGGAGAGCATACTTCCTAAAATTCGAGCTTCGCAACTCACGAAAAACTACGAGCGTGTGACAATAAAATGTCCAATACAAGTGGTATTAGACTGAAACCTCCACTATGGGCTGCGAGCACGCATCTAGAGAGGCGACCAAATTAGTTCGGCCTACCCTGTCCCCTGGTCTATGGAGTCGGCTGCCTAGAAAAGCGTATTTTCGGTTGTTATCGAAGTTCAGTGTATAGTGGTTTCTTTAGCGTAAATATGTGGGTGAGTGGGGGGTAAATCACCTATTATTAAGGGGGGTGCCAAAGTAACGGCTTCACGTGTTGTTCTTTTTTATGGTGTTCCGTTTGAATGGCACGCTTGATGGTGTAATTTAGGTGTTAGCGTTGTGGGCTGTTCACCTGTTTGGGTCGCTTTGTTTGCGTCCGATTGTGAAATTTGATTTGTGAAACACCGCCACCGATTTACGAAAAGTGTTCCTTAATAGCCTTTTAATTACCTATGTTAGGCAAAAACGAATTTTGTTTGTTTATGAACTAAAAAAAAATTCTTTGTTGCTCTGCCTTTTCCCATTGTTTAATTCTGTTTATTAAGTTATCAAGTTACTAGATAACTTAATTACATTTACTATTTATTGGTCTGTTGCGCTAATTGTCTTAAAGAATTCGAGATTCTTGTTTGTATCACAATAGGAGAGTTTGGATGTTGTTTTTATACAAAAATGTGTCCATCCTACTAATATTATAAACGCAAAAGTTTGTAAGTATGGATGTTTGTTACTCTTTCACGTAAAAACTACTGAATGGATTTGGGTGAAATTCGGCACACAGATAGTTTATAACCGGGAATAACACATAGGATACTTTTTATCCCGATATTCCCACGGGAACGCGAACCACGCGGGTGAAACCGCGAGCGGCCCCTAGTTATAAATAAATATACTTACAAATAAATAGAAGATAAAGGTAAGATGGAGCTGGCAACATCGAATAAATCAATCAAAGCTCATAAACAAAATCAAGAATTAAAAAAAACGAGCTAGCCTTACAGTAGTCGCATATGATGTGTAACATTTGACATCTCACCTTAGTAAAAAGCAATTTTAACATTATATTCTGAAAATTATCAATGATCTGCACTTTATTGAGACATATCATCAGTAAATATTTATTAATTTAGTTAAAAATTCTATTACAGACGAAATGGTTGAAATCTTTAATACAATAAAAATAGATTAATAGAATTAACAATGACGTATATTTTTTACAAATCTTAAAAATAATGCAGTAAATACTATAAGTTAATATACCATTGGTATATTAATGGTAAATACCTCAGAATAATAACTAAAGCTAGTAAATACTCATTAACCTTTTTACCGCCAACAACTTCTATAGAAGTTCGAGATTTTCGTGCCGTCCACGCCAGCACTTCTATAGAAGTTCTTCTTTGTATCTACTTTATTAAAATACATTTATACGTTGGCGTACAGCGGGACATCGGGTGCAGGATAGTTGGGCGGTGAAAAGGTTAAAAGACATTTGCCATATCAAATGATGACACAATATGTCGCTTAAAATAATAACATGTCTTGTTTTTATTATTGATTTTAAATTTGCGCGCGCTTCCGACTCCGTATTTTTATACAAATCATAAAGAGAATGCAGTAAATACTCATTAGAAAACATGTCACACTGTTATCTTATCCTGCCGCGCAAGTTTCGAGAAAATAGATCGTAATGTCCGCACCTCAAATATCACAATCACAAACACAGTAAGTTGTAGGTACTTACTGCGTTCATAAATTGTGCGGCAGTACCTATCACACTGATACGATCAAATTTCTACGAAATCACTCCCACAAATTATTGTATTTATAGAAGGCGCGAGCCCATCTCACTGTTACAGATCACACTGTTACAACCCTACTTCCGTCCCTTTTCTACGAAATCACTCCCACAAATTGTATATATAGAAGGTGAGCAGAAAGATGTTACATATCAAAAAGAAACACTGAACTTTCCGATTACCATAGACTGATTTCCTACGTCGAGTATAGAATAACTCGCGCCAGAGACGTGCTATACATAGCGATGAAAAGTTTTTGCGGTCACTTCTACATGTGTTAGCTATGCTGCATCCATGTACCTAATGCAGTCCCAATGGCTACTAATAACGCCGATGTGTTTAAATTAAAAAGCACCCGTTTATTTCAAAAGCTGTGTAACTGATTAAATAGAGAAATAAACAACAAAATATGTGAATTTTTTGATACTAGCTTTTCTGACTGTTCAAATTCTTATTGCGTTTTTATTCCCAAAACTACGTCCCGGTTGTTTAGATAGTAGACAACAAAAAGCTTTCTCTCTCTAACTGGCTTATTGGAATTAAATGACAATAACAAATTGTATTATGCTTTGATACAAGTTTTTTTTACCAGGAAAATTATTTTAGAGATAATATAAGGTATAATGGTAATAAGTTGTAGAAAACAGAAAAAAACTTCCTCTATCACTGTCTCCAGTATCACCACTGGAGAATGTTGTTGAAACTTTGTTTTCTTTTAAAAAACTAGGTTCACCATCATCATTCGCCTGCCCCGTTCCGAAACTTATTTGAGGTAAGTGCAACATGATTTCTGCTTCTTTTCTCTTCGATAGTCATCTTAACATTTACTCTTTTCTTTGCCATTTTATCTTCGCATTGTTTATCAATATTTTCTTCCTTTACACACACCACATGCATTCTTAAAATACGCACTACTAAAAGCTTGCTATAAATATAAACAAAAAAACTGAATTGAAAATATTTTTAATTGTGACCTTCTGTCATAAGATCTATTAAGTCTGTAGGGACCTACCTACTACATTGTAAATTGCAACTATGTCAGCAGTTTTAACCGAACACGCGGCCGGGATTAGCCACGACGCCAGTCGCTTCCCCGCGTTCAATCTGTACCTAAATTCCGTTGATTTTATGTGTAAGTTTTTCAGTCAATATATTCGGACATTCGTGAACTGTATACCTGAGTTTACTTACCCTTACCTTCTCAAATCAAGTGATGCAATCGTTGCTATAATATACGCACAAGTTTAATCTCACATCGATCATCGGTAATACAACCATCTCTAGATCGGTTCATGTTCACGCCACTAGTAGCCAATTCGCAGAACGGAGACTAGAAACGATTCGATGTAGACACGAGATAGTTGCTTCCCAGTATAAAAGTGGAGGTGCTTCTAGGAAAAGCGTGTGTCAGGTATTTCGTTTACATGGGCCTACCGCGTATTGGTATGTTCAACATTGTGAATTTTCTCTTTAGCGCTTTGAAAAGGTAGCGTGTGATCTTGATTTACAGACTATGAAATTGACCAAGCCAAATTTCCCTAATTTATTTAATTGGCTAGTTAAAAAGGCTTTGATAGATCGAAAGTTAAAAGTTTTTAGAGCTCTTTGGTTGATTTGAAACATACCTTATGTTACACTAAGGTTGTATGTTTTAGTTTCTATTTTAGTTCCCTTTTATTTAATGTGATTTTGTGTAGGTATATGTCGTGCCTTACCAATAAATGTTTATACATTCATTCAAATTCGTATTTGACGAAATTCGAACAAGCCTGTTTTAGGATTATTCAGACACTTAATTGATGCAGACATCTCTCTTGACAGGACTTTCTAGTTCAAAAACGTGGTTAAAGAGGTCTCCATCGTAGGGTTTTAGAAGCCATGGTTTGAATAATGCCGTTAAATTTTTTTAAAGTACATATTTATTTTTAAACAATTAAAATAAATATGTACTTAATTATTAATCAATCATGGATATTATGCAACCGAAAGCCACTAATAAATAATTTGACACCGCTATTAGTAATACGGAACTGTCAAAGCGTCAATGCCAAGTAATTACACCCCTTTTTCTTGATAACAAGAATGTTTTAAAGTTATATTGTCACTTGGTATTGCTGACAAGCTGTAATTTCGAGCCGTTTTGTGACAGCCGACTGACAGGTCGCGTTGTGACATCACTTCGTAATTCGTATCAATTCCATTGTAATTTAGGGCGGTTCGCACGTAGCCTGTTATTATTAACTATCAATACTTATGAAAAGAAACGTTCTGTCCTTATGTACTGACTCATCAACACTCGGTCCAAGCCTTGAACCTAAATTACCTACCTGAAATTTTGCACAGAGAAAGAAGAAAGCAAGAAAAATAATTCAATAAAAGAATCTATTAAAAGACGTAACATAAAAATAAAAAAGTTTAACAAGAAAAATACAAAAAAGAACAATAAGTGTGAGGTCCCTATCTGGTCCGGATGTTGAAAAAGGGGCCTCAAAAAATAACACAATTTTTTTTTCACGGAATGCCAAAAAACATAACTAACGAAAAAGATTTAACTTTTTTGAAGTTTTTTTTTAAGTTTTTTATATGGAGCTAGATTTCTGTTGTCTAATTTAAAAAATAACCTCGAAATTCAAGACAATCGCTACACTGCGCTTCGCGATTGTCTTAAATTTCTAACCTATCACGTGACCTACAGCAAAAAAAATCCAATGTAAAATTTCTTGCATAGACTACTTTACCTTACTTACTACCTATTACGGCTTCACCTATTAACTGACAGTAAGTGATAGAAATTTAACCACTACATACAATGTAAATCCTATATTTTATTTCTTTTTGATTTAAACATTTTAAATGCATTTAATAAAACGAATACGTTGTTAATTTAAAAAATATGCCTACTGTTTAGAATAACACAAAATTTGTAGATCTTTTTGTTTAATAACAAAAAAAAATTGCTTATCTAGCTTGGCTATTAGTTCGATCGTGAAAAATCAGTCAGCGCAAATCTCGATCCGGTCCGAACCTCGGAGGATCTAGTAGGGCACTGGGACACGCACTAGTACCTACGTGATGCCGTTCCCTCTAGAAAACCTCTGAAGATGATTCGTTTCACACGGCTTGAGGAACCCTTTAAGTTTCTCGCCGCCCCCAAAAAAGCCCGGTGAAGCTGCAAATGCACAGTGGCAATCAGCAAACTCTCTTAAAAAAGAAAAAAAATACAAAAAATATACCTACCGTATAACAACAACAAAAATATACCTACCGTATAACAACAACAAAAAGTTTTATTTTATTAAGGGAATAATAAATATTTGCTAGCTATCTAGCTTGCCTAGTAGTTTCATCGTGAAAAATCAGTTGTCATCGCAGCGACACAGCGCAGTGCGTGCGTCACCTCGAATCTGATATATGACAGTAGGCGTCAGGTCATCAATTTTTGGCCCATTTGCATGGCACTGTCGTAAAACTGTCTCGCTTGACACATGCTTCTCAAATGTGACAATGTCATGGCATGGGCTTGGTTTGTGTGGGCCGCATGAAGTGGAGTTTTGGAGGAATGTTAACTATTTCATTTTGGTATCTAATTTAATGTTAAAACTTATGAAATATTTAAGATACTTTTTATCGCGATTATAGCATTTATTTCTAAGGGTTCCGCTGAAAGATTTTTTAAAGTTTGAGAATACCTAGCCACTTTAATACTGATAAATAAAAAAAATTACGAAGGTTTTTCGCTATAAACTAATCATCATCATCGTCATCTCGGCCAAAAGACGTCCACTGCTGGACAAAGGCCTCCCCCAAGGATCTCCACAACGACCGGTTTTGTGCTGCTCGCATCCAGCGGCTTCCCGCGACCTTCATCAGATCGTCGGTCCACCTTGTTGGAGGCCTGCCCACACTGCGCTTTCTGGTAATAAACTAATAAACGTGACTATTAAACGTAACTATTAAACGTAACTCATTCACATTTAATTCAGAATTAAGAAAAAAATTAGACTACAAGAATGTCTTACAGAGTAGCATAGCAGCTTAGTATAGCAATACCGCGTTATTGTTCTTCCTAACCATACACACTTTTAAACTTTCGCGTTCCACAGTTATCAAAAAAATTTTTAAACGCAGATTTTTTATAATGTTATTTATACTGTAATTTCAATATACTCGTACAATAAAGGATTTAACTACAGGTAGCTCCATCTAACTCATGATAGCCTGGTATTTTGACTGCCTCATCCAAGGTATGTAGCCAATCTCCTCATAGCTCATGCTAGCATGGTACTTTGACTACCTTCTAGATAAAGCTCCCAGGATCTCAGTCTAGGTAAAGTTCCTTGTGAGTCATGGTACTTTGGACTCTCTGTCTCCATCTTTTAATACGTCTCCCACTGCTGGGACACGAGCCACTCCTTTGGATGTTTACACCATATGGAGACCGGGCTATAAATCACCAATATTATACCAATATTATACCTTCTTTATACCCAACGCTTTGACTGAGTTACACCGGCCGTAGTCACGGGCTGAGTAAAGTCATCACTTGACTGACGCCTGTTTAATAAATCTTCCTAACTTTGGTTCAGACCACAAGGTCTTTGTTTGTTCCTCAGCTGACCAACAGTGATTTACATCTCGCTTTTAAACTCAGTAGACAACACAAGGTCTTTAAACTAGAAGAAGCAATTTGTAGGTCGGCAAGATGAGGTCGTCTAGCGAGGCACAATCCTGCACCACTAGCTGTGGCTCTGGACTTCTGCTTTTGCATAACATCAGGCAGACCAGTCATTGGCCAAATATATGCTATTATAGAGGTAACAGAGGATGGGCAGCAGCATCTCTCTGAGGTTACCCTCAACCTACTGCGATCGCCAACCCGCCTGCCAAGCGTGGCGATTACGGCAAATACCCCTCATATCCTTGGAGGAGGCCTTTGTCCAGCAGTGGACGTCTTTTGGCTGAGATGATGATGACGATGATGAAAGAGGTACGTTTGTGACTTTGCTTGTTTGTTTGTATGTCGGGAGGAGCTCGATGGCGCAGTGGTTAACACGCCCGGTCTGCGATTGCTGAGGTTAAGCAACTTTCGCAAACGCCGGTCATAGGATGGGTGACCAAAAATTTATCATCTCGAGCTCTTCCGTGCTTCAGAAGGCACGTAAAGCCGTTGGTCCCGGCTGCATTAGTAGTCGTTAACAACCACCAATCCGCACTGGGCCCGCGTGGTGGTTTATGGCCCGTTCTCCCTATCCATAGGGAAGGCTCGTGCCCCAGCAGTGGGGACTTTATGAGCTGATGATGATGATGTCGAGAATAATCTCTGGAACTACTGGTCGAATTCTTTCCCTGATAGAATGCTACGTTCCTTGGGGGTAACATAGACTATATTTTCTGCTATAGAGAAAAGGCGATTGTCTGCAAGCGACACTCATACTTTCAAAATTGACGCGCAAATATGCCGGGTTTACATGTCGCTATATTGGCGTTTCATGAAACGGCTACGTGTAGGGTTGTCGTTCTCGGTTATTGTTTCATTTGCTGCATATAAATGACTGTTCTTTCGAGTTGCTTTTGAGTACGACACAATTCATAGCTTCCTATGAACTCTGTGTCGTACTCACACAAGCCTCAATATTCAAGTTGGTAAATAATAAGCAGTTTTCTATGCAATGTAGCTGTTTTATAGCACAATAGCTTATGTTTAAGCTTTTATAATTTGCAACGTTTGCAACAGTTTTGGTCTACATACAAAATACCACCATACAGGTGCCTTGCCTAGAACTTCTAGGCCCTTTGCATTTATTTTTTTAAGCTTATTAATTTGTATTAAATGTAATAGTAGTCGTACTTAGTAGTAGTAATACCACTATTTGGTCTGTGAGTAATACGCTTGTATTAGGAATGGTTTCGAAGCAGTAGTATAATAGCTTGAGTGTCGAACCACGATTTCTGTTCAACCCAAGCTTTTATCCGTTCGGCTACCTACGACGCTTCTAATTACGATTTATATGTACTCAATTTTCTTATTTAACATTTCAAACGGTAGCTAATAAAGATAACTTGCATTGGTACTTTTAGTAGACGATTTTACTTTTTTGAAGTTTTCAAAGTTTTCGTTTTCTCAACCCTGCTCTGTGTGCACGGTAAAGAATTTCAATTTGTATTCGTCGTCACCTCGCCGCCCGAATTCGGAGATATTTCCCTTCCGAACAATAAAAGAATATTTACGGGCGCGCCACCGCCGGCACCGCTCTCGGATTTCTACCACTTTTGAATTGAGCTTTTTCGTCCGTATACTTTGATCAGAAAGTTTCGGCCGTGTTTTGTTTTCGTTACGAGCAATTTGATGAGTCTTTAGCTTTTTTTTTTCGTTTTGTTGATGACTTTGTGCGATTAGCACATTTAGCCACTGTCAAAATATTTTTTCTTACACGTATATAATAGCTATATAACAACTTAACAATATTTATTTCCTGTATGATGATGATGAATGATAATAGAAATGAAAAATGAGAAATGATATACCCCCCAACCCCTTGAGTATCTTAGTGAAGATGTGCTTTACTAAGACCTCACGCGGACTTCTTGAGAGAATTTGAAAAGTGACGTTGCACTGTTTTGTTTCATTAGCCAACACTCATGCACGCTCACGAACACTTAACGGTTAATTATCCACCATTATTTCACATTAATATTCGACATAACACAAATTTAAGAAAATAAAACAAAACCGCAGACATCTTCATTTTCTCGCCAAGAAGTCGTCCGTACTTTGTTTAGAAAGAAAGTTTCGGGCGTGTTTTGTTTTCGTCGCGAGCAATTGGATGGAGTCTTTAGCGCTAAGGCGTTTAGGAAGTACTTAGCGCGTTACTTGAGAAAACGTCAAAAGACTGATGGACCTTTTCTTGCTGTCATTGTTCTTTTTTCGCTTTCTTTTCTTTTGGTCTTACTTGAATCACATTTGAACCTATACACTTTTAATCTTTTGCGACCACGGCCGGCGTTACTTTTTAGTAACTGACGAAAGGAAGTGTTCTCAGAATATCCAGTTTCAGACCGTTTTGTAATGCTTATTTAATGATTTCACTAGTCCCATTTATTTAATTTTTTATGAAGTGAAATGAAATGAAAAGTTCATTGAAATGAAATGATAATTTATTCATGTAAGACAAAGTACATTTTAACTGGTGGTAATTTTATAATTTCGTCGTCAGTTTTTAAAAAGTTAGTTAAAATTAGTTAAGTTTGCCATAAGGTTTTACTACATGTACATTTTAAACAGTGTACAAACGTTTCCTTTATATTTTAAACATAAAATATATTTATACTTTAAAATTATATTTACCATTATTAAAAAAAAAACTTATGTTTATTAACAAAAAGAACAACATTACAAGGTAGCATCAAGCTTAAAATTAAGTGGCTGTTGTGAGCACACACACCTTAGAGTTCTTTGTAAGAACAGTAACCAAACAGTCTCATATCACATCACATTGTGATGTGATATGAGTTGACATGTGTGTCATCACATCTCAAAAACTGTTTGTTTACTGCACTTCAAAATTTTACAAACTTTATCAAACGTCTAGGTATGTAGGTACCTAAGGAAGAAACCGTTTGTCAATTTTCCCCAAGCACCCAAATTATCCACTCCCAGTTCCCACCAAGCGGAGCGAAAGGAGGACCTCCTCAAAAAGTTTTAACTCAATAAACAAGAAAGCGTCCTTTATTGAGCCATTCCTCGTATGGGAAAAGGAATTTTCGGCCCACATTTTTATTGTGTACCACCCTCACACCTGCTCTGTCAAACGTGAAAACGACAATTTTACATTTTCTGCGTTCTAGATTCGGCCCGGTATTTGATATTTCGTTCGCTATGCACCGTTTGAGGGTTACCGAAAATAAAAATAAAATGCTCAAGTACAAAATACTTTTTGCATTAAATAGAAAAAGATGTTAATAATAAAAATTTTGCTTTCAAAATAGTAGTCGTTGTGATTGTTAATTGTATTTGAAATGTTCTACAACTCAATAATAGAGATTAATGCTACACGGTATCAAATGTCATTAAATTTCTTTGAATTTAAAACTATCGCTCTCATTTTGTCCGACAATGAATAAACACTTGAAACCAAAAAATATAATATAAAGTATGCATCAAAATATTGGAAAACTCTTAAGACCATAGGCTACTTCTTACCACGGTCTAAGGCTAAGGTTTCTATGTCCCGCGAAACTAGTATTAAATATAATTTATTTCAAATCACCCTAACTACAACTTCATGTCTAAAAACCAAATTAAATTTCATAGTTTCCAGCCCTTCAACTGTTTAGCATATCCCCCCCCCCATAATGATGATGATGCAAAATAAAAGAGTCGCATTAACCCCTAACCTCATTTGGTAGCAGCACCTCCCGTTATTTGTCACCGCCGCCCGCCCATGGACACCGAAGTCGTTTGTCAGGGCGGGCGCCGCCCTACAACCGCCCAGACATTGTGGCCCGTGCGTAATTCACGCTCGATACCAATAGAAATGATAACGTGGTGCGTTAGGATGTAGTAGGCAAAGCCAGATAGTTTAGTACTATGTCAAAGTAAATAAAAAGTGAATTAGAGAGAAAACTAACGCTTGACGACTTCTAACTAAGTTAGTATGACATAGCACTAGAACGCTCAGCGACTTTTGTTGCGTAGAACAACTATTAATTATTATTATTCATCCTACTAATATTATAAACGCGAAAGTTTGTAAGTATGGATGGATGTTTGTTGCTCTTTCACGTAAAAACTACCGAATGGATTTGGATGAAATTCGGCATTCAGATAGTTTATAACCTGGATTAATACATAGGATACTTTTTATCCCGATTTTCTTACGGGAACGGGAACCACGCGGGTAAAACCGCGAGCGGCCGCTAGTTAAATATATTATTGTAATCGATTCGATTGCTGGTAGGGCTTGTTCTAAGTCCCCTTCAAAAGCTACTACCATCATTTTTAAGCTGGTTCCCATACCAAAGTTGTTAGTAGCATTGGTACTGCATTCATTGTTAATATCACGTCAGTAGCAATAAGATAGCCAGTTCCACAGTTATCGAGGCTTACGCGCGAAGTGAGCTACCATCTTCAGCTTTATCGTTAATTACCATCAAATGAGATAAAGGCCAAGCATTATCCTTTGTAGGTACACTTGTAAACTTTTACGCTCCATTATTAAACAATGAAATTAGTATAGGTATTGTAGACATACCTTTTTCCATACCCATCGTTTTGCGTGGTGACGGGCAGACTGACGGCATTACCCTTTAGTTGAGTGAAACAAAAGCGCGCTTCCGTGCACCACCTAGCTCTTCAATTGTTTTAATTTATTTAACAAATAGTTTCTCACTGTAAAACCTTTTTATTACGTACACTTTCATCAAAGAGTACCTAAGCTAAGAAACTTCATATTTGTAACCTCATTGTTACGATCGCTTCCATCAATAGTAAGCTAAAGGAGGTTTAACGACAACCGTGGGTGTCCATAAGAGGTCCGCCCGGTGCCGACAAACAGGCGAACACCAGTAGCACTTAATCCCGTTAAGATAAGCCGGCCGATTACGGGAGGTAAGAGGCTGGGTTGCGCGTGCGCCGCATGACGTTAAGGCGCTGACGGCAATAAAACAGCGCACACTATCGATCTGCAAACAAGTAAATGGAATGCAAATGGTGTGTCCACTGGATTCAAGTCAGAAAATTACAAAAAACGAAAAACAGTATTTATTTAGAATTTTACTTATAAAAAACTCGTAAATTACATCAATTTCATTGACATTATTTTAGTATATAAAAAGATAATCTTGTAAATAGAAAGAGGTGCTGCTTAGAGGTGACTATGAATTTTTTTTATAAAAGATATTTCCGAATTCTTCCTTTTGGAAACAATAAACATTGTTGCAAATACGTATAGTAATATTAATAGTAAGTCTATTATAACATAGGTATAATTTCTTGGTATGTTGAACACTTTTCATATAATGCATAAGTGAACGCATTTCACAGTGGTCAGCGCCTTAACAGGTGGCAATGTGGTCCTCGGTGGTCCAGTATAGCTGACCGATAGGAAAGTTATGTTCAATAAATTTATGTTGGATAATAGGCTGGAGAAGATGATGGATGTTGGTGATTCGTATAGTTTGAAAGAGGTACAGCTACTTTAAGGATCTGCTAACCAAATATTGTAAGGTGACCATCTTTAGCTTCAACTTGTTGGGAAGCAATTAATAGACAAAAGCTAAATGTGACTTCGATGTCTTTCGCCGAGTTTACTCAAAATTGGTGATTTCGATGCTCTGTCTCACCCTTTTTGGGAGTATCCGTGAGAGTAATGTATGTATGTAGGTATGTATGTAGGTATGAGTAGGTGACCAAATTTAAATACCTCATGCTAATCTGTGCTTTACAAGGCACTAGTTCCGGTTGTATTCGTAAGATGGCAGCCGTTAAAACCCACGACCGTATCAAGCCGTGTGTGTTGACCCTAAAGAATGTAATGTTCATGTGGCCCATCAGTGGAACCTTTATATGTTGATCATGATCATTTCGTAATCCAAAGCATAGTTACAGTCAAACCGAAAATCTTAAGATTTCAACAACTTTCGCGACACTCTCATCTTAGGTATTGAGATTAAATTATTTTTCATTGTGCTGTCCCTATTAATACGATCCTCCTTAAAAACTGCACATTATTTTGTTTTCCATTCGACATTCAAATTTTGTCATTGCGTTTCCTCCGCCAAAGCCTTGGTGATGTGATTAAATCCTTTTTCATTGATGTTTCTAATGTACCTATACGACCTTCTTATAAAAACTGCCCATTTATTTGTTTTTTATTCGACATTTAAATTTTGACGTTGCGTCTCTCATTACACCTAGCTACATCGTGCGCGCACCGCCTAAAGACATCAAAAACAACTGAACATCGAACAAGAACGTGTGTGGGTGCCAACAAAATACGTGTGTGTGTGAGTGAATGAGCTTTATACGATAAGGACCAATAAAAACCTGAATTTAAACACTCGTTCTATCAGTCATTGGTGGTCGGCGCTCTTGCGGACAGGAACGTATGGAGTCGACAGCTTTTTTATTATTTTGAAGTACTGTGCCATCAAAGTAATGCTTTTAATGAAGTATTTTATGAAGCCGTTAACATTACGTAGGCTTTATGTTGTTTGAAAATGCAATGTTAATGCATTTTAGTAGTACCTATGTTGAATAGATTGTCGGTTCTCGGTTATAATCAATGGGCATTACCATTAAGCGCTATCACGATATTAAATATAAATGTTGCTGTAGACAACGTAAGAAGCAATAATTGATTAAAATACAAATTATGTTTCGAATTGCGATTCTTTATCATAAATACTTTCGTTCATTTTTATTTATTTTTCTGCGTACGACCGACCGACGTGCATTCGATGGAAAATAATTGAAAAGTTGTTAGTTCCCGAAAGTTGTCCCAATGATCACGGACACTCAGGCTTAAAAAGAATAAAATAATATGTGAAATATGAGTAAGTATTTCACATATTATTTTATCCTACATTGAGATGTACAGTGTTCGCTTAAACTTTAGATAGTTTACATATTTCGCTGAAAGTGGAGAAGTCAATTTTCATCTCAATGAAAACAATAATTTTATTATTAATTATTAAAAAGTTCATCACAGCTCCTTTAATTCTAAAGCCTTGCCACCCTCCGACGCCATCCCCACAAATTGTCAGCTTTTTTTTATATAATTACAGATAATACTGAGAGTCCGATATCGGCTACCGCGGCGAGTTGAAAGGGTCCGAGATAGCGCTAAAACACTCATTTGTTTTGTCACCCAACCGCTAATACCTTTGCCCAGTTTTACCTGCTAACGAAGAGATAGAATGTGAGAGCTGGATGCGGCATTTCGAGCGAAGCGAGAGCGTACTTCTTTTGTTCGTACATCATCATCAGCATCAGCCTATTAGTCCACTACTGGACATGTAGCAGATAACTGGTTTTAATAACTCTTTAATTGCACGGCTAGCGGGCTAGCCCTTTGATTGAACAAAGTCATTCAACCACACATCTAAATGTGGATTAGCCGAGTGGCTGATTAGCGTTCAACAGTACAACTAGACTAAACTCAGCTAACTGACTAACTAAATGGTGGTAGCTAACAAGTCGGACTTATATTATAGCGGCTATAACGAATAACCAGCCGCTTGATACCTTGAACATCGAAAAAAAAACGATTTTTATCACATTTTTTATTGTTAAACTCTTATTTTTGTTAGCAGTAGCACTTATTATGTTCTGCTATTTTTGTTTTTTTTTAAATAATCACCGAAGACATTACACCGTTTATACCTACTAATTTACTTAATTCAGAGACGAACAGGAAACTATGAAACAATGTTTGTGTTTAGGTGGTGGTGTATGAAAACTATAAGAATAAAGGTAGCTATATTAGTTTACTTTGGATTTAATCATCATTATAAACCAAACAAAGAAATACAACTAAACGCTTACTATTACGAGGTATCTGTCCACACTTATTTCATGGATAAAGACCTATTTCTAAAACCTCTCTGACAAATAAATTATCACTGCTGTGTCACATTTTGTATGAGAATTTTGAGTATTAACACTGTCTTAATACAGATGCAAATGGCACTATTTATGTCTATGTCTATTTATGTCAAATGTATCCTATAGTAACAAAATTAAACAAACAACAAAAACAAAAAACGAATCATGTGAATATATCAATGAAATGTAAGCAGCCGTTTACAGCCGCTAGTATCGCTAGAAGGATAATAAGCCAAATAAGCCGTTTCTAACCGCTAGGCTAGAAATGTTATAGTAACCAGATTCACATCTATAGTCGGACTACAAATAAGCCCTGCCACCAATTAAACCGAGTACAATAATATGTTTTTATAAAACCGGCTGGGAATCGAACCCTGGGACCTTTGAGTTAAAGACCGTCGGACTAAGCACTAGACCACAAAGGCGCTCTTAAAAATCCATTACATGCACCTATTTTATTTCATGTATTTTTTTTCTTATCTATGCTACAGCATTAGGTATGTACCTAGAGAAGTCACTTCACTACACAGCGCCCTATTATAAAAATCCGAAAAGTGACATGTGTCAGTTGAAAGAGATGAGTGTTCGCGTAACAATTGCCATATCCATGGATCTTTATCTATTCGCACATGCAAGTTCTTCCAAAAATGCGGTTCGGTTTCAAGAATTTAAGGCTTCACGCATTGTCCTCTGTCCTTAATTTATAAAGGTCACGACGCACCCGATAGTATCAGTAATTATACTAAAACTTTTAAGACGAGAAAAGGTTCTAAAGTTGAATTTTATGTCACCTACCACTTCTCTTACTTAGGTACTTCGTTAGGAGTTACGACTGTGTTATTCAGTACTGTCAGACTGTGTTAGTTATAGCTTTGACATAAATATAATCTGTACCCCAGACCAATAGAGGTCTGTGGCCTATGCTATGCTATGTATGCTGTCCCACTGCTTCAAAGACCTCCATCATCCTCAGGAAATGAAGTCTGACGAAAAGTATTTATGTACTATTCTAATGCTGCAATGGTCTCCGTTAAAATGAAGACACCGCTGCCTTTGATGGGTATCAGCACCGACCAAGATCTGTAGTTATCAGCTTAATTGATAAAAGTCATGACAATATGGCGGTCCAGTATGCTTATACCTTAAAGTGTGGACCATTTTTGATACATAAGAAAATGAATTATGAGACGAAGCTGGTTACATCTTCTGGCAGCTTTGGAATTTTGCTCTTGAAACTGGAAAAGTTTCAGGTAAAATTTTGGTCACCCATCTGATAACTGACCATTTCGAAAGTAGCTTAGCATTAACGATCGCCGCGTCAACTGCGCCATCGAACTCCTCCATTACGGTATAAAAGATATTAACACAGGCTTTACTTGAAAAGCTCGCCGCAAAGTGCCATGTGGATCATGATAAAGAAATAAAGATTATGCCTCTCGCTCCATTGAATGTTTTATATTAAAAGGGCAGATTATAACGGTGGTGTTGGAGTGCTCAATACCGGTAGCGGTGCACCGGTCACACATAAAGGAACCTTATATTTTTTTATGGTAGGCAGGTACTGTCATCAGCGAAAGACGATGAACACTTTGGCACTTCTTTAGGCCACAGAATAAATAATGGTACTGTCAAACCGAATCGGTGGCCGAGTGGCATATCGCTATAAAAATATTCGGAGGTCCCGGGTTCATTACAAAGTGTCGATGCTTAGCCCAGGTTTGTGATCACCAACCTACATTTGGCAAGCGCGGTGGTTAACCCAAAATCCATCGATTGTAGAGATGACTTGATTTCAATGATGGAGGCCTTTACCCAGCTGTGTGATAGTACCTATATATTTTTTAGTATATTTATAGTGTGATACCCGTGGGAATATCGGGATAAAAACTATCCTATGTGTTAATCCAGGTTATAAACTATCTGTATGCCCAATTTCATCCAAATCAGCGTGAAAAAGGAACAAATATACAGACATACACACAAACTTTTGCATTTATAATATTAGTGTGAATACCTACTAAATAATCTAATAGGCGCTTGTTAGTTTCTAGTAAAGCTAATAAGACATTGTACTAAATTGGTCAGCGAATTCGGTTGCAGACTGTACTCTTTGTGTGTTCATTTTGTCATTAAATAGAGCCGCTGAGATTTCTTTTACCGCTTTTGTGGTCCAGTGGTCTCAGACCCGGGTTTGATTCCCGGCGTTAAGCACCTACTTATTGTTGTAGTGGATTTGGTTTTAAGTCCGACTGGTTAGTTAGAACCATCCAAGTGTAACGATGCACAATAATATTTGTAACATTGTTCCGACAATTAAGAGATAAGATAGCCAGTCCCTCAGTAGGTACATCTACTTGGTGAGATAAAGGCCATGTAGCCTAAAATAAATAATTATTATTAAACATTTTTACGTACATAGTTATTATTTTGAAAAAAAAGTGTTTCAATTCATCGTGATGTATTCGCGTAAACTTTGGAGACCAAAAAAAGCACCCGTCATAAAAAGCTAACGAAAATCAAGTTTTCAAAGCCGAACCGAACCTTTAGAACGCGTAAAACCCATGAAAAACAGCACCGGCACCATATAAAATGCATCGAGGTGTCTCCGCGTCCAATAATAAAGTTTAAGGGCGAACCGTTTTTTTAATTACAAAATTTTTAAATTGATGCCCGAAACGCATTCGGAACGAGCGAAAAAAATTTCACCGAGAACGTAGAACGTGATCCTTTCCGTCCGCGAATGCATTTAAAAGGAGAGAAACCGGGGGATTGTGCTTCATTAATTGAATTGCAATAATAACCGCGTGAATAAATTCTCATAAGGCCGATATAGACCTATAAAGAGCTCTTTATGCCAAACAAATCGGCCTCCTTTGAGAGGTTCAAACGCGCCGCTAACCAATGATCGCGTTATTTTATTTGTCGTTATTTTGTTTATCGCGACCTCAGAGTAGATTTCGCAGAGGTGACTCTCGATTCAATTCGTAAAGGTATGGATAGGAAACTAAAGTTTTAAATCTCAGTCTTTATACGTAAATTAGGTGTATGATTTATTCATTCATAATAAGCTAATTAGCCGAGTACACTAGAATTAGTTAAAATGATATCTTTTAATATTTCATTAAATGGATACTCATATTTATTCGAAATATTAATCGGGAGGAAAATGACAAGTGCGTGTTATTAAGTAACAGTTTTTAATGCATACATTTTGAACAAGCTTTTTCGAATATCTGTACGTTTTTTAAGAGCGTTTACGCCGCACACTAGCGCCACTAATGAAAAACAAACATCTAGTAATTAGAGATAGAAAATCAAATTATGCTCAACAAACTATTTGAATGAAGTAATTTAGTTAAATAAGACGTTGATGCGGCCACTTTTAACTATAACGCCATATTTAATTAAACCATAACATGTCAGGTGTTCATTAGGTGACGTAATAATGCTAAATTACTTCATTCAGATAGTTTGTTGAGCATAATTTGATTTTCGATCTCTAATTACTAGATATGTTTTTTTTTTCACTGGCGGCGCTAGTGTGCGGCGGCGGCGTAAACGCTCTTAAGTCAAAGTTTCAAACATTTCATAGGCATAAAACGTGAGCAATTCTGTCGCATAATCTAATCTATAGACAGAAATTTTGCAAAATCGTTCGCAGTGACAGTGATGTCATTGCATTTAGGATAAACCAAGTAATAAAATATGTATGTTATTGTTATTAATTATTTCGATGTGGTTCATTAGTTTTACCGACTATTCGCATCACCAAATGGGCTTAATCCATTGATTTTAAGGCTTGATTTAAGTCGATTTATTTCTTATAATTAGTTTTATAGTATTCTTATAATAGTATACGACACGACCTATACAAAATCATTTTAAAACTTAGAATAAAGATATACCAACAACAATCCATAATGCCTGGGCATTATGAAAATTGCCCCAATTTATTACTTAGTTCATAACATACCTATCTACTTTTTCGAATACCGCGTTATGGCCCCCTACTGTTGTTTAATCAAACTGTTCAAAACAAAATAATATGTGAAATTGTGAATAGCTGACGATCTCAATATTAACAAAAAGTTTAATAATAGCCGATCATAATTCGAGACAGACAGACAAAAGAATGAAAATGCGGGCTGCTCCTGTATGCGGGTGGACGCAAATAATGGGAGCAACGCCATCTATGATGCAAAGAAGTTATCAATAAGAATGTTAAATGAATGAAAGTATGAAATAAACTATTGGTCGCTTAGTGGAGAACTTGAACGTTTAAAAACAACTGTTTAATGTTTCGGATGAAAGGGCTTTTAAACAAACTAATATAAATTATTTAATATTAACTGACTTAAATCATCCGCATTTTGTATTTTACATCAAAATATTTTTTGTAACTTTTGATAAATGTAATCCACTATGCATGCCGTGGCAGCCTCTAATTGAGACGGCACCTAGCTTTAAGTCTACAATAATGTTCTACTTAGTTATTGCTTGTATTTGTGTTTGTCTTGTTGATTGTCCTTTAAATAAATAAATAAATAAATAAATAAATTTTATCATACATAAATAAAATGCTTTTTCATAGGGAAGGCTCGTAACCCAGCAGTGGGGGACATAAAAAGCTGGGGATGATGATGATGATGGTGCTTTATTTGACATTATGTAATCATCCGTAGGTGTGTCTGACGTTCTGTCCGCCGGCTACATAAAGACAACAAAACACAAAGAAATTTAAACGGGGATTAACGCAAACTAATTAGTAAAATGTTTCATACCTTGTTTATACCCGACGTTGGTCAGTCCGTGACCACGGCCGTTGTAACTCGGTCGAAACCTTTTACTAATTAGTTTGCTTTAATCCCCGTTTAAATTTTTTTGTTAACTATGGAACGCGAAAGTTTAAAAGTGAACAAAAAACATATTAGGTAACCCCCCGTCAACAATTACTCTTATATAGGTCCTTACCTATGAAATTGACGTTTTCTATGAAGATTTTTTATAAAATTGTATTTTTCATACTGATGTTTTTTTTAATTTTCTTAGCATCTATTTATGCTAACACTATAAAAATTGTAGAGTAGTATGTTTGTTTCACTAGCTAAAGGAGACAAAAAAGGAAAAAATCAAGACTCTTCAAAGCTACAATGAAACAAAAGGTTAATTCCGCAAACAAAAATGGAAGTTAATTTAAAATAAAAATTGAGCGATAAAGACACAAAATGAATAATCATTGTAATTACTGAAGAATAAGTAACATAGTCTTAATTAAAGGTGTGTACTTAATAATATTAACAATCGGTATTGACTTTTAGAAATAATACACCTATTAATAAGTGAGAAAAAAACGTATATTTCATACGTAGGTAAGGACCTATTACTTGAGGAAGCTATGCCTACTTTATATAGTAGTTATTCCCAAAAGAGAGACATAAAAATTACCCAAATTCTTGGCGTCACAAAGTTATGGCTCCGTAAGTTTTACAGCGTTTGCCCATCAAACGGACGGACCACCAGAAGCGCGGTTTATCTATTTAATTGCCTGACTTTGGACACGTTTTAGAGTTAATTGAGCCCCGGAGATTAGCTACCGATAGAGGATTTACGAGCGCGCGAGATAAGCGCCGCCGACGATGCCAGAATAACTCCCGGTACTTCCTAAGGCCGGCGCACACGGATCACGGTATAAGGAGAGGTGGGAGATTTTTGGCTGGCAATAGCATCTCTTGTTAGTTAATGTGAAATCAGCAATAATTCCTTGGAAAAAACATCATCGTCAAAGATCAGAATAGCATTAGGGAGATTGGAACCTAAGTCACTGCGTTGTCCAAAAATGGGTTGGTATGGGTTTTAAAAAGACATTACAACAGCAACTGGGACCAACGGTTTATTTACTTTCCGAAACACGGTTCAAATATTTTAATTTGACCCATGTCCGTTTCTTAAAAATTAAGGATTTACGCTTATGTGTACTCTAATTTTTGACCATATCGACACTATTATCAGGTGAAATAAAGAGTACACTAAATCAAGGGTACATTAAATGTAGTTATTCGTACCTAAATACGAATACGACCACCATTGGTACCACCATTGGTGCGGATTGGTGAAATCACCAATCGCAATTCGCAGTGGGCCCGTGTGGTGGTTTATACGGCCCCAGCAGTAAAAGTAATGCAGGTTACATAAAATGAGCTAATGCTGATGATGATTCGTATTTCACAGCGTTTTCACACATTTTCATGTGAAATATTCAAATATAGATATAATTAAACCTAAACATAAATCTTAGGTAACCTCAAACCTACAAACATTTCAAAAAAGCCTCAACTAAAAAAAAACACAAATGTTGAAAAAATTTCCACAAGCAGGATTTGAACCCGCACCCTTCTGACATACCGGGTCAAATCCTGCTCGTGGAAATTTTTTCAACATTTATGTTTTTGTAATTTGTTCGCAACAAATTTGCGTTAAAAGTTATATAAACAAGCCTCAACTATACCAAAATACTTTAAAATAGGGTCATTGTACCCACCCTACAACGTTAACACTCTAATAAAGACCATTTTAAATATTATAATAATACATACAGGATAATGATGCTATCATTATTATTATTATTAATAAACCGTCGGCCATTACAAGGCGTGACGTAATATCTTAAGCCCCTTACACACTTCGGCGTTGAAACTAATCCTGTACTTCCATTGTGAAACCACCCTACTTCTGTCACCCTAGTTTTGATTTGCCAATGCAAAGCTGTATTTTATCATTCGAGGTAAATTTTAAAGCTTCTAACATTAACAAAATAAGGTTCAAAATTGAAGAGCTTTTTATTTTACTTTCGCATAATCGAGTAGTGTCATAGACATTTGTATAATTGGGGTCATACTCATAGACGTGGAGTAGGTAATAATAATATTTTTGCCGCGAAACAGCTCTAGGGAAATTCTCTGTGGTAAGCTGCTAGAGATATCTGGAATAAACCAGTTTTATACTTTTTTTTGCAGCACTATTTATTTTGGTAAGAGATTTTTTGTGACCCAATTCAATTTATATAAGTAACAAAAATACGGTAAGTACTGTACAAATAGTAATAATATACTTTTTGTAATAGGTTTATGGCTTGTTCACTCAATGTTTATTGTGCATGTGGGAATTTTGGCCCAGCTGTGGGATGCTTAAGACTGATTATGATCATTGTGATAATGTATTTTAAGATATGCCTTAATAATTTTTATCTCTGTAGTTATAAGAAAGATGAAGTTGATACAAAAGAGTATTCGACCTTTTCACAGCTCATCAATGATTATTTGTTTTTTAATTTGACGCCATGCTCTTAATTCAAATTTCGAATCATTCTCGAAATTATAAGTAGCGTTACCACTTCTCTTTGAGAGTAGTTCAAATCGGAATGCCATGCGCCACCGAGACCACTCTTATACTAAGTCCCCAATGCGATCGAGTAGGTACAATACCGGACATTCTAATCCGGTAACTCTAGCCAGCGGGGCGTGACCGGATGCCCCGTGACGTCACGAGCGCCAGCCAATCGCGGACCAGCGACGTAATCTCATTGTCACCCTCTCGGTGTCGATACGTATCGATATCTAACTCGACTTAGTGCCGACGAATTGTTAGGCTAAAAGGTTTTTTAATGAGACTGGCCAGTTGCACAACCGCAAAATTTTGATAGTCTAAAAAGTTTTACTAATAGTCAGACTGTCTGAGAAAACATGATGGTTTTTACTTCGCAACGAAGATGATGGTAAGTGAAGATAAGACCGAAGGTGGAACCGCACTTCACTCGGCATCCTCAGCTTCTGAGGAACTGTCATCTTATCTTTTACTGTCGTAACGTAAGAAGTGTTACTATCATTATTGTATTACCGACAGATTTAGATTTAGACGAAAAAATGCCTAAGCAAAATTAGGATACAACAAAAAAAATGTCCGCTTCAGTATCATGAAATTCGATCAAAAAGTTTGCCACCAACCGTGTGAGCGTAATTAATTAATAAGCAGTCGTCAAAGCTTAACGAAGTCTAATTGGATAAGTAGGTACCTACTATTTAGACGCTTACTTACAACAATGCGTAGATACATTTGATTGAGCTCGAATTAAGCAGAATATTTGAAGTCTAAGTACTGGTTTATTGAGGAGCTCGATAGCGCAGTGTTTGCGCACCCGGTCTTCGATTACTAAAGTTAAGCAACTTTAGCAAAGGCCGGTCATATGATAGGTGACCAACGTCCAGCTCCTCCGTGCTTCAAAAAACACGTAAAGCCGTTTGGTCCCAGCTGTATTGGCAGTCGTTAACAACCACCAATCCTCTTCTCTCTATCCATCCAAAAAGAAGGCGCGTGCCCCAGCAGTGGGGCCATAAAAATGAAATCAAATGAATCAAATTTGTGGTATTTCATCTGCAAAGATGAATCTGCATAGCCATCGGTTGCAACGACCGTTGGATAGATGGCGCGCTGTGCCGCTATTAGCACTCTAAAAAATTACAAAAGCAGTGATAAGATTCAGCGTCTACGTCAGCCTTCCCGGTAGCATAGCGGTCAGTGCAGCCACCCGGATTGCGGAAGACCCAGGTTCGATTCCTGGCTGGGTCGGGTAGGCGTTTAATTTTTTCACTGTATATTGTAAATTTTATAAATACATAAAAATGAACTAGTGATGTTGAAGTACTGGTGGATCTATGTAGTTAGTCGGCTCAGGTCAATGAGGACAAGACCTTAAAAATACATAAAGACTTCAAGCTACTAGTAAATCTGCTTGCCGGGCAGTTTGTACAATTCCTATTTCGTCATCATCTCAGCCAAAAGACGTCCACTGCTGGACAAAAGCCTCCCTCAAGATGGGGGGTATTTGCCATAATCGCCACGCTTGGCAGGCGGGTTGGCGATCGCAGTAGGTTGAAAGTAACCTCAGAGAGATGCTGCTGCCCATCCTCTGGAATGGGCCCTAAGTCGCCTTTTACGACACCCACGGGTTGAGATGGGGTGGTACAATTCTTTATCCCCGGCACCACACAGGGAACCGTGGAGTCCTATTTCGTACATTTGATAAACATTCACGATTCGTGCATTTTTTATCCTGAATTCGTACAATACCCTTCAATGGGAAATAAGAGATCAAAAGTAAAAAACTTGCATACAAAAACAAATGAACGAAATAATTATTAATTCTTCACTTAGCGAGCCTAAGTTCAGGCCCATAAGCTACAATCAACACCTTTAAAATGTGTAAAGGAATGAACAATTCTTTAATATGTCAGTTATTAGTAAATGTATTTGTACATAATTGAAATTTTAAAACTTTAAAAAAAAAATCTAATAAGTAATACTAACAAGATTGTTAGTATTAAGTAGGTACCTAAGTATATGTTTTTTTTGTACAAAATTGCCAAAAATTTACATATTATTATAAATATTAAGTTTTGTTTCAAATAGGTACTATACTAATAAGAGTTGAACAATTTATCTTCTACAAAGTCTAAAATGTATTTGTTTTGTATAGATAATTTTTAACGCAAATTTTGTTGCGAACAAATTACAAAAACACAAATTTTGAAAAAATTTCCACTAGCAGGATTTGAACCTGCACCCTTCTGACATACCGGGTCAGGTGCTCTCCCAATTGAGCTATCGTGGTTCTAACCAGCCCGCCGAAGTTATTCAACACTATTTATTTTTTACTTTGAAAGTCAAAGGCGCCCATTCAATGTCAACAACTACTTACCGTCATTAACGTAATTTTTTTTTCTACAAAGTCTATTCAAAATTCTATTCAACAAAGTAAACCCAAGTAAGTCTAGTGAAGGTTTACTAGTAGGTGCCTACTTAAAGATTTTCGGCACGCTCTAAAGTTCACCTCGATTTTTAAAAGATTTTTATACTCATACTTATTCGACATCTCTGTAACAGAGGTATTTCTACGAAATTCACCTAAAATCCGAACTAGAAAGGCCCGCATTCCAGGCATCGCTGCGACCATCGAACTCAAAGAGAATCCAATCATTATAATAGGGTTACCTTATCCTTAACCATAATTCGGACGTGTATATTTGTATATCTGTATTAATTTAATTGAGTTTTTTTGTATTATAATTACGGGTAGAATAATTGTCATTAACGTAATCCGAACAAAAAAATACAAAAAAGTACCTCTAACAAATATATTTTATAATTTTGAGTCTTTTAAATGATAAATCTGTTTCATGAGAAATACATTTCTTGTAACGCAAAACAAGACCGCAAACTTTTCTCGGCACTCTTCCACCAAGAAATCTTAATAATCAACTTAACTAAACACTTTAATGAATTGCTTTTCGTATATATCTCTAATTAAACTTATTTTCATAAAACTTTAAATAAACTCAACGAACAAAATAGCAGTGGCATTTTTCACAAAAAAATATCTAGTCAAATCCTACTAATTACAAACGCGAAAGTTTGTAAATATGGATGGATGTTTGTTACTCTTTCACGTAAAAACTACTGAATGGATTTGGATGAAATTCGGCATACAGATAGTTTATAACCTGGATTAACATATAGGATACTTTTATCCCGATATTCCTACGGGAACGGGAACCACGCGGGTAAAACCGCGAGCGGCCGCTAGTTAACTGTATTCTGGTTAACGTTACTAGAATTTTCTCTCCGCGTGAGTATTGGCTTTGGTCTGTGCTAGGCTTAATAAACATCATCAGCCTACACTAGTCCACTGCTGGACATAGGTACTACAAGTGCACGCTACTGATCACGATCCGCTTTCTCATCCAGCTCTTGCCAGCCACCTTGCGAAGATCGTCGCTCCACCTCGTATGACACACTTTTTTTGAGAGTTTACTGGTTGCCTAAACTGCATTTTCAGCTTCACCGGGTTTGTTAGGGGTTGGCGAGAAACTTAAAGGGTTCCTGACAAGCCGTGTAAATCGAATCACCTTCGGAGATTTTCTAGAGAAAACGACATCACGCACTAGTACGTGTCCCCGTGCCCTACTAGATTCTCTGAAGAGTTCGGATCGGATCGGGGAGTCTGACACACACTATACAGATATTCAATTGTTTTTTTAAGTTTTTCAGTTGTTTATATTTCTTTAGGGTTGTCTCTCCACGTTGTAGCGCCGCCGCCGCCGGTTGGCAGCCCTGCTGAGGCCACTGCGGCCCGCATAATTGGTCCGTGGCGCCTGTCTGCTCATCTCACTTTTATTCCTTTTTCGGTCGCGGCCGATCGTTCTGTCTCGTTTTGCTCCTGGCTTGTTGGTTTTGGGAATTAGCATGTCTTATTAGCATAACTGTCTGATAAGACGTGATTGCTGTTTTAACAAGTTCCAGTGGGACGCTAGAGTGGTGGTTTCTCATCACTTTCTGTAATGTTTTCCAATAAGAACATTATGGCAGATTATTTCTTCATTGTTGGGCTTGTTAGCGCTTCCCTTATTTAGCTGACCTGACCTGGTGTCTTGGAGTCTTAATTTTTTTACTGCGACTTTGCTGCTCTGCCAAATTATATATTGACTACAAATATTTATTGATTAATATCAAAGTAAAAGGTAGGTATACCTATCATTTCCTGGATAATAAAAAATCTAATCCAAATTAGCTGTGGCCGTTTTGGAATTATGCTACTTATATTAGGTTTTGCTATAACAATAAAAAAATGGTATTTTATTTACCAAGGCTCAGCGTAAAAAATAATATGTTAAATAAATGCGAGTACAGATCCGTCTAAAACGGTTCATTCTTATCGTGTAGTGTTCGCGTAATTTTCGCGAAAACGACATTAAATATCTTAATTAAACATTCGTGTTCATCTCCTATAACTTACCATCAATGAATCAAGAAAACATCTGACAATCAGCAAGCATCAGACAAGACTTATTCGATACCACAAAAACATCTGACAATCGGCGAACAGACGAGACGCTTATCCGATAAAACCTCAAACTTACAAACCGCCAGAGCGAACAAAAGCGAAAACAAAAGACGGGGCTCCGCTAACGGGCGATGATGCCGATAAAATATGCGTCTGCGCCGGTCACCGCATCGGTAATATTGTTAACATGCAGTGAAATAACTGGGAGAGCAAAAGGAGGATTGCGCATTGAGAATTTCTCAATAAGACACGTTGTGGGGCCGCCCGGCCGCGCCGCGGGGCGACGGCGGCGCCTCTATTGATTACGCCGCGTCTACCGCTGCTTACTCGCTGGTAATGTGAAAATTAGATGATGACTAATGAAATTACATTTTATTAGACATATATACTGCATTGGACTAGTGTGGGGGGTTATACCCCGATCCCGAAGGCCTGAGCGTAGCAGTTAAGACGTTTATAGGCTGAAGATGAATTGACATCAAAGAATTTGAAAATTTACAGATTTTCAGACTGAACAATTATAGCCATAGCTGATTTTTCGGGTGATCTGTGAATACTTATCTACTAAAAAAAGGTGTGCCTGGGATAGCTAAACTAAGAATATTTCGATTTAATTAATAATGAAGCGGAAAGTCATTAAGTGTTCAGGTTGAAGTAGATTCGGCACCTGATTTTTATTGGCAGTGTAAAACTTAAGTTTTAATTCCAATTCAAAAGTTCCATTAATTGAACGTAAAGTCTAGTCTACTTTAGACATATTTTGATGATGGCCAATTTATGGGCTGCACAACATAACCGGGAAGAACAACGAGAATATCAGTGGATCCGCAAGTCAATCCCAAAGAAAACGTCTGAAGACTACCTCAGACCAGTCCAGCCAGCCAGTGCCAGTCCCCAGAAAACTGACTACAGTTTTCTGGGGACTGGCACCTCCTCGTTCAAGTGTCTTCATAATTTTAACCAAGGAATTTACTGAGGAGTAGAGTTTTACTTTATTTATTAAAAATCCCCACTCTTGCAAATCAGAACGCACCCTTTCTTTCGTGAGCAAACTCTGTAAACATCTTCAGTATGACAATCAATATTGCATAAAAAGAGAATGTTGGAAAAGTTTGTTTAACTTTTAAATGGTATTATTATTTTCAAAAGTGTTCCTCAATAAAACGTGTTGTGGGGCCGCGCCGCGGGGCGACGGTGGCGCCTCTATCGATTACGCCGCGCGTCTGCGCCGGCTCGGCCACTCTCGGCCACACCCGGCCACTCGCGGCCACTCGCGCGCCGGTGGGTCCCCGCCGCCGTAGCCCACCACGCTCCAACCAAACACCAAGCCGTATCATTAATCTATTACTCGAAATACACTCCCTTTTTTCCATCGCCAGACACTCATTGCAGTGAAAGCCACGATATTCGGCTTTACAGCGCTTAATTAACGTCGATCTTAGCTCTGCCGGCTCGCCGCTCCCCATATAAGTCGCAACTGCGCCTTTATTGGCCGCCATCGAGATGGTAGATACTTCAACTAGATGTCATGCTGCGACTCGTAAATGAGGCTTAGTAAAAAAGCGATGTGCGAGGCCCATTCTCCGTCGAAGATTTTGTTGTACCATATTCAGAGTACATTGAGGTCCGATTTTATGGGAGTCTCCTCCGCCCTCTGGCGTCGAGGCGTGCTCGGCGCCTCGCCCGGCTCCATTCATATTTGTACAACTGCCCGATAATTACAGCTCTCGACCGGACCTCGACTCTTGCGCCGATGCCAGCCTGATTAAGTCCTTGACGTGTTATTTCGTCTTAAGTAATTACAGCTTACGTTTACGTTGCCTGACAAGATTTGTCAACGCTCCGTTGGTACAGTTTCAACAATGGTTTGCGTGGTAGGTGGTTCGGTTGAAAATTACGGAATTTATCGCGATGCTGAGGCTCTGAGGCTAGGCTCCCAAGTGGGTATTAGGCCGAGCTGTGCGGCGGGCAATTTCCCATAAACACCGCTCACCGCACTGTAAATTAAATTCTGATATCATGGAATTAAGTCGTAAAGCATCCCTTGGTAAGGATTAGGAGAGAGGACTGGCCTTGTTGTTTTTCTCTGTGGGCTAAAGTTTAAGTACCCCACTTTTCGTGCTATGTACACTAGCAGCAACTAATACAAACAGAGGCAAATCGAATTTCAAAATTATGGGAAGCTAATTTTCATCTTTACCGCAAGTCCCTAATTTTTTTTAAATAAACAAAACAAAAAGTAGCCCATATCATTATCGGGCCTTTCAACTATCTCTATGCAAATCCTCACGCCGATCCGCTACTCCGTTTCATCGTAAAGGTAAAACAGACAAACAAACATACTTTCGCATTTAAAATATTACTTAGGTTGGGTAAAATTCTACTACGAAATTAAAAGCCCTGTAGCTGAATAAAACTTATCTCATATAGATGTTAAGACAATCCATCACAACATCGTAAGAGTTCCTTAATAATTAAAATAAAACAGAAAATTACCCACATAAAACTTTCGAGACCATAACCAGAAATCATTGTATCGACCGACCCGGAACCACAAATTGATTGAACATCGACATTTTAATCTAAGTACAGTAATTGGAACTCAATTGATATGTTCATAGAGGCCACTACTGTGTCGTAAATACACAACCATTACTTACGAGTCGTGGATAATAAAAAATTACATGTAGGTAACACGAGGCATTCCTTGACATAATGTCGGTGGGTGGTTCACTACTTATTCTCCGTTAAACATTTCGCCTTCGGCATTTTTTGTAATAATTGAAGCTGTCAAATGAGCGACCATATTTTACGTCAACGGCAACAGTTGCGTTTTTGACCTTAACGTTAATATTGGGTACTCTGTGAGCCACTAATGTATTAATCTAAATCAATTTTGAGATGTTAGCATGATTGATGTTGCTTGGCGAATTTTCTGTATGCAAATGAAATTTTAATTTGTCTGATTAGGCGGCCATTTTGAAAATGTATTTATCGTTTCTCGTCAGTTCTTGTAACATTATACTTATTGATTTGATTGGACCCACCGAGTTTTAATTTTTATCAATTCAATAATAGTTAAGGCTGTTTTAGCATTTTTTATATAATATGATGTAGGTAGGTATGTATATCATACAAGCAGATATTTTTTACAATGTCTTTAGTCAATATTCGACTACTTAAGTAAAAATACTTTTAATTCACTTAATATTTATTTATTATCCTTTTTATCAACTATAATATTAAAGCACGGCAAGCTCGTAATTCTGAACCTGTTTTAACTGTATGTGTATCGATCATTCATATGATTTAGTCTTTGACTTTAACTGCTTCTTAACTACATGAAATAGATTAACAAAAAATAGATAGTATCAACTCAATAAAGTAATAAGTTTGAAAAAAATCTCAATAGTATTTAAAAAAATAATCTATCATAATAATGACACATTTGCATATTTTTTTAATTTTATATTACAATTATACAAAGAGAAAATCTAAAAGTTAAAATTTTTAGCTTAGCAAAAAACGAAATGTCGTTACACGATCGTTTTTTCCATATTCCTACAAAGAAATCCCAAACTTTACAGGACAGAAAACTATAAATCAAATACCGACCGAGACGCGACGCGAGACGGAGGTTTTATTAAAGTAATTTAGCGCTCTGCACTCGTCTGCTCTGTGGGCTGTTTGTTTTGCGGGCGAGAACACTGCGCTCAACCTATTATTACCTTTTTGTTTAACGTTTTATATCAGAAAGTCGCGACACGGAGGTCCGAATCGCGTTTTGTCGTTTGACACTTCTTGAAAAAAAGCAAAATGAAACGTCACTTTTTAAATTGAGGGTTTTATGTACAAAGCAAGATGTTTAGAATCGTAAATATAAAAGTCACATCATGCCAACTACGGGGCTATTTTCGTACAGTAAATCTTGAGATCGGACAATAATTTTTGCGAATGTGTCAACGGGACATTTTGTATGGGGCCTTATTTATAATGTATCAGAATAATAATTTAGCACCCTCTGCGCTTAGTTAATCTGTGGACTGTTTGTTTTGCAGGCGAGAACTCAACGAAACGTATCATTAAGGCGCTCGTTTTATACCTTTTAACGGCAGGAGTAAGAATTGCCACAAAGTTTGGACTTGCGTTTTGTCGTATAGTTATGATTTATGAATGTATAAAAGTATTGTCAACTACAAATTATCATTAATGTCATTTAATTTATTGCATGCCACTTGCTGTACGTAGGAAATCATTTAAATAATATTTGACATACTACCAAGTGGTCAGGGCTCAAGATGGTTGACTGTAAATATTATACTAATTTTTTTGAAGGCAAAGAGGACCAAATGAAATCAAATTAAAAACTTTTTCAAGTAAACTTACTAAATAAGCACTTTTGGAACGGGAAAGAAACTGCACAGTTTTATATAGAAGTAATAACATTTACAAAATTACCATATAAGTATGTAAGTAAGTAAATATCCTATATACTGTCCCACTGCTGGGCAAAGGCCTCCATCGTTGAAATTAAGTCATCACTACAATTGATGGGTACCTATTGGCTTACTCAACACGCTTGCCAAGTTGGTGATCACAAACCCGGACTATGCATCGAAAAATCCGAAACACACTTTGCCCGACCTGGGAATTGAACCCGGGACCTTCGGGTATCGGGCCGAGCACTCTGCCACTCGGCCACCGAGACATAAGTATGTAAAATCCACATAATACGAGCTGTTTGGTTAGATAAAAAAAATCAGGATATCCTACTAATATTATAAACGCAAAAGCTATAAGTATCGATGGATGTTTGTTACTCTTTCAGGTAAAAACTACTGAATGGATTTGAATGAAATTCAGCTTAAAGATAGTTTATAACCGAGAATAACACATAGAATACTTTTTATATAGATATTCTCACGGGAACGGGAACCACTCGCGTAAAACCGCGAGCGGCCGCTAGTATTATAATAAATTAGTTAGTGGCTTTACGCAACTTTCTAACAAAATGTTTATTTATCGCTCCATGTTGCCAAACACATAGGTGCTCAGGTTAAATGCGTAAACTCCTGGGTTCAATGCCCATAGCCTTAGACTAATGACGTGAACTTATACCTAACGCACAGCTTTCCGTATGGGTGAGCAGAACTATTAAGTAGTAATAAAAAAGGCGAAAATCTTCCAATAATATTGAGGTGCAACGTAAAGCAAAATAGTAGAAAGAATAGAACTTAAGCCTATAATAGACGGGCATCCCACCCGCAATAGTATAAAAGAGGAAGTATGAAAGAGTAGTATGAATAATGCAAGTACGATAGGCATGACAGATAGAACTGGTATGAAAGAGAAAAATTTGAAAAGAATAGGCTCGGACTCTGTTGGAGGTGTTAGATGATTATTTAAAAAAAAAATGTAAAGCAAAATACTTTTGAACTGTGGCTCTGTACAAAATTATTTTTGTCGAATCTCTATGGCGCGTCAGTAATTTGTTTAGTAAGTATATTTAGTGGGACGAATTATTCAAAACACCTACCTACGTTGGAATTTTTAGATCTCGCACATTGGAATACTGCCAGGTTTTGTAAACATTTAAATGAAGTTAATGAGATTTAGTTGTGTGGATTTTCAGAAACATTAAATTATTTTCGAAAGAACAGAGTGACAATTTAAACCAATGTCATGTATCAATGAAAAATATTTTGAATTTCATACAATTTTTTATAATTTTGATCTCACTGATTGAAATACGAGTACGATTTATGACATACCGTACATATTCGTAGCCATTTTTACCACGTCTTAATAAAGCTTTATTCTCTATACTCAAAACGTTGTTTTTTATTTTTATTATTTTTATTAATGTATTTTCTTCTATAACCTCTTTTTTGTAATCTTTTGATAGCAACTATAAAACCAATGGCTGTATGAACGTCCAAAGCACGTAAGAAAATGATAAACATTTTTTAGTAATTGCAAAAAACCCATGAACGCAATGCTACCAATGTTCTTTAAATATAAATTGCCATAGTAAAATAAAACATAGACAATGAAACAAAGCCGTTTCCTTTTAATTTAGAGTTGTTGTAACTCCTTTTCATCATTTATTCTGTTTAATCTGCTCAAGTAACCCTCTGCACATCTTCATTACGATGCCAATTATTCACTTAAATCTTTTTAAATAATATGAAGTTATTTCCAACGTCCCTAAGTGCGTGCGATCAGCTGTTTGTTTTGTAAAACGGAACATCACTAAACCCATTATTAAGCCCTTGTTACACTTTTTTGGTTTCCAGGAGTTGTCAACATTTGGGTTAGTGTTATAGAATTTTTTGGTTTTACAACTTTTTCTTTATTGTAATACCTAGTAAACTTATGTTATAAAAAGTTTCTTCACAATTAATGATAAATTACGCATTTTTAACTTTAGTTTAGGTGTCATTTATGACACTAATCTGCAAACTCTTATATCCAGCAGTGGGTGTAAGCTGTAGATGATGAATTTAGTTTTGAATAATGACCATGTTTTAGGGTGCTAAATTTTTGGAATTAGTTGCTACTAAAGATCTGAAGATATCGAGTTCATTTGCTAATGAACTCGATATCTTCAGATACCGATTGTGGGAAACTGTCAAGGTTCAAAGAAGTGAAAAGTTTGGAGGAAGCCTTTGCCCATAATTTAGTCTTAACCAAGAACGATAAACGACAAAAATAAAAAGATGTGTTTTCCTACATAACTATATTTTTGTGAAAAATGTTTGTCAGCAATGGATGAACGTCCGCATCGCCCGCGGCGGAGCGCGTCTAAAACGTGTTGTTGTTATTAATAATCCCGCTCATTCACCATTCAGCTCACCCACTATCAGACGTTATGCTATAGGCCCCCGATTCGCGGAACTTAGTTCGCTAAGCCTGTTCAGCTCTGAAAGGGAACGCACCTCTATCTACATTGGCAGGCTGTTGCCTGTTATAAAAGGTCACTTATAAAGATTAGGCGGGGCCTATTTATTTTAAAACATCTATAATAATGTCTCAGTAGATTTTGACACTTGAACTATGGGGTTTCTGTGTGACCGATAATTTTGTCAAAAACATTTTAAAAACTGTAAAAATCTGCTTAATACCATTGGTAGGCGCACTGCATTTACTAAGGACACGTTGCACTTATAGACATGCAATGAAACAAGAATACCAACTATAACGAATTCAGCTTCGTTAAGAATTCGCAATGACTCTGGTAAAATATACAAATTTGGTTTTTAAGTTTAAATAAAAAGCTTAGAAAGGAAAAACTTAATTTGAAGCTTTGTTACGCCGACTTATACAAAGCAATGATTTTTATAATACACACATTTACTTACCTAAATGTTTAACTGCCCTGACTGACAGACCGCGACCACGGCCTTGAGAATGCCTAGAATAAATACTACATAAGTTGCTTTAATCCCAATTAAACATTTTATTTATAGACTTTTTAAAATTTATATCGCTTATGCTATTTAACTGTTACCCTTACAATCCTATGTAGATAGATAATGTATGTTCAACCTCATTCTACTACTTATCTATGTATTTCTGTCCAAAAAAAATATTCTAGCTTTTTTAATTCATACAATAGTTGCCTGAAATAAAGGTATTTTTTTATTTTTTATTTATTTATTTAGGAACAAACAGTTACACATTATTTATAAATATACTAATACTAAAATTGAACCTATAGTTCCCTAAATTATCAAATTCTATTCTGTTCTATTCTATTCACTTCTATTCTATTATACAATCCCTTGCTGCTTTTTGATGAGACCTCAACGGCTCAGAATGTTAATGAAAGTTACTAAAACTCTTTTTACTATCTCTTTATTAATGTAAACTTTCCTTCTTTTATTTTTATTTTTATATAAAGATGTTGAGATGTTTTTTTTCGTTAATTATCGTCACTCATGAGTGACGAGTCCTTGTCTGACTGAGGCACTGGCTTTATTATCTGTAGCTGCCGGAACACAACAATACTCTAACGTTGATGTTATGGTGACATATTTAGGTAAAATGGTGGTAGCTAGCCTGATGAGAATGCTGGGAATCGAACCCGGGACCTCTGGGTCTGGGACCGTTGGTCTTAACCACAGAGGTAGTAAGTAATTTATTGACAAATTTGTAGTGTCTGAACAAACCCATCAGAACTTGAGACACTAAGAAGCAATACACTAAAGACTTTTTTGTCCTAAACTAAAAAAGTTATATAATTTGTCATATTTTTTAAATGTTTTAAATATAGAATCCCGTGTATTTTTTGTGTTCCAAGATAGGTTCTTCGCATTTCGTAGGCGTGACTGGCCTTATTCTTAGCTTACTAAAGTTCATTTTTCTCCTTCGTAGGAGCTCATCTATAGCCAAAGCCAACGGATGTTGTCAAAGTTGCTGTGGCCCAATCCAGCCCCTAGTGCGCCCAGAGACCCCCACTCAGACCATTTGGTTAGTAGACATTTTTTTCATTATATTACTGGGTTGATGGTGTGGTCGAAACAGCTTTTTTATTTATTTATTATTTATTTAAGCTTATATCATATCTTATTATATAATATGAGTACTAGCTTGAAAATCGTCAGCGCCTTTTGTCGCCCCGGGAGCATGGTGTTAAAACCGGGGGGAAAAAGCTTACCTACCTATGTCCCATCCGGGCTCTGTAAACTCTGTGCAAAAAGTCACGTCAATCACGTTTTCACGAGAAAGGAAGAAAGCAGGAACAAACGCTCCTTCGCATTTTTTAATTTGTTACGATCATTGACGCAAAGATATTGAGTAACATACGTCTTAATTTTATAACAATGATGCAACCGATAAATCTTTAGACCAATGTTAAATCATAATAATCGTATGGTTAATTAAAGTGTTAAAATAAATCACAGGCGAGTCCCGAACTCCCCCGTTCTGACATACCGGGTCAGGCACTACTAATATTACTAATTTAAATTTACGCAACAAAATTTTCGTAATTTACATTTTTTTTTCTTTTTTTTTAACAAAATATCTTTTTTACCCATCTTTTACCGGAACAATGACGTCGCTACACCTAATTGTGTTACGCATTAACATCTAATTTTCACATTACAAATTATTCATCCCAAACGGGCCTACTGACAGCGTAGGGAAATTAAAAATAAACAGAAACGGCAATAACCGTCAAAACACGTCTTTTCCGGCGACGCCCATACGCGTCGTTCGGCCCCGGGCATAAGTCGTTCGAACTTTTTTCGAGTCCAAAAAAATTGATGATCGAAATCATAAAGGCAGATGTTAATGATTCTATTATTTATGGTCGAGCCTCGTCTATTATACCTTTTTTTACAGCTTACTGCTGTTCAGGCGAAAGGTTAGTAGGCCATGTAATTTTCTGTTTTGTGGATAATGATGTTGATTCAGTTAGTTTGGTGTCGTTAGTTTTTTGAATGGGGGAATAGCCGTTATCTGTTGCGTGAAGGTTAATGCGAATTGTTATTTTATTGAAATCAAATTATATGTGTAGGTACTACATGTTAGATAAGTTAAACTTACTATGTTATCATACTAGATCGACAATGCCCTTTACTTCGCCATCTATAAATTAGGTAGTATCTTCAATGACCTAGTGAAATTTAAAAAAATAATATAATTTAGTAGCATGTTACCTCTGACCTCGTTAACTTTTGACACAAATTTTAAACATGAACGCCTTAATACGTATTACGAAACAACGTAAGATTTAAAAAGTTAAATAATAGAACGAACAAACGAGACCTCTTTCGAACTCTTAAACGAACCTTTATTTTTTTTCTAAAAAGTATTTACGTCCTTACTAATCCATAAACAAAACATAATATTAAACCTTTTTAGAAAAGCCTGAACATATCACTGAAAAAAAAGTAGACACGATTTTTCCTGCTCACCAAGTCTCCCGGGACAAAATATCGTGTTCTATACAAGGGTGAGGTATAGAGGCCCATAGTAATTGATTGGCCGCGTGATTGATGACATGTCTCCGAAACAGAGTTAGCATTACCGTGTCTGGCCTAAGATGTATTCGTGAGACAATTATTATTGTAGGTTTTTAGAATAATGTATTACGAGTATGTTTGATAGTGCATGACAAAATCAGAAACTAAAGAGGTTCGAGATTATTTATCCATTTTACGTAAAATAATCTCAAACTTCACTAATACTAGTAATACACTATTAGGTCCTGTCTATAGATAACTAATGCAATTGAAAGATACTTAAAACTATTTCTTTCTATAATCGTTAAAAAATTATACCTACCTACTTTGAAGTATCTATTTCTAAACAGTATACTTAAATATACGGCGGCGTAGGCGGCGTATTTATAAAAACATATTTCCATTGAACATAAGTCCAAGACTATTCATTAAATCTTACCCTGTGAAGTATCAATGAAAACTGATACCAATGTATACCGTATCGTTTCTCATTTAACATTACAGGTTCTTCGAAACAAACAAACTAACAAACGACAGCATTAATAATCATACTCGTACAATCCTAACAGCATTTCTTCCAATTCATCAATATTCGGAGCACATGTCGTGAGAGCAACAAAAACAAACATTCAGACATTCTATTAACCATAGACGCCAGCTGCCTAACGACAATATAACTATTTATTGCCTTAATTAAACACAAACGCTTGTTAGTATTGTCAGGAACAAACCCGTAATCATATTGTAATTAAGACCTTTTTTACGCCAATTCTCTTGAACCATTTTTTTCATCTAGAGTCTATAACGATTACACAGTTAACGTTGAAAAATGTACGTTATGACTGGAGGTATTGGGTGGAAATTAGAGATGTGTGGGTGGTGAACAAATATTTGGTGTTTGTGAGGTGTTTTTCTCCCATATAATTAGGATCCGGACACCTCTGGTGATGACGGCTGGCGCCTTGGGCCACTTATGCAAGGTGGGCCCATCGATTTCAAATTGAGATTGTCCGGTAACAACGTAGGAGTTTCGTATCTGAGATTCTTAGTAACAGTTTTTTTTTAATAATCCACTGATTTATTCAGCTTTTTGACCGCTTGCAACACTGTTGGTATAAATTGTTTAACGGTGTTTAAAGCAAATTACTTAGTACGGTATCTTAGGCATACATTTATGACTTCGCGACAGTAGTTATCCCGTGACCACGGTCGGAGCAACTCGGTTGAAACGTCGTCGCGTCAAATACGTCTTTTTTTTGTTGCAATTGTTTTAGCGTTTCCTTTATAAGTAGGTACTTACTGCATAATATGCCTTTGTCATTTCAAATTTCATCAGTAATTTTTTTTAAATTCTTAACTGTTTCTGAACTGTTATTTTAGCGGTTATAACGTTTTTTAGGTAATTATTCGTAACTTTTAATGCATGATGTGGTAACCTGTATACTTAGAAGATATTGATATCACGAGTTGCTGTAGCTTATGTTGGTAATCCATAATAAAATAAATAAATAAATATAAAACGGACTCTTCATACCCTATTGCGAGTTTCATTCGCCATTCGATCACGTGAACGAAAACGTAAACGAAAACTTTTATGGCAAACACACACTTTAGACACCCTGATTATTGTATTTTCTCCATTTTACCCAATCTTGAGCATCCTATTCTATGGTATTTTTGGCTCGTGTACTGTCTCTAGGCATGGGCAGTGGCAGTGATTATATCTACCCTACAATCAAATCATGTGTATTCGATTTGACACGTCTTGTTTTTATCCTCATTTACGATACTCTCTATAGCCAAAAAGTACTTTACTAGTAGACAATAAGGGTGAAAACTTCATCATCATGTCAGCCAAAAGACGTCCACTGCTGGACAAAGGCCTCCCCCAAGGATCTCCACAACGACCGGTTTTGTGCTGCTCGCATCCAGCGGCTTCGCGCGACCTTCACCAGATCGTCGGTCCACATTTTTGGAGGCTTGCCCACACTGCGCCTTCCGGTTCGCGGTCGCGTAACTTATCATTTAATATTTTCTTACCCTATATTTCTTTATCCATTTCAAGAAATGCTTGTGTGTTTACTTTTTATTTATTTATTTAAGACACCATCTTTTTTTAGCCTAAAATACATTATGATTGTAAAAAACTTATTATATTTTCATATTTCTTTATCCTGTAATTGAATTTCAAGAAACGCCATTACCACTGAACGCTGCACTTCAAAGGAAAACTTTTTCCACTCCGTTGCTTAATTTATGACTTCCCCGTTTAAAAAGTGCTAATTGCTAGAAGAACAACCATTTCCTCCGTTTAATGTCCCACTAAATGGTCCAACCGCGAAATGAACCAATTGTCATGCGGGCCTAGTCTGCTAGTTTTTCTTCGTTCGCACTAAAATTAAACGCAAGGGTCATACGGACCATGTATGGGTATTCTAGTATTGCCAGCAATAAAAACTCGATAATTACCCACATTTTACTTACTGTGTGGGTAATTAAGTTGGCGCGAACGCTCCGAAGAATACCATTATAGATTTGCAACGTAAATAAAGGTCCGTTTTATTAACTGAAAACTGTGAGAATCTTCGGGATTTTGACCTTAAAATAGATTGTAGGAATCGTAATTAATCAAATTAAAATAAATTATTGCGATCCTACGTTTTAATGGTATTAAGCTAATGCTTAATGCTTTCAGTTTTATTTAGTAGGTATTTCATGTCGTTATTTTTAAACTTCATTAAAGAGTCTCTTGTAAGAATTTAGCTGAAACCTCTTAATTATATGATGTTCATAGCTAGCTTGAGCTCAAGAGAGGAATAAGTTAGAGCTAATTCCACTATTTTGTTTAAAAACTTCATAGAGCTTAAAATGAAAATTAGCTTGTTTTTGGTAAATGGTTAAGTTCTGATTCAACAAAAATATGATAAATTTAAATTAACTAAATAGCGAACGATATAATTTATACACTATATATATCATTAGGCTAACAAGAAGATAAGGACACCAAATTATGTAACTTAATCGCCGATATTTACTCAAAAAACAGCCTTATAACATACAAATTGTTTTCTATTGCCTTATTCTTAAGGTTGATAACACAGAAAGCTTTTGTAAGCTCACAGAACGAAGCTGCAAGCACATAGTTGCGTGTTTCTGACGACAGATGGCGTCGATCAATCGATCATATAATTTTATGGCGAGAAAACTCATTATTATTATTATAACCTGTATAAATAATGCTTTATACGACGCTTTTGTCCAAAGAAACTTAGTTTCGTTCGACCTTTGTTCTGTTTGCGTTTAGTTTTTGTTTTAGCACATTACCATTCTTGCACCGAAAGTGATTTATGGTCGAGATCAATAAATCGACCGGTCGTTAAAACATAAAGGCTTTACACGATTAATTGTTTAGTAGATAACGCCTCGGTGGCTGTGTGGTAGAGGCAAAGCGGTATGCCCGATATCTGTAGGATTCAATTCCCGGGTCGGTTAAAGTGTGATTCGGATTTTTTTGCATAGTCCATGTCTGTGATCACAAAGCTGGTTACGCTCTGTAAAGGCCTTCGGGGGCCTACAAAAATCTCTTTCTAAAAATACTCGCCCGAAATACGAAAGGCGTGTTCTGCAGATCCTTGAACCTGTAATTCCTTTATTAAATAAATTATATTGTTTCTTGATTATATACAAATTTTGTTGCGAACAAATCACAATTTGAAAAAAGAAACCTCGTGGTTTTTTTTAACACTTCGTCTTTTTTTTATATTGTTTCTTGTCGTAACATGTTACTAGATTTCCTTTTTCAAGCTGTCTTTTTAGATAGTTGCAGAGTTCTTAACCACTTATGGTAGTATTGGTTTTTTTTTTAGAAAAATTATTTGTTATGAATTGGTTATGAACAACATAGCAATTAATTCATATTTATGTACTAAAAATTATGCCCAATTTTAAAGTTTCGAAAGAACACTTTAGTAGGAACCATGTCATAATAACATCATTAGAGGTAGACTAGCGCCTGCTCAATTACTTTCAGTTTCAGTTCAAATTACTCGCTTTGACAAAGTACTCAAGTGCTTAATTACTTTAGTTGGTGACTGTACCACAATTTCGATAATACCTACTATTTGTTTGGTATTCTTTATTCAAGTACTTAGCACAAGTCATTTCACATTGATAAATTAATTATATTGTGACATTTAAGTAAGACATACGACTGACGACAGAAATAAAAGTTGCAATCGTAAACATAGTGCTAGAGACAGACATTTTGTTTTATGAGCCATATTGTTAGTGCCACGTTCGGTACTTAACGTTATTGTAGCGATTAAATTATTTTTTTAATTGGGTACGTTCAATTCGTACTAAAAACTAGTTGTTTTAACAAAAAAAGGCTTTTTTTAAATAGTAGTCTCAAAACATACATTTTATGTATCTTTTTCGGGTTTGTTTGTTCTGTTATTGAAGATATAATAATAATAATGATTTATTATTAAAATAATAATAAAACAAAAATAAATAATAATAACGCACTGCACAATCAAATAATTAAATTAATTGAAATCAGGTAATCGCATCAATCGACCCTGAAATGTGGTTCAAACAAATATTTATGAATTCGTGAAGCTCTAAATATAAACTTCAATATTTATTACTTTTAACTAGTGTTTTAATGTAAGTTCAAGCAAAAGCTATTGGGTCTTTACCTATGAAATTGACGTTTTTTTCTCACATATATATTACTTCTAAAAGTCAGCACCGGTTGTTAATATTATTATACACCTTTAATTAGGACTATGTTACTTAGGCTCCAGTAATAATAATAATAATTTATTATTTATCTTTATCGCCCAATTTTTTTTAAATTGACTTCTTTTTTTGTTCGCGGAATTTACCTTTTGTTTTATTGTAGCTTTGAAGGGTCTTGATTTTGTTTCTTTTTAATGTCTGCTATATTTAGCTAGTGAAACAAACACACTACTCTACAATTTTTATAGTGTTAACATAAATAGATGCTAAGAAAATTAAAGAAACGTTAGTATGAGAAATATAATTTTATAAAAAATCTTCATATAAAACGTCAATTTCATAGGTAAGGATCTAATATATCACACCGTGGAACTTCATAACAATTACAAACTTATAAATATTATTTTTTTATTTTATAACTTTCATTGCTCCAATTAACATAAAAATATCATACCCAACATTCAATAGTGTTAAGCACTAAACTTCCACTCCAATTGTTTACTGAAAACGTCCCTTTTAAGCCTACAATTTTCCAGCATTAAAACGCATTAAAATGTAGAACAGCACCATTCATAAAGACAGTGGCGCCACTCGTAATTACAAGTCACATCTGAACTAAAACCCGCCAATGTAAAACGGTCTATATCACCGTAGACAATGCTTACAACGCGAGTTCTCAATAAAACGGTTTGATGCCGATTTTCTACTCGACGTTTAAGCACTGCGGTCGGGATGAAAGGTTTTTATAGTTTTATACCTTTATTTGACTCTGTTTTAGTATTTATAACGCGCCTCTTTGCGGCATGCCTGTCTGTTAATGAAGTTGATAAGTGGTCGGGTCTTCAGCCGTTTTATAAATCGGCGAGGCTTTTAATGCTGCCTATTGTAGGTTTGAAGGGAGAATAGAACTGGGATAGATTACAGAGATGCCGCGTGGAACAGTTTTGGTTGGGTAGTTCTTGTTTTTTAAATTTGGTTGGTAGTTAGCTGAATATAGGTACGATAGGTGTCCTTATTGGAAGTAGGATGTTGTTTTTTGCACATATTTGTCATACATACATTGGTAGTTACATTCAATCACGCCTGTCTCCTAAAGGTGTAGGCAGATACCACTTTCTGTCACTTGCTTCGATTCTTACATAAATAATATTTCACTTTGTCTACTCTCATAATTTTCTTCATCATCAACACACGTCCACTGCTGGACAAAGGACTCACCAAGTGCACGCCACTGAGCACGAACCGCGGCTACTCTCATTCAGCTCTTTCTCAATTTTCTTGGCTTGTTGTAAACTCACCACACTTGAAAATTCACCACACCATTAAAATTAATAATTACATTTTAGCTCACGAAAATTCACCACACATGTAAAAGTAACATCAGCAAACAAATTTTGAATCCTTTGACATTATTCATATTCTATCTATTCTACATCGACTAGATCCACATCGATCTTTTCTAACAATAGGATTTGCTAAAGGACATTTTTTTTTAAATTCTTTATGGTAGTGGTTAGAAACGGCCAAGTAGGAGTACTGTCAGCATCAAATTTATCGATAAAAAATAAGTGGGGATAAATATGTTAGCGTTTAAGAAAAACAAAAGTGGCGATAGATAGGTATCTTAGCGTTTAAGAAAAACAAAGCTTACTTGTTTTGGAGCGTTTAGGTATAACAAAACTGTCAACATTTTTGATTAAGCAAGAAGAGGCTTAAAATAGACGCCTTTAAAACGTATTTTCCTTTTTTTTGGAGTTAGATTGCTGATTCTCTCGAACGGCATTTTCAGCATCACCGGGGTTTTTGGGGGCGGCGAGGTACGTAAAGGGTACCTCAAGCCGTGTTAAAACGAATCACCTTCAGAGGATTTCTAGAGGGTACGGCATCGCACACTTAAAAGTGCGCGTCCCCGTGCCCTACCAGTCTCCGAAGGGTTCGGATCGGATCGGCAAAAACGTATTTTACTTAAATATTATATGAGTTGAGCTCTCACACTAAATCAAGCGCCTTGTCAAGGCTTTCTTCAGACAAGAATAAGTATATTTCTTGGGAAAAGTTTTATGTAGATAATTTTTATTATTTAGTATGCTTCCATTTAGTTGAAGCCGACTGTACAAGATATCACTATCGTGTGTCAGTAAAGTGAGCCTGATCACACACGGCAGTTTACTCAATCCCGATTCCACAAACATAACGCTTCTGTTTAGATTGAAAGGCTTTGTATGGCCAGCGATGAGTGACATAAGGATGAATGGAATGAGACTTAAGACTTTCGATTCAGTAAGTCTATTAGAGGGAGGAGCTCGATGGCGCAGTGGTTAACGCGCCCGGTCTGCGAGTGCTGAGGTTAAGCAACTTTCGCAAAGGCCGGTCATCGGATGGGTGACCAAAAATTTATCATCTCGAGCTCCTCCGTCCGTCCGTCCGTCCGTCCCGGCTGTATTAGCACCAATCCGTAATGGGCCCGCGTGGTGGTTTATGGCCCGTTTTCCCTATCCATCCATAGGGAAGGCTCGTGTCCCAGCAGTGGGGACATAAAAATGAGCTGATGATGAAGTCTATTAGAGCCTCCATTTTGCATCATTGTTGTAATGGTGACAGACTTAGGTGAAATAGTAGCCTGGCACTAGGGTGGCCAATAATTTTTCAGGAAATTAAATTAAATCTATCACTAACTAGTATAAAAAAAATTATTTGAATAAAGAATAAAGTATTTCCAAATTTATTTATTTAAACGTTGCGTTTCGTTTCACTTCACCTTAATCTGAGTATCATTCAGTAGTTCAGAAATTAAGTCAACAGGGATATTCCGTTCAAACGCACGCATTAGTCGGAAATAAAGTATTTTTCATACTTTATTTTTATTAAAAAGAATACAGTATTAGGATGGAAAATAACGGAGGATATGTTATTTTAAAGTATGGTTGGCAACCCTACCTGGCACACTGAAGACAAGTCCTTCTACCAACCAAACCAAGTAATTCGTTATTTCCATACAATTTCGATAAAACAATATTGTTTTCTAAAGTTTACGCGAACACTACACATTGAAATGAAACAACTTTTACGGATCTACTCGCGATTATTTAACGTTTTTGTGAGGTGTTGGTCGTCTCATAATTAGTTGGTACCAACTAATTATGAGACGACCAACAGTCTCCCTGTGACCACGGACCCTGCAAAGGGTTTGAAACGTCAGGATAAACATTAAATAAGTAATGTGTAAAATAAACGCGAGTAGATCCGTAAAAGTTGTTTCATTTCTATAACACAAATTTAGTTTTTAAAGGTTCATAATTTTCATCACCTCATCGCAATTTCTGTAAAATAAACTTCGTTTTTAAAGATTCTGAATCGTGACTCTAATGACTAACCACTGACCAGCCTACTATTCTATTGAGTTAGGAAACTCCATCGTCGTCGTGTTACATTTTTATATTTATTCAAATCAATTCGTATAGTCAAACAAAGGCATCTAATCGCTTACAAATTTTACGTGAACACCACACAAAAAATATCTACTAGCATATATTTCATCTTGAAATGAAACAACTTTTACGGATCTACTCGCGTTTATTTTACACATTACTTATTTAATGTTTATCCTGACGTTTCAAACCCGACACCATACTTACAGCCAGACCAAAAGATACTGTAAGCTCTTTCTGCGTAAAACGGAACGCACCTGATTAAATTTAAATGAGGGTATACAAGCTACCAACTAATTATGAGACGACCAACACCTCAGTCTCCCTGTGACCACGGACCCTGCAAAGGGTTCGAAACGTCAGGATAAACATTAAATAAATAATGTGTAAAATAAACGCGAGTAGATCCGTAAAAGTTGTTTCATTTCAATGTGTAGTGTTCGCGTAAACTTTAGAAAACAATATATATTTCATCGGCAAAGAGTTCATAACTAAAATTGCCTAAGTACCATTTTTATTTTATTTACCTTTAAAAAATCACACAGAATTACAATTATGTTTCTTACCTATATCCGTAATAAACTGTTATTAAAACTACTCAATACTTAGTTTTGAGACATGGCGTCATCAATAAACGAAACGCAATCTCCATAATCTCAATGAATGAAGACGTACACGCTAAAACCACTGCCCAATGAAAAATATACTAAGTACCTCAACAACTATTATTTAATCTGTGCCTCAAAAACGTAAGCTCTGATTCCACGCGAGCTTTAATGGGTCCATATTTGATCACTGGGCAGTGTGTGTTTTTTTTTTCAATAATATTCGTTATGGCCGACTACTTATGGCTTCCTGTTCGCTTTGACTTTCTAAAATATTAAGCTATCATGTTACAGTAATAAGGATGGAACGGTCATTAGTATAAGGGGAACGAGATAGAATTCGTTTTTAAAGATAGGATATAAAATTGTATTTTCCTTTCGAATTTATTCTTCACGTTAACGAAAACTAGAATTATTATAGCAAAATTGTAACTCTTCGCGTTTTCGTCGCTAGGAGGCGCTGCTTAAATGCCGTACAAATTCTCGTTTGATGAATATAACTCGTACTTAGCATGATATAATAATGTAAGTTACAAAACAACAAAATTAGGTAGGTACTCTCTATTTTTTGTAGATATATTGTTATGTGAGGGAAACTATCCTTCTGTAATAGGGAGGACATTTTCCATTGAATTAAGGCTGCACGGATTGTATCCTAAGCAATGAAAAATTAAAAAAGATAGAATGTGAGTTTGGATTGGCATTGACAGATTTCGGCCGCTCCTCTTCCATTTTAGAATTTTTTGTAAATAGTAAGTATAATATGCGTGTTTGTCAAATACATAGTAGTATGTGTAATGTTTGTTTTATTGATTTTAATGTATTCTCACGCTCTCAAAGAAGCGAGAGAAGGAACGCCCGTCTGAGTATCTTACTGATTCATTTCAGTACAGTCTCTCGCCATGGATCACCGATGATGGAACGATTAAAGAATTCTAATTTGATTTATCTCACGAATTATCTATAGGTTTATAACAAACGCCCTTACTAAGTTACTTGCCGATTCTTTTCAAAAGACTTAATACGATACAGCTTAAACCGATGATGGAGTCATCAAAGAATTCTGTTTTGATTTATATATCCATTCGTTTCACCAATTAGGTATCTAGAGGCATAACAAACGCTCTTACTGAGTCCCTTGCCAATTCTTCTTAGTACAAAGTCCGCCTGTACTCTAAAACGATATGGCTTATGGCCACTTTTAACTATAACGCCATATTTAACTAAACCATAACATGTCAGGTGTTCATTAGGTGACGTAAAAATGCTAAATTACTTCATTCAAATAGTTTGTTGAGCATAATTTGATTTTCTATCTCTAATTACTAGATATGTTTTTTTTTTCATTGGCGGCGCTAGTGTGCGGCGTAAACGCTCTTAAACCGATCAATGACGGAATTAATGAAGAATTCAAATTTGATTTTTCCCGATTCGTTTCGTATATATACAAACTACTTGCAACTCCAAAGGCTCTATTCTATACTATACCATTGGCTACTTGATTAACAATCGTCTGATAAGACAACCGGCACGTTACTCACATCCTATCCGCGGCCCAACAATATTTGTAATGGGATCCCCGCGGTCGGCACCTGTGTCGGCGAGATGAAAGGCAGTGCCGGCAAATATTTATTTTAATTTTGTGCCGACGCCGATTCACTGTTAATCGTTAATGCATTTGCTCCTGTGACTGTACGTAGGTAATAAGTAAGCGATTTTGTTGACGTTAAATCGGTTGTTGCATTGAGACTTTAGTACCTACCTAGTATTTTTATCTAAGCTAGTGATTCAGTAATTGGAGTTCAACATTGTTGTGAGTTCTAAGTGGTTTTTAAACATACCTAGGTATTTAAAAAAAGATTTTTTCTATCAGGAAGTGTACATAAAATGTATTGGTTTTTGTCAATGTACTTAGTAACTTAATGTTTATATGACTCTAGAAAATGACGATTAAATAGGTACTTACCTTTTTACCTTATGATAAGATGAGATGATTAGATGAGATCATCTAAGATATTTTTAACTAGCACAAAAAATCTTCCAGCAAACACAGTTTTCTTCGTTTACTTAAGAAAACCAGATAGGTAATACCATCGATATATATTATGTCAATGAGTAATACTCTACTCTACACCTTAACAATTTTCCCAATCGAAGTAGCTCCTGCCATGTTAGTTCGTCTACTCGCCGCCGCGCTCGCAGCGCTGGTGTCGCCAGTTGCTCCAATATTTGCCTTTGCTTTTTGTAGTAAAAAGGGCATTAGTGAACCCTTTTATTGACAGCGGGTTAAGACGGTTTGCTTGTCAACACGCAGAGCAAATATTTGTGCATCGCCGGCTTCTCTGACTAAAGTAATCCCTTTTGCGCGCTTTGTTGGGAAGGCCGGTGAGCAAAGTAGGACTGGGAGTTATGAGTATAAATTTTAACCGACTCTCTGGTCTAGTGGCTTCAATATCTATCTCAGACGTAAAGGATTAGGATTCGATTCCCAGCGGGGGTACATCACGTTTGATTGTTGCTATTTTACCATATCGTCATAGTCGGAACATAGTAACGCTTTAAGAGCGTTTACGCCGCTCACTAGCGCCGCCCATGAAAAAAAAAAATCTAGTAATTAGGGATAGAAAATCAAATTATGCTCAACAAACTATTTGAATGAAGTAATTTAGCATTTTTACGTCACCTAATGAACACCTCACATGCTATGGTTTAGTTAAATATGGCGTTATAGTTAAAAGTGGCCGTAACGTCTTATTTAACTAAACCATAGCACTAGGTGTTCACTAGGTGACGTAAAAATGCTAAATTACTTCATTCAGATAGTTTGTTGAGCATAATTTGATTTTCTATCCCTAATTACTAGATATGTTTTTTTTTTCATTGGTGGCGCTAGTGTGCGGCGTAAACGCTCTTAAACAACTTTTAATGAATTTTTTGGCTACAGTCTGTAGCCAAAGAAATCGTGTTGTTGTTACTACATCTCCAAACGGTAGTCTAGTCTAGTAGCTGCTATCAGTGAGCTTAGAACTGGCTAACACCTACAGAGTGCCTGTGTGAGTTTGTAACGAAAATTTGTATTACAAAATATTAACTCTTCTTGTATGTCCATAGTTGGTTGTTCTGCTCGGTGATTTTCATTGAGTAGGCTTTCAACATCTCCGGTTCTAGTCTGGAGAACTAGTAGAAGCGCCCGCTAGATGCAATGTCTCCGGTTAAAAGCCGCATTGGATTTTGGAACTAATGAGGTGCCTGGATGAGTACTGAGAAGTGAGTGGGCTTACAACTCCGCCACCAAAGAGGACATTTGGTAGTCGACTTTAGAGTTGACGACCCGAGCAGTGGTATCTGCGAGTTGTATTCTTAGTGCAACGAGAAGTGAGCGAGCTTACAGCTCCGGTAACCTATCTGGATATTAGGTAGTGGACTATACGTGCCCACGGGGCAACTAGCTCGAGACACTAGTCTTAAAAGTACTTACCTGATGAAGGATGCGTATCAGCGCGTTCTGACCTGACGTAGATGGTCCCTTGTGCTTGTGCAAGGATGTCTGACATGACACCTAACTTTATAACCGTGAGGTTGGTGGGGGGTGTCAGGACTCGTCATACCATGTACATTTGCCTGCACAAACTTATTATAGAAATCCTCTGTGGTAAATGATAAGAACCTCTTTAGATAATTACACACTAACCTTAATTTGAAAACCATATTTCAAGCAGTATACTTAAAATGAATTATATCATAATATAAGTTTGATGTAATTAGACAAAGTTTTATACAGAAACTTAACGTAGGTATTGTTATTGTTAAAGACACATGTACTAAATATATTCTGATTCCATTTTGGGATCTCTATTAGTATTTTATTCATCATCATCATCATCATCGTCAGCCTACACTAGTCCACTGCTGGGCATAGGCCTCTCCAAGTGCACGCCACCGAGCACGATCCGCGGTTACATTCATCTAGCTCTATTATTCTATCCAGTATTCTATTGATTGTCGTTAATTATTATTGTGTCGTACGTCATCGACAAGATGGTCATTGCTATGAGGTAGCATGTCACGGCCTTACCACCCAGTTAAAGAGTAAGTGACGTCATCAATTTTAATATCCACATGGTGTAGTGCGTCAACGATTTAATAGATTAGTTTAAGAACTAAGTATTTAAGTGCAGATTTTTTTATTAATGACCTTTGATATAACCAAAATGTTGTCTTATGATGATTTACTTAAGATTCGATTCAATTGAAATTACAATCGATTAGATACTTTTAAAAGTGTCTTAAGAAAATTTGTAGTACCATCTTAATTGGATCTTGAACCTCAAATAAGTTTTCTTCAGGAACCCTAAAATGAACACGATTTTGTCGAAAACACAATGTTGTCAATATTATGTAAAAATATTAGGTACCTATACCTAGTAGATTATTTTTAAACATGACAAAACTCATAAGTTTCGAGAGCGAAGATTTCACGGTGTGCGATCGTTGTACGAGTAATACAACGATGATCTCACCTCGTCGAGAACAACAATGAAAACAAAGCGATAGTCAAACCCAATCGATACCATTCGATGCCGCATAAGCACCCACGGGTTTGCCGAAATCCCGTCCTTGCTTCAACGAATTCCGAACTTTGCAATAAAAAACGTTCTATAGAATCGAACCACGTTTCAATGCCGTTCTGCGAATTAAAATTACAAAAAGGGAGATGGAGACAACTTTCGAAATGTGCGCGAGAGAGTTAGCAATAATATGCAACATCGCATCCACGCCCCTATAGGAATAAAATTCAAAATAAGATTTCAAAGGAAGTAAAAGGAAAAACAAACACACAGCTCGGGTTTCTCTAGGCTGTTAGAGTGAGAAGGTTATATTTTTGTTTGCTCCGTATCGGTTAGTTGATATGAGTTATGGCGCGTGTGTTTACCGCGCGAATTAGCCATTTGGCGCGAATGTGTAGGGCGACGCCCGGCGGTGACGCTGCGTTCGGAATATGCAATCGAACGTGCACACTTGTAATTAAAACCTATTTTATTAAATTACACCGCATTTGTATGCGCTTAACGTAAAAACTGAACTTCAGCGGGGATTGAAATCGAGTCACGGCATAGGTATCACGCTGAGCATGAGGCGAATAATTTATTTTGTCGAGAAATAGTCTACATTCCGCAGACGGTATTTACATAGAGCTAAATGTTTTATTTATGGCTCTGTTGATGTTCGTTTACGTTAACGCAATTTCCAATTATCACTCTGCACACTTGGAAATTTTATTACAAAAAGGTTTGGCAGCGCCATCTAGCGTTCAGTAGCCCAGTAAGTTTGAGCACTAGTCAACACTTATTACAAGTGAGTTTAATAATAAATAAATGATTATTTATTTTTTATTATTTTCATACGTAATCTAAATCTGCAAAGATTTTTGTTATTGCTTTTTATAGGTATTGTGATTAAACTCAAATTACCCAAGACCCCGGGAGGTTCGACATTGTGAGGTAAAAAAAAGGGAATCTGACTCACCACTAAAATAGCTGGGGATGACTAACGCTTTACATCACCGTTAATTAAAGAACGATAAACAAGAGTATAGTAATTCATTTATGATCTGTGACCGCCCGGACCGATTGAAACGCAGACTTGTGGCGCCATCTATTGCCAGTTAAAGTAAGTGTTAATGATAAAGTTAGTTAGGTACTTCGGAGAGTCGATAATTATAAATATTATAATCATTTTTAAATCTGTCGATATTCAGAAAAGATCCAAATAAAATACTTCAAAACAAAACACAAAACAGTTCACTTTAGTGTACTTAATATGTATAATAACTTCATATTTCTTAATGCTATAATCGTGTTAAAAATACCTAAAGTAGGTACCCACCGTTTTAGTAGGCATCTCATAATCGAACTGATAGTCGGTCGCTGAATGACATCTTACCTCAACACTAGCTCAAATATGAACTCTAATAGCGAGCAGCAAGTTCTATATTAAAGCTGGTGTTATTAAGCAAGCGGAGAGGCTGGTAATAATTTTTTAATCGACACAGGCACCATCGCCAGGCGCCAGACCACCGCGCGTCTCGATTTACATATTAATTTGTTGTCCAGCCGTAAAATAAAGAAATTGGACGAAGGTATAAAAGTTCCGTAATTAAGGCGAACGCGCACGCCGCATCTATTTTATTTAAGTATTAATGTTATCGTTTCCCAAAGCGGTCTCGTGTTAGACGGCTTCGTTAGTGTGTTAGTGCCTTTAATGCGTTTGTTTTTTTTTTGAAGGTTTTGGCTGTTTATCGCCTTTACAGCGAGCGTGTAGAAAGGGAGTGAACAAAGGTTTAAACCTAGTGGATGTTGAACTTTAAAATAATGAGTGAAAATATTTGAACAAAAAGTGTGTATAAGTACGTAGGCTACCTACATCATAGGCGAGTTCACACGCGCTCTATACCAAGTACAGACATGTACCTGGGCGCTTATCCCCACAACCACGGCCAAGTCAACCCGAGCCGAGGTCCGAGCCTTTAAAGGCGCCCTCGGGTTGTTCCGCTCCCCGATCCGATCTGAACCCCTCGGAGAATCTAGTAGGGCACGGGGACACGCACTAGTGCGTTATGCCATTCCCTCTACAAAACCTCTGACGGTGTTTCATTTCACACGGCTTGATGAACCCTTTTAGTTTCTCATCATCATCATCATCATCATCAGCTCATTTTTTATGTCCCCACTGCTGGGGCACGAGCCTTCCCTATGAATGGATAGGGAGAACGGTCCTTAAACCACCACGCGGGACCAGTGCGGATTGGTGGTTGTTAACGACTGCTAATGCAGCCGGGACCAACGGCTTTACGTGCCTTCCGAAGCACGGAGGAGCTCGAGATGATATATTTTTGGTCACCCATCCGATGACCGGCGTTTGCAAAAGTTGCTTAACCTCAGCACTCGCAGACCGGGCGCGTTAACCACTGCGCCATCGAGCTCCGCCTTTAGTTTCTCGCCGCCCCCCAAAAAGTCCGGAGACTTTGCAAATGCTGTTAGAGAAAACTCTCGATTCGTTCGATTCTGTTCGATGTATCGACTATCGAACGATGTATCGATTTATTTAAACATAACTAAGTATATCTCGAGCCCCCGCTGCCGAATGTCAATTTAAAAGGTAAATTGAGACGATGTGAACCGCCACTATGGCCGAACGGAAGTCGTAACTAAAATGATTCGATCGAATTAATAGCAATCAAAGCGGCCGATGGGACCCAATTAATCAATAGAACATAATTTGTTTTAATATTCTCAATCGGGCGCGCTGTCACAGGGAAGTTATGGAAACTGGTTGATAACTATGTAACTATAATGGGTATGCGTTGTTACCGGTGCTCGGGTTGAGTGCGACAAATTTGGGTTCAAATGTCTGAGCTCTGTTAGACTACCGATGTGAACCCATAGCTAAAAAAGCGTGTTAGCTTTTGAGGATGCGTTAACAGTATTTATTAATAATGTGTTAATAATATGTTAGAGAGTGCGGGTTCGAATACCGCTCGTGAAAAATTTTTTGAACACGACCTTATTTTCCAAATATTTATGTTTTTTCATAACAAACACGTGTCTTATAGGCATGAAATAAAAACGGTCTCTGATCAAAAGATAGTCGGTTTTTTAGTAGGTACCCTTAGTGTGTACTCATACCTCACTTAATCTTATACTTTTCTTTTGGAAAGATTTTACTGATTCACCGGACTTTGAAAGGGTTTTTAAGGGAGACACCGCGAGAAATTTTAAGGGTCTCTCAAGCCAAAAACGAAGCACCGTCAGAGCTCTTATAGAGGGAATGGCATCACGCACTAGTGTGCGTCCCCGTTCTGTACTAGATTCTTCGGGGGGTTCGGATCCGATCGGAAGCGGAACAACTCAAGGGCGGCTCTAAAGGCTATAGGACCTCGGCTCGGGTTGACTGGGTCGTGGGGGTGGAGACTTTATCCACGACACTCCACCCATCCACTTTCTAAAGACAAATGAATTGAAAACTGAGCTTAAGACAGTCGGTTTCCTCCTTCGATCTGGAAGGAGGCTGGTCTGCTCTTGCACACTTATCTTATTTTTAGTATTATGAATGAATGAATAAATAACAGTTATTGGTAATACACGACACATACACAAAGTCACATTAAAAAAAAAACAGGAACTGAAATACCAACTAAAAATACAACCTTAGTGTAACATGTATGTGTCGAGTCCACCAAAGGGCTCCGACTCAGCTTTTTTTGTTGCAACTAAGGTCACAACACTGATATTCTGCCGAAACCCGTGGAGAAAACGCGCAACGCGCCTCGCGTTTAAAATTGTACTAATAATAACAAACTGCCTGGCACTAAAATCCTATAGTTGCAAGTAAAAAATATTAAAGACAAAAGCCTGCATAGTGGAGGTATGGTGCATAAAGATAATTCAAGAAACACCAACTAGAAAATTTTCTTAAACATTTTTAACTTTTACTAGAGTACTGTAGTGGTACTGTATGACATTGTGGAAATTCAAACTTTTACTGATGTAAATTTGATAACGTAGATTTTTTTATTTTGTATTTTTTACATGTTGTGGTTGTCTTCTATATTTTTTGTGTTTATTTGTAATGGAAAGTGTCCTGCTATGATAGGGCATTTTCCAACAGACGCTGTAAGGGAGAAAAGAGCTGGACACTTGCTGAGTTTCTTGCCGGTTCTTCTCTGTACAAGATCTCCCGCCTAGAGTAGACTTGCGAACCGATGGCATAATGACATTCACAAGAGCTACATGTAGCCTAAACTGAATAAATTATTTTGAATTTTGATCAATAATATTTTCTCCTCTGTCTCTATGTCAATCACTGATGCTGTCTTCCCCTAATGTAGGTGCCTACTCATACCTCACATTACCCATTTTTGTCACTCCACACATCCATTTTCCATTCAGTCTCTATGTTACTCACTAATGCTTTCTTCCCCTAATGTAGGTTCCTACATACCTCTCATTATCCATTCTTGTTACTCCATACATCCTCACATGTAAAAACAAATGAACATTGAAAACTGACCAAAAACATTAAGTGCATTAATTCAAACGTCATATTGATCTACACACACGCGCGGTGTATGCCCAGTGCCCACTGCGGCATAGTAATGCCAGTTTTGCATACAAACACACATTTTTGCAGCGGCCTCTAGGACAATGGGCGTAGATGGATAGATTGTCATGGAAATACGATTGTGACCACACATAAATATGATCTTGATAAAAATCGTGGTACCAAGTTGCTTTTAAATCAAGCGTCACTTTGAACACAGTTATGTGTCGTATGTCTTAGTTATCTACTGAAAGCGTATCGCTGGGTACCTTAGAGTAATAGACGTCTAGTTTAACTATCAGACCATTGGCTCTAAATAAGGAATTTGCAGAACTTAAGCTTAATAGATGCAACCTTTTGATACAAACTTTTATGGCACATCGAAATTCATTCTCCTCGGAGAATCTAGTAGTGACAAGGGGCACGCTGGCGTGATGCGATCCTCTAGAAACTGTCTGACGGTGAGTCGATTTCACGGCATGACATTTTAAGTTTTTCGCCGCCTCCAAAAAAGTCCTTTTTTGGGGGCGGCGAGAAACTTAAAGTGAAAGTGAAAGTGAAGTGAAAGATAAACTTCTACCCCCGTATTAATAAACAAAGTGTAAGGTTGGAGTAGTTACTCCGTGTTTTGTTCCTGTCATGTAAACTTCATTTCATATTAGAGTAAAAGAGACAAAACACGGAGTAACTACTCCAAGCTTACGGTGTGGCGTTACCGGACGGACGGTAACGCCACAGAATAAGTATCTAATAATATGTAACACTAAAAATGCCGCATCAGACCACCAGTAAACCTATCCTAAAAAAAACGATGTCCATTCAGGCAAAGCGAAAGCCTAGTAAACAGCCTATAATTGTCCCACTGCTGGGCTAAGTCCTCCATCATTGAAATCAAGTCATCGCTACAATTGATGGGTAATGGCTTAATCACCACGCTTGTCAAATGCGGGTTGGTGATCACAAACCCGGGCTATGCATCGAAAAATCCGAAAAACATTTTGCCCGACCTGGAAATTGAACCTGGGACTATCAGGTATCGGGCCGAGCGCTCTGCCACTCGGTCACCGTGGCGTTAGCCTAGTCGCCCCTAAATAAAACATATTATGTACGCTAAAGAGTGACGTCACCAAAGGTCGGGGACAGCCTTACCCAAATTACTGTAATGCTCTATAATTTAGTGGCCACCTTGTCATTACACGAAAAATGAAGGAATATTCATCGAAGTGTACCTGACAGTAGGGTGAACAGTTTGGCTTTAGGCGCGCTAAAACTTTTTAATATAAAAAAGAAATGTACTAAGAGAAACGCTGGAGCGTGAAACGGAACGCATGCGATAAAAACAATTGACGGTAGGTACGCAAGTTACAAATTAATTGTGAGAGTTTTACATTGATTATTCGCAAAGTGGCTGGCAACGGTTGGATGAGAATAGCCGAAGATCGGGCTCCGTGGCATGTATTGGGAGAGGCCTATGTCCAGCAGTGGACTGATGTGGGCTGATTATGATGATGATGACATTGGTTATTCAAGTGATAAACTAATAATTTCTAATTCTGTAGTATACAAGTTAATAAAACCATTTCATAACTTGTAAAACTACACCATAACAATTGAACTACGATTAACGGTTCAAAAAGGTATCCCAAATCACATTATTATGGATGCAATCAAGGTCTGATTTCCCTTAACCACCACCTGTGCATCACATCGCAATCACCTCATATAAGATTCACCAGCTCAGACAATAATGATCGTTAATGACACACTTAGAAGTAGGGGCGAACCTGCTGTTGTAACTCTTGTGTTTTATACGTACCTACCTAATCTATTTCATTATTAATGAGGTTAAATGTCCGAGCTCTATTTGGCAAGACTCAAATTGATGTGCTGGTAGAATTAAGTAATTCCCTTTGCCACTTTAAAATGAAAACTTCGAAAGCATAGAGTGAAAACTTCTTTTGTCGATGTTTTTTAAACTTAATCGAACGTGCGGACGTGAAAAGATAGATATTTGCATATTGTTTCGTTACATATTTACTCGTATAACCTTCTATAACTGTATACTATACAATTCGTACATAAAAGTACCATAAGGAGATCGGGCAATAACCCTGGGCCAATACGTTCTTTGTAATTTTTGTTATTATATTAACAACATTACTCTGTCAAGTGACCAAACTATAAACATTAAATTATAAAACGTCATCTTGATACATCCTTTTTTATACTCTGCTTTTTTTTCACTACCATACCCATGAACCTGAATGATGATGACTGATGAATGAGCATACCATATCGAAGAGAGTTACAATTATGTCACGCGTAACTAGTATTTTATGACAATTTACGAACGAAACGAAGTATGAATTACCCATTTGTAACGTAATTTCTATGCCAACCCCTGTTTTAAGTCCTGAAGGAATTTCTTGCGTTAACTATCGAAGGAATTAAAGATATTTTACATAATGTGCAAAAAGAAAGATTGAAAAATTTAATAATGCTAAGTCTCTTTCAATCAGATGTTTAAAATTATGCTGAGTTGGTACCTGAAATCTTGAGGCCTTTAGAAAAGACAAATCAGTAAATTATAAATTGTAACCTAGTAGATAACTTTGTCTAAGACCCTAAAGCCGAGAACCTTTGTAAATCCAATCCAAGAGACTTAAGCTCTTGTAGGCTAAGAACGAAAAATTAAGATAACTATTGCAATGTTTTCGCTCATTTGATGATGATGATGATGATGGCCTCCTAGACGTATCCGTCGACGGCCGGCGACACCCTTAGTTAGTGTTAGCGTTAGCCTGGACCCTTGCATGGGCGCGAGCGTGACTTACAAAACCAAATTTGGTTTTGAACGTCCTGTTACAGGAAGCACAATAGAGAGACCCACTTGCATCATATGTATAGTTGTAAGAGGCTCATTTACAAACGGCGTAACTGTATTTTTTGTAGTTTTCCTTTTTTTAATCAATTTATACGATTTGTTTAAAAGAAGAAAGTTTTATGAGATGTTTCAACATACTGTCTCAAGTTTAGTATCCATGAATTTTCAATCTATAGAATCTATGTCAACGTTTTGAAATATTTTTAACAGACTTCCAAGAAAGGAGGAGTTTATCGATTTGACTAATTTAATATTAACTTGTAAGTTGTTGTTTAATTCTTATTTATAACACAAATTACTCATAATATTCCCACTGGTAAATTTTCTACTGAGAAAACTCAACATGCTCCCACTAAGTAAAAAGCCCCAAATTCATGTTCGTCCCCAACTTCATCATGAGCTTTTCGGTCAAGTTCCTAAGCTGTTTGAAGTGTGTCACGCAGACGATCCTGAACTCTATGCACAAGTACCAGCCACGGTTCCACCTGGTGCGGGCCAACGACATCCTGAAGCTGCCATACTCCACCTTCAGGACATATGTCTTCAAGGAGACGGAGTTCATCGCGGTCACCGCTTACCAGAACGAGAAGGTATGTAACAAATACATCGTTTTTTAACCTACACGTATGTAACAGAATATGTCTTCAGCATATAGTTTCGTCATATAGTCATTGTTACTGTTAGTATGTCGGCGGCGTTTTGTAAGTGTCATCTTTTTACAAACGGCGTCGACTGTTTATAAACGCTAGCTGTTTTCTCAAATGCCAACAAAGACAAGCAAGGACAGGAAAATAACGAAGTTTTCTAAGTTGACGACATATAAGTACATAACGCATTCAAGACGATAAGAAAGAAAAATACTTTAACAAAAATAGAAGGCATTGGATCAGTGGCCGGACTCTAAACCGAAGCGATTAGGATATTAGTCTTTGCGATTCTGACTTTCATCTAATTTAAAACACGTGGATTGTCTAAGGGGTAAATTGATATGTTGTGGGCAACATTAGCTTTTCTATTGTAGTCACAAGACTTGCTAATATTTCACCTATTTGCATTTTTGGTGTGAATATGATAAAAAACTTATTTAACCCTTAAATTTTCCCTGTGGTATTTCCATCCATAGAAAAAGCTTGACTAGGTATTGGGGATATAAAATGAGCTAATTTTTTTAAAATTTCTTACGAATAAGGAGTAATAGAGTCAAGTGGGTCTCATTTACGCCTGATGTTAAATGATGATAAGGCTGAAGGTGGAAGCGCCCTTCACTAGGAATCCTCAACTAGTGAGGCACTGGCTATCTTATCTCTAGCTGCCAGAACCCAACAATGCTACAAACATTGATGTTATGGCGACATGTTTAGATGAGATGGTGGTAGCTAGCCAGGCGGACAAACAAGCCAGAAATCGCTCAATGATCGCTCGCTTAGTGCATTTGAACTGCCAAAACCACTTGTCGCGGTATTTTGATCAGAAGCCCCAAAATTTCTATAGCAATGGGATCATGTCCCTACCTACAAGATGGCAAAAAGTTATCAAACAAAATGGCACCTACATACTTTAGTTAAATGTAAATAAACTATATTAAAAAATGTTTTGAATTTTCTTAAAAAATGCGAAGAAACTTTTCGCCAACCTATTATTAACGAGTAAGCACTGCCTTGATCTCACCTGATGTTAAGTGATGATAAGGCCAATAATGGAAGCGCACTTCACCCGGGATCCCCAACTACTGAGGCACTGGCTATCTTATCTCTAGCTGCCGGAACACAACAATGCTACAAACATTGATGTGGCGACATATTTAGATGAGATGGTGGTATCTAGCCAGCCGGACAAACAACCCTTAAATCGCTCAATGATTCTCGCTAAGTGCATTTGCGATTAAAATGTATGAAATAGTTTACATAACATTGAGCGTAATATACACTTTTAAACTTTCGCGTTCCATAATTAAACAAAATTTAAACGGGGATTAACGCATTTAATTAGTAAAAAGGTATCATACCTTCTTTATACCCGACGTTTCAGCCTGTGACCACGGCCGTTGAAACTCGGTCGAAACGTCGGGTATAAAGAAGGTAAGTATGATACCTTTTTACTAATTAGTTTGCGTTAATCCCCGTTTAAAGGAGGCTGGCGAACTTCTATGTATTTTCAGACCTCGATTTATATGTCCCGTTCATGGATGAAATCAAATGGTACTTTAAGAACTATGCTAGACTAACAAAAAAGTTAATTGCTTCCATGTTTTTAAAGTTGGGACAACAGAGATATGTTAAATAACCAAAAAATATAAAAGTTAGGGTAAAAATCATTTATTTTATAACTTTTTATTGAAAACAACGCAAATAATTATTAAATGATAAAATAGATGAATAGGTAGTTAATAAATAACAAAAACAAATAACGAAAGTTACCATTATTCTATCAGAGACATAGTAGGTATCTACCTACTCGGAGACTCAGAGGGTTAACATACGGTACAGAATTTGCAAATCAAAATCCAGGGGGCAATAAGGCAAGAATCTAAAGTCCATAAAACACGCAAAAATCCAATGAAAAAAACCACTTTTAACACAACGAACAACTTATCACAGAAATAAACTGAAAATGTGTCAAGTCAAATGACTCATTGATCAATGTCTGTCTCTAAATAAGAAAAGCAAAAGAATCTATGTTTATACACTCAATTCATCAGCAGCTCATGCTTTATACTTCATCTAAAATGCTGACCTACCGTGTTCTATCAAAATATTAATTGGTTTTTAATATTATGATATATACCTTCTTTGATGTATCTAATAAGTAAATAAAAATGGCCTTGGTTTACATGACTACTGCGTCAAATGAAGAGTATTTACGAGTATAAAGAGTTTTAATCGTTTAGTTATTACACTATAGAAAGCGTCTTGTTCAGTCAATTATTTGCGATTTGAAAATAATTTATCTTTTTATCTCCTTCTTTAATAAATCAGACGTTCGTAAAAGTAAATTGTAGGAATTTAATCTAATTAAATTATCATGTTTCCGAAAGTGTACTACTTCGTAAAATATTAGGGCGACTCTCGCCGGTCTTCTTTATTTAATTGAGCGTAATACCAATTTATCAACTGCAACTAGAGCATTCGCGTTGTAATTGTACAGTCAACAGCAAAGGTAACTGATGATTGGTCAAATTTCAAAATATGAAATCAGTATGAAAATCAAAACTTTTTAGACGCACATCGAAAAACTTTCGAGTGTCTACTAGTACCTGCAGACTTTGACTGTAGTTATATAGAAAATAGAACGCCTCGGTGGCCGAGTGGCAGAGCGCTCGGCCCGATACCCGAAGGTCCCGGGTTCCCAGCAATTCGGGCGAAAAATATGTATTATCGGATTGTTTCCGATGCATAGCCCGGGTTTGTGATCACCAACCCGCATTTGGCAAGCATGGTGATTTTAAGCCATACCCATCCATTGTAGCGATGCAAGTCATCGCAATTTCAATAGTGGAGGCCTTTGCCCAGCTGTGGGACAATTATATAGGCTGTTTACTTATATAGAAAACACCGACTTACACTATCGCAACTTGATTTTGAAATCTAGTACACATCATCTACTTTTGCTGTTGACTGTACAATTAACAACCTGTTGCTATTTTCGGCGAAAAGCCTTCCGTGGTCTTAACCACTAGAGCATAGAGGCGTTTAAATTTCAGATTATGATGATGATGTGATGGCTAATGGAACAAATGTTTGCCAACAGATAACCCAACTGAAGATAGACAACAATCCTTTCGCGAAAGGATTCAGAGACACCGGCGCGGGAAAGCGGGAAAAGAAGTAAGTACCTAGTACCTACACTTCAACATCCCTAGAATTAGGGATCATTGGAAATCACCGTGTCCCTTATTCTCAAATCATTTTGAAAGTAGTATTTTTTTTTCACGGGTAAGCACAGTGCCTTGATCTCACTTGATGTAAAGTGATGATAAGGCCAATGATGGAAGCGCACTTCACCCGGGAACCTCAACTAGTGAGCACTGGTTGAAGTCGACTAACCATACAGGAGTCAGTCGCAATAATCTATTACCATTATTATATAAGAAACAAAAGTTAAATTTTATTCTTGCTATTTTATATAAATTTTGATGAGGAATAGCAAATATAGTTGACACTGTATTGACAATTAAATAGGCATAAGTAAAACTACCTTTTGTCGTTCATTTGATCATAAATCAATTTATTATGTTCATTAATATTTTTTTTAAATATACACATACCATACCTGCACTGATTGTGTTCTATAAAACTGTTTATCAAATAAATGTAACAGTCTTATACCGACCGACGTTACGGTCACTCGCGCTCTAGTAACCTACACCAGCCTTTTAAATAAATACCTTGTCCACGCACACCTGTTAAACCGTAATATTTCAAGGAAAATCTATGTTATTTTTTGGCGACGAAAACTATGCCGAATACCGGGCCTAAAGTGTTCAACACTGGTGTCACTACGACTCTATCTTGCAAAGACAACCATTTTACATATAATTAAGTTTCATTGGGTGCTTGGCACCTTAACATTTCATCGTCGCTTTCAAACCCTTTTTGAGAGATTAAACTTTTAAATAAACTATTTCTACAAGTTTCCAAACAAAATTTTAATGTAAAATAATATATATCTCAGAGTAAACTTTATCACATGAGAAATCTTTAGACATATAATGACTTGTCCTGACTGATTGATTCATCATCGCCGAGCCTAAACCGCTGAAGCTTGATGAAATTTGGACTGTAGGTTAATTGAGTGACGTAACCAGCCACTAAGAAAGAATTTTACGAAAATCACACCCTATAAGGGGGTCAAATAGGGGGTCAAAGTTTGTATGAAAGTCCGTCAGTTTTGAAGTAAAATGCTTGAAAATTTGTATTTGGCTTCTTGAAAAGAAATAAAGAATACTTAATTAAGGAATTTTGTTTATTTTCATTTAAAGGAGTAAAAAACGGAAGAAGGTTGTACGAGCGAGCTCCTACAGCTCACATTTCACTGACGCGTATTACATTAAACATATGTATTGTAATAATTTTTAGTGCTAATAAAGACATTGGATTGAGCGTACGTGTTTACCTCTCCACGACATTACCTTACAGACGGCACTCTGTTAAACTTACCAAATCACACCAACAGCATACAATCAGCTACGTACGGGTTGGGGCCCGTACATTTGCCCCATTTGCATTATGTGCGGGTTTGACGGAGTGCCGTCTGTAAGATAATGTCGTGGAGAGGTAAACACGTACGCTCAATCCAATGTCTTTATTAGCACTAAAAATTATTACAATACATATGTTTAATGTAATACGCGTCAGTGAAATGTGAGCTGTAGGAGCTCGCTCGTACAAAGGTTTTAATGAATAATTTAATTTATCTATAGATTTTTCAATCAAAATAAAGAATGACGAGTTTTAGCATTTTTCGAAAAACCTTCCATAAAGTGGTGAAATAAGGGTGAAAAGTTGTGTGGAAATCTGTCATTCCTTAAATTTCGGTGTTTGGCCTGGCAAGAAATTGTAAAGTGTTTCAGGTATTTCGGAAATAATCTCATAAGTCGGGGATGACAATTTGTACGGGAGGTTTCTAAATGGACCATAATTATTTATACAGAGTATTCTTTTAATACGTTTTGACTGATGTTACGTGTAAAGATACAGATAGGTTATCTTTAATAAGTTTGGCTTTTATTACAAACAATCACCCGTCGTGAAACCCACGTGAGCAAAGCCGCGAGCAAAAGCTAGTTTACTCATATGCTTTTACTACAGAGAAAATAATAGTTTGAAAACGACGATATAAGTACAGGAGTTAAAGAGATGCAAAGTGAGATACTAATATTACCGAAAATAGGAGATTCCGAGTTCAGCTACGCAAAAACCTCTGAATTATTGCATGTCTAATAAGTAAACATGCGTCAAATAACTAACAAATAACTAACGTATCTTAGAACAAATTCTATTATTCGAAACAACACTTATCACCTCGAAACAATTCAACAGATTTGTCAAATAGCCGCTAAAAGTGATCTCTTATCTGACCGGATCTATCAAATGAAAAGGACCTCATTGACCGTCATTAAAGAAGGTCGGCCATAAACGTATATAACATTAAAAATACACATATCCCAACATTAAAGTGTCACAACTATGTTAATTATTAATAATGGCAACATTAAACAAAGGCGCCGTAGGTGGCCGCGGCCGTAAGACAAGCGAAAGATTAACGACTGTAAAAACTGCCGACTGTTAAGTAAAGTTAAAAGCTAACGAAATTAGCGTCCTATCTGTGAATCTCTCCAAATTAATTAGGGCGCGGGTATCCGAACGCGGAACTGGCAACACGCTCGGTTCCAAATTCAAATTAAACCAATCCGGCGCCTCCTTATTCGTGTTCTGCGCTCGAACATGGCGGGTAACGGCTCGAAATGGTGGAGTCATTCGGCTTGCCGCCTTTTTTCCAGCGTCTTTAGCGTGCAAGGGAGAAAATTGGATTTCCGCGATAAAATCAGCTTTAGTTTTTTTTTCGCCGCATAATTTGCCAGCGTTCACCGCTAGGGATGACTGCCGTTCCGGTAACTTATTTGAAATTCGAAGGAGAACTCAATTAGTGGGTGGGTATTAGATAGCGGTCTGTTGTTGTATTCCACACTTCACGGGTTTTATTGATTTGTTTGGGTCTGCGTCTCGAGGAATTCTATTAAGGCACAATTACTTTATTGCGTTTAATGTACTTTTGATGAGTCTTTTGAAACGTAAAGACAAGCTATGCGGTTCTCAAGGTATTATTAGGTAGTAATTATTTTAAAATGCACTCTGTTAATAACTCATTAGTGTTTTATTTAATGCAGTCACTGCCCCGTTCATAAAAAAGATCCAATTGTAAACGAAACCTTCTCATGTTTACTTGAGGAGAGAGTTTGTATTTTCGTAGGATCTCTATGGTCAGCTATACAACATTTTAAGCTTTTATGGACGGTAAACGAGAGAATAACGCACATCCGACGGGAAGGAATCTTTAATTCGCTTACAGAACATTTTGCACCGGAAGGGCTCATGCCGCCATCCCGAATTAGAGCGGAGACGGAAGCGCCGGACCGGGCGGCTCATCTTTTCAAAATGGCCGACGGAGGATGCGCGGGAAACGTGAGCGTTTTGACAAACGCCACGCTCGGGAAATAGGGACGTGTACGGGGTGACCAACTGTGGTCGTGTACTGAGAACCTTAATTTGTAAAGTGTTGCCAGTTTTTGAAATCTTTATTTTATAATACCTTAGAATAGAATTGCAATAAACTATATTCTCGTGGTGGTGGTGGTGGTAGTGGAGCTCGATGGCGTAATGGTGTACGCGCCCGGTCTGCGAGTGCTGAGGTTAAGCAACTTTCGCAAAGGCCGGTCATCGGATGGGTGACCAAAAGTTTATCATCTCAAGCTCCTCCGTGCTTCGGAAGGCACGTTAGGCCGTTGGTCCCGGCTGCATTAGCAGTCGTTAACAACCACCACCTGTAATGTAAGACTTTTTTGCAGACTGTCCCTTGTTCCGATCCGATCCAAACCCCTCGGAGAATCTAGTAAAGTAGAGAAAGGAAAGGGGACATGCTTGCGTAATGCCATTCCCTCTAGAAACACTCTTGAGTTTCACAATTTCGATAACACGGCTTGAGGAACCCTTTAAGTTTCTCACCGCCCTTCGGCTCCAAAAAGCTCGGTAACAGACCATCAGCAAACTATCTTCAAAAAGACTGTTCCTAGTTTAATTCTATAGCTGTTGCATTTGGTCACACTACAAGCAGCGCACGGAAAGTATACATACCTCATCTTCCTTTGTGGCGGGTAAGTTGCGGTACGTTGGTTCTGTGGGGCAACTTGGACCTTATCCTCATCATGACCAGGGGCCCGACCGCCTAACCAATCGCTTTGACTTCGTGTGTGGTTTATGACGTCATCTTGTCGTTTCGTGCCGCCTATGCAAGCAATATCGAAAGCTATAGCCTTTTAGCTTTTGATATTGTTTTCATAGGCGGTGCGGGGTGGCAAGATGACGTCATAAACTGTACGCGTAATCAAAGCGATCGATTAGGCGGTCGGGAGGCAGCTCATTTTACGTCCCTGCTGCTGGGGCACGAGTCTTCCCTATGGATGGATAGGGAAAACATAAACTACTACACTTACCTAGTGCGGATTGGTGGTTGGTTACGACAGCTAATGCAGCCGGAACCAACGGTTTTACGTGCCTTCCAAAGCACGAGGCAGCTCGAGAAATCGAGATGATACATTTTTGGTCAGCCATCCGATGACTAACCTTTGCAAAAGTAGCTTGACTTCAGCAATTGTAGACTGAACGGATTTATCACTGCATCATCGAGTAATCAAATAAAATATTCAATTCTACTATTTTAAAACGTCTACAAAGTGATGATAAGGTCGAAAAGTGTAAATGCATTTCATCCGGAATCTTCAACTCTGAGGTCCTGGTTATCTCTAACATTACTGCTGGAATACAACAATGCTACTAACATTGAGGTGATAGCGACACATTTAGATAAGATGGTAGTAGCTAGCCAGACGGACAAAAGCTCTACCATCAACCATACCGAACACACAAACATGTACCACCCTGGGAATCGAACCCGGGACCTCTGAGTTTGAGACCAGTATTAACCACTAGACTACAGAAGCAGTGAAAATATTTTACAATTCCTAATGATGTATATTTCCTCTATGGAAAAAATATCAGCCCACTAAGAAACCATCAAAGCATCTAAACAAAAGATATCGCAAAGCCCCAGGGAAATGCAATGCTGAAGAGTTACCACTACACAGTTCAACAGTAACACAATAAAAATAATACGACCCGATAGAGACGGGATCGTAAAAAAATCACCAAAATAAAAGACAAGAGCCGAGACACGTTTCATACACTACCTCCCCCGATAAAAGTCTGGCGTTTAAACTAACCGCTTCGGTGAGGGATAAAAATTTGGCGAAATTACAAGGCGCCGGCGAGCCACCCCTGCCGCGTTTACATTGTAACGCGAACACCCTAATGTGGACGTTTTAAATTAGGGCTGGCGAGCGTTGGTTTGCAATTGTTTTCTTTTTATTCGAAGGCATCCGAAGGAAGGTTATACCGGCAACTTTAGTTGAAGTTACTATCAACTTAGTTGAAGAAACTATCAATTCTTTTAAAGTTTCCGTAAAGATTGCCAGTTGCGGATGCAGCAACAGTATTTGGTTGCCGTAATTCTAAATAAACTTCTCAAAGCCATAGTCAACAATCAGTGTCTGCCAATTGGGGAAATAATAACTTGACATAACAAGACAACTAAGTTGATAATTTCTTCAACTAAAGTTGCCAGCCTGCGAAGTGCTTCAGATTTAGTGAAACCGCCAGCTTTTAAATCAGTATGACTCATTAAAGTAGCGAAAACGTGTACGACACGACACGGGTTTGAATCCCAACTGAGAAAGTCGGTTTTTAACAGTTATGTCATCATTGACCCATGTTCATTGGTCGGTGTTAAAAACCACCCTGATTCGACAGCAAGTTCTACTCGAATCGCGACATACTTAATAAATCACCTATCTGGGGATCTCGTCATGCGATAGTTGCTTACTTACATGATCTTAACTCAAATGCGCTATAATATAAAATAATAATAATATAATAGTAATATAATAGTATATAGTAGTAGAGTAATATTAAAGTATATAATGAAACATTGCGTTGTCATGTCAGTGATTTGTGCTGCTATGTGTCTATATTTATATTATCTCCATTTATTTTATTATGATTGTACAATGCGAAGCTGTGACCAATAATTCAACAAAACGCAAATCATACGTTTTTTGTGTTGATTAATATCACATAAAACGAGGTGTGAAAAAGCAACTTGCGGGTCAGAAAGGTGAGGACGACTAGTTTTTTTTTTGAGAGAGATTGCTGATTGCCTCAAACGGCATTTTCAGCGTCACCGGGCTTTTTGGGGGCGGTGAGGTACGTAAAGGGTACCTCAAGCCGTAATGAAACGAATCACCTTCAGAGGTTTTCTAGAGGGAACGGAATCACGCACTAATGCGTGTCCCCGTGCCTAAATTACTAGCTAGATTCTCCGCCGTAACTAGATTTTCCAAGGGGTTCGGATCGGTTCGGGGAGTTTAACATCAGTTAGAACTAAGTCATTAGCCCACTAATCAATAAAAAATTTAACATGATCACCATTGATAATTAAAACAATTGACAACTGTCGACTGTCTGTATCTGTACTATTCGTCAAAACAGAAATAATATTAAATATTGATAATTACTTTTCACCAACCCTACTACACAGGGGTGGTCCAAATTGAATTGTATCAGTCGACGATGAGGCGACTTAATAAAATAAATTTAGTGCGGAACCCGACTTTAATCAGGTCCGGGATGAAGACGTCACAGCATTAGGGTCGCGTAAAACAATGTGCATGACAAACGGCCCGCTTCGGGCGACAGAAGGCAAATAATTACCCCTTTGCCCCTTGGGGTCGTGAAAATGCTTTAAAATTATCTCTTCCGTTCAAAACATGGATAAAAACGAATATGGTGATTGTTAAAAATGTGTGATGCTGTTTTGTTGTGTATTCGGAGGTTTCGTTTTCTGTGTAAAATGTTAACAGATAAATTAATATTGTCAAAATGCTTTGTTCATTACTTCAGTTTTATTAGATTCTCGATGGTAGTCGGTAGTATGAAAAAGGTCCCTCAGGAAATTTGTTTCGGATTTTTTGATGAATAGTTCCGGGCTGTGTTCACATATCACCAACCCTCGTACTTCAAGCCTGGTGGCTAAGCAACTTCCCATCCAACTACCATAATGATAGACGCTTTTGCCTAGCTGTGGGAGCGTATGCATATAGGCCAACTATTTTAGACTTACAATAATCATGATTTTAAGAAGATAGAATACACAAACTATACTATACAAGTCACTGTGAACATGGAGACCAAAACTGTGGCCACCCATCTTGTTCTTGTCTTACCCGACAGCAAAGTAGCATAATTAATATTCCATATACTTACACATAAAAAATTGTTTAGTCTGTTTTCAACACGCTAACATTGTCATCGTAAACAGTTTTCCAAGAAAATAAATTATTAAACATAGATCGTATTATCTGACATTAAATAAATTATAGTGTCGTCGTCATAGCCGTCACAGCTTGTTACCGTATTAAAATGACAAAGTTTGCATCCGACCCTCCCCGGTGTCAAACGATTGACATTTCGGGGTTCGACCCCAGACCACGGAAAGGTTAATCGAGTGCTAATGATAGTGCCGAAACCTGAGCCGGAGCGACCGTCTAATGCCTTTGCCTTTTTTGTGCTAACATTTCTCATAAATTTACTTTTAAAGTGACGGAAGCGTGTTTGATACAATACTCCTTTTTCTTTAATTTATATAGCCTACAAACAAGCCTAACGCTTTGCACTGACACTTATCGAATTTGAATAAGCGTCGTCGGCAGCCGAACGAATAAATGCGAAATATCGTGGTTCTATCTCCGATATTTTACCCATTACTAACACAATTGAATTTTGGCAAACTTAAAATTAAAATGCAACCTAGGTATATAAATAAAAATTTATTATTGATACTTAACAATAATAACTTTTTACAAATCAGTGTTTTAGTATGACATAATATAAAAAAAACTTTATAGGTGGTTTCCATTGATATTTATTTAATAAATAACAATAAAATATACAAATATTATTAAAATCAATAGACTATGAACTTTTATCTTCACATAAAGCGATGAAATGTCGACTCCACACGATCACTTAATCCTCCGTTCTCGTTCTATTGCCGATTGTGCGGCCAAATTGGTTCGGTAGTTTGGTAGATCGTGTAGAGTCACCATTACTGAAGTGCTTATTTAATCTTCTTTTACATTCCTTCTGGGAACTTCACCCGAAATGTGCAACTACGGAGACCTTAAACGAGGCTTATAGCATTGCTGTGTTTTGATATTTAGATATATGATAGTCAATACTTTAGTTGTTGAGGATTTTAGTTGAGCTTTCACCTTGGATCTTATCGTCACTTATCATCAAGTGAGGTAAACCAAGTTTATATAACGGTGTTTAACGAAACTACTTAGTATAATAGATATCCTAGTTATATCTTTATTCATGGAGCGAAATAACGACCAAGCTCTTTCTCATTAGAGGAAAAAACCTTTATGTGTACATCGATGACGTTATCATAACACGAGCAGTTTGTCCGTGTACCGCAGGCAGGCGTTGCTGACGGCGCGTTCGGACGCGCGTGACGAGGACGACGAGCGGCCGCTGGACGTAGGCGGGCCCAGCAGTCCCCCGCCGCCGCCGCCCACCACGCAACACTCCTCCAGCTGTGAGTATTGCCCATGCACTTTTAGTTCTTGTATCTCTTGTATTTTACATGATTGAGATTAACACCAACAGATATTACAAGACAACTCGAAAATGGGGTTAGGACAAGCAGTATTAAAATTTAATATTATCTACCACCGCGCAACTCAAAATGTTCAACTTTTCAGAAGACAAAAAAACCGTTGTTTTCTCAACGCAATTGGGTCTAAACATTGTTTCTCATAGATTGGTCATAAGGTGCATCTCTCGATTTTCTATCCAACTACTTGCCTAACTCAACATTATTTATCAATTTTCACTTCGCGTAAGTGAAAATTGATAATTATAAAAAACTTAAGCTACGGTCTATATGTTGTGTTCCGAGCTCCAGTTCAAAGGCCGTAAGAACGAATACAATTTAGCAAGCCCCCTGAAGGCATTGCTGGCAGCGCGTTTTACATTTTACCCGTGGTGCTACAAGCGTCAACAGACTGCGGGGACCCCTATCTTTCAAAGACATGAAATCAGTATTGTCAGGCATTAGGAGTATAAAGCTCAGTGGAATGACAAAACAAATGTCGAAGTATTTTATTCTCTGCAGCAAACTTGTAATGACTTAAAAAAACAAGCATTTGTTATCTACATTAGGAACCTTATTCGTGTGTAGAAATAACTTAATATGCACCGGTGAAATTATGATATTGAAACATAAAATGCCTTTATAATACAATTGCCTTATAAAAGTGTTTTCTTCCAGCATGGTTCAGCTCGAGTGGAGGCGGTGGCGGTGCGGACTCAGGCCCCGAAGAGGCCATCGAGGCCGGCTCCGACTCTTCATGTTCCGGCGGCGCGCGGGCCTCCTCACCCCCCGCGGGGCCCTCTCGCCCCTCCCCCGCGCCAGACGTCTCTCTAGGCCCGCCGGTTCAACCGCAACTCCTCCCTTACCTGTACCCGCCGTCGCTGTACCCGCCGCATTTCTTCCCCCCTCACCAAATGCCCCCAGGGCTACTCTTCAACCTCCATCCGCTGCTGCAACAGTACTCTTTACCGCCGCCCCCCTCACTGCCGGCGCCAGCAGCCCCTTCCCTCAGTAAAGCGCACAGGTTTGCTCCGTACGCGCTGCCAGGGCTGGGCTCAGCGTTCGAGCAGGTAGCGCCGAGAGCGAGAAGCCTGAGTTCATCTCCCGCGAGACCTCGGGATAGATCTCCCCCCACGCGAGCCGCCTCCGCCGACCCTCCCCCCGACGCCCCGACTAGTACCACCTCCAGTACGCCACCAGCGTCCGACCTCAAAAGCATCGAGCGTATGGTCAACGGGCTGGACGTAGAGACTCAGGACTGACTCGGGCCGTAGTATTGTAAATAGCGTGTATTTATATCAGCCTGGAGCCTCGCGCGGTGCTGCGACGAGGCGACGGGTGCCGTTTTGTATCGTTCCTATTTTGTTTTCCTTTCGAGTTCCAATCGGGTCGATATTCGTATATTGTGGAGTTCGGCGGGAGCATCTATCGAATTCTAATGGTGACGTGGAGTCATTGCAACGCGTTATCTTCAATAACATTAGGTCTGCTCAAATTCTTTATTCCTTTAACGGACTTCATAGATCTTTACCAGTTTGAATACAAAATTACACTGAGTATCCGAATTCGCTAGATGTTCGTGATAACGCCCACTGTTTGTACATATGCGCTTGAGGTAGGTCGTTGACACCTGGTCTGAGGCCGCGAGGTCGCCGTCTAACGTAGCTGTTCAGTCCTGGGGTGCACGTAGATTGCTTAACGTAGTGCTTTCTCGATGACTCTCAGGAGTTCTACTTACTGAATTCATGTAATCTTCTTTAAGGACTTAACTGTTACTATCGAGTTCATAATGAGTATTATCTTTGGAGCACTACGTAGAACTTTTTTGTAGTAGCATTAGCCGTATGCCTCTTTAAGACCATCGACGTATGTTGATAAGGAAATGTATTAAATTTGATAATAAAGTAATCGAAAAGTTTAGTCACTTAGAGATTTGATTTTGTGGATCTTGCTACTACGAAAAGTCGTCTGGTCTATGAAGCCCTGTAACACATATAGTTCACAAATAGCACTCATAGACTCCAGCAATAGTAATATAAGATGAAAACTGGTTCGGCATACAAATTAATGACGTCATTGGTATCGAAATAATAAAAAAATGTTGTAATGTAAATACGTATTGCAACTTGTACCTAAATGTTGAATTGTCTATATTTTTATTTGTTCATTATGTGCATTAGTTTGTTAATTTCAATTTTAATTCTTGTCAAGTAAAAACGCTGCTAAAACATAATGTTAAAATTAAAGTGATTTTTTCTTAACTTCTATATTTTGTTAAAATCAAGTACCTAAGTACCTACAGATATCACATTGTTTTAAGTTTTTTTACCACATATTTCAGTGGAATATATTATTGTTGAATCAGTGACGTCACACATTACAGTAAGTGTCGATGAAAGAAACAAATCTATCTACATAAATAGTTTAATACTTGATAATATCGCTTAATTTTGTACATACAACTGTAAGGTATATTTACGTGTTTACTTATAGACATATTTTGAAAATATGTTTTGTCAATTGTGCTGTGACCTTGGTGTGCGAACAAGTGTTGCTTTCTACTAAAATCTTATATATCTTTTTAAATATATAAAACTTTACGATGCAATATTTTAATTAATAATTATTAAAAATAAAAACGTAGGTATTCTCAAAAATGAAATGATTATTTTACGAACACAGAAAACAACAACTGCACGCACACAAAAATGAAACGATTGATGAAAAAAATCAATATAATTGTAAGTTAAAAGTTTGTAATATATAGTTAATAAATTGTAGTTAAAGATACAAAATATATGATTATTATATAAATATAATTTTCCATGGAATTCATTAAACTTAAGCTCATTAAAAGTTAAATTCGAAAAATAGATACCTATATACGTAAATACTGAATTAATTTTCGTTAATTAATAACTTACGAATTGTTCATTAACCACCCAGTGATTTGAATTGCAATAAGTGATTGTTCATTTGCCATTTTTCTACATCAAGCTTTGTCAAATGGGAGACTGCAACATTGCGACAGCTGTAATTGAGAATTATTCATTAAAATATATAGATAAATCTATTGACAAAATTAATTGTTGTTTCTTTTACTATACTTTATCTTTATTATTATTTTTTATTAGTGGGATCACCAACATAAGAAACATGAATGGTATTGGCATCAGTGTCAACAGAAACTATGATTGAAACTTTTGTATTTTAATCTATAATTAATACGTAAAGCAAAAACTTTGTACCCCTTTTTTACGAAAATTGCGCGGATGGAGGAGTATGAAATTTCGCACACTTATAGTTTATATAGAGAAGGTTATCCGAATGTTAATTTTTTTTTTTTAAATTATGCATTTAAATACATTAAATCCATAAAACAAACATTACACACACTACCATGTATTTGACACACACGTATATATACTCTTTTCAAAAATTTCAAAAATGGAAGAGGAGCGGCCGTAATTTGTTTTAATTTTTCATTGCTTGATACAATCCGTGCAGACTTAATAAAATTACGGTCGAATTTCGACCATTGGGCGACCACTAGTGATTAAAAATAGGGGCAGCGATTGATTTTTGACTCTAGCAGCAAGTGGATACAGACCCTATGCTTCCTAGCTGTTCAGTAAAATTTGTATGAAATTCTATGTTAATTTGTGGCGACTTGAAGCAAATGTGGATCATTGGTTCCTGTGTCGAACTGTGTAAACATAATGTCAAAACCAAGCTTCCGACACACGATTGTAGACATTTCAAAATAGCAAAATCGAAAACCTTATATGTGGCGATAAAGCCGAAGGTGCCAGCGTTAACTAGAATCTATAACTACCGAACTGGTTATCTTATCTGTAACTGCTAAAGCACAAAAACGTTACCCATATTGTAGTTTTAGCCACAGACTTAGATAAGATTGTGGTAGCTAGCCAGGCCGACATAAAACAAGCCTTAACACCGACCAAACCGGGTACACAAACATGTATAGTCAACACCAAAGGTAACTGTTGATTAGTCAAGTTTCAAAATATGAAATCAGTATACAAATCAAAACTTTTTAAACGCATATCGAAAATCCTTCGAGTGTCTACTAGTACCTGCAGACCTTGACTGTAGTATATAGAAAATACCGACTTACACTATCGAAAATTAATTTCGAAATCTAGTAAACATCATCTACTTTTGCTGTTGCTGGGAGTTATACCCGAGACCTCTGAATCTTAGACCGTTTGTCTAACCACTAGACCACAGAGTCAAGAAACGAGCTACTCTTTCCTCAAATGCCGGCAACACATCTGCGAATGCCCTGGTGTTGAGGGAGTCCGTGGGTGATTACTTTCTGTTCTCAAGGTCGACGTGTGTGAGGTTGAGATGATGGCGGGTTCCAAGGCGATGGTAAATAACGACTGCGTCTCTTTATGTGATGTTGTTTATATACAGTGACTACATTGTGGCTGACTTATTATCTAAACCTTACAAGACTATTTATACAATATAAACTGTGTAGATGTTGGAGGGAGGATGCCGTGTCTTATCTTTATCAGATCTACACGCGATTAGGAATGCGTTTACAAACTCTTTTAACCATACGTGAGGATAAGAAAGTATTTGGCGACCGCAGGCCGCAACATTTTCCATCAGATGACTCGTTGGCTCGTTTGCATCATCTGAAACAAAAAAATACACAAAAACACAAGTGTTGAAAACACATCCACGACCGGGATTCGAACCCGCACCCCATGACATACCGGGTCAGGTATGTACACTACCGACTATGCTATCGTGGGTTCTGTCCAACCCGTGAAAAGGATTATAAACACTATCTAGTACTCTTACTTTGTAAGCCAAAGGAGGCTGAATCAATTTCGATTACTACGTCATCAGCATCCGAACCAATTTTTTTCACAAATATTAAGAGCAGAATTCTGTTTGTATTATACATACTTACTAGTGGTCGCCCAGTGGTCGAAATTCAACCGTAATTTTATTAAAGGCTGCACGGATTATATCCTAAGAAATGAAATTTAAAAAAGATAGAATGTGAGTTTGGATTGGCACTGACAGATTGACAGATTTGGCCGCTCCTCTTCCATTTTTGAAATTTTAGAAAAGAGTATGTTATAATGCATGTGTGTCAAAGACATGGTAGTGTGTGTAATGTTTGTTTTATTGATTTAATGTATTTTATGCTCAATTTAAAAAAAATATGAACATTTGGATAACCTTCTATAAATAAACTATAAGTGTGCGAAATTTCATACTCCTCCGTCCGCGCTATTTTCGTAAAAAAGGGGTACAAAGTTTTTGCTTCAGTCTGTGCATATAGACTTACAGCAAATACATAAGTTGCGTTCAACTCGAACACAATAGTAAAGTTATCATGAAGTCTTATTTCTATGCGACATACCGAGATTCAACAACAAAATAATGAGAAAATGAGACGGTTCCAGTAAGGTCGAGGTTGGTATGGAAGCGGAGTTGGTAGCTGAAGCGGAAAAGTGTCTAGGGGTGAATAAAATCTGCAGATTTTTGCATTTTTACGGATTTTTTTAATAGTAAGTTAGGGAAATCATTGAAGAATTAAAGAATTTACGAATTGATTGAATTGAAGAGCTCGATGACGCAGTGGATAACGCGCCTGGTCTACGAGTGCTGAAGTTAAGTAACTTTCGCAAAGGTCGGTCATCGGATGGGTGACCAAAAATGTATCATCTCGAGCTCCTCCGTGCTTCGGAAGGCACGTAAAGCCGTTGGTCCCGGCTGCATTAGCAGTCGTTAACAACCACTAATCCGCACTGGGCCCGCGTGGTGATTTATGGCCCGTTCTCCCTATCCATCCATAGGGAAGGCTCGTGCCCCAGCAGTGGGGACATAAAAATGGGCTGATGATGATGATGAGGCAAATGATTCTGCTCTACCTGATGTTATGCAGAAACGAGGACAGCTAGTGGAGCAAGATTGTGACTCACCAGCTAGGATTGCCAACTATTTTTCAGGAAATTAAAGTATATTTATCACTAACTATTATAAAAAAAAGAATTTTAAGAAAAAATAAAGTATTCTTCAAATTTATTTATTTAAGCGTTGCGTTTCGTTTCACTTCACCTGAGTTTGAGTATCATTCAGTAGTTCAGAAATTAAGTCAACAGGAATATTCCGTTTAAACGCACGCATTAGTCGGAAATAATTTTCCATACTTTATTTTTATTAAAAGAATAAAGTATGGGAATGGAAAATAACGTAGGATACGTTATTTTAAAGTATGATTGGCAACCCTATCCTTAGCCGTTCTCACCTGCGTCCGCACAAATTATTTATTTATTTATTTATTTATTTATCAAAATCTTACATCTATCCTTACAGGTTCTAACCTAATGCGACAGAAGAGACAATCTTAAATTTTAATTCTTAAGACTACGAGTATTTACTACTTACTATAATTAAATTATTACATATTATAACTAATACAATTTAAGGTATTTATTGCAAATTCCCTCAAAGAACATGCAAAAATGTCGGTTTTGTCATGGACCTTGTTAATTAGGCCTATTGCGCGGATAAGGGGCGTCTTTGCCAGCAGGTTGGTTCTGGCCACGGGCACGGCCAGCAGGGCCGGGCGCCGCCGTCGCCAAACGTACCGGTCTGGCACACTCAGTGGCAGGCGGCTCAGCAGCTCCGGGTGGTGCGCCAGCCCGCGCAGCACCCGAGCCACGTACAATGCCAGCGCATACTCACGCCGCACTCTTAGTTGATAATACCCTACCATACCCAGCACGAATAAAGTAGGGTACATCAAAGGGTACAATGGGTATACCCCATACAGTTTGAAGTACAGATGTCTTGTGAACTTGTTCTGAACCCGTTCCAACATGACATTGTACTTCTCCTCATGGGGAGCCCATATAACTGCACTGTGCTCCAAGTGACTTCGGACTAGTGCATCGTATAATACCCGAAGCGTTGTTATATTGGTAAACCCCTGTGTTTGCCTAAGTACAAAGCCCAGGTTTCTGAACGCCCTTTTGCATATCTTTATTATGTGGTCTCGAAAATTTAGTTAAATTGTTTCTTCACACTGTAGGAAGGAGGAAATACGTGTGCTAGGAGGGAATTCAATATTTTGTAAACTAATCTAATACCTATAGATCCTCGGTGCAATTCCCAGGTTGAGCAAAGTGCGTTTCGCTTTCTATAAATAGCTCGAAAGTATGTGATCACAAACGCACATTTGGCCATCAATTTGACTTTGGCCTAACGGTTGGACAATAGGTACTGTAAGGAGGTTATATGCAGCTCATAGTAAAAGTTAGTTTAATTTATTTGTATGTAAGCCTCTTTAGTTTGGATGAGTCTTTGAATCATCGATTATGTAATTAAAAAGGTTTGCAACGGTTTGACACAGTCGTGGACACTCGTAGACAGGAGCTAGACAGCTCGGCTTAGAGCCGAGGTGCTCGGAGATCGGTTTTAATCCAATGCATCGCTATTTATTATAATACACAAAGTTAAATGAAACTGGTATTCATGTTTCACATCAACACACGCCTGCACATCAACCTACCACAAACTGTCAAATTTCATCAATAGACTTTGAACTTTATTCCTAAGACATATGGTTAAAAATGTATTGAAGAAATTTTATAGTTTTGGATAGGTTGATGTACAAGCGTCCATACATATTTTTTTCCGTTATTTTTAAGATGCCACTCTCCACTCTACGTCCATAACCGCACCCTAAGGCGCGGTCCACACAGATGCGATCGGGCGCGCCTCGCGAGGTGTCACGTACGTAATTGCTGCGACGCTATCAGATCGCGTCATTCGCCCACTTAGTGGATTTGTATGCTAAACTAGTTTTTGTGATGACTTGCCGGGAGATAACTAGGGTTGACATTTTGCCGGGTTGAACTGGCTAAATGGGGCATTCACTTCGAAATGGCGCGGTTAATAGATAACAAATGCTACCTGTCCATTCAGTTCCTAAGTTTATCAGCTTTTAAGGATTCTCGCACAGAGCATATTTAAGAAACATAACTACCTATATTATGTTAAAGACGCGTACTAGAGTAGGTATTACTAGAGAAGTGTTGATTTCGATAGCTAATGTAATTTACCTACACATCAAAATTTTAACATCAAGAACTGCATTTGTTTGTAGTAGAAGCGAAAGATTTTATTTCATAAAAATAGGTACATTATATAACTTGTTCATTCGCGGACACACTGTAGGTACAAAGTGGTTAATCGTATATCGTCTCTTGATATAGAATAAATGTAATATAAAATTAACAACCATAAAGCCAACATACAAGCCAAATGTCTTTGTCTTTCTTGCCTGCGAAGCGCTGGTCGTCTGTCGCGACACGCGAATCTTAACGACGTCATTCGCCGTGCCCTTTCTACCGTCAATGTGCCACATGTTTTGGAACCCAATGGGCTGGCTCGTGACGATGGAAAGAGGCCCGATGGAATGACGCTCGTTGCCTGGTCGCAGGGTCGATCTCTGTTGTGGGATGTGACATGCGTGGACACCCTGGCTCCATCCCACATTAGGGCAACCTCGGTTAGTGCTGGCGCGGCAGCTTCAGCGGCTGAGGACCTCAAACGGCGCAAATATAGTTCTCTAAGCCTTGGGCACATATTTGCGCCGTTTGGGGTTGAAACTTTGGGACCATAGGGGACCGGCAGCTCGAAAACTTTTCCAACAAATTTCCGCTCGACTTATAGAGACTACCTGTGACCCTCGAGCTGGCGCGTATTTTGGCCAACGCCTAAGTTTGGTCATCCAAAGAGGCAACGCCGCTAGCGTCCTGGGCACTCTCCCGCTTGGCAGCGATTTGGAGTCCCTTTTTTATTTGTAAAAATTATGTGTAAATTTCTATATATATATATTCTTTAACTTCTTTTAATTATAATATTTGTACTTACTTACTATGATTAAAATAAAGACATATTATAAGCCAAATGTCGTATATTTTGAATGCCATAACCCTAGCCTAAGCCGTGTTTGACTGTACTGAATGAGGTGCAACGCGAAACGGTCACCAGATGTGGTCCTGATAAGCTTAAGTAAGGGGGTACTGTCACAAACGTCTTGGTGTTAGATTGATGGACGGGCCAGATTGCGGGCAAGTTTGAGGCACAGCGCTCATTCATACTCGTATGAGCGGCGGTTGTGAATGTGCCTTAAGTAGGGGCGGTGACCTTTGCTGATGGGTGAAACGCTCGTCTGTCTCATTACTTCGCAATATTTACGAGATGGCATAACAATGTGCTGCTGGTACATCACCTTTTGAACCACTTAAATAATCTTAGCTAAAGGTAGTCGTATTAATAAGGTTAACGCGAACAATACACGTAAATAAAACCGCTTTAAAAATAAAAAGAGGGTATGTCAAAAACTAATTATGAAACGACCAACACCACAGTCTCCCTGTGACCACGGACCCCGCAAAAGGTTTCAAACTGACAAAAATTTTGTACTGACGTACAAAATTTTTCTATTGTTTGGAAAAAAAATAACTTTGAAAATTATTTGTTAAATATTGTTATATTGGTATTTATCGAAATGTATTTATTGAAAAATTCAAAAGTACCCAGTAAATAGTATTTAAATAAAATTACTTTGAGTTTGTTTTTAGGGTTCTGTACCTCAAAAGGAAAAACGGAACCCTTACAGGATCACTTTCCGTCTGTCCGTCTGTCCGTCTGTGCGTCTGTCCGTCTGTCTGTCTGTCAAGACCCTTTATCTCGGGAACGCGTAAACGTATCGAGTTGAAATTACAACCATATACTCAGGTCTGCGGTCCCTTGAAGCTTTGAAAAAATCACCTTCTAAGTTAACGAAAAAAAAAGATACGGCCGTTTATGTCGCAAAAAACGTATATTTCGACACTCTCAAGAAAATCAAAATTCATAAGGTACTTTCCGTTGACCTAGAACTATGAAATTTGACAAGTACTTAATATCGTCTTATACTACAAGTGCCGGGAAAAATCTGAAAACTATACATATTTAATTAAATCACAAAAAAAAGGGTCTATAAGCAAGGAACGGGGGTCAAAATTTTGAAGTAAGTTAACCGTGTCATGTGGGGTATCGTATGAAAGGTCTTCATTTGCACAAGCCTAAACAGACTTTTTAATTATTTTTATGATGTATAGTTTTCGATTCATAACGAAGAATGAAAAACTGAATTCGGGAAAAGTTCGAGACTCGATTCATGAACTATATAATAATAATACATACCCATAAATTTGTACGGAACCCTCGATGGGCGAGTCCGACTCGCACTTGTCCTGTTTTTTTATATAGTAAGATTGGCAAATTACTCTTCTCTGTCTGATGTTATCCAGTAGCAGAGTCCAAGCGGGATTATACCTTACTAGCCGTCCTCAGCTTGCCGACCAGCAAGTTGCATCTTCACCTTACTTGAAGGACCCTATGCGTTGATTGATAAATAAATCAATGTTTTACACCAATTATCTAACCCCAAGAAAAGCGTTCTTAAGAAACTCGAGAAATGGTTAACTAGACAACGGATAAACATACTTAATATACTTAAATACATACACTAGTTGCCGCTCGCGGTTTCACCCGCGTGGCTCCCGGTTCCCGTTTCCGTGGGAATATCGGGATAAAAAGTATCCTATGTCTTATTCCCGGTTATAAACTATCTGTATGACGAATTTAATCCAAATCCATTCAGTAGTTTTCACGTGAAAGAGTAACAAACATCCATATTTACAAACTTTCGCGATTTTAACATTAGTAGGATAGGAAACACCCAAACCCGAAACAATTTAGAAAAACAGGTATTTCTAAATTGATCCAACCGTGGATTAAACACGGGACCTCAGAGATGGCAACACCATGAAAACCAGTGTGCAAGCCACTCGACCAAGGAGGTCGTCAAAACAGTAGCAGAGTCTAGATGCGACAGCTACTGAATCGGGATTATACCTCACTAGTCGTCCTCACCTTGCCGACCAGCAAGTCTTCACCTTCCTTGAAGGACCCTATGTGTTAATTAATAAGGTCTATTTTACTCTTACGAATCAGAGTACCTAGTGTAAATTTCGTTTACCTACTATACGTATTTATTCGATTACGTTTAGTTTAGCGCCTCCTGCCTGCTGCCTGCGGCCTGACGACGTTCGAGAAGAGATAAAATTTTGCTATACTAATTCTCGTTTTCGTTTACGTGTTTGAATGCCAAAAATAACTCACACTAGGCCCTCTGGATGACAGCAGTCAACTTTATAAACCCTGGATTCTAATGATCCCGTATCAAATAAACATGCAAACAAAATAATTTACTTAACTCTTCATAATATCAGTGTAGATGTGTATCATGCCCTGAACTGTTGTCAGATGACCTGTGGATCGTGGTTAGTGTCGGCGCGTGATGATCGCTAGATTGTGGAACTGGTTGCCAGTCGCATTAGGTGCGACAGATTCATAAAGCGTGTTACAAATGCGTAACAACGTACAACATGGATGTGTACTGCGAAATTAATGTCTTTGTAGAGGTACAGATAAGTAGTATACATATAATAAGTATATAAATAAATAAAATAAACTTTCCTACACTCACACCAATTATCTAGCCCAAGAGAAGCTTCGTTATGAAACTCGTTAAATGGTTACTAGACAACGGATAAGTAAACATGCTTAAAATACTTAAATACATACTAAATAATAATACATAGAAAACAGCCAGACCCGAGACAATTTAGAAAAACAATAATTTCTAAATTGACCCGACCGGGGATCGAACCCGAGACCTCAGAGATGGCGACACCATGAAAACCGGTGTACAAACCACTCGACCAAGGAGGTCGTCACTATAGGTATAGTAAATAAAAATATTCTATTCTATTATTTTTTTATATAATACGGGTCAGGATAAGCAGTGACTTCATCTCATCTGACATTAAGTGATGATAAGGTCAACGGTAGAAACGCACTTCACCCGGAATCCGCAGCTACTAAGGCACTGGCTATCTTATCTCTAGCTGCCGGAACACATCATTGCTACAAACATTGATGTTAAGGCGACATATATAGATAAGAGGTTAGAGGAACCCGTTGAATTTCTCGCTGCCCCCAAAAAGTCCAGGGACGCTAAAAACTATCCACCAATGCATCATCGTATTCGTAAGTCTACCAACTACGGACTGTGAAATTGGTGCTTTTGTCGCAATAAAGTAGGTAAAATCGTGATACGATATCTACTTAAACGTGAAGCAAAAACTTTGTATTACCCCTTTTTTACGAAAATTGCGCGGACGGAGAAGTATGAAATTTCGCACACTTAAGTTTATTTATAGAGAAAGTTATCCGAATGTTAATATTTTTTTTAAATTATGCATAAAAATACATTAAATCAATAAAACAAACATTACACACACTTTAAATGTAAGTGAGCCATTGGTATTACTACCACGAATGGACTAATGTATTACTAACAAAAAGACATATACAACCTTATTTTTAGTTTATACGAAAACTGAAACACGGGTCAAATATTTTCATTTAAAGAATCCGTATAAAAAAATTAAAATAATATCTTGAAAACTCACGAAGTTACAAGCTTTTTGTGCTGCCCCGTTGTGTGTTTTTAGTAGGGAATAATTTATTTGAGATTTTGTAAATATTATCTGGTCAAAATGTTACATATGGTATAAAAAATATTGAAATCGATTCTATTACTGATTCTGAAAAACAGTTTTCAGGTTTCGTATTAACTAAAAATAACATTGTATAAGTCTAAACAAAATGTATTTATTACTCGTAGATTTATTTAAACTAAAGTAGCTAACTATAACACTCCCTAATTAGTCGCGAAATCCTTAAATTCACTACTTGAATTAACTCAGTTGTCAATTTTGATATGGCACGGCATCGGCAGTGTGGCGTGAAGCAGAATTTGTGGTATTCAGAATCCCGCGAAAATAAAATTCGAAAAAAAAGAACGCTCTATCCACCTTCAGCAAATTTCGACCATTATAATTAATCAATGAGAGTTGATAGTCCTTATCTCTCTCGCCCCAACTTTGTATGTCCATCTCTTTCTAATTAGGTCGTGACGTTAGGTCACAAATCAGTCCAAACAAAGTGGACAGAAAGCTCTTTCAACCGAAGATAGTCACCTTTTCTTTAGATTTTAGTCTTGTAGCAACGAGAAGAGATGAGGAGCTCGATGGCGCAGTGGTTAACACGTCCGGTCTGTGATCGCTAAGGTTAAGCAACTTTCGCATTTTGTATCATCTCGAGCTCCTCCGTGCTTTGAGGGCACGTAAAGCCGTTGGTCCCGGCTTTTTTTGAGAGAGATTGCTGATTGCCTCAAACGGCATTTTCAGCGTCACCGGGCTTTTTTGAGGGCAGTGAGGTACGTAAAGGGTACCTCAAGCCGTGTGAAACGAATCACCTTCGAAGGTTTTCTAGAGGGAACGGCATCACACACTTAAAAGTGCGTGTCCCCGTGCCCTACAGATTCTCCGACGGCTTCGGATAGGATCAGTGGTTCGGATCGGATCGGTGGTTCCGGCTGCATTAGCAGTCGTTAAGACGACACTTTGATTTGTGAACTTTCAAAAAGGATGATCCTTACTGGCGCTGTCATAAGGTCGAAAACACTTAGCGCCTGCGACAATTGAGACCGCAAATTAACAGAAATCTAAAAAATATTTTAAAAAGTTATTGGTTTCAGTTATCAAAATATGCAGCAATCAAGTTAAGAATAATGAATCAATCTATTTGAGTGATTTCAAAACATATAGATTAAGTAATTTGATTGTAATTATAGCATTAATGATTTTTAGAGGTGTTTTCGTAAAGAATTATGATCGAGTCAAAATTGCACAATCATGTTTTTGAGCAAGGGTTTTAAAGACAAAGGCATGAAGTTATCTATATCAAAATTTCAGATTCGTTGGTCTTGTCATACTCCTACAACTTTCGATGAAAGTTAATGTATTTTTTTCACGTGTCGCCTTAACAACTACCAATCCGCACTGGGACCGCGTGTTGGTTTATGGCCCACTCTCTATCCATTCATAGGGAAGGCTCGTGCCCCAGCAGTGGGAACATAAACGAGCTGGTGATGATGCTGAGCAAACGATGCCACTTTCATATGCATTTTTGTTCCGAATCCATTATCTAGTAGGTACATAATTGGTCGAAGATTTTAGTACAGAAGCTTTATTGGCCACTTATGGACGGTACATAACAGAATTTCTATAGGTAAGTACTAATATAGTCCGCGATCTTATCCTTTTAAACATTACCTGGGAGCATCCTAGTCTGCCAAGAACGTTAGCCGTTTGGCCGCGGCTAGCCCGCAATTAATATCCCGGCTAGATGATGAGATTAAAACTATTTTATCACCTTGCTTACACCCGCGGTGGCGTAGAATTACACAGCGTTTGAAGTTATGAATAGGAATTGTGCACGTGTTTCTGTTATCGTTTAAATGGCCGGTTAGAATCTAGCATGAATCCTTTTTGCTTGGCTGGTACTCGTATTGTCATAGATACCTATTTCTGCCATAGCGGTAAAAGTAAGAGAAGTTAATTTGTTTTTTTTTTATTTCTTGGCCTTCTTCTCACCGGATGTTAAGTGATGATAAGGTCGAAGGTGGAAACGCAATTTACCACGAATCCTCAACCATTGAGGCACTTGCAAACTTATCTCTAGCTGCCGGAACACAACAATGCTACAAACATTGCTTTTATGGCGACATATTAAGAGGAAACACAAAGGGCGACTGAATTGAAAAATACGTATGAAAAGTAGACAAAATCAACGTTTCGTAATCCCTTGATTCCTCCTCTAAAACTGGACCGATTTAATTACTTTTCTCATTAAAAAGTAAAGAAAGGCTTTGGCTGTGTCCCTATGTTTTCCTTTTTTTCATAAATTTATTGTTAAAAAAGATATGAACCTTTAAAAACCTTATAAATTGGCCAGATTTTCCGCTGTGATTCCCAAATTTGACGAAATTATATAAAAAAAAAGCAAAACCTAGGGACACAGCCAAAGCCTTTCTTTAATTTTTAATTAAATAAGTGATTGAATCGGTCCAGTTTTGGAGGAGGAATCAGGGAACTACGAAACGTTGATTTTGTCTACTTTTCATACATATTTTTTAATTCAGTCGACCTTAGTGTTTCCTTTTAAGCTATGAAAACCTTCATTGTCTTCATTAAATGACGTTTGTTGGTGACCAACAGACCTTTTTTAAGTTTTTTACCTTTTTGAAAGTTTATGTATTTTTACTTTTAAAAGTGTATTTGATTATTTGACACAGTTCAATAAAAAATAAGAAGAAGAGCAATAGTTTTTCACTTACAACGTTAACAATAAGCGACTGAGCTGGAATTTATTTATTGGCTCATTTTGTCACTTTGGTTTTCTACAAGAATGTACTTTAAAAATGTTGAGGTAATAGCCAAAAGGCCTTGCTTCTGAAATAAAAAACAAACATAATAAAATTTCAAAGTTATTATAATCACATCACAGTATCACATCACACTAATATTATAAATGCGAAAGTTTGTGTGTATGTCTGTATATTTGTTCCTTCTTCACGCTGCAACGGATAGATGGATTTGGATGAAATTCGGCATACAGATAGTTTATAACCTGGATTAACACATAGGATAGTTTTATCCTGATATTCCCACGGGAATCACACTATAAATATACTAAAAACGACAATTTAATTTTCCAATACAAAATTATTTGTTTGTTTTGTTGTCATGGAAATCAAAGTGAATTTAATCACTTGATGGAAACTGTCAAAGCGGTACGAAGTCCGCCGGGTCCACTAGTAAAACATATTTTGCTTTTCCACAGCGACGTAGCTCTTAGCCCTTTTCTAACACCTTATGGTTGAGTGGTAAAAAATCCTCAAATGCGATACCTACGCACTTCACTCGTAATCCTCAACCATCTATCTTTTCTCTGACTGTAGGAACACGACATTGCTACTAACATTATTGTTACGGCAACAGACTTATTTATCATGGTAGTAGCTAGCCCGGCAGACTTAAACAAGCGTCACACTTTAACATCCACAAACGATATACCATAACATGTTACACCACTAGTAATCGAACCCGGCACTTCCAAGTTCGAGACAGCAGATCTAACTACAGGACCAAAGAGGCGGTCTTCAACACAGCCTAACAGCAAAAAAGAAGAAACATGACACGCTACTCTACAGCCATCGATTTAATCAAGGCGCCGGCGTTGAGTTCCAAAATTCCGAAATTGTATTGAAATGAAAACGCCCGGAATGTAAGGAGGACCCTAACAAAGGTAACTCGTCAAATATATCAGGGGTGCTGCTCGTACGTTACAATTTTTTTCCTGCCTGTACCTACACGGCCCTGCACAATTGTTCGACGGAAAAAAGATGACAGTTATTCGGCCATTTCCCCTCCCGACCAATTGCGGCCGGCAAAAACTTATGAATTTTTCGACATTTCGCCGCTCCGGTGGCGGTGGCGATGCGATGCCGATGGCGGGAGGCGGCCGGCGTCGACGCAGAACTTTAACGAATGTTGATTGCGACTGTACTTTGATAGTCGGTGAGGCGATGCTCAGTAGACGAATCGACAGGTGACCTTGATACAGGCATTGCATTGGCTTGAAACGAGCAATAATAGAGTTAATGACAATCCAGTACACACTTGTACTGCACTTGTACTTGCACTTTTGCGCGGTGGTGGTATTCTGACCCAGAATCCGACTAAGGCAACTGCGAGGTAGTAAGTAAAAAAATGTTTGGACGATTCAAAAGAACTTTTCTTAAAGTTTATTGAAATAAAATATTTTGAGTCTGTCTTTGACTTTGCTTTGTGGTCCCTATTTCTGCTGACAAGCAGCATTATCTTGCATATGTTTGTGCTACAGTTGAATGAAGGACATTCGATCCAGAGAAATTACAGTGCATAGATGCAATATAACTTCATAAGGTTGGCGAGGCGTGCATGATACCCTCGGTGTCGCAAGCGTCCATGAGCTGCAGTGGTTGCTTACCACCAGGCGGGCAGTGTATGAACTGTTCCGGATTACCGACTTGTATTTGACAAGTGTGATTATTAAGCGAATACCCAACAGTCATAGCGTTTACTTGAGGCTTTTTACTTATTGCATTTTTGTTGTTCGTAACAGATATCATTAACTATTAATTAATTAATTAATAAAAAATTAATATTACCTAAAGTATTTCTGAATTGCACTACCTGACTTTCAGTTGACTGCAGGATTTTAACGTATGTCGATTGGAGACAGCTCCCAGTGTCGGTGTCGGGTTTTTGTCATTTTCGTAAAATTTATCGAGGAAGCACCACATGGCCGTGTTGACGCCATTATTAAAGTTGCTGGTAAAGATGCAGAATAAGCATCACGTTGATGATACGTGAAATGGAACGTGTCTGTAAACACTAGACAACATATTCGAAGTGGATAGTTGAGTTGTTTGTAGATGAACTTTTTTTGAGTCAATAGATGAACTTTTAAGCAAATGTCGAAACGATTTGATTCGATTTCGAAACGAGTAATTGTATGGGAATAAATAAATAAATGTTTCCCACACTCACACCAATTATCTAGCCCCAAGAAAAGCTTCCTTAAGAAACTCGAGAAATGGTTAACTAGACAACGGATAAACATACTTATTATACATAGAAAACACCCTACCCGAAACAATTTAGAAAAACAGGTATTTCTAAATTGATCCGACCTGGGATCGAACCCGGGACCTCAGAGATGGCGACACCATGAAAACCGGTGTGCAACTCGACCAAGGAGGTCGTTGAATGGGAATGGATGAATGTCACTATTTTGTTCCGATAATTGAGTGCTTATTAAACTTTTTAGGTTACGGAAACTCATGCTTAGGTCAATTGGTTAATGTTTTAAAGTTTTACCGAACTGTTATGTTATTTCATTTATAAGTTTAATGTTCTCCAATTAATTAATTATTGTTGTTATAAACATGCCTTTTGAAGTCAAGAATATAAAACTCTATCTGTGTATTTCGCTATAGCAAAAGTGAAGCAATTTCTGTTAAAGCGGAATCCTTCTTTAAAAATGAAGGAAACTCTTTTAATTAAGATTTTTATCTCGTTCAACAAATACGTCGGCCAAATGGCAATAAACTACCACCTCCTGGATTTGAGACAAACAACGATTGTCAAAAACTGAATATTGCATACAAAACTGCTTTACTCAGAAACTAATCGTCTTGCAATTTAGATAGACATCCTTTCAAACCAGACAGCAGCGACTATGCATAATGCATTTTAACACTTTGGGAATGTATGGCTGAAGTTTTGACCACACATGACTAGTCAATTAAAAAAACTTTTTAACACTTGATATGTTTTATAGACATTGTATGGGAATAGCGAACTATAACTTCATTGTTAGATTCATTCTTTTTGGGTTTTCTTATGAGTTGTCCTATTATATTGCAGACGTTCGTGTTTCGGTCAAACCAAAAAATAGTTACCTAATGTATTGAAGACTTTGAGAATTGTGTTACTTGATATCGTTTGTGCTTTAAATGTTTTGGAATTAATTAATTCACGTTTTGCATGAAAACCAGTCAGTGTAGCGACAGGTGAGTTAGGCCTGGTAGTAGTTTTCTGCCACGCTTAAACCAATTCTATAAATTCAATTGTTTCTGCTTTGCTATGCTCCGGTTCGAACATACTTAAGGGTGCGCCGACCAAAAATGCAGTTACGGTTAAGTAAATATAATTGAAAATACTATCGTATTAAATGAACAAAATATATATTTAATATCATAGGGAACGTGTTTACAATTTGTCAGAACCATAAATTCATAACACGCTATAATTTTTTTACAATATCATTTAAAGTTGGGCAAAAATCATGAAAACGAGTGGCGGCGTTTAGTAGATTTCATATAGTTTATCTAAATTATTGTACCTCTGATTTTGTCTAAACAATCATCAATGGATAAACTACAAATTGCTACACTACATTTTCGATTCATCCAGTGGTTATTTAAATAATTATTTTTTGTTAAGCACCTTAAATTCCCCATACAAAATTAGTATGGCCGCGCGGCGTCAAATAAATATAGACGACGACATTTCAAATAAAACATTTGACACTTGTCACTTACGGATGGCGCACCTTTAATTGAAATTACAGGGCATCGATCGATACCCACAATTCCTGTAAAATTTCACCAACAACAAGACATGCTAAGATTATTTTTAGATTAATCAACGCCGGCCGCAATAATGCCAGTGTTTTACAACTGACAACAAAAAAAATATTGAAACACATTACAATGGACACCACCCAATTACCGAGGGCGTCCTCATCAAACGTTGGTGTATTACACGACGATTCAGACAGACACAAAAGTTCTGTCGTAATAAAAAGCTTCTATTCCCACGAAGCGTCAAAAGGTGACAATAATAAGAAATTGGCGGTTAGGGCGGCGGACGTCGCGTTTCCAAATTAAAGGTTACAAAATGTCAAGCCCCCGTATGTTTTATTCAAAGGGACAATTACATTTGGGCATTTCGTATGCGTCGGAGACGAGCCGGACGGGTGGGCCGATCTATTTCCGACAATTACCGAGAAGCGAGCCACCGAACTGCGCGAGATTACCTGCCACGATACACTAAATTAATGACTGCCGCGACCCCGATATATGTCTTTCAGCGTATGTTAATACCGGCGAAGATTTATCTTATCTGCGGGTTTAAAAAGTCAATCCGTCCGCAGATACCGCTCGACTCAAAGGGTGAATCGATCTGACAAGCAAGCGGTGTCGGGAAAAAACAGAAAGTATACCATACTCCGATCAATCACCCGCAAAAAACGGGCCTTGTTGTCGGGTAATTCGCTAGAATTCCGAGGGAGATTTAGTGGTGGGTCGCGTGCTAAAGCAGCGTGGCTATAATGAGCGCGGCGGACTCATTGTCCGCTCCTAAAAAGAGGAGATAAATAAACAAATGGGAATGGAAAAACGGCAAAAATGGTGAAATAAAGGAAGCTTCAATTGGACAAAGGCGCCGAAGGGGGATAATTCGTCGACGATATGCACCAATTGTCACTGTTTTGCTCGATTTTTTTGCGGCGCTCGGCGACAGGTCCTGGGAAGCCGCGCAGACAATAAAATTGTCACACCCGCCTCAAGACGTGGCTCGTAACGACTTGATAATAAACCATTTATGGCGCAGCCTTTAAATTGGTATATCCAAACGGCTATTATACTGTACCAGCACCAAACGTTTACCTACTTAGTTGTAGTGTTTCTTTGGAAATAGTTTCATGCTCGTTGAACCCATAACCTTAAATTTTAGCTATTTTATCTTGTCTTATCTTAGTCTGCTTAGGTTTCTCTCTCCCAATAGCACTTCGACCCATTGGCTTCTTTTGTGCAGTGTACTGCAGAGTAGTGTAGTTAAGTTATCCCCTAAAAGTCATGTCAAGTGTCAGTTTTACTCTGACAACATCACCTAATATTGCTTTGGGGTCACCTAACAGTAAAAGGTCGGACTCAGTGGAACCGGGCAATAGAGTTTGTGAGAACTTATCTGATGAAAGACATTTTTTGTACAGACTATCTAGACTATCTAGGCAGAAACAGATATGAGGTTGGTAGCCACTGTGTACCAGTTTGAAGGGTCGAATATCTAGTAAAATTTCATTTACATTACATAAGTACATATGTACAAGAATTACAAGAATCAAAGTTGATTCTTGTAAACTTTACATAGCTCATTAGACTTCACAGTGTCAACCACACACTTCGGTACTTGTCTCATTAATTTATCTTCAAGTGGCGGAGTTCAATCCGAGGTCGGGCAAAGTTTTCTTTTATTCTTTTTAAACTACTGAAACCTAGACATATAAGAAAAGATAAAAAGATGAATAGATATCAAGTTAGATGTGAAGCAGTCGTACCTACCAGTATCTTTTTAAGTTAGATGTATATGAAACAGTCGTACTGGTATGAAATTGTTAATATTGACACGAGCTCCAAATCTGATTACATCTGACCGCCTCCCTCCTCCGTCTTTCGCCACAAATCCAACGATCTCCCGTGACCAATCCACGAGATATCAAATAAAACCCTTAATATTCCACGTGGCCGCAATAAACGTCCAAATATTTGTCGCTACGCATTCCCGCGGATTCAAATAAAACCGTGACGGAAGGCGAATCTCTAGAGATGGGTCAGCCAACTAGCCCGCACAAATTTGCAAACGAATGTACACTTTAACATGCCCCAGTAACGTGTAATTTCGACTGGACGCCTGTAGAAAAAAGTTATACAATCCCAAAAAGTTATGGATGTACGCCCGAATTTCGAAACTGTTCGAATACCATTTTCCCTATCGTCTATTCATTCATGCTCCCTCGATAGACGCAAAAATGAACTTTACAAAGTTTTCGTTTAAGTTCGTTTTATTTTGTTCGCACAAAGGGGCCTTCTAACTGTGGCCGAGTCCTAAGCGTCAGGATTCGTAACGGTTAATATTTCGCGGTGATATTAACCACTAGATGTTGGATGAGATTTATTTGAGATGTGATCGGGGTCATGCTGATGGTCGGTATCAAAATTAAATATCTGTCTCTGGGGGGAGTGGACAAATGCGTTTGGTTATTGCAAGTGACTGTATGTTTCGGCTTTTGTTTTGATTACTCTTTTAACGTTTAGGGAAGAAAGTGGTCTGAGTATCATTGGGTCTACAAAAGTTGTCATATGGGGAATAATTAGTTAGCCTATTAGTTTCCCAAAAATGCTGTTTCCATATTATGATGTTGCTTGTTTTTGCTCAATAAGTAAGCATGGCTCAATGTATGTTTTAAGGTGTAAATCATCGATCAGTTATCTTTATGCTTACACGTGAAGCAAAAACTTTGTACCTTTTTTTTATGAAAATTGCGCGGACGGAGGAGTATGAAATTTCGCACACTTATGGTTTATATAGAGAAGGTTAACCGAATGTTACAATTTAATTTAAAATAGGCATATGCATATGCATTATGCATATGCACATTAAATCAATAAAACAAACATTACACACACTACCATGTATTTGACACACACGTATTAATCTTTTCAAAAATTTCAAAAATGGAAGAGGAGCGGCCAAAATCTGTCAATGCCAATCCAAACTCACATTCTATCTTTTATTAATTTTTAATTGCTTAGGATACAATCCGTGCAGCCTTAATAAAATTACGGTCGAATTTCGACCACTGGGCGACCACCAGTAGTAGTAAATTAATAAATTCATACATCAGTATGTGTAGTATTCATGTAAACTTAATAAAACAAAAGATGATAACTAAATGTCAGACAGAGGTTTTGGAAAAAAATTATGGGGGGTTGAGAAAATTAAGATTCCTCAAGCCGTTGTGATTGACCAATCCTTGGAGGTATTCTAAAGGTGATGATAACATCACGCAAACCTTACCGACTCCTGATAAATTCTCGTAGGCGATGTTAAAGAGCTTATGATTACCCACCTGGGTTCGGGTTGACTGTGGTGTGGTTTTTTTTTAATCTTGTCCCCCGACCTGGGTCAATGTCGGAGATTTTACGTTTGTGTCCTATCTACTATTGCCATTCTACGCTAAAACTAAATAATTTTCTCAAAACTATTTCCAATTTTATCGCACGTTCAGTGCCCTATCTACTCTTTCCTTATTCTATCTGTACTTATTTCTATTTACATTTTTGTTTTCCTACCTATTTCCTAGACTATTCTTATTTCATTTCCGATTCCTCGGTTCCATTTTCATTGCATTTAAAATGCCCTATCCCATTATCCATTTCTTATTTTCTAACTTATATCTATTACAACCTTAACGTCCACATAACATTTACACTTATTTTACACATAAATATCACAGAAATCTTACTGCTAATATAATTTTGACTATTTTTACAAGACTCACTATTCTTTTCCTACTATGTTAGTCCTAGTATAAACCATTATACGGGTGAAAACACGAGTCTTTGGCTAAGTCTTGTTTCTTAAGATTACTTTTGACGCAATACTTGTGCAAAATTCCAAGAATATCGGTCTAATGTGTTTGCTACTTACAAATTTTGCAATGTTATCTTTATTAACATTCATACCTATCTTTTTTTCATACTTCATTCTTTCATACTCGTGGACTGGGCACTCTGTAATTAAATGGATTATAGTTTCTTCCTGCTCGGGGTCGCAGATGCACGATGGGTTATCCTTGCACTTGAAGCGATTCAGATACGAGGAGAACCCACCGTGCCCTGTCATTACCTGGGTTAACACCCCAGTTGGCTTAATTTTTCTAACCAAATTGTACGCAGCTTGGATACCAATGTGGATCAATAGCTAAGTGGATGGTCTGTGTGGTTGGGGAGGGGTGATCGTTAACCAGTTTGATTCTGGGCAAAATTTTTACACAGGTCACGTCCCAGACGCCCTTAATAAAGTCTTTGTTATAAGGAAGTACCTATTCATATTGTGTTTTTTTTTTATATTTTACGGGTAAGCACAGTGCCTTGATCTCACCTGATGTTAAGTGATGATAAGGACAAAGGTGGAAACGTTCACCCGGAACGTAAACTAGTGAGGCACTGGCTATCTTATCTGTAGCTGCCGGAACACAACAATGCTACAAACATTGATGTTAAGGCAACAAATTTAGATAAGATGGTGGCAGCTAGCCAGGCGGACAAACAAGCCCTACCAACAACCAAACAGAGTACACAAACATGTAGCTGGAAATCGAACCCGGGACCTCTGGGTCTAAGCCGGTGGTCTTAACCACAAGACCACGTATAATTTTCAGACCCAGGTTAGTGTGCTGATGTGCTCACAGACGCTGTTGATGCGTAACGGCGGGCGTAACGTCGCGTCGCTTTGTCGCTCGCCGCGCGCCGTGACGACGATGGGGTGCAGATCCAACACTTCAGGGTGCCTAGCCTAGTATGACTTTTGTTTACTAGCCATATTCATTCGATTACGTTTACGAAAACGAAAATTAGTATGGCATTGAAGCACCGCCTCCTAAAGAAAAGTTAAATTTTTGCCATACAAATTGTCGTTTTCGTTAACGTGATCGAATGGTGAATATATTTAGCAATTTTAAAACGTTTACAATCATCGCCTTGGTGGCTGAGTGGTAAAACGCTTGACCCGAAGGTCCCGGGTTCAATTCCCAGGTCGGGGAATGAATTTTTCAGAGTTTTCGATGCATAGCCCGGGTTTGTGATCACCAACCCGCATTTGACAAGCGTGGTGATTAAGCCATTACCCGTCAATTGTAGTGATGACTTGATAGCAATGATGGAGACCTTTGCCCAGCAGTGGGACAGTTATAGGCTATTTGCCTTTACCTAACCTTACAATCATGTTCAAAGGCTAATTTTAACATTTGGACTATGTGGAAAAGTCAGAGTCATACTATAAAGATGTGATGAGACACGACAGTGGACGTTTTAAAATAGCAGCTAAATGAAGCCTGAGTGAGGTGAAGGCTAATCGAACAGCTTGAAGATAGCAGCCGTTAATTGACCAACTACACCCAATTTTCTGTAATTTATTGAACAAATGCCACCACCGTATGTGGTACAAGTCCATATTTTTAAATTTGTCGGAGCGTGAGCACAGGAAGCTACTTACGCCGATATTTATTTATTGGCCCTTGATTTATACAGCGGCCATCGAAATGGGTTTAAGGGCGCGGTCACATTGTCACGTTGCGCTCCACCGAGTACGTGGATAGTTAGATGACTGGAAGCGACATCGTCATCCTACACTCTGATAGCAAATTCTGTAGCCAAACCACTGTTTTGCATTGCAATATTACCGGTTTCAGGGTTACTTAAAGGAAGGGAAATTAAGGAGGAAAGAAGCTTAAGAAGTATTAATCTCCAGCTCATTTCGTATCCCCACTCCTGGGGCACGAGACTTCTTTATTGATGGAAATCCACAGGGAGTGGGGAAACGATAGTGGTGGCAACAAGTCGGTTCACATAAAATGAATAACATATTGTTTTGTTTATAGTTACCTATAGTTTTACGCAAATTTTGTTGCGAACAAAAAACAATTTGGAAATAGACAAAGTGTTGAAAAAAACCCACAAAATTATGTTGGAATATGCATATAGTGGTCATGTAGGTTTTAATTTTGCTTACCTTATGAGGCTTTTTCTATTTAATCTACGAGTATTATTTTATATTCTTGATCAGTTTCCAAGTATACATTCCGAATTTTGAGTTAAACAATAGAAACGAAAAGATAAAATCGACAGAAAACTTCTGTGCCACATACAGTGACCACTACGCCACGTCGGCGTCAGTTTTCACGCGTCGCTGCCGCTATTAATATTCAAATTGTCGCGATCTGTCGCCGGTCGCAGTGTGGACGCACCACTATAATTTATTTGTGAACAATCGAATTGAGCGTGGAAATGTTTTTGTAATTGGCCCATGGCGTCGGTAGCGCAATGATAAATGGTGATGCGGTGGGGCTGTGAAAAAATCCGATACACTAACTTTTTTCCCCTGTTCCACCTATCCCTACCAGGCTATCTCCACTGGTAGGAGTTACGGAGAAGTGCTTTGCCTTTGTCACACCTGATGTTAAGGCCGAAGAAGGAAGCGTACTTAACTCGGAATCTAACTAGGTACGAGGCACTGGCTATCTTATCTCTAGCTGTCGGAACACAACAATACTACAAACATAGATGTTATAGCGACATATTTAAGTAGATTAGTATTCATTGTTATCATATCAGGCTACTTATAGACCAGTAGATCCAGCTCTTCTCAAATGGCTAACATCAACATCGAGATGTGCCTTAGGGTGACACTATTGAAGCGAAGCGGAGCAGAGGTGTGTGGAAATCAACCAATAGCGTACCAACGCTGACTTATGTTATACAACCTTATTTTTAGTTTATACGAAAACCGAAACACGGGTCAAATATTTTCATTTAAAGAATCAGTACAAAAAAAATTAAAATAATATCTTGAAAACTCACGAAGTTACAAGCTTTTTGTGCTGTCCCGTTGTGTGTTTTTAGTAGGGTACCTATACTATAATTGAGATTTCGTAAATATTATTTGGTCAAAATGTAACATGGTATAAAAAATATTGAAAGCGATTCTATTACTGATTCTGAACAAATAGTTTTCAGGTTTCGTATAAACTAAAAATAACATTGTATAACAATATGTACACTTTTGGTATGTCTAAATAAAATGCCTTCCGAAAGTCGGACGAGTTTAAATACTCGTTTAAGTTGTCATATGTCCTTTTTTTCTTCATAGGAAACTACTGTGACTATTAAGCATTACTTAACTATGTTTTATACAGCCACAAGAGCTACGGTACGTACCTATTTATAATCATAAAAATCACATCAATAACATAATGTCATTATAAATTCATCTAGAGCGTCTCATCTTTCACTAAAAATGTTTACTCGTTAGACATACTATTAATAAGCATTTACTTTTTAAAGGGATTTATTAACTTTATCAACAATACTTAAAAAATATAAAAAAATTAAGTATTCGTTCGCTTCATTGTTCCTTTTTTTGGCAGCACTAATGTTTAAAAAAAAATTTCATCAGGCATTGAACTTTCTTTTCTGTAAAATAAAAAATATTTTAGGCTTTTAATTTTGCACACAAAAGGAATATCCTCTCAAGGAGAGAGGCTAGGCAAATCAGTAGATGATTTCATTATGTGGCGGCCTGATTCTGAAACTTTACACCTGTATTTATATTAACGTTATACATTTTACTGTTGGTGTTTCAAAAAACAAATATCTTTGTCATACAACATTGTTGTTGATAATGCTGATTCGATAATTTTGTTGTTAAAGATGACAGCCTAAGACAGGGTATTGGTACATGATTGAGATGTAAGATCCATGTAAAATTCAACTATTACAGCTTCATCATCATCGTTTCAGCCAAAAGACGTCCACTGTTGGGCAAAGGCCTCACAACGACCGTCTTTTTGCTGCTCGCATCCAGCAGCTACCCGTGACCTTCACAAGATCGTTCGGTTCGCCTTGTTAGAAGCCTGTCCACACTACGTCTTCCGGTGCGCGGTCGCCACTCGAGAATTGTTCCGCCCCAGCGGCCATCAGTATTGCGAGCAATGTGCCCTGCACACTGCCACTTGAGCTGAGCACACACAACATTACATTACAGCTTACCATAATATTTTTTTATGTAGCCTGCGGTTTCGGCATCATAAACATATAAGATAACAAAGAAAATGCAACAGTCCACGCTAGCCAACACATTTTTTAATATTTTTTAGTTTTTTTTATAAACTTTACTAAGATTTTGCTTTAAAAAAGTAACATTTGAAAGAATGTTGGAGTCATCTAGGAAATGTCATCTTCAAGGTAATGTATTCTCTTTGTAGTATGAAGTTAAGAAAAGTCATAGAGGAATGGAATACAGAAAAAGATTATAATAACTTTTCTAAAAATAGTGAGTAATTCATCTCCGTGATAATATCGTACTGAGATATCATACTATATCTACTTTAAAGTTACTGTTCTACAAATCATTACGTACTTTAAAAATATGAAATGGTTCAAACCCCTATCATACCACGGTAATAAAATTAAAGTGCAAAATATTTCGCAATGTTTCTATAGTGACAGACAACACTGCAATGCATAAAAGTATTTTATCGTTCACCCGCCATTAACGCTTTGCATTAGTCAAAACGTCTGGCTGTATGAGAGTGTTGCCTTTGCGTCCCCGCCAAAAATAGGCGCCATTTTGCGAGTGAACTGTCAACGGAGGTTATGGCGCGTTATAATTTGGTTTATAACCCGGGCGTTTAGTCTACACAATTAGTTAGTGTAAGTACTTACTTCACACAGAATTGTCTGCAATCTGCTACACATTCGGATTAAAAGTGTTTGCGTATTTATCGTCAACTCACCATCACCCAAGCCAGCCGTGCTTTAGCACAAGATAACATGTAGATACATTTTCACTCCATATTATAAATATTCATTTTACCTACACAAACATGCACAGGAAACTTAAATACTTTTAATTAGTAATTGCACATAATTACACCTATCAATATTATCTCTATGGTTAACTGGTAGAGAATGCATCAGCTATTAAGTCCGCCATGTAATATATGTTGCAAAGTTTAAATAAATAAAATTCACATGCCTTTCGACTTAGTTGTTCTTAAACCAGACACAATTGAAATTCAATTGTTCTATGGCACTGTGGTTACCTTGGGCGTCCAAGTATCTATTAAATATTGACATAACAGCCTTACTTTTTTTATATATCTTACGGGTAAGAACTTGGCCTTCATCAGAACTAATGTTTTGTGATGATAAGGCCGAAGGTGGAAGCGCAATTCACTTGGAAACCTCAACTACTGAGCACTGGCTATCTTATCTCTAGCTGCCGAAACACAACAATGCTACAAACTTTTGATGTTATGGCGACATATTTAGATAAGATGGTGGTAGCTAGCCAGGCGGACAAGCAAGCCCTACCACCAACCAAACCGAGCACACAGACATGTACCCCCCACCGGAAAGCGAACCCGGGACCTCTGGGTCTAAACTGATGGTCTTAAGCACTAGACCACAGAAGCAGTAAAAATTCCTACTAACGGCTTAGTTCAAAGCCTCTGTCCCGTTACTTCACTGGATCTTGAGGGTATCATTCAGATACAGTAATGCCAAACATTGTTTTTGGCGGCAGAATTAAGTCACCATTCAGTTTGATTCTGGGAAACTGTAGGTAAAAATGATGATTCTCAATAAAATCAAAACAATAAGAGGCATTATAGAAATTAAACGCGTGCATAGTCGCTGTGACGTCACCGTTGCCTCCCCAGGGCTGTCGCCCTATTTTTCGGCCCATTCAACACTTTGCGTCTGCCTTTTAATACGATCCAACAAATTGGTGTACCTCATAAATTACAGCCAAGACGCAGCCCTTGCTCCCCTTGCAACACTATGTCTTGTTCACATTATGGCACTACGAGAAAGGGCATATCATAAGTATCATTTTTCTCCTATATTTTTATAGAATACTTATCAAAATACAATCAGTGTATTTGTACCTAATTCAACATGTCTTTTTAGTTTAGGCTACATTAAACTTTCTTTTACAGCGCCAAGTCCTGTATAATATAGGAGAACCATTACAAATTAACACCCAAAAAAATTAAAAAATAACAACTTCATCTCAGCCAAAAGACGTCCACTGCTGGACAAAGGCCTCCCCCAAGGATATGAGGGGTATTTGCCGTAATCGCCACGCTTGGCAGGCGGGTTGGCGATCGCAGTAGGTTGAGGGTAACCTCAGAGAGATGCTGCTGCCCATCCTCTGGAATGGTCCCTTAGTCGGCTTTTACGACACCCACGGGAAGAGATGGGGTGGTGCAATTCTTTATCCCCGGCACCACACAGGGAAAAAATAACAACAATACTACAATTTTAATACAGACAGAAGTCGTTGAAAAGATTGCCTTTTGTCTTCTATAGGTGCCAATTAGCCTAATCTGGTGGTAGCTAATTTAATTTTATTTTATTATTGCAAATTTTTTAGTAAACACGATCTACATAGCTCGCATGCCAAACTAAGCTTTTTTAAACGGTTTTATTTTAACGTCAATAACTACGTTATCCAATCCATCACATTTGTTGTGTTAAAAATAGACAAGTTTTATTTATTAATAAATATAATTCTTTCAAGATCGTTATCGTACATCTAAAAAAGGATTTATTGATATTAACTCCTTTAAATCGAGTAATCTTTAATCTATTTATTTTTCTATCGTCAAATGTGAACGGCATTGTCTCGCCCGTCTAGTGGCGCATCCCCACCAATTATTGGCATGCTTTACTGCCTTCTATCGGGATCTTTATCAGCGTATGCCGTCAATACACGCACACATAGTAGGGCAACGGATTCGACCTCATACAGATATTGACAGCGTTAGTTTTTGATCAAAAATAACTGAATTAGAAGTTAGTAATTTTACTTACTTGTTTATAGCGCTTATAGGCCTATGTCCAGCAGTGGACGTGTGTAGGCTGATGGCGATGATGATGATGATAGTGCTTATATATACCGAAGCACTTTTTTATAATAGATTTACGTACCTTGTAAGGGTTGGCGTCGCAAAAATATTACGTAATCAATGCCCCGTTACTTTATATAGTGTTATTATAACGTCAAGCCAGAAAGTCGATTAGAAGTTTTGTACATACATACCGTAGCATAAACGTGTTACTCACGTATTGTACTGGCACCAGTATTCGACACTATAAGAAGGAACACTAAGGTCGACTGAATTGAAAAATATGTATGAAAAGTAGACAAAATCAATGTTTCGTAATCCCCTGATTCCTTCTCCAAAACTGGACGATTTAAATACTTTTTTCATTAAAAAACTAAAGAAAGGCTTTAGCTGTAACCTATGTGTTAATCCGGGTTATAAGCTATCTATATGCCGAATTTCATCCAAATCCATTCAGTAGTTTTTACGTGAAAGAGTAACAAACAACCAAACAAAGGAGAACAACCACTTTGTATGGAGCTTTGGTACCGGTAATAAGTTCTTTGTACAGCTACAAAACTTTGCCATTTTAAACCTTATTATAGTAGTATAATTATTGTCTTTATTTGAGTTTGTTAGCTAGCAGGGTTATCGAGATAACTCAATTAGTTTATTGAATTGAAAAAAAATAATTTCATCAAGAAATGTTATTTCTGTTATTAACAATATTTTAAAACCGTTTTATTATTTATTTAGGACAACCTAAAGACATATTAAGTAAATTATATCTGTGCTAACATGTAGCGTCGTTCTCGGTGTGATGATAAGCCACAGTTTATACAAGAAGTTCTCTCCATGTCTGTGAATTTGATAGACATCATTAAACTCATAATCATTACTTATGTATATAACCTCATAATTTATTTATTTTTATTAAAAAGGTAGGTAGATAGTTACCGTAAACTGTAAAGTCTTAGTGAATAATCAAAGTCCGTAGGATAGCCGTAGTCGTATATGTTTGTTTTAAGTCAAGTCCAATCGTCAGTTATCCAAATCACAAGCGCAATCAGAATCCGTAAGAAATAGCATAAAACACGTAAATAATCGTAGGAAAACACAAAGACACCGGTATGTTTAACAAGCATTCGCAAGTGACACTAGTCACTACACTAGGTACAGGTGCAGGGTGACTGACACCGAGTGACAAAAAAATCGATTGGTTATCGATTACATTGATCTATTGAGTTACATTAAATAATTATGCTATTTTTTCAATGTAAATGCACGAATTAGAACTATTTACCTTTTTAAAGCGTTTTCTTTAGTTTTCTTTTGTTAATATACACGAATTATTGTTTTATTAATTTTTAATAATTAAATCGATTGTAATCGATTTGCTTTTTGCGTTCCTTTTTACGGTATCTACGATTAATTTATAAATTACTTTTAAATACTTTTTTAGGCCTATTCTGCTAGTTTTGGTTTCCATTTTTCCGTATAATATACCTTATTTAATGCTTAATATAATATCTAAAATCTACGAATGTACAACTCATTACAATTCGGTACCATTTTGGTTGATCTCCTTTCGCGTTTAGTTTAATATTAGTAGGATGTTACTCAGCGCTAATGTAGCATTCTAATGGTGAAAGAATTTTTTAAATCGGTCCAGTAGGTTTTGAGTTTTATCGTTACAAACATACAAAAATACAAGGCTTTCCTCTTTAAAATATTAGTATGATAGGTTCAGATTACAATCTATACATTGTGAATTGTTTTTCGAAGAGTATTGTGGCTCTAATTTATCCCTTTAGATTTAGATTGTTCTAAATAGACTTTAAATGCTACTACTCGTATACTATACTATACTACTAATATAAAAATAAAATGCGGCAACAGGGCGAGCTTTACATTCAATCCAAATCCAATAACGTATTTTTTTTAAATAATAATAATAATAATAATAAACTTTATTTGCACACAAAAAATACAGATACAGACAAATTGATGAAAAGAAAAAATGTACAAAATAGGCGGCCTTATTGCTAACAAGCAATATCTTCCAGGCAACCTTCGGCGAAAAATAATAAAAATGAGAAAATAAAAATGGGTGCAAGTAAAAATAAACTAAATTATAGTAATAATATCAAAAAAGAGTACATACAAAAGAAAAAAAAATAAACAGAGTTTATGCAATATAAATCATAAAATAAATAAACATAGCTAAGGTGAATTAAGAAAATGACTCCGAACCAGACCCTTGAACGACTCCAACGTGCGAGCACTTCTGATGCGCTCAGGCAAAGAATTCCATAACCGGACAGCATGCACAGTAGGTAGGTAGGTAGGTAGGTAGGTAGTACAAGAGTAGGAAAGGAAATTAGTTGAATGAAGAGGAGTCACAAGAGCTAGGTTATACGCAGAACGCAAGGTAAGGCTTGAGGAAGTGGAACGGAAGGAGAAACAATTTTGAAGATATGAAGGTGAAGTGCGTAGAAAGAGGACAGTATACAGAAAGGAAAGAATGTTTTAAATTGATACAATTTAAAAAAAACTCTGTAAGAAATATTTTTCATTACAGTAAGATTTCCAAAAAAAAAGTTCAAGTCGTTGCCTATGCCAATGCCCCAACATTGCCATATATCTAATACTGTTTCATGTAATTAGAGAACTCTATTATAAATCTCGTTTATGGTCACAACAACCGTCTCCATTTATCAACCACGCATCTTTAGTGCAAAACATTTTATGACCCGGCGACTTTAGCCTCAGCTTATCCCATGGGCCCCGTTAACTCACCAATTAATCTCTCATCGGAGGAATTGTTAGAACAACATAAACACTGATAAAGAAAGTATTTTGATATGTACTTATACTTATTTAGGGGCTCGGTAATTTGGAGGGGAAAACAAAACATTTTCTTTAATTATCTTTTATAACACAATATCTGAAAGTCGTTTACGTCGTATACGTCGCCTATTCCACAAAGTCGAAAGACGAAAGTCTTCAATCAGTGCGTCCTACCGGTCATGACATACGGAGCTGAAACGTGGACACTCACGGTTGGGCTGGTTCAAAAATTTAAAGTCGCTCAGCGAGCTATGGAAAGGGCTATGCTCGGAGTTTTTCTGAAGGACCGACTTCGGAATGAGGTGATCCGACAGAGAACGAAAGTAATCGACATAGCCCATCGGATCAGCAATCTGAAGTGGCAGTGGGCCGGTCATATTAGCCGCAGAACTGACAATCGTTGGGGTAAACGAGTTCTCGAGTGGAGACCGCGTATCGGCAAACGTAGTGTAGGACGCCCTCAGACTAGGTGGAGCGACGATCTTCGCAAGGTGGCTGGCAAGGAGCTGGATGAGAGTAGCCGCGGATCGTGCTCGGTGGCGTGCACTTGGAGAGGCCTATGTCCAGCAGTGGACTAGTATAGGCTAATGATGATGATGATCTGAAAGTAATATGCATAATATAGAAGCTAGTATTTAGTATGTTAGAAAAAAGAAAGAAAGAAAATACATTTATGGGCACAAACTACAAGAAAAATTTATTACATACCAATATTGTAACAAATCATGTATACTTATGGAGAGCAATAAATGATTGTATTGAATTGAATTGAATACATGTGAAAAAAATAAAAAACAAAAGTTCATTCACAATAATAATAAAAAACAAAAGATAAAGTGGCTTGAAAATGAAATGTGTTTTAATAAAAAACTTTAAAAGTAATGATTAAGGCGTAAAAACGAAACCCTTGACGTCTAGTACTTTTAAACGACAAGTTCTTTGAGTTTTTTTTAAACATGGGAATAAAATCTGCTAATATTCCCGAAAACAAAACACCATAAAACATTGCAGTACCTGAAAATTATTAACTACATATACGTCCATAGAAAAATTGGCCATATCCTTTAAATTCCGAGACGTTGTAGTTCGTTTAAAGAATTTTGATCGTGTGGTCAATCTAACTGTTTTTGGGGTCAAGACCAAGTACTAATAGCTGCCGGCCAAAGTTTTTTATTTTTTTTATTGCCTATGTCACTCCCACAGTCAAAAGAAATCGAACGACACCTAATATGTTAAAATCCACCATGCCGTTTGGGCTGTAGGGCTTGCCAAGCATACATCCAAGCATACATACACACACACACACACACACACACACACACACACACACACACACACACACACACACACACACACACACACACACACACACACACACACACACACACACACACACACACACACACACACACACACACACACACACACACACACACACACACACACACACACACACACACACACACACACACACACACACACACACACACACACACACACACACACACACACACACACACACACACACACACACACACACACACACACACACACACACACACACACACACACACACACACACACACACACACAGACACACACACACACACACACACACACACACACACACACACACACACACACACACACACACACACACACACACACACACACACACACACACACACACACACACACACACACACACACACACACACACACACACACACACACACACACACACACACACACACACACACACACACACACACACACACACACACACACACACACACACACACACACACACACACACACACACACACACACACACACACACACACACACACACACACACACACACACACACACACACACACACACACACACACACACACACACACACACACACACACACACACACACACACACACACACACACACATACACACATACACACACATACACACACATACACACACATACACACATACATACACACATACATACACACATACATACACACATACATACACACATACATACACACATACATACATACATACATACATACATACATACATACATACATACATACATACATACATACATACATACATACATACATACATACATACATACATACATACATACATACATACATACATACATACATACATACATACATACATACATACATACATACATACATACATACATACATACATACATACATACATACATACATACATACATACATACATACATACATACATACATACATACATACATACATACATACATACATACATACATACATACATACATACATACATACATACATACATACATACACATAACCCTCCTTCTGACGCAGTCGGGTAAAAACAATTTATTTTGAATCTGTAAAAAAGTATTATCTTTCGTAAATCCCAGTTTGGTGATTGTGCTGTGATCGCACATTAACTGATATGCTATAACATTTTCTATTTTACTCCCACGTGTTTATCACTTTGTCAATGTAACAGCAAGAACCTCAAGAGTTAAATTCCGTAGTTAGTACTTCTTCCTAAATAGCTTCCAGTTTAAAATAGTTACTCTATCTTCTAGCAGTATAATACAACGAACGACTCACTACGTTAAGCAAAGTCACAGATAACATTTCCATCGCCTCAAAACTAGACAATGGCTTAATCATAGCGAACAATCTAAGAAGAAATTAAATTGTATTTAACTAAAAAACCCCAATATGGTTTGGAACCTGACTTTAGACATGAAAATTACATTTGACTTGGTACAGTAACAAACACTTTCACCTCCAATGTGTGCCAATAAACATGGCGTTTAGTTATAACGAAAAACACAACAGTATCTTTGACATTTCCCTGCCATCCTTCTTCACCACGAACAGATGTTCCCCATAAATCGGAGCAAACTGTGGGGAGCTAATCGAATCGCAAGAATCGAGCGATTATAACGCACGGCCGCGCAAACTGAATCGAGTGATTGTGACGGGCACAACTAGTGCTGTGGACTATGGTCATTCACGCCTGACCTGGTGGGTTGAGGCAGCGGCTTGAATAAAAAAAATACTTTCCCTACTTTAGTATTTTCTTCATGAACCATTTAGGGGTTGACAAATATTGGAGGTGCTTTTAAAAAAAATATTTGTTACATTGGTCATTGTTGATATTTTCCACTAATAAGGTTTCGGAATCTACCTAAGTACATATTTTATAAACTTTATTCAGGATACCTGTTATTTGGATATTAATTTAAATAATTAATTCTTGTGTAAGAAGAAAGGTAAAAGGAAGTCTATCAGCGACACCCAGGATATAAAAATATTTAATTTAAAAGAAACTTGATGATTTAGTCATACAAATTAAGTAGGTAGTAAAATTTTGGGTAAAAACGTCTATCTGCCGTACTCAATGATTACTTAGCACCTAAAATTGTCTATTGTAAAATAGTCTCTAACAATGACATTTTAAGCACATTTTCAACTGAACAATTGTGCGGCAGTATTACATCTTAAATTAAGTATTTAATCAGTGTCTTATATAAAGTAGGCACCTTGTAAGAGTATTGATTAGTATTTTAAGAAAATAGGTATTTTCTTAAGGGTGGGCCGACCAAAAAATGCCAAAAATGCAGTTACGGTTAAGTAAATATAATTGAAAATACTATCGTATCAAATGAACAAAATATATATTTAGTATCATAGGGAACGTGTTTACAATTTGTCAGAACCATAAATTCATAACACGCTATAGTTTTTTCTACAATATCATTTAAAGTTGGGCAAAGATCATGAAAACGAGTGGCGGCGTTTAGTAGATTTCTTATAGTTTATCTAAATTATTGTACCTCTGATTTTGTCTTAACAATCATCAATGGATAAACTACAAATTGCTAGACTACATTTTTGATTCATCAAGTGGTTATTTAAATAATAATTTTTAATTAAGCACCTTAAATTCCCCATACAAAATTAGTATGGCCGCGCGGCATCAAATAAATATGGACGACGCCATTTCAAATAAAACATATGACACTTGTCACTTACGGACGGTGCACCCTTAAATTGAACAAGCTTAAATTAAGCTAAAGAAAAAGGTTTTTCATGTAAAATAGAGCTACTCCAATATGGTCACATATTTTAAAATGAGCTAAGTTGTATGTTTTAACTCTGTTAAATAATAAATAAATTTTCCTACACTCACACCAATTATCTAGCCCAAGAGAAGCTTCGTTATGAAACTCGTTATATGGTTACTAGACAACGGATAAACATACTTGAAATACTTAAATACATACTATTATACATAAAAAACACCCAGACCCGAGACAATTTAGAAAAACAATCATTTCTAAATTGACCCGACCGGGGATCGAACCCGGGACCTCAGAGATGGCGACACCATGAAAACCGGTGTACAAACCACTCGACCATGGAGGTCGTCAAAGGTATGCATATCCTACTAATATTATAAACGCGAAAGTTTGTAAGTATGGATGGATGTTTGTTACTCTTTCACGTAAAAGCTACTGAATAGATTTGGATGAAATTCGGCATACAGATAGTTTATAACCTGGAATAACACATAGGATACTTTTTATCCAGATATTCCCACGGGAACGGGAACCACGCGGGTAAAACCGCGAGCGGCCGCTAGTATAATATAAGAAAGGATAGTGGAACCCGTGTTCAATAGGAACCAATCCACCAAAATTTATGGTTTTTTGGCGGCGAATGAAATAACAGTGTCGAACATAGGGCTTAAATGTCAAACACTGGTGCCTTTAGGACAGTATAACCCCAACAAACACAAGGATATGTACATACTTTTTCTTGTTAATCAACCGGACTCGCTCCCCCCAGCCCCCAGCTAAACGTTGCGGGTGTTCGCGACATATGTCGCCACCAACAATCGGCCGACCGAACATGAGTAATTCGTTGCCAACTCAGATTAAAGCTTATTCGAAGAAACAATGGAACCTATAGGCTGACTCACATTTCTGTTTCACTGTTTGTCTGCTTCACTTTCGGTTTCTACTTCACAATTTCAAACGTTCGAAAGAAAGATGTTGAGGGAGTTGTTTTCAGTTTGGTCATAAATTTCGATGCAGAAAGTGTGGCGAGAAAGAGGTTTAATTTCTCTTCATAACTTTGTATTTTGCTGTGCGATTTTTGACAATAATTCTTCCCGCTTGTATCCGAACTTATCGGTGACTATTTTGACATTAAAAATTAATTGTTAAGGAGTAACTAAATAACTAAACAAATTTTGAGTAATTCAAAAACGGTCTTTTTCCAATACGTTTCAATTTTATTTGAATATCATCGGAGAGATTCAAATTTCGTATATTATAACCATTTCATTCAATCTTTGGTTGGCTGGAAGACATCTCTTTTAGAGATAAGTCCACCTTTGCTCACCACTGTTTGTACATTGGTCTCTTTATGTGTGTCTTTGTGCAATAAAAAATATATTAATGTTAATATTATTACAAAGTTTCTACAGTTATGAAGTTATAAGATAGCCAGTATTTAAGTAAGGATACGAAATCGTTGCCCGAATTCGTTATTCCATCTTCGATGCTATCAACACTTACCATCATGTAAGATAGCTAAGTGTTTTCCCGATATAAGAAAAAAAAGAAAATGCAAAGCGTCCGTGAGTAATGTGCTAATATGCAATTCCTCCTTTCCGTGTCAAAAATCTTTCCAACCGTCCTGACATTTGAAAATGGAATTTATTGTAATGCTTTTAATCGACTACATGGATCGTTTACACTGTCAACAAAAACCGCTGACGATGTGCCTAGAACGGCGTTGTTACTGCCTGGTCTTACCCATTCATTAGGGTTGACGACGTTACTATTAATTACTACTAGCTGATTGTTGATTATCTTATCTTATCTTAAACTACTTATACAACCTTTTTGTATACCAACGGTAATGAGCAAATGGCGAGATCTCTAACATCGCATGTGTGCATAATACTCGTAAAGATAGGTATTCAGGGTCATTGTACGAAATTCTTCCTGCTCCGCCACAGCACTATAGCACAACGCAACGACTTAGAATGCCTCAAACTTATGTACCTAAAAAAATATCAGGTTATCCTTTCATTTAGAATCTTTTGCAGGATCCGTGGTCCTGGTCGTGATCCAATGAGTAACGCTGACAAGGGTATTAGAAAAGGGCAGGCCCGATATTTGCAATTTTTATGTAGTTTGCAAGTGAGAGGAATAAACCAGTGTCAACTCTTACATTCTCGCTTGGATACAAGATTTACTTAAATACTTTCCTATTTGTAATTTTTTATATTAGGTCGAGTATTTTAGTAGTTGTATTACAGAAATGCTCGACTTTTTGGCTTAATTCCTTAATTCCATTGAAAAATAAAGATACTAGATACGCGTATGCGCAGCAACCCTACAACTAATGCTATGTAGCTATGTCGGCTAGGCTCGAAATATGCTGTAGCCAACATACTTATGCTAACACGGATGGCTTCACCTGCCCACACCCCGCCGTTTCACTCGATAGCAATCAGAATAGCTGAACTTTTATTGAGGGTATAACGTAATTATCTATATTTGGTCGAGTGCGTTTAAGCGCGATGCGTTTTTAGGAGTAACCGTTTACAGCGTAAATTATTACGTGTCGACGTGTCGGTCGGAGTTTGAAGGGAATAAAGTTGTTGGTTTAAACGTGCCGTGAATGGTGTAATTTAAATTATTTTATATACTTAGTGATACTAGTGTTTGACACCAATTTTTGTTGCCAACACATAATAATTAAAATTTAATTGAGTCACAGTTAGGAAGTAGGTTGTCCGTATTTATATGTTGCTAAAGTCGAAAATCAGTTGCAAACCCCTATTTAAAAGTGTCTCGTTCTGTGTCTACTATTGGTGCCACTAGCCTTAGTTGTCGTCGCAATTGCATTATTAGAGACTAGCTGACCCGGCGGACTTCGTACCGCTTTGACAGTTTCCATGACAACAAAAGAAACATTTTTTATTGGATTTTTTTTTTTTCACTAATTTCCGTTACTTATTATTTATGTTTCTCACCGTTTAAACCTTCCCTAAACTTCCACAAATATTTCAAAATCAAAATTAGCCAAATCGGTCCAGCCATTCTCGAGTTTTAGCCACTCAAACGAACAGCAATTGATTTTTATATATATAAATGATACTAACACTTATTCTAAATAGCATTTGCCCGCGACTTCGTCCGCGTGAGCTAAAGGCTGTAGTCTGTACATTTTAATTTTTATGAAGGTATCTATTTAAGCTTATTAGGGTATAATAAAATTATATGCATCGGAAATTTAGAAAATTTACATTGTATTTACCGACATACGTACATCTACTCACTCTTAATATCCTTTCAGCTGGGAATGCTGAGATAGACAAAGACAATCGATCTCCATTTAGTGTGGTTCTGGCATACTTCCTGTGCCTCCTTTACGTTCATCATTATTTTCATACATTATCTCTTATTCTTTCGACTATCATCTCTGCCATGTACATACATATATTCAGTTTGAAGCGCAGAATCGTCCCGTTCATACAGATTCTCACTCAGTTTCCCGTTTCAATTATCCCTCCACATACATTCAGTATACAACACCGTTTCTCGGTGGGTTGCGCGTATTTGCTACGTCATACAAACCTGAAATGGGTTTACTGACGCTCAATTAAGTATCTATATCTATACATATAATAAGAACGTAGGGATAAAAAAATCTGTAATTGCAAGATATAAAAAAAAAAATTACACAGGTTGCCTTAAAATCACTTACGGAACACGATAAAATAGTTTTAAAAAAAATTGTTTGTTTGTTTGTTTGTTTGAAGTGGATAAACTCGAGATCTACTGAACGGATTTTGATCCGGTTTTTACCAAAATGCTAAGAAAAATCCGGAGAATAATATAGTCTACATAAATACTCGAAAAATACAGGGTGTCTCATTTAAATCTGTCAGTATGGGAAAGTCTGAAACTATAAGACATACAAAGATCTGTCCCTAGGAACCATGTCATCGATTTTAATAAGAAGAAAAACTGCATTTATACATTTAAAAAAAACCTGTACTCAGCTCGGAAATCGAACCCGGTTGTTTTGAAAAAAATAAACTTATACTATTTCTATTTAGATATCAATTGTGTAGGTCTTAAGCAGTAAATGGCTCTTTGAAACATGATGTCTAAAATGAATAAAATGCATTGTTTTTACGTACTTTAATTTATTTTAGTAGGTGTTCGAAGTGACCACCGTTACATTCAACAAGTTCAGGCATGTAAAATTGTCTCTATGGTTGTTTGTACCTCTTTGCTGGTTTTGTAATTGTAAGATCGTTACCTAAACGTGTTGAATATTGTATTGACCTACACAATCGATATCTAAATAGAAATAGTATAAGTTTATTTTTTCAAAACAACCGGGTTCGATTTCCGAGCTGAGTACAGGTTTTTTTTAAATGTATGAATGCAGTTTTTCTTCTTATTAAAATCGATGACATGGTTCCTAAGAACAGATCTTCGTATGTCTTATAGTTTCAGACTTTCCCATACTGACCGATTTAAATGAGACACCCTGTATTTTTCGAGTATTTATGTAGCCTATATTATTCTCCGGATTTTTCTTAGCATTTTGGTAAAAACCGGATCAAAATCCGTTCAGTAGTTCTCGAGTTTATCGACTTCAAACAAACAAACAAACAAACAAACAAAGAAACAATTTTTTTTTAAATTATTCTATCGTGTTCCGTAAGTGATTTTAAGGCAACCTGTGTAATTTTTTTTTTTATATCTTGCAATTACAGATTTTTTTATCCCTACGTTCTTATTATATGTATAGATAGGTAACTTAAGCACAATTATTCGGATTTCAGATGAAGCGCTTCCATGTTCAGTCTTATCTTTCATTACCGCCGAGATGACGGCCAAGCGCGTCACGTTGCGGAATAAAATAAAAAAAAAGATAAAAATAAAAACAAAAAAAAACGTCCACAAAAGCCACAGTTCGCGTGTGACGACACGGTTAGTTTAATGAGATTCTGATTGTTTTTTGTTTTTCCCGCGGCCGGGGGCGCGATCGTCAGCCATTTTTTTCCCGGAAAAAATGAACTCTATCACTCAACCGTGGAAAGTTGGTGAAAAATTCGTGTCACCGGCTAACGAGCCGTGTCTGTCAGTGTCGCGGAGTTTTGTTTTTTTCTGTTTTTTTTTAAACGAGGCGAAAATGCGTTCGCATTACGCTAATGCGTCGGAGCCAGCGCCGATTGGCTCAGCCAACTTGATGCATGGTGGAATAAGATCGGAACACGCACGCCGGTAATGTGATGAGTTGCTTTCACCAAACTTTAAAAGAACCTTAACTGTCAGGTGAAGATGGTGTATGTTATACACAAGCAGCATACGTCTTTACTACTAGTAGCGCCGATGGCGTCTAACTAACCTTATATTACTCTTTAACTGTGTAGACTTACGAACCGATATAGCATAGTGATATTCACAAGAGCTACTTGTAGCCAAAACTGAACAAACTAAATAAATTATTATGAATTTTGAATTTGAATTATTTGTATAATAGCAGCCATAAATTTATTTACACGTAGGTATAGTCATAGAATTGAGCTTCCCTTCATTCCCTAACTAGAGGCGACCTCTGCCCGCGTCATAGGAAAAATAAAGGTGATTAACTAAACTTGTACAAAGAAGGAATGTCCATGCACTACTGTCACAGAGTTTATGCAAAGTAAACTTCGGAAAGATATCATTAGTCATTATAATAGTCTTAACTCTTAGCCAAAAGACTTTCACTGCTGAATAGAGGTTTCCCCCAAGGATTTCCACAAGTGCAAGTAGTATGCTACTCGCATCTCGCTAGATAGATAGTAGCCGCTGCTACTCGCGATCTTTACCAGACCATCGGTCCACCTTTTGAAAGTAGGTAAAATGCTTCGCGCATATACTGGGGCTAGGAGCGACTCCGGGCTATGTGGGACTCTCCTCCTCTTCCCTCGTCCAGTTACTAAAAGCTACAAGGAAAGGGGAGGTATGTCCACAAAACACCTAGTACTATCCCTTCTCTGCCATGGGGACGGCTCGGGATCACGAATGAAAAGCACCGAGTTCCCCCCGCGATCATCGGTCCACCTTGCTGGAGGCCTGCCTACACTGCGTCTTTCGGTGCGCGGTCGCCACTCGAGAACTATTCCGCCCCAACGGGAATCAGTCCTAAGAGTGATGTGCCCTGCCCACTGCCACTTGAGCTTAGCAACTTTCGGGCTATGTCGGTAACCTTTGTTATTTTAGGGATCTTCTCATTTCGGATCGATTCCTCAGAGAAATGTCATCAGTATGACAGTACATCAGCTTATGAACTTCGCACTGTTGGGCTCAGGCCTTCTCGCGCGCGTAAAAGCACATGAGAAGATTGGACCATACTAACAACGCTGTTGGTGAGTTTCAAGTCTATTTGCTTTAATATTAGTTACTCTCTTTCCAGCATGTTTAAGAAGAAGTAATGAGAGTAGATAAGGCGAAAAAAGTTCATAAGGAAATGGCAAGAAGATGACTATAGGAAACATGCGTGACTGTATGTTTGTAGGTAAGTAAGTAAGTAAGTAAGTATGTATGTTCCCTCAGTTAAACCAAAGTTTCACTGAACTACACTTACAAGGCAAAAACTTTTTATTTGCCCATTCCATGCACAAACGACACGGATGCGGACTACACAAAAACTCGATAATTCCTTTCACCCCACACGCCTATACTGACGTTTGACAAGAACTTCTTTATTGCCTAGATGTATCAACGCGATGGCACCGGGCGAATGATTAATTCAACTTTAATTGTAACTATTAACATTAACATTTGCTGTCCCCTTTTACAATTGGCATAAATTATCATATAAGTGAACATTCGTTCTATTTGACGACCTTTCTGATGCAACAGACAGAAATCGTGTCACGTATAAACTGTTGGCCATTTTGAGCCTTATTACAAATGGTTGAGAGAAAATTCCACTAATTTCAATACCTTTAATAGGGCAACTCGGTGATAATCTATTCGAGCGTCGCGAGGCAATTATGAAGGAAAAAGTTTGTGTAACTACGAATTCCTGTGAATTGTCAATTTAGTATTACTGGCATAGTAATTGCGCACTGACATACCTACTTGTAAATTGTGAGTAAGATGTGAAGGTAAAGAATGTTTTGCGCGTAACTACATAGAAATACAAATAGAAATAATCTTTATTAAATATCAAAACTTACATACTATTTGGCAAGAAAATAACATAAATGGGTTTACATGAAAACAAGAATACACATGCCAAAAGAATAAAGTAGCCAGCGGTTTCCATACTAGGACGAGCCTGACTTGTGGCAAACCATCGTAAACATGATGCAAAAGAAGAAAGTAAACTAAAAATTTTAAATTTAAAAAGAAGAATATTATTATTTACTTAAGACGACGCATTGGTAATTTACGTGGCGGGGATCTTGATTCTTCCCAACAATTACAAAACATATGAAAATGATATTTGATGACATGATTTTTCATTTACCTAATTGACTTCATTTTGTTAGTTGCAGAAACACGATTTTTCAACTTTTATAACAGAGAAAAAAATATCAAAGTAACTTCTTTTAAAACATAGATTCGCATTTTACAGGCTAACCAGACCGATTTAAGCATCTAAATTTTCTTAGTAGATTAGTATTAACACACACTTCAAAGTTGTAGTTCATTTTTTTTAAATAATTTGTAGTTTTAATTTGAAAGACAAAAAACCAGTTTTTCTTATGATACGGGGCGCAAACGCTCGTATCAAAACGTTTGAGATTTATTGTTCAGCGGTGCGTCGACTTAAAATTTTACGCAAATATTGTTGCGAATAAATTACAATTTGAAAAAAGACAAAGTGTTGAAAAAATTCCACGAGCGGGATATGGACGACGTACTTAGTTGTCGACATTGAATATGGCTCCTTTGGCTTATAAAGTAAAAGTAGATAGTTGTTGATAGTTAGTAGAGAGTTGGATTGAGCAAAGATAGCATAGTTGGCAGTTCACCTGACCCGGCATGATTGAATAGGGCTCCTTTGGCTTATAAAGTGAAGCAGATAGTGTTGATTAATTTCGGCGAGTTGGATTGGATTGGTTGGATATCTTTATCTATGTTGGTACCCACCCACCCCACTATAATGCGACACCTTAAAATATTGTTAAGCCATGCCAACAGTAAGTTATTTTTAAAATAAGGCGTTCCTCAAGTTCCATTTTCTCTTTTCTTGTTGAGTTTGAAGTCGAATTGAATTGGATGTACAAAAAGTACAAAAGCTTCAACAAAAGCTTAATACTTAATTAAGTTTTGGGGAAAGCAATATTAACGTTAACTTTTGTCTTTAATAAGGACTATTTATAAGCACGAGTTACAACATCACAACAATATTTGTCAGATCAACTAACGAGAACACAGCTCTTATTGAAATCACAATTTTGTTTTTTACAAAATTCTAGACACTTGAAACAAATACCCATAAAATTACACAAAATGTCGAGACTAAGTAATTCAAAGAAAACAGAGACTTTTTTTCAAAAGACTTTTATGCTTTTGCCATAAAAGTCATTGCTTCTAGCCACCAATTTGTAATACAACTTAGCAATACAGATTTCCAAGCACCCCCTACTAAATTTAAAGTGTAAGACTAAATATTTTGCTACTAAAACCTTCGTACAATGGAAGGATAATATAAATACGGCTTACGACCGCTCATTTAAGTCCTCCATTCTTAAATGTATTTAAAAGTTTGAAATACTACATTCGAAAACTATACTTTGTCCTTTTCCTAATCCATACATGTGACAAAGATATATTATAAACGTTACCCTTCCTAAAGAAACTTTTTGAGCAACGGGAGTACTTAAGTCACAACAACGTGGTCACACCAAGCCATATAATTAAGAAACATTTCTATAAGAATGTACTGACTTAAACGTTTTAAAACAAGGTAGACTTTACCCTATTTACTGTTTTTATGAATAGCTGTTTTGTAAAGGAATCCTTTTAAGTAGGACGACTTTGTTGTCCAATTGTCTTGATTTTTACGGGATAATAAAAATTTATATGACACCTGTCTCAACTTTTTTTAAGTAGGTAGTCTTATTATACATTGTCTACAAGCCTTTTAGCTTCATGAGAATTAGTAATTAACTATACGAGGTCTGGCGAGGAAGCGTTTGGGCTTCATCTCATGAGCTTTAGTGGCCGGCGCCGGTCCCTTCTCCCGGAATCCTCAAATACTGAGGAACTGACTATCACGAACCTATAAAAGACCCAGATGATGATGATGACAACGACGCCTTTTATGCTTATTTCAGCTACGGTGACCACCTTCCAGCCCATTTCGAACATTTTTTTATCTTATTTAATTAAAACTTTATAACAAAGATTTTAGCACCTTCATATTATTTATTCTACACAAAAATCTTTACAATAAAGTTTTGTCTCCAAAACAGGACATAATCTTCTACACTATAAAAACCTTGGCGAATTGACGAAATAGCCTCTTAGGAGGTTTAATAAGATACGTAAAGATATGAAAAATCTTCTATTATTAAATAAAACCTTTGGTAAGTATATTAAACAGAAACTCGATGGAGCATTGGTTAACGCGACCAGTCTGCGATGGCAAACGTAAAGCAACTTTCGCATAGGCCGGTCATCTGACGGATGACCAAAAATGTATCTTCTCGAGCTCCTCCGTGTTTCGGAAGCCACGTAAAGCCGTCGGTCCCAGCTGCTTGACGCCAACCAATCCGATGATGATATTAAACAAATAACCTCTTAGCAGAACATACCTAAACTTACAGAAGTTAAATTAAATTACGACTCTTTGTATACAAACAGAGCACAATAGTATCACAATGGGCGCGTCACCTAAATTATTCTGTGCCGGCCGAGTTTGGACAGCTAATCGAACACTCAATGGCCGGTTACCCGCTCCTATTATACCTCTGACTGGATCCATACAAACATTCTACACAACAACAATAGGCAGACATTACTTCCGAACATTTAATTGCGTTAAATTTAAAAGTGCCAAACAATACCGCCCTCACTCAAAAAGATTTTTTTTTGGAATTTGAACCTTGCTACGTAGAAGATAAAGTGAAAGTGTAATTGGTACTGTTGTATATCGACGTGTGGCGTAGTAGGTGCGTAGTAACAGCTCGAATAAAGATCTCTGCGCTTAATGGAAGTGAGTATTGTAGGGTGGACATGATTTAGATTTTAGATGGTTCAAAATCTATTTTATTTTATTTTGGCCCAAAAGGCGTATCTTTTACGTTTATACACTGATGATCGATGATGAACATCTCATCTGCGGCAAAAACTGATCAGTGCCCTAAACAATTGAAATTCTATTTTGTCTGTATTGACAGCAAACACTTACTTTATTTGGTGAATCATTTCTTTGTCACACCACGAAAACATTGAATGCTCGCCCAGCACACGTATTCCCTCCTTCCTACAACATTGGATCCTTGAACGAGATGTAAAGAAGAAGATGCAACTTTCAGGTCGGCTAGGTGAGAATGTTCTCAGGCACAATTCTGCTGCACTAGTTGTCTTCGCATCTGGACTCCACTTCTGCTTAATATCAGGTAGAGCGGTGTAATTTGTCAACTTTGTGTAAATAAACACTAAATCATTTTCTTCTTTACTAATCCAAAGACAGGAAAGCCTTAATTATTCGCTGTCAACAAATACGTAATCGACAACTGATCTTAACGTTGACACAACATATATTTTTTTTTAAACGGGCAGGTGATAACCTGATGGGAAGTGGTCATCGCCGCCCTTGGACATCTGCAGCATCAGGGTCATTTGCAGTGCAGTCATTTAATAATTTGTCCTCAAACAATAATAGAATGGTCACCCTCATGTTGTCCTGGATAAATGTCCTGGACAATGGCGCCTCGCAATCGGAAAGCCATTACGCCGCCCGCCGCGTCCTCCCGTTATGGCACCCGTCACGGAAACCCGAGCGGGCGATGGACACTTTGCGGAGTTGCCAAACAATACCATGGCTACTGATGGGACTAATGAACACAAATAAAAAGACAGAATAACTTATTGACGTCAAAACTAGATAAAATTGCAAATAGCTACCTTACTTACTATTTACTACCCAGGGTTCCTAGTGCGAGTGTTCGCCATTCGATCACGTTTTTTTTTTTTTATGTTAAAAGGAGACAAACGAGCAGGTGGGTCACCAAAGTAATCGCAGATGTGTTGCCGGCCTTGAGGAAGGAGTTGGATCTTGAGGAGCGAGTAGGAATTGGGAGGGGGGTTGAGAGATGGGCCTCTGGTACTTTTACTCACCGGACGAAACACAACAGCAACGAGTGCCATTGTTTCACGCCGATATTCTGTGAGAAGGTGGTATTACGCCGGGCGAGCCGGACCATTTCGTGCTGCAACGCAGTGTGGCTCCACTCAGTTCGTTCAGACGTTAACGAAAACGAAAATTAGTATGGCAAAATTATAACTCTTCTCGTATGTCGCCAGGAAGCGCTGCTTCAATGCCATACTAATTTTCGTTTTCGTTAAGTAAGTAAGCAAAACTCAAACTAGGCACCCTGGAGCTGTAGCCCCAAGTGAGCCTTGGCTTCTGATACTGATATGATGATAATAGTCCTTATCTAGATATGCCGCCGTATTTATAGCTTTGTTGCGTTCCGGCAGATGGAGATATATATAAGAGTTTAGATAGTACCTATAGCTAGACCGCTTAAATGGAGTCCTCGCCTGCGGTAGGTACGCTGGGCGGGAGGTACGTAGGGCCTCTGCCACGAGTACGAGCGTTTTGCGACGTGGCGAACGAACTTCTAGTTCATTGCGTTATTTATATTACCGTTGACTTCGACTGCCGTTGTATAGCGCGCAATGAACTAGAAATCCGTTTGCAGCGTCGCAATTCGCTCGTACTCGTGGTAGAGGCCCTACGTGCCTCCCGCCCCGCGTACCTACCGCAGGCGAGGACTCAGTTAAGCGGTCTAGCTATAGCAACTTGCTTGCCTTGTAGGCAAGGTGAGGTCGGCTAGGGAAGCAGAATCCAGCTCCACTAGATATCCTCGCGTCTGGACTCTATTCCTACTAAACGTCAGGCAGAGCAGAGTAATTTGCTTAACTTTTTATTTTAAAAAAGCTGCTTTTTTACTTAGGAGAACGTCAGTCCTCCGCAAAACACACACTTTCAAATCGTAACTTGACCTTCTTCTAGTTACTTTTTATATTATATTGTTAAGTTTGAAAATTATAATAAGAAAACATTGTAAAACTTGTAAGCTAATAAATAAATTATTATATTAAGCCCAAGCTCCCGAAATGGAGGGCTGGAGGATCACACCTTTGATCAACGGGTCCATCAGGCCTGGCCAATAGGCAGGCATAGCCAGGCTGTGCTCTAATCATTCCCCCATCTGCCGTTCGTTGGACGCTACCTGATAATAATCAAACAGTTTAAAAAACTAAACAAATAGTAGTTAAGCAAATTTTGCATTAGATGGGTGACCAATAATGTTTTACCTCGAGCTCCTCCGTGCTTCGGAAGGCACGTAAAGCCATGGTCCCGGCTGCATTAGCAGTCGTTAAGAGCGTTTACGCCGCACACTAGCGCCACTAATGAAAAAAAAAACATATCTAGTAATTAGAGATAGAAAATCTGAATGAAGTAATTTAGCATTTTTACGCCACTTATTGAACACCTCACATGTTATGGTTTAGTTAAATAAGACGTTACGGCCACTTTTAACTATAACGCCATATTTAACTAAACCATAACATGTCAGGTGTTCATTAGGTGACGTAAAAATGCTAAATTACTTCATTCAAATAGTTTGTTGAGCATAATTTGATTTTCTATCTCTAATTACTAGATATGTTTTTTTTTTCATTGGCGGCGCTAGTGTGCGGCGTAAACGCTCTTAACAACCGCCAATCCGCGCCGAGCCCGCGTAGAAGTTTATGCCAAGCAAAGAACATTCGCGTAATCTTTAATAAAAAAAACGAACACGTTTTACACGCGACACAAACAGGAAAAGCACGAAAACAAAACTTGACACAAAACAAAATTCACCAAGCTTTTAATCACAATTGTTTCTTTTCACAACTTAGCAAGGTCTATAAGTGTATCTTTTGACAGGACGTGAGTCGCTACCATCTGCCCCTATTACCTATATCTTAAACCAAGACAGTTCTGAGTGATTAATAGAGACTCAATAAAGTCAAAGTCAAAGTCAAATATTTTTATTCAAATAAACTTTAGAAGAGTGCTTTTGAATCGTCCAAAATTTTTTTTACCTACTACCCATTCAGGACGTCTATTTTTTAGCTGTGGAGAAGAATGGGCGCAAGAAACTCCACAGCTTTAATTTACATTTACAAAATTATATGCCGTTACCAAGTAATACAGTTTAAAAAACCTTAACAATTTTTTAGATTAGAAATACCTGTTGGAGTGATTGGAGCATTTTAAACCCATGCTGTTTTGTCTTCAATGTAATCAGACACTTTATAATAAGCTTTTTTATAAAGCTTTTTTTAATAGCGATTTTAAATTTATTAAAAACAAGTTTTTGGATATTACCTGGAACTTTATTGTAAAAACGTACACACAGGCCTCTAAATGAATTATTTACTTTGTGGAGCCTAGTATAAGGTACTGCAAGTTTGTTTTTATTTCTGGTGTTTACATTGTGAATATCACTGTTTTTAGAAAAAGTTTCAATATTTTTATAAACATACATAAGGTTCTCGTAAATATATTGTGATGCAACTGTCATTATATTAATATCCTTAAATTTCTCCCTGAGAGAATTACCAGCTTTTAGGTTATAAATTACCGCTTCTGCAGCACAAAGATAGTTTGAATATAGGCAGCATTGCCCCACAGAAAAACGCCGTACGTACATTACGCTAAGGAAATAACTAAAGTAAACAGGTCTAGCTGTTTCAATGCTAGTAATCTGACGAATTTTCATTACTGAATAAGCCGCCCAGTTCAGCCTACTCGACAAATAACAATACTATCAAAAGACAATAATATCATCATCATCATCATCAGCCTATAGGTACACGTCCACGGCTGGACATAGGCCTCTTCAAGTGCACGCCACTGAGCACGATATCTAGGCTCTGCTTTTTTCTTTTGAGGGCACGTAAAGCTGTGAAAACCAACAAGCTATCGTAAGTCTAACTACGTCTACTTAATATAATTTACATAAATACGACTCGAGACACGATAACGCAGTGTAGGCAGGCCTTCAGTAGGTGGACCGACGACCTGGTCAAGATCGCAGGTACCCGCTAGATGCGAGCAACACCAGGAGCGGACTTAGTGGAGTTCCTTGAGTCCTTTGCCCTGCTTTGAGATGACAATGATGATGAATGAAACACAACATCGATCATCGAATTCAAACCTTTTTGCTTTAGAAAATATCATATATATGTTTAATTATACTGACGTCAGCAAAGGTCCTGATGGTAAAATCACATGCTTTTTTCATGTGCGTTTGGGCAGTTTAAAAAAGTCCCAATGGCACTTTCACGTCACGCCGCCGCTCTGTGCAACAAATTATTGATATAACTTACGCTTCAACTTATACTCTTAGCCCCTTACAATTAAACAAAGAATAAGGTCCGAATAGTTATTCCGTGTTTTGTTCCTGTCATGTAAACGTCATTTCAAATTAGAGTAAAAGAGACAAAACACGGAATAACTATTCGGACCTTATTCTTTGTTTATTTGTAAGGCACTTATTTATTAATATCAACTTCCTCGATTGTCCTTTCCCCTATAATCTAAATTTCAAAATCAGGCCACCGAAACACGATTGTGGATGTCTTTTAATAGCAGAATCGAGCCTTTCCTAGCCTACTGCAGTAAGTTAGCTCTGCAGATATTCAGTTAATTTGTCAAGTGCTAATCGGAAAGTCGTTACTGTCAAGTGCCTCTATATGGCTCTAGACACGAACCTCGTAATTCCACCACCCACGCGAGCAGAAGCGACGCCACACGCTTATCTTATAGATAGACACCTAGGCGGTGACCACCGTGACGTATATGGCTGTAGACTCATTCAATAAACACCCCCCTTAGATAGGTCACCCTTATTGTGATAAAGATATCCTATACCTACCCTTTTAAACTGTTATAGTTACCCTTACATTAGAAACATTAAAACTAAATGGTTCATGCTACTTTGCGGAATTATCATAATCGTCAAATGGATCAGCCTACATAAACTAGTCCACCAACTGATAACCTTATGAACAACAAAAATACTAATAATCCCATTCACTCACTGTTGAGGATCCCGGGTGAAGTGCGCTTCCATCATTGGCCTTATCATCACATAACATCAGGTGAGATCAAGGCACTGTATTTACCCGTAAAACATTTAAAAAACATATTGATTAATTATTGTAAAGCTATGTCCTATCCTAACCACGGAAGCTATTTATGTTTTTCGGTCCAAGGTTTCTCAGTTATCTATTAAACAACTCAGTGAATCAACAGCTGTCATCTTACATTAAAGACTTTGACGTGAATTATTATTCAATACAAAGTCCCCGTCGCTAGGTTGGTTTTAAAGCTGATTAAGTACTCTTACCGCCTTACAAATAAACAAAGAATAAGGTCCGAATAGTTATTCCGTGATTTGTTCCTGTCATGTAAACGTCATTTCAAATTAGAGTAAAAGAGACAAAACACGGAATAACTATTCGGACCTTATTCTTTTTTTATTTGTAAGAACCTTAGAATAAAAACTCGTACTTAAGTTTTAACGCGCTGCGCTGGCCGCACGCCTTGCTAAGATAATAGTATCGAACAGTGGCAGTAAAGTGAAAATTAAATTAAACTGCCATTTTTTCATCCATTATCAGGTGTCCGCTCGCAGGCTGAGCATCAGGTGTCGATGGAGACGTTAGCACGCTATTACTTCAATATTGCAGTAATCGGTCGGTACCCACTACGTTGCGGGTGGGTTTACATGGCACTTTTGTGTCTGCCATGTTCGCAGAAGCCGGTGTGGATGACTTCCACTGCATCTTATGAAAGCGGACAGCTTCGATTTTAAGAAGAGTTCGGGAGTACCAACAGCATCCTAACAATTGTCAGCTTGTCCACAAAGTACATGAATTGATACCGCCTATGTATGAGTGCCTTGCCTCCCCTGCCTATCATAGAAAATTGTTATAATTTATAATTTATAATTTCTAACATAGTTTTAGGGATTATTGTTACTAACAAAAATGAACCTTGTCTAAATAAATAATTTAAATAATAATAATAACTAGCTGCCGGAACACAACAATGCTACAAACATTGATGTTATGGCGACATATTTAGATAGGATGGTGGTAGCTAGCCAGGCGGACAAATAACCCCTACCACCAACCAAACCGAGTACAGAAACATGTACCTACCGCTGGGAATCGAACCTGGGTCCTCTGGGTATAAACCGGTGGTCTTAACCACTAGACCACAGAAGCGGTTATAGTTTAAATATTCCCAACAGCATGTAAACCGCGCGCACCTCACACCCGTCCGCGACCAGGTGTGCCATCGCCATTAATATCAATTGAACACTGACCGTCTGCCACTTCACCCCACCACTATAATTAGACACACCCCGCCCTCCCCCACCTCGCTACCTAATACGACGCAAGAGCCTTCCTCAACAAGGGCAGGGGTCAAAACACCCTGGCCCAGAAATATTTTATGAGCCGATTTCCGTCGTACGAAGAGTAATGCGATTTTGTGACTAATTCCTTTCCGTTTTGTGTGGGTAGTTGTCGATTTTGTATTTCCATCGGAAACTATATTTTATTGCAACTTAACGGTGCCCGTGTGACGTTGGCTTTAATGATTGGGATAATAAATTAGTATATATTTTTTTCAATACTTTTTACACAATTTCTGTACTTACAGTATATAAAATTGCAACGTTTAAAAACTACTTACCTCGATTAAATGAACTATTATGTTATTAAAGTTTTTTAAAACACGTTTCGGTATCCCATAGAAAGATCAATGTTAAAAATTTTCTTAAATACTAAAATCAAATACCTATGTAACAGTAGAGTCAAAATAAAATCTTAACACTATTGGACCCTGTCGCTCTATTATAAGCACTACCTACCACAGTCTATCTAACCACTTCCTGTATGACCATGATAATCTGATATACCTATATTTAAGTTGACAGAAGTTACTTTGACAAGGTACAAAGGTACCTACAGCTACTTCTCTCTAATATTGAACTCGTTTACACGACAAAAATAAAATCAGTAAGTACCTTTATCACAAACATTATCTCATCCATCTAAGACGAATACCCAAATTGAACAGGACATGTGTGTGTAAGTCAGCGGCTGCGAGTGATCGACCCTCTGGACGTACACCCCAAAGACAGTCGTAGATATCTGTCACAAAGTAAATAGACTGCAGAAGGTAAGCTCATACAAACACGCTCGCGCAACGCACACATAGACAACCGCACACGGACACGGAATCTCGCTAAGGGCCCTCGCCCACGGCGACTATTTGTAGCAATGCAGTCGCGCGTTTACGAAACGCGCGACAGCATCGCCACTAACGCGCGTTAGTCGCATTTGCAACGCGCTACAGAAGCGATGCGAACGCGCTACTACGCGCTACAGCATCGCAACTGTATCGATGCAAACTGGCGACCGTGTCGGACGACATCGGGGAGAGAACGGAGGGAGGGTGGCGCGTGAGTGGAGAACCGAGCGTTTGCATCGCAGCTGCATCGCGTTTGCATCGCGACTAAATCGTGGTTATGTGGGCGAGGGTAAACAGCTAGCGACCGTATCGCGACTGTATCGATGCGAACGCGCAACAGCATCGCAACTGCATCGCTACAAAAAGTCGCCGTGGGCGAGGGGCTTATGGCTGCACTCGGACAGGTCCGACTCAAAAAAAGGAGACCCCAGAAGGTAAGCTCAAAGGTCGATTAACACATATCAGTGAAGTAACAGTACCGACACAGTGCGAAACATTCTTTCATACATTCTCTATGTACGCATCCCCACTTGTCAGTGTCAGTAATGACACAGTGGTCTCAGTGTCAGTGCCGCCACCGGCAATCACGGACGTATTCGTTGACAACGATATTTTTTGTCGGATCACGGACGCCGCTGCGTCTGGCTTACCTAGACATATTGCTAGTCTCTCTCTTGGAGATATAGCCTTCCTCCAACGAGTATCTTTCTTCAATAACACACTTCCTAGTTTCTGCAGAAGAATATTGAAACAGCTCTCTGATATTTTAAAATATTCAAAAAAATTCCTTTCATCTTTAACTGATTCTTTGTATAATGTCATGAATTCTCCTTATGTCTCTCTTAATTGCCATGCTTCATGTACCCATTTTCTGTTTTTTCCTTGATGCTGCTCTTCTTCTTCATCTACAGCAATAGCTATTATTGCTAGCTCCGTAGTATTTATTTATTTATTTATTTATTTATTTATTTATTTATTTATTTATTTATTGAACAGAGCCATAACAACAATCACAATACTTGACGACGGACACGTTTTCACTGAAGCTCCGTGAACTGAGTACTGACATGTGTGAATTGAGTCATTGACGCAACACTGTAGCCCTGATACTGAACTGAGCGAACACGTTGACGGAACTGTGACTTTACGGCGACTAAGACGTTACGGCCACTTTTAACTATAATTAAAAATAAAAAAATAAAGTTAAATTTAAATATTTAACTAAACCATAACATGTGAGGTGTTCATTAGGTGACGTAAAAATGTTAAATTACTTCATTCAGATAGTTTGTTGAGCATAATTTGATTTTCTATCTCTAATTACTAGATATGTTTTTTTTTTCATTGGCGGCGCTAGTGTGCGGCGTAAACGCTCTTAATACACACCGCGCTCGAGCAACACGGAATTTCGGAACAGTGTCAAGTGTGAAATTTGTTTACTTTCTGTAGCTACTTATTACATAACACTAGACACCCTGCTAAGAACGGTCCAAGCACAGCTTTTTTTTAAAATTTATTTATTAACATGGAATCTACAGCACTTAATAAACTAAGTTATTATATTTTGTTTACTTATCCTAATGCCAATTACAGATCCCTACTCTGTCACTATCCCTACATAGCAAAAAACAATATTTGTTGATATGTCGTTTCAGCGAACTAGAAAATATACAGACAACACAATGTCGAAACTGCAAAATATAATTTAAAAAATAAATAAAATAAAAGGGCAGGAATACAATACAAAAAAATAAAACAGAAAAACAGTGGTACGCACCGAGCAGTGTGTGTGAGAGAGGGTGTGTGTGTGTGTGTGAGTGTGTGTGTGTGTGTGTGCGCCAGCTGTTGCGAGATTCCGTGCCCGTGCAAGGAGTCTAAGTGCGAGTTTCCAGCGCTTTATGTGTAAAACCTACTTTCTGGGGTGTCCGTATTTCGTGTATCCGTCCTCAGTCGTCCACAAGCCGCTCGTCACTCGCAGTCGCAGGCTCGCAGCCCTTGGCCAGCCGACCGGCAGAGTCAATAGGGGCGGGGGTCCGAACTGTTTGCGAAACGCAATTATATTAAGATTACATATTTATCTCCGAAGATTTCTTATAGGGGCTTGTCTTGGGACAGTATTGAGAGCTGCTAATACCGACGCATTGCGGAGTTAGGACGAAATATTTGTTAATTCACAATGGAAAAGTGTTTGGCCTTCCTCTCACCTTTTTTTGTTCCTATGTGGACGCGGACTTCACTCGGAATCCTCAATTACTGGGCACTGGCTATCTTATCTTACCAGGTGGTAATGTGACGAAATGCCAAAAGTGAAACCAGATATTACCTATTGAGGAACCGGCTATCTTATCTCTAACTGGCGGAATACAAGAATGCTACTAACATTAATGTTATGGCAACATATTTCATGAGATGGTGTAGTGGTGGTTAAAACAAGCCAAACAAAGTACAGATTTCGCAAATCGCATATCAGATCAAATAATTTCGCAAATCAGCATCAATCGGGAATCAAACCCGTCAAAAATTTCTGGTCCGGACCGGTGATCCACGAGACATTTTTTATTATTTCTCAAAGCATTAAAAATCGTATATCTCCCTTAAAATAAAACACCTTAACATTATTATCAACTCTATATAGATATCCCGGTTCATCTTTTGATCCTCGATATTGATTCGCGGATCACAGCTTCGCAGAGATCGTATCATTGTTTTAAATGCTGCTTGCGGACCGACATTCAACCAAATGAGATTTGTATAGAGCTGACAATTTGATTCAGTGGCTTATTTCGGGGTTTTATCTGATCCTGACGTTTCGAAGGGCGGTGAAATAGATAGCTTTCGTTCCCCTACACGCTGCGAATAGCAATAGCATCGGAAAGTACCAACAGATAAAATTTGTTTGGTTATGGATGTCTTAGTTGGAGTAATTACCTACTATATTTTATATTTTATCGAGACTTTTCTCTTTTAGCACTGTTGATCATGAAAATGTAGAGAATAGTGCTCATCGTTTAGATTTCAAAGACAAAGTCAAAGTAGACAATTTTTTTTCTTAAAACTAACTTATGAATCGTCCAAACATTTTTCAACCTAGGTACCTACTACATTCGTACATTAATCATCATCGTTCAGTGCCATCTTCATACTGAAGTTTGGAGGGCAGCATACAAAATTTTCTGCGATCCCCTAAAGCTTGTTTTAATGGGCGATAACTAAGACATATTTTGTACCTACATAACACTGACTTTATTACCATTATTAAAAAAGTAACCAGTAAGGTAGAAACGCCTGCACATCAACCTATTTAAAACTGTCAAATTTCTTCTATACTTTTCAACATATACTTAAGTACTTACTAAAACCAACACAAATGTTGAAAAAAAATCCACGAGCAGGATTTGAGCCTGCACCCTTCTGACATACCGGGTTAGGTGCTCTCCCAATTGAGCTCAAATCCTGCTCGTGGAATTTTTTTCAACATTTGTGTTTTTGTAATTTGTTCGCAACAAAATTTTCGTTAAAAATTATATCAAATTCAAATTCAAATTCAAAAATCATTTATTCAGTTTAGGCTACAAGTAGCTCTTATGAATGTCGCTATGCCAACGGTTCGTAAGTCTACTCTGGGCGGGAGATCTTGCACTGAGAAGAACCGGCAAGAAACTCAGCAAGTGTCCAGCTCTTTTCTCCCTTACAGCGTCAAAAAAAATAAAAATTGGAAAATGCCCTATCATAGCAGGACACTTTCCATTACAAATAAACACAAAAAATATAGAAGACAACTACAACATGTAAAAAAACAAAACAAATAAACAAATCTAATATATCAAATTTACATCTGGTAAGTAAGTTAAATTTCCACAATGTCATACAGTACCACTACAGTACTCTAATAAAAGTCAAAAATTGTTTAAGAAAAACAAAGTCAAACTATAGTAATTAATACTAACAATGAGATAAGTATGCAAGAGCAGACTAACAGATAAACAAACAAAAACATTTTATATAAGTACTAGCTGACCCGGGGCGGAATTCGTACCACTTTGACAGTTTCTATGACAACAAAACAAAAAAATTGTATTTCTATTTATTTATCACTAGCTGTGCCCCGCGGTTTTACCCGCGTTCCATTAGTCATAGCGTGATGTAATATAGCCTACTGCCTTCCTCAATAAATGGACTATACAACACAAAAAAAAATTTTTAATTCGAACCAGTAGCTCCTGAGAATAACGCGTTCAACCAAACAAACAAACAAACTCGTCAGCTTTATAATATTATTACTTATAGATTAAGCAATTTTTTTGTCTAGTTATAGATAAAGCCTATGTTACTCAGCGCTAATGTAGCATTCTAATGGTGAAAGATTTTTTAAATCGGTCCAGTAGTTTTTGAGTTTATTCGTTACAAACAAAAATACAAAAATACAACGCTTTCCTCTTTATAATATTAGTATAGATTAAGCAATATTTTTTCTGTTTATAAATATAGCCTATGTTACTCAGCGCTAATGTAGCATTCTAATGGTGAAAGATTTTTTAAATCGGTCCAGTAGTTTTTGAGTTTATTCGTTACAAACAAAAATACAAAGCTTTCCTCTTTATAATATTAGTATAGATATGACCTAATGTATAAAGTTCAATGTCTATTGAGGGAATTTGACAGTTTGTAGTACCTAGTCAGCAAGGACATCAAGTAGATAGGGAGCGTTTGCAGATTCTTTTAACTCATGGTATAATTCTCACATTAAGATACCTCCCACCTACCACAAACGATAAGGAACAGTAACTTACCAATCTTCCAATTGGTTAATATTTGTACTGCATTGGCCATGTGCTCCTAAGCTACCTCCTTATTATAACCACATATAGACTGCAGAAGGTACCCACACCCCACAACCCGAAACATAAATAAAGAAATAAAAAAAAAGTTTGAAACTTCTTGTTAAAATAAAATGTAAAATAAACAAAAGTAGATTTGTATGAAGTGTGTCCTTACAATTTGTAGTGTTCGCATAAAGTAAAAAAAAAAACAATATAAAAAAAGAACGAACAAAGTTGAGGTACCTAACAAGAAACCCAACAAAATTATGTATTTTGAACAACGATAATTTGTAATCCATTTAAGGGCCTTAATGAAATTTGAACTTGGAGATTTGCGCAAAGGACAGGGTCGTGATATCGATTTAAACATTATAAAATTGTGATCTGGGCATGTTACGACTAAAGTCAAGGGCAATAATAACACGGTCACGTGTAAGGGCTCATTACAATTTACAACACTGGAGTATAATAAACTACTTTGTTAAAAAAAATGCAATATGTTTGGTACCAGTATATTATCTAAATCATCTTACATCGTTTTCTATTACAAATAGTTATTATTCAGTGCAAGATTTCTTAGTGGATAAGTTAGTTACCCCCTTACCCTAATACTCAACTTTTACACACAAATACACAAACATCATCACCTGCTCATTTTATGTCCCCACTGCTGGGGCACGAGCCTTCCCTATGTATAGATTGGGAGCACAGACCATAAACCACTACGCGCCCAGTGCGGGTTGGTGGTTGTTAACGACTGCTAATGCAGTGCAGCCGGGACCAACGGCTTTACGTGCCATCCGAAGCACGGAGAAGTTTAAGATACTTAGCTCTTTCAATTTAGACGTTTCGTGTCGGACCGCTGCCGTGCGGTTTCATATTAAACGCCAGCCGCACGACAGCCGCACGGCTACTGTTTTAATATGGAACGCAGTGTAAATGTGCGTTAGCCGTCCGTCCTACAACAAACGTCTAAATTGAAAGAGCCCTTAGCCGCAGAAGTGAGGCGATAACCTGCCCTAAAATTGAATTTAATCAAACAGCATCTCCCACACTTCTGCTAAAAGTATCATGCCTATAAAATATCTCGCATCCGTTGGCCCTAATAACGACAAAACAACACACGTATATACATTTCCGGATCTATCAGTCCGAAACAGTCGATTTACGCGTGGTTCCGGACGATTGCGCGCGCGCATAATACCACCAATGCCACATGTCATGGGAATCGGTTACAATGCGGACAGGATCGTATTGTTGTGCTCCTAATGATTATCGATATCGGCAGGGCTGCACACTTCGCTGGTAAGGTGTAAAAGGCACTTGAGTAGGAAATTAACCCCTCCTTGATAAAAGCAACGTTTACTGGAAGTAAAGTTAGCATGATGGGTATTTTGTTTGTTCATCTAATATTAGTGCAAAGCAATGTTAGTCTCGCCGCCCCCAAAAAAGCTCGGTGATGCTGAAAATGCCGACCGAGGCAATCAGCAAGCTTTCTCAAAAAAAAAGATATGGTTGGTGATAGGGATTGTACTGTAAAGGCCTGACGGGCCTTTACTTATATGGGGGCGTATATTAAAACAAATAGAGCGTTTACTTTAAATATTGGTATTTTCAAGATATTACAATGATATTAACATTAATAAGACGTCGCCGCTCCCGCGGTTGATGCTCAAGTCGATCGTCCTTTTTCTCTGCCGCGTGTCGTTTCAAATGGATTCAAACTCAGAACGCGACGGCTGCCAGTAGGTCCGCGCCTCCAAGCAGTCCCGATCACTACAGTACTAAGCTAAACGCCTATGGCGATAGACTTTGACGTTATAGTAAAATAACTAACGTACTATAATATCGAAGTCTATGTTAGTGCCTACCTAGGTACCTAGCGTTGTTTCCTTTCGATTGTTAGAGATAAGATAGCCAGTTCTTCAAGTAGTTGGGGATTGATGAGTCGTGGTTTATATCATATATCGTTCCTTGCATTTGATTCACTTTTGGTGTATGGCCTTAAAAGTAAATCAGCAATTAGGTCACAAATGACTGAGGTGTCGGTCGCCAAGACCTCGGCCACAACAGCGTCTTGCGATTGCGACGCGGCAAACGTATATCTAGTTCATTGCACGTTGTTCTACGGAAGTCTTCGTCAACGGTAACAAAAAGTACGCAATGAACAGTGAAATAGCGCGACGCAAACCACCAATTGTCGTTGCAGAGGGGTAATAAGTAGTAATAACTAATAACCACCTTGGGTCATGGTAGGTGGCTAGAGGGCCATGATTTTATAATTATTGCGAGGTTTATCAACGGATGCGTTCGACTGTTTGTCCGTAAGTCAATTAACACCGGAATTCCGCCAATGTAACAAGTTGTTAAGGAATTTGGTAAACTAAAATTTTTATTTATCGTGTAAGCAAGCAGGCATGAAAATGTGTATGGAAAAGTGTTTAAGTATTATTTACTTGTGCATTTTTGTATTGTTTATTCATGTGTAATACTTAGTATAGTAAAGAAAGAAAAAAAAGAAATTTAAAATGAATAATAATAATAATGTTAATATTCTAGATTTCTAGAAAAATGTTTGACAAACATTACAATTACAATACTGTACTAATGGCCCTGATGGCATCCCTCCAGTAGTACTAAAAATGTGTGCAGCCGAGTTGTCCCCCGTATTAACGCGCCTTTACCGTCTCTCGCTCTCTTCAGGTTGTGTGCCGGAATCTTGGAGAGAGGCTAATGTGCAACCGGTCCCTAAAAAAGGTGATCGGTCAGATCCATCGAATTACCGCCCCATAGCCGTAACTTCAGTTTTGTGCAAAGTAATGGAGCGCATTTTAAATAAACAACTTGTCCACTACCTAGAAGAACACTCCATCATTCACGATCGCCAATACGGGTTTCGGCAAAAGCGGTCAACGGGTGATCTTCTAGCGTACGTCGCACATCTCTGGGGTGAGGCTATTGACAAGCGTGGTGAGTCGGTGGCTGTTAGCCTCGACATAGCCAAGGCATTTGATCGGGTCTAGCACAAAGCTCTTCTCTCCAAGCTCCCGGCATACGGTCTGCCTGTACAGTTCTGCAACTGGGTCGCTGGCTTCCTGCACGAGCGTAGAATTCGTGTCCTGTCTGATGGATGCGCTTCGCGGCTCATGTCAGTGAACGCTGGTGTCCCTCAGGGCTCCGTTCTGTCACCCACGTTGTTTCTTCTGCATATCAATGATATGCTTCCACTTGGAAATATTCATTGCTATGCAGATGATAGTACAGTGCACGGTGGGTATAACGGTCACCCTGCGGCTGGGCGAGTCGAAACTGAAGAGAAACGAGTGAATCTTGTCATTGAGCTCAATCGGGTATTGGACCTCATATCTAATTGGGGCTCCAATAATCTTGTTGAGTTCAATGCCAAGAAAACACAGGTATGTGCGTTTACGGCCAAGAAGTCACCATTCCTTCCCCTTCCAACTCTTCAGGGCACATCTCTAAGCCTGCAGAGCAATATCAACATGCTCGGTATGACGATTCGCTGTGATCTGAATCAAAAGGACTACATCGAAGCCGTGATCAAAACTGCCTCACGAAAACTCGGTGTCCTGAACAGAGTGCGGCGATTCTTTACGGTCTTGCGTGGAGTATTGCTCGCACATCTGGGACGGTTCCGCAAAGTACCTTCTCGATGCTTTAGACAGATTGCAGCGTCGCGCTGTACGCATTATCGGCAATGCAGAGGTCACTAATACTCTCGAACCCCTACAATTGGGTAGAGATATAGCGTCACTCAGCGTTTTCTATCGCTTGTACCACGGCGAGTGTTCTGAAGAACTCTTTGACCTTATCCCACCTTCTCCCTTCCTCCATAGAAGTACACGTGCTGCTCTCCGGAGTCATCGCTTTACTGTCACACATATCCCATCGCGCACAAAGAAATTTGGTGACTCGTTTCTTTGTCGCACCTCCAAAAGATGGAATAGTCTACCAGCACACGTTTTTCCTCCTTCCTATGATATTGGGTCCTTCAAACGAGGCGTGAAGAAGCACCTTGTGGGCCGGCAGAGTGAGGTTGACTGATGCTGCGTTGTTTTCACGCTGCACCAGTTGTCTTCGCGTCTGGACTCCATTTCCACTTAACATCAGGTGGTATGGAGTCATTTGCCGTGCTAAGTATAAAAAAAAAAAAAAAACTGTCACATTGTTATATTTTATCTACGTCAACAGCTCATTTTATGTCCCCACTGCTGCTGGGGCACGAGCCTTCCCTATTGCTGGATGGGAGAACGGGCGATAAACCACCACGCGGGCCCAGTGCGGATAGGAGGATATTAACAACTGTTAATGCAGCCGTGAAAATTTAGGATCATCTTAAGCTCGGAAGGCACGTAAAGGTAGGCCTTTACGTGCCTTCCGAGCTTAAGATGATCCTAAATTTTCGATAACCCATCCGATGACCGGCCTTTACGAAAGTAGTTTTACTTTCTTACCCTATAGTACCTAGCGTATAAACATTGCGCCATCGAGCTCCTCAAATTATTTTACCTACCATGTTTTAAGTTAAAAATGAGGCTGCAGTAAAACCGTAATAAAAATAAAAACGATACAGTGTAGGTTATCAATACTTGTGGTGGCATGGCGTTACAATCGCAAATAAAATGTGTCTTCTCATGACTTTTCAATTATCGTCATTGGATTGAATGCGCTGCCGGGTAGGATAAGTAGCGAGCGAGACACGTTTTTGCGCCCGAGCAATAAGTGTAATAACGTGCTAACAACAATTTCTGTGTAAATTCAATTGTTCGCTACACTTACACGACAAATTGCCATACAATCGACCGTTTGATCTGATGTTTTCACATGGTTTTGTTTGTCCGTTCACGGTCCCGTGTTAGTAAAGCAGAACTGTTTAACGGTTATTTTACCTTGCTTGTGAAATTAAGATAGAAGGATGTATAGATATAAAGATAGATAGGTAATACCCACTCAATACTATAATAAGTTTCTTCTTCCGTTGAGAATCGAACCCAGGGCATGTGGATTTTAGACCGTTTGCCACTAGACCACACAAGCGTAGGTACTTCAAAATAAAATATCGCAAGACTTTAGCGGTCTTGGCCGGGCGGTAAAGTGGTACACACGTGATAATTTTAACAAGATTCATCTGAAGATAAGGAATTATAAATATAGGTGCTACTTTTTAACCGTCCGAATATTTTTTTACCTACTACCCATTCAGAGCGTCTATATTTTAGCTGTGGAGAAGAATGTGCGCAAGAAACTGCACAGCTTTTGTATAAGTAACGATATTTACAAAAAAACTTAAGTCGTTACCAAAATCCTGCAATATTACAATACATTTTATTACATACATTTCATCAATCGTGCCCTTCGATTCGATCGGTTCGATTATCAAAGTCACTGAATCCTCGCATGCAGGGTACCTACATAAAAGGGCGCGGAGGTAGGAGGTATTATATTCCCAAGATGAGTCGATATCTTCGGACATAAAATTAATAGTCGGTGCAAGCAAATGGCTTTTAACGTAGTTATATAAATATTTTAGAAAAAAGAAATTCGATCCAAATTCTGCTGAATATCAACAAGATATTCCTTTTAACAAAACCGTAGCAAAAGTTACAGGACTATCAGAAAAGTCTGTATCTAGAATTGTACAACAACGAAAATTATTTAAAGACAACGAATAATTTCAATCACCGAGTAGACCAAAACAGATTCGCAAAAAAAGAATGGAAATAGACGATTTCACAAAAGGCGTGGCGAGAAGAAAAATCACTTAGTTTTGCACAATTGATAATTAATACATGATATTGTTGATTTTATTTTTAACGTGCAGGACGATTCAGATGATTCTGATAATGGCTGCTTCGAAAGTGAAGAATCAAGTTCCAGTGATATTGATATGGATACAAGTGATTTATTTATTATTTTGATATTACTCAATAAATAGTACATAAGTTCAATACCTGCATTTATCAAATCTTCTATAATAAATAACGGCTGCAAAGTAAAAAACAGTTTTTTTTTTACTCTTCTCAAAACAGTTCACTAACTACTTAACTAGGTAGGCAGGCACCTCTATTTATAATTGCTTATCTTCAGATGAATCTTGTGTACCACCTTACCGCTCGACCACGACTACTGACGTCTTGCGACGCGGCGAACGGAATTCTAGTTCATTGCGTTTTTTCTATCACTGCTGGCTATGTCTGCCGTAGTATAACGCGCAATCTACTAGAAATGCGTTCGCCGCGTTACAAAACGCTCGTTACTCGTGGCAGAGGCTCTACGTACCTCCCGCCCCGCGTACCTACCGCAGGCGAGGACTCAGTATAAGCGGTCTAGCTATATAAGACTATTACGGGCGCATGGGCTAAATCCTTCGATCAATATTGATTGAAGGCTGAATCTCACCATATTCTATTTTTTGTCCAAATTCTGATCTGACCCCAACAGTAATTTTGACACACTTTTTTAAGAAGTGCTTCACACCATCTCGCAATGTAGGTACAGTCGCGAGCATTTATGTGTACACTTTTGACTAGTTTTGTTGTCTTAATCCAATGTATTATTATGAGTTACATTGTTTACATGCTAATTCGCCTGAGAACGTGAACTGAAGCGTTCGTCGGGGTCGGCTGCGAAAGCGATGGCAGGATGATCGTGCATAATACCTTTAAAGATGGATGGTGGAAAATCTCCACTAACCACCTTTACAGGGCAGTGGAGTGGGACGTACTAGCCAAAATTAAAATTACTTTAACTTTTGATAGATGGTTAAAATAACTTCAATAAAGTATGACTTGTTTTAATCAAAACAGTAGCATTGTTGTTACCTCTTTATTATGTTTGATTTTACAGAATATTATACGTTTAACTTTATTGTAACAACATTTGAACAAACGGACATGAAACGGAACGCGCCGTCAGTAATGTCAGCGGACAGCTGCTGATAACGAACTGTCAAAGTGACGTCACGTCAAGTCGTTAATAATTTTGGGCCTTTGTGATTGTATTAATCTGAGATAAGTTATTCTATTACATTTAGGATTATTTTTAGGATGTAAATAAACTATAGTTAATGCATAACCATTGGAGCAACGCCTTCTTAGTTTTACAGTGTGTTACGACAAACCCGGCATCGTAAAGCAGTAACGCGGGAACGAAAACAATTCTTCACCAAACAATAAATATGTCTGATACTCTTGATATATCTGATGATGACGATAGTATCTCTTTACTACAACCTCTTGGGCTACAAATGCTTACCGAAACCGTCGATACAGTAGTTCTAAGCAGCGATGAAGATACCGTAGACAATTCCGCTGCTTCAGCATCAAATCTAACCTCTGATGAAGAAGACAATCCCCCGCAAGTGAATTTAAAAAGTAAGGAGCACCGTCAGAATGTGATAAAACAGCTGTTCCCGTCATCGTTCAAAACTGGAACAGCGAACAGTGCATCATACATTCCAGAACCGGCTCGGTCTGTGAGGCCATTGCCACAGATACCGAGAGTACCGGGAATCGACAAGATGATTGGTGGAGTAACAGTCAACATGCCTGTGGAACCGTACGGGTGTCAGATCGCTTTGATGTCCAAAGTAAGTTGGTATTAATTGGACCATTCTTATAAAAAAACATCAACTGCATCCTTTTATTGCACTGTCTTATCCTGTAAATGATCCACTATCAAGTGGAACTCATTTGCCTTCCTTTACAGACAAGCACACTCATGGTTGTATGGAAAATCATAAGGTGCTATAGCTGCTATAAAGTTTATTTTATAAAAAATATAATAAAAAATATTGTGCCTTTTACTAGAAGTCACACTGCCACACTGCTGGGCAATGGTCTCCATATCAAGTCATTGCTACAATTTATAATTATTGGCTTAACAACCACACTCGCCAAAAATGCCAATCTAAAACTTTAAATCCAAGACTTCAGGATATTGAGCCAAGCTCTTTATGCCAATGATGCGCTATAACATTTTAATACTTGAAATTTTCTAACCTACTTGTTAAGCTATTTTAATTAGGGATGGGCCGAAATTCGTTATACATTCGGTTTAACCGAACTTTGGCAGCTTGAACCGAACTTCGTCATTCGGCCGAATTTCGGTTAAAATGCCGAACATTCTGCACTAAATATACTTGCACTATCATAATAGAAATTAATGAAAAGAATATATCTGTAGTAACAGTGAAATAAAATAAGTCTGATATACTCATAGTCATTTATTTGAATTAGAAAAAGTAATCATATGTGATAAACAAAAAACTTAAATTGGTCTTTTTAACTACCAGTCTCAAAAATCTTTGGTTACTTAATCAAACAAAACACAAAATTAAACCGCTCTTCTTACTAACCAAACCAGCCTTAGAAATCTTTCTTACTTAATCAAAAAACAAAATTTTACTGCTCTTCTCAACAAGTCTTAGAAATATCTCTTACTTAATCAAAAAACAAAAATTAAACTACTTTTCTTAACAATAATAACCAACCATTAGAAATCTCTCTTACCTAGTCAAACACAATGAAACTGGAAGATCTTAATAATGAGTTTTAGAAATCTTTGCATAGGTAGGTACTTAACTTAATAAAAATACTAAATTATATTGGTCTCCTTAATAGTTGGTCTAAAAAAATCTTTACAAGATCTGTAACAAAAATTAAATAAACTTTGCATTCTTCTGACACACATCTTAATAAGGTTCATTCGTAAATTGAATTAGAAAAAAAAGAATACTTCTATCTAACGTAGTGCGAGTGCGGGCGGGGCATATCTAGCAATATTTGCAGCAAGTGCAGTGCATAAACAAGTCACAACACGAAAAAGCGCGGCGAAATTGAACCGAAGTTCGGCCGAACTTCGGCCGAATTTTTCATTTTTACCGAATGTTCGGCCGAAGTTCGTATTCGATTCAAACCACATTCGGCCCATCCCTAATTTTAATTGATTTTGTATATAATTTTATTTAAATTTTGATTATGATTATATTGCGTAATATTTGTACTTTTTATTGACATGTTACATTTAATTTGGTTTGATTATTAATATTGGTCAAGTAAATTTGTTAATTAGTAACTGGTAAAGAATATTTTTGACATTTATTTTTGCTGATTTTAATTAGTTATAATTATTAATATTGTTACATTCTTATATTTTCGTACTTTGCATGCATGTATTTCCAACACAAATGATTTTGTTCAGGAATAAATGAATTGAAATTGAATTGAATTGAAATTTATAAATTCAAATGGACCAACCTGTTCATTGGTTTGTTATTCAATCACGTTGGAGCTCAGACCTTTTCCCTCTTGCATTTTTATCTTATAAGAGGAGCTCGATGGCGCAGTGGTTAACGTGCTCGGTCTGCGATTGCTATAGTTAGGCAACTTTTGCAAAGGCCAGTCATCGGAGGGGTGACAAAATTTTATCATCTCGAGCTCCTCCGTGCTTCGGAAGGCAGCTGTTGTTGGTCCCTAATAATAACCACCACAACCACCCGCACTGGGCCCGCATGGTGGTTTATGGCCCATTTTCCCTATCCATCCATAGGGAAAACTCGTGCCCCAACATCATCTCAGCCAAATAGACGTCCACTGCTGGACAAAGGCCTCCCTCAAGGATAAATCATTTTGAGGGGAATTTGCCATAATCGCCACGCTTGGCAGGCGGGTTGGCGATCGCAGTAAGGTGAGAATAATCACAGAGAGACGCTGCTGCCCGTCCTCTGGATTGGTCCCATAGTCGCTTTCTACGACACCCACGGGAAGAGATGGGGTGATGCAATTCTTATCCCCGGCACCACACGGGTTTCACGTGCACACGGGTTACGCGTACACGTGCCCCAACAGTGGGGACATAAATATGAGCTGGTGTGATGATGTTTTATATTTTAATTCTAAACTTATTCCTGTAGGTAATAACTGCCATCAAAACTGGGAAGAACTGCTTACTTGAAAGCCCAACTGGGTCTGGAAAGACGTTGGCGTTACTCTGCAGCGCATTAGCCTGGCAGAGCAGTGAAAGGGGTAAGCAAAGTAGTTTTTAATCTTATTATTTTTTTACAAATTAAAGCAACTGTTGCTGAACGAACGATTGAATGGATGATAGAGATGCCACGCACCTACGCGCGACGCGTGGAATGCATTTTCTGTGTGTTGGACTATGCGTGTTTTCTATACCAACGGAGATACTTACAAGCAATGTTAGAACACGCATTTACGCGCTACGCTGCATGGTGCGTGACAGTGTGTTAACTGCCTTAGTAACAACCTTAGATTTTAATCTAAGGTAACAACTTTATAATATTTTTTTATAAGTGTAGGTATATCTAGGTACATATTATGTTATTTCTCTTTAGCATAAAAAATCAAAAGCGTTTCTTATTAAAGACAAATAGACCAAATATTAAACTGACAGTATAACAACAAGTTTAAAAAAGTAGTATATTTAAGATTAAGTAAACTAAACAGGTTTTATCTCCAATAGTTTTCGTCTGGTAGAAAAATAAAATAAACGAGTTTTATTTATTTATTTGTTTATTTTAATATGGTATACACAACAGGTAACAAGCATATCTTAACCTCATAACAAAAACCCAAAATAATAAACTAGACCGAAACCTAAAAACGTGCATACATACACAGCATGACTAAAATTAGCACGTAAACAATATTAACACTAAACAAAATAACAGATTAATGTACATATGAATAAGTTATGTTGCTTCATATTGTATGTTTTTCTTTATAGATAGTTTTGTCAGAGATTAAAGAAGAGTTGTTTTGTGTTTAGGAAACTGATGTGAATGGAGTTTTCTAGTATTGGTTAAGTAATTGTTTTTCATAATAATCTATATTTAGATATCAGCCATGCATAATTAATGATTACTAAGTTTCATACTACACTTAAAAGATTTGAAAAAAAAAGACTTTGCAAGTTTGTCTGGGATACCGATATGAATATTAATAAAATTCATTAAAATCCAAATTATCATTAAAATAAATAAATAAATAAAATCTAAATTTATCACTGTAAAAAGTGAATAAGTTCTATATATAATATTGATTGACAAACAAATAAAAAATTAACGTGTGCAATTCAATATCGCTGAAATGAATGTATGATAAGTACATTATTGAAGTACTGATAATATTATCAGAAATGTACTTCGCCTTTCTAAAGCTATACATACGTATACGTATACGTAGGTATATGATTGATAAGATAAGCTCGAGTCGTCCCCGTTGCTACGCTCAACCTATCAGCAGCAGCCTATTTTACTTTAAAACTAAAAAGGTGAAATAAAAGAAGTTTCAGTTTATCAACAAAAAACAACAGTTAAATTCTGAGTAATATGTCTACGAGTATCCGTTTTAAAATAAATTAAATTGTCATCAAATGTCAAAAATCTTTTATTTAATTTTCACTCATTTTCTTTATTTTACCATAACAACAGTTACGGCCCTGGTGAGAAATTCTACAAAACTAATTACGTTAGTCAATAACCATTAAAAGTTAATGGCTCCTATCCTTCATCGCAATTAATGGTAAGTAAGTGACAATAAGATCAAAGGTAGAAGCGCACTTCACCCGGAATCCTCACTACTGAGGCACTGGCTATCTTATCTCTAGCTGCCGGAACACAACAATGATGAATGATGCTGCCGGAACAAACATTGATGTTATGGCGACATATTTAAATAAGACGGTCGTAGTCAAGCGGACAAATAAAGCCAACCACCTCCGAAGAAAACAATGCTACTCATATTGTTGTTATGGCAACAGACTTAGATCGAACCTAAAATCGAACCCGGAACCTCTAGGTCCGAGACCAGTTTGCTTTTTGTTACCGACAGGACAAGCACTTTAGCGGTAGAGGCCAGGGCGTTGCATTGCTTGTCAGAAAAGACGTAACACACTCTTTATTAAGCTTACCTAAAACTACAAATATTGAAGCGGTTGGTATACGGACTTATCTATCTGGCATTGAACATGTCATTGTTTCTGTATACCAATCACCCAACTTGCCCCTTCTTCAAACTGATCTTGATTTGTTGCTGCGGGTTGCTCCTCGTGTTCTCATTGCTGGCGATTTTAATGCGAATCACAGTTATTGGCATAGTAGCTATACTAACACTCGTGGCAGAACGCTTTTTCGTCACATGTTAAATAATGACTATTCTATTCATGTCCCTGATATTCCAACCCAGGTCAATTACTCAGCAGAGCATAATCCAACAAATCCGGATCTAGTGCTCTGTTCCAATATTAAACATATTAGTGACCCGCTAGCCTATATAGCTTTGTCATCGAACCACTACCCTTTATTTCTCACTATTGGCGGCTCGCTGGACCGAATAGCTAAAGAAAAATATTTCCGTTACCAACAAACAAACTGGAAAACGTATCGGACGTTACTGGATGAAAACATCTTTCTCACATCTCTCACTTTTAAGACTAATAATGAAATCGACCTAGGCGTGAATGACTTGCAATCCATCATTTCTAAAGCTAGAGATTCCTCAGTTCCTCTTGGTACACATAGTTGTGATATGACTACACTTCCTTCGCCCATAAGAAGGCTTATTAGGTATAAAAATTATCTTCGTAGGGTCGATCACAGTTTACCTAAAGGACACTATAAAACTCATATCCGTCAAACAATTAACAACCTTTGTAACTTAATCAAAACTAATACTAGAAAACATTTGGATGATATGTGGAATAAAAAGCTCTCCAGGGTCGACAACCCTAGTTCTGACGTCTGGAAATTGTGTAAGACTATTAAACCAAAAACCAGTGAGATACCTCCCCTTAAGTGCCCCGATGGCTGCTTGACTGCAAGCGTTGCTCAGCAGTGTGATGCTCTTGCTGCAGCCTTTTATGAGAACATGAGTCTTACTTTAAATGTACCAAGTGATGATCTCAACTCCAAAATTCAAGAATCCTTAGCTAAGATCAATGACTATTATATCGCTGAGCTTCAACATCCTGTACGTCCTGCTGAGATTCGCGCGACTCTTAGTTCCCTCAAGACTCGCAAATCTGCAGGGGATGACGGTATACACAACCTATTGCTTAAAAATCTTTCTCAAAAGGCAGTTGTATATCTTACTAAAATTCTTAACGGTTGTTTGTATTTGGGTTACTTTCCAGCATCATGGAAAACCGCTAAAATTATTGCTTTAAAGAAGCCTGGTAAGGATGGCACGTTGCCAATCAATTATCGACCTATTAGTTTACTTCCGTCTTTGGCCAAATTATTCGAAAAACTTATTTACACTCGTTTGCAAGCAGTCTCAAAATCTCATCTTATAAATGAGCAATTTGGCTTCCGTCAGTCTCATTCTACTACCCAGCAGCTTGCTAGAGTTTCTGAGCACATATCTCACCACCTTAACTTAAATGAATCGACAGGAATGTTTCTTTTAGACATCGAGAAAGCATTCGATACTGTTTGGCACGCGGGCCTGCTTCATAAGCTCGTGAAACTTGAATTACCAATCTCCATGGTCAAGCTTATTCAATCATACCTAAAAAACCGCAAGTTTATGGTTCATATAGGTAATACTAAATCTTCTGTCCAGACCGTACCTGCTGGCGTACCACAAGGTTCCATATTAGGGCCTTACTTATTTTTGTTATTTCTAAATGATATACCTATTCAACCACGTACACATCTGGCTTGTTTTGCGGACGATACAGCCTCTTACTCTTCATCTAATGATCTCGATCTCATTGTGGGACGCTTACAATTTTCTGTTGATTTGTTACATTCTTATTTTACTAAATGGAAACTGAAGCTTAATGAGACTAAAACTGAGGCAATCTTATTCACTCGCCATCGTAGCGTACCTAAAACGACACTCAAAATAGGTGGCCACTGTATTCCTTGGAAAAGCTCTGTTCGATACCTCGGTATTACAATGGATAATAAATTAAATTGGTCTAAACACATAGCTCACTTGCGTATAAAGGGTGCTCAAGCACTGGGTGCATTAAGCCCCATTTTAAATCGTAAAAGTAATCTTAGTCCTAATATCAAACTTAAAATATACACCACTCTTGTTAGACCATGTATTACATACGCCTGTCCAGTATGGAGTAACACGTGCTTAACAAATTACCAAATCTTACAAATCATCCAAAATAAAGCTCTAAAAATAGCATACAATACTTCTTTTAAAACGAATTTAATTAATTTACATAAAAACATTTCATATCCTCTACTCATTAGTTTCATATTAAAACTTAGTCGGAAATTCTTTACTCGAAATAAAGAACATAGTTCAAACCCTCTAATATCTAACATTTGCATTACTCAAATATCTGATATTAAATATATCGACAGATATGGCACGTACCGTTTACCACATCACTATCTTTTGTTTCCCCCACTCGGACCGGCCGGTGATGTCAATCATAGCAGTGCGCAAGCGCATGACCAATCTTATGATACGCGGCGATCAGGCGATGCCCCCTCTGTCACCCATACTTAGTACAGGCGCGGGAGGGTGGGCAGCTCTTGTCACTGCGTTTACTTTAGTCGGCTTGGAATGCAGCAATTCCTTATTAGTGATTACTATTTTTCCTTTACCCTCTTAAATTTGATGAATTGAGCGAAACAGTCACAAATGATTCGCATGTTTATTGTTAATTAGTACTGTTATTATAATACATACTGTTTTAATACTCATGTTGTAATAAGTTAATCAAATATTGTTTTTAAGCTTTTATAGGTGAGTCTAGCCTGATAAAGTATTCTTTACCTTATGTTTATTTGTGTAGAAGTGTCTTTATTTTACACTGTGTATTGTTTATTTTTATGAAATAAAGAAATTTACAAAACAAAACAAAGTTTGCTGGTCTAACCAATATACCACAGAGGTGGTATGAATTTGATTTTACGCACATACGATGTTAAGCATCTCTTTTGTGATTAAGTTCCCATTCGATATTATCAGTTCCGTTCATATCGAGCAAATTTATGCAATATTTGTATTTAACAGTCTTCAACAGATTGCTCAAAGCATCTGAAAACTGTACACCTTTACGTGCAACCTCTGAAAACGCTCAAAGCATAGCTACTAAGCATTCCGAATATAGCAGAAAAAAGTCGCCGTGCCTGAAATCCGCCTAAACATCGACATTATATTTTGCATTTAAAAAAGAACCTCGTAGACCTCTGCAAAAGTCACACAACTAGCCTCTGTTTGTTTAAAGAAACATAACACGCCATCTTTCATAACTTACACAACAACATTTGTAAAACACGACACTGACAACGCCAATATATCGCGCCAAATTTCTCAGTTGCAGCGCCAATTGACGACATAAGTGTTCGTGTGCCCGCAACGGCGCGCGGACAGACATACATAAATCGTGGCGCGACTGTCGCACGACAATCGCTATCGGCCTAACACGAAAATTGCGCTTCACCAATACAGAATGCATTAGTTGCATGCAAGCCGGCTTGTCACGAAAAGGGCGCAACTGGCATTTACTTGTGGTAATAACTTTATTCGGTGAAATTATACGATTTAACTCCTCCCGGATTGTTAGCGTTGTTGATACTATGTTGAGGTTAAAATGATATACGTGGTTAGCAATTTTCGAAAATTTCACCAGGGTGCCTAGACTTTTTTTTACAAGAGCAAGAGCCGGGCGTAACCCGTCCTCCGCCTCCTAATACGCCTCTGACGAATTGGATCCGAGGGTCCCTGGCCCGCTCAGCCACTTCCTTGAGTGCGATCACTAAGTCTTCTTCGCAGAAATCCTGCATAGCACTCCAAGCTCTTCTATCCTTGACCATGACCACAGTCAGGAGGGAGGATGAGGATGAGGAGGGGGATGTTACTTATGCCGATTGTAGCACACTGTTGAGATTAACCGACACATTAGACCTTTCGTTTTCGTAAACGTAATCGAATGAAAACGGATAGTAAACAAAACTCGCACTAGGCACCCTGAACTGTGCGAGGAAGCTAAGTGGTGCGCAAGGAAAAAATTCACCAAAAATTTCGTTTCCTTGCTATGTCAAATAGACAAATCCTACTGGTGGATTTTTCCTGCCTGGCATAGTTTTTCAAGCAGCCTAAAACATCTCAAACTGTGCTGAGCTTTAGACGGCATCTTCCGGTCGTTGTCGTGAGATTGCACCTACCCACAGTCCAACACTCACCAACCCTTATTGGGCTAGAGTGTTCTTAAGGCGTTCCGCAGACAGGCAACTTAAGTTAAAGAACCTATCAACAGTTTCAGTTGCTGCAATCGATGAGTGAACCAGTTTTAAATTGCCGCAACTAGCAACTATTGAATTTATTCTAGTTGTGCCAAGTTATTAGTTTCCCAACTGGCAATCACTGAAAAAAATATTTAGAATTTATATTGCAGCATCCGTAAACTAATGCAGCAATTACTGGCCACCTCTAACAAAAACTTTTTAAAAGTTGATAGTTTCTTCAACTAAGTTCATAATTTCTTCAACTAAAGTTGCCTGTCTACAAAGCGCTGTAAACAATAAAAACTTGTTTTCCAACCTACTTAAAATGGAAAAATAAATAATACTTTCCTCTGTTGTTTTTAGTCTACTTTAAAAATACTAGGTATTCGTTCCCCAAATCCCCAGTAGTAGTCTGCGTCGTATTTTGTACGGGCCGACTCCAAAGTTTGCACATACAAATCTCTACGGCTCGACGCCGCTGGCTGCCGATGCCGACCGAATAGCAATGCGGGTTTACACCGAAACTTGTACACTCGAGCGACGCCGGCGTACACTAAGATATTTCATCACGAACGGAACGGCAACTTCGGGCGACTCGATAAATTACGTCATTACATCGACTACGCTGTACGAATATTCGAAAGTTGTCGAATTTCGAAATCGCACCGGGTAAGTACGGAAAAGTTCCACTTCCTTAAGTTAGGGGTTGGTTGTGTAAGAGGGCTCAAGCTCGGTTGTTTGTTCGGCTGGATAGTGCGCAATTTTAAAATGATGTTTTTTACCTCGTACCACGTTGCCGGTATTGTGAATAATTGGGGGGCTGTTTGTTTGTACTTTTGTGCCTCTTACCATTTGTTTGTTTCCTTATTTTTCGCAACGTGCTCTTCCAAAATTCTACTCAGTTACACAACAGAAGCCCACCAAGTGTTGGATGGAGGGAAATGAATGATGAAACTTGTTTACTTAGCTATTTGTGGGTCCGACAGTATCTCTAAAAATGGATTTGAATTGCTCTGTTTTTCATTAGACGTTAGGCCTGTTGTGTACTACATTTCTTAGTAAGTACGCCAAATCAGTGATATTTATCCCTAGTAGTCTTGACCCCAAAAAACTGTTAGATCGACCAAATTCTTTAAACGAACTACAACGTCTACGGAATTTAAAGGATATGACCAATTTTTCTATGGGCGTAGATGTAGTTAATAATTTTCATTTACAGCAATGTTTTATGGTGTTTTGTTTTCGGGAATATTAGCAGATTTTATTGCCATGTTTAAAAAACTCAAAGAACTTGTTAGTCAAAAGTACTAGACGTCAAGAGTTTCGTTTTTTCGCCTAAATCAGATTATTGACAATTGGTGTATGCGCTATGACTTTGCTATTTAAAAGAGTAAGGCGTTTTAATATAATTAATTTATGTAGGTTTTGAAATGCTTGGTTGGTGGTTACGAAACTAAAAAGTTTGAAATAAACCAAATTATTAAAATAAAACAAAAAACCCGACTGCTAAAACTACTATATAAAAAACAATTATATACTCGTAAAAACCGCACTAACATAATAAATAACTGCAAAGAGAAAAAAATTAAAAGAAAAAAACAAGCTCTACGATCTCAGAATTCAATTTGAGCAATGTTGAATGCAACGTGAAATATTTCCTTGTCCGATACCTATACTTAAATAATAAAATCTATAATAAATGAGTACATTGAATATTGATAGTTGTCGCAGACGGGGACAATCATATCAACTAAGCGGGCCGTGGCTAGCTCAATTAAATCCGCACGTTCTCTGGTTGGAGGTGTTGGTCGTCTCTTAATTAGTTGGTAGCTTGTATACCCTCATTTAAAAATCAGGTGCGTTCCGTTTTACGCAGAAAGAGCTTATAGTATCTTTTGGTCTGGCAGTATGGTGTTGGGGCTGGGATTTAATATTTTGTATGATGGGATCCCAGGCTGGTGGTAGATTCCAACCATGTTCTCTATTAAAATTAGGATGTTTTTTAATTTCAATAGCCTCGCGTACCATCCTAGGGATGAATCGTTGTTCTCTAGCAAGTATTTGTGGTTCATCATATCTGATGTAATGGTTTGGCCCCTCTAGGGAATGTTCGCATACTGCAGACTTATTTTTGCGCCTATGCTTGACTTCGGCTATATGTTCTTTAACGCGGGTTCCAACACTTCTCTTTGTTTGCCCGATGTAAGAGAGCCCACAGTCGCAGTCCAGTTTGTACACGCCTGCATCTTGAACAGGTATGTTGCACTTGACAGGTCGTAAAAATTGGTTGATCTTTTTCGGCGGCTTGAAGTAAGAGTTGATTGAAGCTCGCTTTAAGATATGTCCAATCTTGTCAGTGACACCTTTCATATATGGAGAGGGAGAGGAGTACAGCAGGTTGGCGCTTGACTGTGGTTGGTTTATTGCGTTCTCTGTGACAAAGCCGCGGTACTTTCAGTTTATTATCCTGTAGTACGTGCTTGACATGCTGAAGTTCAGCAGCCAGGTGTTGGGTGTCACAGATGCCGCGTGCTCTCTGAAACAAAGATTTCCCTACAGTAGCCAACTGTCTAGGATGGTGGTGAGAATCTCCATTGAAGTACCTATCTGTATGGGTTACTTTACGATACACAGTGTGACTCAAACTATGGTCCGGATTCCTGATGATTAAAATATCCAAGAAAGCTAGCTTACTATCTGCCTCTAACTCCATTGTGAATTGTATTTTTGGATGTATGGAGTTAAGATGATCTAGAAAAGCAGATACTTTATTAGTTGTTAGGATAGTGAAAGTGTCATCTACGTACCGCTTGTAGAACCTAGGGGTTACCGGTGCTGTGCTCAGGGCCCTCTCCTCGAAGTCTTCCATAAAGATATCGGCGACAACGGACGAAACAGGGGAACCCATGGCAACACCCTCTACTTGCAGGTAGTAAATGTTATTCCACAAAAGGTAGCCAGATGCTAGACAATGCTCTAATAGTACTGCATATTCAATAGGCATATCTTGTTCTGCTAGACGTTTTTTGGTAATTTCAATGCAATCCTGTACTGGTAGGCATGTAAACAAGGACTGCACATCAAAACTAACCATAGTTTCATTGTCAGCGAGATGTAGGTCTTTGATATCTTTGACAAATTGGTAGGAAATGTTATTGTGTTTTTCGTATTATTACTTGATTACTGCATTTTACATAAAAGATATTGTAAGACTATTATATATATTATTCTCACTACACATCTCACTTAAATCAATCGCTCAACGTCGTCGGTAAAAACGTTATAATACGAAGAACGTAAAAAAACGTTAACTATTTTCACTTGTTAACTCTATTAAACATAATATGTCATTATTAAAAGTGAGGTATTCTAAACAATTCCGTTATTATAAACTAGCATACCAAATGAAGATGGCACTAGTATCCAAATAGGATCGATTACCTTAACTACCTACCTTTTGAAATCTGCCGCGTAAACAGTGCATTATATGCTGTGACTAAAACTAAAAAAATAAAACTTTTTAATATGCTGTTAAGTCATTCAACACAAAATATATTTAATAAACTATTATATTATACTTAAAACTTAATTTGAAGCATTAAATAGCAATATTCAACAGAATTAAAAAACAGTTTGTGATCTTTCATTTATCTTTCCAGACCTTTAATTTGGTCGTATTGCAACATGGCGGTCATGACCTGCTTGCTTACAAGTACTTACTGCTGTTTGTTACTTCTGAGTACTTAGTGTTGTTTTCTTTGCCTTTCGTCGATTTTTGTTATTAATTGTTTAGATTTCGTTGTTAGTTTTTGTGTTTATCATTTGGTTGATATTGAGGATGAGTGAGTGACTCATTACCCGGGCCGAGTGGTCTGCAAAAGTTTTCTTCTCCAAAGAAGAAAGTTCAGTCTTCTCCAGTCGTCTCGGTCGTGGGGCTGCTGCACGCGGGCGCGGGCGGCGAGGCATGCACATATCCCTACCACCACCACTGCCACCCCACGACAGAACGGCTTAGACCAGCGCGTTAGTCAGCGTAGGCATCATATATACGTACGACGAGTAAATGCCCAGTTAGGACTCTAACATCATGTTTGTTATCTTAATTGAAATTACGTAATAGAAAATTAGATTGTAACAGCAGTTGATTAATTTATGTAATAAATAAATTATTGATTCTTAATGCAGCAGTTTTTTATTATTTCAAGGTAGCTAATTTATTCACTCACATAGGTTAAAATTAAGCGATTTAATTACTATGATTTTTGTTTTTAAAATTTTCATACAATATTTAATATAAATCTTTCCTGTTCAACTGGAACAGGTTGTTAATACATACCGGTGCTTTGTTGGTAAACATTCTTTATCGAACTTGGCTAGCTAGAGTAAGTATAGGTCGGGTATTTTTCGATGCATAGCTCAGGTTGGTGATTACCATAAGACAAGCGTGGTAATTAAGCCAATATAGAAAACTTATTAGCAAACTGTCAAAGCGATGTTTGATAGAAATTGTATGGGATGGGAATAGCAAACTATGGCTTCACTATTTTGTTCTTATATTGGGTCCTTACCCATCGTTTTTTCTCACTTATTAATAGGTGTATTACGTCTAAAAGTCAATAGCGGTTGTTAATATTATTATACACCTTTAATTAGGACTATGTTACTTAGGCTTCAATAATAAAAATGATTATTAATTTTGTGTTTTTATCGCCCAATTTTTTTTTTCAATTACTGCTTTTTTTGTTCGCGGAAATATCCTTTTGTTTCATTGTAGCTTTGAAGGGACTTGATTTTGTTTCTTTTTAATGTCTGCTATATTTAGCTAGTAAAACAAACACACTACTCTACAATTTTTATAGTGCTAACATAAATAGATGCTAAGAAAATTTAAAAAACGTTAGTATGAAAAATAATTTTAATTTTAATAAAAATACTTAAATAGTTAAATTTACCACCACCTTATCTAAATATGTCGCAATAACATCAATGTTTGTAGCATTGTTGTGTTCCGGCAGCTACAGATAAGGTAGCCAGTGCCGCAGTAGTTGAGGATCGGCCCCGGGTGAAGTGCGCTTCCACCTTCGGCTTTATCATCACATAACATCAGGTGAGATGAAAGCCAAGTGCTCATCCGTCAGATATTTAAAAAATAAAACCATCATTCAAAGTTAATTACTTACTCAATAAAAACTAACAATAGGCACTTCACATTTACTATTAACGTATAGGTAGATAACGATAGCATCGCTTTTATGTAATAGCTCATTATAGTTCAATTATTTCGCACCCGTCTTTTTTTCTGCAATGGAATCCACAGACAGACCCTTACAACCGAGCACGGTGTAAGCATACAACAATAATAAACCAGATCCTATACTCGGATAATTGTATTGACGTTATAGTATATTCAGTGTCACCACTTGTTACACAAAAATTATACTTGTTACAAGGTAATAAGGAGGTTGCGGTGACCCTGTTAATATTCTATCGACTGTCGATATTTATTCATAGGTCGTTGTCGATTTCAACTTATGATGTGTTTATCGTGTCGTCGATTCGCTACAATGTATGGCTTTACAAGAATATCGTTACATGCCCCTTAATACCCCGTTTATAGAGGGAAGCCGGTAAGAAAAAAGCTACTGATAATTACAGCCTGCATACATGTTGCATGGAAGGTAACATAAATGTCCTATCTCCTATAATCTAGGAGGCCTGACATCATGCTGAGCGGGCCGCTTTTAGTGCCACTTACTTATTGTTAAAATTGTATGTAGTAATGTAATTTGTGTTGTGTCACAATAATATTTTTATGTATATAAGGCAGCACAACAGACATTAATCATAAAATAAAAAAATACATAGCAGGGTATAAAGCTTAGAACCAGACTAATAATCCAAATTGTGCACGCACAAAAGCATCGAGCAACACGTAAAAACTGAATAAAAATGTAAGTAATTAACATTAAAATCATAAAAAGCAATGATCAATTAACATGAAACATATTGACACATAAAAACAAGCAAAATCAAAGACTCAAAGACTCAAAAAATCAAAAACTAATGAGGTTTGCCAAGGATATCCCGAATTTGTTAATAGTTCTAAAGGGACTATGGGAGTTATACTAGGATTCCATGCACTGACCCGTGCATCTCCTCTTTCGGCTACTGAAGAAGTCTTTAGGTTGTTCCAGAAATTTTTGAGTCTGCCCGAGATAACGAGCTCTTCTTTAACTATTTTTTTTTTTATTTAGTTCACCTATAACAATCATAATTACCTACATAATTTTATAAAACATTAAAATAAGATTAGAATGTTATCTTCTAGATGCTAACCTAACATGCGTAAGTTTACATTACATATAGATATTTAAAAGATATTTAAAGATATTTGGACTATAAATAAGGATTTACATATTGTTTTCTATTTAACATTTGAGATTGACTTTAATTTAGATTTAAAGGAGGCTTCGTAACTTGTTAATATATCAATGTCGTGGCGAATATTGTTAGCGTAGGCAAACATTAGATAGGTATTTAACAGATTGGTGACAAATATTTGTTCTCACGAGTGGCAGTTAAATTGAAAGCATGTCACCGCCTTTTCGCCGCCTCTGAGACTGTTTTTTTTAATTGAAATTTATAAATTGTTCACCAATATTTCTAAGGTTTTTTAGAGGCTTTTTAGTCTACCCTTGAAACAACCCATTTTTTAAAATAAGCAAGGAACGAGTTCCTTTACTTAGCTGATCGCAATACTAGTACAGGATATATTATGTACCAAGTGATTAATAGGGCATTTGACAGCTGACTGAGTTGTTCTTAAACCAGACACAATAGAAATTCAATTGTTCTATGGCACTGTGGTTACATTAGGCGTCCAAGTATCTACAAAAAATGCCCGCGCAGTTTAAAAAATGCCCAATATAAGAGGGCAGTCTGATAACAACTATTGAAATAATTACATTGGCCGGGAATTATTTATAATGTTTATCATCTATGAGGCAGAGTAATTAAAACCAGGTTTTATTGCTATTTTTAATTCAAACGTGGAATCAATATGTAAAATTATTCCTTTCATAGGTACTCTGCTGACGTATGATAATAAAAACTTAAATTAACTGGACGTTACCTCTATGTTCTTGTTACCATTCGAAAGTTCGACAGTTATTTAACCTTTTGAGTGCCAAGCAATTTCGACCGCGATGTGCCCCCAGCGCCACGCTATAAATCTATAACGAAAATAGTAATAAGTAGTGATGAGGACAATTGTTCCATCGATAAATTATATTTACGTGTTTTTTTTTCTTAAAAGGTTTCAGATAAATTAAAATAAAGAACTTCGAAATCTTAGTTTTATTTCACAAACCCGGTAATAAGAAAATACAGAATGCAATGCCAATAAAAACAAACAGATACATAACTAGGATCAGCCATAATAAATTAGGTAGATACATCCCTATCGTCATATCGTCAACACGTTGTCTTCCTAACAAGACCGTAGTGGGGCCCGTAGTACGTTAAATTCTGTTTTTTTTAGGGATGTCCATTAAGGTGGAACGTCAAATGTACTTATAAAGAAATTAAATCTTATCATAACAATCTCGAATACCTAAAAAAGGTTGCATATAGGTATTATATTGAAAAAATATTTTTATTAACTTTTTTGGATATATTTTTTAGCCCTCTACCTCAGCTCAAAGTTTAAATCATTTATGGAAATTCGTAATTTTTGACATTTGTTAACGGTGAAATAAAGTAACAAAACGGTTTATTTCATATATTAACGTTGCAATAAAACACTTTTTTCATATTAAAAAGTGAAACTGAAAAAAATTAAGTTGTGTTCAAAAATATATATTTATGATTTGTTCATATTAGTTAACTCACATCAACACATCGGCGCTGTAGTATCATATTAGTTATGACATCAAATAATATTTTTATTAATCTACTTTGTATCTAGAGCAAAATAATCATGTAAATAGTCATGTAATTGTTTCGGTAATAACAGTAGCGTTAATTCGTGCACTACAAAAACTTCCAGGTGCGAGGGAGTGTCAACAGCTGACAGTATAGTTAACTATAGTGTATGAATTTAGATGGCACGGTGATTTTTTTTTACATATTTACCTATTAACGTGTAAGCGCAGTGCCTTGATCTCACCTGATGTTAAGTGATGATAAGGCCAATGATGGAAGCGCACTTTTCCTGGGGTCCCCAACTAGTGAGGACTGGCTATCTTATCTCTAGCGCCCGGAACACAACAATGCTACAAACATCGATGTTATGGCGACATATTTAGATAAGATGGTGGTAGCTAGCCAGGCGGACAAACAAGCCTTACCATCAACCAAACCGAGTATCGAACCCGGGACCTCTGGGTCTAAACCGGTGGTCTTAGCCACTAGACCACAGAGGCAGTTATGTTATACTGTTTGTGTTTGTGTGCTTTTATGAAGATGTCTAGCTTAGTGCGGAGTGGAACGCAGGAATGCACGCATGCTGTCATTCGTATTTACCCTAACATCCTAATTTTCGTTTTGGGTTTTTCGCCCGCGATATGCCACGCATTCTATGGGCTTAGTCCGAACTCGTGAGCGTTTATAGGAGTTTATAAAAAAAATAAAGTTACTGTTTTTATTCATGTTTATGGCTTCGTGCGGTTAGGTAGCACATTTAGCCAGTGTCAAGTTAATTTTCCTACAAGTTATTTAAATAGACAATATTTCTTTTGTTAACATATGATGAGGATGAATGTAATAGTAATGTAAAGTGAGAAATCATATACCCCTCAACTCGTGTGTCCCCGTGCCCTACTAGATTCTCCGAGGGGTTCGGATCGGATCGGGGAGCGGAACAACCTGGAGGGCGCCTCTAAAGGCTTCGACCTCGGCTCGAGTTGACCGGCTCGTGGTGGTGGGGAGAAACGCCCATGCACATGTCTGTACCTGGTATAGAGCACGTGTGAACCGGCTTGTCGTACCCTTGTTCTACGAATACAGTGTCTTGGGCTTAAACTAATGTGCAAGTTTAGTCTGTAAATGTGTAGTGGCATTTAGAGGATAGGGCGGAGACGCTCTGGACTGAGATCAGGCCTTCCCACATGAACTAGGAAGGCTCTGACTCCCCAAGCTAGCCAAATAGCCTAAGTATCTACATAAATTCTCGAGGCAACAATAAATTAACTTCAAATTCCATTCACATTCACAAATAGAAAGTTCACATCAAATGAAACTTCTGATAAGCTGACAGTTTATGAAGACCCGCATTAAAACTTTAACATTCTCTTATTTAATACGAAACTACAAATCACCGTCACCGTCACGGGGCGGGGAGACTGCAAAAAAAGGCTGCATTTGAAACGAAGACAAACCTCCCGAGTCTGTTGAATCTAATTAAAGTTCGCCACAAGTTACTTTTTAAACTGTGCTCGGTGAGAATCGTCGGCCGCAAAGCATATGGCGGTGACAGTTGACAGTGACAGCTCCCACCTGAGTCAGCGTCGCTCAAAGTGTAGCTCCACTATCAATTGCACAGACTCTATTAATTAATGGCACTCAAATGTGGAGTTTAATGATTCGATGAATATGTAAAGTTCACGTTGGGGTGTTTCTTAGCAAGATAATACTGTGCCAACGATAAACATATTATTATGTTATTGTGGTCATATACAAATACTATATACTTCTTTAAAAACAAAGAAATAACATTAGTTAACATTACGTATTTATAATAAAACTTGTAGACAACAGAATACAACGATATAATCAACTGCCTTATTGACAATTCACATGTTTTAAACAATCTCTGTCTTATTATAATTTTATCAACAGCCATCCGTCAACCTTGGACAGCCCCAAATTGGGCTCATAATTTCCCATACACCGTAAAGAGCATAGAGAGTAGAAACCTTGTCTTTTAGTTGGTGATATATGATCAGTTACATTTAAGTTTGAAAACCTTGGCGTACATACATTATATTCGTTTACCAAAATTTTACTCACAATTTCCCATACCGTTAAATCATAAGCTATCTCTGCTGCCTGTCTAAAAATAAATAACTTCGTATTTTTATGTTACTTTAAGAAAATATTTTTTTTCATAATAACAAATGATATATATTTATATTTGTATTATTGAATTGGTGCTCCATCAATTGCATTAAAGTTTGGAAACCTCTGTGTGAACATTTTCGGAAATTTCACGAAAATTTCGCGCCCAATTTTCCCCTTGTCAGCTCAGTGACGTCTCAATCGCACGATACTGGCATCAGAAAATTTCACGGAAGCCACTTTTAAAACTTTCACCGCGATATCGCATGCGGATAATGTTATTCCTACGATCACAGTCCAAAAACCAGAGAACAAACAAAATGTGCAAACCGTACAAAAATTTGTCTAATTGTAGACGGTTTGAATACATCAGAACGAATTGTTTTCATCATCATCAGCTCATAAAGTCCCCACTGCTGGGGCACGAGCCTTCCCTATGGATGGATAGGGAGAACGGGCCATACATAAACCACCACGCGGGCCCAATGCGGATTGGTGATTGTTAACGACTACTAATGCAGCCGGGACCAACGGCTTTTACGTGCCTTCCAAAGCACGGAGGAGCTCGAGATGATAAATTTTTGGTCACCCATCCGGTGACCGGCCTTTGCGAAAGTTGCTTAACCTCAGCAATCGCAGACTGGGCGTGTTAACCACTGCGCCATCGAGCTCCTCGAATTGTTTCACAATTTCTCTATTCATTCGTCTTGGGCATCGCTTTAATGGCTTCGCGGTTATAAAAAGGCAGTTTTTAAAAAGCACCTTTTTTTTTTTTGCGACAATCGGATCGGAACAATGCAATTAAAATTGTAAGTCCAATTGTACAATTCAAAAGAAAAACATAAAACCGTATTGTTTTCAACTTCAGGCTAAGTTGTTAAGTTGTTTCAAAGTCTAAAAAGCTTTCGTATTATCTTGAATTTCTGAGTCTTAAATATTTGCTCTTTAGAAATGCTTCACCCTTTTCGGGTATAATAACCTCATCCATTCATTAAAGCCTATTTGTGTCTGTACAGCAGCGATTTCTCAAACTTTGTAGCTCTTTTTGTTAAAAGTTATTGAATACTATGAAATAAGGTAACATGCTTTGAATGCTGACGTGCTTATACGTTAATTTTGGGGTAGCAACAATAATACTATCAATCTATCTCTATTTAAGAATTAGTGAAGTCTTAACCAAGAAATTTTTCATTTGATGCAATATTTTAAAGTTGCGGACAAAACTTTTGGTGTAGATAGTCATAGGTTTTTAAGTAATAATAAATTTTGAATCGTGTCTCGTTATGCGGAAAAGGATAGACTTTAAAGTCGCTTCATCACGACTCGCATCAATAACGCCAGGTTCCGTAGACTGCTTGACACGTCACCGCCTTTACATGCCTTTCAATTTCCACACAAACCCTCCTTACTTTTGTGACAGTGCCAAAAACAAATGCGAGGGAAAGCGACTTAAGTGCACTTCTTTAGTACACTAGCTGTATATTAGCTATCTAATGCAAATAACTTACTCTTTATGTATATATTTAATACGTGAAGAAAACTTTCTACCTCTTTTAAAGCACATTGCGCTAAGTGTATAAACACATCATCACAAAACAAAAAATAGAAATTAATAATTTACTAAAATTAAATAGTCATGATTTTTCTTATTAGAATAAAATCAGTTCAGAATAAAATAACTTTAAAAAAAACTTTTATTTGGAACATAAAAATAGGTAACATTACATAGACACTTACGAGCACTATATTATAAAATTAAAAAAATTCAAAATCATTTATTCAGTTTAGGCTACAAGTAGCTCTCGTGAATGTCACTATGCCATCGGTTCGTAAGTCTACTCTAGGCGGGAGATCGTAAGTGATATAGTGCTCGTAAGTGTCTGTTTTAGTATTAAACTGCACCGCAGCCACAAATAATAAGTTGCAGATATGTCGTCGGATGCCAGACATTCAAACAGTTTACCCCCTTTGATGGCAATCGAACCCAGGATCCTCTGGATCTATAACCGATGGTCTAACCACTACAGTAATAATAACACTTGCTCACCTGCCCTTTATGCCTTCTACTTCTTGCACTATGGACGATTTAATCGAGGCAGACCAGCCCCCCGACCGCCTAACCGATCGCTTTGACTACGCGTATAGTTTATGACGTCATCTTGCCATCTCTCACCGTTTATGAAAGCAATATCAAAAGCTAAAGGGCTTTCGATATTGCTTTCATTGGCGGCACGACACGACAAGATGACGTCATAAACCACATACGAAGTCAAAGCGATCGGTTAGGCGGTCGGGCCCCAGAGCGCTGTTGACGTAGTAGCTTACTGGATGCCTAGTGTGAATTTTGTTTACAATCCGTATTCATTCGATTACGTTTACGAAAACGAAAATTAGTATGGCATTGAAGCAGCGCCTCCTGGGCTGCGTTCGTATAGGTCGTCCGATGACGCCCGACGATGCAACACCCAGTTCTAAAAGTGTCGGTGCGTTCGCTCGACGATGATCTGTGGTCGTTAGAAAACATCGCTCGACGACGCACCGGTCGCCCTACGAGTTGTCGGGGTAAAAGTCGCCCTGACGTTAAATTGACAGAAATTTGACAGTTTATTGAATACAAACAAATTACCTTCATACTTTGTGAGGTTATGATTTTCTTGCGCGCTTTTTAGATTTCGACTAAATGATTTATAGTTTGTCCAGCTGCACAGAAAAGTAGTTTTTCCATTATAATAGCTTTCACACTAGATTGGTTTTATCCATTTCTTGGAAATTGAAATCAATTGTTTATCAATGACAGCTTCAGCAGCGGGTGTCGTTCTAAAACGTAGGACGTTGAGTGTCGTCCGCCTTGGGGCGATCACTCGCAGCCGTGCGATGGTTTACGAACGCAGCCCTGGCGACATACGAGAAGAGTTATTTGCTATACAAATTTTGGTTTTCGTAAACGTGATCGAATGGCGAATGAAACTCGCACTATGCACCCTAGTCAGGAATATGATGATGCCGACGTCGCTAACACGATAAGAAAATAAAGAAGTAATTGTGTCCTAATCGATACGCCTATCGATTTTACTGACATATGACTGGGATACTGTACTATTGACGCACATCTTACTCGGCAGCGCAGCGGTATTTTTATCTCCCTTCGGCCGCAGTTTTCGTTACGCTCTGTCGACAACCCTTTCACTAAATTGAATTAGAAGTTTATTGTCATTGTGAATGCCTCGGGTCTGCCAGTGACGTTGCACTAATAAAGATAATGCAAATATCAACCACAAAATAAGAGGAGTCTCGCAAAAAAGACTAGTTTTTTTTAATTATTTTTTATAATGTTTGTTTTTCATTAAACAATTTTTCGTCTTCTATATTTTTTGTGTTTATTTGTAATGGAAAGTGTCCTGCTATGATAGGGCATTTTCCAATATTTTTGACGCTGTTCTTGCCGGTTCTTCTCAGTACAAGATCTCCCGCCCAGAATATACTTACGAACCGTTGGCATAGTGACATTCATAAGAGCTACTTGTAGCCTAAACTTAATAAATTATTTTGAATTTTGAATTTTTGAATTTTGTAAAGTTTTGTTACACTTACCATTTATACTTGTTCACCCTTCCGTCCATCTGTTATTTTACTAACCAATTTATATAGAATGAAATAGTCTGTGATTGTTTGGGGTGTTATAAAAAATTGTACCTACATTTGCTACAATAATTAGAAACAATCAAATACTATGAATAACTACACCTAGATTCAGATTAGATTCGTTCGTCAATCTACAAAATTCGAATCGATTTTATTCGTTTGCCATTTTCCGGGAAACAAAACACGCTTTCGAAGACACGTCCAAATAAGGATAGAAGATGGAAGGTCTCAATTTGCTTTCGTTGTTGCTGTTTGTTTGATTTTATAGAACTACATAATGTACTTAACGCTCTGCCTGTTCATAGCTGTCGTTTTCAAGTTTGATAGAAAGCGATAACCGTATCTTATGAACGCTTATAAACTTGATATTATTCTATTTTAAATGTAAGGCTAATATTTAAACCATTTTTTCCCGACAAATGTCTTTATTGAAGTTGGGCAAAATACCTAACGTGTACGAGACACCACAGAAGCAGTTGCCATTTGTAGAAGATGAGTTTTTCTACACGGACTTTGATAACCGTCCTCCTTTATAATATTAAACCAAGTATGCTTCCGAAACCCTTAGTAGTAGTAAGTACCAACTTAGCAAATCTACGCTAAACGTTTGTACAAGGGTTGCCGGCGATGTCGTAAGTGTCGTAACGTTATTTACGGCACCGCCGATTATTGCGCGACGTCTAGCGTCTCCGGCTCATTTGCATAGAGATTTATGCGCGGTGGCAATCATACCCTCGCCGGCTTCCTGGTGCTCGATAGTTGGGGACCGCCCGTGGGGATGTTCCGAACTCTGGTACGAATTAATGAATTATCCATCCGAATTCGAAATTTGAAATGTGCTTTTGTCCTCTGTTCTTTTGTTTTGTACGTTTAAATCTCGCAAGTACGTGTAAATCTGCGATTTGAAACATCGTTTAAGTTGGAATTTTTGAATGTTCTTTTGTTTGTTTTAATGTTTTGCTTTCAATTTTTTCGCATCGAGATTTTGCTCTTGCTTTAAATCTTTGCTTAGCATAGGTTCGTAGAATAGGCGTAAATCTATGATTTGAAACATGTTTCTATGTTTGTTTGTTAGGTGTTTGCTTTAAACTGTTTCGCTTCGAGGTTTACCTATACTTGTAACTCTTGCTTCTGATCTGTATAGCACACGTAGAACCACTTGTGAATCTAATATTTCAAACTAATAGTTACACTGTTCACTTGAGTTTATTTATTATAGGGCTTAATCGCGCTTGTGACTAAGTTCGTTATAGAAGTGTAATTACTAACAAGTATGACGTTGACGTATTTTATTTCATATTAAGTATGTTTTAAGCGTACATAAGTTATGCTCAGTTATGATCGTGCTCAATGGCGTGCACTTGGAGAGGCCTATGTCCAGCAGTGGCCTAGTGTAGGCTGATGATGATGATGAAGATGATGATTATGTAAGAAACTTTAATAATGTAATTTTAAATGGCAATGGTTCTGTTGTCTCGCTTTGTGTGTACGCTTGTCTTGTTTAATAAATAAGTATTATATCTTAAGAAGGTGGTTTAAAAAAAACATTATTTGCCTTTCTTTCTTCTTTTAAATTTTTTCCCAGTATGTAATCCTTAGTTAGTGTTGCAATTATTACAAATAATATCGTTAGATTAACATAAATTGGTGAAAACATTTGCAGGCAGCATGAAATGGTAATAATGACTGCATGATTCTCAATGGGTTTTTTACCAGTTTACCATCCAATTCTTGAATATTACGTGTGTGCGTTCTTTCGGCTCGCTTGCTCTTTAATGTCAACGGGGGGAGTCAGCCGTGAAGGCAATTAATGCAAATTAATTTATGCCATTAATGGCGACTTCCATGGCGTCTTTAAAAATAAGATTTTTTAAAAGATGTTTTACGTAAGTATGTTATTGTTGCAACGTTTTGTGATATTTTTACATACATTATATTTAACTTTTTATATATAAAGATATATTGTTGTCGTTTGCTGCAGATAACTGTACAGCTTTTATCTGAACAGGCATCTGCTCTGCTCTTACATTTTTTGAATGTTTAAGATCAAGATCGTAACTCGATCATCGGGCAGATCAAGCTCCTTACTTATATCGCTTTTGGAAATTGTAATTGTAAATTCACTTTTGTTAACCCACCAAATTTTGTTATACATTTAGGTATCTACCATCCTCCAATCGCCCCAATATACGATCATGCTGGTCCCAAGATAAATCGTCAGCGTGTGTAAAAGCCTAGTTTACCAGTAACAGCGGCGGCGCGGCGACATCGAAACATGCCATTTGCGTCCGCGTATGCTAATGCCGTGTGGCCGCTCGTTCTTGCAGCCCATGCCGAACCGAGTCGCGTTGTAGTGATAAATATCTGGAGGTCGCTTCGGATGGTGTTGGTGCAGCCCTGTAATACAAAATAAAGAGACTGCAGAAGATATAAGCTTCGTTTGTATGAAGCTACATCTTTATATATATAAATCTTCTGTGCGTGTGTATGAAATTGAACTCCTTCTAAACGGCTGGACCGATTTGGATGAAATTTTTTGTGTTGTTCAAATGGATTCGAAAATAGTTTAGATTTACAATTGGACCCGATATTTTCAAACAGTTTTTGTAAATTAACTTAGTTACTTAGTACCTAGTAATAGTTGTATTTCTTTGTTTGGCTTATATTGATGATTAAGCCCAAAGTAAACTAATTTAGCTACCTTTATTCTTATAGTTTTCATACACCACCACCTAAACACAAACGTTGTTTCATAATTTCCTGTACGTCTCTGAATTAAGTAAATTAGTAGGTATGAACGGTGTCTTCGGTGTTTATTTAATAAAAAAACATAAATAGCAGAACACAATAAGTGCTACTTGTATAACAAAAATAAGAGTTTAACAATAAAAAATGTACGTTTTTATTTTTCGATGCTCAAGTCGGGTATCTACCCGGTATCAAGCGGCTGGTTATTCGTTTCTAGCCGCTGGCTTCGGTAACTACCGGCTTACAAGCTGCCCCTCTCATTATAGCATTAGTGCAAGTTTTTTTGACAAATAAAAATCTTTAAATCGCTTTACTGTAAAATTTAGAAAATTAAATTTATCCGCCTCGGTGGACGAGTGGCAAAACTCTCGACCCGATGCCTGAAGGTCCTGGGTTTGATTCCCGGGTTGGGCAAAGTGTGTTTCGGGTTTTTCGATGCATATTCCGGGTTGTGATTAAGCCAATACACATCAATTGTAGTAATGACTTGATTTCAATGAATAGAATAGAATAGAATTTTTTTATTCAAAACCACTTAATATAATGTAAATACATAGACAAAATACTTAGGACTAGTGGTGTTGAAACGGTCTCCACTCAGCATAGTGTCGAGATACCTGGTTGGCACCCCGACGCTGATCTTCCGTGGAAACCAGAAAAACAATAACAATGATACAGGCCTTTGCCCAGCAGTGGGACAGTTATAGGCTACTTACTTTACTACATTAAATAATAAATAAATAAACTTTCCTACGCTCATACCAATTGTCTAGCCCAAGGGAAGCTTCGTTAAAAACTCGTTAAATGGTTACTAGACAACGAATAAACATACTTAAAATACTTAAATACATAGGTACTTATTATACATAGAAAACACCCAGACCCGAGACAATTTAGAAAAACAATCATTTCTAAATTGACCCGACCGGGGATCGAACCCGGGACCTCAGAGATGGCGACACCATGAAAACCGATGTACAAACCACTCGACCGAGGAGGTCGTCAAAAAGATTTATGACTTTAAAGAACTTGTGTTCAAGTAAACTTTATAAAACGCTATTTTATCTTTACACTCGCACAAGTTTCTGCCGCGCCAACTATACAGGTTTATCGGTACCGGAAGCCGCGCCGTGACAATAAAGGGGTAGGCAAATTTGGAATATTCAACACACCGCTTGCGAGCGAGCGGAGCGGAGGCATAAAAATGAGAATGGCCGCTAATGCCGATCCGATCGCGGCACTATCTTAGCGCGCTTCCGTTATAAACAACCCGATGTATCGATGTCGGAATCGATTTATCGATCCCTTAAAACGAATAAAAGTGGAGTTAGTAGTGTGTTAAATTGTTATGTTACGTCGTAAGATCCTAGTAGTACTTACTGCCAGGAACGGGGTTACTTTTGATTCGAGTGGGTAAAATTTATTACAATAAACATTATTAAGTACTTAGCTGATAAAATTCTGATCGTGCTCGGTGGCGTGCACTTGGAGAGGCCTATGTCCAGCAGTGGACTAGTATAGGCTGATGATGAGGATGATGATGATAAAATGCGTTCTCTTGTCGTTCTAGGCGTCTGTAATGCGACTAACTATAGAATCATGTCAAGGTTTAAATAATTACTAGTGGTCGCCCAGTGGTCGAAATTCAACCGTAATTTTATTAAGGCTGCACGGATTGCATCTAAGCAACAAAAATTAAAAAAGATAGAATATGAGTTTGATTTGGCATTGACAAAATTCGGCCGCTCCTCTTCCATTTTTGAAATTTTTAAAAAGAATGTAGATACGTGTGTGTCAAATACATGGTAGTGTGTATAATGTTTGTTTTATTGATTTTATGTATTTTAATGCATAATTTTAAAAAAATATTAATATTGAGATAATCTTCTAAGTGTGCGAAATTTCATACTCCTCCGTCCGCGCAATTTTCCTAAAAAAGGGGTACAAAGTTTTTGCTTCTCGTATTAATATATATAGTACAAATTAATCGGCTATAATCGGTAATCGGTTATCAAAGTTGCCACCTATGAAAAATTTAAATATACCTTGTTAGATATTTTCTACATTACAGGTAAGGACTTTGTATTCATCTCAACTGATGATAAGTGATAACAAAGCCGAAGGTGAAAGGAATAGGCTAATTTATCTCGTTACTGTTTGAGCTAGGAAATCCAATCCCGCAAATAAACGCCAGATCCGGGCAATTGCGTACATCTTCAATCTATTGTTTTCTTAAGTTTACGCGAACACTACACACATTGAAATGAAACAACTTTTACGGATCTACACGCGTTTATTTTACACATTACTTATTTAATGTTTATCCTGACGTTTCGAACCCTAATAAAAATAAAAAGAAAAATGTTTCCCATACTCACACCAATTATCTAGCCCCAAGAAAAGCTTCCTTAAAAAACTTGTTGAAATGGTTAACTAGACAACAGAGAAACATACTTAATATACTTAAATACATACTTATTATACCATACGAAACACCCAGACCAGAAACAATTTAGAAAAACAGGTATTTCTAAATTGATCCGACCGGAGATCGAACCCGGGACCTCAGAGATGGCGACACCATGAAAACCGGTGTGCAAGCCACTCGACCAAGGAGGTCGTCTAAAGACGACCCCTCCCACCCCACTCCCTGTGACCACGGACCCTTTGAAGGGTCCGTGGTCACAGGGAGACTGAGGTGTTGGTCGTCTCATAATTAGTTGGTAGCTTGTATACCCTCATTGAAATTTAATCAGGTGCAATCCATTTTACGCAGAAAGAGCTAACAGTATCTTTTGGTCTGGCAGTATGGTTTTGGGGCTGGGATTTCATATTTTGTATGATGGGATCCCAGGCTGGTGGTATATTCCAACCATCTTCTCTATTGAAATTAGGATGTTTTTTAATTTCAATAGCCTCGCGTATCATCCTAGGGATGAATCGTTGTTCTCTAGCGAGTATTTGTGGTTTATCAAATCTGATGTAATGGTTGGGCCCCTCTAGGGAATTTTCGCATACTGCAGACTTATTTTCGTCAGGATAAACGTTAAATAAGTAATGTGTAAAATAAACGCGAGTAGATCCGTAAAAGTTGTTTCATTTCAATCTTCAATCTATATAATAGTATTTTTCGCGGAATACACTGATATTACCTTTGCATTTTTTGAACTAAAGTAATTTAAACATTCTCTTTAAATATTTTGCTGTACCGATCTTCTAGAGCGGACATATTGAAATGTATTGAAATGAAAATCTCAGCTTCACTGATACGATCACAGTAGGTACTATCTCAGAGCTTCCGTACTAAATAACCCGATGTCTCGTTATCGCACTCGACCAATTTAATTGTTTACATTTAACTTGGATACTCTGTACTATAATCGTATTTGTTTTGTATGACGTTACATCGTTAAAAAGACTCTGCTCAAATTGAATATCGATGTTACATTTTTTCTCATTTTGTAGGTATTAAGTACTTCATCATCATCATCCTAGTCCACTGCTGGACACAGGCTTCTCCTTGTGCACGCCACTGAGTACGATCCGCGGCTACTGTAGTCCAGCTCTTGTCAGCCATCTTGCGAAGATCGTCGCTCTACCTAATCTGAGGGCGTTCTACACTATATTTATTTTATTTTATTTTGATTTACTTATTTATTCTCAAAGCGCCGACTCATTGACATGTGTATCTTGCTGCCCATCTTATAACGTACGGTGCGCAAACATGGTCTTTGAGCAAGTTCCAAAGGTCAGGCTGTCTGCCAGAGAGCTATGAAACGCAGTATATTAGGTTTCAAGAGAATTGATCGAGTAAGAAACATGGTGCTGCGTTCACTAAATGATGTGTGAGCTAAGGCATTGCTGGTGTGGGCAAAAAGACCGCTCTAGGCTGAAATGGTTTCTTTTTTTGAGAGAATTTTCTGTTTGCCACTGGGCACTTTCAGCTTCACCGGGCTTTTTTGGGTGCGGCGAGAAACTTAAAGGGTTCCTCAAGCCGTGTGAAACGAACCACCGTCAGAGGTTTTCTGGAGGAAACGGCATCACGCACTAGTGCGTGTCCCCGTGCCCTACTAGATTTTCGGGGGGTTCGAATCGGATCGGTGAGGCTGAATTGGTAACTGGACGGGGCATGTTAGTTCTGTGTGGTGCCGGGAATAAAAAATTGCACCACTCCATCTCGTCCCGTGGGTGTCGTAAAAGCCGACTAAGGGGCCATTAGGATAGGGCACCAGCATCTCTCTGAGGTTAACTCTCAACTTACTGCGATCGCCAACCCGCCTGCCAAGCGTGGCGATTATGGCAAATCCCCTTATGTATCCTTGGGGGAGGTCTTTGTTCAGCAGCTGACGTCTTTTGGCTGAGATGATGAGATGATGATGATGATGGGGCATTTTAGCCAAATGTGTCTGGAGAGGTGGTCAAGTTTGTCTACTCTTTGAATACCCTGAAGACGCACGGCGTGGTCGGCCAAGAAAGCGTTTGAGGGACGATCTCGACTTCTATTTGAGCGATTGGTGGGAGACCGCCATAGTACTCTTACTATGGCGGTCTCCCACCAACGTATGGGGAGATTGGGAGACCTTTGCCCAGCAGTGGGACGACATAGTTTAATCTAATAATACTTTATTTAAAAAAACTCACGATGCCCTATACCTACTTTGGTATTTTTAACAAGCAATGTACTTACATACAATGATGCAAAGGTAGATTTACTTATCTTTAACATATATTATGTATCTTTCTTACAGATGTTGATTTAAGTTACTGTAGATAAGATTGCTTGTTACGAGTATGTAGGTAAATGACAAAACTTTAACGGTTCAAAAACCGTTAATACAGGAATATATAGGTACCATTTCCTTGCACATTAACTAAATCAAATTTTAAAAAAAGAAACAATCGCCTCCTCTTGCAATATTTCTTCCATTGCATTATGCCCGAAACTGCATTTCCGAAAACACGAACCGCGAATTGCGAACAATGTTTAACACATAGCGAACCGTATAAAAAAAGCTCGCCTACTTTCGATACAAAATTTTATGTGACACCGTACTTCTACACGATTATCGCGTGCCCGAAGTTATAATAAATCGGATCCGATCCGATTGAGTGTAGTAAGTATAAATAAAGGACGAAATCGATTTTAAAACCATCCCGATTGGTGCCGTCGTAAAATATAATTTTGTCGCGTGATTGTGGACTTTTAAGTTTTTCTGCTTTCAAGGTTTTGTGTAAAGGTTGGAAATGTTTGTAACTATGCTAATGTCTCTTGCATAGAACTTCTGCTATTGTCGTGATAGTAAACAATAATTGTTGTAATTGAAAAATAGGTCTTTGAAAGTAGAGCAAATATTATTTTTTATGTATTATGTTGTGTTTACCATATTAGCCGCAGAACCGATGGGTAAACGAGTTCTTGAGTGGAGACCGCGTATCGGCAAACGTAGTGTAGGACCTCAGACTAGGTGGAGCGACGATCTTCGCAAGGTGGCTGGCAAGAGCTGGATGAAGTAGCTGCGGATCGTGCTAAGTGGCGTGCACTTTGAGAGGCCTATGTCCAGCAGTGGACGTGTGTAGGCTGATGATGATGATGATGTTGTGTTTTCTTTATTTACGTTTTCTGAGTTCTAAGTGAAAAGAGCAAGATTAATTTGCTCTTTGATCACGGATATTCTGCAGCCAATTACGAATTAGTTTGGTAGTCAGAGTTTTGAATAACGTTAAAAATTAGTAAAAGTTACCTTTGTCATACGAAGATAACATTAATAAAAAACGGTAGCAATGCCTAACGTTGTGGCTTAGTACTTATCGCTACCTGGGTGACAAATGGCAATTTTACCGGTAAATTAACTAACCCTTTAACTCGGATTGGGTAGCGCATGATGCCACAATACTTTATAGATACGTTGCCTGCATTAACGCTACCAGTTAAACTTTATAATTTTAAATAATTTAATTTAATTTAAAAAAATAATAATTTAAAAAAAGTATATATATTGTTTTTGAATTTTGGTAAGTGTGAATATGGACCATGGTCTGCAAAAAAAGTATTTTTTTTTATAGAAATAACGAGCGGGTTCACACTTATAGTGTGAACCCGCTCTAACACTGTCATTCATTCAGCTATTTATTTTATAGAAAGTTTTTTACAACAATATTCTACAAGCTCTTGTCTTAACTCTCATCGGATGAAGTTTAAATAATAATAATAATTCATTTATTTCGGGCAGAGCCCATAGTGTGTTAGTAACAATGATCATAAGCTAGTTTTAGTAAAATTAACAACTTTAGTGGAAATTGACCAATGAAGTATGGACTTTGGTTTCACAACGATTATGTACCCCTATGGAACCTATCCTCATCTTGTAGAGTTTTAACTTAACATTAAGTTTAAAAAAACCTCAATTCTACAGTTCGCCGAAATCACGAGAAATAGACTTTGAAATTCATCAAATTATAGGAACTAGTGGTCGAAATTCGACCGTAATTTTATTAAGGCTGCAAGGATTGTATCCTAAGCAATAAAAAATTAAAAAAGATAGAATGTGAGTTTGGATTGGCATTGACAGATTTCGGCCGCTCCTCTTCCATTTTTGAAATTATTGAAAAGAGTTTAAAAGTATGCGTGCGTTATTTACATTACACACACTACCATGTTATTTGACACACACGCACGTGTGTGTCAAATAACATGGTAGTGTGTGTAATGTTTGTTTTTTTGTTTCATTGTATTTAGTATGCATAATTTTATAAAAATATTAACATTCTGTACTCCTTCTCTATATAAACATAAGTGTGCGTTTCGTACGCCTCTGTCCGCACAATTTTCGTAAAATGGGGTACAAAGTTTTTGCTTCACGTATTAATACATAGATTTTTCACATCGAAAACAACGTTTTTTGATTTTACATATTATAAGTAGTTTCGTGGAAATCAATTTAAAATAAAATAGTTAAACGAGTTAATCTAGTACCGCCGCCGCAGACAAGAGGTTAGGAAAGAAAACATTAGGTATTACCTGAAGGTAAATCTAATATAGTAAATAAAAAAAACATTCATTAAACATGTACAACAATATAAAATAATAACACAAGCTACACGTTTCACATAACGTCTTCGTCAATACATTTATTGATTAGTAGATTATCAATCGATATAGGGCTTTAAATACTGGCAACATTGAAAGATAGTGTCAAAGATGGTTGATTCTGGGATAGCAGGAACTGATAAAACCACTTACATTCTATTACTATTCATATTTTTTTTCCGTCGAAGATATGCTTAATTCTAAAAAGGATCAAGTACGAAGAAAATATACTAATTTTCTTTATTAATTTGATTTTGATACAAAGCGCTTTCATAAATGGTCAATCTCCTTTGTAATAATAATAAGGTTTCTGTCTCTGCAGCCCTAACCACCGGCAGCTTGAGCCCTGCCCCGTTGCCGGCGGCACCCTAGGCTAGGTTTTTTATAATATTTTTGTTTTGTATGTGTTTTAGTATTAAAAAAAAAAAAAATAATAATAAAGAAAAAAGAAAAAAATTAATAAAGAGATAATAAAAAATATTAATTAAATTTGAGTAACTTTAATAACTTATAACTGCTTTATAGTACACAATAAAAACGCAATATATTAAAGGTCTTCAGGCAAAATTTTCTGTATTGAAATAGTTCGGTTTATTTCTTCGCTTTCCAACAAAATTTCTGTCTAGGCGATAGCTGTTAAAAAGTGTTAGTAAGTATTGTGCAAAGTTCACGCACATATAACGTATTCCAAAACCCTATCTTTGAAACAATAGTTCCGTGACAAATTCTAAATGGCTTCGCCTGCCCATAAAGTTAAATTCTAATTATCCCCTTGCACTATTAACTTTTAAGGATATTCATAACTCGATACACATGCCTATTCCCGTGTCGTTTACAAGCCATTAAAATTATGTTTATTCCCGACTCATTCGTGAGCGCCGCCGTTACACCCCTAATCGTAGACTGTAACAGACCTATTTATCTTTTTAATAAAAAAAAACTTTTATTTTTTTCTTTACCGTATTCTACCGAATGGTAATTTTACAGTTTTGAGCACGTCAATCTATTAATATGATGACCGAGGCATTACCCGTTTCGTGACTTCGGGGATGTTCCGTTTACGAATTCGAATTAGCATTGTCTCTGCCTGTTTTTCTTTTTTTTATACTTTTTTTTTAATTTATCGCGGGCCGTTATCGTGATGCCTGTTTTTTAGGGCAATATTATTTTATTGTTGATTTATTTCCGTCGTTCATTTGATTTTATTTTGATTTGAATACCGAATTGCCGTGATTGGGTTATTGGATTCATTCGGCCCTGTTTTGTCTTTACCAGTTATTCTGCTCGCGTGTATTTTCATGCGAAGGATTTCTCGTGAACCTATTTATGTAGCCAGACATTTATTTCCCTTTGTGCCTATTAGGCCAATCGTAGCGTGTTCCGTAGGTATGCTTTATCATGTTTTTTTGTAAAACAACAAATGACACGTTTATTTATTTATTTAAGTATAAATAAATAAACGTGTTATAGTTATCAGCCTATGGATGATCTGTTCACAAGACTTACGTGAAACATAAAGATTTTACCATAAGCCACAAGGCTCAATATGAACTTCATTGAATTTCGTACGCGTGGTAATGTCAAGATGCGCTTTTTACATACTGCGAGCGCCATCTAGTGGGCAGTAGCTGAACTTCATTCAGCAAAATTGTTCGAAAGTTACTACTTTAATTAACTTCAAAAATATTACATTCAATGGTTAACTGCTCTAAAAATTACCTTTTCTTATTGTTTCGTTTTGTCTCACTTCATAGGTATAACATTATTAATTTTATAATAAAAAACTAAACTTGACCAGAAAGTTATTGAACCAAAACTTTTTTATGTATAGACTAGAGCTAGATAGTTAAAAATAACCATAATAAAAAATACAAATGTACCTTTAAAGATAGTTGTAGTAATAGTAATGTGAAGAAACTCAATTTAGCTTTACATTTTTGAGACTACCTATGGTTAATCTGGTAGTACTACCTACCAGTCTTTTATAACCGAACCAAATATTTGTGTGATTTCATATTAGTGGAATGAAAAACTTTACGGCTCCCGCCCACGACCGATTCTTTGTAGGACCGATAATCGAACCGATTTTTTCTCCAATGTCTTAGTACCGATTTTGTCACCGACTATTTGTGGGACGTGTGCGTTGCAACATAGAATTCCATAGTAAGTTTCATTTTCACCGACTAAAAAATCGGTCACCGATTATCGGACGTGGGCGGCACTTAGGTATAATACGGATCAGCTCGCGTTTATTTTACATAATAATTTTATGCCATGCTGGTCTGGGACGTGATAAGAATGTGGCAGCTAGCTGCCTTACTACTCGTGCATATCGTAAAAACCGATTAAGGCACAAGGGTTCCAAGATACTCGCACATTAGATGATCAGCTAGTAGCCCTACTTTGATTACGCTAAATATAGCGTCGAGAACACTAACGACCTGCCCCCCAACCGCCTAACCGATCGCTTTGACTACGCGTATAGTTTATGACGTCATCTTGTCGTTTCGTGCCGACTATGACAGCAATATCAAAAGCTAAAGGCTATCGCTTTCGATATTGCTTTCATAGGCGGCACGAAACGACAAGATATATATATAGGGTAAGGTGGTGTAAGAGTGCGCGGTCGTTAAGAGTGCGCATCAAACGTCACGCCGGCTCTATGCGAGGTCTGCGGCTAACTTCAGTTATGTTTTGATGCGTTAGTGATAAGGGTTACGCTGCCGAAAAAAAATTGAAATTGGCTAAAAAACGGAGATATTACATAAGTCAAAAGATTTTTACTCATTTTGATCTAATTTTCTTGCGTTTTGCCAAGATATCTGTTCCGAAACTGTTAGTTTTTCAAGAATATTCATTGATTATCCAAATAACGTATTTACTTGGCAAACCGATTAGCTCGAAAAACTTTGCTTATCTTTCAATAGATGGTGCCAGTGGTTCAATATGTTTGTGAAGGGTGAGGTGTACAAGAGTGCGCACGGTATGTGCGTATAAGATTGCGCGCGCACTCTTTATTTTATTTTATTTTATTTTATTTTGTTTGGGATAACAAACAGTTATACAATATATATAAGTATACAAAGTGTTTTATAAACTAACTTATTACTAATTGTGTAACCAACAACGGTATCCACAGATTACCTTTAAGTTTTAAGTTTTGAAGCGTACTGCGTACTTTAAAAGATAATGAATCAAATGAAAAGCTGGTTTCAGTATGAAATGGTAGGTAATGGTCTTATACGACATTTATTTTTCCCTAATCAAGTGTGTAAGATAAAGTCTAATTTTACAAACTAAGTATTTTTTTGTGCACTTAAGCATGTTTCGAAGAATAAGAACTTACTCAGAGACAAAATTGTTCGCTAAAGGTTCTTGATGAAGCTTGAAAGCTAATCGAAAAAGGACAGTCGAAGCGTTCTGTAGCTGAATCTTTTGGAATGGCGGAGTCTACTTTAAGGAAGCGGTTGAAAAATTCTACCCCTGCCACTAAATTAGGCCGTTTTGAAACTACATTTTTCCGTGAAGTTGAACAAGAATTCAGGGACCATTTAAACATTCTTGATAACATATACTTAAGAAGATATGGAGGTGTGGTGGGTGTCAAGAAATATATAAAGAACCTAATTACTGAAGACTGGATCGAATGTTCGGTGTCCCAACAATGGTGGCATGAAAACTGCACTGCCTATTTAGGTCAAGGACTATAAGTTCGACTTGTGCACTGAGAATTAATGCGCGCACTCTTGTACAACTCGCCGCGCACTCTTGTACACCCGGGCGTATAAGAGTGCGCAATTGTAGTTTTTTATATTTCTTCAGTTCCTACTTTAATTAATGACATTAGTATAATTCGTTGTTCCATAATTTGTTAACAAATATATAGAGATTATAAATAAATAATGTTGATTTTTCTAAATATGATAATTTATTTTTTATAAGGCCTCAAAGTTAAAATGCGCACACTTACACCACCTTACCCTAGTAAATTAGAACAGAATAATTTATTTCTAATAAAATATGGTAGCATAAATAAGATGGAGCAGACAAAATTTCAGTATCACATATTTTTGCCATAAACAGCGTCGAAATAGCGTTAACGATTTTGATGTTTTTTTAAGAGTATGTTTTTGGCTTCAGCCGGCTATTTCAGCGTCACTGGAATTTGTGACGTCGGCGAAAAATTTAAAAGATTCCTCAAGCAATTTGATCGAAACACCATCGGAAGTATTCTAGAGGAAATGGCATTACGCAAACGTGTCCCCCGTTCCCTACTTGAATCTCCGAGGTGTTCGGATCGGATCTGCCGATTTTGAGTGATGGTTCTCACCCAAACTTTCGGGTTCGACCACATCATCACGTAACATCAGGTGAGATGAGGATCGTTTCCCATTGTTGTCTATGAAAACAATTTAATTAGGCTTCAATAACAGCACTAATTTAAGAGGTGATGGGCCATGGTAATAGATACTTGGACGCCCAATGTAACCACAGTGCCATACTTAGAACAATTGAATTTCTATTGTGTCTGGTTTAAGAATAACTAAGTCGTTATGCTCCGAAATATTAAGTCAAGTTACCATGGCATTTATGTTCTAAATATACAACTAATCTTAGTAGATACTTACTATAAATATACCTTAATACCCATCACGAAAATGTTATTAACGATTTTCCCACAATAACCCTTATCTTATAATAAGTAATAGATCATCGCTGTCTTACCTTATATTTTACCCACCTAATTGAAATAGTTTTAGCAGTAAGCTTTATTCTTTTATAAACAAAGTTGGCACAATGGTTAACAAAATAAAAACAAATTAATGATTATATATAATTTTACAATTTGATGCTCACAAATTACAAAACAAATCAATGTCACGTCAGATTAGATGGTAAGTAACTCTTTATAGCCTAAGAACTTTCCGATATTTTTGTAAAAAACTCAATAACAGGCCAAATTTTTGTAAACGGCCATTAAATATAATTATAAGAGACTATATTTTAGAATCCAACAAAATCTCGCATTGGAAGGTATCGAAAAAAAGTTATACCCCGAAAATGGTGCAATTTTACAGCAAATATGCTATCACCGGTTTTATCGTGAGAAAGTGTTTATGTTCACCTTACCTAAGCACCAAAGTTAAAATCCATAAAGTTAAACAACGGGAAACTAATACTTTAGGAATAAGTCGGTTGTTTCACTAACTGCACAATGTCACAATAAATAATAGTACTACGTACGTAACAATGTACTCTAAGAAAAAAATAATAGCAAATTTTTTATGTTATTTTCTACAACAAATAATGTTTTAATAAACTTTTTTTTTAAATCCAACATTATTTTTATTTTATTTTCAATTATCATTATATATTTAAATTGGATTTAGTACATTATGTGTTAATGGAAACAAATGAAACAAAAGTAATTAAAAACTGATCTGATAGCATTTTTAACATAGGTGTAATGCCACTTTAGAGTTTACTTAGAGTTTTTTTAAGTATATTTGTTTTTCATTTATATTTATAGGAGGATTATTAAATTTTACGAAAGATAACTAATAAGGGTATCCAAATGTAAAGTAAATAATATTTATACCATTTTTGCCCATTTTTTATAGATTTTATAAAGCTTTGTGTTTGTTTTTTTTAATGTCTCTGTCACAAATATTGGTGGATTACTAATGAATTATTTAATAAACTAGATAATCTAATTTTTTATGTTAAGAAAATACAGAAATAGAATTATTGTTGAGTCTCCATATAGCGAATTAGTTTGGCTCTCAGGCTATTATTAATTAAATGAAAATACTCTTTTTAGCTATTTCTTTTGTTTTCTTTTTCAACTCAGTGTACCCAATCTTCCTCTTTAAGAACACTGCTCTGAAACTATTTATGAAACATTGAAACTCGCTGCGTTTGTGGGGTTAAGAATACGTACTGCCATCTGTGGCTCGACGGTTGAACTGCTTAGAACGCAACGCTCAACTGTGCCCGCCATCTCTTGGTGACTCTTGCAACTAGAACATCGGAAAGGGTGGAATTTATTGCTCTCCGTAAAAGCATTATAAATGGAATGGATGCTTGCAGACAAAGACATACTTATTCACTACGATTATCTCTTTGTTAATTTTGTTATAGACAATTAAGTATTCCAGATAAGTTATGGATTTTAGTGTTTACAGAGTCGTGTATTTTTATTTTGGGTGGTTTAGAGATTGGGTAGGCCTTGCATACAAATAAACCTCTTCATAGGTACTTATTGTAAGTTAAAATTCGTATAGACTCCTTGAAGGTACAAAAGAAATGTATTTTACTGCCTTGAAGGTACTTCAAGATACCAAAATTTTAAAAATAATGTAAAAAATATATATATTGGCTTCAGATCATGGCATACCTATTTATGTTTATTCATTTAGATAGAATTAGGTACCATAGACTAGACATTTCTAGCGTCTTCGAGGCCTTTGACTCGGATAACGAGAGCGAAAATCCAAGGAAACGTAACGCCGAGGTCCAACGTCGACTCGAGTTAACCATTATAATATTAACCAGATTAAAAAAAGATTAGGTATAATTTTCCTTATTAAGATTTCGTAAATATTTATAAATTAGCATGTATACAAATATAAACTGATATCGAAATCGTTTATTTCTTTTAAGCTTGCATTCTTAATGTCTGTGAACGGGATTTACATCTGCCGGCTATTCTCCCGTATCATAAAAACAAAATGAGAATCTATTCCAATACTAAATTGAATTTGATCCCAACAGCGCACCCTTCAGTACAGATTGCTTTGTTGTCCCAAAGTTGGCAATTTGGCATATCAATGGCGCTACACTATGTATTAATTACAAAGACCTACCGACCCTACGCTTTCACTGCTTTTAACTAAGCACACCCCTTATAAACATCACGTTTTCTCAATCGATAATAAACTTTATGTCACTTGCATTAAAGTTAAAATTTCATTAGCAACGTGAAACGAATTAACATATCAAAGGAATAACATTTTAGAACCGATATTTCGATTCTACTCCGTAAAGGTACAAATATAGAGTTGAATATCCGGTGCGGAGATTAAATCGCTAGGGGTGTGAATTAAGATATCGTGAAGGGACAAAGGGGAATATCACACTAAAAGCGCTTAGTGTCAACCTCATATGTCTTTGAAGTCTCATGTAAAATGTTTGGAGTGGGCCCCGGCTATTTATTTTGAGTGGATAAATGGCGCTGGGGGTGTGTGACATGTTTGGCTTGAGAGCCTTTGTTGGTGACATTGTAGGTATACGTAAAATCGTTGTGCTGTTACTTACAAGGGATTTTTCTCATGTTCTTGCTTTTTCTGTATTCTTTATTACGAGTCAATCTTTTTCTTTTTAACTTTTTCTCTAAAGTCAAAATGATATGGCACTGAGATACGATTGTGGATGTTTTGTGATAGTAGAATCGAAGCTCAGTCCCCTCGAGTTAACTAGAACGAACCGAAAGCGTTTAGTTTTAAGTACCTAGCATGCTAGTGCTAATATACATTACTGCTAAAAGGTATACAGTTATGTTAAAAGTCCTGGAAATAATTAACATGAATACAATAACAATTCTACATCATTGATGACACAAGCTTTGTTAATCTTAAAGTCTTCTACAGTTCATGGTTTGTTCGCTACACGTATTGAACTGGGATCTTTGAAATCACACTTTTTGAAAACCATAATTATCATGTCTTCAATTAGAATCCTCAAAAACAAAATTATAATAATACATTACTGCTAAAAGGTATACAGTTATGTTAAAAGTCCTGGAAATAATTAACATGAATACAATAATAATTCTACATCATTGATGATGGATGAGGATGACACAAGCTTTGTAAATCTTAAGGTCTTCTACAGTTCGTGGTTTGTTCGCATACACGTATTGAACTGGGATCTTGGAAATCACACTTCTTGAAAACTATAATTATCATGTCTTCAATTAGAATCCTCAAAAACAAAATTATAATAATACATTACTGCTAAAAGGTATACAGTTATGTTAAAAGTCCTGGAAATAATTAACATGAATACAATAACAATTCTACATCATTAATGATGGATGACACAAGCTTTGTAAATCTTAGGGTCTTCTACAGTTCGTGGTTTGTTCGCATACATGTATTGAACTGGGATCTTGGAAATCACACTTCTTGGAAGCCATAATTATCATATCTTCAATTAGAATCCTCAAAATCAAAATTATAATAATTTGAATCTATATAATATGTAAAAGACCTAAGTTTTTCTGTGGTTGAACTCAACTAAATTCGATCCACTCAATTTTGAGCTCCGTTCAACTTTAGACACAAGTCTTTATCGATTTTTCAAAATAGATCACTACAATTAAATATCTAAATTTTTGCAGTGACTTTATTCTTCCTTAACAAGAACCGCGTCTCAAAAAGGTCTTACTAACTATAACAGACCCCATTTTAAGCTATGCTTTAGCAAGTCCTCAATTTCACACACAAGTCCTTAACGATTTTCCAAAATAGGTCACTACAATTAAATATTTCAATTTTCGCAGTGTCTTCATTCCTCCTTCACAAGTACCGCAACTCCCAAAGAAAGGCTCATACAATCTGTTGACGAGCAAGTCTCAAGTCGAGTGCGTCGAAGTATTCCCGGAATAAAAGCTGTCATTTCTTTCAGCAATATCCGAGTTGTCCTCCAGCCGCCACTCAAGGCCCAATCAACCCTTGTCCCTTAAGGCTCGAGTGTGAGTGACGTCAAGAGGCTGAGGCCAATCAATTTCCTGTGCCACATCCCTCTGTAGTACATAAAGGGACAAGAGTTGACGAGTTTATTATTATTATTGTAGAGAAGATCGTTGGCGCAACGGCTTGTGCGTTTCTAACTTTCACAATACTGGACTATCCAGTATGCTATTTAAAGTCTAATAGGAAAAGTTTCAAATCGATAAATTCCGTTGAACAAACGTTTTTTTTAATGTTTTTAGTGACTATTTATAGATGCCTGCATTTCTCTCAGCACAGAAAGGTTAATAAAAATTTACTTGTAAGTTTGAAAAAAAAAGTGCTTTGAATTTTGTATGGTATACCAAATTATATAAAAACTTAAGAAAGACGATGTTTTCAAATTTCATTAGAAAGGCAATCTTTCTCCGATAATGTCACTTGATGGACAACGTTGAACGATATTTTCATCTTTATTTTTTAATTATTTCACCCTAACACTTGTATTTCATATATATTTAACAACCTCTTAGTTCTAGTATTTAGACCACCCACCGCTCTCAGACCAAAGGTCTCGTTTTAGGGTCCTAGTTTCCCATCAATATATTTAATTTATTATTGTTTTCAGTTTAGTTAGTGGTAGGGCTTGCTTTACGGACAACTAGCTTGCTACCACCACCTTAAAAGCAATATATCACCGCCTTACACGTCTGTCGCGAAATGTGACGAAAATTGACGACCTCCTTAATCGAGTGGTGTGTACACCGGTTTTCATGGTATCGCCATCTCTGAGGGTTCGATCCCCGGTCGGGTCAATTTAGATATTATTGTTTTTCTAAATTGTCTCGGGTCTGGGTATTTTCTATGTATAATAAGTATGTATTTAAGTATTTAAAGTATGTTTATCCATTGTCTAGTAACCATTTAACGAGTTTCATAACGAAGCTTCCCATAATGTTGCGTTGTTTATTTCCGAGTCCAACAGTAAGGATAGCCAGTGCCTCAGTAGTTGTACTCAACGATATTAATAAACTCATATTTTAAGGGTGAAAACGCTTCCACCATCGGCGTTATTTACCATCATGTGACATTAAGGCCGAGCGTATCACTCTTGTGAAAACCAACAAGATTATATTACTTCAAATTACTCTAGGACTTGATATGCCAACTATATCTCCAAATATTTTCCAACTGCGAACACAAACAAGAGTTTTGGTGCACACTGCCCGACACTGACAAAAGAATCTCAAATAGTGTTTTTTTCCTAATGCAATGGAGTTTAATCCCTATATCCCCGCGGGCAAGTGAACTCCAATTATTTGTGGGCACGAGACGCTTCGAGCACCTATTGTGCGAACTATTGGACCCACGTTGTCAGTCGCCATTTCTATTTTAGGATTGCCCCGTAAAATATCGCGAGCACAATTTGTTTTCAACAGGTTTTTGTAGTTTTGAAATGTGTTTGAGTGAGTCATCTAAGAGTATACTACATAGTATTGGTGTTATGATAACATAAATTTGTTTGTTGTGTGTAAGGGGTAATTACTTAAATTGTAAATTCATCAATAAGAATAAAAACATGTACTCTCCCATAAAAATTATCAGACGCAATAATAGATACGAAAATAAACTTAAATTACCTTTTTCAAAACTAAAATTACTTACTAAAATCTACTGCCCCCTACTCAATGTTGATAAAAATATATAACCATATCCCAAATAAAATAAAAAATAATGAAAAATTAACAACTTTTGAGAAAAATCTAAAACAGTTCTTAATTACTAAGAGTTACTACAGCATTACAGAATTTTTAAATGATAATACTGATATTTAAAACTTATACTATTGAAATATAATACTAATAAAATAAATTCTGATATTGTTAAACTGTCATTTATCTCAGTAAGAATAAATGTTTAATAATATAATTATTAATATAGAAATTAAACAATACAGTGCAATTAATTGTAATAATATAAGAATGGAATAATCGTTTGTATTACCTAAATTGCTATGCCCTCACGGGGCGCTACATTGTATATAACACCCTATGTACGAATTTTATATGATACTATGTACACAATGTTAGCTTACAATAAAGAAATTGAATTGAATTGAATTGAATTGAACTTACAGTTTAGGCTACAAATAGCACTTATAATGTCACTAGAACTGGTAAACCGATTCTAATACAAAATACTCTTTAATAATATAATGTTACAATTTCCCTGGTCAATAAAGAAGAAATATTATAAAGAAAGAGAAATTCAAAGAAAATAATGGAATCTACTGAACGGATTCTAAAAGCTTATTCATATTGGTTTCAATCAATATCTAGTGTAATCAATATCTCGCGTAAACTTTAGTAAATATTCTATTTACCTTCTTGATTTTTTATATTATAACATTATTGCCAAGCTAAAAGCTTAGTTTGGAGGAAAATATCCTTACTTGCTGGTAAATGTTGTGACTTCATCTATATTCTATATTAATATTATAAAGCTGAAGAGTTTGTTTGTTTGAACGCGCTAATCTTAGGAACTACTGGTTCGAATTGAAAAATTCTTTTTGTGTTGGATAGTCCATTTATCGAGGAAGGCTTTAGGCTATATAACATCACGCTGCGACCAATAGGAGCGAAGCATCAGTGAAAAATGTTGCAAAAACGGGAACAAGAGCCTAAAAAATTAAAAATGCTGCCGAAAGTCACTATTCCACGCGGACGAAGTCGCGAGCACAGCTAGTATTGTATAAAAGGGGGTGATTCGGGAAGCTATTCGTAGTCGAGACTTTAACTTCTTTGTGACTATGCATCCTAGATACTGGTTTCTACACTTTCGAGTGTACTTTCACCTCTTGCTCTGAAATAACATTTTGATCGAGTTCCAATCCTGTAAAATAACCAACCTTCTTAACAAATACGATATTCAAACCCAAGAATTTAAAAACAATTTTTTTTACTACAAACGTTTAAGTTTGAAAAGGCCGATCGCAAAACTACCGTGTGTACGACAATGACTGGCATTGTGTTTGCACAAACAGCGATTACATACCGATTTGCTACAATGTCATCGTAAATAATACGTGCACAAGTTCTAGTGTTACACGGATCAGCCCTTTGACTGACACACAAAAGGCTACCTACATGATTCCTGATCCTGAGCGGTTTAGCCTAAGGCGCATTTCAGATTCGCTCGCTGCAAAAAAGCTGCAACAGTTTGAGATTGTCGCCATAGATTGTATTTTGACGTTTTCATCCTATTTTGTCGTATTGTCCCTCGGGCTAATCGCTCGGAAGGGTATAACAAAGCGTAAGGAGATGTCAATCGCTTTTTTTTTTCGCCTATATCGCCGCAAATTGTTCGCTTGAGTTTGTTGTGTTGATAGCACTTTGCCTTCCGGCTGTATTTACAAGGTTGAAGTGTTTCCTTCTGTAGATATGTTTTGTTACTGTTTTCTTAGCCTCAATGTTTAATGAACATCTTTGTTTACTTCTCTTTACGAAACAATCACATATGTAACAATTTTCTTAGACACATGCAGTGTAAGTAGTAAAAATTCAAAATCATTTATTCAGTTTAGGCTACAAATAGCTCTTATGAACGTCATTATGCCATCGGTTCGTAAGTCTATCTACTCTGGGCTCGAGATCTTGTACTGAGAAGAACCGGCAAGAAACTCAGCAAGTGTCCAGCTCTTTTCTCCCTTACAGCGTCATAAATATTGGAAAATGCCCTATCATAAAAGGACACTTTCCATCACAAATAAATGTGTCACGGACAGGTTGTAGTTCCTATGACGTGTGTACACGACATGATAAATTTCTAACAAGGCAACATAATCTACTCTAACTCTGAATTTGATACAATATTATTATATTATGAACGTAAAAATTATTGAGATATTATAAAAAAATCGTTATTCGAATACAATACAAATACATTTCTATAACAAATTAAAATTAAATATGATTTACATTAAGATAGTAGGCTATTAAAACAGAATAAAACTCACTCCTTAAAATTAAAATTAAAAGGTAAATTGAAACAGTTAATACAATTCAAACAATAGACATCTTCTTACTCTATTAATTTATTTTAGTTAAATTCTTAAAGCGATGCTATTTTTTTATCGTTTGCCTCCTATACGGAGTCTAACATCACAAAAGCTTTCGATAAGCTTGAAATTGCTGTTATAATTCAAATATAAAATATATCTCAGTTGAAAGGCGCTAAAGCACCCAACAATTCACAGCACAATGGGCACAAGGGAGTTCAAAATATCTTTATTTTGCACTGAAATGAGTTTTAATAACGTTTTGTTAGAACCCAATGCTCTTTTTAACTGAAGTCTTTGTTGATTCTGTTTATAAGAACCACCACTTTAAATTGATCTGCCTCGATTCTCGCAATCTAAATCTCTTCGGATAGAAAAAGGGTAACCGGCTCGAAATGCAAGAGGTTACTCAAAGTTGGTGAACGGATTTGAATGGCTCTTTCCGTTTGATAAGTAGTTTTTTGTTATTAAAATCTTTAAGCACCTCAATTGCCTAAGAATTGGGTGCTATTCACTGCTAGCAGTCTCATTTTGAAGTCGTTCAACTCCCTTACTGGGCTTGTAATTTTTAATTCTTGTAAATATCTTCACATCGGGTATTATCGTTATTTGTTTTTGTACACAGATTGAAATGTTTGAGATTTTGAACGGGATAAAATGCATTTGTGCGCGTTGTTATTGAAATGTTAAAGTATTTTAGAGAAAGCTGGATTTAACGCGTTGCTATTCGATTTTACAAAATGAAAAATGAAAATGAAAAATATTTATTCGGAGCATCTATGACAAAATAAAATAAAATCGACCAATACTTCTCGGTTAATGTTGCACTAGTTTATTTAAAACGATTGTTGGTGATTATACTTATCTTATCTTATCTTATCTTAGTGGGGCCTGCCGAGGTTTCCACCTCCCAGTAACACTTCGACCCATTGGGATCTTTTGTGCAACCCCATCCTTTCACTCTTCCTCCTCTGTAAAGATAGATGCCATAAGTCTGGCAACGTCCTTAAGAACGAAGAGCCTGAAGTCCTCCGGTTTCGGATAGGCCGACCCCAGGAGTCCCATTCTTTTCCTAGCCAGAGAGTCGCAGTCGCACAGTAGGTGCTGCATTGACTCGGTTTGCTCTCCACATGCCCTACACAAACTATTTGTTGAAAGGTGCATTCTGTGAGGCATTTGTTTTGTGGCATAATGCCCTGTCAAGGCACCGATGGTTAATCGGGCCTGCCTTCTGCTGCCTCCGCATATGAACTTACTCCGTCCTAAGGCGTTTTCGCCTAGGAAGGATTTGGAGTGTTTCATACCCGGCTGCTCTTTCCATTCGATGCCGTGCCTGTTTTTGATGTAATCTTTTAAGGCCTTGTTGATGGTACTTTGTGCAAGTGCCACGAACGGCTCAGGACCAATAAGCTGGGTCTCTGAGCCCTCCCTGGCAAGTGCATCCGCCATCTCGTTGCCGTGGATTCCCATATGGCCTGGGACCCAGATCAATCGCACCTTGTTATGCCCACCTAGCTTGTTTAGAGCTTTTGTGGTTTCCAGAACAAGGCCCGAGTCGATTCGGGGCGATATGAGTGACTTGAGCGCGGCTTGGCTGTCACTCAGGATGAATATATTGCGCTTTTTAATAGCTAACTCTATATTCTGCTTTGCGCATAGGAGAATTGCGAAAGTTTCTGCTTGGTAAACAGTAGCAAATTTTCCCATGCTTTGACTATGCTTGAAGTCGTTATTATAGACGGGCACAGGGGCAGCCCTGTGCCCGACTTCATTTTTGATCCGTCGGTGTACCAGATTAGGCTGTCTTTTTCCGGAGACGGTGGCCCTCGTTTCCATTCGTCCCTGGTTGGAACATAAACTTTAAATTTCTTTTCGAACACGAATATGGGGGATATTTTATCGCACCCCATTTCCATGATCCTATCAGGAATGTCACTTGGTTCCCATTTTGTGTGTCTGGGCAGAGGTTTAGATGCGTCCCATAATCTGGCCACCTTTAGTCTATGTAACGCTTTCTTTGCCTCTGTTTCTATTACAATGTGCAGGGGTGGAAGGTCTGTGAGGACCTCCAGCGCTGCCGTTGGAGTGGTTCTAAAGGCACCAGTGATTGCTAGACAAGCTGTTCTCTGAAGTTTGCTAAGAGCATTCTTACAGATCTTCAGCCTGGTTCTGGGCCACCAGACGATGCTGCCATATGTGAGGATCGGTCTCACCATCGTCATGAAGATCCACCTAATGATTTTGGGGTTGAGTCCCCAAGTCTTGCCATATGTAGACCGACACATGCCAAAGACTCTGTAAGCCTTGGCTACGGTTGTGTCCACATGCTGTTTCCAAGTAAGTTGCCTATCCAGCGTTAAGCCTAGATATTTCACTTCTTTGGACCAAGAGAGCCGGGTGCCATAGAGTGTTAGGTTACCCAGTCCCGTAGTGTTTCTCATTCTTGTAAAGGGGATGGCTGTTGTTTTCCCCGGGTTTACAGAGAGGTGATGGGCATTGCACCATTCCTCCAGCAGACCTAGGGCACGTTGCATTAACCCCGTTACCGTAGAGGGAAATTTCCCACTGACTGAGATGACCAAATCATCCGCATAACCCACCGTATGGAATGGTCCTTTATTCAGCTTTACTACAATTGAATCAACCACAAGGCTCCACAGAAGAGGCGAGAGAACCCCTCCTTGTGGGCATCCTCTAGTTGTTCGCGCAATTCGACTGTCACCTAGCAGTTCAGAGTTAATAATTCTACCCTTTAACATGCATTCAATCCAATTACAGATCGGTTGTGGCACACCATGGTTCTTGGCTGCAACCTTGATGGATTCAAAGGTAGTGCGATCAAATGCACCTTCGATATCTACGAAAGTGCAGACGCAAATCTCCTTGTTTTCCAGCGCAGATTCCGCTCGACTCACCACATGATGAAGAGCAGTTTCGGTTGACTTCCCCGCCTGATATGCACACTGAAGTCCATGGAGTGGGAATCTTTTCAGAGGTCCCGCTCTGATATATTTGTCTACCATCTTCTCCAGGGTCTTCAGGAGAAAGGATTGTAGACTTATAGGCCTAAAGGCTTTGGGTTCTTCGTAATCTGGTTTTCCCGTTTTGGGTATGAAGATTACCTTAACACGCCTCCATGTTCTGGGAATATGTCCGAAAGCTATGCATGCTTTATACAGCCTGCAGAGATGGGGTCTCAGGATGGAGGCGCCCTGTTGTAGTAGAATGGGATAAATGTTGTCAGGTCCTGGCGCCTTAAACGGTTGAAAGCTCCCAAGAGCCCATCTAACCTTACATTCATCCACTACCCTTTTCGCTGTTATCCAGTCATATTTGGAAGTTCTCCTCTGCTGTTCCTTCCAGCTGATTGGATCATGATCGTCCTGGATGACTTCTGATCCAGGGAAATGAGTGTCAAACATGGCCTTCAATGTCTCACTCCCTGTCTCTGTACGTACTCCATCGTCCTTCCTTAACGTGGTTAATGGAATCGCCTTTGTTGTAGAGATAGCCTTGGATAATCTCATTGCTTCCGGAACAGATTGTATCTGGTCACAATGTTTCCTCCAGGCAGATCTCTTTGCCTTACGTACCGCACTACTGTACCGTGTTAAGGCCTCCTTGCAGTCGCTGAAGTCGTTCCTCGCTTTCGCTTCGTTGAACGCCTGTCGTGTAGCTCTTCTAATGCGAGCCAGTTCCGGGTTCCACCATGGTACCCTCCTTGTCACTGATTTCGTCTCTGGACAGTTATTTTGCCATGCCGTCATCAGTGCTTCTGTCAGCTTCAAACTCTATGTCCAAGGCTGAGTTTAATTTACAGCTGGGACCATCCAGCTCCATTCTGAGGTCCTTTTTGAAGCCCTCCCAGTTAGTGTTCCTGGGGTTCTTCCTACGCACAGTTTCTATGGTTTCACCTAGTCTGTATCTAAAGCATATGTAGTTATGATCGGAAAGGGAGACCTCATCCGACACATGCCAGTTTGTGATGTTCCTTACCGCTCTATTGTTAGCAATGGTTACGTCGATCACCTGTGCCCTGCGGGCGTTGAAAAAAGTAGGCTTGCTACCTTTGTTAAGTAATTGCATGGGTGAACTTACCAGATATTCCAGAAGCTTCTCCCCCCTTTCATTGGTGTCTGAGCTGCCCCAGACGACATGATGCGCGTTCGCGTCGCAGCCGATGACGACATCTAAGTTTTCTCGGTTGCCGTAGGTTACCAGTTCCCGTATCTGTGGTGATACTGGGTCTGCCTTCTCGTAAGGGAGATAAGCTGACGATAAGATTACCGTTCGCTTTGTCCCCCCCCCCCCTCCCCTGTGTGGATCCTGACAACTGTCAGGTCCCTGCAACAGAACTTGATTAAAGGCATTGCATGTATGTCATTTCTGACATAAATGCAAGTCCTCATGTTATTAGTGGAACAGTTATGAAAAAGAGTACCAGGGGTTCCACCTAAGCCCTTTATCATTCCCCCATGTAGGTAGGGTTCCTGAATTAGGGCAATATCAAACTTGTTCATTTTAAGCTCGCGTGCCAGAAGGGCAGTCGCGGCCTTACAGTGGTGCAAATTAATCTGTACACACCTTAGTCCCGCCATTTCCTCGTCTATTGGCCGTCATCCGAGCTAGGTTCCCCATCCGTTGTCGCCTGCGCGCCCAACGGGGAGGACCCCCCCAGAAGCAGCTCGTCTATGGCGAGCTCTCCCACAATGTCTTCAGATCTTGGGGAGGAAATCCCACCACATTCCATTGGTGTCATCTCCTCTCCAACATCCTCTACCGCAGCGACTAGAACACCCGGTCCTGGCTGCACCTTTGCCACTAGTGCGTTTTGAGAGCACTCACCCTCAGTCGCTCCCGCCACGCTCACTCCTTCACTATTGCCTTGGGCCTCGACAGGCTCGCCCGTAAGCTTCTCCTCTAGAAGCTTAAAGACGCTCCTGTCGATGCCCGTGTAAAGGCAATAGCCCTCCGCTTTGATGAATGCTGCAGAGGCACCATCCATCAGTATGACCCTCCGTACTGTCAGACCCTCGACCTTAGTGTCGACGATCTTGCAGCCCGAGTTCTACAAACCGGGATGACACCTCTGCAGCATTCTCAAAACCCTGCCCGTGTCAAGGCGGCTGACGTTTCGGGACTTCCATGCCATCTTTACAGGCTTTGGAAGGTCCTTGGCATCGACCACCCTGAGCAATACGCCTTCGACAGTTAGGCCGTCCTGTGCTCGAAGCCATTCCGCCGACCCACTCCCTTCACAAGTGAAGAGGATGGCTCTCGCCGAAATGCCTCCCATACTAATTACTGGGATGGGGTCAGGTGTGGCCTCCAACAGGTCCCAAATGGTTCCTTGGATGGCCACATAGTGACTCTCCCCTAGCATGGTTGCCGGGTAGTCATCAGCAACGATGGCCATCTTAAAGGCACTTACTGCTCCCGCGTAAGACCCGTGAGTCTTAACGCGTTTGGCATCAAGCGCCGCCTGGCTCTCGTTGCTGACCTCCCTCTGCCGCTTAGAGCGTTCCACCGTAGCCTGCTCACCTTCGGCTTGCTGCCTAACCAGCTTCGCCTTACGCTTGCGGTGGCCCGACCTATGACCTGACGCCCTGCCCTCGCTCACCTTCTCTACATCAGGCCGAGGACCAACAGGCAGGATCCCATCAGGACCCAGTACCTGCAGCCCCGATGGTCCGGCGGTGACGACGAGATGGATCCCATCAGGACCCCGTTCCCGTAGCCCTACCATTCCACGGCCCTCCATAGGGGATTGCTGGGCGGGTGCTGTAGCCCCCCCACCATGCAACGAGCTACCACCTGCTTTATCCCCTCGCACAAAGGTCGACGGGTTCGGCCCCCTAAGGTACCCAAACCCACCTGACCCTGGCATGGAGCCCGACTGCAGTGGATGCCGTGCCGGAGCACCGGACGCCACGCCCTTCCCTCTACGGTTTCTGCCTCGTCCGCTAGGCAGATTCGGTCCCCGAAGTTGTCCGTCTCCACTTTGCTTCGGAGTAGTCCCGTCCTTTAACGCGCCTGCCCCCGTAGGGGCGCGGTGCGCTTTCATCCCTTGCGGGACCTTAGTTTCGCCGCGCATAGCGGCACTAAATTTTGCCCCCCCCAGATACAAGGGGCAGCCTGAGCCCGAAGGCCCAGGGAGGGGTTCTCCGGCTCCGCCGGTACCCTCCTGGGGTAACTTTGTGTTTAAAAATGTGCCATATTTATTTTGTTTAACAATTTTGAAGTCGAGGTTGTCATCCCTCCGGGACAAGGGTAGGAAATAAGGAAGGAATGCGGTAAGGAGTGAAATTATATGGATAGGATCATGGGAAAAAGGGTAGGGTATTGGCCCGCCGTGCAGGATATCACTGGCGGGTTAGCCCTCCAGTCTTCGCTACTGAGGTCGCAAGATAGATTAGTGAGTGTGCGATGCTTGCTTGGTGACCACAGCATTGCCCGGGGCGGACGACCCACCGCAGGGTGGGTTCGCCGCCTGCCTGTACAGGTGGTCGACAGGACAAGCGGCGACGAGGACGTGCGTGATAGGACTTGACGGCAGACGCATATAGCTCAACATCGCACACTTGAGCATACATCAAACCGCCCAACCTCCCCAAAACTGATTGTACTTACGGTGATTATACTTACTCGTAATAGTCTACAGGTTGGACCGCCGGTCGAATTCAATGACAAATTTATTAATTTTGAAACAAATGATTTATTTATTTATTTATTGTGATAAAAATGACAGTAGTACATCAATAACATTTATCACACAGATACAATTCGAAATTATATTAATTATTATAAAATGATATTAGATGATTGTTTATTTTGCGTATATACAATTGGAGAAATAAATAATTGAAAAACATAATGAAAATGCAATCGAGTTGGCTGGCCGCGCGAATTTGAAGATGGCAGTCTTCACCGCCGCACCGTCTTCTCGGGCCCCGTCGTCATCCGTCGACCGGCGCGGCGCCGCCGCCCGGCGCGTCGTGGTTGATGAGCGCAAACAACGATGTAATCTTTAAAGAATTTTTTGATGGACCTTTCAAGACTATGACTTGTAAATGAGTTACGGTTCATCAAATCCTCGATGCTCGAAATATCTTTAAAATCTTTTATGAACCGAGGAAAATGCATTATCTTGTTGCTGGAGAGATCCGCGGGCTGTATGAAACTGATCCGTCCGTTGCCAGAGTGAGATGGAGTGAAATACCCACTATTCCTCCGTAGGTATAGATACGAGCATAAGTATAGTAATATTTACTATGGACAAGTCAGAAAAAGTATATACCTGTGCAGCAGATACAGATTAAATAATTACTGACTATACGACCTCTCTTTATCACCACATTCTTATACTATAAAGATTCTTATACTATAAAGATGAAAGAGCAGTATCCGTGTATGCGTAGTCGCAGACTTAACTTAACCCTTAAATGCATAGCGTATCAAAAACGAAACGGTAACTTTAAGCCTTTTTAAAATTTTCATTATATTTTATAAACTGTTATATTTATATTAAAATAAATATTTAGAATATACTCTGTAATTAAAACATGTTTTTAATATTATAATATTTATTTTTTCTTAAATTTAACAGACAAGGAAGTTTTGACGGAAACCTCTTTGGATACGAGAATGCAACCTTTTTTTGAAAAAATAAATAATAATGCTTATAGTATTATGTTCTATTTTAATGATGTAAATTGAAATAGATTCGTAATTATAAAAACAATTATAAAGTGAAAAAAAATGAAATAAACAAAATGAAAATAAATTATTGAGGAGAGCATTTTTTTTAAATTTTTCGTATTTTTTTTTATTAAAAAAAAGTGCAGTGCTAAAAAAATATTTTTTATTTTTTTCGAAGTGTTGGAATCACATAAAAAAAAGCTTTTTATGATAAACAAAAAATCATGCATTTAAGGGTTTAAAACCTTTGAAATTAAAAAACTTTTACGGATCTACTTACTTGCAATTTTCACACATTGATTTAGTTAAATGTATCCTGACGTTTCGATCCCTTTACTGAGTCCGTGGTCACAGGGAGACTAATAAACATGACTGGAGACCGTTACTCAATTCGCACTATAAGTATCGTTAAGTAACGTTATTTCTGTAAAGTTAAATTGGTAGCGTTAGTGCAGGTATAAGTAAAGTATCGTTACTTTTTTCTTTACCTAATTCGCTTAGGTCAATCCGCGTTGAGCGGTCAGGGTGCCTAGTCTATCTGTAAAACAATTTATAACAAAAGTTACATTCATACGTCTTTCATCAGGACACTGATAGCTCAATCTTATGAAACGGAAGCATCACCTAGTTAAAGAATTAATGTGTTTTGTCTAGAAGTATGTTTATTTTAAGTTCTTTTTTTATAATTATTATTATATATTTTGTCATAATTTCATTGATGAAAAATTTGCTCATATTACGTGGTTTAGATTATAGAGAAACTAGGAAAGTGATATTATACGACGGGACATTTCGCAAACGGGACATTTCGCGAACAGGACATTTCGCGAACGTGACATTTCGCGAATGGGACATTTCGCAAACGGGACATTTAGCGAAAAGGTCATGTTTTTAGAAGCGGGACATTTTGCGAAAGGGAACATTACCGTCCGAATCGCGAGTTTTCGATCGCGTCAACGAAAACGAGAATTTGTATGGCAAAATTTTAACTCTTCTCGTATGTCGCCAGGAGGCGCTGCTCCAATGCCATACTAATTTTCTTAACAGAACTCACACTAGGCACCCAGTTAATTTACCGGTAAAATGCCACCCAGGTTTGTAACAATACAAAGCATAACGTTACGGTATCTTAGTTTGCCAGAAGCGTCGTTGTCTAATTTTAACGGTATTCAAAGGCCTGTTAAAACCACTATAAATAAACGAGAGCAAATCCGTAAAAATTGTTTCATTTCAATGTGTATCGTTCGCGTACCTAAATTTTAAAAAACGACATTAAAGCCTTTGTTATAATACTACTAAATAATAAAGTTTGCTGTCCCGGTTCTCTAATTAAACATTGTAGGTACAAAGCCACATTTGGGCAGTTTGCCTCCTACCCTTGGACACTTGTCACACACACACACACACACACATCCACACGCACACACAGACAGACGATCAAACACATAGTGTCATTACTGCTTTGCGGGTGGGGCAGGTGTCCCAACGGGCCACCCTGAGCCAGGGATGCCTATAGTATCAGAATAGTTAAAGCTAAATATCTGAACCTCGATTTTGACTTTTACAGTCGTGTGTCAGTGGCCTTGGGTCTTACTATGAAAAATAGTATTCTAAAAGAGGCCTTACCACGAGCTCTCAGAGCAGTATTATTGCAATAGTGAAAGCGAGAGGCGTGTAGCTGCGTATACAAGCGTCTCGTTTACACATTGCAATAATACTGCTCTAAAAGGTCGTGGTAAGGCCCCTAAATCTGTAAGTTTTCCTATAGTTCAAATATGCTAGGCCACTGGGTCATCACGAGGTTGTCCCTCAGTAGCTGCGAACTTCGGGTAAGTACGTTTCCGACGTAGACCTTATCGTCACTTACCATCAGGTGAGATAAAGGGCAAGCATTTCCCCATTGCGGAAAGAGAGATAGACCTTTTTGAGTTTAACGACGGCGACGAAAACGTTAAAGTATTAAAACTGTTTCCTTCCTTTCTTCGCAATAGAATATACTAGTGGCCGCTCGCGGTTCGCGTGGTTCCCGGTTTCACCCGCGTGGTTCCTGTTCCCATGGGAGTATAGGGATAAAAAGTATCCTATGTGTTATTCCCGGTTATAAACTATCTATATGCCGAATTTCATCCAAATCCATTCAGTAGGTTTTACGTGAAAGAGTAACAAACATCCAAACAAACTTTCGCGTTTACGTATAATATTAATAGTATATCAAAAATTGGATAAGCATGCTGTTCAATCCCCGCGGAGCTTCTTTGAGTGTGACTGTTGCAACTATGTTTTTGTCTTTATGTTCAAAATTATTAATATTTTATTACTCATTACTATTTTCAGCATTAAATGAGACACTAGTATTAGTATAACATTAACGTTGAAATATAGTTACAAACATATTCGTTATTTAATAGCAATTTGTCTACGTGTATACAAGTAATACTCATAGCAAGTGCTAATTAATAATAAATATTTTTAGCGTGTGAATTATCATATAGCGAGAAAATTACAGTTACAGTAAAACCTGTACTATCCCATTGTTGGGAAAAGGCCTCCCCCCATTCCTTCCATTTTCACGATTTTGCCTCACCGTGTGCCACTATTTCTCAAAGGTCTAAACATAAACCGCGAGAAAGATTTTCTACGAAAATATAAATGTACTAGCACCTTTCCCGCGACTTTGTCCACATAGATTTCGTATTGTAACATACAAAATTCAATACTTTGATTCTCAGTTTTTTTTTAAATAAAATATGTCCTATGTCACCCACAAGAAATGTAGTATTTTATCAGTGAAAGATTTTTTGGGATTGGACCAGCAGTTCTAGAGATTAGCCCTGGCAAACTAACGAACATTATCACAAACGTTACCTCTTTAAATAAATAATAAATAAATGTTTCCCACACTCACACCAATTATCTAGCCCCAAGAAAAGCTTCCATAAGAAACTCGAGAAAATGGTTATCTAGACAACGGATAAACATACTTAATATGCTTAAATATATACTTACTTATTATACATAGAAAACACCCAGACCCGAATCTTTATTAATAGCATAGATGTAGATTATTGACATAGATGTGTGGCAACCCTACGTCGGCTGCGGTTGCCAACTGAAGATCGCTAGCGGCATCAATATTGTCCCTCCGTCCAAACTGTTCTGTCTAAATACTTGTACATAGTATACACATAGTACAATGTTCTAACTTTATACTCGTAGTGTTGTTAAGTAGCTCGTCTCAAACTAGGATATGGATATAGCTTTGCTTGAAGTTAGCAACTTTGTGTCACAAATAAGTACTGTAGCTAGCAACTCATCATCATCATCATCATCAGCTCATTTTATGTCCCCACTGGTGGGGCACGAGCCTTCCCTATGGATGGATAGGGAGAACGGGCCATAAACCACCACGCGGGCGCAGTGCGGATTGGTGGTTGTTAACGACTGCTACTGCAGCCGGGACCAACGGCTTTACGTGCCTTCCGAAGCACGGAGGAGCACGAGATGATAAATTTTTGGTCACCCATTCGATGACCGGCCTTAGCGAAAGTTGCTTAACCTCAGCATTCGCAGACCGGGCGCGTTAACCATTGCGCCTTCGAGCTCCTCAGCAACTTGTTAAGTAATAAATATATTTTATTTATTTATTTATTTTATTTTAGGAAAACCAACAGCTATTAATAGGTTGGGGAAAAAGTTTCTTCGCATTTTTTAAGAAAATTCAAAACATTTTTTTGATACAGTTTATTTACATTAAACCAAAGTATGTAGGTGCCATTTTGTTCGATAACTTTTTGCCATCTTGTAGGTAGGGACATGATCCCATTGCTATAGAAATTTTGGGGCTTCTGATCAAAATACAGCGACAAGTGGTTTTGGCAGTCCTCTCGTGATGTTAACCTGACACTGCCTAAAGAGTTCTGAAGAGACCGAAACAGGTGGAAATCTGAAGGTGCAAGGTCAGGACTATACGGTGGATGCATTAACACCTCCCAGCCAAACTCTTAATTTTTGCTGAGTGGCTAAAGATGTGTGAGGTGATCATGATGAAAAACCACACCCCTTCTGTTGATTAACTTTCTCTCAACTTCTTGCTTTTATCTCATCAGTTGTTCGCAGTAGAGTTCAGAATCGATGGTTCTGCCTGGTGATAACAGCTCAATGAATAATGCCCTTCCAATCCCACTACACACACAGCATCACCTTGTTGCGAGTTAACCCAGGATTCGCCACAGTCTGTGAAGCCTGACACAAATGTGTGTGTGCTACCAAAAGTTCGTCACGGCGTTGAAAAAAAAAGTTACGACAGCTTTAATGTCAAACTTCGAAAAAATCTTACTAAAGTATAAAAATTAACCATCTCCAAAACTATAAAACTTTAGTTAAGGAAAGTAAGATTCAATGGTTACCAAATGACCCTCCATAATTATGGTAATTTGCTATGTTGGTTTAATGCTCTAAGATGGCGGGTCATGTAAGTACTACCCTGTATAATTTTACGCTAATTTTGTTGCGGACAAATTACAATTTGTTAAATGTCCGCTCGTAGATTTTTTTCTACAACTTTTCGAGTAGTTAGTTACATATAAGTACTGCTTTGTATTTACAAATTCGCCTAAAGTCACATTGGAATAAAACGAGTTCAATGTATGTCTATCGTATCGTCCATTTAAAACAATTTTCACTCGCCTAAAATCCGAGCATACCAAATGACTGCACATCAGCATGAAAATCTAAATAAAGTGAAACACTCGAGCGCGGCGCAATGTCTAAATTAGGCGCGAAATCGCTCACGAGAACTCGCAAAAACCTCGTTAGGCGACGCCATGTTTGTTCGCGACAGCGAGGGGCGCGCCCTCTATGTACACAACGGCCGCACTACAAAAGCAGCCGGACACCGGACCAATCTATACAAAAAACTCTTATTTGCAAAACCATAGAGCCGAAAATAAACGACAACCTCGTTTCGACAACGGCAAAGTTAAGTTTGTAAGGGTGTATGTAGCTGACACAGGGGTGTGGGTAACACCCCACGGTGTCGCGATTGTGCGACGCAATAGCTCGTACCTATGTGAACTGGATATGCAATGCGATACGGTAAAGTGATATTTTTGCTTCGACTGCACTTTTGATTACGTCCGCTCCACTATCGATGCTTTTTTGTTTCATTTTTACGGCCATTAATTTTTGACTGATCATAACCGGCCTGACCAAAAACTTATCATCTCAAGCTCCTCCGTAATAATTCGGAAGGCACGTAAAGCCGTTGGTCCCGGCTGCATTAACTTCGTAAACAACCACCAAGCCGCACTGGGCCCGCGTGGCCCGACCCGTTGGTGACCCGTTCTCCCTATCCATCCATAGGAAAGGCTCGTTCCCCAGCAGTAGGGGACATAAAAAGAACTGAGATGAGAGATAAGAACCGACCTTTTTACTGATAAATGACAAAAAATTGTACGTGTGACACTAGATTGCGTAGGTATTGTAATTAAAAGAACATTCGAAAGTACTGTTAGAAAGGGATATCATTGAGGATTGTTACATTACATACTTCGAAAACAAGTTAGCCGTCTTATAATATCAGTGAACCATTAAAAATTATACGAGTGTCACTAGATTGCGTTGCGTATTGTGAATTAATGTAATTAAAAAGAACATTAGAAAGTACTGTTAGAAAGGGATATCATTGAGGACTGTTATATCCTATTCTTCGAAAACAAACTAACCATCTTATCTTATCTATCTTATTTACCAGTATTAACCGGTGAGGTGAACCGTTAAAAAACTTTCCGAGAGACACTAGATTGCCTATTGTAACTTATAAAACGAAACTTTTAAACTTTTTATTTATTTATTTATTTATTTATTTATTTATAAGTTAAAGGAATTTAAAAAAACTTTCGAACGTACTATTATAAATGAAGATTGTTAACTCGTATCCGAAAATAAGCTAGCCATTTTCTTAAACCCGGTGAACACAATTTCATCTCCCAACCGCTGTGAGTATTGACAGAGGATCCTAATCGCAATAATACCCTGATGATGCTGACTGGTCCCAATATCGCCGAGCCGCAAGTATTTAATTCCCTGCGTCGGAATGTCTCGTTATTGGAACCTGGGGTTGGTAGCTATGCCGATACTTTTGTACAGAGGGTTGAGAGGCAAATAACACATACCTAGAGTGACAGACATAACGCGGACTTTTGTTTTTCTTTTAAATAGCGTGTCACTATTTTTAAAGTGTGTGATGCTAGCTTACAAAGGTCACTAAGAACTATTGCTTCAAATTATCGCGTAAAAAATTAATAAAGTTTTTTCATTTGCAAGATAGCTTTCTTCTAAGTTAAAAATCAGTCTCTGGCTACCCATTAAGCAATTAATAAGATAGGATTAGTATATTATATGTTATGATCCGTTTTCCAATCTCAATAGGAATTAAATCTTTGTTTTGGCGTATTATGTTAAACATTTGAGCACCGATCCCTAAATAAGCCATAGTTACTGCGGAAACCATAAAAATACTTTGGGTTACAAAGGAAAGTTACACCATCACCAGACATCATACGTTTTCAGTATTAAGAATAATACTCGTATTTCATAAATAACATTTAAAAAAGATTTTATGTTCCACTAGTTAAAATTTTTGTTGTACCCCTAAAATTATATTTGCCAAAGTGAGGGGACAAATTAATTCGGACAATTAATGTTTAGACGAGCTTAGAAGCGTACCCATCCGATTCTCCCTCCACTCGGGAAATTCAATTATGGAAACCTCCAATTGGGGATAACGCAAGCGATAAGGAGCGCTGCGATTCATTGGGGATGTAATAAATTTATTTTGGTTTTTGGAATTATTATTAACCCACTAAGACACATTGAGCCAGTGTGGTTGATGGTCCTGTTTGCTATTTCTATGGTTCATGACCTGAGCCAACGGTTGGGACGCAAGATGTGTTGTATTGTATTTGTATGTAACATTTGTTTTTATCGTCTAAATTCTATCGCATACTATCCTATATAATTTTTAAAGGAACAATTTTATTTATTTGTGCGATTTATCTTAGGTCAAGAGATAATATGATAATAAAAATCATTGTTGTAATTTTTTTTAAATACTTCTTATTTGCTCTATAATATCTCACTATATTTCCGTCTGCGTAGACAACTTTATCCCTTGATGATTTTAACAACTCAAACATTCGCGGACTTTCATCAAACGAGACAACGAAGTAAACATTCATTGCTATGTATTTAATGAAATAAGAAAAAAATAACATTCTGAAAAAATTTGGGTGCTTATTGAAAAATAAAGTTTCTTCCGTCACTCATAGAACAACTAACTCTATAAAGCTCTGAAATGAAAATAAACTAATTCTAGTAGAATTCTCTTAGCTGGACGTTCCAGAGAGTTCTGACTTACACTCAAAACAGTGGTTCTGAACAACGAGCCGAGAAGGCGGGAGTGCGGCCCGAGCGGCGACAGAGCCGAGTGCCAGCTAATTGCCTCTCCAGTGCCAATTACTGCGACGATACTGCCAACCGTGCCGTTGGTCTCTGCTGCTAACTTCAGCGGGTATTATCGGAAAACATTGGAAGAGTTGAATCGTCGCCATTTTATGGACAGAACTTGACAATAGCTTTGCAGCGTAACCAAAAGATTTTCGTGGATTCTCAAGCATTCAGTAAAAGTATCTTTATACATTACTAAAGTGACAACGCGGTAGTTGAGTTGGGTATCAAAGACTGAGAATTCGAGACCGTTTCTTGAGGCTAGGACCCGGGCTCGAGTCTGTTAACCGTAAAGTGATGGAGGTCTTAGGTCTACTTACCAATTGCGTTACGATTCTTTCCCATTTACAGATTAGCACAGATAGGACCAGCAACACACTTTGTCGTTTTAAAATAAAAGCCCCCCTTTAATCTTTGTAGAGCATTCTAAAAAAAAATGCCTAACAGTCAAAATCCGTGGCCTGAGCGGCGACAGAGCCGAGTACCCGCTAATTGCCCCTCCGGTGCCAATTACTGCGACGATACTACCAACCGTGCCGTTGGTGTTTGGTCCTAACTTCAGCGGACATTCTCAGAAAAAGTTATACCTTTGCTCATATTCTTTGATCCCCCATTTTTTTAGAGAACTTGATGTTGGCCATCGTGAGCTTTTGTAGCGTAACCAGAAGAATATTATTGGGTCTTCTAGCCTTTATGTGGGATACCACTCTGTGGTAGAGTCGTAAGTTATTAATTTTCAAAAATGTTCGAGCCGGGTATTATGAATAGAGATCGTGAGAGATTTTAGGCCAAGTTTGGATGGCGACTATGGCCCATTCTCAAAGGAGCCGCCGATGACAAAAATAAAAACGTTTATTGCCACACTTCCTCGTAGGAATAACAGAATTCAACAATAAATTTATAGCAACGGCGGGCGTCTGGCTCAAATCGTGAGAGCAGCGCTGGTTTTCAGCCAGAGCCTGCATCTGACATGATCAAACACTTTTTTTATTTAGTTGTTATGGTGACAAAGGAACACAATTTATACAATCTAAAAAAGGCAAAAAAAACATCCCACATGAAAAGATAACTGGTAATTTAAGCGCAGCTACAATGCTATGTTTTGCACCAGCCCCCAATGTTGAGCTTGAAGTGTGACGTGGCTCTACGAATGACGAATGAAGAGCGAATGTGGAGGCTCTCAGAGCAGCGCGGATTACGACCCGACCCAACAAAAGATCCCGTGTACAGCATGCGCCCTCAGAGAGTTTTCAACGTAAACAAATAACGAACCACATGACGCAACTCAAGTGCGCAGCACATTGAGTCGGATAGCTTATTACTCATTCTTGAGTATGATTGCAAACTGAGGAATGTATTATATGACGTCTGGCTTAACTATTATGTAATTGTGATGTTATGTTGGAGACGAAAAAAATTTCTTGCATAAAGTGCCCTCCGTTGAATTAACTACAAATATGTTTAACTAGCTACTTCTTAGTGCTTCTTTTCTTTTCAATGATTGCTCTATTAGTTTGCTCTATTAGGCTACCCCTTATAATAAACTTACCTACTACATTTCAAGTTTTTAGTAAGGCTTTTATTTGTTTCCTTGACTGATCCTGGTTCCTGAAGTTTCGTGATTAGCCAATCAGTCTGTCTTAACAAAGTGGTGGTTCACTTTTATAGGTATCTATAGATTTTTTTTTCTTTAGTTGATGGCATCGTGCGATCAGCACATTTAGCCAGTGTCAAAGTAATTTTTCTTACAAGTAATATATAAATAAACAATATTTTCTTCTTGTATAGAGGATGATGAATGATAATAGAAATGAGAATTGAGAAATGATATACCCTCCAACCCCTAGAGTATATCAGTAAAGAAGCAGACTTCTTGAGAGAATTTGAAAAGTGAAGTTGCACTGTTTTGTTTCATTTGCCAACACTCATGCGCACTTACGAACACTGTTAATAATCCACCATTATTTCACATTAATATTCGACATAACACAAATTTTAGAAAATAAAACAAAACCGCAGACATGACTCTTCACTTTCCCGCCAAGAAGTCCCCTATCTATAGATTATTGGTCTGTGATTCGAAAATATTGCAGCCTGCCAAATTGCACCTAACGAACACCCCCGGTACATCCGCTAGCTTTCCCCAAAAAGTTTTTAGTTTAAAAACCTCTTCCATACCGTGAAACATTCCTCGCTGTGACATTAAGCGAACGGTCCAATTACTTTTAGAAGGAAACCTGTCTAAGTACCTAGTTAGGGCGCACATAGTACCCCCTTGGTGAAAATAAAACGAAGTAAACAACGTTTGACGAAGCAGGTACCATCGAGGAGTCTCGAGCGCGCGTGTGTGCCAGCACTTACGTGCAAAAATCTTATGCGTGACGAGTGCCTCCCTGCCTACCTACTTCATGTGCCTTTGCCGTGTGCTTTTACAGTAGGTATGCTTGTCGAACAGGGGTGGGCTAATATTGCTTATATGTAAAGGTATACGCTGGTTTTAGCTGAAAATATTCAAAGTTTTAATTTAGAACAGAAGCATCATCTAGCCCAAAGTGTGATGTGAAATTTTTAAGGAAAATATAAGTAGTGTATATTTAAATAAATGTATCGTACGATTCAATAATGCGTTGATTTATGTTCGGAATGATCGGACGTAGAATGGGATAGTGGAAAAAGTGTCAATATTCAAAATATTACCGGGGTTCGTAAAGTAAACTTTTAATCGTCAGAATATTACGTCATAAAATCCGCATAGAGTTAACGAGTAAAGTAGTATTTCCTTCTTAACGTGTGCACATGTTTTTGGCCGCCCGATCCTCTAAATGCCACTACACATTTACAGTGTACACTAAACATGCACACTAATTTAGGCCCAAGACACCGTACTCGTAGAGCGAGGGTACGAGAACCGGATCACACGAGTTCTTTACCAGGTACAGACATGTACCTGGGCGCTTCTCTCCTCCACGGCCCGGTCTACCCGAGCCGAGGTCCGAGCCTATAGAGGCGCCCTCGGTTAGTTCCTCTCCTCGATCCGATCCACACCCTTCGGAGAATCTAGTAGGGCACGGGGACACGCACTTTTAAGTGTGTGATGCCGTTCCCTCTAGAAAACCTCCGAAGGTGATTCGTTTCACACGGCTTGAGGTACCCTTTACGTACCTCGCCGCCCCCAAGGAAGCCCGGTGACGCTGAAAATGCCGTTTGAGGTAATCAGCAATCTCTCCCAAAAAAAAAAAAAGTTTTTGGGATCATATAGGCTTTTTATCATATGAATTTCAAGACTTTACTAGCTAGCAGTAAAAGTATTCGTATGAATATGTACACGGGCTGTTGCGTGACTCCGGATATTTTAGAACTCAGCCTGACACACTGCCATGTCTCTAAATAACAAGTTTTACGACAAGGGTTCGATGCTTGCTCGTGCTAGCCCCACGCTGTGCTGTCAACGTTCGCGTGAAATTACATATATTATGTTGTTAAGTGGTTTCCAACCGACTCCGTGATCTAGTGGTTTAGACCACCGGTATCAAACCCAAAAACCCAGGTGTCAGGTGTCAATTCCCAGCGCTGGGTATATGTTTGTGTACTCGGTTTGGTTGGTGGTAGGGCTTGTTAGTCCGCCTGGCTAGCTACCACCATCTTATCTGAATATGTCGCCATAACATCAATTGTAGCATTGTCGTGTTCCGGCAGCTAGAGATAAGGTAGCCAGTGCCTCTGTAGTTAAGGATGCCGGGTGAAATGCGCTTCCACCTTCAGCCTCATCAAAACTTAACATGAAGAGAGATTAAGGCCCTAAGCACTTGGCCTTCGTCTCTCCTGATGCTAAGTTAATGAAAGAAATTGACGATAAGGCCAAAGCGCTGATTAAGTAATAGTTACGTCGAAGAAAGAACGAACTTCACCAAATCACCCTTTTTTTTCGCTCACTCCCAGATGTATTGATATAAACATGATTGAGACTTATTAACTTTTACGAATGAAGTTTTATAAAATAAACTAAACTAACTATATAGAAATAAAAATTCAATTAATCTACTCGCGTTTATACTCATAAATAGAGTATGGCAGCATAAACTTCGCATAAACGCTTATGCTGACGTTTCGTACCCTTTACAGGGTCCTTAGTCACTGGGAGTTATTTATAATAAAAGCAACTACATTTGATATTATGTGCAAAATTTTCTGAAATGAGAGCATGTAGATATAGTTCGATACTAAATACGAACTATTTCATAACGCTGGCTTGTTTTCGTGGAATGAGGTATTTCATTTCATATCGCTAGCGCGCACCGGAACCTTACGACTTTATCCTATAGAAAATGTAATATACATTTTTTTGGTATCGCTTACAATCACAATGCGAACTTAACGCATTTCAAAGATACGTTTGTTAGTTTGTTACTTTCATATGTTTAGTTTTTACTGAGGTTATAAAGTAAGTGCATGTTGTGTTTGTCTATAATAGATTGGACAATTAGAACATAATTTATGTATTTTAGAAAGTAAGAATGAATTGTAACAATAGTTGACAAACCATTAAATAAATAAAAATTAAATATCACGAAACATCAATGTTAGCAAATTGTAACTTATTTCCCTTACGGATTATAACGTTGAACTTGCAAAATGTTGAATTACATTTTCGTTAGACACTGTCTCGCTGCTGTGCCTGCAAATTATACAGCTTTTTGATAAAAATCTAATAGAAACAGTTCCAAGTTGCTCTATTTATGTTACTAAGAGTGGTAGAAGTAAATAGTTAGTGGTAGTTAAGAAATATACTACTGCATGTAAACATGATATGATCTGTTTCCTGATATGTACAACCTGGCATTATTTTTTTTGAGGCATTATTTAGGCAAGTAGGTATGCTACATCTTAGGATGCATCTTCACTTACCATAAAGAATTTTTTTTTAAACGATTAGTTAATTGGAAATTTTATTTCAATCATTATTCATATTATTATATTGAATTGGATATATTTTTATCCAAAATTGGGTTTGATTAGCTAAGGATCGCAACAAATGAAAGAAATGGAGGAAAGCCTTTGCCCAGCGGGACAAAGAGGGCTAATGATATACAGGGTTATTTGTAAAACATCAACAACCTCGCAAGGCTAGGTAGCTAACATCATAAACATCAACATTTGTTCTATGACTTTTGATAATTTGACACATTTTACTTTCATACAAAAATAAATATCAATTTAATTTTACGTCTGAATGTTCTTACCTCTGTGCGCATCGCATCGCGAGCGTCGCGCGCGTCGCCTTTTCGTAGTGAATGGAACATAGACTTACAAATGTCACGACAGTACAATAAAAGCTGAGAAAATCATTTTTAATTAATGTATTGAGTTATGATAAAACTCGTAAAGCAAATGTTGTTGTCTATGATGTTAGCTATCTAGTCGTGCGAGGTTGTTGATGTTTTTTCAAATAACCCTGTATAATAATAATAAAAAAAACATATTTTATTTCTTCTGAAATGTTTCTCTGCGAATTTGTTTCGACACTTCGTTTCGTTTCGTAATGCTAATTAAGATTATATAACGCTTTACGAAGGATTTTCTATTAACTAAATATGAACACGCTTAAAATCAATGCTCAGTACAAGCGCACCAGAGAGTGTTCTACACACACCCTTCACATCACCAAATCCCTCATCTAATATCCCGTATCAAGTCATTACAAATCTAAATAATTGAAAAGATATTAACGCCGCAAATGAAACGAATCTGTCGGCCTCAGCAGTGCCACAACATAAGGAAGCCCAGAAAGTAAACTTAACCCTTTGCGACTTACATGGCTAAATTTTTACAATTCTACTGAAGTGGTAGTACATGAGACACCATTCCGATAGCAAATATTAGCATAGATTTAAATTATGCAGCTATTTAAATTACACTTATTAAATTCTTAGAATATCCTTTTTGATTAAAATTAACATTAAATAAAAAACAGTTCGTATTTTCAAAATTAAACACTGTTTATTGACTTAACACAAATCAGTCTTATGAATACCTTATCTTAAAATGACATAGAAAAATTATCAAAAACAACTTTTTTTAAATTTGACTTTAGACATTAAAAAAATTAACAATTATAATAATCAGAACACAAATGTTGAAAAAATTTCCACGAGCAGGGTTTGAACCTGCACCCTTCTGACATACCGGGTCAGGTGCTCTTCCAATTGAGCTATCGTGGTTCTAACCAGCCCGCCGAAATTATTCAACACTATTTACTTTTTACTTTGAAAGCCAAAGGCGCCCATTCAATGTTAACAACTACCGTCATTAACATCCGATCATAATATTTTTACAAATACTAAAGATCAGTTAAGAAGTAGGCAAGCTATTTATAAATGTTTATATAATTTTTAACGCAAATTTTGTTGCGAACAAATTACAAAACACAAATGTTGAAAAAATTTCCACGAGCAGGGTTTGAACCTGCACCCTTCTGACATACCGGGTCAGGTGCTCTTCCAATTGAGCTATCGTTGTTCTAACCAGCCCGCCGAAATTATTCAACACTATTTACTTTTTACTTTGAAAGCCAAAGGCGCCCATTCAATGTTAACAACTACCGTCATTAACATCCGATCATAATATTTTTACAAATACTAAAGATCAGTTAAGAAGTAGGCAAGCTATTTATAAATGTTTATATAATTTTTAACGCAAATTTTGTTGCGAACAAATTACAAAACACAAATGTTGAAAAAATTTCCACGAGCAGGGTTTGAACCTGCACCCTTCTGACATACCGGGTCAGGTGCTCTTCCAATTGAGCTATCGTGTATGTCAGAAGGGTGCAGGTTCAAACCCTGCTCGTGGAAATTTTTTCAACATTTGTGTTTTGTAATTTGTTCGCAACAAAATTTGCGTTAAAAATTATATAAACATTTATAATAATCAGTCTAGAAAATGTGAGATATATTCATTGGTTGACTTAAAAAGTAGACAGCTTAGAAATCACAGCTTTGTTTGTCAATTTTCACATAGTGACTTAGAAAACTGAAGGCAAATTGGTTTCGAACAATCACAGCACACTGACCGACGCGCGAGGACACTGTAGTAAGGTACTGAGAGCGGCGACACTCAAATTTAAAAATTAACGGTAATAAACTGGATTTTCTATTTGGCGGTGTCTGTTGGACTACCACGTCAGTCAGAGAGGGTTATTACATACCGCGCTCAAACCTTATTTAACTGTTCTGTGGTGCTCCTACTGTTTCTACTATTATGTGTATTGCTTACACATAATAGTAGGAGCAGTTAGAGCGCAGCTGTTGCAACTCCGATCCGAACCCTTCGGATTCTAGTAGGGCACGGGGACACGCACCTTTAAGTGTATGATGCCGTTCCCTCTAGAAAACCTCCGAAGGTGATTCGTTGCACACGGCTTGAGGTACCCTTTACGTACCTCGCCGCCCCCAAAAAAGCCCGGTGAAGCTGAAAATGCCGTTTGAGGCAATCGGCAGTCTCTCTCCAAATAAAAAAAAAAGCTGTTGCAAGATTCCGTGTTCGTGATAGGTAGTCGTAGCTCGATAGCGCAGTGGTTAACGTGCCCGGTTTGCGAGTGCTGAGGTTAAGCAACTTTCGCAAAGGCCGGTCATCGGATGGGTGATCAAAAATGTTTAATCTCGAGTTCCTCCGTGCTTCGGAAGGCACGTAAAGCCGTTGGTCCCGGCTGCATTAGTAGTCGTTAACAACCACCAATCCGCACTGGGCCCGCGTGGTGGTTTATGGCCCTATCTCTCTATCCATCCATAGGGAAGACTCGTGCCCCAGCAGTGGGGACATAAAATGAGCTGATGATGATGATGATGATGATCAGCAGTAGTCTATGTGTGCGTTGCTCGCGTTTGTATGAAGCATACATTCTGCAGTCTCCTTATGTTGTGGTGGCAGTGCACATAACAGATCCGTGATACATAATATATGACGACAAACTACCCTCTCGATAGGCGAGTTGCGTAGGTATCATTACGGTCTCTTGTGCGTAATTAATCGCGGAGCTTGTCCATAGCCCCGGCTTTATTAAATTTTAGCGCTTTCCAACCCTCCGCCTCCCTGCCACCCCCGGCGGGGATGAATAGACCCATCACTTTTACTATTCACAGGCCGGGATTAGCGAGATGAATTTCCTGATCCTCCGGCGTACAAATTGTGCGTAGCGCACCCTATTGATGCGGATTTGTTGCTATTGCGTCTCGATTATTTAGAGGGTATTTATTGAGAGGGCCGGCCGGCGGCGTGTCAAGTGGAGCTTTGCAACCACACTGCGATACTACAATCTCCCGTTGTACTTTAGTACCCTGTTTTATTGGGAATAATAGTTGTACGTTAGGTATGTCATAAGAATTATGACAAGTCTTATCATGGCTTCCGATCTGAGTGCCGACTGTTAGTTCTATAATAATTGTACGTTAGGTATGTAATAAGAATTATGTCAAGTCTTATCATGGCTTCCGATCTGAGTGCCGACTGTTAGTTCTATAATAGTTGTACGTTAGGTATGTAATAAGAATTATGTCAAGTCTTATCATGGCTTCCGATCTGAGTGCCGACTGTTAGTTCTATAATAGTTGTACGTTAGGTATGTAATAAGAATTATGTCAAGTCTTATCATGGCTTCCGATCTGAGTGCCGACTGTTAGTTCTATAATAGTTGTACGTTAGATATGTAATAAGAATTAGGTCAAGTCTTATCATGGCTTCCGATCTGAGTGCCGACTGTTAGTTCTATTCATCATATGATCACGTTAACGAAAACGGGAATTTGAACTCTCATCGAATAGTGTATAAAAATATCAAATTGCATAAAAACTTCGTGATACCTTACGCAGATTGGCCTATCATCTTTACTTCATTGTTATTCCAACAATCCGTTCGAAGTTTTTTGGCAACTCTTTCCTTATGCGAACAACTAAAGATAAAGCTACAGCTTTTTTGGGTCAATTATGCATGTATGTATATCGAGGAACTGGGCTGGACACGTTGCTCGTATATGAGACGAATTTTGGGTAAACTTCGCCTCAACATGGTTCTCAAAAATACGGTCGTGGATATCAGAGATGGCTTAACTGGACTCCCACACAAAAGATAAGCCCAAAATAGCTCAGAGTAGAACCTATTGAAAGTAGAGAAGCAAGGTCGTTGCCCTTAATTGGGAAAACACAGACTTATAACTATAACATAACATGGTTTGTAAGTACCAGAGTGAAAATAATAATTGCGCTTAGATTTTTTTTTCTATTGATCATTCCAAGATTCTTGCCGTTCTTAAATCCGGTTTCATGTATAGTTCACACGCGGCCAACAACAACAACAACAAAGATTTTACAAAAGTGGTTTTTATTTCGAAAGTTACTCATAAACATTTTCATAATCAATATCTAAAGCTTCACGCTAATATTCTTCGCCGCTCATCCGCGTCGGGTCATTTAAATTGCTGATAGCCAATAACCGATTCAGCATCCAATGGGAGCACTAATGACTGGTACGTACAAATCGGCATGTGTACATAGGCGGTTCGATCACACACGCACGCCCGGGGGTGTAATATTTTTCACCCCAACGTTGCAGACAACAAAAACATACGACGAGGGACGCGACGCGGCACGACGCGAATTCGCTGCGAGCCCGTTCGCCCTTTTGTCCGAGCACAATGCGTGCACGTTATTCATTTTTTTCTCTTTCCTTTTTTTCTTTTTAATAAACCGGGCCGGTAATGTAGCGCCGAATCGATGGCCGCCGGCGTCGGCTCCCGAATCACACAGTTAATTATTGACACGTCCGTTTTTTTATTACGCTGCTGGCCCTACATCAAAGCGGTATTGTGCTTAGCTAATAATATTTCCATTGTGCTTACTGAAACTGGCTATTTCCTTACTTTTATGCTCGCGATCCGCTTTGTTGTGGCACAGCGCTGTACTAAATTATTGGTTATCAGTTTTCTTGGCTGATTTCTGTTTTTATTAGGTACTTTAGTTTATTCTATATCGGTAGCATTGGTTTCTTAGATCAAGAACAACTTATTTATTTGTTTATTTTATTCATAGGATGGTTTATTGTAACCAACATTGGTAATTGTACCTACAACTACAAGTTAATTACAAACCTTCATATTCAGACAAAAATACGTAGGTACTCATTGCTTAATATGTCGCCATAACATCAATGTTTTGTGTTCCGGCAGCTAGAGATAATACACAAGTGCTCTTCCACCATTGCTCTTATCGTCAGGTGAGATGAAAGAACGGTGCTTAACCGAAAGAAATATTACGATTAAAAAACACTATTTATCCCCTCTATCTAAATTTAAAAAATCCAAAGCCTTTTGAGTTATTGAACTTTCCGAAAGTGCTCGAATAGTTCATTTGACAATGCTCGCTTCAGCGAAACAATATTATTACAAAGTAAGTCAATGTCAATGACATCGCTAATAGAATTAACGGTGACTTGTCCACATTCGTGATGTTTTTAACAGTTTAAATAAATGATTTTTCTTTTCTTGTTAAGAGCGTTTACGCCGCACACTAGCGCCACTAATGAAAAAAAAAACATATCTAGTAATTAGAGATAGAAATCAAAATATGCTCAACAAACTATTTGAATGAAGTAATTTAGCATTTTTACGTCACCTAATGAACACCTCACATGTTATGGTTTAGTTAAATAAGACGTTACGGCCATTTTTAACTATAACGCCATATTTAACTAAACCATAACATGTCAGGTGTTCATTAGGTGACGTAAAAACGCTAAATTACTTCATTCAGATAGTTTGTTGAGCATAATTTGATTTTCTATCCCTAATTACTAGATATGATTTTTTTTTCATTGGTGGCGCTAGTGTGCGGCGTAAACGCTCTTAACTACGGGAAAACTTTATCTCAGCTTCAGCAGAATAGATTGGTGAAGACTTGTTGGTTAAAGCAAGTTGGATTTCTTCGCCGGCCTCTGCGTATCTTGCTATCAAGACACTATTGTCATAATAGCACTTACGAGTATAATGTTAGAAATATTATTGGTATGATTGTGGGTAATTATTTGTCTTCTTGATAAAATTGCGACTGAAGTAAAAGTAGTTAGTAGTCTCACACACAGATGTTTTTTGCACACAGGCTGGAGCAGATGCGGTCGCTCGCTGCAAGTCATTTGCTTGCCTATTCATTTATTCAATGTAGTACTGATGTCGTCATAGGAATATAATTTTTAATTTAATGTTAAGTTCTAGCATTCCGGACAAACCACAGTGGTTTTTGGTCTGCTATGATGCAAAAGTATTGTATGTTTTAGTGTAAATAAATAAAAAATAAAAAAAAGTTAAATAATGTATGTGACAGTTTTCGTATTTGTTTCCTGCTACATAGCATCAGCACGTACTTGGATAACTAAAAATAGATTACGAATCTGACTGCGCTTTGAATAATATTTGTATAATAGATAGGATCTTATATTATTTCAAACAAGAGTGAAAAGGTTTTTTCTAGATAAGAGAGCAACATCTTCAAATGCATCATCGCTAAAATAATATAAAAGATAAATCCGGGGTTATTTTAGAATCAAGGGTAACATTAGCAATAGAATATTCGACTATAACATGTAAGCCTACGGCTAGTCAGATTAGGGAAACTCGGGACGCTAGACTCCGATCATAGCGGCTACGGAGCCCATCTACACTCTTAACAAAAAGGCAAAGTTTGTAACTTTGTTTGTTTGTTTGCGAAGGATAATTCTCTGAATCATAACTACTGGTCCAATATTGTTTTCTAACCATACCATACTGCCAGACCAAAGGATACTGTAAGCTCTTTCTGCGTAAAACGGAACGCACCTGATTAAGTTTAAATGAGGGTATACAAGCTACCAACTAATTATGAGACGACCAACACCAGTCTCCCTGTGACCGTACCCTGCAAAGGGTTTCGAAACGTCAGGATAAACATTAAATAAGTAATATATAAAATAAACGCGAGTAGATCCGTAAAAGTTGTTTCATTTCAATGTTACTGGTCCAATTCCAAAAATTATTTCACTGATATAATGCTACATTCCTTGCGGGTAACATTAGGCTATATTTATATATTAAAGAAGAGTTTTTTTTAATCTCAAATCTCAAAGTCGCAAGTAGTGCGAAAGTACTTGTTTATTATAAAATAATACATTATTTTCATTGTAACATTAATGTCTATAGGATACCATGACAGTGATGGGCCGCCTAAGAAGCTAAATTTACTTAAGCTAAGCTAATTCGTCTATTCTATTGTATTTTATTCTAGGGACACCGTTCTTTAAGAATCTGGAGATGATGTTAATGCTATCTGATTTTATAGTAACCCCCCCGTTTTGCTGTAGTGAGTCAAACGCAAGGCAATTCATTATATAAAAACGACCTCGTATTTTCATTATCACATTAATGTCTACAGGATATCGTGTCAGTCAAAAAAATACAAAAAAAAATCACTGCAACATCAAAACTACAGCGCATAAACAAAAGTCGATTTATTCGTCCGATAACGGATGATCAGTAGAGTTTTTAATCAGATTAGGCAGATAGGTATCTGTACCGATGAATATATTGAATAATTTTTGTCATTACCGCAGAAGCACGCGGCGCGGAGACGTCGCGGCGCGGCCGATCTTGATAAAGGGTTAGATCGCGGGCCACGGACGGCTACGATCGCTTTCCGATAACGTTCGTTTGGCACGCCAGTCGCGGTATCGCGAGTTCTTTTCGAGCGTCGTTAGCACGTTCACTCGGTTAACAGCTAATCGATGCGCTGGCCGATTGTCGATTGTCGATTCGATTGCTTCGCGTGCTGGTAGACGCTCCTTCGTAGCCTTGCTACGAGCTACGGTTTTGACGTTTGTCTAGCGATAGTTGCGACTTTCATTTGTTACTTATTACAGCTACTGTTGTTAGGACGTATAGGCTAGCTTCAGAATAATATTTAGTTATTATTCTGAGTGTCTAGCGATAGTAGCGATTTTCATTTGTTATTTGCTTATTACCAATCTTACCTGCCCCCCCCTAGACAAGTCGCAAAACGCTAATAGATTAGAAATTAAATAGATTGATTATTGTATGGAATTGACATAAACGTTTATACGTATCGTTGACTTATGACAATCTCGTACAATACTTAATCATTCTATCTTAGCGTTTTGCCACTTGTCTAGGAGGGCTGCTACGAGCCTCTATTAGAAAATTTGTTTATGATAGTAGTATTTTTATTGGTGACTTTATTACACCAATTATAGTTTCACAACTACAATCTTATATCCTACATGCTTTTTTTGCTGAGGTAACACTTTTACGAGTACTTGACCTGGATAGACCAAGTCAAAATTATGACATTCCGCTATGAAAATAACTAAAATAAACTACTCTACTCTCGAGATAGTTCGGATCTTCATTATCTGCACCCATCTCTATACTTACCATTTTGAATGGCCTTGAAGTAAGTAATGAGGGCTTAATATTTTATTATTGTGTTTCCGTCCGAATACAGAAATCTGCTCCCTTGTTTGATTGACACAATTTTACATTGAAGCAACATTTAGGATGATTATATTGGAAATGGATGAGTCTCTCGTGGATATTGTTTTAAAAATTTGTATGAAAACTGTGGATATTTGACTTTTTTCAAAATTAGATTTAAAGTGTCATTTGATAATAAAAAAGCGAATATATTGTAGAATTGAAGTACAAACAAGCTCAGTAGCTCACTTATAAAGATTGCCATCAGGTTCATGCCACGACCAAACTAACTGCCCTGACCACTAACTGATTGACTAACTGATTTATTGACATCTCTGATATTTAAAATTAATTAAGTATTTTTAGTTATAATTTTGATTTTATTAATAATACATGTTGACTGACTGAATTCTTCCCATTATAAAGAAGTTGGCTCGCCATCTTATATTTTTTTTAAAGTTATACAGATACGACTTTCGGAGTCATCGAACTGTTTATGGTTAATCAACACTGAAATATAAAAAAAAATACAAAAGAGGTCGACACTGAAACAAAAAATCATAAAGTAAACACGCAAAGAGTTCGTAGCAAACCATATTTGCACCGACACACGACCCCCATCACTAACTCCGTCTTACCAAATTCAATATTCCTCAAATTTGTAGTTAAAAAAACAAAAGGCCAATCCAGCGGCTTCATCTCAAAGCGAACGGAAGGCACATCTCTTTTCACCATTATGAAAAGGCGTGTGAATCAAAGAGGCAACGTAACGCGATGCCCTTACAAACCGGCGTTCGCAAAGCTCCATCTTGTGTGGAGCATCGCCGCCAATCATATCAGTTTTAATGAAAATAAGAATAAAGGTCACGGTACGCATTTTTGAGGAGAGCGGACGATAACGCGCTGCACAGTTTCGATAAATGAAATATATGTTTTTCAGTGTCACACAGTTAACGATCGCAAAAGTTCAACAGCTTTACCGCTGTTGGTACCCGGATGGGTGAACCAAGTTTGTTCTCGATATTGACACCCCTCCCGTAAGGTATTTTAGTCTCTGTTGCTATTAGAATATTACAGTCCATCATTACAGAATACGAGTAGTAGGTACTTGTGTTATGATATAGCTAATATGCCAAAATCTCGCTTAAACCATAGGTTAAGATCATATGATCTCTCGAATATCTTTTTCCTTTGCAATAAGTATCACACTCGTATCTACTAAATACAAGCTTGGCAACGTAACGCGATGCCCTTACAAAGCGGGGCGTTCGCGTATCTTGTGTGGAGCATCGCCGGCAATCATATCAGTTTTAGTGAAAATAAAAATAAAGTTCTCGCACGGGACGCATTTTTGAGGAGAGCGGACGATAACGCGCTGCACTGTTTCGATAAATGAAATTGTTCAGATCCTCTGGACCTCCTGGAGGTCTCCGATCAGAGGGCTGAAGCCGATGCGATACACAACGTTAAATTCTAACTAAGTTCTGAGTTGTCTGACCTGAGCTGATGTGACCTACTCTCGTGGATCCCACGCTGTGGAGAAGGTAGAAGGTGCCCAGGCACCTTGTGATGCCTCGCGGAGTAGCACACACGGCCGACTCACGCGCAGGTCAGAATCCACTACCAACCACGACACTCACGATCTTCCGCGGACCAACAACGAGGTCAAGGCGGCACTGCGCAACGCCTACCAAAACTCGAGGTAGTTCAGGTATCTAGGGCGCCGATCAGCACTAGTACCGTCTAATTATACACAAACTAGCCACCGATGGCTGTGATATAAACCGAATTAATTATTCCTTGTAAAAAACTTAATCGAGCGATGCCAACGCGCCAGCTGTCAACCGAACACAGACAATGACATTGACAGTTCATTTTGACGCATACTGCATACTGGTTTTCAACAGAAATTAAATTAAATGAAATATTCTTTATTCAGTGTCACACAGTTAACGATCGCAAAAGTTCAGCAGCTTTACCGCTGTTGGTACCCGCATGTTGGAAAACACGTTGGTTAAAACTCAAAATCATTAAGGTATTCAGTGTAGGCTACAAATAGGTCTTATTAATGTCGCTATGCCATTGGTTCGTAAGTCTACACAGGGCGGGAGATCTTGTACTGTGAGTAACCGGCAAGAGCAAGTGTCAACCTCTTTTCTCCCTTACAGTGTCAAAAATATTGGTAAATACCCTACCATTATCATAAAAGGACACTTCCAACACAAATAAACACATAAAAAAATAAAAGACAATCACAACATACAAAAATAAAATAAAAAAATATCTAAGTTTGCAAAAATTATATTAGGTACCAATTTCAAATTTCACAATTTCATACAGTACTACTCTTAATATAAGTCGAAAATTGTCTAAGAAAAACAAAGTTAAAGTATACGAGTATAATAATAATAAAAATAATAAAGTAAGCAAGAGCAAGGGCAGACCAGCCTCCACAGGCGGCATCCGTTCACGAGTATGACATATGAATCAGCCATCGCTTCACTCAACCATATCTTAGGGAATGTAACGACCCGACGCACATGCCACCACCGCAGAGACAATAATGAGAGCATGCCATACTCAAGCTACTCTAAATAAGAACTTAATGAATTGTTTAACGCAACATATGTTGTTTGTAAACTGTAGGACACTGCTGATAAAGGCTATCATATCAGCGCTAAGATATTAAAGTATAATGATTGATCCCTATAAAATAAAAAGTGGATTTTTGTCATCTAAATATTCTTTGACCTTTCTTAAGCAAAGAAGATTTTACATGATTTTTAAACTTATCTAATGGTAAATCTTGTACAGTACTAGGTATTTTATTATAGTAGTGTATACCTTGCCCCAAGAAAGAGCTAAGAACCTTTTGCAACCTGAACAGTGGCATTACAAGTTTTTTCTTATTTCTGGTATTGAAATTGTGTACATCACCGTGTTTAGTAAATGAGTTGACAATGCAACGCTCAAAGACTATGCAATTATAAATAAACTGAGATGCAACTGTAGGAACACCAATTTCTTTAAAAATATTTAAAGTAGTTCGGGAACCTAGTCTATATTCTTATTGCTCGTTTCTGTAAAATAAATATAGTTTCAACATCAGCCGCTGTAGCCCACAGTAAGATGACACTATGAAAATAGCTAAAATAAACTGTTCTAGCAGTTTCAACGTCTGTTAATTGTCTTATTTTTCTGATGGCATAAGCAGCAGAACTGAGTTTGCCGGCCAATTTCGATATATGAGGATTACATTGAAGTTTTGAGTCTAGTGTTATACCTAAGAAGACTGTTGAATCTACTATTCAGTTTTAACATTAGGTAGTGTGAATTTGATACACTTTGGTTTTTTTTGCATATAATATTTGCATATTTATAAGCTGTATAGATTTATTAACAGTAAACCAACTGAGTTACCGGGTATTTGGCCTTACGGTTAGGTGAGATAAAGGTCACGCTTTCCCCGTTGTAGAAGCATGCATGCATTATCATAATAAGCTTAGTGAATTTAGAAAAAGTCTTAAAAAACTTCCACGAGCAGGATTTGAGCCCGCACCCACTGACAATCCGGGTCATGTGCGCTTTCCAACTACATACGCTATATAGTGAAAACTTTTTTTAAACTTTTACAAATTGTGATTTGTTAGCAACAAAAATTTACGTTAAAATTGATATATGCTTAGTAAAAAGTCTACGGTGAAGGTGAAAGTGTGTACATTTTCACAACACAAAAACAAAAAAGTTTTGTATTTTCTTGTGAAAATTTTGCATATTCAAAGGGAAGAGATTACAAACGTTCTCTGTAGATAGCAATACGTTTCCCTGAGTGATACCTGCTTTCTCAATAAGTGAACAGTAACTTGTAAAATAGGTATCTACTAGATGGATTTTCCATGTGATAGACTTTTAATTTCCCCAAGTGGTACGGCTGTCTGTTTCGGTGGCTCCTCGCAGCCAAGCCCCTAATGGAAACGACAAGACTAATGTAACAACTGAAAACATTTCGTCGGACGGATCTAACAAAGCATTCATTTTCTGATGGCGGTAATCTCGCCGAAGGGCGGCATTGTTCGTGATTTTCTCTAGCGGATAGGTATGTTCCCTTTTTTGTCGTTTTTTCTCGACGGAAAGAATAAAAATACTGAACGGTATTGTTGACGCCGACGCTCGCGCCACGGTCGCGCAAAAAGGAGGCCTGGATGACAACGAAATGACGGGAGCGACCGCGGCCGCGGGTGGCCCCCCCCGCCCCCCTGGAAAAATGTTGCAGGGGGTGGGGCGACGTGCCTACGACAAGACGGCATTTTTACACACCGCCACTGAACCGAGAAATCCTATACACCCGAACGGTGTCAACACAAACTCAACTCTGACCCGTAGCGACAGAATACAGAGCCCGCTGCAACGCATCTAACTTCACTTTTTAAAACAGTGCCGTGTTTGCGATAAATCGATAAGTATATAAGTACGTAGCACCAAGAGTGGAGGGTACAAATTTCACGGATTTTACAGTTCTTTGTGTCGACGACGGGGCGCGGGGTGGGGCGTTTAGCGGTTCTCCTCGGCTGTTTTGGGAAATATGAAATTTCGGTTTGTTATTCAGAACTTTTGCCTCCAATTAGCGACAATTGAGCAACGAACCTCGCTTCTCGGAAATGAGAAGGGAAGTTTGTATCTATCCCAAATGTTTTTTACCGATAATTGTTGCTCGTGATGCCCTTCTTAGATGTTGTTTTGTTGGAAATAAATAGGATTTATTTAACTTTGTTGGTTTCCAACTTAAGAAGGTAGGTATACTATATAATACTAAAGACTACAGATTATTTGATCCATCTTCTAAAACCATTAAAATATAATCAGATTCATAAATAATTATGAGTAGCTCGATGGCGCAGTGGTTAACGCGCCTGGTCTGCTATTGCTAAGGTTAACTTTTTGCTAACTTTAAGCCGGTCATCGGATTGGTGACCAAAAGTTCTCCTTATCCATCCATAGGGAAGGCTCGTGCTTCAACAAGGGAGACACAAATGAGCTAGTAATTAAGAAACGAAGCAATTAGTTAAACACGATAAAACGTAAATTTACCAAAAATAGATAGATAGATATAATACTTTTATTGCAATACTATAAAACATAAACAACAAAAGAAAAAAAATTACAAAGTTACAATTTGGCGGTCTTATCGCTTTCTAGCGATTTCTTCCAGACAACCAGTCGGATGGAGAGAGCTAATAAACTTTAAGATCAGAGGTGCAACTGTAAACATATTAGAATTGTGTGTATTTTATAAATGAAGCAAAACAATAATAATAATGAAAAACATATATATATATATATATATATATAAATACCATCTAAATAAATAAACCTACCTTAACATAATAGTAGTCTCAGGTAGGAAAGTAGCGGATATGGCAGTTTTGCAGCAGGACAGAGTTAATCGGAAAGGTATAATTTTTCACGAGCTCTTTAACTATGTGAATGGATTTCGCACGCCTGATCGCAACTGGAAGCGAATTCCTGAGAGGAACAGCTTGGACGGCAAAAGAACAATCATAAACTAAATAACGGCTTAATTTTAGGCCACATGTATATGCATAATAGGGACGACATGTTTTAATATTAATTTTCCAGTATATTTACTACATTTTCCGAAATCCTCTCGGCATCATGCACCGTACCGTATACCTACTGTGAGAAGGTATAGCTAGACTATGTGGGTGTAAAGAGTGACTGCACAAAAATGTAAAATCTAACAGCGTGTATAAATTAAACTACTTACAAATCTACTTGCGTTTATTTTTCTAACCTAAGTTTTGAAAACCATGTATGTATTTGCATATTTTATTATTAGGTTTTATAATGTCATATGTTAAATTGGCCAATCTATTTAGACGCAGCCGTGAGACACTTTAATTGTTTTTTTTAAATGTTAATTCCTTGTATTTCGCAATTGACATGTGTCTGGGTTTAAATTTACGTTTATTTTTCTTCTTCATCTTCTTATCTACAGCATGTGTCATCTGCCACTTTCAATTGGCTTTTTTTTATTATGTTTTAAGTACCTACATTTGTTAGTGCATAGGCATGTAGATTTTAAGTTCACGGGGTGAGACCTGGTTACTGTTCACGGGCTACCCAAGCCTTTTCCGGCACCAGTTCTCGTAAAAATCACAAAATTTATGTCTATTGTTGATACATTATGTTAAGTCAATTGTATGAGAAAAATAAAGTTATTTTATTATTATCTATATATTAATACGTGAAGCAAAGACTTTGTTCCCCTTTATACAAAAATTGCACGGACGGAGGAGTAAGTATGAAATTTCGCACACTTATAGTGTTTATATAGAGAAGAAGTACAGAATGTTAATATTTTTTTAAGTTATGCATAAAAAATACATTAAATCAATAAAACAAACATTACACACACTACCATGTATTTGACACACACGCATATAAACTCTTTTCAAAAATTTAAAAAATGGCAGGGGAGCGGCCGATATCTGTCAATGCTAATCCAAACTCACATTCTATCTTTTTTAATTTTTCATTGCTTATGATACAATCCGTGCAGCCTTAATAAAATTACGGTCGAATTTCGACCACTGGGCGACCACTAGTATTATTTATTATTGTAAACCATGTATTGTACGCTGTTATAATCTCAAATAAATCTTCTTCTCCCCAGCCCGCGTTGGTATGCTGCTGGCTGAGCAGAAGGCAGAGCAGGTGACCGAGCTAAAGGCCCTGGACGGAGCCGTGGAGTACGTCGGCAGCGCGCCCCATGTCAATTTCAGCAGGTCCAAATTTGGTGAGCATTACACTTTTATTTGAATCCGTCGTCTGCTGTGAATACAGACACTGACAGTTTAGGGCACTGACTAAGCAACTCGGTCCAAACTAGAGATGCCACGAATAGTGATATGGACGAATACTGAATATTTGGCCACTCTCTCGGCCGAAGCGCCCGCCGTATATATTCGCTAATGCATATTACGCGTAATTTACTACTAAAAAAAATGTGTTTGTAGTAGTGTAGGCATTCAAGCATATAGTATAGCGATAGGGTTTTTCGAAAGCAGGTATTGTTTATGAAGAAGAGTGCTTAGTGGAAAGTAAATGGTTTTCTATCAACTAATGCTGAAAAAATTCGTGGCATCTGTAGTCCAAACGTCGTCGCTGTCCCAGCGAGAGGTACTTGCTATTGTACTTGGTTTGGTTGGTATTTGTGTGCTTTTGACAGCGATGCAAATTTTGGAAAACACCTTATACCCTATAAGGACATAGCTGTTAGTTGTTGGAGTATATTCCAAAGAATTTGGAATATATCCTAAATCCTAGGAGGACACTTTCTATCATAAATCATTTTACAAATACTGAGATATAAAAATACTATAATTTGCTTCCACGTACTAATAATTAAACAATGTAACAGTAGGTAGGCACAGATAAAATACATACACAATTTATGAAGAAAAAAAAAATTACCTAATAAGACCATAAGAGTCGCTGTATACAAATTAGTTAGAAGAACATCCGTAATTTGAACAATCGATTGCGTCTCACATTATTATCATCTAACTAAACGAATGAACATCGATTGTGTTCAACACGGATGCGCACACGCAACGCGCCGTATGCCGCCGCTCCAATGCCTCTCCACATTCAAATTATCAAATCTGTCGATCAACACACAAAACGCGGCGCACTATAATAGCAGCGTTTGCTCCTTGTAAAATTAGACGTATTACAAATGTTAGCTTTTGTTTGTTGCCCAAGCGCATCTGCGCCTACGCCCCGATGCTCCGTGCTCGATTGTATGGCACTGGAGTTGAGTTTCGATTCTTTCGATGGCTGGTGATGAGATTTTTTTGTGTGATAACGGCTCGTTGTCGAGTTGATTGCGTTCGGTTTTCTGGTTTTGTGTTGGATTAGGAAGATGCTTGTGTGAAATTTACATTACTCTTAATGTGTAATGTGTAACAACATACCTACAGTCTGTAACATAAAAATTTTCATTCTTTGTACTTAGCTTACAGAGTATAAAAAAAATATATTACAATAGTTGTTAACAGACTTAATACTGTTTTTTTTTGTTTTAAACAAAAGAAATAGAAATCACACACTTGCACGCATGGGTCATGCTATTTGTTTCTTTATTAAATGGTATTATTTTTAAGGATATCTATGAAATATTATGTTACCTAATAATAATATGACTGCGCTATAGCGCAAAAAGGCTAAACCTAACAAAAATTATAAATACGAAATGGTTTCCATTTGTCTTAGTTTAACACTAAGATGGAGCAACGGGTAGTTTTTTTAACGAAGATAGTTAAGGAATGATGCTGCATGTGTTTTCCATACGATAACTTTGATCCCGGTCATGTATTATGTTTCCGGGGATGCGGTAAGTAACGACTTTTGTGACAGACCTATTTTACAAGGGCGGCAACTTATATTATATTTACATAATTTTATAATTTTGTAACTAATTTACAACACGAAAACATTCATAATGTTTTTGTGTTGTGAATTAGAATGGAATTATACTAAAATGAACTGCTTTCAGAGTTACTTAGTTGCAGTTCTTACTGAATCGACCTAGAAACACAGAAACTTTAAAATGAGCTTTTATTTGTAGCAGCATGCAAGGTAGATATATCATTTGTATTTGAGGTGTTTGTTACTTAGCAACATTCCTGGAAAACTAGGCAAGTGCAATAATTTGTTTTTATTTTGCTACGAAACTCTGTCTCTGTGACGGTAGACACTGTTCTATCTATCTATATATTAATACGTGAAGCAAAAACTTTGTACCCCTTTTTTACGAAGATTACGCGGACGGAGGAGTATGAAATTTCGCACACTTAAGTATAGTTTATATAGAGAAGGTTATCGGAATGTTTTTTTTTTTTTTAATTATGCATAAAAATACATTAAATCTATAAAACAAACATAACAGACACTACCATGTATATGACACACACGCATATTATGTATTTGACACACACGTTTATTATAGGTACTCTTTTCAAAAATTTCAAAAATGCAAGAGGAGCGGCCGTAATCTGTCAATGCCAATCCATACTTACATTCTATCTCTTTTAATTTTTCATTGCTTAGAATACCATCCGTGCAGCCTTAATAAAATTACGGTCGAATTTCGACCACTGGGCGACCACTAGTATTAATAACGACATCACTACATTAAGATATGTATTTGTTAGAATAAGCAGTATAATTTTGTATAGGTAGTACTAGCTTTTTGTTCGCGGCTTTGCTCGCGTGGGCTCATGGCTTGTGTTTGTTCGTAATAAAAGCCAAACTTACTAAAGGTAATATCATAAGGGTATAATTAAAAAGGGTTAGACAACTAAACATATCACGTCATTTCAACATTAAGTTTTTCATTTTGTATAATTAAAAAGCCCATCCATACGAGCTAGAATTAGTAAAAAGTGTAACAAAAAAACCGCGTAATAAAGATCACTGTGTATAACTAATTTTGGTCCGTTCTGAAACCTCCCCCTGTACAATTTGTCATCCCCTACTTAAGTGAACGTATTCCAAATATCCTGAAACTCTTCGTAATTTCTAACCAGGCCAAATGCCGAAATTTAAGGAATGACAGATTTTCATACAATCTTTCCACCCCTATTTCACCTCTCTAGGGGAGGTTTTTCGAAAAATGTTAAAAACACGTCATTCTTTATTTTTGTTGAAAAATCTAAAAATCGATTAAAATATTAGTTTGGATAGTTATTTATTACTTTAAAAGTAAAGATTTCCCCAAAAAACCTTTTTCGATTTAGGCCCCTCCAGAATACCAGCGTTGCAGCGGCTCTAGGTCGCTGTAGCTCGTGCTGAGGCTGGGGCCTAGTTGGCCACTTTGTCTTTTGTCTTTGTTTTGTATTGTTATTGTGAATATCGTGTAATTTTGTAAAGTGTGCCAATAAATGTATTTCATTTCATTTCATTAAATTCTTCCCTTTTTTACTCAATTAAAGAAAAATAAACAAAATTCCTGAGACAAATCACTATTTAATTCTTTTCAAGAACCCAAATACCAACTTTCATGTATTTAACTTCAAAACTGACGGACGGTGAAAGTTTGTATGAAACAAACTTTCACCCCCTATTTGACCCCCTTAGGGTGTGATTTCCGTAAAATCCTTTCTTAGTGGCTGGTTACGTCACTCAATTAACCTACAGTCCAAATTTTATCTAATTAGCTTCAGCGGATTAGGCTCGGCGATGAGCATTGTTCATATAGATTAATGTACCTATATGATGTACCTTTAAGTGTATCTATATGTAGAGACTAGATTTAAAAATTGTCTCTACAGGCGTATACAGCGTGCCTTCTGAGTGCCTAGTGTAAGTTTGTTTACGAAAACGAAAATTAGTATGGCATTGAAGCAGCGCCTCCTGGCGGCATACGAGAAGAGTTAACATTTTGATGGCAAAATGTTAACTCTTCTCGTATGCCGCCAGGAGGCGCTGCTTCAATGCCATACAAATTCTCGTTTTCGCACAACGTGATCGAATGGCGAATTAAACTCGCACTAGGCGAAAGAAAAAAAACTACGCTTATATTAACCTTTTTACCGCCAACAACTTCTATAGAAGTTCGAGATTTTCGTGCCGTCCACGCCAGCACTTCTATAGAAGTTCTTCTTTGTACCTACTTTATTAAAATACATTTATACGTTGGCGTACAGCGGGACATCGCGTGCAGGATAGTTGGGCGGTGAAAAGGTTAATATCTCATTGCTCTACATTATTAGCTTATAAGAACTTAAAAAATGACGTCTGAAGTACAGTTAGAAAAAAATATCAAAATGTGGAGCTGCAAGTATAACATTAATTATAAATAATGAAGAGTGTTAATGAGCTTTCTCTGTGAGCTTACACACAGCTAGGCGTGCCAGTGTGACGCCAATACTAGCCAATCATCACCTCTCGTGTGAATAGTAGGCGGGGCCTCACACCCGCGCGTCAACCATGCGGCCGATCGATGATGGGAGGACAACACTTTTTTTTTTATTTGGCGAGTCGGAATTATACCGGGAGTGCTGGCATAAAACTCGGAATTATACCGGTATAGAGCTCGGTTCGATTATGCATTTATGATACGAGTGCTTTTAGACATTGAAATCTTTTTTCTTTAGGAATAACATTTAAAAAAAAACGAAACAAATGAGATTCAACTTTAAATATATTATTGAATGAAACTTTTACAGATCTATACTCGCGTTTTTTTTAAATTTTGGTTTTATTATTAAAGTGGTTTCATTTCAATGTTATATTTCGCGTAAACTTTAGGAAACAATATATTAATATACTTACTATTGAACACTTTTTGAACTTTCGCGTTCTGTTACAAATATAATGTTTTACGTGAGTTAACACAAACTGCTTAGTCTATCTATCTAGGTATCTGTCTTATCAGCCTACATCTACCCACTGCTGAGAAGTCTCCTCTTTTTCACGCCATTTTTTTTGTTTCGTCCCTGTGGACGGCCTCAACGGTGGCCCAAGCTTTAAAAAAATGTGTGTAAATACTTAATGACGATTTTTTGATTAGATTTAAATTAAGACAACTTTGTAATTATTTAAAGTACCTTCCATCTAAGTTTAATAACTTATTTTTTGTATATGGTACTTTAGAGACATTAGGAATGTAGGTATAGGTATACCTAATACCTACCTACATTCCTAATGTCTCGGCGGCCGAGTGGCAAAGCTCTCGGTTCGATGTCCGGAGGCTTAAATTACGCTACACCACACAACACACTGACTAATTATTAGTTCATGTTAACACCGAAGTTATCAAAACTTTGCTACTGTTTCAAATTTCAAACTATCCGCTGTCCAACATATCGGCCTTTAAATATGGTTAATCTGTTCACAACTCGATATGCACTGTAAGTAGGCGCAGTGGAAGTTGAGCCAACTTTAACAAACTTAACGACTTAAAAAATACTACTGGCAAGTAGGCTGCGGACGTAGAAACTTAGCTTTGACTTATTTAATACTTAGTATCCTTTCGTGACGTAACATTAAAACGTTTTTTATTACATATGTTTGTACTTTTGTGACTACTATGTCCATAGGCAGAGGCCTATGCCGCGGATCGTGTTCAGTGGCGTGTACTTGGGGAGCCAAGTACACGCCACTGAGCACGATCTGCGGGCTACTCTCAGCCATCTCAGACGAAGACCGTCACTCCACCTAGACTGAGGGCGTCCTACACTACGTTTTCCGATACTGCGGCGCTCCACTCGAGAACCCCAATGGCTGTCTGGTTTACTATTAGATATTACTTAAGACTTTATTAAATAAACGCAAGTAGATCCGATCCGATAAACTGTAGAGGTAAAAGTAACTTAGTAAACAGCCTATAATTGTGCCACTGCTGGGCAAAGGCCTCCATCATTGAAATCAAGTCATCGCTACAATTGATGGGTAATGGCTTAATCACCACGCTTGCCAAGTGCGGGTTGGTGATCACAAACCCGGGATATGCATCGAAAAATCCGAAAATACATTTTGCCCGACCTGGGAATTGAACCCGGGACCTTCGGGTATCGGGCCGAGCGCTCTGCCACTCGGCCACCGAGGCGTTTAAAAAAGTAAATTATCTAAACTAAAACATATCGCCCTAGTAATAAATCTATAAAATAATAAGTGAACCATAAGAAACTGAATTTTCCTGATCGTTATTTTAAATCTCCTAAGCTATACTAAAGATCTCAAGTTGCTTACAACTCGCTTACGATTAGGTAAATAAACAGGCAACTATATACCTACTTGTGCAAGAAGAACAATGAACAAGACACTGTCATAAGTTTTTAAAACACATAAGTACGTTGTCGTGTTAAAAACGGAAACATCTTTTCTCCCTAGTCGGATAAGAAAAAACTGTAGACGTTTTCATACTATCTATACTAATATTATAAAGAGGAAAGCTTTGTATTTTTGTTTTTTGTTTGTAACGAATAAACTCAAAAACTACTAGACCTTTTTAAAAAATTCTTTCACCATTAGAATGCTTCATTAGCGCTGAGTAACATAGGCTATATTTATTACTAGAAAAAAAAATTGCTTAAATAAATAGAAATACGATTTGTTTGTTTTGTTGTCATAGAAACTGTCAAAGCGGTACAAAGTCCGCCAGGTCAGCTATATTAAAGAGGAAAGCTTTATATTTTTGTTTGTTTGTAACGAATAAACTCAAAAACTACTTGACAGATTTCAAAATTTCTTTCACCATTAGAATGTTACATTAGCGCTGAGAAACATAGGCTATATTAAAAAAGAAATGTCCATGCGTGCGAAGCCGGGACGGGCCGCTAGTACCTACTTTATAAAGTAGCACACGCCAACTTTCAAAGATCAAAAAGCATTATGTAGTTTGCAAGCAAGATTTGCGGAACCGATTATCCCCATCGCGATCTGAGCTCTTAACGAACCTCACATTGTGTGAGTTTATGCTTATGTTTCTACAGTTCCAGTCAATCAACGTATTAATACAATGAGTATTGATATAAATCTGAACATAAACGTTTTATTGCCATCATATATGCGGATATTATATGAATAGATATAGGTATTATAGAGATTTAATGTGTGATTTTCAAAAGTAAAGTAGTATTTACGGTGTACCTACCGTGGTGGCGGCTTTATTGTACTTACGTCTGAGAATATATTTTTTTTAATCTTTCGAACAAAACATAGATATTTTTTTATCTCTATTACTTAAAGAGCTGTAGCATTCGTTCATATAAAGTACGTTCGCACTCAATTGGCGTCGCTAATAAATACGTATTACTTACGTACCACGCCGATACGTAAAGAAAACAAAATGCAAACACAAAAAGTGAAAACGTGACATTTCCATTTTACATTTAGGCACCTAAACCGTTTGCAAACAGCATCGGGAGCGGACGCGAGGAAATGAACAGGGGGAGGGTGTCCTAAACAAAAGGTGCGAGCCTCCCCCTCCCAACGCCCGCTCGGCCCAAAGGGGGTGGTCCGTACGAAGACCATGAGGGAAAAACTTAAAGAGGATATGTTTTGAAAAATGCATAAAGTTGTGTCCATTTTTGGGATTCCTTCGAGGGCAAACGAAGATTCCATCTTTTATATTGGCCTTGAAGAGTACACTGTAAAATACATATTTTTGGTAATTTATTGGTGCCTTAAGGTTTTCTATGCTTGGCATATTTCTAACCAGCTTTCAGTTTTCTTCTTAGTTCTTAGTTTCTTCTCATGGTTCGTTCTCTTTAACTACTTTATATGATCCAGACAAACAAGGAATGAACATTTAATAATGTTAAGGAAAGTTTACACCTTACGTTTTCCCGTACAAACCTCAAAAAATATTATTTATCAAACATTTTATAGGTTTTCTCTTAGTATTGACTGTTAAGTCTTATCTCTGTTTTTTCCTTAAGCCATGGTCAAGCATACGTACGAGAGTTTACGCCTTACGTAGTAAACTTTAGTAAGTTTGATACTGTTGAAACCAAGAATAAAATTCGAATAAAGTTTAACAAAAATACAGACAACTAGTGATTTAAAAGGCAATATTTAAAAAAAAAATACTAAAGTAACACTGTCAAGTTTGTAGGGATCTGTAATGTGTTTAAATGAAGTGTTTATTTTTGTTTTATAAAATAGATAGATAGATAGATTAATTATTTATTAGCCAAAATTATTAATGCAATAAATATATATATATAATGTTGTTATTAATGTTAATGTTCTCCTTTGTTTATTGTCCTTAACGTTAAAAAATACATGCTCGCCCTACACCCAGGGTGGTTGTGCTTTTTCGCTGCTCGTGTCACTTGTGCGGCGGGGAGCGGGCGCGGCGGCCGACACTGCGGGCGTCGGGATCCGGCGGCCGGGCGCCGCGTTGCCATGGCGACGACACCGCGACACCCGGCACGCACCCCCTCGCACCTCACCCCACACCCAACCAATATCACCCTTAGCCCAAACACAATAAGAACCACCGCACTCGATGCTCACTTATGTACAAGACCCCAACACATAAGGGGTCGGCTACATAAGACGATACGGTCAGGCGATGTAAATAACGCGAGATAACTTCGAGAGGGTCTAATGGAATAGGGAATCGTGTTTTGGAAAGTGCCCCGGAGAGAATGTTCTGGGTTGTTAGCCAGGCTCGGCTTCCATGTTAAGTGAAAGTCGATATGGGGATTGGGTTCGCGAAATTTGATTATTCAAACGCTCGATTAATAGTGCCTAATTGCTTTTAGCGGGATACTCGCTTGTTTATGTCGTAAATTGCATTACTGTGTTTAGCGAATGGCTCGTTTGGAGGAATATATTTTATCAAATGCAATTAAGGAAAAATAATTTACATACATTTTTGTTTTGTGTAGTACTTACCTAACTAGTACCTATCACCAGGACTCGATATCGTTTTACCAAGTTTCACACTATTTAAGCATCGTTAAGTAACGTTTTGTCTATAAAGTTAAGTTAGTAGCGATACGATAATGCAGTTGACGTTATCTTGAAAAGTGGGTAACGTTACTTTTTCGTTATCTAATACGCTTTGAGTCAATCCGCGTAGAGCGGTTAGTTAATTTACCGGTAAAAATGCCAACCAGTAACGATACCAAACATAACGTTACCTTTGCTTTTAACGGTATTCAAAGCTCTGCCTAACATAATATAATGCAGAACATAGTTTAAAAACACTTTTATTATAAAAAATTATGATCATTGACAAATCGAAATTAGCGAAAAATTTACTAAACATTTTATAAAAGTAGCAAAGCGTGTTATGCCCTATTCCTCGTTGCTTTTTACTTTTTTATGTAAATAATCACAATCATAATAAAAATCAGACTCTAAATGTAAAAATGAACGAACTATACACCTATTAGACTAAAATGAACTCATTCCTAGTCCCCTTTGGTTGGTGATAGAACTTGTTATAAGTCTCCATATTGTCCTTATTATTTTACTATCAACAAGGTTTGATTCAAAATACCTACGTATGCACGTAATATTTTCTGTCCATCTGTCAAATCTCATTGCCATTGAAAGTTTTACAACAAGGCCCGCGCTTACATTTTTAAATATCTCTTTGTAATTAAGATGATAACATTTAACATGGGTCGAAGTACTAATGCGAGATGGAAACCTTAGCAGGCCCCAATAAGATAAGATAAGATAAGACTTTAACATAGACAAAGACGGAATTTTTATTAGTGAATCATAAACTAGCTGCTCGTTTATATAGAACTAGTGGCCGCTCGCGGTTTCACCCGCGTGGTTCCCGTTCCCGTGGAAATATCTGGATAAAAATTATCCTATGTGTTATTCCCAGTTATAAACTATCTGTATGCCGAATTTCATCCAAATCCATTTAGTAGTTTTTACGTGAAAGAGTAACAAACATCCATACTTACAAACTTTCGCGTTTATAATATTAGTAGGATATACTTGTATATACTTTGAAGTCATTAATAATATTAACACATTAACATTGCATCTGAAATATTGTAACTGTCGCAGATGGACCAACGATACTACGTTTTTGGTCTGTGGATGGAATATTATAACTTAAAATAAATAAGTGTAAATATAAACATCTAATTTACGGTGCCCGCCCACAACCGACTTTTTGTAAGAACCGATAATCGGACCGATTTTTTCGCCGAGATTTCATCACCTATTTTGTGACCGACTTTCTGTAGGACGTGTGCTTTGCAACATATAACTCCATTCGTTTCATTTTCACCAACAAAAAAATCGGTCACCGATTATCGGACGTGGGCGAGGGCTCTTCTTTGGCAGGGAGTATTAAAAAAACAACAAATTTTACTGATTGCAATAAATATTTAATTAGGTATTAAAATACGTTAACTAATAAGGCATATATTAAATATAATTGGAAGTAAGTATGAGAAGGCCTCCATCATTGATAGATATTCGCATAATCAGGCATCTTGCACTCCGTCATACCTACCGCGATAAGCACCTACAGCGCGCGACAACTTGAAGTTGTAAATCAGTCAGGGCCCCAGCGCGCTTTCGAGCACACGCACAGGCATAGTTTGAAGTGGATCGAAATTTCGATTTGTTTAAAAAAAACTACCTCTTTGATATCAGTAAATCTACAAGCTCCGTAATAATGGTGAAACGCAACAGTAATAATTGTTTTGTGGAAGGCTGTCGAAATAAACAGAAAGATTCGAAGTTATTTATTCTGTGCTTATAGGTAGGTATGTATTTAGTGGTCCGTTTATTCTTAGGTACTTGTCTTATTTGCTAAACAATCTTCACCCAACTATTTACTTATTGAAATAATAACTTGGTAGGTACCTAAGGATAAACAACTAAGTAGGTACCTACCTATCTAGTATCTTTAGTTTAGGATAGGTACCTTCCTGCTAGTTCCTACGCAACTACCAAAACCAAAAGTTGACTTTTGTTATCTTTAGGCCTCTCGCATATTTACGTACCTAGGTACCTAGCTAGATAATTAAATATTATAGTACTTATTATAGCTAGTTTGATATGTAGGTACCTACTTACTAACAAGTTCTGTTTACAAGATCAAGTTTAGCTTTGATAAGTACTTATAGGCAGGTTGGTTGGTGTACCTATTTCTGTTTTGGTAGTTTTACATTACAGTACAAAGATATTTTCGTAGGTAGTTCAACTGTTGTTGTCAAGGTAAATACATATTATGTATTTACTTTGAAAACAACAGTTGAACTACCTACGAAATTTTTTTTTAACGGCAACGCAACGGGTAAGGCGGCGTAAAGACAGCCTCAAAGTCAACATAGGTAGTCTAATGTGGCTTTGACTGTACTTACATAGGTACCTAGCCTAGGTTTATTTGAAACGTAATTTGTTCACATTTAAGTACAGTACACATTATAAACACAATAACTTGTAATAAATTAAGTATTCAGATTAATTATTATTTAAAAGAAGACAACCCTGAAGTCGTTGAAAAGATAAGAGCTACGCGATAGAAAGAGAGGCAACTTCTAGGTGAATATAACTGTAGGTAAGGAAGCAGTGTGTGACCTAAATTGCACTTTATTGTGTCTTAGCAAGAGTCGCTATTTATTTAAATGAATTTGCGGAGTGCACCTTCTGTTACAATTATTTATTCTGTGGCATAATCAACACGCTTGTCATATGTAGGTTTTGGGTTTTGGTGATGATCATTCATATCGAAAACTCCACCACCGTTTACCCGGCCTGGGAATGAAACCTACGACATACGCTTATTAGTCCAAGCGCCTCGCCACTTGACAACCGAGGCGTTGATAAATATAACTGATTTATTGTTTATTTATTGTACCTACTAATTTATAAACGCGTTTCGCTACAATATCACTGCCTTCCACAGTTGTTGTCTGAAACATAAAAAAAAATATTACTCGTAATTATCGCTTTGCTGCTCGTATTTTGTACGGTTTTTTATGCATACAGAATTGGTAATCACTTAACAGTCTTATCACAAAATAAGATGACTGCAAAAGTAAGTTTCGGGTTTCTTGGCGGGAAAGCGAAGAGTCATTCATGTCTGCGGTTTTGTTTTATTTTCTAAAATTTGTTTTATGTCGAATATTAATGTGAAATAATGGTGGATTATTAACCGTTATGTGTTCGTGAGTGTGCATGAGTGTTGGCAAATGAAACAAAACAGCACAACGTCACTTTTAAAATTCTCTCAAAAAGTCCGCGTGAGGACTTAATAAAGCCCCACATCTTTACTTAGATACTCGAGGGGTTGGGGGGTATATCATTTCTCACTTCTCATTTCTATTATCATTCATCATCATTCTACAGGAAGGAAATATTGTTTATTTATGTATTACTTGTAAAAAAAATTACTTTGACACTGGCTATCTGTGCTAATCGCACGAAGCCATCAACTAAAAGAAAAAAAAAAAGTTTCATACAAAAGCGTTCGAACAACACACACATAGACAACCTCTCACGACACGGAATCTTAAGGTGGGTCTACGCTAGACGAGCCGAGCATGAGCGGAGCACGAGCCGAGCCACAATTCGTGTAGTGTGGACCGACTTACGAGCCTCGAACGAGCGCGCTTCGAGCGTTTGGCTCGTGCTCGACTGTGCTCCGCCTATTGTCGGTTTTTTGACGAACACAAAGGGATTTGCATCGCGCTCGCAGTCTTGACTTCTCAAAGTGGTTAACAAATCTAGATTAATAGATCTGTCTTTTTATAAATTTGTAGATCCCCATCGTCTTGGCCTTCTAGCTTTTTTAGTGACTTCGGCTATAATAATCGCTGCAACAGCAGCAGCGGTTGCTGCAATAGCCAACTCGTCCATACCCGCCACGAGCCGCGAGAGTAGTGCGGAAAACTATGTTCGAGGAGAGTGATTGTTGTAAGCTCGTTGGTTGTACGTCCGCACTTGACACCGCGAGTAAAGCGGCTCGGCTCGTGCTCCGCTCGTGCGCCGCTCGTGCTCGGCTCGTCTAGCGTAGACCACCTTTGGAACTGCTCGAAACAGTCCGAGAGTGCAGCAGTTGCGAGACTCCGTGTCGTGAGTGGGTTTGAGATCTGTGTGTGCGTTCCTCGAGCGCAGTAAGCATTGAATTTGAATTGTCTTAAATTTCTAACCTATCACGTGACCTTCAGGAGTAGTAGGGCAGCTAGTATTTCTGTTGTCTAATGAATAAAAATAAAACACCAAGTATTATACTTTATAAACATGCTTTACCTACAGTACGTTCGGAAACACGTAAAATATTGAGATTAAAAATAATTAAAATTAACCAAAAAAAATTGAAGTAGGTAATTGTGCCTAACTTTATTATTTATTAAATTGATTCTAATTAAACAATCAAAAAACATTTTTTCATTTTCAAATCATCAATCAAACCAAACTAATCAACGTCTTGTAGTTTTGAACGAAGTTTTTGAACGAAAAGTTGTCTATTATAACAATCAGTCAATAAACGTCAAAATGTCAAAATGATATGTAAATATTGCGAAACGTATTAAAACTTTAGAGGCTTATATTTGGAAAACTAAGAGTTTCCTGAAAAAATTACAATGTGCATTAGAATCTCTGTTTTTTTATAACAAAGTGGACTACTCGTTTTATACAAATTCGTGCACCATTATTGTAGATTCAATATTCTTTCCCTGTTCTATTCTATTCTAATAAGAGGAAATACTAAGGTCGACTGAATTGAAAAATGTGTATGAAAAGTAGAAAAAATCAACGTTTTGTAGTCCCCTGATTTCTTCTCCAAAACTGGACCGATTTAATTACTTTTTTCATTAAAAACTAAAGAAAGGCTTTGGCTGTGTCCCTATGTTTTACTTTTTTTATATATAATCTCGTCAAATTTGGGAAACACAGCGGAAAATCTGGCCAATTTTTAAGATTTTTAAAGGTTCATATCTTTTTTAATAATTAATTTATGAAAAAAAAGAAAACAGGGACACAGCCAAAGCCTTTCTTTAATTTTTAATGAAAAAAGTAATTAAATCGGTTTAGTTTTAGAGGAGGAATCAGGTGACTACGAAACGTTGATTTTGTCTACTTTTTTTCAATTCAGTCGCCCTTAGTGTTTCCGCTTAAGCTCACCTTCTAGGTCTCCTTACATTGTGGTCTTATCCCATTAATACAAAACTACTATTTCTTCATAAACTAATATGAAGACTTTAAAAATAATATACAAAACAAATCATTTGCGGTATAGAAAAATCATTCACGATGTTATACTCGTATTATAAATCAAATCTGTTAAAAGCACTTGTAAGAAGCCGTCTTGTCTCGGATGTCTCGGGAAAAGGAACAGTTCGTTTGTACAACTGAATTTACGCGATAATAAAGTCTGTTGTGTCACGAGCCTTTCCCATGGATGGATAAATTGAGCGGACCATTACCACTGAGCCTATAGCGGTTAGGTCAACGACTGCTTATGCAGCCAGGACAAATGGCTTAACAACGTGCCTTCCGAAGCACGGAGGAGCTCGAGCTGATACATTTTTGGTCACCCATCCGCTGACCGGCCTTCGCGAAAGTTGCTTAACCTTAGCAATCGCAGATCGGGCGCGTTAACCATTGCGTCATCCAACTCCTCACTATTTTATTAACTGTCAAGAACTCTGTATTTCCCTTAAGCATAGAAAATTTAATTAAAGTTGGTCTATTGGTTTGAAAGAATTTTCAAACCTATGAAGTTTGCATGGGACATCGAAATGTGAAATGGCCACTATAGAATCATTCGCAGGGGAAAAGGAAAAACTGCAAATGCGCCAAAAATCAATTAATAAAAAATCAATTTTAAAGTTCATACCCTTAACTTATACGTTTATCCGTTGTCTAGTAACCATTTAACGAGTTTCATAACGAAGCTTCTCTTGTGCTAGATAATTGGTGTGAGTGTAGGATTTTTTTTTTATTATTTTAACTTTCTTTTCCCATCAAATAGATTTTAGGTGCTTTAGCAGATTTCCTTTTACAGCGAGGAACCACTCTCACCGTAACTACTTCCTCCGGTGTGAACTCGAGCACGTGCACAGACGTCTTCCCGTTGGCGTCGTACTGCTCGTGCCGCATTATGTTGCCCTCGATGGTGATCAGCGTTTGGATCTGCGCACAAAAGTTACGTCTGACGTCCGATCCGAACCTTTCGGAGAATCTATTAAGGCACGGGGTCACGCACTAGTGCGTGATGCCGTTCCCTCTAGAAAACCTCCGAAGGGGATTCGTTTGACACGGCTTGAGGAACCCTTTAAGTTTCTCGCCCGCCCCCAGTAAAGCCCGGTGAAGCTGAAAATGCCGCCTGAGGCAAAGAGCAAACTCACAAAAAAAACCTTTTTCTGCAAAGAGTCAACTGTTGGCGCTGACGGCTTTTACAACGTAACTAGACTAACGATCCAGCTCCATTAGCTGTCTTCGCATCTTATCAGGACTCCGTTTATTTATTTATTTATTTACTACTAGCGGCCGCTCGCGGTTTCACCCGCGTGGTTCCCGTTCCCATGGGAATATCTGGATAAAAAGTATCCTATGTGTTATTCCGTTATAAACTATCTGTATGCCGAATTTCATCAAAATCCATCCATCCGTTGCAGCGTGAAGAAGCAACAAATATACGAACATACACACAAATTTTCGCATTTATAATATTAGTAGGATTTTAGGGAGTTTAACAGCTCATTTAACAACATAATCACTTTATAAACTACTATACCAAAGCTAATTATAAATCTCCAAATATGTTATTATGCAGGATACTTTTGCAGGCTTAACCTCAGGTAAAACGGAGTCATTTGCCAACTCTTCGATAAACGAAATGAATAATGGTTCGCTATTAACACAATAATAATAGTCCTGTAATAAACCCTCCCGGAGTCCTGAATTTGGCATTTGGATTATAGGGAAATGGCAGAATCAGACCACCGTTAATGAAGATAACTGGCATGATTGCCAGTTATCTTCATTAACGGTGGTCGGTCACGGGTCAGGTGCTCTTCCAATTGAGCTATCGTGGTTCTAACCAGCCCGCCGAAATTATTCAACACTATTTACTTTTTACTTTGAGAGCCAAAGGCGCCCATTCAATGACCCGGTATGTCAGAAGGGTGCAGGTTCAAACCCTGCTCGTGGAAATTTTTTCAACATTTGTGTTTTTGTAATTTGTTCGCAACAAAATTTGCGTTAAAAATTATATAAACATTTATAAATAGCTTGCCTACTTCTTAACTGATCTTTAGTATTTGTAAAAATATTATGATCGGATGTTAATGACGGTAGTTGTTAACATTGAATGGGCGCCTTTGGCTCTCAAAGTAAAAAGTAAATAGTGTTGAATAATTTCGGCGGGCTGGTTAGAACCACGATAGCTCAATTGGAAGAGCACCTGACCCGGTATGTCAGAAGGGTGCAGGTTCAAACCCTGCTCGTGGAAATTTTTTCAACATTTGTGTTTTTGTAATTTGTTCGCAACAAAATTTGCGTTAAAAATTATATAAACATTTAGGATAATATATTGAAGCCTAAGGTCTGACTTGGCTAGTTTTCATATACGAATTATATTAAAGCCTTCGTAAGTTCTAAAGCTGTAGGTAAGTTCTTATTTTATTCTTTCGGAAATTTGGCTGGCTGGTAGAAACTAGCCATCGAACATAAGGCTCTTCCATGACTGTTTTAGTAGGTACCATTACCATAAGAATATTTATTCTTAGTGGTCGCCCAGTGGTCGAAACTCGACCATAACTTTATTATGGCTGCACGGATTGTATCCTAAGCAATGAAAAATTAAAAAAGATAGAATGTGAGTTTGGATTGGCATTGACAGGTTTCGACCGTCTCCTCTTGCATTTTTAAAGTTTTTTAAAGGAGTATAATATACGTGTGTGTCAAATAATATGTATTTGTCATATACATGGTAATGTGACTAATGTTTGTTTTATTGATTTAATGTATTTTTATACATAAATTTAAAAAAATATTAACATTCGGATAACATTCTCTATATAAACTATAAGTGTGCGAAATTTCATACTCCTCCGTCCGCGCAATTTTCGTAAAAAAGGGGTACAAAGTTTTTGCTTCACGTATTAATAATTTCCCTATATAGGCAGTAGGCATTATTAATTATTTATTATTATTAAATAGTAAACATTATTGTTTATTCTTATGCAGCAGGCTTCTTTTGTTTAAATTACCTTTTCGCCGTCTGGTTTTTGTCCGTCAAACAAAACTCCCGGTTGGAACACTATGCACCACTTGAAGATCGTGGACTGGACACTGAACTTGTATGTGCCATCATCATTTTTAGTGAGGCATTGTGTGGGCCTCACGTTTGCTGCTATTTTACGTTTAAAATAATTTAAACCTGGAAATGAGAAGCGTCAATTATGTCGGTGAAAAGTCTGAAAGTACCTAGATAATATATAAAAAAAGAAAGTAACTTAGATTCAAATAAATAAATACTAGTTTATATTTTTTTAAACAAGTCTTAAATTATTATTTTTATTAGTTTAAGGTTTAAAGACATTTATTCTCATAAGAACTTGACAAAGGTTTACTTCGTCATCATCATCATCATCATCAGCCTATACTAGTCCATTGCTAGGCCTCTCCAAGTGCACGCCACCGAAAATGAGATAAATATAACAATGAAAAACTTAAAATTTGTTTACTCTACTGGTATAATAATTTATCCTTTCTTCTTCTTCTGCTTGTGCCATCTCCTATCTCCTGTCGGCTATTATCCGGTACCTATGGCCAATTGATGGGCCCGTAATGTTGCGGCTCAGAAACCTAATATTACATTATATTAGATCGCACTCCTCGTGGAATAGCCTGTTAAAGCCTGCGATTAGGCGGCGATGGCTCAGGCTTTGCAGCTTTTACTTATTAAGTCCTATATTATTAAGGCCTCTTGCCACTGTGACACACAATTGTATATAGGCCGTTTTTAAATAGCATAATATTTTTTTATTTAAAAAATTCTGTGCAAAATGTGTGTATTTTTAAAATTTATTTTGTTACTTACCAATGTATGTTAAATATGCTTCAAAGTTTTCTTCACTGACCATCACGTATTGTTTTCCCAAAAACTCGTCCATGATTATTTTTTCACTCCTCAATGTTCAACTTTATTGATATCTGTCTTTGCTTTATAAATATTGTCATTGCTAATCTTGATAAATCTTATCTGTAACTCAGTAACCGATAACATAGCTACAAGTAAATTCATTGTGAGTGCAAAATGTCAGTTCTAAATTGTTTCTTTAAACCCAATCTGTAAATATATTTATCACACACACACAATGTGTTACAAGGAAAAAAGTTTTAATTTATCTCATATTAGATCTGTAAGTAGTAATTTAATTTAGGAACTTAAACTACGAACCTTTCAATGTCAACTGATTCGTAACAAAAAACTTACTTTTGTGTATAATTCACTGAAAGTAGTAGATATTAGCTTGAGTGAAACCAAACGTTTATCTTGTTTCCATTTATTGTCAGTTACCTACGAAGTGACTTAACACCAATAACCAGTCGATCACAGACATAAACACAGATACATTGACTAACTGTAACATAAAAATACCGTACGCAACAACGTAAACACTAGAATGGCATAACCTCTAATTCTTAAAAAGATAACTACTTACTACGCTGATAATAGTGCTGATGTAATAGATATGTAACTCCTTGTTAAATGTTGAGATCAGAGTTGTAAACAAGCGCATTGCTGTCACATAATCTGTAGGCGTTATTTTATAAAAAGTTTTAGGACTGTTCATTTTATTAACGTTAAGGATAGTTTAGTTCAAAAACAATCGTGAAACATAGTTAAACGTTAACGCAAACTAATTAGTAAAAAGGTATCATACCTTCTTTATACCCGACGTTTCAGCCTGTGACCACGGCCGTTGTAACTCGGTCGAAACGTCAGGTAGATATAAAGAAGGTATGATACCTTTTTACTAATTAGTTTGCGTTAATTCCCGTTTAAATTTGTTTAACTATGGAACGCGAAAGTTTAAAAGTGTATATAGTTAAACGTTGTTTTTTCTGGATATCTTAACATTTAATTTTTCGGTTTTTTGTTTTGTTCTATTTCTCCATTGCTCCAATTAGTTTGCTTTATTCTGAAATTCCACATCCTTGGGAACTTTGTCCAGTGGACGTCTTTTGGCTGAGATGATTTGTAATACTATGTAAACATTATGTTACAGGCGATAGAAGTATATACGATTCACCGGTGAAGAATGATAGTGCGAGCTCGAAGACGAAACGTTCTCAAGATCTTGAGGGTATGTAAACTCAAATAGATATTCAAAATATTTATTCAGCGTCGGTTGGGCTTAGGTTCTTACAATAAAACTAATACCTACATTAAATTAAAAAGCTACGATGAACTGATCTCTCAGCCTAAAGAAACTGCGACGCTGATGATGTAATTGTTCTCAATAACACGTTTCCAATTTAACAACTGTATCTAAAGCTCTACATACACTGGCTTCCTGGTGTTCTCTTTACAAATAGGCAGGAAGGTGGGTACTGATTACGACTACACTCGTGTTTAAGGTAAGGTCAAAGTAAAAACGTGTTTACAACTAAAGTGTACCGAGTTGTTTCAAAGTTCAAACATTTGTCAAATCGTTTTCGATTGCGCAATCACGTTTTTACCCATTAAGCTCTTTTGCGCGCGACGGTACACGGGTGTTCCAAGATGGCGGACCGGATGACAATGACGCCATTACGTGGATTACGGACGCACCGAGCGCTCTCTAATGAAAGTACCTATTGAAACGAGCCACAATGTGTCGGCTCGCATTCTTGATCATCTCACCGTGATAACGGCAACTATTTATTCTGTAATAACGGGTGGTGGGAGGATGGCATCCTTATGTGCCTGGTGCTAGTTTTATTTGCCCATTCGATCACGTTAACGAAAGAGTGATCGAATGGGGAATAGAATTCGCGCTAGGCAGGCTGGTCGATATGTTAGGGCTATAATGAGAGGTAGATACTGTGGACCCGGCGGACTTCGTACCGCTTTGACAGTTTCTATCAAGTGATTAAATTCTCTTTGGTTTCCATGACAACAAAACAAACAAATCATTTTGTATTGGATAATTAAATTATCGTTTTTAGTATATTTATGTGTGATTCCCGTGGGAATATCGGGATAAAAGTATCCTATGTGTTAATCCGGTTATAAACTAATATATATACAGACATACACACAAACTTTCGCATTTATAATATTAGTGTGATACAGTTTACATATTATCCTATTAGTTGTCTTTCTGGTGGCTGGATTTTGGCTGGATGCGAGCAGCACTAAACCGGTCGTTGTGGAGATCCTTGGGGGAGGCCTTTGTCCAGCAGTGAACGTCTTTTGGCTGAGTTGAAGATGATGATGATGATGATCTTTTTGGAATAGAAAATAAAATAAAATAGCCGAGTCATCCAGGGTATTTCGTCAGAAGGGGAAAAGTTCTTTATATAGACATTCATACCAGAAGGTACGAAGGTAGCCGACAGAAGACGGCATTCAAATTCAGAGTATACTTACCGATAATGAAAAAGATATTCCGTATTTCTTCAATGCCTTCTTCGTTATATTAAGAGGCCTATTACATTTTGACCGTGATTTTTGCATAAAATGCCCAACTTCGGCGTTCTTGTTCAGAGAAACTGAAAGCCTTAGACAATTTTGACTTATTGTACTTATGGTGGAGAATAGTTATTAGTATAATTCGTAGCGGCCTCGCTTTCTGCAATTTTCCCTTATCTATTTATATATAGCCAAAATTCCGAAGCTGTTTTCAATTAAATACGGTGACGGCAATTTTCAAGCTCATGGATTGAACTACTTTACTAAGCAAACGAAATAAAACATATATAATAATATCTCTTAAATAGTGGTGAAGTTCGTAGCGGCTTCGGAATTTCGAAATATGAATGGAATTTCTACAAAAAAAATCCCATTTAAAGCCATAATACGTTCAGATTTAGCTTTAAATATCTCCTTACTCCATTAATATTATTAAGTAAAATATACACCAGAATTAACGTTAATTTACTTATTCCGTGTTTTGTTCCTGTCATGTAAACGTCATTTCAAATTAGAGTAAAAGAGACAAACACGGAATAACTATTCGGAGCATAATCTCTGTTTATTTGTAAGGCACATGACATTGTAAGATTCAGTTATTTAGTCTACTAAAATATCGTAATATTTATTATATATTATATATATATATTAACTTTTGACATTTTGTCACTGAAACATGTTAACCATTAAACATTGTACATTTTGACATCACCTATGCAATCAAACCATTTGGACGACCCCCCTCCCCCCTCCCTTTAGGCCCAAAACACCGTACTCGTAGAACAAGGGTACGAACGAACCGGTTCACACGCACTCTGTGCCAGGTACAGACATGTACCTGGGCGCTTCTCTTCTCCACCACGGCCCGGTCAACCCGAGCCGAGGTCCAAGTCTTTAGAAGCGCCCTCGGGTTGTTCCGCTCCCCGATCCGATCCGAACCCTTCGGAGAATATAGTAGGGCACGGGGACACGCACTTTTACCCCCTTATTCATAAAAACTATTTCAGCATTAATTAGTTAAATAAATATTGTTTTGTCAACGTCGCACAAACGTCATTTTGAATTTGAGAAAAAGAGACAAAACAATGATTAACTTAATAATGTTTAAAAATTTTTTATGAATAAGAGGGTTGAGTGTGTGATGCCGTTCCCTCTAGAAAACCTCCGAAGGTGATTCGTTTCACACGGCTTGAGGTACCCTTTACGTACCTCGCCGCCCTAAAAAAAGCCCGGTGACGCTGAAAATGCCGTCTGAGGCAATCAGCAATCTTTCTCAAAAAAAAAACAATAGCCCTTGTTTGAAGTTTGCCTTCTGTGGTCCTTCTTATTCTGTGGTGTATCTGCGCGCTTGTTCGAGCCATTCGCAATCCAATGCCCTCGGCGGGGTATGTCGGAAATGTCCTGGGGTCGATCCAGATCGAGCTAGCTACACACGACCACCATCTATATACTATAGTTGACCCATTCATTTTACCTAGTCTACCCATGGGCTTTACTAACACTTAATAATTATAGTGTTCATATGTGTATTTGATAGTTATAGGCTGTTTACTTACTTACTTACTTAAATACACATGTATTTGATTGTTAGTGTAAAGATAAAGTGTTGAAAACAATCCACGAGCGGGATTCGAACCCGCACCTAGGGTTGCCAACCATACTTTTAAATAACGTATCCTACGTTATTTTTCATCTTCATACTTTATTCTTTTTAATAAAAATAAATATGGAAAATACTTTATTTCCGGCTAATGCGTGCGTTTGAACGGAATATTCCTGTTGGAAGTGAAACGAAATGCAGCTCTAATTTCTGAACGCGCTATAAAACAATAAAGAATATTAGATAGTGCCAAGAGTACAAAGAAATATGTTTTTAAACATTTAAATAAATAAATTTGGAAAATACTTTATTCTTTCTTCAAATTCTTTTTTTTAAACTAGTTAGTGATAGATTTCCTTTAATTTCCTGAAAAATAGTTGGCAACCCTATCCGCACCCATGACATGCCGGGTCAGGTGCACCAACCCCATGGTTGGTGCACCTGACCCGGCATGTCATGGATATCGTGGCTCAATCCAACTAGCCGAAATTAATCAACATTATCTACTACTCTACTCTTACTCTGTAAGCCAAAGGAGCCCTATTTAATGTCAACAAATACGTCATCAACAATTAATAAGGGTATTTTATTCGCATAAAATTTGCGTTAAATTATTATATCTTAATCATAAGGAACTTAGAGTTACAAAAAGATAGTAGTTGTACTCTTATTGAGAATTGTTAATTACTCTATAGATGAAAATTTTATTAAATTAATTTTATCTCATTTAACTGCTGCACAATAAGGCTTCCTGTACATGGTACATTCGTTCGTAATCGTATATACAAACACAAGGTCCGGTGCCGGTGCGGCTCCGGCGTCTTGTACAGGAAGCCTAATACTCGAAGGTAATCCAAGGATTTGTTATACTCGAGAAGAGTAATTAATTTGTAAGCATTTTATTAATTTTAAGACCAATAGATGTCGGTACACTTAATTTGCAAATTAAGAACTTGGACTGGTATAAGGGCAATACAATGATCTTAGAAAGTACTTTAAAAGCATTAATAACTTATAATATCTACCTGGCGTTCCGCAATGTAATACCCCTTTGCACTATATAATACACTAGCTGTGCTCGCGACTTCGTCCGCGTGGAATAGTGACTTTCGGCAGCATTTTTAATTTTTTAGGCTCTTTTCCCGTTTTTGCAACATTTTTCACTGATGCTTCGCTCCTATTGGTCGCAGCGTGATGTTATATAGCCTAAAGCCTTCCTCGATAAATGGACTATCCAACACAAAAGAATTATTCAATTCGAACCAGTAGTTCCTGAGATTAGCGCGTTCAAACAAACAAACAAACAAACAAACTCTTCAGCTTTATAATATTAGTATAGATTTAAAAAAATCCTGATAATATTTTTCTGTACAGACGCCAATGAAAGCGGTTTAGTAAAATTAAACGAAAAACGACGTCGTCTTAACCCCAACGGGTCTCCTCTGTCCGGAGAAGGTTCGAAGACCAGCAGCCCGAGCAAGATGTCTACCCCACAGAAACCTATAGGATCCCCGAAAGCCGAAACCCCAGAAAACGTCAGGTACACCAAAATTCTCATACAAATGACCTTAATGAATGAACCTTAGTATTAGTATCCCTAGTATGACCTTAGCATCCTATTTACGAGTTTAAGCTATAACTATGTTAAGTTTCATTTGAAACCATCGTATTTTCGAGTGATTATTGAAAAAAAAGAGACTAAAAATAATTAACCACATTGTTTGGAGTAGAGTAGCTTGGATGTTACATTACAAGTATTAGTGAAAATATGCGCGAAAAGGCGATTGAGGCTAACTTTAATTTACTAAATACCTAGATAGAGTTGTTTCCTCGCGTGGCGAATATAATCACGATATGATTATAATGGTAGTGTCTGGTCTAGATTTTCCTAACTGTGTGTTTTGTTTGTGTTTAAAATAATAGTTCATGATAATCGGTATTGCATGACAAAATAAATAAGGAAATAAAAAGAATATCTCATGTAGTACTTACATCAAAAACATATACCATCGCTGGGAATCGAACCCGATGGTCTATTTAACCATTCGACCACAAAAGCGGTGAAAGAGATTTTTCAATTTGTAGATTAGTGTCGTTAGCATGAACACTTTGAAAGCAACCACTGCCGCATGTTGTCGTATTCATTAATCTAGTCTAATTAAAAGCATGCTTAACTGTAATCGTTGACAATACTGGTGAAGGGCAAGAGCAGTGGTTGTTTCCAGATTCCTGGTGAACCTCTTACGTAACTGGATCACCGACGATGTTAATTGCAGCACACCGACCGTGTACTACGGCTCGAGGACGCACAAACAGCTGCAGCAGGTCATCAAGGAGTTCAAGAGGACTGCGTACTGCGGGGAGGCCAAGATGACGGTCCTGGCCAGCCGCGACTATAGTTGCGTTAGGGAGTTAGATAGAAGCATCTGGAACTCCAAGAATGATATGTGCAGAGGGTGCACTAAGGTAAACTAAACTCTATAGTAGCTAGCATCTTGCATCCAGCAGTTCTAGACGAATTCGTGCTTTGGAGAAGTCAAGATTATGGTTTTGGTCAGCCGTGATTGCAGCTGTTAAGAAGTTTGATAGTAGTCTGGAGTTCCAAGAATGATATGTGCAGAGGATGTATTAACATAACTAGCTTATTGCATCAAGCAGTTCAAGGGGACTGCGTACTGCGGGGCAACTAAGGTGACGGTCCTGGCCAGGCGCGACTACAATTACGTTAGGGAGTTAGAAAGGAGCATCTGGAGCTCCAAGGATGATATGTGCAGAGGGTGCACTAAAGTAAAGTATACTCTATCTTGCATCAAGCCGTTCAAGAGCAATTCGTACTGTTGGTCTTGAATTGCAAGAATAATATGTGCAGAGCGTCAAGAGTGTCAAGGTTACCTTAATACACCCTCTGCACATATTATCATAGCATCTTTCATCATTTGTTTAAGAGGACTTCGTACTGTGGAGAAGCCAAGGTGATGGTCTTGCTCAGCCGTGATTGCAACTGGTAGTCTTGAGTTCCAGGAATGATATATGCAGAGGGTGTACTAAGTTAAACTAAACTATAGTAGCTAGCATCTTACATCAAGGAATTCAAAAGACTTCGTACTGTGGAGAAGCCACAATAAAGAGCCTCACCAGCTGTGTCTACTTCAGATAATCTTATCTTACTAAGGGCATCACGTGCGCGTTACCAGTTAAGCTAGTTCTTAAGCTTCTAGACCCTGTAATTATAAAGCACTCTTCCAAGCCGGAGTACATTAATGCGTGGCAATCCTGCTCGGCAATTAAAACATTAATTATGGTGGAGACTGACCGTTGCGAACATTGTAACGAAACCGTAACGTACAATTCACGGCGAGATATATGTCATTGCTGACTGACGGTAACAAGGTTGTACTGCACTATTGACCATGCGAATGCTCACATTCGAACATGTTACGTTATGATGTTACGCTTCGGTCAGTTTCCGCCATTAGATTCGTCGCCATCCAGTTGGATTCTGTACAGCACCCTACCAGGCAATTATATTATACCCCCTCTTCATTTCAGACGGCCGACCGTCCCAAAGGCGAGAGCAATTGCAAGTACTACGACAACCGCATGGCGCTTCATCACGACAGCCTGCCGCCAGCCTTCGACCTGGAGGAGCTCGTCGAGGCCGGCAAGAATAGGAACGCCTGCCCTTACTACGCGGCCCGGGCTATGGCCACCAGCGCGCACATCGTCTTCTGTCCTTACAACTATCTCATTGAGCCCAGCATTCGGAGTAGCGTGAGTTCTTTGTTTGAATACTTTACTTAGATATACCAGAGATCTCTGCTAGAGGTAAGCTCACCTTTGTATATGTCTTGTGTAACTTCTTTTTTAAATGTGATTAAATAAGATTGTTCTTTTCTGCGATTCTGATAGAGAAAGGAGCAATTTCTTTCCAATTAGTTGGGGTGTTTTTTGCTTACTAGTCCAGCTTTTAGAAAGCAAAAATACCAGTCTCAACAAAAAAAAAGATAGAGATTAGATAGATTTATCGAGCCTGCATTAAAGTAAGCAGAATAAATCATCATCAGCATATAAACGTCCTTCTGCTTTGGCCTTCCAACACATTTGCACTTTGGGAGATAGCTCTTTAACGCACCACTACTCAATACTCTACATTTTTTGCCAATCGTGTTACAAAGGTGTTTTAAAAAATTACAAAATAGTACATTTTGGAACCTGTCGAGCACTGCAATTAGAAGAGAACGATTTGTTTTAATTTTTAATTAATAATCAGTTTAGCATTATTTATCTTGAAGATACTATTGGAAGTTAGTAACATTGATTTTAAAGTATTTGCTTAACACTGTTTAAAAATATCTTGTCATCTTTTTCGATAGTAATCGATTCAGGAAGTTCGTTATAATATATTTTGATTGCCCAATGAGGGTTGGTTAAAAAATGCCGATTTTCATTCGCAGATGAAAATCGAGCTGAAAGACAATGTGGTGATAATAGACGAGGCGCACAACATCGAGGATATATGCCGCGATGCCGCCTCATTCTCCGTCACCAAGGACCAGATACAGAACGCACTAAGTGTGAGTACCTCCAGGTTTCAGCTTGGACTTGATTCTTGGGACGCCTGTTTATATATAAGGTCACATTTTATTAACTGCAAATATCTTGACAAAACATCTAATTATATCAGAGCAATAAGGCCTAAAAATTCAGGCTAGTTTTTTTTTATTTTTCCTGGCACAAAAATTGTAATATTTTTAAGAGATTGCTCTCGGTCGGCTCCTTTGAATGAAACTACGGGCACGTGTAAACGGTGAAGGCATTGCGGCCTCTCTGTTTCGGCTCCTTTGAATAGAAGCTACCGAAAGTGCTTTATTTTACTTTTTAATCGAAATGTCTTTTGGCGCTTTTCTTGAAAACTAGCGTAAAAAAAATTAAGGTTTTTTCATAAAAATAATATATAATATGTTGTTGAATTTATCCTCAAAATATAATATTTGCAGTTGATAAAATGTGACCTTTATACTAACCGCTTAGGTACACTGTTTTTATATAAATATATGTTATATGTATTAACATAAATTTTATCTTTCTGCACTTCTTCTCCATATTATTATGAACTTTAACTAAAAATCCATTACCTCTCACTCCTTCGCGTCCGTGAGCCGATGCGGTTAATAAGCGGTACAAAGCTTTTCCTCCACCTATTAATATGGACATCATGCAGTTTTCAAAATATGTAATGTACAGTCAACAGCAAAAGTAGATGATGTTTACTAGATTTCAAAATTAAGTTTCGATAGTGTAAGTCGGTATTTTCTATATAACTACAGTCAAAGTCTGCAGGTACTAGACACTCGAAGGATTTTCGATATGCGTTTAAAAAAAGTTTTGATTTTCATACTGATTTCATGTTTTGAAACTTGACCAATCATCAGTTACCTTTGCTGTTGACTGTACTAATCTTGTATTTTTTTGTCGAGATGCCTCAGTGGTCATGTGGCAAAGCGTTTGATATACGGTGGTCTTGGGTTCAATTCCCAAGTCGGGTAATTGTGTTTTGTATTTTTCAATGCATAGCCCCGGTTTGTGATTACCTGCCACATTTGGCAAGCGTATTGATTAAGCTGATACCCATAAACTGTAACGATGACCTGATTTCAATGATGAGGGCATGATTTCTCTAGCAGTGGGACAGTGTTCCTGTTGATGACGTATGGGACGATTGTGATGATCAAGGGTTCCATGGCGATGGTAAATAACGACTGCGTCTCTTTATGTGATGTTGTATATAATAGGTCCTTACCTATTAAATTGCCGTTTTGTATAACGTTTTTTTAACTTTCTTAGCATCTATTTATGTTAACACTATAAATTGTAGAGTAGGTAGTGTGTTTGTTTCACTAGCCAAATATAGCAGACATTAAAAAGAAAAAAAATCTAGACTTTTCAAAGCTACAATGAAACAAAAGGTCAATTCCGCGAACAAAAAAAGAAGTCAATTTAAAAATAAAAATTGGGCGATAAAAACACAAAATGAATAATCATTGTTATTACTGAAGCCTAAGTAACATCCCAAGTAGCATTTTATTCTCTTTAAAAGGCCACATTTATTTCACTGGTGATATCTTAGCATTTACAGTGGTCACAGTTGGTTCATCGGCTGCAATAAAGTGAACATGTCCACCTATACCTGTGTAAGGCATGTATAGGGGTGTAAATGTGGCCTATTATGTAACTATTGGCGTTTTGTCAGGACAACATTACTCTTCTAGCCAGCTTTCATTTTCAAAGCTGAACAAGAGCGGTTTAAGAGAAGTAAAATTCGGCATAGGCTGTTCAGAGGTTCACATATACGGTGTTAGATTGCTGGCATTATAATATAACACATGTGAACATTATTGCAGCCCAAAGCTGTTATATATAACCTTTTATGAAGCGCTATTCAGTTGTTAGTGTTAGCAGGTCTAGTTTGTGATATATTAATCAGCTAATAAATTATTCTGTAAAAGAAGCGTTTAATGAGTTCACATGTACATGAAAGGTATTTACACGCACCACTATTGATATCTAGTAGCACTGATAGCAGTTTATTTGTTCACGAGGACCACACTGTTATTCTCTATTGGTACACATGTGAACCTTTCTAGAGCTGACGTCATTATAATGGTACACGCGTGAAACTTTAAAGAGGTCACAACACTAATTTTGAGTTATAATGGTTCACTGTAGATGGAGACAATGACCACCATTTTCACTTTTAATAACCTATAATATTTCTATATTAATTTATGATTTTGTCACTTAACACGGAGTTTTCGTTATTAATTTTATGGTTGATGTTTAAATACAAAACCATACAACGATTTAAATGCCAATAAAACAAAAATATGAAATATTGCTTTGTTTGTATCTGCTTATTTCGATATATTAATTTGATAAAAAGGCATATAGCCGAGGCGCGTGAAAATTTTAACTATAAATATGTATGTACTTTACAATAAATTTACATTACCCCGTAATATTAACACAATATCATATATAAACACAGTGTACTACCAGTAACAATAAATCACATCAAAATGGCTGTTAGACACGATTCGACGATGGCCATGGCCGTAAGTTATCACAAATTAATATTTATTAAAAAATGTGGTACCAAAGTGATTATTTGAGGAAAAAGCGGCCTAATAGTTGGTTTAAGGTACACTTGTGGTTTGGGTTTTGGATAATCGGCTGTATAATTGTTCATTTGTTACTTATTATAACTCACTTGTCTGTATGAATAACCACACGGAATCTAATATAGTGCCGTTCAACAGCTTTAAGACCACAGTTCTCTCTTTAAACTACCATTAAAGATCTACTATACTGCTACCGTGAACCTTTTGTACACTCAAAGCTGAAAAATTTGTGCCCAAATGGGTGGTACAAGGGCTGTATAGCATGCTATACAGCTCTTGTGCAGCTCACATAGACAGCTTAAAGAATAAATGTGTACCGTAAGTCAACCGCTATAGAACTCCCAATGCTACTTGGGATAGTCCTAATTAAAGGTGTATAATAATATTAACAACCGGTATTGACTTTTAGAAGTAATACACCTATTTAGTAAGTGAGAAAAAAAATGGCAATTTCATAGGTAAGGACCTATTATACAGTGACTCCAAACTCTTTAACCATACGTGAGGATAAGAAACTATGTGGCGACCCCAGGCCGCCACAGACAGCATATAGACTATATCTTTACTAACTAATACTAATATAACTCTTTTCGTAGGAACTGGAGAAAGTATCTGGTTACCTGTACTCTGGCCAAGAAGTCAGCGCCCAGGTGGACCATATACTCAAGACGCTCAAGACCTGGAATGAATGGTTAGTGTAATGTTGCGTAATGATTTCAGTACTTTGAACTAGATACAATATTAAAATGCAACGTAACACTCGCGCTATATAGATATACTCTCTTTAATTCTACATATTTAATATGACCTTCTGAAACACTCCGGTTTTATCTAAGCAGTTCTATGATCAGCGTTTCTACGCTAACGACTAACAGTTCTAGTCGTTTTAAAAATTATTTGTAACATGCTACCAACGAATAAGTGGAATAGTCTACCAGCATAAGTTTTTCTTCCTTCCTATGATGTGGTTCCTTCAAAAAAGGCGTGAAAAGCACCTTGTAGGCTGGCAGGGTGAGTATGACTGATGCTGCGTTGTTTTCACGCTGCACCAGTTGTCTTCGCGTCTGGACTCCGTTTTCACTTAACATCATGGAGTAGAGTCGTTCTCCACGCTGAATATATATATATAAAAAAATCAAATCCCTTCAGAATAAGTTCACTGTAGCTTTTGGCTGGGATTCAATAACATGTAAAGGGTTTTTCATTAAGAGCGCTCGAACTTTGAAATGAAATAAAACAACCTGTGTAAATGATATTGCCACAACATTTATTTTATTTTAGAGGATATTCGATGACATTATGTATGGAATATAATTTCGGCCAAATGGCCACCGAGACTCCGCTGTAATCCTGGCGGACCAATTTTGAATGACATCTTCGCATAAATTAGGCTCAATTTTACGAAGGACGCGAGGTATGTTGGCCTTCAGGGCGGCAATTGACTGTTGTTTGCATAAACCAGAGATTTTACGTAGCCCCAAAGAAAGTAGTCGAGCGGAGTTAAGTTACACGATCTCGGTGGCCAGTTGGTGTCGCCACGACGCGAGACGACGAAGCCCTCGAACTTCTCATTCAATAAATTGAATGTTTAATAAATAAATAAATTTAAATTTAATACATTTTAACAATGTCTTCGCGTTGTTGAAGCGTGTAGCGTTCCATGGTGAATTGTCACCACTGAATATATATTCATGTCAAATTTGACAGGTATCGCTTTACCAAGATGGCCGCTATACGCTGTCAATTGAAAAACCCTTTAAGAAACAGACAGGTGACAAATTCGAACCAACCTTATCTATTTATGAATACAGAATGAATACGGATTTAATTAAATAGGTAAAATTCTATTTATTCGATGACTTAATAAGTAGATAATGTAAGCAGGAATTCCTTGATTACTAGTACTTGATTAACCATTTTTAATTAATTCAATATATCCTATTATATCTCTTTTTCATACTAATTTAATTTGTTAATAGATGTAATGGGCGATGTGTGTGTCCTCTAATGTACAATTACCGTTAGAGACACCCATACTAAAACGTTAAAAATTTACTTGCTTATGTAATTGATTCAAATCATTCTCAGGTTCCTAAACCAGGTCCCGTTGGTGAACAACAAGCCCGTGAACAACGGCGAGGCGGTGCACACCTGGCAGGCGGCAGACTTCGTCACCACGCTCGAGAACCACAACCTCGGCAAGAGCCACTGCGTTGGTAAGCTGAAATGGCTCTTATCACCTTGCCGTAATGTTGATTTCAGTTCATATTGTGGCATATTGTCAAGTTCGTTCACGTTTGTAGAATTTGCTGTGGTTGTAAAAAAAATTTTCGTTAATATCTCACACACATCTAGTTTTATTCAATTTTAGGTAGAAAGTTAGTCCGCAACGTTCGTAGAAATCGTTCCATTCGTTGATAAGCTGAAATAACTCTTATCACTTTGTTGTAAGGTTAATTTCAATCAGATAGCAAAATTCGTCATCAAAATTGGTGAAGGTGGTTGACGCTGATGGTCAAAGGTTTCCCCCAGACCTTCCTGAAATCTCGCTCGCTCGCTCGCTGTCCTCACACACCGACTGCATATATATTTGTATCATTATATATTTTGCTTTAATTACAATATAATGTATATATTCCAACAGAATTCAAACGCAACGCTAGCGCGTTCTGCCAAAGACTACGAGAAAATCCAAAAGTGCTGTTTGGTGTGACGCAGAGCACGGCCACTTTGGTGGAGTCCATAGACACAGCACTCAGTAAGTCAGCATGCCCTACATTAGAAACTACTAGAACTACTTATACCATTAGTATTTTTTTTCGTAATTAGTGGCTTCGTTCGGTTAGCATTTAGCAAGAATATTGTACAATATTTTCTTTTAATAGTAGATGATAATAAGTTACAGACAGAAATGTTAAATGATATAATAAGCCCTTGAGTATCAGTTTTATGTAGGACTTTACTAAGACCTCATGCGGTCTTCGTGAGAGATTTTGAAATGTGATGTTGTACTGTTTTGTTTCATTTGTCAACACTCATGCAGATTCACGAAATCGTAACGGTTAATATCCCACCATTATTTTACAATAATAATTGCCAAAACACAATTTCCTGTTGACGGGTTGAGCTGAAATTTTGCATGCATGTGTAAATCGGATGACAAGGCAAAATTATTATGACATGGAGCACATTTGATGATGGAACCGGAAGGTGGCCATAGGAACTCGGTAGTTAAACGACACAACCCCATCGAGTTGAACTCGTTTAATCCGTCTTGACGATTACTTTGGTGCTAGATGGTAACCAGGATCTGATGATGGAGCGAAAGATGGCCGTAGGAACTCTGTGATGAAACGACACAACCCTATCGAGTTTGGGCTCGTATGATTCGTCTTGACGAGTACTTTGGTGCTAGATGGTAACCAGGGTCTGATGATGGAGCTGGAAGATAGCCATAGGAACTTGGGAAAATAAGTTCGTTCGTTTGTTCCGTTTGTTATGAATGTAGATTCTGTCTTTGATTAGATGGATGACCCAATTCCAAGGTGATCACGAGCCGAGGGCTGAATGGTATGAGGGTATTTAGACATGTCACACATCTCTACTTCTTCAATATGGGTATCAAATGAAAGGGCTTGATTAGGAGAATAAATCTTTATGATAATAAAATTAAAATTAAAAACTAAAAACTTGAAAATAAAAAAAATAGTAAAACCTTTTTTTTTAAGTTAAACGGTTTTATTGAAAATTGTACTAAAAGCTAAAAAATAATTCGGTAGGTCCTAGGTACATGTACAGGTAAAAATGAAATCGTTGTGCGTATGAAATTTCTATCAAGTCAACCGCTATATCATAATAAAAAATGCTATTTACATATTTACGCATGTTACGTGCGCCCTCGTTGGGCGCACGTAACTGTCTGCATGTTTTTGTTTTGTCGGCAACTTATATTAGCCTAATTTATTCTGATCACTGATCATTGAGTATCCCTGACGCAGCGTACCTGTTCCGCTGTGACGGCGTGTTCATGGACGATTTCAAGCCGGCACTGGTGCGCACGCTCGTCACGGCGCCGAGCGAACCCAACTCTTGGAGGCGCTCGCACTTTAACCAGGTACTGTTTACGGTCAACTAAGTCTTTATACAGTATGACGTTTCTTAAGGCAGCGTACTCGAAGTCTGCGGTGAGCGGGGTGGGCGCGGTGGCGATGGCGGGGTGAAATGCGAAAGTTGACAACAACAATAAATTGATTCCAGAACATTAACCCCCTTACAAATAAACAAAGAATAAGGTCCGACCAGTTATTCCATGTTTTGTTCCTGTTATGTAAACGTCATTTCAAATTAGAGTAAAAAAGATACAAAACACGGAATAACTATTCGGACATTATTCTTTGTTTATTTGCAAGGGGGTTAACGTATAAATGATATCATGTAACAGTTCTGTAAAATATTATTCTTTTTTTTTATTTGACATATGCATGACCTAACCCAATTTTTTTTAATGAACACCCAATTGACGGAACACAATAGTGACGTCATAGTTTGCCATTCCCAAACAGTTCCTATGAACCTCTGTCGTCCCAGGAAATCCACAATAGAAAAACAATGCTTACTAAACTCGACATCGAGTCATCGAAACGTGTGTGGTTAAAAAATTCGTTTTGACATTTGCCCAATTACCGCAGCGTCCAAAAAAATTCGAAAGATTCGACAGTCGGCCGCCGCTTGTATAAAGTTTTAATGCCGCGCCGCTCCCGCTGTGGTCGAGGACGGTTCCTTGCCAATGTATGCGTAGAGAATCAACGCTCCCGTTAATAAGCAAATTACGGTGAAGTACAGTTGTCTAAAATAAATTTTGAATAAGTTTAGGTTACAAATTAGCACTTATGAGTGTCATTATTCTAACTGTTTGCAAGTCTACACAGGGCCGGAGACTTTGATCTGAGAAGAACCGGCAAGAAACTTAGCATTCCTTTTCTCCCTTTCTTTAACACATATTATCCCAAGATCCTCCTTAGACTTTTGTGTAAAACATGTAATGTAATGTAGTGTAGGACGCCCTCCGGCCATGTGGGATGACGACCTGCGAAAGACTGCAGGCAGATGCTGGATGCGTCAAGCTGAGGACAGGGCGCTATGGCGCCCATTAGGGGAGGCCTATGTCCAGCAGTGGACTAAGATAGGCCGATGATGATGACGATGATGATGTAATGTTTTCAACTTTTTCTAAACACAAATGTATCTTTTCTCAATTTCCATGCTGCTTAGAATAGAAAGGACCAAGATGCTCAGGTGTGTGTTTAGTGTGGTGTCACTAACTATTTATTCTTTTAATGAATGTTATATATCTGCGATTTGTAAATATTGTCTCAACAACACACACGCCTGCACATCATACTACCACAAACTATCAAATTTTCGCAATGAACTTTGATTTTTATGTAAATGGCATACGATTGAACATTTATTGAAGAAATTAGACAGTTTTGGATAGGTCGATGAGCAGGCGTGTGTACCTACCTAACTTGAACAAGTCCCCTCTAAATTGGAGCAGCCTATATACGTGAGCGCGTGCGCACATCTGGAATTCATTTTCCTTTTCAATGACGGTGGTAGCCGCTGGTGTCGTTGTCTGTGCGCGCGCGGTCGCTTAATTTATTTATAGGATACCTGTTTTGTATTTATTTTTTTGTATTTGTATACTGTATGTGTGTATCTAGACAAACCTAATTTAGGCTTTAGGATACTATTAACCAATTTTGTACCTATAACACGTATTATGAATAAATGAAAAAAAAAAGACTAGAATTTTGTATTTTTCTAAACATATAAAGTTAATAAGGATTAGTTTATTAATTTGAAGATATATTAAATGTTGAAGTTAGTATGGGACACAATTCTCTCATGATTGATGACATTTACTCCACAGAGAATACAAAAGGAGTCTCTAGAGCTCCGCCTCATGTGTATGAACCCGGCGATCGTGTTCGAAGCCCTGAAGGAGGCCAAGTGCATAATCCTAGCGTCCGGCACGCTGACACCGCTGATCAGCCTGCACTCGGAGCTGGGCACGGACTTCCCGCTCAAGGTGGCGCCCAACCACGTCATATCCAGCGACAGGGTACGTATATACGTATACCCGGGACCTCTATTTCAGATTAAGTGACCATATGGTCACTTAAGCTGAAATAAAGGTCCCGGGTCCCGGGTATATGTTTGTGTACTCGGTTTGGTTGGTGGTAGGGCTTGTTAGTCCGCCTGGCTAACTACCACCATCTTATCTAAATATGTCGCCATAACATCGATTTTTGAACATTGTTGTGTTCTGACAGCTAGAGATAAGATAGCCAGTGCCTCACTAGTTGAGGTCCCCGGGTGAAGTGCGCTTCCATCATTGGCCTTATCATCACTTTACATCAGTTGAGATCAAGGCACTGTGCTTACCCGTAAAACTATTAAAAAAATATAGTTCTAATCACTTTAAGGTAAGGTCAACTATAGTCTGAATATCAAAATTCATCCGCAATCGTGGTGGGTGGTGGAGGTCGCTGCGTTGGTGAGCTTGAAATTAGTCTTATTACCGTTTCATAAGGTTGATGTTAGTCAATGCAAATAAATACTGGATATCATAATTTTAGAAGTAATACCGCGGGATTACACCGGCCGTGGTCACGGGCCGACTGCTTTCGCGGTGTTGCGTACGTTTTATTTTGTTTTTTATTTGTTTTGACTTCGTTTCGTTTACGTTTGTTTCGACTATTCAAGAAATGATTGTAGTTTACCTTATTTTTGTAATTTGTAAGGCAAAAGTTTTTTTTTATAAAAATGCATGAAAAAAACGATTCAGTAGCCGATTCTTCTTTACAAATTAATTTGAGAGTGTTCGTCATGTTTTAGTTATATAATTACAACGTTCGTCAGGTGTGGGTGGGCACATTATCAACGTGTCCGGACGGCAGCCGGCTGGAGTGCAAGAGCAATGCCACCAGCCAGGCACACGTACAAGACGCTTTGGGCGCCGTAGTACTGTGGGTCTGCCGCGTCACGCCGCACGGAGTACTGTGCTTCATGCCTTCCTACCAGCTGATGAACCGACTGGCGACTAGGTGAGTGCTGACTGTTCACAGTTGAAACAGTGTCTTTAAGTGCCGTCTTACTGCACTGACTAACTTCTACCAGCTGTTGAAATAATGCATTAAGATGCCATTTTACTGTACCTATGTTGTGATCCAGGTCTTTTTCCTGTCCTGCGTATTTTCACCCGCATGCGGATCTCGTCCGCATGCGGGTTATAATTCGCTCCGGGCCACACGCAGAACAAAGATTTCGTTTGCCGCTGCAGTGTCGTGCGTGTCGCCAGTGAGTATACTCGTGCACAGAGATGAACGTTAAAAAAGTATAAATTATCGTTTAAATATTTTCAAAAATAAAAAATATAAAAACAATTCAGAGTAGATCCTTATCTTGAAAATAGATCACTTACTGGAATGATTAATGTAATTTATCAAAATTAAAAAATTAAAGTCAAATATAGGTTTAGAAATTAAACGCAGTGTTCAAATTCAATGTCAGAAGAAGAAGAATTTAATAAGAAGAAAGGCAAGCTACCCCCATACATAATAGTCATTGTTTTTCCCAGCCAAGCAGCCACCCTTGCATCCCGGTTTTTGTAAAGGTCGTTCTGCTTGTTCCACAACAAAGGGCGAAAATGCACTTCAAAAATAAGACTCTCTGTATCAATTTTCATTTTTGTTTGCGATTGTATGCCTACAATGACGATGCGTGTAACCCGCACGACAGTAAAAACTACCTTTGCAGTAGAAGAACGCGCCCCGCAAGCGGGTGGCACGCGTGCGGGGCGCGCGCCCGCAGCCAATCCGCGTCCCGCGTGCGTTTTTCCCGCGTGATAGGAAAAGCATGTATGAAATGATAGGATGCGGGCAGCCCGCATGCGGACCAGATCCGCATGCGGGTGAAAAAACGCATGACAAGAAAAAGGCCTTTAGTGCAGGTCTTTCTATTGCTGGTCGAATACCTACAGCTATACGTGATTCCTTAGCGCCGTCATTCTATAAGTCTGTCACGACACGCCACACTGTGTACTGTGCTTCATGCCTTCCTACCAGCTGATGAACCGACTGGCAACTAGGTGAGTGAAATAGTCTTTGTCCGTAGTCTCTAGTCGCACTGCTAAACTAAGCAGTGTCTTTGGGTGCCGTCTTACTGTGCTGACTAACTCCTACCAGCTGTTGAAATAATGCCTTTAGATGCCGTCTTACTGTGCCTATGCTGTGATCCACGGACTAGCGATCAGGTTAGTGCAGGCCTTTCTAATGCTGATCTAATACCTACAGCCATACCATGATTCCTTAACGCCATTATTCTGTAGGCCGCCGCATTACGCCGCACGGGATACTATGCTTCATACCTTCCTACCTGCTGATGAACCGACTGGCGACTAGATGAGCTGACTATTATGCTGATCTGCATTAGTTCAACAGCTCTTTAACCATACATGATACTTTAGGTGTCGTCATCCTATGGATCTGCTGCGTCACGCCGCATTCACGCCGTTCATGCCTTCCTATTACCATGACTGTCTCACTGTTGCCTTGAGCTAGTGCCTTTGGCCGTACATGTTGCCTATGGTAGTATTCTGTCCAGAATCCAACTAGACGGCGACCTATTTTTTTTGCCCACCAGAGGAAGCTCGCCCGAAGATGTTTGAGCGTACACCAGACGTCCTGAGGCTAGGGGATGGCTAGGGATTGTCCGTCCCTGACCTTCACCTCAATGTGAGCGAATGAGGCGGGCTATACGATACTGCCGCCTCCTTTTCCCACTACATGGGATCAGGTCCGCATGGATATTTTTCGCGGACCCTCTCCTCGACCTCCTTGGGTGAAATTACCTCTTCACAGAAGGATGCCATGGCCACCCACGGCCTCTCGCTGTCCAGCATGGATTTTATCACGCTTCACGCTGGATAGAGAGATTTTTTTAGAGACATTGCTGATTGCCTCAAGCGGCATTTTCAGCTTCACCGGGCTTGTTTGGGGGCGGCGAGAAACTTAAAGGGTTCCTCAAGCCGTGTGAAACGAATCACCTTCAGAGGTTTTCTAGAGTGAACGGCATCACGCACTAGTGCGTGTCCCCGTGCCCTACTGGATTCTCCGAGGGTTCAGATCGGATCGGGGTGCGGAACAACCCGAGGGCGCCTCTAAAGGCGCGGACCTCGGCTCGGGTTGACCGGGCCGTGGTGGGGGTGGATAGGGAGAGATCACTCGCGAGCGCTTGATGCCTCAAACGGGCCGTATGAAAACTCCGTACCTTAGTACAAAGTAGTAGTAAGTAGTTGCTATGGAAACTAGTTTCTTGAACGTTTCCTATGTTTTGAACAGATGGCAAGAAACCGGCGTATGGAAGGAACTGGAAGAATTGAAAACTGTCTTCATGGAAAGCCGGAATACTCGCGATCACAACGACAATATGGAGGTAATACAATTCATTTCTTTACTTGCATGACCATTCTGGCATAGATGTACAAAATAGTTTAAGAAATGTATTTGGTTTTTTCTTTTTTTATACCGTTTTAATTAAAGTAAAATAAATAAATAATTTAAATACAAAATGCAAATACTTTTTCGATTTACTATTTCAGATGCATTTAAGTATTTCAAATAAATCGCATCACTGCATTCTGGTACAGTCGCAAGCATTATCATGTAAACAGTGTAACTTTTAATGCAATCGAATAAGAGTCAAAATTAGTCGAGAGTGTAGGTACATGTTAATTCTCTTGACTGTTAATAAAGATAAGGCATGCATTTTACTAAGGTGCTAGCTGAAAATGGTTTTTATCCTTATCTATTGTCATTGGTTTTAAGTCTTATTGCATTTACTGTTTGTGGTCCAGGATTATTACCGGGCGGTGGAGTCGGGACACGGCGCGGTGTTGTTCGCGGTGTTCCGCGGGAAGGTGTCCGAGGGCATGGACTTCAGAGATCACCAAGCGCGCGCCGTCATCACTGTGAGTTTGATCGATTGTTTGGACGCAGGTTAATACATATTGCATGGGTGAAATTTGTGAAACAGTGACAGTCATTCTTTTTTTATATATATACTAGCTGACCGGCGGACTTCGTACCACTTTGACAGTTTCCATGACAACAAAACAAACAAATCATTCGTCCGCTTAAGAACACCCGTATCCCATGATGGCGACCCGAACCGACAGCGCCACCTACCGGGTCCAATTGTAAATCTAAACTATTCTTGAATCCACTTGAACACACACAGATAACTTCAACCAAATCGGTCCAGCCGTTTAGAAGGAGTTCAATAACATACACACGCACCTACAACAGAAGATTTATATATATAAAGATTTTACGGTTAAGCACAGTGCCTTTATCTTTCTCACCTGATGTTATGTGATGATAAAGCGAATGATGGAAGCGCACTTTACCCGGGATCCTCAACTAGTGAGGCACTGGCTATCTTATCTCTAGCTGCCGGAACACAACAATGCTACAAACATTGATCTTATGGCGACATATTTAGATGAGATGGTGGTAGCTAGCCAAGCGGACAAATAAGCCCTGCCACCAACCAAACCGAGTACACAAACATGCACCCCCCGCTGGGAATCGAACCCGGGACCTCTGGGTCTAAACCGGTGGTCTTAACCACTAGACCACAGAGGAGGTTAAATTCATTCAACAAAACATTCTCATATTATAGAATAGATTAGAATATAATATACCTTTATTTCAGGCTACTATGGTCTATCTTACTAATATTATAAACGCGAAAGTTTGTAAGTATGGATGGATGTTTGTTACTCTTTCACGTAAAAACTACTGAATGGATTTGGATGAAATTCGGCATACAGATAGTTTATAACCTGGATTAACACATAGGATACTTTTTATCCCGATATTCCCACGGGAACGGGAACCACACGGGTGAAACCGCAAGCGGCCGCTAGTATAATTATATACCTTAAATACAAACATACATATTATACTGGATGACTTTTTTACCGTCAGGAAAAAAGAACTGTGTATTTTGTACCTAAAACAAGTTCTATACGTGAGTGTGTTTATAAAATACAACTGATTTTATAAAATTCAAAATCATTTATTCAGTTTAGACTACAAGTAGCTCTTGTGAATGCCATTATGCCATCGGTTCGTAAATCTACTCTGGGCGGGAGATCTTGTACTGAGAAGAACCGGCAAGAAACTCAGCAAGTGTCCAGCTCTTTTCTCCCTTACAGCGTCAAAAATATTGGAAAAAATAAAAATATTATAAATTTTGGAATTTCCAAAAGAATGCATAAATTTAGAATGCATTAGTGCATGCGTATTATTCGTAGGTAGTGTAGTAAAACGGTAGCGGGGGCGCGGCGCGGGAGACGCGCGGCCGCGCTGCCCGGCGCCCGCCCTGCGCGTGACTGAATGAATTAAATGTCGGAGTAGGGTGGATATGCGTTTGAGTTTTGGTCGGTTTCGTATTTTTATTATTATTTTTCTAATATTCTTTTTTTAAATGTTATGTTAATCAAAATTAACTTAGAATTAAATGGTTATGAGGATAGGTAATTTATATTAAAAAAAAATTATTAAACTTTTTTTTTAAGTGATCATGCTATCGTCACCTATATCGTTTATTTATCTCACACGTTTATTTTCCTGACGGTAAAAAAAGTCATCCAGTATAACACACTTTTTGTTAATAAATAACTTAATAGCTTTGTCGGTATTTTAATTGTTTGGACACATTTAGGGTCAAAATAATTCAAATCATAACGCATTATAACTCGCATTATGAATTAAAGTTTCTTTGTTCTTTCTATTATATTTTTTTATCACTAAAGGTTGCCTGGAATAGATTACTTGGTAGCAATTAGGCCGCCTATTTTGTAATTTGTCTATGCGTCAACTTATTTGTATCTGCTATGTTTTTGTGTGTAAATAAAGTATTGTGTGTGTGCAAATTATTATTATTATATCAGTTACTAGTTGAACTAACCTTAATATACCCTAGTTTTTTTGGGAATGTTCATCATATATCCGAACTCCATTTATTTCCGAAAAATAAACAAATAAGTTGGCAGCATTGACACTACATGTTATTTTAATTGCATTTTGTATGCCATGGATATCCCCGCAATGTACCGCCTGATACCATATCGTAACACAAAATTTAAAACATAATTAAAGGTTTCAATCATTTATAACGTGGAATTATTTTCACTGTAGATCGGTATCCCATATCCAAATACGTATGACATGGCTGTAAAAGAGAAGATGAACTACAACAACAAGTACGAGAAGCAGAGGAATCTGTTGAGCAGCAGCGAGTGGCTGCGGGTGCAGGCTTACAGGTACTAATAATAATGTAATAGATAAGGGATCTGAAACAAAAATGCATCTCGAGGGTGGTCCTGTTTGCTCATAACTATACATTTAAATTTCGAATAACGAAATCTGAAAAAATATTGGAGAGCATCAACAACTTCAGCTTACTGTGAACCTTAAATCTTAAATATTAGGTCCTTACCTATGAAATTGACGTTTTGTATAAAAAAAAAATCTAAAATTGAATAATTTTTTTTTAATACTTAGCTCGGCAAATGACTCCATCCCACCTGATGTTAAGTGGAAATGAAGTCCAGACGCGAAGGCAACTGGTGCAGCGTGGAAACAAACGTAGCATCAGTCAACTACACTCTGCCGGCCCACAAGGTGCTTCTTCACGCCTCTCTTGAAGGACCCCATATCATAGGAAGGAGGGAAAACGTGTGCTGGTAGACTATTCCATCTTTTGGAGGTGCGACAAAGAAACGAGTCACCAAATTTCTTTGTGCGCGATGGGATATTTAAGACAGTGAATCGGTGACTCCGAAGAGCAGCACGTGTACTCCTATGAAGAAAGGGAGAAGGTGGGATGAGGTCAAAGAGCTCTTCAGAGCACTCGCCATGGTATAAGCGGTAAAACACGCTGAGTGACGCAACATCTCTACGCAATTGCCGAGATTTAAGAGTATTTGCCACTTCTGCATTGCCGATAATGCGTTCAGCGCGACGCTGCAATCTGTCCAAGGCATCGAGAAGGTACTTAGCGGAACCGTCCCAGATGTGCGAGCAATACTCCACGCAAGACCGTACCTGTGTCTTGTACAAAAGGCACAACTGGTCCGGCGTAAAGAATCGCCGCACTCTGTTCAGAATTCCGAGTTTCCGTGAGGCTGTTTTGATCAAAAAAATTGGGCGATAAAGACAAAATGAAAGATCATTGTTAGTCCTGAAGCCTAAGTAACATAGTCCTAATTAAAGGTGTAAAATAATATTAACAACTGGTATTGACTTTTAGAAGTAATACACCTATTAATAAGTGAGAAAAATACGTCAATTTCATATGTAAGGAAGGACCTATTATAAGGAATTAAATTAGGGTTGCAAAATATTTGTACTTAATAGTTACTGTCATCACCACAAACCTCATTGTGGCTCAGTGGCACCAAAGTCGCGTACAGTTTTTCAAGCGCACATCGGGACTCTAGTACATACATTATTGATCGAAGACGTACGAATTAGGTACAATTCACACCGAAGTAGCAGCAGTCGGCAGCGCAGGTTCATTGTTAAACCATTTTAAACTTTATCTCTTTTAGATAACGCGTTTGGTATCGCTAGAAAAAGTAGGGTGAGACGCGCGTAATATGAATACTTCTTTCTAAAAATCTGAGTTGAGAACTTGAAACGCACGCGTCGTTCCCGTTCATAATAATTATAAGTAGCTGACCCGACAGCGAGACGTTGTCCTGACTATGTTTTAATAAACATGTGCCACGAACGCCGTCTATTAGTGGCGATTCTTATTAAAAAATACCAATTTTTAATATATCGATCTCTCAGCTGTCTTTTTGAGTTTGTCTTTGTTTTTTCAAATCGGTAAAGCCAAGATTTGAGTTTTAGCGAGACTAAACGAACAGCAATTGATTATTTATATAGATAGATAGATTATGATCGTAAAATTGAAGAAGAAATAACCTAAATATAATATAACATACCTACATGTGTTTTCATATTATAGAGATTAATATTAATTTGATGTTAGGGCGCTGAACCAGGCGGTGGGACGCTGCGTGCGTCACCGCGCCGATTGGGGCGCCGTCCTCATGGTGGACGCGCGCTTTACCAACCCCTACTATACCGAACACCTGTCTAAGTGGGTGCGCAATTTTGTAAGTACCTTCATCGTTTTAACACCTCTTACTCAGTGTTGCAAACAATAGACGAAATTTTCACAAGGTCTCACTAATAATTTTAAAATAGCGCCTGAAAACTATTTTTCAACCTAAAAGTGGGTATAGATGGCGCTATTTTATTTAATTAATATTAAAATTTTGGCTAAGTTCTCATTTTTAGGTATCTTAGAAGATTTTGTATAAATCTTATGGAGCGCTATCTAGTTACTTATTGTAATAAGTATCGCTATGTCTATACATAGCGAAACTTTTTATATAAATTTTTATAAATCTTCTAAGATACCTAAAAATGAGTACTTAGCCAATATTTAAATATTAATTATTTATATAGGGCATAGAACCATAAGAACCGAAGCTTTATGATCAGTAATGCGCGCGATATTCCTTGGTGTCTTCCTTGGCAAGCGAGCATGAGCAGCGATTCAGCTTTCTATCAGGCGGGCCATATGATCGTTTACCGGCTCAGTATCATAACAAAAAATGTAGCAGCCTCAGGACCCAGCTTGTTTTGCCAAGTAAATTAAAAAAAAACCACGCAGTATCTTAAAAAAATATATTAGCATCGGGACGCTACTTCTTTTTACAAAGTTCTAAATAAAGATTGTTTTTCCTTGCAGTTAAACAACAACCACCACACGTTCGAGAGTCTAGTCAACAGCACCAACAGTATGGAGTCGTTCATGAAACACATGACAATCAGAGAAACCGAGGATGACAACTGATGTTTAGTTTTATGCGCACTAGATGGCGGTATGTAAAACGTACATTTGGCCAAGAAAGTGTTTAGTATTATCACAAAATAACCTCTAAAGCGCTGATTGCCGATAAATAAATATATTTGAAAAACCAAAATCAATTCGCGCAGAATACCGCAACGCTCAACGGGGGTGGGCCCGTTGCCAGCCACGACGCTAGAGAAGATAAGGAGACTGCAGAATGCGGACCATCTCGAACCAGTAGGCTTAGCTAAAGTAACATTAAGAAAAAGATAGCGAAGTTCGAAAACAATAAAATGTATAGGATTGACATAAGCCGCGCTAAATCACGTGGCCAATCTTATGTCAATCCCATACATCTTATTCTTTTCGAACTTCGCTATCGTTTTCTTAATGTTACTTTGGCTACCGCCACAGTCCGAGTGCAGCCTTTGCGAGACTCCCACCCGTTTGGACTAAACTTATGAATCGCCTAAGTCATAACTTAAGTACTACCCGGTCAAGTTAACTCGGCACCTGGCTCGAAAACGTCGCTTACACTCAGGTGCCGAGTTAATTTGACTGGGTAGTAGTTAAGCCAAGACTTAGGCGATTCATAAGTTTAGTGCAAACGGGTGTCCGTGTCCGTGAGAGGTTTACGTATGTGTGCGATGCTCAAGCCCGTTTATATGCCGATCCGATCCGAACCCCTCGGAGAATCTAGTAGGGCACGGGGACACGCACTTTTAAGTGTGTGATGCCGTTCCCTCTAGAAAACCTCCGAAGGATTCGTTTCACACGGCTTGAGGTACCCTTTACGTACTATGAACAAATTTTCTCGATACCCTCCATTAAGGTGATTTTTCTCTGCAGGGGTCAGCTATACCCTCACCTTTTATTTTTGACAAATTTTCTGGATATCCAACATTAGGAATCTTAAGGAAGAAATGAATTTCTATTTAAGCTTCAATGAACTAAAACAAATGGCTTTGACAAATAAAAGGTCGGAAGGTTTACTATTGATCATTCTATGGTCATTTTTATGGTAGGCGGAGTTAACTACGATCGCCACGTTAAGGCAAAAATGTTTGTAACTGGATATCCTTAAAATTTGTTGATCGTACCTCGCCGCCCCCAAAAAAGCCCGCTGACGCTGAAAATGCCGCTTGAGCCAATCAGCAATCTCTCTCAAAAAAAAAAGCGTTACCTTCTCGGTCTGGTTACTACATGACAGCAGCAGTAGTTTCATGACTAGGAGGGAACGACTTACCACGAGCTCTCAAAAAAGTATTACTGCAATGTTACTACAAAAAAAAGCTAAAATAGCTTACTCTCACTCTCTAAATAGCCCCAAGACACCGTACTCGTAGAACAAGATTACTAAGAACCGGTTCACACGCGCTCTATACCAGGTACAGACATGTACCTGGGCGCTTCTCCCCACCACCACGGCCCGGTCAACCCGAGCCGAGGTTCGAGCCTTTAGAGGCGCCCTCGGGTTGTTCCGCTCCCCGATCCGATCCGAACCCTTCGGAGAATCTAGTAGGGCACGGGGACACGCACTTAAATGCGTGATGCCGTTCCCTGTAGAAAACCTCCGAAGGTGATTCGTTTCACACGGCTTCAGGAACCCTTCAAGTTTCTCGCCGCCCCCAAACAAGCCCGGTGAAGCTGAAAATGCCGTTTGAGGCAATCAGCAATCTCTAACTAAAAAAAATCTCTAAATAGCTCTAAATCTTAAATTAAGCCATATAATCTTTCCACGTGGAAAGTCATAGAGACTTTAATAGGTTAATGACGATACAATGGCAGCACTAACAGATTCTCTAAAAGTATTTCAACCGCGTATGTGGCGGGGCTATCCGGTTTTTTGTAATGGAAAGTCATTTCGGTGATTGTAATGTGCAAGCAACCAGTGCAAGTTTATTTTCGCTTAACAAGATCTTTGCATGACATAGAGGGGATGCTAATTTTGTGATTGTATGATAATAAAGTCGCTTTTAGTTGTTGAGTGCCATTATATTGGCAAATAGTGATTAAATCACTTTAGAATTTAATTTTTTATACTTGGCTTGTATACTTTTTTATTATTATATTAAATGAATTATACACAGTTTAGCTGGTATACTCAAAGTATGTTTAATTTAGTTAAAAACAAACTTTAAATAGTTTTCAACAGGGTTTAACGCAAACTATTTGGTATACGTATTCCAGGCATTCCTCTTTGGCGACGTTTCGATTTCGGTTACAAAAAGGTATGCCTGGGATACCTAAAAAATATGCGTTAAAACCACTTGAAAACTTTGTTTAAAATGGAAAATGGAGAAAAGTGTGTATCGAATTGATGTAATAAGACTTAATCGATAGCATTATAGAGCAAAGTGAAATGAGTTCGAAATAAGAGTATATGTTACATTACAATGTGTGTGTTACTTCATATTCTAATAACATTGCCCAAGAATGGTTGGTCAATGTCCTTGTAGCGTCATTAAAGAGTCATATCCGGTCCCTGAATTGTTAAAAGTAAATGACAATGAGCGTTCAAGAAATTGAATTGAATAAGCAGCTACCCACTAGGAGGTTTTTTTTTAGAGAGATTGCCGATTGCCTCAAACTGCATTTTCAGCTTCACCGGGCTTGTTTGGGGGCGGCGAAAAACTTAAAGGGTTCCTCAAGCCGTGTGAAACGAAGCACCTTCGGAGGTTTTTTTAGAGGAAACGGCATCACGCACTAGTGCGCGTCCCCGTGCCCTACTAAATTCTCCGAAGAGATCGGATCGGATCGGCCACTTGGAGATGTAGCACGTAATGTATCTGATATTGTATCATCCTAAGTATGTACGACGTAAACATTCGCGTCGACTTACCCACTTGATACAGAATCAGTGGCGGTAGCCAAAGTAACATTAAGAAAACGATAGCGAAGTTCGAAAAGAATAACATGTATGGGATTGACATAAGATTGACCACGTGATTTAGCGCAGCTTATGTCAATCCCATACATTTTATTCTTTTCGAACTTCGCTATCGTTTTCTTAATGTTACTTTGCCTAAGCCTACAGGTACAAGGTGCGTGCTACAACTCTTTAAGTGGGTACCTGCTTATCACGTAGGATATGCGATTGTTATCAGGGCTTGCAACCGGTAACGAAAATACAGGTATCGTATCGGTAAATACCTGTATTTTCCATTTCGGTTCCTGGATACCGATTCTTCAATGAGTACCGGTATTGTACCTCAGAAATGCCGGTAACTACCTGCGACATTTCCAGCCTGTTTATCACGTGATATGCAGAGCACTGCGGCCGCGCGTAATGAACATAAACAGGCAAACTAACAACCAATCCAAACAAAGTCAAACGTACCGGTTATTGAACATACCGGTATTCGATTGATTGTTATTGACTTTGACCATTCAGGAGCTTTATATCACACAAAAATTCAGCACGCAGACTGTGGTAATCACTGAGATTTTATCCGTTTCGTATGTTGACTGTATTAAAATGTTGTAATGTATGTGATATCTAGTTTAATTCAAAACGTCAAATGTTGTTATACACCTGGTACCTGGTACTGATTAAAACTTGTTTTAAGATATGATAATCAATAGTACATAATATTATTTTTGTACAATAAAAACGATTTTTTTATTAAATTTTTTTTATTAATACATCTACTTTTAACTTGTTTATTTTTCTAAAGTGAACACAAATAAACTAGAATAACAATACAGAACATGATTACATTTCACAAAAGTGTAAATTCATAAAGTGGAAAAACGACAAAATAATAATACTGATTTTAAATAAATAATAACTTTTCATTAAGCAAGTGATTATATTTATCTTAAAGCATTTAAAATGTTGTTCACACCTGGCAACAACGCTTACGAACATGTGATTTGCACAATACAATATTAATATTTATAAACGTATGTATATACGCTTATTTATATCACAGTGAACTGTTTGAGTCTTCAGGATTCCACATCTTGAGGTAGATAACAACGTCTGGAACATTTTAGAACTTTTTCGCACTGCAACAAAATAACATATTTGCGGTTAAATAGAAGTTATTTTTAAAATTAAAGAGCAATGGAGATGCTCGGGGTTTCTCTGCATGATCGAATCAGAAATTAGGAGATCCGCAGAAGAACAAAGGTAACCGACATAGCCCGAAGAGTTGCTAAGCTCAAGTGGCAGTGAGCAGGGCACATTGCTCGCAGGACTGATACCGGAAAGCGCAATGTGAGCAGGCCTCCAACAAGGTGGACCGACGGTCTGGTGAAGGTCGCGGGAAGCCGCTGGATGCGAGCAGCACAAAACCGGTCGTTGTGAAGATCCTTGGGGGAGGCCTTTGTCCAGCAGTGGACGTCTTTTGGCTGAGATGATGATGATGATGTTTTTTACTGTATCCACAAATCAAGAGCGTCAGCGCCTGTACTACAAAACAATGTTTAAAGTTAAACAACGGCTTAATACATTTTTAAAATATTGTGTCGGTCTAAAAATATTAGCTAAAAAGTGACAGCATCCGTTTTAATTGCATTGTCTAACTTTAGCCATCGTTTTTTGGTAAAGCAGCAAATGTCACCAAAAACCGCCCAATTGATGTACCCAGGTACACTTTGCGGGAAAAAATATTACATAATACCTTAAATATTATTCCAGTCATTTATTTTATTTATTAACTTAATAAACAGGCTTTTTGATAATCAAAAAATGACAACTTGACACCTGCCATAAGTTGTCACTTGAGTCACTTCGGAAATAACGTAAAACCAGAAGGAATAGCCAAGTTAGTAAACAACATACAAAACGCAAACCAATAACAACGAAGCACGCCGAAACGAATAGAATGACGTTTCGTGACGTTTGTCCACAAATATTGTTTATGGTGTTATTGTGACGTTTTGTTAATACAGGTCGCAGATGTTTCCCAAATCTTAATTATTTTTTTCTTTATTTAACATCATTGTGAAATGATTTTAATGAACCTGTATGTTTATTGCGTGCATTATTTATCAGTTATTGTTTGAATTGATAACAAACGTACCTAATAAATGTTTCATAGATTTAATAAAATGTTGATACTAACACGATATTAAATGCATGAACGACATCCAATGTTGCTATATAAATTAATTAAGTTACGATTAGTTTACACTTTTATTTTTATTTTTTTCTTTAAAAGCACACCAGAACGACATTATTTTTGGAATCCTCGTATTTTTCTCTACATTTTGATGTATATGTACCTGAGGTACATAAAATGGGCTCAAATGTATGGGCTATTGGTGACCTCCTTTACACTATTTCAATTATCTGAGAAGATTTTGAAGACACGGTAAGCCGATGGTCTCATCCATTGTGGATAATTGTTATTTATAATACCCACCCTCACTCTTCCGGCCCAGAGGGTGCCAATTCCCGCTCCGTTTCATCATCATCATCATCTCAGCCAATAGACGTCCACTGCTGGACAAAGGCCTCCCCCAAGGATATGAGGGGTAATTGCCGTAATCGCCACGCTTGGCAGGCGGGTTGGCGATCGCAGTAGGTAACCTCAGAGAGGTGATGCTGCCCATCCTCTGGAATGGCTCCGTTTAAAGGACCCTATATCATAGAAAGGAGGAATATCAAAAGTATAAAGAAGCTTCAAGTAAATCAGCTCACCGCTTGGTGCAGTCCACGGCGCGCTCGTGCCGTCGCAGGTGCGAGGCGTGCGGGAAGCGCCGCTCGCACACCGCGCACGCGAACGGACGCTCGCCGGTGTGGTACCTGCGTACAAATACGCACCAACCATCTTACATATACTCGTAATAGGAACAACAAGGTGGACCAACGATCTGGTAAAGGTCGCGGGAAGCCGCTGGATGCGAGCAGCAATGGGATTTTGAAACTGGGACTGTAAACTGACTCACTCAGTTGTCTGTCTCCTTCTCCGAGAGCGACTGAGTGAGGCAAAAAGCACATGGCTGCCTTCTGTTCTGACCGTCTTCGGGGCGCTAGCAACGTATCTTTTTGATGTGTAACATATTTCCTCTCGCTTTCTTGGAATTTGTGGGAGTGATTTCGTGAAATGGTACGGAAGTGTAACAGGAAGTCGAGGCTGCGCGCAAGCACGCGCCATTTGATTTGACGAATGTGCGCGCGGTGGTAGAGTTGGCCGTCGGATGGTACCAACTAATCGGGAAAACGCGTGCCATTAGATTTGACGAATCAGCGCGCGGTATTGCATCTTAGTGCACATTTAAATAAAATACAATTTTCAAAAGAGAATTATTCTTTGATATGAAAAATAATTTCGAATAATACCTGACCCACTTTTTCAGAATATAATGTTAAAATTGCTTATTACCAGAGGTCGAAATTAGGTAGAGTTATTTTAGAACTTACACAAGATTTCATACAGCAAAAGAAGAAAGTGGATATGCCTCAAATCCCGAGATTAATTTTTACAGAGCAGAAAAATCCCGTGGTTTATTAAATAAAAAAGTTATTTACTTTTATAGAATTTAAACCACTGAACGCGCGACGTTGCCAAATTTACATCAACGACATCGGATGTCCGAAGTTGCAAAATTCCAATGCCACATTTATAGTTCGCACAACATAGCTTGTGAGAACAAAAGAAAACAATAGCGGAAATGCAATTAGAAATCCCGGGAAGATCCATCATTGCTTTCATCTAGTTTTATAAACAAATTTTAGAACGTATTTTTATTTACCTTTGATGCACCACCAAGTCGCATTTCTTGAAGAACTTCTTCCCGCAGCCTTTCTTGTCGCAAGCGTACGGCGTGAGGCCGTCGTGATCTCTTTGCATGTGATCCTTTAACTGAAATATAACAACAATTAAAAGGTTATAAATAATAAGCGTTTGCTGCGTCAATCAAGCGTTTGTTTGTGTTGTCAGAGTTTCATATAAATTCATAGAGCAGCACTGCATGAGGCGGGCCGCCCATAGGCGCACGCGGCGCGGCCCATGAATCACGCTAGTCCGTTCGCAGGACGGATCACTTCAAAACCGCCACATTTGTTCGCGACGAAGCACGGCGCAGGCGCACGCGGCGGGCGCCCGCGCCGAGCGTCCGCTTGGCGCAGCGAACGCCTAAAACCTATCAATGACAAAATTTCCGTTTCTTTCACTCACCTCGATCAGTCGTCACCTGTGTAGTTGCTCCTTTTTCATTTGACTCTCACACAACATCTTTTCTTTGGTCTCCCCCTCCTTCATACATCAACATTCATCACTCTCTTTAAGCTTTCGTGGTCACCTACATTACAATTATTATTATTAACGAGATTATTAACATGTTTTTTGTTCTTTGTAAGTATCCGATATTTCGGCATTATCATGGATGTACTAAAATTATCTATATATTAATACGTGAAGCAAAAACTTTGTACCCCTTTTTTACGAAAATTGCGCGGGCGGAGGAGTATGAAATTTCGCACACTTATAGTTTATTTAAAGAAGGTTATCCGAATGTTAATTTTTTTTTTATTATGCATAAAAATACATCAAATCAATAAAAAAAACATTACACACACTACCATGTATTTGACAAACACGCTTAAGTATTTGACAAACACGGATATGCTTTTTTCAAAAATTTCAAAAATGGAAGAGGAGCGGCCGATATCTGTCAATGCCAATCCAAACTCACATTCTATCTTTTTAATTTTTCATTGCTTAGGATACAATCCGTGCTTCCTTAATAAAATTATGGTCGAATTACGACCACTGGGCGACCACTAGTTGCGAGTAGATGTTTATGACCAGTGAAAGATTATCTACCCTCTTCGAAATATAGCATACTCATCAAACAACAAAAAACATGATCATAATCCCGTTAATAATTTATTAATCTAAAAAAACTGTTAATAAACTGCTTACCATCCACTTAGCCTGGTACCGTTTGTCGCATAGCGTGCAACAGTGCGCGCTGAGTACTCTTGGTTTGTGCTGCGCTGCAAAGTGCTTGTTGAGAGTGGAACGGTAGCTGAAGCGGGCGCCGCACACCGAACAGGAGTGTCGGCGCAAAGACGAGTCGTGAGTCGCTGCAAGAGGAAATAGTAAGCGAAAACAGTTTTTAACCTGCATCGTGCAGAGGTTTGTAACCTTCACGATCTAGGGATATCTTAACCGTTACGGTCTAGGTGCCTTACAAATAATCAAAGAATAAGGTCCAAATAGTTATTCCGTGTTTTGTTCCTGTCATGTAAACGTCATGCGCCGCACACCGACACGCGTGCCGGCGTAAAGAAGAGTCGTGGGTCGCTGCGAGAGGAAACAGTCAGTGAAAATAGGTTTTAACCTGCATAGTGTAGAGGTTTGCAACCTTGGTCTAGGGGTATCTTAACCTTTATGGTCTAGGGGTTTTGGATGGTGCTAAATATTTTGACATAAAAAAATACTTGACAGTAACGGTAGCTGAAGCGAGCGCCGCACACCCAACAGGAGTGGCGGCGTTAAGACGAGTCGTGAGTCGCTGCGAGAGACAACAGCCAGCGAAGAGGTTTTAACCTGCATCGTGTAGTTTTGTAATTTTCTTGGTCCAGGGGTTTTGTGATTTTCTTGGTCTAGGGGTATACATTAGTCTTAAAAGTACCGGATGAAGGATACGTAACCGGCGTGTTCTGATCTGGCGTTATGACCTGACGTAGATGGTCCCTTGTGCTTGCGTAAGGATGTCTGACACCTAACTTTATAACCGTGAGGTTGGTGGGGGGTGTCAGTATAAACTTTAAAGTAGTGTGTAAAACCTTTATGGTCTACGGGTGCTAATTATTTGACATAAAGAATGGACTTGTTGAGAGTAAAGTGGTAGCTGAAGCTAATTTAAATGCAAGTGTAAAATAATGTCATGATAAGGCACCAAGGTGGCTTTGATAGTATTTAGACGTGTATTTTATAAATTTTATAAATAATATTTGAACATAAACTTGAACTACGTGTACAATTCGTAAACACAACAAAAGACACAAACACACACAGTTAAAAATAAAACCATCAAATAAAAATAATATTTTTAAAACAAAGCGATTGAACAATCGTAACTTAAAATCTAACAAGATACAACACAATAATTCTGCACCATACAAACCAAAACAACTTGATAGAACAATAAAACAATAAAATAAAATACACATTAACATACCTATATGTGACTTGTAGTTATCTTTTTTGTTGAAAACTTTGTTGCAATGCCGACAGACGAATAGCACTCGCTTCTTTGTTTTAGATTTTATTGTCTGTTTATTTTCTTTCTCATCAGAAGCAGTAGACGGTACGTTTTTATTAATTTTAGGAGGCTCTTCAATTTTTATCACTATTGGTTCATCACTATTCTCCACCTCATAGTCGACATCAGACTTATCATCGGAGATATGATCATCAGCTTCTTTATTTCTTTCGTCTATTGCTTCAACACCTATATTCAACATATCAGTTAACTGTTCAGCATCTATTTCACTTTTCAAACTGATTATAAATGTATCATCATCTTCAGTTGAAATATATTGAACATTATTTTCTCCTATCAACTGATTTAAGTTAGCAGCCAAATTAGCACTTGCTTCCAAATCAACATCACTCTCAAATATAGTGGCACATTCATTGACAGAAATAGCAGGGTTTCCTAGCAACTCATTTGGTCTCTCTGAAAACTTGTTTACTTCAGGAACATTCAATAAATCATCTGGCAAATTTTCAGTTTTACCATGGTAAAGTGCATTCATTATATCCTGATCAATGCTCCTGCCAGGGTCTGCAAAATCGAACAGTATTTCTGCACTCCTATCATTAGTGTTGTAATCCATATCATTTGTATTCATGCTGAACATGGTATTATTTTGGAAACTCTCAAAATCTATATCATTGTAGAGGAGTTCGTCATCTAGCATATGTAGATGGTTCATATCTTTTAAGAATTCTATTTGCGTCATGTTTTCTACTGATGGGTTTGGTTCCTGATGCATGTTGTATTCATTTAGCAGACCATTATGCGTGGACATAGTTAAATAGTCGTCTTCAGCAGACAGAATGTCGTCTACAATATTGTCTTCTGTTCTAGTGTCTGTTGCTATTTGGTTAGTTTTCTCTGGTTCTGTTACATTAGTGAATGTTGAAATATGTTCCCTGAAATATAAGCAAGGTGTTGTTATTGAGAAGTTTTCAGGATTAGTGTTTGTAGTGCAAATTTAGTGACTTTTGCAAATTTTTAACAGGATATAATCTGGATTTTTTCTGGGCTAAAGTGCCTCCGGCCGAGTTCGATAATCGGTGACCGATTTTTTAGTTGGTGAAAATGAAACGTATGGAATTCTATGTTGCAATGCACATGTTCTACAAAAAGTCGGTCACAAAATCGGTACTAAAACCTCGGCGAAAAAATCGGTCCGATTGTCGGTTGTGGGCGTGCACCGTATCAAAGCATATAAGGTGGCAATTGTCAACAAACATCAACATACACTAGGCCAGCACGACAGGTTAAAACTTAATCCATTTGTCGTGCTGTTGCCAATGTGAACAATCCTAAACTGATAAGTGAATTTGTATATTCTAATATTCTCATAGTATAATGTGAACAAATTTAAATCAAATTTATAAGTTATGCATATAATAATAACTTACCTAACACTATGTTCCAATAAGGCACTTTTGTATTGAAATGACATGCCACAAACTCGGCAGTAATTTTTTCTTATTGATTTTTCTTCAGGGGCCTGCCTTACATAATTACAATTCCGACTGTGACGTTTCAAAGATGCTATCTGTAAAGTAATAATCAAATAAGTAGACATTGGCTTCTTTTAACCTTTTATTTAATAAAATATTTTAAACAATTTTAATTCTCACAAGAAATTATAAAGAGTTTTTGATTACTAAAATAACTTCGAACTATGGGATAAAAGGCAAATTCATAATATTTTAAACTTCGTCCGTAAGTATCTTATTATCATAATGTAAAAATTAAATTGACATATTATTTGCTTTCAATTGTATTATTTTGGACTCTTGAGATCATGGCCACAGAATTACTGATATGTTTCAAAATTGATTTCAATGTGTAGTGTTCCAATAAGCTTTAGTTAATAGAAATATTACCTGTTTGAATCTGTTCCCACAACCCACACAGCAAAAGGGTTTCTCCCCATTATGTTTCAACATGTGCCGTTTCAAATTTGATTTGTCTTTGAATTTCATTTCACACTTTGTACATGTGTGTTTTCTGTCCCCTGAAAACATTATTAACATTACCCATTTGCTGCTTTACATTGAACTGCAATTATGTTCAGCGACAAACACACTTAAAAACCAACGTACCATTATGCACAGCTTTATGTTTCTTGAGATCAGACAGTTTATGAAAAGATTTTTCACATATATCACATTTATGAGGTCTGAAAATAAACATTAGTTCTAATAATTACAAAAAAAAAATTATTAAAGAAATGGATACAATATAAATCCTATCCTCATTACAATTTTACAATTTATGTAATTACTAACTAATAAAAAATTTGCAACTAAATGCAACTGGCTTATTTGGTAGTTAGGTGCGTAGTATGGGAAGGAGTCCAGGAGTCCAGGGTCCATTAGTTAATGATGATTATTTCCAAATAATCACCACTAATTCGCACTGGACTCAAGTGGTGGTTAATTGCCCATTCTCCCTGTGGTTCCATCTATAGCGAAGACTGCCCCAGTAGTGGGGACATCAATAATGATAGTGATGATTAATTAAATACCTGTAGTCTAGATGTTTAGCAAAGAGGTGTTGTTGCAGTCTCCAAAGAGATTCAAACGCCATGCTGCATTGTGGGCAGCGCCACACTCTCTCCAGCGGCTGATGAGTGAGGCTGTGCTTCATGAGTTGCTGTTTAGTTGAAAACTTTTGATCTGGACATTGATCTAAAAAAAAATATTTATTTGTAATTAACTCACAAAAATTTTACATAGCTCAATTCAAAGTCAACATAAATAATTTCAGATAAAAGTAATATAATGTCAGACATTATTTTGAAATTAGATGATGAAATTAATACAAGGACTTATATTATTATAAGGAATTTAAGCAGATTTTAAATAATTAATAATAGTATGTTTATGTAGACATACTGTATTGAACAGGCTTCTCAAAAGGACCTAAATTCATAAAATAAATTTGCATTGTTAACATATACTTTATTAAATTAGGCTGTAGTCCAACACAATATTTGCTTTTTATTTTATTTTCCCTTACGTCAATGTTCTACCAGTAAATGTGGTATATATTATAAAATCAATTTTTTTATACTTATAAGTTTATTCATATACCTATGAGTCATAATACCAATTAGGTATAGATAGGGTTGCCATCCGTCCGGGTTTCCCCGGATTCGTCCTAGTTTGGAGGGCATCCGGGGAGCGTCCAGAAGGGGTTTCTAAAAAGTGTCCAGGTGAAACCCGGGCACTTTTTACGTCAACGGAAATCCGATTAACTTGATATAATGGAATGATTAGCAATAAATTACAGCATTTCATAGTTGAAAATTCGGTGCGGCAAATATACCCGTGCACTCGTGAGTCTCTGACGTGACGTGACGTTACCCCCTAGTCGCCTTGCTCCGTGCGCAATTTTTTAAAACAGTGAACTGCTTAAATTTTTTTTCGAGGGAGTCCAGGGAAAAAAATTATTTCACCCAAATGTCCTGGGCTTATGAAGGTTTTGTCCTGGGTCCGTAATTTAGCTGATGGCCCTAGGTATAGACCAATTTATGCTATAGATAAATGCTATGTTATTATTGAGATTTTAAAAAACAATTGTTTACTTGATAGGTATTCAATTATTAAACAGCTAGTTAAACCCACCACAGATCCATAGGTTGTCTTTAGAGTGTACACGCAAGTGTCCATAATACTTCTTGGCATTGTCAAACAGCTTTCGACATATTTCACAGTGCAATGTCGTTGGTCCATTCAAGTCCGGTTCTTCCAATGGCTCGTCCCCAGAGAGGAATTGAGCCAATACTTCATCGTACCCACCTTCATGTGATTTTATTCTAAAAGTTAAGTCCGATGGCTCTGAATCTACAAACTAGAAAACAGGAAGTAGAGGACACGAACAACAATATTACATTGGCTAGCAAATGTATTCATGTTGAAGGTACTTACTGGAAGACTAAAATACGATAAACTCGAATCCATTTTTCATTCAGACGCTTCTTCTAGCGATACGCTAATTTATATAGAAAACTAAAATACCTCTCTTTCATTCCACAATTTGCACGACATTATTAATATTGACATAGTGACACGACATGACATTAGATATTTGACAATTGACATCAAGAAGATAGAAGACAGACAAGACCTCTGAGTACTGAAACATATGGAGATGGCATACCTACAAAAAATACGTGTATACCTACACTTACTTGGAACTAAAAATGGCTCCTGTCCGTAGTGCTGCCCTATTGTGTAACGATATATTTATCGACACAAGTTTAATGTGACGACTTTATCAAAGCATCAACGGAATTATGCTATATAATTATTATAGTTTTAATGAAATTGATCTCGTCCAAGCCATAGTTTAACGTAGACGCGCACATCATTTTTATCTGATTTCCAAATCAACTTCCAATCAAAAGTCAACCGTAAATTGATTAACAGTGAACATTAATTTGACTAATACAAATTTTATGTTAAATCATTTAAAAATTGCAAACCAAGGACACGGCCTGCTAGCTGCGCCGCGCACCCCCTCGAGTAAAAGAGAGGAAACCCTGAGCGCAATAATTGCGCGCCTTGTCGCACGTGCAAACAGTAAGTCTCACTATACACTGCTCAACTGTGCATATACGTATCAACTTGCTTAAATCATAGTATACGCAAAATAAAAAGATGCCGCTACAACGATCGCCAACAAGTGACACCCATTCTTCACAACCAAATCTGCTAAATATACAGGATGAGGAAGATGTGCATGCTCGAATTAATATAAGGAAAAGAAAAAACCCTGATTACGAACTTTTTCATGATTTCTGCAATGAGATGAAAGGAATGTTTAAGGAATTTCAAAACAGTCAGGAAAGCAAACTTGATAGCTTGAATAAGGCAATGGAAGACCTTACGTTACAAAATACAAAACTAATAGAAAGTAATATCGAAATAGAGAAAATGCTTCAAGAAAATAAGGAACGGCAAGACATATTAAAAGAAAAAGTAAGGGTACTGGCAGAAGAATGTGTAAATGCTCATTTAAAAATCGATGTCTTGGAGGAAGAAATGCACGACATGCAAAAGGATAAGATAAGGAAAGTTCTAGAAATAAGGAATGTAGAAAAACAGGAAAATGAAAATCTCGATGGAATGATTAGCAATATGCTGAAGGTAATTAATGTGGAAAAAGATACTATTGACTTTAAACATATGTATCGTGGTGGAAGGGAAAATGCACCAATAATTGTTGAGCTCAATGATTTCAACCACAAAATTGCTATACTAAAGGCGGTCAGACTGTATAACAACAATAATAAGGGTAAAAAATTAGACAGCAGCCATCTGGGGCTAACTTCGCTTCCAAAGCCTATATATGTGTCTGAAAAACTTACATCGAGGACAAAAAAGATATTACACTCTGCCAAACAACTCGTTTCCGAAGGTATGTATAAATACTGCTGGCTTTCCAAGGGCGTGGTGATGTTGCGAAAAGAAGATGGTACACCAGCTATACGTGTAATGAAGATTCAAGACTTGGATATACTAAAGACAAATAATATATCGGATTGACTATATAACCTTAACTATCTTATGCTTTGTTTATTTACTTTTTGTCATATTGCTGCTACTTATTTTCTTTACCAGAATATTTTACTACTTTTTAAAAATAAGTCTCTATTAGTAAAGGTGTTAAAAGGACTTTTTAATAATTTAGTTTTTCAGAAAAAGGTGAATCATTATTATTATCATATTTTATTATTTTTTTTTATTTTATTTATTTACTTTATGCACTTATATATTTATACCTGTATGCATACGTTTATTGCCTCATACGTCAAATCTATCTCTGACTCCGTAAATCTTGATTGTGATTATGGCTCAATTGTTTTAGATCTTCAGTCTTCCCTAGGGTTTTAGGGTGAAATAGTTAGTAGTGTAATATTTAAAGGCTTAATTATTATCAACAATCTACACTATGACAGATGATATACGTCAGATTGATACTGACATTGACTCGTTAGTCAATGTTGGTCAATCATATATGATTGATGACCCTGAAACCTGCGGAAATATGCTGAAACAAGCCACTGGGGATCTTATTATAATAACGCAAAATATTCGGAGTATAGCTCGTAATATTGACGACTTCCTTGTATACCTCGCTAACTTTAAGACTAAACTAGATATAATAATTTTAACTGAATGCTGGCTCCCCCATTTAATTAACTTACCAAATATTTCCAACTTTATGTGTTACGCGTCAACCAAACACACTAATCAAAACAGTGGTGTTGTTGTTTACGTTAACGAAAATCTAGATGCAAATGTGTATGAACCGAAAATAATAGACGCTGATTGCTTAATAATAAAAATAAGGGACCAATATGCGATTCTAGCCATTTATAGGTCGCCTGCCATATTTAATTTAGACAAATTTAAAGAATCAATAAATGAAACTTTACATGGCCTTAAAAAATATAAAAACTTGATCATCGCAGGAGATCTAAATGTCGACATTAAGGTGGGAAATAATGACTCAAGGTCCTCTGAATATCTCAATCAGTTCTCTATGCATGGTCTTCTACCTAGTCATACATTCCCAACTCGAGGTGCAAATTGCATTGATCATTGTTTCCTACCAAGTGGCAGCAAAGCCACTACATTAGTTTGTAGCACAACTACTACCGATCATTATCCAGTTATAGTGTCCTTAAAATCGCACTGTATAAATCACAAAACGCATAAAACTGTACTAAAAGTTGACTACACAAAAGCTCTTAATAAACTTTGCAAAACAGCTTGGTCTGAAGTAACTGATTGCTCTGATCCGGAAAAGGCAACTTGTAAGTTTCTAAAAATTCTATCAATGATTATAGATGAGTGTACCACTAAACAAGTCATGACGAATAGAAAGACCATAATCAAGCCTTGGATAACACCCGGTTTGCTTAGATGTATAAGATGGAGAGACCGATTGCACATAAATCTTAAAAAATATCCGAATAACCTCAGTCTACGTGTCACATATAAACGATATAGAAATTTCTGTAATCGGCTTCTGCACAATATAAAAATTGAATACAAGAAATCGGAACTTAGAAAACATAAATGCGATATTAAAAATACGTGGAAAGTAATACGTCGTATTTGTAGTCTTAATGTAAATCGAAAACCAGCTTTGGAACTTTTATCGACTGAAAATACACGGGAAGCTTCTGTTAATAGCATTAACAGACATTTTGTCGGCGTGGGGAGGACTCTTGCTGACAAAATATTATTGAATATGGGGATGAATGAAGCTGAGCTTGCTAAGGACTATGGAAAAGATTATGGACCAACTAACTCCTTAATGTTACTTCCTACGGATGAGTACGAAATAAAGAAAGCAATAAAATCTTTAAAAACAACCTCATCTACGGGTTGGGATGGAGTGTCATCTAGTTTCCTAAAGCTAGGGATCAACTATGTGGCTGGTCCAATATCTCACATATGTAATTTGGTATTCTCTTCTGGTATTTTCCCCAAGTCGCTAAAGATGTCGGTGATCACTCCAGTCCATAAGTCTGGGGATAGAAACATTGCTCACAATAATAGGCCTATTTCGCTATTACCAACACTCGCAAAAGTATTGGAAAAAACCATTAACAGCAGGTTGATAAGCTTCCTAGAAAAAAATAATATCCTTTCACCAAACCAATTCGGTTTTAGAAAAAAAATGTCGACTACAGATGCAATTGAGGAGCTAATTCAACATGTTGTGCAGAAGCTTGATAACAAGGAAAAGTGTCTGGCTATTTTTCTTGATCTTGCTAAGGCCTTCGACACTGTTTCTATTCCCATACTAATAAGCAAACTGGAGTGTGCTGGAATACGAGGAATCCCCCTACAACTATTCAGATCCTACCTTAGCGATAGAACTCAATCTGTTAAAATAGATGGAGCTCAGAGTGGATATCTCAATGTTAATTTCGGTGTTCCGCAAGGATCGGTGCTTGGCCCGACATTGTTTTTGTTGTACTTGAATGATCTGACCCAAACTAGCCTACCAAACACAAAAATTATACACATACATTTGCAGACGATACAGTGTTAGTCTTTAACGCACCGACATGGGATGAAGTACAAAGGCTTAGTGAAAGAGGATTTGGAAAAGTTCTGGACTGGCTTAAAAAAATATACTAACACTCAATATTGATAAGACAAAATATATGACCTTTAGTTTATACAACAATAGTCAACCCTCCAATCTTAATATTAGAGCACATACATGTAAAAACTCCTCTACATGTGATTGCCATGTTCTTGCATCTGTACCGTCTATAAAATACCTTGGAATTAATATTGATCGGAACCTTAACTGGAAATGTCAAATTAATGCCCTTAGCGGAAGAATGAGAAAATTGATTTGTATATTTAAGAAGCTTAGATATTTAAAGGATAAAAGCGTCATTAAGATGGTATATTGCTCATTGTGTCAATCACTGTTAAACTATGGATTATCGGCTTGGGGTGGGGCAAAAAAGACTCACCTTATTAAGTTAGAACGGGCACAGCGAGCTATAATTAAAGTTATTAATTTTAAGAGCTATAGCTACCCTACTAAGGTCCTGTATGAAGAGTTTCCAGTAAACAGTAAGACAATTATTCATAAAATGTATTATGCTTAGGCAACATCGCATAAAGGCACCGCCAGTCATCTCGAAAAGACGAATTGCCTGTGTATATAAAATACCTTTCTATAAAACCACTTTTGCTCGCAGCTTCTTTCCTTACTTGGGTCCTTGTTTATACAATAAAATCAGCCGCACAATTCCACACCTTCGAGAAAAAACTTACTACAACTGTCAAAAACTAATTACGAACTACTTGTTGTCGTTAGATTATGCAGCTACTGAAAAAGTCTTGACGTGAGGTACTTATCTGTATTTATAAATATAATTATCAATATAAATGTGATGTAATAAATGTATCTAAATCACAAATTACTCCCACTAGTAAACGCTATTTATCATTACTATATAAATATTATAGTGATTCATAATAATGATAGTATATAATATGAAAGGAATGTGACAAATAACCACAATATAGAAAAAAAAAAACACTAATTTTATATAGGCACATATACAAATTACATCTTTTAAATTAGTATCTATGTTTTAAATGTATATTTTATGTACGTGTTATGCATTTGATAATATTAATAGATATAATATTATATAATCTTATACTTATATGTAAATGTGATATTCAGATTCCCTTTTTTTGTTTATTTTGTTTTACTTCAGTTTTATTTTTTGTTTTTATTTTGTTTTGTTTTTTATTTTATTTTGTTATTATTAAAATTATATAGAGAATTTTGCATATACTGTACACCTTTCAATTTACAACCAGTCATAACAGAACTGCATTGATATGCAAAAAAACTGTCAGCGCGTGTCAATTCTAACTGGTCAATAGAGGACGGTGATGCTACGCTGCCGCATCTCAGTAAATACTACTGCAGAGGGTAGTAGTCATTTGTTGCTGTTACTGGTAGAATATAAAATCTATACGTTACCCGCTATTGTAATATTAAAACTAGATGCATAATGTTATTAAGCAACTTGACCGTTCTTCCAAGCCTAATTAAACATGAGAGTAGCGAACTTCATTTCCGTTTTCTGTACTATGCAGAGCCGCTGACGTCACTTTTAAAGTTTCCCGCCAAATGTCACGTGACGTCACATCCTTCCCACTATGGCGCGCCGCGGCTAACGCGGCTTCTGTTCTGTTCATTTGGCGTTCTAAATTTCAAATAAGTAAGGTCTTACGCTCCGCTGTGGGCATATACCATAGATAGACCATTATCTGTACCAATATTGCAGAAATCTATAGTAGTGAAGCTAAACTGAAGTGAAAATTTTCTAACGGTTTTTGCCGTTCGTGTGTTTTTTATACCTTTTAGCTTTACAATGGATAAGGAGCCGTCTACAAGTAAGGAAAGTGGCTTTGACAAGGAAGATCATGTTCAGCCTAAGAGGAAAAGGAAAATAAGCACCTCTAGCTCGTCGGATTCAAATAGTACGTCGTCCTCGTCATCTAGTGATAATCGTAAGAAGCGTCCAAAAAGGAAATCGAACAAAAGAGAACGTCGCCGATACGACCGTAAGTTTAATAAAATTTTTGATGAACTTAAAAACCTCAAAGAACATTTTCTACCTTCAAATAATAAAGTAAATAATGAATGTACTGATCATATTGATCTTAATGTTAGCGACGACTTATATTGCAATGAGTGTCCAAGTACAGCCTCTTCTGTAAAGGAGCAAGGTTTCGATTTTAACCTGTCTTTGTCGACGAAAATAAAAGAACCTGCTATACCCCCTGCAAACCCCGAATATTTGAATGTATTAAAAGAAATTCAAAGACTCGATCACGACGACTGGAGCAACGTCAGATACTCAGACGTTCAAAAGCAATACCAATGTACCCCCGGCTTCACCGCGTTAGAGCCAAACGACGAAGTTAAGCGTTTCGATTCGTCTCGAACTAATTTGAATTTAGATAAAACCTACTCCAGTATAACATTCGCTCTTTTAAAGCAGCGTGAGGTGTTGGAGCGAGAGTTCCGAACTTTCTTTACAGAAGCTCAAGAAAACAACGGCTTCACATACGATCGTCTCCACGAGAAAATATTTGATATATTGGCCAACGGCGAATATATTAAGACATACAATGACACTCTTCAACTCGTCTGCGGTCATCGTGCCGAAGTCATACAACACAGACGGGAAGCCTACTGTCATAACATCCTGTCTACATCCTGTCGGCGGTGAAGGATCCTTACAACAAAGACATCTTTCGCAAAATTCCACCCTCTACTAGTCATCTCTTCGATGTCGAAAAATTCCGTTCAGCACTCGAAAAGTCTGGCGGGGTGAAAAACACGTTTTGGCAAAAAGACCGCAATAACTCTGCACCGCAGATCGGTCCAGGCCCCTCACTGGGCTCCAACTTCAAATCAAAGCCGAGCGACCGCCAGGCACCGGCACCACGGCCGCCCGCCGCAAGGGGCTTGCCTGCCGCCTGGGGTCCCCCCGCACGCGGCTCCTTTCGTGGAGGAAGAGGGAGAAGTCACGCTCACAAGCACGCTGGCGGCCCTCGAAAGCGCTCTCCCGTATCCCACCGGGATCGGAGAGCTCCGGCGCCGCGACGCCGGGACTGACTATGCCGACACTTTCCGAGCGGCACAGCTCCATTCATACCACTCGCAATGGTTGAGTCTCGGGGCTCCGCGACATGTACTAAAAGTAATTCAGGGATATCACATACCATTCGAAATGGCGCCGCCACTGTGCCCTCCGGGCTCGCGCAATATTTTGACACCGCTCAGTCCCGAGATGACGGAAATTATAAGCAAAATGACGAAACAAGGTGTTCTCGATGTGGTCGTGTCCGGTCCCAGCTTTATCTCGTCGATGTTCCTGCGACCAAAGAGCGACGGCTCGCTCCGTCCTATCTTCAATCTGAAAAATCTAAATCGATATGATCGGGTAGACAAGTTCAGACTCATAAACGTACACCGTGTTCCGGACTTCTTACAAAGCCAGGACTGGATGGTAAAGCTAGATATCCACCAGGCGTACTTTCACGTATCTGTCGCTCCAGCGCACAGGAAGTATCTCAGGCTCCTCTACGACGGAAACCTGCTAGAGATGACCTGCTTACCGTTCGGCCTAAGTTCAGCACCAAAAACTTTCGCCTGCCTGACCAACTGGATCGGCGAATACCTAAGGAGTCAAGGCGTAAGGATACTGATCTATCTGGACGACTTCTATCTGGTAAACCAGAGGAAAGATCGTCTGAAGGATCATGCGTCTTTGACAGTGCGCACCCTAGAATTTCTGGGTTGGCAAATAAACTGGGCCAAAACCGTTTTAGCCCCAAGAAAGGCAGTAGAGTTCCTTGGTGTAATCTGGGATACCGGGCTGAACGAGAAACGCCTCCCGGACAGACTAACCCTAAAAATAACTGCTCAGACCACGAAGTTACTACAGTCAAAACGAGCGAGCTTGTCAGAACTTCAAAAAATCATCGGAACCTTGAATTTTGCCAGTTTCGTGGTTCCGCGAGGACGGCTGAATTATCGTCACCTACAGCATCAATGCAATGCTTTACTGAAACAGAGCAAAGGTACTGTGCGGCTGGTACAGGGCGCTATGGAGGAGCTACGCTGGTGGCAACTCAATTGCAAAACTCCATCAAGAATCCACATGCCTTTGACTACCCACTATCTGACTACAGATGCGAGCGATATAGGATGGGGTGCCAAACTAAACAGCGAGGACCTATCGGGGACGTGGCTACCGGAACAAAAAGGCCTGCACTGCAACAAAAAAGAGATGATAGCAATCCGGAATGTCTTGGACCTGAAATGTTATCTCCTGAAGTCATCAGCAGTACTCGTACAGTGCGACAACAAGACGGTCGTTTCTTATCTGCGCAACGAGGGCGGAACGCTGTCAATAGCATTAACAGACCTAGCACGTCAAGTTTTTCACATACTGGACAAACATCACATACATATGTCAGTTTATCATCTGCCAGGTCGGTACAATTGCCATGCGGACCGGCTTTCGCGGAACCGGGCTCCACCGGAGTGGCACCTTCTGCCATCTGTGACAGAAGTCATATTTACCAAATGGGGGAAACCAGATATCGACCTCTTCGCATCGAAGCAAGCACATGTGGTGCAGAACTACTGCACACTCGACAGGTTCGACAAACAAGCGAGGTTCTGCGACGCCCTGGGACAAACATGGAACTATACCCTAGCTTGGATATTTCCACCGCCTTACCTGATTCCGAAAGTGCTAGCTCACTTCAACACGGCACAAGGAACGTTTCTCGTTGTAGTCCCACGATGGGAGAAGGTTTACTGGAGACCGGATCTGAAGAACAGAGCCCTTGCCGCCCCGTTCACTATAAAAGATTTATGTCAAGTACTGGTGGATACTTCAACAGGCCTCCCGCCCGCCAACGCGGGCGGCATGACGCTGGAAGTATGGAAATGTGGGGGTGGGACGAATCACTGACAGAATGGACTAACGAACAGAGGTCTTTATTGATGTCTAGCTGGCGTTCATCGACGCTTAATACCTACCGACCCGCATGGACTCGTTGGATTAACTGGTCGAAAGAAAACAAAGTCCAAGCTTTTAACCCGAACGGATCTGACTTAGCGAGGTTTTTGGCGGACCTTCACCAAAAGGAAGAGTTAGCCCTTAACACAATTCAAGTACACAAGTCCGTAGTGTCTACCTTCTGTGACCCAAACAACAGGTATAAACTGAGCTCCCACTCTCTGGTAAAACATGTACTAAAAGCAATAGCTTTGGCAAAGCCTAAGTTACCAAAGGCCCCAATCTGGGACATTGATGTACTCGCCGAATACCTTTCGAAGAAAAACCCCGATACGAACAACCTATTCGAATCGGCAAGTCAACTTGCGGCTATCTTGCTGCTCTGTTCCGGAAGAAGAATCCACGATCTAACGTTACTGAAGATAAATCCACAACAATGTACGATTTCAGACAACCATGCGATACTATGGCCTAGCCACGGCTCCAAAACGGACACTGCAACTTACCGCCAGTCGGCCTGGAAACTTTCAACAAATGAACAAAGCAAAGCCCTTGATCCAGTACACTGGCTGAGACTTAATATTAAATTGTTTGAAGATCGCAGGAGTAAAGCAAAAACAGAAAGTTTATTCGTAAACATACACGGAAATCCTAAACCAGCCTCCAGGGCTGTGATAGCCGGATGGATGAAAAGACTGTTACAAGAAGCCGGGATACATGCTACCCCCGGAAGCTGTAGGGCAGCCGTGGCGTCCAAAAACTGGATTGAGAGCTTTCCATTGGAAGATATTCTAGCCAGAGGTAACTGGAAATCAGCAAACACCTTTCAAAAATTCTATAAGCGAGAAGTGATCACGTCCCATAATACTAGTAATAAAACCTTAATTACAACTTTATTCAGTCCAGTTCGTGATTAATTTTAAAGTCACCAAGTGATCAACTGGGATCCCCTCTTGAATATTGATTGTTAACTAACTATCATCTTGATATGTAATAAATAACCATAATATGATTATGCTTTATAATTATGATATTCAAGTGTTTTACTTTTATATAATATCGAATTTAAAGAATTCAATATACTTTTTCATTTATTACACTCTTGCGATTTCTTATTTATCACTATTTAACCTAAATCATATTTAATGTTCATTTAAATATCTAATCACATTGGCGTCCTTCCCAACACCAGGCGTCAACAAACACAACTCTCATGTTTAATTAGGCTTGGAAGAACGGTCAAGTTGCTTAATAGCGACGTTTTACCTACCAATAAAACGTTTATTAAGCATACTTACCTTCTTCCAAGCCTAATATTTTTAACTACCGCCTGGCGAAAACATTCGAACCAATGAACAGAAGCCGCGTTAGCCGCGGCGCGCCATAGTGGGAAGGATGTGACGTCACGTGACATTTGGCGGGAAACTTTAAAAGTGACGTCAGCGGCTCTGCATAGTACAGAAAACGGAAATGAAGTTCGCTACTCTCATGTTTAATTAGGCTTGGAAGAAGGTAAGTATGCTTAATAAACGTTTTATTGGTAGGTAAAACGTCGCTATTGTTGTATGATGATGTATTTCTAAATGAAATGAAATAAAAACTTTATTACGTTGGCTTAGTAACAAGCACTTATAAATAGTCAAAATATCGATAGATATATTTTATAAAATATAATATTTACTGGAACTAAGAACAAACACATTTAGTATGTAAGTAGAATTTAAATAAAATAATAAATATAATTATACATATAGGTACTTTAGGGATAAGCAGTCCAGAGCAGACCCATCCCATTTATTTATTTTTTATTTGTGTGTAGTGTGTTGAATGCTCTGCTCTGTAAACCAGCATGTGAAATTGATAAATAAATAAGAATTAAGGTTATGGATTTTTTATGCATTTGGCTAATATTTGTGTTATGAATATGGGACACCTCCACTACACAACAAAACTCTTTTGTTCCCTTAGCAGACTTACTGCAGGCACGGGATGAGATGCAGCTGGATCATTCTTTTTATTTTCAGCACAGCATGGGAAAAGATATAGGTAATTAAATAAAAGAAAATGCTACATTATGCAAAAATATATTATTTTCATACAACAAGGATTTTAATGATTATTATAAACGCTATGTTATAAATATATCAATAATGAAATGACGACAATAAAACAAGTTATTTTAATATGTTTGCCAGTAAGGATCATTATTCTAACTCGTTATTTATTTATTACTTACTGGTTATTTATTTATTCCCGATTTTAAGACACATTTCTTTTACATCGGATGAGAGTAGGAACACCTACATTTTCGATTGTAGGTACAAGTAATGCACTCAGTCTCATTCATTTATAATATAAATTACAAAGACACAGACAATGCAATTTTTGTAAATCTTTGACAATAAATGAAAAAACTACAATTTTCTTTCTTCGTCGTCTTACTTTTTCATTTAAAGCTTTAATTTTTTTCCTATAATTTTTACATTTTAAGTTTAATATCTTGATAGTTTCTAGTGTTGCATCCGGAACCTGGAAATCAAAATTATAATTATATTGAGAACAAAAATAACAACTAAGTTATTCTATGCATTTTTACATTTTTTGTCATTATTGAAAACTTGGATTTTAATCCAATTCATACCAATTCAATGATTGTCAAGTCAATGTTCTCATTGCCTTGACAATCATGGACCAGTCATACCCACTAAATTGGCATGCATACGTATGTAAACTTCGAAAACTGACTAGATCAATTGCTAGATGTTGTCAAACTATTAATTTAATTGTTGCACTTTCAAAGGCTGCAAACCAAAATTTTGTAGGCACATGGCTATTTTATAACCTGGTGGGCGGAGCAAGTGGCTGTTCAGTACGTAGAAAACTTTATTCATAGTATTTATGAACTATACAGTTCCGCTGCAATCATCAAACACATTTAATTTAAATAATCGCTCAAGACAAGTTAATAAAAAGATACTTTATTTAACTGCGTCGTCGCCTTAAACATACATAAAATAAGGCAAACAAAAAATGTGTCCTCACCAAAGCAGATGTAGTATGTTGTAAGCTTGAAATTGATTTTATTTGATTTTGTTCATTGTTGACTTTAAGAGGCTGAAAATAAATAAAAGTACCATAAATGCACATATTTCGCTTGAAAACTAGAAATTGTTTCTTACTCAAATGTTGCAAAGGTTCACTTTTCAGTTAGATCATAAGCACCTTATGTACAATAAGATATAATTTAAATAACATAATAGCCCCACCATTGCAGCTGATGATGATGTAGCGTCCTGTTGGTATGTTGTTCTTGGGGTTTGTTCGTCATATTTTAAACAGATTTGATTAGGCTGAAAAGAAGAAATCAACTATAACATTACAAAAGAAAATTTTAGTGAAATATGTTTTAAGCACAATTTAGGTAATAGCATCGATGAGTAAAAAAAGAAGGACTCTGCGTCACTTACTTAATATTATCTTAATTTTATAAGTTACTAATTTCGTTAAAATACCTACATAGGACGATTGGTTACAAATTAAGTTGGAAAAAGCAGCCTTTAATTATAATAACCTATAATATCAAATTATTTTTTTACCAAAATGCTTACCAGAAAATAAGATGAAGGAACTGTACCATCACGTAATCTTGTTACCTACATCAAGAGTTCTGTTGAAGCAGTTTTCGTCAATGTACATCGAGCAAATGTGTACCACATTTTATGTCGCGGATTTATATTTTCTTGACCAATAACCTCTATCCATTTCTTCTTTAATGCTTCATTTACAGGAAATCTGCACAAAAAACACCATTGCAAAAAATATAACTATCTAAAATGTATCGATACATCAAAACATCATAGCGTATCACTAGATATTCATACTAAATCTAATCAAGCTGTAATCAATAAAATAACAACGAAAACACTATATACCACTAACAGACATCTTTATTAGCTTTCACAATATTATTTTGATACATTACACTACACGATAGCCTTCTATTTTTATCAAAAATAGTGAAAATTGAATAATTACCTATGGAGAGTCAATGTAGGTTGATTTTTATTTCTTCTTGCACCACACTGCTTAACACAACACGAAGGCATGTTTTGGCTTTCCGGGACAATGTTCTGAATGCCACTAAAATCATATTTTTGGAGTTTACAACAATAAATCAACAAAAAATATTTCGAGCTATCAACCATTTGACAGGAGATGTACACTAAACATTGGAACTAAATATGGCGACGCCGGCACGCGTCAAAAAGCTCGTGACGTCACTCAAAAGTGTTGCCAAAATGAGTACAAAGCAAATATTATATGTCTCTTTTTTCATACACCACAATCGGTTAGTTAAAAAGAGATAAGTATATATCTGTAATAAATGAGTCGATTCAATGTATATTTGTATAAGCAATTTTTTGTACAGATCAATGTGGCGTCTCCATATGTTTCAGTACTCAGAGGTCAAACGACTGATCCGAGTCTGTATCCAAGTTTACGCTGTCACTGAGCAATAGTGTTGTTATCATTTTCATCGATAAAAATGACAAAGGTAAAGTCTAGACAGCCACGTCTCTCGTGCATTTAATCATTTTTAGATTAGGTAATGTTTTCTAATATAGCGAAATGTATTTTAATATAGTATAATAATGATACGTATCTGTTAAAATTGATTCAAGTTAAATATAAAACTAATTAAATATTTTTTTCTAAAGTTTTTGCGAACACTACACGTTGAAATGAAACAACTTTTACGGATTTACTCGCGTTTATTTTACGCGTTTTTTTGTTTTGTGGAATGACATTTACTACCTGCAAGTAGAGGGTGTTGCCATTGGTTCCCCTGTTTTACCCGTCGTCGCGGATATCTTTATGGAAGACTTCCAGGAGAGTGCCCTGAGCACAGCACCGGTAACCCCTAGGTTCTACAAGCGGTACGTAGATGACACTTTCACTATTCTACCAACTGATAAAGTATCTGCTTTTCTAGATCATCTTAACTTTAACATATAACTCCATTGTGAATTGTATTTTTGGATGTATAGAGTTAAGATGATCTAGAAAAGCAGATAACATAACATACACTACATACAACATACATACGTATGTTGTATGTATTGTATGTTATGTTATATTTTGATTTTTTTGATTTTTGATTTTGAGTTAGAGGCAGATAGTAAGTTAGCTTTCTTGGATATTTTAATCATCAGGAATCCGGACCATAGTTTCAGTCACACTGTGCACTGTAAAGTAACCCATACAGATAAGTACCTCAATGGTGATTCTCACCACCATCCTAGACAGTTGGCTACTGTAGGGAAATCTTTGTTTGAGAGAGCACGCGGCATCTGTGACAACTAAAAGTACCACGGCTTTGTCACAGAAAACGCAATAAACCAACCACAGTCGAGCGCTGTCATTGACAAGATTGGACATATCTTAAAGCGAGCTTCAATCAACACAAGCAAGTCAAGTCAAGCCGCCGAAGAAGATCAACCATTTTTTACGACCTGTCAAGTACAACATACCCCTTCAAGATGCAGGCGTGTACAAACTGGACTGCGACTGTGGGCTTTCTTATATCGGGCAAACAAAGAGAAGTGTAGGAACCCGCGTTAAAGAACATATAGCCGACGTCAAGCATAGGCGCGAAAATAAGTCTGACGTATGAGAACACTCCCTAGAGGGGCCCAACCATTACATCAGATTTGATATACCACAAATACTCGTTAGAGAACAACGATTCATCCCTAGGATGATGCGCAAGGCTATTGAAATTAAAAAACATCCTAATTTTAATAGAGAAGATGGTTGGAATCTGCCACCAGCCTGGGATCCCAACATACAAAATATTAAATCTGTAGCCGCACGGTAAAGCTGAAAAGAACACGTGCAGTAAACAGAATTCAAGCAACGTTTCGAGGAAGAAACGAAACGTCCGAGCCAGATGTTTACCAACAAATTAACGTAGACTCCGGCCATTCAAAAGTAGTTACGCAATTTCTATTAGTTTAAGTAGTAAAGTAATTTGTTATTGTGTTAGCATAACTGTACAAGCATTATCCTTAAACTCAAAATAGTCAAACACCTCGTAAAAGGTATTGCCAATTGTCGTCCTTTGTATTCCAAGCTTCCCCATTTTAAACTATCCATTTAGCTTTACTATTGTTTATATTTTTGTACAACTTATTTGTCAACAATACTTTTTTGGTTAACGGTAGATTTTGTACCGTAAGACACGCGTCAGTTGTTTATAATATAAATAGTTCAGACTTGGCAGCACAGTCAGTCAACATCAGTCAACATTGTACCTTCGCCAAGAGCAGTAATAAACACTCTGAGATATAATCCTCGTCTCCTCAATCTACGACAGTAGCGGTACCCCAAGTCTCTCCAAAAATCCAAGCCCCAACACCATACTGCCAGACCAAAAGATACTGTAAGCTCTTTCTGCGTAAAACGCAACGCACCTGATGAAATTTAAATGAGGGTATACAAGCTACCAACTAATTATGAGATGACCAACACCTCAGTCTCCCTGTGACCACGGACCCTGCAAAGGGTCCGAAACGTCAGGATAAACATTAAATAAGTAATGTAAAATAAACGCGAGTAGATCCGTAAAAGTTGTTCCTAATTAAATATATTACTAAACTAGCTGTGCTCGCGACTTCGTCCGCGTGGAATAGTGACTTTCGGCAGCATTTTTAATTTTTTAGGCTCTTTTCCCGTTTTTGCAACATTTTTCACTGATGCTTCGCTCCTATTGGTCGCAGCGTGATGTTATATAGCCTAAAGCCTTCCTCGATAAATGGACTATCCAACACAAAAAGAATTATTCAATTCGAACCAGTAGTTCCTGAGATTAGCGCGTTCAAACAAACAAACAAACAAACTCTTCAGCTTTATAATATATATTACTAAATGACAACCTCCGTGGCCTAATGGTGTACATAGTGGACTACTGACCTCGGGGTTGTGGGTTCGATTCCCACAGAAGACAAACATTTATTTGATGAACTTACCTAAGTTCATTATTTATCATTATTTCATTATATTATAAAAAGTCAGTTTATATGAGAAATTCAGCAGAAATGAAAATCAATTAATTTGTGCATAGTTTTGTTTTATTAAAAACGGATTCTAGGTAAAACATCAACATTCGATAATCCTTTCATATTTCTTTATTTAATAACTTTTGTAACTTACCCATGTAAACTGACTTTTTGAACAGATTCTGAATGATATCGTAATAAATAAATCCTTTTTATAACATCTCACCTGTGTCCCACTTTTAAACCATTATCCTAACCGAGTTCTCGAACTTAGCGATACATGCATATCGACAATGTCGCAGCCGCGGCAGAAGCAACTTGTCAATGTAGCTGCCTCACCCCCCGCAAAAAATGACAGACAAATCTGTATCGGGAATAAACGCTATGGCTACTCCCCTCCGGTCCGCCGGAGGCCCGTGTTGCTCTATGTTTTGTACCGAGAAATTTCACCTGACAGTTTAGTTGTCAGTGTTTATTTTGCTTTTGGAGCTGTTATTATTGCAATTTTATACATCATCCATTTTTTTGAAAAATAAACAGATTTAACCACTGTGTAGGAGTACCAATCTGCATAACAATTAAGACAAAACAGAATACTATAAATTAATAACGTCGAAATGGAGATAATCTCAATAATATAGTCCCGTTTTACGTCAACAATCACTTCCAAAATGAAAAAAATCACTGTGACCCGTTCTAAAACCATTTTTTATCACTTTCTCTGTCTCCGAGTGAATTTTCCCATGGGTTACTTTTACGACAACTAAAACATCAACTATTTACAATTACTTCTAAATGCATCGTCAAACAGCACAATTATTAAAACTAAACAATGTTATTGTCACATGCAGCACGGATCGCGCTCATACCTATTTTGACGTAGACTAGAACTCTGAGTACTGAAAGTTTGACCGATCCACATATAGTACGAGGGCAAGCGGCCTCAGTTGGTAAACAAATCCAAAACAACACGGCCGCTTATTATTGTATTTTTTTGAATAAAGAGAAATACATAGTAATAATGTGATCTAAATTAATTACATATGAAAGGTAACGCCATCTTTTTGTAAATTTGACGTGGCAGATCTCTTTTTGCAACAAAAAACTGAACAATTCGGCATTTTTCTAGGACGTCGTTTTACCCGCGCAACTAGATTCAGTCTAGTGAGCAGTGCGGGCTGCAACTAGTTTTATTGTACGCATAGGTCCGCTTGGACTTGTACTTTGACAGAGGGGAACGCCTGCGTATGGCTACTCCCCTCCGGTCCGCCCGGAGGCTCGTGTTACTCTATGGTACAAAAAGACATTCATATACCTACCTATATTATAATTAATTAATCACCAATTTTTTAGGGTTTATATTTAAGATTTCTGGGCTTGTTTCTTTTTTTCATTTTTTAAGCAATCCAAATGCGAATTCAATATATTGTTTTAATAATAGAAAATTGAAATCTAAAAATAAACCTTCACGTTAATATAACAGTGCAACATTTGTAAATTATATTATAGTTTATTTTTGATAATAAATTCAAAATCATTTATTCAGTTTAGGCTACAAATAGCTCTTATGAACGTCATTATGCCATCGGTTCGTAAGTCTACTCTGGGCGGGAGATCTTGTACTGAGAAGAACCGGCAAGAAACTCAGCAAGTGTCCAGCTCTTTTCTCCCTTACAGCGTCAAAAATATTGGAAAATGCCCTATCATAAAAGGACACTTTCCGTCCGGACGTCTCGCAGAGACTCAGGAAGTTAGTATTCGTATTTAAACAACTGAGACATGTTGCGGATGGTAAAACTATGAAATCTGTGTACACGGCCTTAGTTCAATCAGTTTTATCATATTGCTTAACCTCTTGGAGCGGTGCGGATAAAACTAGGCTGATTGAACTGGAAAGAGCCCAGAGACTAATTCTGAAAGTTTCCCTTTTTAAACCCAGGCTCTTTGCAACTACAGCTCTATATCGTGAGGCTGAAGTACTAAGTGAGGCAAATGTTTATACTGTTGAGCACTCTCAAACAACACTCTCTGGTAAATTATTCATCTAATTGTACACTATCGAGAAGACAATATACAGTGTGTACCATTGAGTCAGTTCGCACTTCTTTCGCCAAAAAGTTCTTTTACACACTAGGTAAAAAAATATATAATTACCTTAATAAAATACTAAACATTCTACTCTAAATCTAAATTAGAATGTAAAGAGATAGTTACTCTTTGGCTATTGAAGCAAACATACGACCAGACAGAAGCACTAATTAAGTAAAATTTTAATGCCAGTTAAAATACAAAAATACACATATACACACACACCCATGTGTATGTGTGTGTATATACACACCCTTATACACACACACACCCTCACCCACACACACACACACACCCTCACATACCCTCTCTCTCACACACGCACACCCCCTCACACACCCTCTCTCACACACACACTTATACAATTAGTTATATTTCGTTTATTTTGTAGTAAATAGTTCACTTCCAAATGTATCATTTAAATGCAATGATGTAGTTGCCTATAAGTAAAACCCAAGTATTACGAGGGTCGGAGACCTGGAGCTCTAAAAAACCGGCAGGCCACTGCCTAGTTTAGACTCCAGTCTCCCACAAATATTAAATTGATGTTATAGGTTAAGGACATTGTTTATTGTAATTTTTTGTGGAGAGAAATAAATAAATTTATTATATTATTATTATATTTAGTTATATATTATTCCCCTTTTTTAATATAGTGTACATAGACCCAACCTATTATGGGACATCTCCTTTAATGTATTTCCTCTGCAAAGGTGATTCTGCATGGCCATCGGTTGCAATGATGGTTGGATAGATGGCGCACTGCCGTATTAGCACTCAAAAATTAAAAAGCAGTGACAAAATTCAGCGCTTATAAAAATAAAAATAAATTCGTTTATTTTCAGGCAACAATTTAAAGTTACAAAAATAACAGGCCCATAGATAAATACCTTATAAACTACCATATACATACCAATATACATTTTTTGTTAGTAATATAAAACTTAATCTATGTTAGTAATTATTTCGACACTTTCGGTGTCGCATCGGTGGCGCTCAAAGGTAGCCTTCCACGAAAACGTCTGAACACCACTCCCTTCGGCCAGAAGTCTTCTCTCATGAAGGCGTCCAGCTTAGTTGATGGGACTCGCACCACAAATGCTTTGAAGCTAGTGTTGTGGCGCGACTCCAGCGGCTCCACCCTCAAAAGGAAGTTGGTCTTCGTTTGTATGTAATCTGCGATCTCCTTCACGGTAGTGGTGTAGTGCAGGCGAGACAGATACATGGCCGTGGTCGGTGTCGCAGCACGCAGCAGGAAGTTAGGCCCTGTCGGTGCGGTGCCGCGGCGGTGCTGGCTAACCCGGAGTGCCTTTTTGTTTCGGACCACAGTGAAACCATCATCACCATGATCCGGTACAACGGCTCGAGGAGCCTTGGCTTTAGCCGCAACTACGACAGCGAAGTCCCTGCGACAGCTGACAGGCGTGCACGCTACAGGCACGTGCGGCATCGCAGTAGACGGCGGGGAGCGGGCGGCGGGCGGCGGCGGCGGCGCGGCACTGGCAGTGACGCGGGGCGCGGGCGCAGGGGTCGCCTGCGCTCGAGTCAGTTCGAGTCGTGGCGACGACAGCGTCGAAACTGCTGACTTGCAACTCGACATCGGCGTGCTCGTATCACAGCAAGCCCCTCGACGAATGTTGACATTCGAGACCGCGGGCGATGACCTACTTACCGCGAGTGATTCGCGTAAATCACTAACTTCCTTACGCAATTCACACACGGTATTTTCTGATGCTTGGAACTTCTGCATCACATCAGCCAAGCCCTTCTTCAGGATAACGATATCCTTAAGGAGGCTGGTGACGTCAACATGATCGAATGTGACTGGAGGCAGCTTGTTGAGATCCCTCGCCACGAATGTCGGCATGTCATCAGGGTCGGTTTCCTTCAGCAGGGCGATGAATTCCTGCAGGCTCTTCTGTGTCCCGTCTCGTCTACGGGATACCATCTGGTCGCTCTTATTGAGTGACTCGTACAACAGCTTCTTAGCTCCAGCTACATCGTCTTCGCTGAAGCTGGACTTGCATATCTGCAGAGCGCACACCTCATCCATAACGTCCAGCTTTTGTTGCAAGAACGCTAAGAGTTCGTTCGCCACAAGTTTAAGTTCACTCATGGTGATGGCTTATATCGAGCAGCGGCTTGCGCCGCGCTGCGCGCTCGTTAATAAAATATTATTAATACGATACGTATACACCGATCCGCGCACTGCACACGACTGTCTGCTTACGTCAGCCTTCCCGGTAGCATAGCAGTCAGTGCAACTGCCCGGATTGCGGAAGGCCCAGGTTCGATTCCTGGCTGGGTCGGGTGGGCAATTATTTTTTTCACTGTATTTTATAAATATTTAATTTAGCTACAGTGCAGCAATTAGCACTTGAAAATAAAAGTACGCATGTCTAGTCCATGTCCAACGGACCGAGGTGAGGTACTGTTTGTACCCTATTATGGAGCTAAGACCGCCTACGCCCATCATTATCATAAAGGTGTGTGCCAATCAGAGGAACGACATCCATCGTTCCTCTACGAACATGATACGGTCATACATAACGGAAATAGTTCCGAAATGTCAAGGAGGAACCGTTCCAGCTTCAAACCTTTACATAGGTATATTTAACGATACAAACAAGACATAATTTTTAAGGATAGATTATCACTTAAAATAAAGCAACAATAATCCGTCAAAAATTTCATATAAAAACATGTAACGACAGATCAAATATAGTTAGGCTCGCTCTTATACCAAATGATGCAGCACCATGATAGCGCGATTCAGTCAGAATGCGACAGCGCCATCTCACGTCAGCTGACTAAAATACACAAAACATTGTAAAGATACGACCACGATACGACAGTACGTGCATAGACTATGTATAATATTGGTACAGTGCTTCTATTTTCTGTGTCTTGGTACTCGCTCATCCTTTGGTCAACGTATGATCGAAGTAATCATGCCATTTCAGAATGCAATGAATATTAATTTCCATGTCCAGTAAGTGATTATTAAATTTATCATAATAATTTGAATTCAGAACAACGTACTTTTTTAATCAAGATCATATCAAAATAAAACTAAAATCAAATCTTAAAGTAAAAAAATTCAAAAAGATGGATTCAAACTATCGCGTGTCTGGTACCCAGTGATTAGTCTTCTTAAAAACTGCAAAAACATCAAAAAAGTCGTTTCGCGTCCTGATAATGTGAGTGTAGTGTGTCGTGAGCAATTTCGAGTGAATAGTGACATAGAAATCAGTGGTACGGGCATCGAGCGCAAAAAACGACTAAGAAAGAGGGTAGATCGTTTTGTCTGCTCATAAAAAACTCACCCGCAATAACTTAAGTAATTCCGGGATCATGGCGCATGCAACTGCGCCGAAATATCGGATACTCATAAATAATAAACATGGTAAGAATCCCGTTAATATAAAATAATTAATACTAAAATACAAAATCAAAACTTTAAAACACAATTAAAATCAAATTTAAATAAAATAATTACGAATCACAATCAAATTAAAGTAAAATTAAAATAGACATTACATCCTTATGATGTCACTACATTAACCATAGCAGCATGGTTTATGTACTGGCAGTCAAATCGATTTAAAAACACTCTGAGGATCCTATTAGGGCTAGCTATATTATAGCTGAGCTTAATTTTATGACATTTAGGAGAAAGCTGTTTGACTGGCTTAAATTAAATGTTTTTATTCAGTTAAGGAATATCAAAATAAATTGTAAAGTTGATATAATATAAAGGAGGACGGGCAAAAATATATGGAAGCATACCTAGGAACCAATAACAACATGCGATATATCATTGGAAAGATTTTTTAATGTACTTTAATTATTGTTATGGTGGGAAGTCTCAAGATGCTGTGTAAAAGAAATTAAGACGCAATAAAGCCAAACTCCTGTTTATTTTTATGTTTATCATCAATTTTTTGATTTTTTTTCTAAAACAACATTAGCTACTGGTATAACATATACTTAGCAAAAATCACGAAATCAGATAAACAAAGCCAAAGGTCGATAACATATTAGCAAAAATCACAGTCCGATAAACAAAGCCAAAGTATTATTTATTTATTACCATTAGCAAAACATGCATACCCACTTTTTTTTCACAAGTGACAGTTCTGTTCAATATGGCCGACTAATTAACTGTCTGAATAAGGAATCCTATGGAAGTGCCATACTTACGAAAAAAACGTGTATACCTATTAGGTATTACCGCAGCTAAACATGGCGGCTTAGTGTTGTACACTTACGATTTCATCATTTATCTGTCGATAAAACTATCGATGAAGCTTGTTGATTCCGTACTGAAGGCTATTTTGACATTACCTAAGTCGTAGTGGGTTTTAAATGTTTTAATATTTTATCTCAGTATTAGTGGAGATATATACATGGTGGAAAGAAATGATGGGCCCTGGCAGAAAACTACCTTAAATCCTTTAGTAAGTTTAAAGGTTTACTTAAAGGAAACATTTTTTTATTTTTACCAAGAAACAAAAGTGCTTTTCAAGATTTTTTAATTTGCTTGATTTACTTCGCCCGGGAATCAAACCGGCTAAAAATAAAAATAAATAATAACTCTCTATTTATTGTATTAATCGATAGAATTTAGGACAAAATTTCTCTAATAAATATTTAGTCCTTTAAAATAAAAGAAACGTGAAAGCTAACATTTCTTTTATATTCAATTCCATACGAAGTACATGAAAACATAAAATAAAATTTTAGAAAATCTTTGATTGCAGTTCTGTATCTTTTTAAAATAAAATAATGTTTCCGTTGAGTAAAATTATCTAGCTGTTCTAGCTAAAGGTTTTTGAGGTAGTTTCCCTCCAGGGATCATCATTTTTTGCCATCCTGTATATAATTATATAGTATGGTACACCGGTACCCGTGCAATGGAGATATTGAGAAGGATATCGTTTGGAATAGGTACTGCAAAAATAAAAATAAAATTCGTATTTATTTATTTATGTTAATTCGCTTTTCAATATTGTTACGGGCAACTTATGAAATCTAGTCACTATGAATAAAGGCCGGCCCGTGTACATAACCTCCATAGCAACTGGGCAATGTAAATAAAATGCATAACTAGTCACTTTTCCCCGTCCGTATGAATAATAACCACCCTACCTTAGGCAAAGTAATGAAACTGTGTGTTAAGCAATAAATTATGTCATAGAAAACTATTAATTCAATTGATAATTGAGGTAGGTACATGTCATTTTGGTTAATTATAAAATACAAGTCTTTGGCTTTGACTAATTTGTCTTAATATTAAGTGTTTTGGCCGAGCGCACTGTTCTAGAAGTATTCAGTTTTCGTGAGTCATCAGATTTTTTTCTTTTAGCTCCTTAATAACTTCTTAAAACTTTGCCATTTTAATTTTTCGCCGACGGATAGTTTCATTCATGCATTTTATGTTTTTCTTCTAAAAATTATATAAACGTTTTTCTTCTGATTAAAAACTTTCTCTTGTAATCGATTCAATTCCTTAAGCGCTTGATCCTGTAAAGAAAATACGTTTTAACTGTTATTGTAATAGGCAGGACTAATGAGCACATTTCAATTGCTAAATTGAACATTTAAATATATAATACAGAGAGCTTATGCTTTTTGCAGAAAACTTGTAAGAGTGAATTCGAACACGAGGTATGCTAACAAAATTTCTAAACGGAACTTTAAAAATAAAGACTAAAAAATTTATCTTAATTTAACTTTATGTAAATAAACTTTTAGAGAAATTTATTTTTGTAAAATTCTCTATAACTTTACTTTAAGTATATACTTCCTTAAATTTCCAATTGTTTCTCGTTCTATGAGAATTTATAATACAAGTAACAAAAATCAATCTACCTACTCCAATCACTGATAATCTCTGAAATATTAAAAGAAATGTATATATTCTGCCTGTTTAAGGGTTAAACAAAAAAAAATGTGATGTAATATTATTCTCACCTGTAAAAACAGAGATAGTACTGCATCATCTTATAGTTTATAATAACATCCAGTGTTCTGTTAAATGAACTTTCATGAAAATGTAAGGAACATTATCATGAACATGTCAATGTTTTTTAAATCAGATCTTATATTTTCCTTGCCAATGACCTCTAACCAAATTCCTTTTTTAGTTTGCTTTGTGGCAGTCTGAAAACAAAAAAAAAATTATAATAAATAATCAATTAAATCAGCTTCTATTTTCTGAAATTCCTTAAGTTTAGAAGGGGCTGTATACAAAAAAAGCCTTTCAAACTTCCTATATCGAACCGACTCTCGCACTCTCGTTATTGCTTGTTTTGAAGAGTATCTGAATTTAATGTGGATAAATCGAACAGAAGTTCGCGCATTTCTGATATTGAATTGATAGATTTGAAACCAATGATCTAATGATATACTGAAGTCTGCAACAAATCGATAAATGTGCGATACAACAAGAACATCACTACTAGTCCAAACAAATAGAATGTAAACAAAACCAAAATGCCAAATTCTTTGCTAATTTCTTCTACTTTCTTATAAGTTAGACAGAATACTATACTGGTCTTTACTTAGAAAAATTTTAACTGTTTTTTTACCACTATCTACAGAATTAACAAGGTTTATCAACAGGTTATATAGCTTACCGGTGAAATGTTAAATTTGGCCGATTTCGGCTTATTATTGCACCACAATTTATTATGCTGCACTTATCAGGCATTACGCAGTATTGTTTTTTCTCTTTATTTCACCACAATCACAGCACAATCTTAGAAATATCTTAACATAATTTAACATAATTTTGTCAACAACGAAGTCGTAAGTACAACGCGTCAAAATATGGCGGACACGGCACAGGCCTCAAACGTCATGACAAAGGTTGCCATTATAGCGAAATTGTTGTGTATAGAGTTGGCTTGTTTTTATTGCATACATTAGACAAAGACGCCACCATGTATATTATTTCGTCTTCTAAACTATAGCATAGCTAAGTATCTATATGTGGTTGTAGCACTTCCATATGATTCCTTATTCAGAGTTTACAACTAATAAACTATTTCAGTAATTACAAAATGATAAAATATGATCTAATTGCAACTTATTCATTATTTTAGTGGACATCGACTTTAGGTATTCGCGATTTTGCAAATTACGCAATACTTCCGCGGAACTTCCGCATTCTGCGCTCCGCGGGAGAGAGGTTAATTGGATGATATAAAAGAGTGACAACATTTCTCCCTCTCGATTGTCGAGTTACTTGAATTTTAGTAATGATGAGGGGACTTTACTGAGACTTTACGAGAAGTTTTCAAAAGAATTTGAAAAGTAACGTTGTACTGCTCCAGCAGTGTGGACTTAAAATGAGCTGTTTTATTTCATTTGCCAACTACTCTTTAACTAACTCTCATGAGCTCTCAATAAACCAATGACACAAACTATCCTTATTTATTTCATGTTATTAATTGAAAATACTAATGTCACAATTGTTGTAGAAAATAAAACAAAGCCGCAAAAATGATCGCTAAAGCTCTAAGCTAAAGCTTCTTGACCATTAGGAAAATAAATTATTAAAAGTTTTAAAAAAAGTTGGCGCAAAAAGTTAAATCTTTGATCGAGTGTAAAAATATGGAAATAACTTAGTTTCGTGCGTGTGATTTATTAAAAACGATAATATTAGTTTGATTAGTTTACTTCCACTCTTACATCATCATTGATTTCTTTATCTCTCTTGGAAACTAGTCGTGACCGAAATTAGTAGGTAGGTTAGATGTCGAAATTGATTTCTTCTAAAAATGTGCATCCTTTTTATTTATGTGGGAGATGGTGATGATGAGGGAGACTATAGCCTGATACTAGCTGCAAACCGTGATGAGTACTATGACAGACCAGCTCAAGACATGGCATTTTGGGATGAAGATCCTCTAGTATTTGGTGGTAACTAATTTTAATTATTTTTATGTTATCCTTTTTTCTTTCTTAAATGATGTTGAGTTAACCTTCTATTTAGCTTTAAAGGTTTAAATCTTTGTTTTTCATTATTATAACTCTCTGTCTGTCATATTTATTACACATACAATTTGCATTCATACATAGGTCGTGATCTGCAGGCTGGTGCCGGTGGGGGAACTTGGTTAGCATTATCAGCAACACGGAAAAAGATAGGTGTATTACTTAATCTACCTGGAAAAAAAATTGAAAACGCTCAAAGTAAGTAGTAGATAAGGTATTATCAAAACCATATTATTAGACAGCGAGAAGATAAGATTGCCATAGTTATATGTACCTAGATGTACCAATATTTTTATGGGCTAATCTAATGTTGTCAAAAACTTATACTTACCAAAAGAACTTATCTTTTTTCAGGCAGGGGCAAAATTGTAGCAGACTATGTGAAAGGTGAAGAAGATACTAAAGAATATGTTGATTCCATGAGAAATTATACTAAAGAATGTAACAACTTTTTATTTGTATCAGCAGAATTTGGGTAGAACATTTTTTTATCACACTATGTCCAATTATAATTTGCTTACACATATTTTCTGTATTATTAATTTTTATTTTTAATATTTTTTCAGAGAGGTTTCAGGAAAAGTATTGCCTAAAATTTTCACATATAACAATGCTTCAAACAATTTATTGATTCATACAGATACTTACTTGGGTTTTGGCAACTGCTTACCAGACGATCCCCTCAAAAAAGTAGAATCTGGTAAAAATAAACTTGTGGACATATGCAGTAGGTTAAATAAAATTGGCAAACAAAATCAACTCATAGAAGAACTTATAAGTCTCTTAAAATCTGAAGAAAGGTATGTTAGTTAACTTTGATTTTTATAACTATAACGCTAATAACAACAAATCACTTCTATCAATAATAGTACTAGATAAAGTCTATAAAGACTGATCACAAGATTAAAATTTACAAAAAATTAAGGATCCAGAACAAAACATGACGAAAATGGCTGTTTGCTACTTGTACATCTAAATATCTTATTGCATAATGTAAAAAAGGTTTTATGGCATCAACAATGAAATGTAAGTAGATTATAAGGAAATAAATTAATTAAGTGCTTGTACTATCACATTAGGTTTTCAGTCTGTAATGATGGTACTAAGTTTGTTGAAAATTAAATAAATAAAAATAAAACATTATTATACCTTTAATCTCGAATATAAAGTCATTAAAGACTCAAATGTTTATTCTTAGAAATGTTCCTTACTAATTTGAAATGAGACCACAAAAAAGTATTGTTGGCTTATTTTCTGTGTTTTAAAAGCACTTATCAGGAATTTAATACTATTATTGATTGAATGTGATTAAAGACAAGATCATGGGTTAATTAATGGTTGTTACTTTTAATGTTTTGTTTGACAGACATCTGCCAGATCCTCAATTAGAGAAGAAAAGTCCAACAGGTTATGAATATCTAAGTTCAATATTTGTTGCTGTTCCAGAAATGAGATATGGAACAAGGTAATGCATTAAAGATTAGCTATTAGATAAACTGTATTTTACTGGACTGAGGCACTGTAAACTATATTTAAATTATTGTTTCAGGACACATACATTGGTACTTGTAGCAAAAACAGGACATATGAATGTTATTGAAGTTAATTTGCAAAGTCCAGTTGATCCTACAAAACCAAAGTGGAAAACAACTGAATATCAGTTAGATATGTGCTAATTCATATTGTGATCATTCTAATAATTAGAAACGGAAAATAATTTAATTATTAATGTGATGATATCAGTGTGATAAATTTTAAAACAGTTGCAATATTTTAAAGTTACTTTATTTTTATAATTTATTACAATTTTTTTAAATAACTTTTTCCTTCCTTTTATTATATAGACCAGTTATTCACTTTAAATTGATTAGGCAATACAAATTCTTCATCTTGTTCTAAAACACAAGCTAAAAACTTGGGTACATTTAACAATGTACCAGACAGGAGATGAGGAAAATGGTTATTCTTGTTATCCATATATGTAAACATGAGTCTTTTGCTAATAAAATCTCCACTGAGAGATATATTGGCAACTTCAACATAGCTCTCTAGGGAGCTAGAATACATTTCTACTATCACTCTCAGGGATTCCCACATACATAACTTATCAGCTGGAACAACACTTATCCGAAAATGGTACCCAAGCCGACTGTATGACAGCTTCAACAATTCAATTGTGTCATTTAACATGTTTTCCAAATCTTGAGCATTTTTAGTAGCTCCAAACATCTGTACCACTGATGATTGACTCACATGAAACAAGCTGTCTTCAACAGACAAAGAAGGCTTGTACTGTCTTCCCATTGCAAATAGTTTTAAAGGCAATACCTTAGCATACAAAACATTTTTGGCGTAGTGAGCCATGAAGGAACAAAGAGAACCTCCTCCAGTTAAATGTAATCTACTGTCTACATTGACTTTCGTATCTTCATTATGATGTAAGATAAAAGTGGAATTAGGATTTGTGTGATCTAAACCACATCCCTCCACAACCAAACTTTTTACAAAATCAGGATTTGAAAATTGAACAAATTTGTGTTTCTTTAGGCAGTCATTGAAGTAGAATTTTGCACCAAGCTCAAACAGGGCTGCATCTCCTTTTAAGTAATAATTTTCATTATTTTTAAAGTGAATAAGGTTAAGATCATTGGCTATTTTCAAGTGATCTTTTTTGGTGTTTGGTGGGGATAAGTGAGAGTATAGAATTTTGTTTTCACTATCAGGTGTTTTGGGGTGCAAAGCATTTGGCAATTTCAAAACTTCAACTATTGCAGCTTCCTCTGCTGACCATAAAGGTACTTTTAATTTTTTTAGATTGTCCTTAAGTAAGTTGATTTGAATCTTAAGTTTATTGGTGATATCAGCATCTGGTTGACTTCTTATCAAATTAATAAGTTCCTTTGATACTTCTCCTTTCTTTTCATCATATTTCAACTTCTGATGCTTGAGTGCCTCATACATTGACCAAAGTTTTTGCACTTTCTCCAAGTCAACGTCTAACTTTCTTTGTATTAATTCTTCTTGTAACAATTGTTTATTTTTAATACGCTTCGGGAAATCAATGTGAGGGACAACATAAACAAAATTCTCTGTAGCTTTTGTACCATTTATGAATAAAGCAGAATGTCTCACAGTTGATACATAACAGCCCAAATCAGTTAGTCTATATGTCATACATCTTAGAAGGCTATGTTGTAGCATTTTCATCAATTTTCTTTTTCTTATTCGGACTTACTTCATCTATAACAATATCTCCGTCTTTATCGGTTATGTCTGTTTTCTTACTATTTTGTGTTTCAATTTTCCTTTTACTAGGTAGTTTAAAACTGCCTTGTCCAGCTGCACGTTCAGACTCTTCAACACTGTACGGTTCCAACTCCAATGCTTTTAATCTACGCTTATGGACCTTTGTCTTAAAATGTTCATTCAGTGCTTGGTCATCAATAAAATAACGAGCACAATGAAGACAATAATGTTGTGCTGCTCCAGGCAAATCTAAATCAACATCCTGGTTGAGTAATTTGTCAGCTTTATCTGGAACAATGACGAAGTTATGGAAATACATACAAAATCTGTCACAGAATGGTATGAAACGTATGAATAGACAAATCTCATCAATCCTGTAAAATAAATAACTGGCCAACTGAAAATAACCTTAAAAAGATACCGCACATGTGCCGTGCCAAAGAAGAATGACTTACCTTCTTTTAGGTCACTATCGATTTCATCAAGATCTTTCTTTCTATTTCTAAGCCTCCAACGCTTCTTCAAATGTGTATCACCGTGGTGGTACTTTTTACGTTTGTATGTCATAATATGAGAAAGAAAAATAATATCGCGAAATAATTTTTACAACAATGCAAATTGCAATTGACATTGACATTTATTACTTTTAAACTGTCTCTTTATCTCTTCTATTATAGGGATATATAAAGACATCCATCACATACAGCCTAATTAGTTTTTATTGATGGTATAAATCTTATCTCATTTTAACTCTACTTTTATTTATTGATCCATCATTCATTAGTCAGTCTGTTAGTCCGTAGGCCCCTAATTACGTGTTTATTTACAAACATTTGGAAAAAGAGGTCACTGGTGAGCAGCAGATGCCGCAACAACCATGTTGTAATATATTTAAAACAACCGGCATACTGTATTTGGGAAAGCGCCATCTCACTTAACCCCGTTTTCACAAGAGACAGTCTTACAGCAATATTCCTAAAACGTTTTCTTGTTTTTAACAACAAATGGTGTGCATTACTTACTATACTTACTGAATAAATTGAAAAAACTTCATGCCGTCCACTTCATCATCATCATCATCTCAGCCAAAAGACGTCCACTGCTGGACAAAGGCCTCCCCCAAGCATCTCCACACCAACCGGTTTTGTGTTGCTCGCATCCAGCGGCTTCCCGCGTCGTCCACTCGATTGTCTCAAATCAAAAAATATACAAAAAACATTTCACTTTCATTTAATTTCTATTACTAATACACTACGCGGATCGTGCTCAGTGGCGTGCACTTGGAGAGGCCTAAGTCCAGCAGTGGACGTGTGGACATAATCGACGACGCCTCGGTGGCAGAGTGGCAGTGCGCTAGGCCCGATACCCGAAGGTCCCAGGTTTAATTCCCAGGTCGGGCAGTGTTTCGGATTTTTCGATGCATAGCCCGGGTTTGCGATCACCAACCCGCATTTGGGCGTGGTGATTAAGCCTTTACCCATCAATTGTAGTGATGACTCGATTTCAATGTTGCGAGACTTTTCCCAGCAGTGGGCCAGTTATTACATATTACTTATTACATATATATATATATATTTACTTATTACATATTGGTAAAACCTTGGATAAATAATTACCATATTGTTCTGGGCGTAAAACTCTTTGTAAATAGTTAACTTCACCAAAAAGAAAGACAGTTTATTTATTCATATAATATATTCTTACTATAATAAAATTCAGGGAAACAGTATTATACATGAATAAATACAATGCTAATAATAAACAATGAACTTTTCTTCCTTTTTAAGTTAATAATTTCCTTTTATAAAGAAAGACAAACGAATAACAATATTATTGATCATATTAATGATAGGAATGATTTGAATGAACAATTTAACATAAATGAATTTAATTGAACTCACTATCATAATGTTACAGACATGTAACTTATGTGGAGTTGAGGAAACTATACTATAAGTCAATCTGGAAACGCGCTATCGGGGCTTGATAGGGGAAAAAATGTCTACACAAAGTATAGTTGACGTTAAAAAATGTCGGCACCCAGAAAGACTCTGTTACATGATACACGTCTTATATTATTATCTAATGAAGGCATCAATCAAAGTGTGATCATAGAATAACGCAACTAAACCAACACGCGTGATAGGTACAAGTCTCGCACGCACATGTACGCACACATTACTCAAAATAATAACATCGTACCAATCACTATTCCACCTAAACTATACCTAAACATTTCTAGAAAATATTAATTAATCTTTAAAGTAAACTCGAATAATCCGGTGCTTGTCTTGAAATAAATTCAACTGGCCCATGGACGAACGCGCAGTTGTGATAGCATTATATACATATACCGCAGTTGTCAGTTTTTTTTAAAATTACAGTTGTAGTTTATTTTACACTTGCTGTTTGTTATGTGGAATTTCCGTAGTTTGAACTTATTATTGCACAGTCTAAACAATGGATAAGGCCTATTAGTTTGTGTATCGAAGTTAGTAGTAAAAAAACAAAAAAAGGTTAAGTTTTATAACGGATGATGCATGCACTCTTTATAGTACAACTGAAACTTATTGTTACTAATTTTAAGATTTATATAACTGATAAATTGCAACCACTATGTACATAAACAAAATATTTTACTATATGCACCTAGTGGCAGATCTAATATTTGACGGCAAACCTACAATTTGGTCGTAGCTGCTCGAATAAGACTTGCGCTTCCGCGAGATAATGTATTCAGTCTCGCAAAACAATAATTAATTTACATTAAACTTCAACATTATCAATCTATACTATTTATTTGGATATACAGAAACAATGTAAATTGGTGAACATTACAGTACTTTCGTAAATCTCATATACACGTTCTAAACTTCTTGTAACAATTTGAACATGCGAGCACATAAGACTAACTACACGTAGGCAAAGGGATACAGTAGCACAATAGTTTTAGAGGCATCTTCAAAGTGTGTAACATAACGATTTCCTGCTAGTTATGTAGCATAAGAATTCGACAGTTACCCAACTACTTATGCTACCATTCCCTTTGACGTAAAGCTGTGACATGATTAAATTTATCTATAAATCTGCTCTCATTACCGACAAAAATAAAGCACTTTAATTTATGAGAGCTATTCAGCAATCAATATATCAATATAATTTGTACAGGCTAACGATTTATTAATTTAATATATCAGCCCAACCATCTAAATCTCTAATGTTTATGGCCGCCTCTATGCACCTCCGACCGTAACCTATAATACTTTTTTTTTACATAGGACGCAAGAAGAGTAACTTTAACTGAAATTTAGGCCTCGCCAGAGTATCAATAAATAAAATCAACGGCTCTATCATCAGACAGTATGCACTGAGGAGAAACCGCGTACTATAACGTCGCAAGTGCATAGAGAACGCGTCCTTCTTACATTGAGTGGACCGACGCTTCCGTTGCCTAAGCTCCCGATGTCAAAACGACAAATGTTGAACTACACTACACAAATAGTTCGACGTTTCACTGTCGCTCGGAGAGATGGGATATAGCGTATCCACCTACGACTGAGCGCATACTCTTTAGACCATAATTGACATGCAAAACTTGGCGATGAACATTTAAAAGGTGCTACTACTAAATTGGTAATATTTACATAGAAACATGTACCCTAACATTAGTGTATTATTTCACTTTACATCTACAACTGTAGCGACTCGAAGTTAACATTTAAATATGATCAGTATTAAGAATTAATTTACAATTCGATTATGTCTTCGCTCAAAAGTATATTGCGAAAGAAATAAGCACCTTAAAAGTCTGATATAAACAGACAAAGTTGCTCAACGAAAGCTTTACGAGCAATATTATCGCCTAATGAATAGTCAGTGTTGAATACTAGTTTCTTAGTATTCGAACGAGTAAAATCATCTGCAATTTGTATGTATCCAAGCAGCGTCAACTAGAGACGAATCTGCCAACTGTTTTGATGCCATACAATTGTTAGTTTAACCCTTTCAACGCCAAGTCTGATATATCGGACAACTCATTTTCACGTCCAATCTATCTATCTGTCAGATATATAATAATAAGAGAAAAATAAAGAATTTGAACTATATCTGTTATTCACTTGATTGGGCACAAAATTGAGTTGTCTGATTTCAGACCTAGGCGTTGAAAGAGTGAAAGGGTTAATGTTACTCGTTGGAATGGTAAATAAACCTCGTATAGTGCACTCTGGTGTTTATCATGAAGCATTTGTCGCTGTTTGGGAGGTAGGGCAGGCGCAGGCTGGTTTAGTGGGGGCCCCCAGCGGGGCGGGGGGCGGAGGCCTACATGCCGTAGCCGTGGTAGGGCGCGGGCGACGGCGCCTGCGCGGCGTACGCGTACGGGGAGGCCTGCGCCGGCACGCCGGGGTACGCCATCGAGGGACCTGGGTGGGCACACGAACAAAATTTTATTTAAAAATTTATAAGTACCTGTCAAATTTCTCCAATGAATATTGATACTTATAACCAAACGATAAAGTTAAAAATTGATTGTAGAAATTTGACAGTTTTAGGTAGATTAATCTGTCGCCGTGTGTACAGTCACGAGTATGTATACGCTTTTGACTAGTTTAGACACTACACATCGGGGGTACATGTTTGTGTACTCGGTTTGGTTGGTAGTAGGGCTTGTTTCCCCGCCTGGCTAGATACCACCATCTTATCTAAATATGTCCTGTAAGGTATTTTAAAAAAAGGTCTTCATTTTACCTGCTGTAAGCATAAGCTGGGGTTCCATGATCATGGCTGGCTTCGAATCGTGCTCTGCGCTCTCGGTGCTTCGTTTCGCATCGGCCTCTTCCAATTTTTCTACTTTCGTCGTTAGTTCTCGAACAGTCTATAGTACAGAATACAGAAGCATATGAGAATAAACTGTCTGAAAATTTGGTAACAATATATCCAAAATATTATTTCGTCTTACTAATATAGCAATGAATTATTGTATTTAAACATTTTCTAACATGCTACTGCGACTCTCTTTTGTCAATTAAGCGCTTTTCGTGTTAAATGTTTTATATACATAATAATATAATAGTAACCATATATTTAATTACCTGAATAAGGAAAGGCATAGCAAAGTCCATGATATTATGTCTCCACGCAAGTTCGATGACAACGTCGGGTTTCAAAAGGTCGTAACACTGAAACAAAAGAAAACATTATAGTCGTAATTCACTTTAAATATTTTTTTTTCACATGGAAACAATGCTGCCTGAAACCCCATGTTAACTTATTAATGGTTTTATTGTAGCTGTCACTCAAAGTATGTATCTTTTTTTCCATATTTAACACGGCAAATGACTCCACTCCACCTGATGTTAAGTGGAAATGGAGTCCAGACGCGGGGACAACTGGTGCAGTGCGAAAACAACGCAGCATCAGTCACCCTCTACTACTACTCTGCCGACTCACTAGGTACCTCTACACGCCTCCTTTGAAGGACCCCATGTCATAGGAAGGAGGGAAAACGTGTGCTGGTTGACTATCTTATCGACTATTTCGCTATTTCAACAAAATCCGGACTGGTGGTAAATTCAGTAGTTTAGCTATTTGTTTAGTTTTTTTGGCGTCATTAAGTGCCTGTGAATGCTTATAATAATCTATACTAATATTTTCATTTTATTTATATTTTTTTTTGTTCATGATTATGTTTTATAGTGATGCAATAAAAGTATTATCTGTCTATCTATATATAAAGAGGAAAGTATTATTTTTGTATGTATGTTTGCAACGAATAAACTCAAAAACTGGACAGATTTAAAAAATTCTTTCACCATTAGAATGCTACATTAGCGCTGAGTAACATAGGCTATAATAATAAAAAATGTCTACCCGTGCGAAGCAGAGACGGGCCTCTAGTTTATAAATGCTTTGACTTTAACTTTTGACGTGCGACAAAGAAACGAGTAACCGGGCTCGATATCGTCAGCGAGTTCAGTACCTGGTAGAGGCAGGCGGAGAAGCATTCGTAGTTGTCCCGCTCCAGGAACCAGTTGATCAGCTCCTCGGCCACGTCGGGCTGCCGCGACTCGGCCGCGTACTCCATAGCGTCCGCGTACAGGGCGTCCTTCTTGCACAGTTCCACGCTCTGCTTCCACCGGTTGTTGCCTGTGGGTGGGGTGAAACAACAGTTTTATGTTACTGTATAACGGGTAAGTAAAAACTAATTCATTATCATTATCAGCTCATTTTATGTCCCCACTGTTGGACCCCACTTCCCTATGGATGGATAAGGAGTACGGACCATAAACCACCACGCGGGCCCAGTGCGGATTGGTGGTTGTTAATGTCTGCTAATGCAGCCAGGACCAACGTCTTTACGTGCCTTCCAAAGCAGGAGCAAAAGATGAAGTTTTGGTCACCCATCCGATGACCAGCTTTTGCGAAAGTCGCTTAACCTCAGCACTCGCAGACCGGGCGCGTTAACCACGGCGCCATCGAGCTCCTCAAAACACAAAACTAGTTAATGTAGTATTTTTACGATTTTAACAGCAAACTGTTGATCATAATATAAAAAAAACAAAATCAGATGAATTATATCAAAGATGTGATAAGCGCCGCCAATTAAAATTAAAATTATATTGTGTCTCACGGCAGACGACGGATTACACTGCTATGGAAGCTATCGAGTTAACGATGATGATGATGATGATAAAGCCATAATACCAAGTTGAAATTTTCAAGAATGAAATATCTTTATTAAACTTTAAGATGTAACAAATCCATAAACATAGCCCCACAAAACTATATAAAATATTTGACTGCATGTACAGTCTCAAAAAAGAAATTAAATTAATAATCAACTTACCCTTGTAGAGGTACGCGGCGATCCTTCTGAATTCGGTGAGTTCGTGTTTCTCTAATTGCTGCGCGAGCGCTATTGTGTCGAAGTTGTCGAACGCGTCTATTGACGTCCGTAGGCCCTGCAATAACAAGTAGATATTTAGAAAATATTGTTAGAGATTCCACTGGCATATTTGGCTTTGATGGCATGAACGTACAACAGTATACATCCTTAACATATATATACTAATACGCATTTTATATGCCAAAATTGAATAAAAAAATAAAATATAAATAAAATTTTAAACAAAGTATAAGTAAATAAGCTTAAGCATATTTAAAATTGGATCAATTTTGAGTACAATTTCTAATTTGGATATCAGATTTATCATGTATTTGACGTATATGTCAAGTGTAATATATCTTTATATATATAAATCTTCTATGCGTGTGTATGAAATTGAGCTTCTTCTCAATGGGTGGACCGATTTGGATGAATTTTTTTGTATGTAAATGTTTATATAATTTTTAACGCAAATTTAGTTGCGAACAAATTACAAAAACACAAATGTTAAAAAAAAATTTCAAACCCTGCTCGTGGAAATTTTTTCAACATTTGTGTTTTTGTAATTTGTTCGCAACTAAATTTGCGTTAAAAATTATATAAACATTTATAAATAGCTTGCCTACTTCTTAACTGATCTTTAGTATTTGTAAAAATATTATGATCGGATGTTAATGACGGTAGTTGTCAACATTGAATGGGCGCCTTTGGCTTTCAAAGTAAAAAGTAAATAGTGTTGAATAATTTCGGCGGGCTGGTTAGAACCACGATAGCTCAATTGGAAGAGCACCTGACCCGGTATGTCAGAAGGGTGCAGGTTCAAACCCTGCTCGTGGAAATTTTTTCAACATTTGTGTTTTTTTTTGTATGTGTTCAAGTGGATTCGAGAATGGATTAGATTTACAATTAGACCCGGTAGGTGTTCTGCGGACGAATGATTTGTTTGTTTTGTTATCATGGAAACTGTCAACGTTTTGTTGGCTTTGTTGTCATGGAAACTGTCAAAGCGGTACGAAGTCCGCCGCCGGTCAACTAGTTAATTTATATTATGTTGATGAATCTGACAAAATAAAATAAGTAAATGACTGCCATCTTGTGTGAAGTGCGCATGGGAAGACCTATGCTTAATTATCAATTAGTAAAAAAAGGTAGAAAAAGATAAAAAGAAAAATTGTTAGTAGTTCATCCGTCGTTCTAACCTGATAGTCTTCCTCATCGATGAGCAGATCGTTGAGCGCCTCATTGACGGCCTTATTATTCAAACTCTGTACGGAGCGCAAGTAGGCCTTGACCAGCTGCAAATGGCCGGCCTTGGTGAAGAAGGCCACGCTGCGGGTGTGGTCCATGCGGGGAGCCAGCACTAGTAACAGGTCGTTGAGGAGCAGCGGCTTGTAGTCCAAGTAGAACTGGATCGCTTTGTAGTACAGCTCCATGTTCGCGACCTGTCGGTTGGTTTGTAGTAAAGTGCGGATAAATGTTACAGTAAAATGCATGCGCATTGTAGGCATGCCTCCAACCGACGACCGACGATCTGATGAAGGTTGCGGGTAGCTGCTGGATACGAGCAGTACAGAACCGGTCGTTGTGGAGATCCTTGGATACCGCCCGGTATTTGGCTGATTTTATGATGACAATGATGATGCTGTTGGCCTTAGTAGACGTTTTAAAATTATCAATGTGTTAGGAACCAGTGGCGGTAGCGAAATTAACATTAAGAAAACGATAGCGAAGTTCGAAAAGAGTAAAATGTATGGGATTGACATAAGATTGACCACGTGATTTAGCGCGGCTTATGTCAATCCCATACATTTTTTTCTTATCGCTATCGTTTTCTCAATGTTACTTTGGCAAAGACTGCAGAAGCGGAGTGTAGCAAGTGGATCGTGCCTTTATCAGGGTTTGATACCGTTACGCTAGAGTGCTATATGCCTTATAATAGGAAAAAATAAATAAAAGATGCAGTATGTTACCTTAGTGATGATGTCCTTAAAGTGTCCCTCGCGCCACGCCTCGGTGGGGTGCTGCATCATGGTGAGCGCGGCGTTGTCGTACTCCTCGTACTTGTCGTAGAGGAACACCAGCTCGGACCATAAGTGGGCTTGCTCGGCGGCGCGGAGAACCTGCATCATAGACGCATATTATGTAAAAAAAGCGTATTGTAGTTCAGAGCAGAGTCGAGGGCAAGAGATCCCGTGGTCGCTCGCCAAAACGATGGACAGACCTCATTACCTCCCTCACTCAATCCACTCATCCATCATAACCACGATCACTCTGCCAAGAGTGCCCGACTAAGAAGATGTGAAAAACTATGTTTTGTGGAAGCAAGTAGAAGAGTTGGTGTCGCGGCAGAATGGGAAAGCAATCGTTCGCAAATTGACTCTGAATTCGTGGGTTCCCATTTTACTAAGTAATTACTAATTTATATGTACTTGTTCGATAGATTGACATATGTTTTCTTTAATCATTAAAGATAGGCCAGATAGTAAAATTAAATTGATAATTATTTTTGTATGAAAGTAAAATGTGTCAAATTATCAAAAGTCATAGAACAAATGTTGTTGTTTATGATGTTAGCTACCTAGTCTTGCGAGGTTGTTGATGTTTTACAAATAATCCTGTATACACAGGTGTTTTACTATAGTATATTATACCGTAGCATATACACATGTATTTTTACTAAGTAGGACCTATTTTTACAGCTTTAGGGAATATAAACGCTAGAATGTACTATTATGATCTACGCATATTATGAGCGGTTACTATACCTTGGGTATGTTGACACGCGACCAGAACAGCTCCAAGTGTTCCCGCATTTTGGCAGGCTTGTACTTGGAGTAGAGGATGGCCAGCTCGGTGAACATGCCCATGTGGGCGCGCTCCAGGCCCAAAGCCGCTTCCAAAAGGCTGATCAGCTCGTCAAAGTGGCCTCGGTCCTGGGAAAACGGAGACATTGTTGTACAATAATACAATCATTAAAAAACCGATGTAGTGTCTGTCTATCTAGCTAAGATGTAGATTCTTAATATTGTATGAAACAGCTGACTTTCTTTAACTTGTCTTCTGTGAATACAGACACAATGTTTGTGGGACGGATCTGGCACTAAGCAGACGAAAGGTTAACAGAAGGGTATGTGATTGTACTTAGTAAGGTTGGTGGCTTATTTTAAGCCTACCTGAATAGGTATTTCCATCTTACCTAATAATGTTGCCATAACAGCAATGCTGAAAGCATTGTTTTGTTCCGGCAGTTCCACAAGATAGCCAGTTCCTCGGTGGTGTTGAAGACTCCGGTTAAAGTGCGCAGTCATCTTCGGCTTTATCACCACTAACATCAGATGGGATAAAGGCCAAGAGCTTAACACGTCTTGTCCTTGTTCCAAAAAGTGGTAGACAGCATTGAAATCACCAAATTTGAGTATACTAAACTTTCCCAAAACTTTCCTACACTCACACTAATTATCTAGCCCAAGAGAAGCTTCGTTATGTAACTAGATAAACAGGTATTTCTAAATTACTCAGACCGGGGTTCGAACCCGGGACCTCAGAGATGGCGACACCATGAAAACCGGTGTGCAAGCCACTCGACCAACGAGGACGCCAGTATACTCGCCATTAGTGCCACATTTAGCATGAACAGAGTAGGGTCCCGAGGTGGAATAAATAACATCAGTGATGGCTCGCTAGCCGATCGCCTAATGTGCGAGTATCTTTGACCCATTGTCCCTTAGTCGGCTCTTATGACATGCGCGGGATATTAACCCTTTCGCAGTCAGAGGGATATCCCTGGTGGATATGGGAATATTCCCACCACATTTTGAACATTATGTGATTGAGATAAGATTGAAAACCAATAAAATATTGAAACATGATCTGTCTGTTAATGTGACTTAAAACATTTTATATTTAAAAGGTAATTGAACTGCGACCCACCTGGTAGTAGTTGATGAGGTCCTCCAGCTCGTCGGCGTGCACCACAATGTGCAGACCGCACATCTGCGCGAGGCGAAACTCGCCCGCGTCCACGCACGCGAAGCAAACTTCCTTCCACGTACGCGTCGAGTTCGCCTTACGCGCGCTATCCACCGCACCTATAAACATTAACAAACTCATCATCATCACTCATTTTATGTGATCACTGCTGAGTCAGCTTTCCCTATAGATGGAAAAAACTTCAGGTAGAACCATGGCCATAAACCAACACGCGGGCCCAGTGCGGATTTGTGGTTGTTAACGACTGCTAATGCAGCCGGGACCAACAGCTTTACGTGCCTTCCGAATATACATTGATACATTTTTGGTCACCCATCCGATACCAGCCCTTGCGAGAGTTGCTTAACCTTAGAAATCGCAGACCGGGCGCGTTAATCATGCGCCATCGAGCTCCATAACATATTATTATGATGGCCATAATATAATCAGAAGCCCAAGTTGCACAACGGGCTATGGAGCGTAGGGGCTTGACTCTCAACGACCGAATTTGCAATACCGAAACTCGAAGTCAGACGAATATCCAGGAGGGACGATCTTTCCCGGGTCAAAAGCCAGCAGATGGAGGAGACATAAGTACCAACTGACGCTGGAATTCCTTGAGGTGCACTAGCGTGATAGCCAGACGCGCGAAATTGCTGACGTCGTTGTATTCAGACAGTTAAGAGATAAAATAGATAGTTCCTGGATGGTGGGTTCTCCGGCACTAGTGTGGAGAACTACTAGAGGCGGGTGCCGCTAGATGCAAAAGCCTCCGGTTGAATCAGCCGCGTAGGATTTTGGAATTGATCAGGTACCTGGATGGGTACCGAGAAGTGAGTGTGCTTACAACTCCGCCACCAAAGAGGACATTTGGTAGTCGACTTTAGAGTCGACGGCCCGAGCAGTGGTACACTGCGAGTTGTGCTCTTAGTGCAACGAGAAGTGAGCGAACTTACAGCTCCGGTAACCTATCTGGATATTAGGTAGTGGACTATACGTGTCCACGGGGCAACTAGCTCGAGACACTAGTTTTAAAAGTTACGGATGAAGGATGCGTACCAGCGTTTTCTGATCTGGCGTTATGACCTGACATAGATGGTCCCTTGTGCTTGCGTAAGGATGTCTGACACCTAACTTTATATCCGTGAGGTTGGTGGGGGGAGCTTCGCCGCGTTTAACAACTTGTCGTCGAAGCAGCGGTCACCAATCTTCTGTATTAGTAGGAAGACTCTCCGGCGAGCTGCTAGCTACCTAACTAAGTACCTACTCACCCTGGAACTTTTTGAGATGCACCAGCGTGATAGCCAAGCGCACTTAGTAGTTAAGACAGAAAGTCCTCAAGAAGTGGGTGTCGAAGATTAGACAGAACGGGCTATGGAGCTTGGGCTTGACTCTCAACGACCGAATTCGCAATACCGAAACTAGAAGACAGACGAATATCCAGGACGGGCGATCTTTCCCGGGTCAAAAGCCAGCTGATGGAGGAGACATAAGTACCAACTCACGCTGGAATTCCTTGAGGTGCACTAGCGTGATAGCCAGACGCGCAAAGTTGCTGACGTCGTTGTATTCAGACAGTTAGAGATAAGATAGATAGTTACTCAGCGGTTGAGGACTGCAGGTTCATTGCGCTTTCTTCTTCGGCTTTACTATGACTTATCACTTAAAAGCAAAGTGTAAAATTACTCACCCTGGAACTCCTTAAGGTGCACCAACGTGATAGCCAGTCGCGCGAAGTTGCTGACATTGTTGTATAGCAGCTTCGCCGCGTTAAACATCTTGTCGTCGAAGCAGCGGTCACCGATCTTCTGTATGTCCGCGTGGTTGGGGCCCGATATGAACTCCTCCAAGTCGGCTAAGCGGCCGGTGCGCGCGTACGCGTATATCAGCTCCGATTCTATGTACGATTCGCGCGCCTTCTTGCGTGCCATCTGGAGAAGCGAGAGTTTTCGTTATTTATTTATTTACTAGCTGTGCTCGCGACTTCGTCCGCGTGGAATAGTGACTTTCGGCAGCATTTTTAATTTTTTAGGCTCTTTTCCCATTTTTGCAACATTTTTCACTGATGCTTCGCTCCTATTGGTCGCAGCGTGATGTTATATAGCCTAAAGCCTTCCTCGATAAATGGACTATCCAACACAAAAAGAATTATTCAATTCGAACCAGTAGTTCCTGAGATTAGCGCGTTCAAACAAACAAACAAACAAACAAACAAACAAACTCTTCAGCTTTATATGTTAGTATAGATATATACATAAAGGCACAATAAAAGACATGATCATCTGACGTAGTTGTAGACATCTAATTGGGCTCCTTTGGTTTACATAGTAAGAGCAGATAGTGTTGATTTAATTTCGGCGATTAGGATAGAGCCACGATAACATAGTTCAGGGACGGCGAACCTTTACGTATTAACGTGCCATCTTTCTAAAGAAATGTTTATTAAGGTCACAGACGTGCCATCAAATAGTTTTGACTTTGTGATTATTGGACTTTTTTTTCGTAATGCATAATGAATTTTGTGATCAGTGACGTGCCCAAAATAAAGTTGCGTGCCATTAATGGCACGAGTGCCATCGGTTCGCCGTCCCTGGCATAGTTGTTGCTAGTGCACCTGATCCGGGATGTCATGATGTGCGGGTTCGAATCCCGCTAATGGATTTTTTTTTTTCAACTTTTGTCTTTTTCAAACAGACATCTGACATATAAAAACTAATAAGTAACAAAATTTAATTCAAAATTAAAATGTATTAAAATTAAATAATATAATTGGTAAATTATGGTAATTTTTTTTAATTAAGTATAATAGAAAGGTTTTAATCTATGTAAAGTATAAAGCTGTTAGCTGTGACTAGTTTTTTAATAATAATAATAAAGTAAAAGGCCAAGTAAAATGTACTCGAAATAGAAAAACTGAATGTACTTATTTAAGGATCGTAGTAAACACACATTCCTGTTATATAAAAAAATGGTCAATCAACCATCACTTGAAAAAAAAAACATAAGTGACGTCATAGTTTGCTATACAATGACTCTATAAAAACATCTATATAAAAACGAATCGTATTTAGGCGCTCTGCAGGCTCAGCAACTTAAGATAAATAAACTATGAACTTTTTAAAACTTATCAAAGCCATTGTCAACAGTCAGTGATTACCAGTTGAGGAAACCAGCAACTTGACACAAAGCAAATTGTAAACTGATACAATCATTGATTGCAGCAACTGAAAACTGTCGATCATCGAAACTAGCAAACCAAGTTGCTGTAAAAATGAATAAAATAACAAAAACATAACTAACCTACATTTCACAAATAAATACTTCTATTCTATTCTATGTCTGCGCAGTTTCTTTAGGTTATAAACAAACAGTTAGTTGCGAGTGACCTGTTTCCGCGATCGGAAATCAAAGTTGCTTTAGGTGTTGCGCCTTACTTTCGAAAATAAACCAAATAAAAACACTCGCCTGTAAATACCGCACGAGGTCCTCCCACGACTGTTGTTTAGTGGCTGTATCCACTACATCCATATAAGCTGACGGGTCATCAGCCTTGATGTACGAGTCGATGGCTTCCTTCACCAGTCCCTGCTGCAACTGAGCCTTGGCCAGCTGCGACCAGACACCGGGCTCGTTGCACCGCTCGGCGAACTCGTAGGCGCGCTCCAGATCTTTCACTTGTTCTATCAACACCTGGGAATAAAAATTAATTAATGGGATCAGGCGTTACTTTGAGGAAATCTATGGTACACAATTTCAATTTATGGTACTATACGTCTTTTTGTTTCATGTTTTTGTTATTATGTTTAATAAATAACAAAAATTAAAATAGTCCGCTGAATAAGCGGATAATATTGAGCGGAATTAAAACTACATATTACTTGCGTTTTTGTATGTTACAAATAGGATTTTGTTTTTAAAGATACATAATTAGGTTGTGTTTTCAGAAAATGAGAATCTTATCTGCCTCTATACGTACCGACTCTATAGTGTAGTGGTCAGGTTAGGTATCAGATCCAGAGGTTTCGTTCGGGTTGCAAGTTCGCATTGTTGACTCACCAGATGGGTAACCTAACTAAAAATGTCTAGACCTACTCCTACGCCATGCTTCAAAAGGCACGTTGATCCCAGCTGCACTAACAACCACAAATCTGCAGTGGGCCCGTGTGGGGGTTTATGGCCCGTTCTCCCTATCCATCAATAGGGAAGTCTCGTGCCCCAGCAGTGGGGACATAAAATGAGCTGATGATGATGATGAGGAGCGTCAACAAACGTTGGTAAATAAATAAATAAATATTTTAAATAAACATACCTGAATAGCGGAAGTGTTGACGTCAAACTTCTTGAATATAGCGAAGGCCTCCTCGTAGAGTTCGTTGTTGATCGCGATGTTGGCGATGTCGGGCGCGTCGTAGTTGTCCAGCCGGTTGATGTACTCCATTACGCGAGAGCGGTCCGCCTTTATTGCTGCACGGATAAGGTTTAATTTACAATGACTTGTTATATAAATCATGGCAAGTTAAAAGTATAGCTAGATTATAGCAGTAGGGCTAAAGTTCAATTTGCAATGACTTGTTTAAATCATGATAAAGAATATTCTTTTTTAATTGTTTAAGGTTAATTTTTCAATGAAATGTTAAATACACCAAGCAAAAGGAAGTAGTTTTACTAATCGGTGAAAAAAAAAATTATTAAGATGTGCAAAAACCATACAACACTTCATACAAAACTTGATAAAAGGGACTGCCTTTTCCTTTTTTTTTCCCGGTGTTCTAATATTTTTAGTACTGTGTGGCCGCTTGCACATCTGACTTTAACGAACTCATATTTCCTCCATTGACTTTGGACTTTATACCTATGACATATATGGTTGAGTATTAATTTTTAGGTAGCCAAATGTGCAGTCGTCTTCACTTTATAAAACACACAAAAAATACTTGTTAAAGTTCATTTTGAATTTGAAAAAAAAAATTTTTTTTAATTTTATATATTTGTTATGAGAGCACTGACCTGTTAGAATAAGTAAGTTTTGCAAGTTCCTATGGTCCGAGAACACAGAGTTGTCGAGCACAATCTTCTCTAGCAGCTCGATCAGCTCGTTGGGAAGGTCCGCTGTCATGAACGCCTTCACTGTCACCGAGATGTCTTCGGGGTCTTGCGTCTCCGAGAGGGCTGTTTGTACCACCTGGTTAACATAGGAATGTTAAATGTATTCACTAGTTAAAAATATTTTCTAACTTGTCGTCCAAAAAGATAGATAGACAGACAAACACTTTATTGCTCACACTATAATATAGTGTAGTGGTTGTCTTTTGATTTCTATATATAGTGATAATATACAGTAAACTAAAGACAACCCTTCAAAAATAAAAATTAGGCAGTCGGTCTTACCGCTTAAAGCGATCTCTTCCAGACACTGCAGGTCTAGTTTCGACGGTTGAGAATCGACTGAACTATTTGTTGACGAAAAACTAAATTTAACGCGGACGCAAAAGGACAGTGTGGCTGAAGTAAATAAATAAAATAAACAAGGAACCACATTTAAAAAGTCTCATGTAACTAATGTGGATTAGCTTCGGTAGCTCGAGTTCTAGAGTTCGATTTCCAGGTCTGGCAACTGGGTTGGTGTGTTTCGGATATTTTCAATACAAAGCCCGAATGATCAGCTCGCAGTTGCACCGGCCGCGCTGGCAATAGGTCACCTATGTCCACAAGTTATACAGAGCACTAACCTGGTCAATGAGCTGCCGTTTGAAGGGGTTAGATTCCGACAACACCTCGAGCCACAGATCTTGATCCTGCCTCCGCACCAGGTACCACGCCTGCGTCTTGAACAGCGAGTTGTCGTAGCTCACAAGTAATACAATGCACTAACCTGGTCAATGAGCTGCCGTTTGAAGGGGTTAGCTTCAGATAACACCTCGAGCCAAAGATCTTGATCCCGCCTCCGCACCAGGTACCGCGCCTGCGTCTTGAACAGCGAATTGTCGTTGCAGACGGCGATCAGCTCGCGGTCGCACTGGCCCCGCTCGTACGCCACACAGGCGAGGTGGGGATCGCGCTTCTCGCAGTAGCGGCCTACCACGCGCGAATCATACCTGGTGTCGATTAACATAGTTATTTCTTTCTGCTCTTTCTCGTTTTCAAATATTTCGTCAGAAATCTCTATCGAAAGACACTACACGTCACAAATAAATCTAAGAGTAAACAAATTTGCAAAATTACCTACATGTATAATATAGCGTAAGCCGATTTTTGTCACAGTGATTAAGGGATGATAGTTGCACATAAGAAATCGGTTATGATCTTATTTTGAAGAGCTCTAGCCGTAGATGTCATAGGTTTTGAAATTCCTAAAAAATCTGTTGTATAAACGCGAAGTTTTGCGGGCGACCCACTAGTTTACTTTAACAAAACAAAGTGCTAAACCTAAAAGCAGACGGACGATGATGCTAAGAAAATAAGTTTACTGTATGTAAAAACTTTGAAGAAACATCTATAACTGATAGAGAGATACAGCAGCAGCAGATACTGGGCTTAACTTTTCGCACATGGATTATGTAGAGCTATAGTCCACCGCGATGACCTAATATGGTTAGTGGGTGTTAGTGACAGACTACTGACAAAGAAGACCGGGGCAAATTAATGTTTTACTACTTCCTTAGAAAGACGACCTCCGTAGAAGAGTGGCTTGCACGCCGGACTTTGGTTCCGGTTTGATTCCCGGTCGGGTCAATGTCGGAAACAAAGTTTTCGATAGTGTCGGGTCTGGATGGTTGTGGTACCATCGTTGTTTTTATGGATTTTCCATAAAAACGAGAGCTTTAGCTACTTTAGGATTTGTAAAAAAAAAATATTTAAAAAAAATCTTCTCGAAGCGATTTTTTATTTTATTTTACCCGGTCACCCATTTTTTTATCCAGTATTAGGAAAGTTGCAAAACGCGTTACACCAACTTTTTTTAGTAACTCGAAAAGTCAAGATTTACCTAACTTTACAATCGAAATCCGCCGCTTCGCATATCGTATAGCATAGAGGTATCAAAACTTTTTAGGGTGCGGAACACTCAACAAATCTTTAATATTTTATTATAACCTCATATCGAATGAAAAAAAAACGATGTCAATAACATAAGAGTGATATTAACTGATTTGCAGAACCCTGCTGACTTCTTCACGGAACCAACATTAGGAATCGCTGGTAGGTATATATAGTAAACACTCACCACTGGTTCTCCTTGAGGAACCGCTCGGGGTTGTTGTTGGAGTCGATGTAGATTTTAGCCAGCGCGTTGTGCGTGGCCGGCTCGTTGCAGCCTTCATGAACACGCGTCTCCAACCACGGCAAAAGTAGCTTCAACCTAAAGGAGAAAACATCATTTATTACAGTAGCTGCTAGGCCTTCCCATATGGACGAACTAATAAGCAATACTATGCAATACATAGGAAGGACGAAAAAGGCATGACACACTAGGATGTCAATAATTACAGAATTCCAGCAAAGATGTGTAAATTTATTTGTATTTTACAAAACTTTTCATTAAACTACAACTTTTAGCTGTATTTATAATTATTAACCTTTAATAAGTGGCTCCAATTTAACTTGTCTCTCTTATTGGACTTCTTATCAAAGATGAGATTAGGTCCACTGGATGCCTTCTATGTACCTATATAAAATTCTTGTGTCACATGTGAGTTGCCATACTCCTCCGAAACGGCTCGATCGATTTTTATGAAATTTTATATGTATATTCGGTAGGTCTTCCAATACAAAATGTTCCATTGTTTGTTTTGTGTTCATAGAAACGATTTGATTGTATTGTTACATAGAAACTGTCAAAGCGATACGAAGTCCGCTGGGTCAGCTAGTAATTTTATAAAAAGCAACATATCATCTGATTTTAGATTCCTGGCTGATTACAAATAGTGAGCGACATAAAAAAAAATTAAAACTTGAATATTTCAATTTTTTTAACGTATGCCATTTAAAAGCGACTGCCAAGAGAAGGCGAAAAATCACTAAGACTTGAAACCATACAAGTAGAAAACGGCTTCATAAACCTCATTCAGCAGAAACTACTTCTCTATCTCACCCAGCAGAAACGTCTTCTCTATCCCAATCAACAGAAGTCTATTCTATACTTTTCTATCTCACTCAGAAGAAACTAGTCCACTGAATCTCACCTGTTCCTCTTCTCCACCTCAGCGACGAGCTCATCGGTGGAGAACTGGCCGCGCACCACCAGTATGAGATTCTTGATGATATCTTCGGCGCAGTCGACGTCGAGGAGACCGCCTACCACCACGGGAAGGCGGGACGGGTTCACCTGGGATTAACGGAACAGAAGTGATCAGTTGAAAAGTTGAATAGGTACTCCATAGTTGCATCATTTTATTTCTACAATCAACTGTTGTCGGTGCGGTGGACTGCGAGAAAAAGACGACGAGAAAAATAATTTTGCCGAATTTATTTTAAACAATCTACAACAATTTTGAAAAGTACAGTGACCCCATACTAGCTATTGGAGGGGGGCACTGGTTACGAAGTCAAATAAAAATACAGACGACCACCTGCTTCCTAGCAAATTTTCAGTAATTAATTTTTTCCTCTATTTTATTTATTTGATGGCTTCGTGCGATTAGCACATTTAGCCAGTGTGAAAGTAATTTTTCTTACAAGTAATACATAAATAAAAAATATTTCCTTCCAGTAATGATGATGAGTGATAATAGAAATGAGAAATGATATACCACGCAACACCCTGAGTATCTCAGTAAAGATGTGGGGCTTTACGAAGTCCTCGGGCGTACTTCTTGAGAGAATTTGAAAAGTGACGTGGCACTGTTTTGTTTCATTTGCCAACACTTACATTTCACATTAATATTCGACATAACACAAATTTTAGAAAGTAAAACGAAACCGCAGACATGACTCTTCACTTTCCCGCCAAGAAGTCTTTCAGTAAATTGTTGGCGATGAAAAGTTGTTTTTTTATATTTTTTTATTTAACTTGTGTCGAACACTGGTCAGCTCTGGGTTAATGCCTATTTCAATATTGCTATAACAAGTCTCGGAACCATGACCTTTCAGAGATATCTTATATAATATCATAGACTTAATCTATACTAGAAGTATTTGGTGCAATCAACTGATAATACATTTTTTTTTATGAATTAAGTCCAAAGGCAAGGTAGCTACTGTAAAACGTTAAGGAGTTCCCTTGATTGTCCTTCGTCTTCATCATCAGACCCCTAATGACAGTCACAATCCATCTAGATGTAAAGTTCTCATCTATACAAATTAATCAAGCCCAAACACCAGGACATTGCTGTAAATCGTTGAGGAGTTCCCACGACTGTCTTTCAGCTCCATCATCAGATCGACTCCAGAAGCTTACCTGAATAACTATACGTCCCTAAAATATTTAAAGAATAATCCCCTAACTCCTAATCGGAGGAAATGGAATGAGGAGTTGTGTCTCCCATCATCATCAGATCAGCAATGTCATCATCGGATGATGACTACAAGAAGCAAATATATGATTATTATTAGAAATTACATGAAATACATAGGTACGTGCCTATAAAATTTGAGGGTTTCACTCGATTTCCCTGGGATTCTATCATCAGATCCTGACTTGGTGGCAATGGGACTACCCCGAAAGTATGCTCTTTCAAATAAAAAAAAAGAATTTTTAAAATCAGTTCACAAATGACGGAGAAATCGCTGGACATTCATAAAAAAATATATACGCGTCGAACATAGAACCTCCTCTTTTTTTTAAGACGGTTAAAAATTGTCCTTTCCTTTAGTTTGTCAATTGACATTACTTCAGAGAATTTTGATCTTATAAGCGGCAGTATTGACTGGGCCCTGTTTAATAAAGCCGACAATTCGACATATATGTCAAAAAACGACAAAATTGTAGAATTGTCGCGCTTGGGCTGTTTAATAAAAGTTACAAATATGTCAAAAATCGACAGGTGAAATCTTGACATATTTGTCATTGAAAAAGCGTTTAATAAACCTTGACATATGTCAAAAAACCACAGTCAAATTATTTCTGACAAATGTCGGTGACAATTGTCGGGTTGTCGTGACAATTATGTCGACTTTTGACATATTTGCAAATTATTTTGTTTTATGAAGCTAAATGAGGGTAAAATAGAAAAAATATAAATCAATCACTGGTGCATCTTCGATTGTTCGTTTTGAGTGCGTGTAAAATGGAAATGCACAAAAAACTCACTATTTTGGACCTTATTTATGAAAACAGGGATATACTCTTTGGGAAGTTTAGTGACCAATTGACCCATGATATAAAAAAAAATGGAAAGAAATAGCCGAACAATTAATAGCATAAAGTATAATTAAGTATTCATCATCACTACTCTCACTGCTCGACGTAAGTACCATTTTTTTGTAATAAACATTTTCTTACACCTTTAAAGTTCAAAATATGATTTCGCGACAGAGGGTAACGCTCCTGTCAGAAATGTCGTACAATTCTACAAATATGTCAATATGTCACGACAATTTTGTTTTATAAAGCAGATTTGACAAGTTTTTCACGACAAATTGTCACCTGTCACTTAAAAAGTTTTATAAAACAGAAAAATGTCGGATTTTACACATTTATTAAACAGGGCCCTGGTGTAATTTTCCAAAAAGTCTTTATTTTCCAAAGTTCTTAAACTGTCTAAGAATTAGTTCACATACCTTCTGCACGTAGATCTCGATGTACTTCTGCAGGCTGTTCCGGTAGAGATACAGAACCAAGTCGTGAACAAAGTCGAACCGATCGCACACGATGATCAGGGGCAGCTGGTCGGGCAACTTCGCTTCCTTGAGGAAGTTCTTGACGCGTTCAGCGTTGTAGCAGTTGGACTCGCGGCAGATACGCTCCACCTCCTTGATCTGGCCGGTCTTGCAAGCCGCCTACAATGTAAAGAATTTATATTACAATTATATTGTGGTGGGTTGTCTTTCGTTCTTTAATGAGACAGTTTATATGGGCTGGTAATGAAGGGAAAAGGTACTGTTTTGTGCAAACATCAACCAAATTTTTATTACGAGAGGCTCACGATTGAGGGCAGTAGTAAAAGCGAAAGGACGTTTATACTACAGTGTTTACTTCTGGCCTGATGATGATAAACATTGTTGGATCGTAATCACTGGATTATGATTTTGTTGTGGCACTATCACTATATTTTCTATCCCCTTTTTGTTTGCAAACAGTTAACAATCTTTTGTAATATATATGGTTATATTTTTATTGGTTGGTTATGGTTATGTTCTGTGGCACTAACAATTGATCATAGTACTTCGAGCCGGATCTGTATCTTAGCATCTTCTCGAATTGAAAAAAAAAATTCAACAAACTATATAGATATTCATTAGGACAGTAGTTTTATCCAACTTATCTTATCTTATCTTAGTGGGGCCTGCCGAGGTTTCCCTATCCCAGTAACACTTCGTCCTATCGGGATCTTTTGTGCTTTTTCCTCTGTAAAGATAGATGCCATAAGCTTGGCAACGTCCTTAAGAGCGAAGAACCCGAAGTCCTCCGGTTTCAGATAGTCCGACCCCAGGAGTCCCATTCTTTTCCTAGCCAGAGAGTGGCAGTCACACAGTAGATGTTACATTGACTCCTTTTCCTCTCGACATGCCCTACACAAGCTATTTGTTGATAGATGCATTCTGTGAAGCATTTGTTTTGTGGCATAGTGCCCTGTCAAGGCACCGATGGTTAATCGGGCCTGCCTTCTACTGTCTCCGCATATGAACTTACTCCGTCCTAAGGCGTTTTCGCCTAGGAAGGATTTGGAGTGTTTCATACCCGGCTGCTCTTTCCATGCGATGCAGTGCCTGTTTACGATATAATCTTTTAAGGCCTTGTTAATGGTACTTGGTGCAAGTGCCACAAACGGCTCAGGACCAATAAGCTGGGTCTCCGAGCCCTCCTTGGCAAGTGCATCCACCATCTCGTTGCCATGGATTCCCATATGGCCTGGGACCCAGATCAATCCAACCAACTTAACAATTTTACAAAACAGTTAGAACTTAAATTATATTTTACAGATTTCTATATTAATTTTAATTAGTTGTTTATATTTTATCACAACAAAGAATGTACTAACCTGAATATATTTAAAATGAACTTCTGGATCTTGGCTAAAGTTCACAATGGATCCGAGGAAATAGAAGAGGCCTTCGTAAGTCTTGAAGCTTTCGAGCAGCTCAATGAGTGACTTCGTGGTCAACTGTTCATGGTACTTGGTTGCGATCTGGACGCATATCTGAAGATTCTGACGGATGTTGGCTTGGAGCATCGCCTTCAAACATTCCAGCGAGTCTTCTACGGAGAGGCTGCCGAAGTATGACACCAGCCAGTCGGCGGACAGCAAATGCGTGTGTACCTGGGGAAAGGAGGATATGATTAGTTTTAATCCAATCGCAAGTATTTCCGACTGTATCCGGTATTATTTATTTAGCAGCAAGGAAAATATCTTTGTTTAAGAGACTTGCTACCCAGCTTTGAGTCATGGCAAGCTAAGACAGTGATTTTCAGTGCAACCAATGAAAGGTACAGAGAATCTATTTTAATATGATTTCAATTTACTATTGTAGAACCTACCCAGTAAATATTGATTAGATATTTAATAGCCAGAAAGAAATAAATACAAAATTATTTGTTTAAAAATATAAATCTATCATAAAAATAGCACAAATTTCTATCGATCGAGTCATCGCGTAGAAGAGAACGCCGCAACGTGCGTAAATTGAACTAACATCTCACAGCCGTCATTTCATAGAACTAATGACATTAGCATGACCTAACTTTTACTATACGATTTCGATAGAAGTTTGTGCTAGGCTCACTGAATCATCAGCAAACTACCCGAAAAAAAACCTGCGGTGCTGTCATTGAGATAAATTCTGGTACACCAGCACATCATACTACCACAAATCTATGTACAATCAATTGCCATTAACCTCTCATATGCGGAAGCGTAGATCTACGCGCATCCCGTAAAGTGTTAAGCGTAGATCTGCGCTCCGGTCACCTTCAACACATTTAACACGATTTTATAAATTAAATGCTATGTTATAAGGTCTAAGTTTCTTTATTTCATACCCCTGATAAACAAACCTCCTTCTAAAAAGTTCACTCATTGAGTGAAGCCCATAGAACCGTTATTACGACTATTTCAAATTCAGTCTCGAATCGCAACTAAGTGAAAAAGTTACGAGTGGAAACAAATTGGATTTTTTTGGCAAATACATCTTCTAGGTAAGTGATCATTACATTTTATTGTTCTTTATTCAATTTAGGAATAAAATCTGAACGAAAAGACATATAAAACGTATAATTTTGAATAATATTCCGTCAAATATCTTGACCCAGTACCTAACGGTTGTGAGAAGCCTCTTTATTTTACAAAATTTTCATATATTTCTTGTAATGTTTTGTTGGTAGGCTACATCGTTGAAAGAGATATATATTCATCAGAAATAAGTACTAGTTACATCAAACACTACGTTAAATAGGGGTCCAGAGGAAAAAAAAGGTTGGGTTTGAACCAGTACCAGTTGTCGATTTTTTTGCAGTGTTATGTGATTTTCAGATAAGAATTTTCACGTAAATTCATACAAGAGACGTTGTGTTTTTCATATTAAAAGATTGCCAGTTTACCATATTAGGTGGTATAATAAATAAAACAACAATTCAACTTTAGAATTTCTGTGAAATCTCGTCATTTCTACAAATTGGTGGTAAGTTACAAGTGTGGTCAATTAGACACAGTTTGAAAAAATCAATTAAATGTTTTGGCAATAGATATTACACGACATAATACATTAGTTATTTAACTTTTAAAATAAATCATAAAATGAATGACTTTTAAAGAAATAATCGGAAATGTTCAATAAATTCTGAACCCTGTCGAATGCGCTCTATAATACCGCCATAATGCCGCAGATGACGGATACAAATTCGCGCTCCCTCCCGCATATGAAAGGTTAACAATTACTGAACTTAGCCAAAATAAATTCAAAAATAAGATTAAGCATTTTTTTGTTTCACACCCATTTTATTCAATTAACGAGTTCACGGCTAAGCGTCTTAATGAATCCCCGTTCTTATATCAGGAAAGTTAGTATAGATTTACATAATTATCATTTTACTTTATTTATTTTTAAAATTGCAATGGAAACCAATTTTTTTTATAGAATAGATTATATTTTAAATGTGACAATTATTACCTAATAAGTAATTTTAATAATTTTATTAATTTATTTTATAGTATTATTTTTAAATTAATTTCAATGTTTTTTTTAAATAATAACGTTCCGAGTCATATGGTTAATAAATCATTCTATTCTATTCAAACTGTCAAATTTCTTCAATAGACTTTGAACTTTATAACTAGGACGTTTGAACGTTTAATGAAGAAATTTGACAGTTTAGGATAGGTTAATGTGCAGGCGTCTATACATACCACAGCCCGCTTGATGTCATACAAGTCGGTGTAATGCTCGAGAGCTCGCTGCAGCAAGCCGGCCTTTTCGCACAACTGCGCCACGTGCGCGCGGTCGTAGTGCGTGAACATCGCGTTGCCGAGGATCGCGTCTGCCACCTGGGGCGCTGACATCAGGTTCATTTCTAACAACCTGGGGGGAGACAGGAGTTTTTATTTGCGTATGGTCAAAAAAAATTCAGAAAAATAAGTTTAAATGAGCTGGATGAGAGTAGCCACGGATCGTGCTCGGTGGCGTGCACTTGGAGAGGCCTATGTCCAGCAGTGGACTAGTATAAGCTGATGATGATGATGATGATGATGAAGTTTAAATGATCTTTTAGCTAGAATGAAAAATGTTGATAGTAATATGTAAGCCGCACTTTGGATACGTTTTCGTACGAATTGAACGCGCACACTGGTTGCATTTTTCTCGATTGAAATGCCAGAGTGACGCAGTACGAACGCATAAGAAATTCAAACAAGTTGGGATAGATTCGTACGTCGGAACTATACGCGCGTACACGCTTTAGTTTGCGAGGTACACAATGGTAGATCGAGGATATATCATGCTTATTCGTACGTGTTAAAAAACATACAAAATATTAGCAGTGCTTTTCTGTAATTTTTTTGTTTTAAATTGTATGCTATAAATTGATGTTAACGCGACTATTGATTACATTCCGATATAGACGGCTTTAACCTTTAACGGGAAAAGTAGCTAAAATTTCTCACTGCTTTTCAACCTTATTCCAAGTGCATAGAGTTCAACATAGCTTTCAAAACACTCACCTAGTCTGCAACGGCCCCTCCTCCGGCCGGTTGTTCTTCAACGCGTCCAGTAAGAAGGCTGTGCACTGCTGCACCATGTTCTGCTCCATGAACACGTCCACTATCTGGTTGATGTCCGCGAGCGGCGGCTCCTCGGCCACCAGCATGCCCGCGAACCCGGCGCCTTGCTCCGGGTTGGTGCGCATCACCGACCGCAGCAGGAATATGTAGTCGGGCGTGTAGCCCACCTGTCAATGTTAACATTTATGTGAGTATTTTATTAAATATTTATTGCACAATATAAAAACAAGGTGGCGGGAAGCCGCTGGATCGAGCAGAACAAAACTGGTTGTTGTGGAGATCCTTGGGGGAGGCCTTTGTCCAGCAGTAGAGGGCTTTTGGCTGAGGTGATGATGATGATGATAAAAATTAGTAGAAAAGGCGGACTTAATGCCATTCTTTATCCGTCGACTTAAAGGCTAAGCAGAAACATTGATAAGCGGTGCGACAAAGAACGTAGGTGAATCATAATATCTATACTACAAAAAAACATAACCCTCCTTCTGACGCAATCGGGTAAAAAGAGGTAAAGTTTGTGACTTTGTTTGTTTGTTTGAGGAGGGTAATATCTGATACTACTGGCACATGAGTACATACCAACAGAGTCCAAGCTTCCTTATACCGCGGAAAATGTATACACACTTTGTCATATACACGTTCTAAGATTTCAGTGCCAATATTTACAATGTTTGCTTTAAGATCGAAGCGTTCGCGAAACTTTGTGAAATAGGTAATATTTTTATATTTCTGGCATTGTTCATACACACGTTATATTAATCAGCCATATTTTACAGTCATCATCATCATCATCATCTCAGCCAAAAGACGTCCACTGCTGGACAAAGGCCTCCCCCAAGGATATGAGGGGTATTTGCCGTAATCGCCACGCTTGGCAGGCGGGTTGGCGATCGCAGTAGGTTGAGGGTAACCTCAGAGAGATGCTGCTGCCCATCCTCTGGAATGGTCCCTTAGTCGGCTTTTACGACACCCATGGGAAGAAATGGGGTGGTGCAATTCTTTATCCCCGGCACCACACAGGGGATATTTTACAGTAAACCAAACATAACAAAACCTCCAATAATTACAAAATTTTACGAGCGATGACAGTTCACAACACGAAACAGCGCGTGTGATACTCACTGAGATTGTCCGCTGGATATGCCGGTGCAAATCGGTTTGTCCTCTCGCGGCGCGTACGTGAAACTGTCAGTGAGAGGTCACGCTACTCACGCACACATAACCGTGCATGTAGTAGTGTACCTGTCGCAGCGCGCTCTAAGAAAGTTTGGACTCTGTTCGGGTATATTTACTCATGTGCTACTGGTCCAAATCCAAAAAATATTTCCCTGATAGAATGCTACATTTCTTCCGGGTAACATAGGTTATATTTAATTTGATAAAAAATCTTTTTCAAACCTCAAATCCACGCGGAGTCGCGAGTAAATTGCTAGTAATTAGTAAGTTTATTTGTTTTTATTTGAATTGGTTGCAAAAACGTTTTACAGGCTAAAACATAAAACATAATAATTTAACATTCAACATACCTTTTTGGCATAAAGCACGATCTTCTGGAACTGCCCCGTCTCCGCGAAGCACTGTATCACCTTGCTGGCCACGTTCGCGCGCAAGTATACGGACAGCGCGAGGGTCGGGTCCACCTGCTTCACCAGATCTCCTAGCTCTTCGGAGCATTCCAGTTTCTCTTCTTTAAGCCATTTCTCTAACAGCTGCTTACGGCCTACGAACAAAGAACAAATGTAATTCTATTACTCTAGCTTATTTTAGCCTGGGTGAATTAGATGTATTTTGAAGTTCAGAGAAGTTGAGCCGGATTTCAATTTAGAATACACAGTACCCTTAATATTTAAAATCTATTGCAGCCATTTCTGGCATTGAAGAACAAAGAAACAAAGCCTCTATCTCATTTATAATTTTAGTATGTTGAATGCAGGGTTCCTATTTACTTCTTTATTAGGTAGCCATGCTAAATAATACGACTTTCTACGATAGCTATGTCTTATGATAACCTCGGTGTCCTCTTCGACTGTACTCTGTCTTGGTCACCTCATATCGCGGAGGTCAGTCGGAAGGTGTTCGCTGCCGCTGGTTCGTTGCGGAGGTGGAGGAATCTTCTCCCTGTGAGGACCAAGATCGAGCTTGCGCAGTCTCTTCTTTTGCCTATCTTGGACTACGCTGACGTCTCTGCCATTGACCTCAATGAGGATCTACTGGACAAGCTACAGCATCTACAGAATCTTTGCATTAGGTTCATATTTGGCCTGCGTAAGTTCGATCATGTGTCTGATTTTAGGACTAAACTGGGATGGCTTTCTATCAGATTGCGACGTGAGGAGCATGTTCTTACGCTTTTGTTCAACGTGCTGTATGACCCTCGTACCCCTCCCTACCTTAAGGAGCGTTTCCGATTCCTAGGTATGGATCACAATCGCGTGCTTAGGTCCTGGGCTGATAACCTGCTGAAACATCCCTTGACTCGTTCAGAGTACTTTAGAGATTCTTTTACAGATAAGGCTACCAGCCTTTGGAATAACCTCCCGCCTGATGTCCGTCACTCCAAGTCACTTGCTACATTTAAGATTAAACTTCATTCTTTTCTTTTAGCTAGGTCCTTAGTCTGCAACAACTGTATCGTATGTAGGTATATGTAGTTTATTATAACAATATATATTAGTAGGTATTATGTATATATCTTAAATTACCTATTTTATTAATATAATTTTTTTTTGTTGTATTTTTACTAGTTGCCGGTGCACTACCTCTCATTGTCTCCTAATCTGACCTATGCCACAAAGGTTGTCTGGAAGAGATCGCTTTAAGCGATAAGACCGCCTTTGCCTACTATTATTTTAAAATTTCCTGTTATTTGTTTTGTGTATATTTGTGTAAGCAATAAAGTGTTTATCTATCTATCTATGTTTTTTGTTAATAATAAGTTATAATACAAATGTTGTAAGGTAGGTAGGCGTCCACATACGGACGTGACGGGCGAGCGAGTGGGCTGACAGCGGCCGGCGACGATGGTGGCGTCATAGTGGTGTGCCACGCACGTAGTGTTGGCAACAAGTAGGATACATTTAAAATTAAGTAAAAGTTGTATTTAAGAGGCCTATCACAAAATGCGCGCGCTCGCGCTTTTGCAGTGCTACGAGCGGCCGACATCGGACGCATCGCAAAGTGGCATTTTGTGCAGTTGTAATTAAATTTATTTGATGTTTAATAATTTTTTATCGTTCCAAATAAGTATAAAATTTGAAATCTTATAAGCTAACGTAAATTCTGGTGTACTTAACTGATTATTATTATATTATTAATTTACCTTAATAATATTAATGAATTAAGGAGATTGAAATGAAACAACTTTTACGGATCTACTCGCGTTTATTTTACACATTACCTATTTAATGTTTATCTTGACTTCGAACCCTTTGCAGGGTCCGTGCTCACAGGGAGATCGTAAAAATTGTTTCATTTCAATGTAGTAGTGTTCGCGTAAGCTTTAGAAAACAAAATGAGTAAGGAGATATTTAAAGCTAACTCTGAACGTTTTGAATGGGATTTTTTTCGTAGAAATTCCATTTATATTTCGAAATTTCGAGGCCGCTACGAACTTAACCACTATTTAAGAGATATCATTATATATTTTTCATTTCGTTTGCTTAGTACAGTAATTCAATCCATGAGCTTGAAAATTGCCGTCAGCGTTTTTAATTGAAAACTAGCTTCGGAATTTTGGCTTTATATAAATAGATAAGGGGAAATTGCAGAAAGCGAGGCCGCTACGAATTATACTAATAACTATTCTCCACCATACAATAAGTCAAAATTATCTAAGGGTTTCAGTTTCTCTGAACAAGAACGCCGAAATTGGGCATTTTATGCAAAAACACGGTCAAAATGTAATAGGCCCCTTAAACATTGATTCAAATTATTTTTTAAATGCTTTCATGGTTTTTTTATTGCTCGAAACTTTATAATTTGTTGTTTAGAATTCACAATATATATTTATTTTATATCGAAACTGAAAATAGCACTTGTATTAAGATTCTCAGGATAGGCCAGGTGCTGTTATTCGGACTTCTGCAGATTAACCTTATCGGCACGGCGGTGCGCGGACCCAATCACTTTGTCAACAAATAAGGACAAACATGCTAGGGTTATTAGTGTGTATGCCCTTCTCCCGAATCCCCGTCAATGCCATAGCAACTGCATCTGCGTCTCTTCGGACGCGACATTACTCGGTAAGGATAAAGAAAATAGCTGTTTCTCATTCGCTTGCTATATCAATAGGGTTTAGATCCCAGGACGTCTCGTGTCTTGAAGTCCCGGGACTTTTTCCGAATTTTATTGTCTCGAGTCCCGGGCCTTTCAGCTCGAGACTCGAGACGAGACATCGACATTTTAATTAGTTCAAGTGTTCTCGCTTCCCGAGACTCAAAGCGAAAAAACGCACTGAAAGTTTAGAATTCCTTTATAAACTTTGAAGACAAAAAACCGTTAGGAAAACAAGAGAAAATAATATAATTTTAAAAATTGCGTTTCAATAAACTCTATACTAATTTTATTTTGAAAAGTGTCGTCTTTGAACCTGGGTTATGCGTGTCCCTGGACTTCTCAAACCCTAATCATTACCAACCTTGCAGCAGCACCGGTCGGCACAGCTCCAGTGACTCGAACTTGTTGAGCTGCGCCTGGTCCAGCAGGATACCGAAGTACTGCAGCAGCGGGGAGGTCTGCCCCGGCTGCGTGGGCACCTGCTGGAACCGCTGGATGGTCTGCGGGGTGCGCAAGATGCCGCGGGGGGCCATCGCTGCCACCTGGGGGGAAACCATGTCGTCGGTGAGCGTGCGAGACCGCGTAAGAGCAGTTTGTATAAGCATTATCGCATAAATTAAATACATATCCAAAAAGAAACCTCCTTTAAGCCATCGAAACAATACCGCGTACCAATGTCATGCCTGGAGTTGGCAGCAATTTCACGTATTCACCAAATCAAAGAAGAAACAATAACACGATACCCTATTTTGAATGAAAAATGAATTATGGAATTCGGAAATGGAACAAGCTGTGGAGTTTCTTGCGCCCATTCTCCAAAAATCAGGAAAATTCTGCGATAGGCGGAAGGGGAGTCTAGTGGACGATCTTTTTTTAGGAAGGACTAGTCGACTCTATTTCCATATTTTGGATATCCTTATGACTAGCTAATGAAATGTATTATTATGGTGCAAGTCACCCTTACCTTAGCCGCCTCCCCGTACTGTCCGTTCGTGAACAGCATATTAAACTTCCGTACAAACAGCTCCTCAGCGCCGGCCAGGTTATTGCGCACAGCCAGCCGCAGCGCCAGCTCGGGATTCTGCAGCACCGTGTTGATGTACGGCACTATGGAGTCTTCCTCCACAGTCACCGACAGCACCTGGCCTTTGCGGTTTACGCCTGTTCAAACAATTAACATTATAGCTCTTACAAAGAAACAGAGAATAAGCTCGGGAACAAGACACTTGTAAGGCACTATCTGCCGCACTCATAGACGTCAATCAACAATCGACGTCTCTAACAGTGACGTTATAAGCACATTTTCGACTGAACAATTTTAGGTGCTAAGTTATCGTTAATGATATTTTGACGACTATGAGCGCGGCAGATAGTGCCTTACAAATAAACATAGAATAAGTTAGGAAGAGTTATTCCGTGTTTTGTTCCCGTCGTGTAAACGTCATTTCAAATTAGAGTAAAAGAGACAAAACACGATTCTATTCGACTATTGGAAGCTTATTCTCTGTTTATTTGTAAGACCCCATATATATCACATATTTTTGACGCTCTATAATCGCACAATCTTCGTCAGAATCGATAAGACAGAAATTATTGAATACTTTTCTGGTTCAGATGTTGTTATTATATTAAAATATATTTAAGGTCTGCAACTTTCGCCATGGCCGGTCGTCGGATGAATGGGTGACAAAAATTTATCATTTCGAGCTCCTCCGTGTTTAGCAGGGCACGTAAAGCTGTTGGTCCCGGTTGTATTAGCATTTGTCAACAACCACCAATCCACACTGCGACCTCGTGGTGGTTTATGGCCCGTTGTCCCTATCCACCCATAGGGAAGGCATGTACCCCAGCTATGGCGACAAAAAATTTACTGGTGATGTTGATGGATGTGACTAAAAACTTTTGCATCAAATGAAAAATCATCAAAAGACCTAATAATAGATGTTAAAACAAAGAATATAATTTCCAAAAAAGAAAATAATAAAAAAATTTACTTAACAAATAAACACAAAAACGAAAAAAAAAACTTCAAAAAAAAATTCAAACTCACCAATAATGCCACCGGTTGTTTCGTGAGGCGCGGTGACGAAGATCGTGTCCGAAGATATGCGGTTCATGTATATACAGGTGCCGGTCTCAATGTCGTACATGTGTATGTAGCCGTATTTGGTGATGAGGTAGATGACGTCGTACTTGGGCGACACTTGCATGGCGACCGGGAAGTCGTTCTGCGCCTCGGCGGGGAAGAACACGTCCACCGCCTTCTTGGGGAACGGCTGGTTGCCGGCGGGCGTCTGCCCGACCTCTGTGCCAATTTGTACACATTAATATGTTGCTGGTTTTGTACAGTACAGTTAAAGGCTCGTACACTCCGAATCTAATGGCGTCCATTCAAAGGCACTCCACGCCATCACACCAAATTACTTAGCTTTAAAATAATGGATTATAAAATGTTTGGATATTCAAAGCTCAGAGCAATGCCGCGCAATCCAAGTATCTATACGATTTAATTTGGATTCTGTCCTGGAATATGGGCCAATATCATTAAATTTGGAGTGTTGTAGTGAAGTGCCCGTCAATGGGAACCATAAAATTCATTGAAGGATCGAGTCTTACTAGAAGGCTCGAGCCCTATAGAAGACTCGAGCTCCGAGTCAACGTCCGAGTCGAGCCTTCTATAGGGCTCGGACTAACGCTAGAGTCTAAAACAGCTTTCAATGAGATTTAGACTAAGGAGAAACGAGTCTTTTAACAATAGTAAGTACACTTGATTGGTTCAGTTGATCTTTTTCCTGAAACGTCCAACCTGGAGCTTTTCTAGACAAGAGTGCTATAAGCATTTTATAGGCAAATATGCTACATTCTAGGCCGCATAATCACTTACCATCAGATAAGATTGTCATTTACACTCAATCACTTGCCTATTTAGAAAATATATATCTCAATGTTCAAAACACAATAAACATTGACTTTCAAACTAATAAATTATTTAGTAGCCTTACTGATAAACTTGTCAATTTCAGACTAGCAAATATTCTTTGTAAGACAGACATACAACTTTGTATGTAAAATATAATGAAATGCGTATACATTGTAGGCCACATACTGGAACTCCATATGATTATTTTACTTCTTATCGCAATTCGTTAGTGTACCAAACACCCAATTAAGACCGTTGGTTGTAATAGAAAAAAAAGTTCTTATTCAATAAGTTACAGTTACATTTAAAATAAAATAAAATTTTGTTTATTTGTCTCAAACATACAAAAGGTCTATGACTCAGTGGCTGAAGAGGACCCGCAGCCTCTGTTATTCTGCCATAACCAATAACAATAAAAATAAACGGTGAGTATATTACTTCATTTTAAAAAACGAGGACAGCATACGAAATTTGCACAAAAAAAATACACAATACACTAAATAAATAAATACATGTACACAAAAATCCACTTATTACAAACAGGAGCCGGGCGACTATGCTATTATACATATAGCTGCATACATTTAGGCTGTATTATCCCATGGTTAGGCCAAAGGCCGTTTGTAAAAAGTACCATACCAATAATATGCAGTTTGCCGCCCTGCGCGGTTCTGACGGCGAAGCAGAATAGAGTGGAGGGCTCCGCGTTGCCTTCAGCCTTGAAGGTGGCAAAGGAGGCGGCATGACCTTCGATGGGTTGAGAGCATTTGCGCTCCACAGAGTACAGTTGCATCGCGCCCACTACGCGGTTCTGCTGCGCGGAGATGCCTAAAAACGAGGTTTTATTAGCGAACACTCATATACAGGGTGTTTGGTTAATACATATATAATCCCGAACCCCAGAGAACTATAAACATACATAAAAAGCACCATATGGCCGAGATATTAGGGTTGTCCGTTACCAAGTAAAATCGCAAAGTGACAATCCTATATAGGTCCAGCTGATTCATTGTTCTTTTTTGTCAACCTCATGGTCCAAACGAAACAGAAGTAAAAACATGACAGGGTTGAAAGAAAATAATGTAATAAAATAAATTTGAGTTTTTGTATGGAAAAGTAAATCTCCATAAATATGATTTTGCATGTTATCACGGTGTTATTTATACTTGGTTGCGTGACTATGTTTCGGGATTATACATTAAATACTAAACAGCCTGTATAAAACCTCTATTGAGAAGTTAGAGCGTTGAGTCTGACGTCACACAAGGGGTGTAGTTAGCTTAGGCATACCAATAGCAACTTTAAAAAAGCATAGATATAGCGAAATTTTCGATGATAAACGATTTCTTTTGTTTTTTTGTATATTGCCAGCTATTGAAATTATCGTATGCGAGGGTAATCTCCAAATAAATAGACTAAAACGCTAATACATATGTTCGGATACATAATCGTATTTACTTAAGTATTTTAAACGGCAACATGATATTCGGCGAATGTAAATATTCGTATTCGTAGCATAACTACTTAAAAGTAAAAACGCTAATAAAAAACGACAATAATAAAAGAAAAATATAAGACAAGCTTTAACTATCAAACTGTGGGCGTATTCACTGATAGTGTCCTAAATACGCCCATGTCTTTATAACTACTTTTATATCAGTATCTACTTTTATAAAAGGTTTTTCACTATCTATCAATATCTATAGCCACAGTTTCAACCTTATATTCATAAAATATTGAATATAAATTGTTATATCCGTATATGTATAAATAAGAAACACCAATCGTCATGTCACAAATATATTCTCTACTACATTATTCATAATCTGAACCATATGATAAACCAATAAAAACATCAACTTCCTTCGTATTCTGATAGGCAACTATCGTTGCTGAACACTTTAGTATGCACCATGTCATAATAACTTTAATAGAAAGTGATAAGCACTTGTTACATTCTTTGTTTGCTTTGACAATGTACTAGTGTTTAGCGAGTAACAAAAAGTAAACTAGTATTTTCTATAATAATACTATCCTACACACAAGTGCTTAAACTTTTTTCTTTGGAGCCCGAGCAATTTATGTCATGTTGTCTAATATTCATTTATCCTGTCCCATTCCATAAAAAATCAACTGAACTTACCAACAAGCAGTAGCCACTGTTGCTTCGGATCGGTCCTGTAGTTGATGATCTGGCAATCAGCTAGGGACGCGTGCCTATCAAACATCTTGACGGGGGTCGAGTCGCCCTCCATCGACCAGTGGTAGACCGACATCTTGGTGACGAGCGCCAGCGTGTTCAGCGAGATCCACTTCCAGAACACAACGTCCTCGGTCATTGTGTGCGCCTTCATTTTAGATTTCATTTCGATGTTGAATATTTGGAGCGTCTTTTGGGCTGCAATAGGAATTAATAATTTCATTTGTATTTTTTTTGTTATATATATATTATGATGTCTGTACAAACAGTTTAGTCGCACAAAAAATCTATATCTTTTTGTAAGGTACCTGTTGTATGTAAAATATGTATTTGTAATGTGATTCCAATAAATAAAATAAAATATAATAGTATTCTAATTAATGTTTTTATTCATTCTTTCAAATTAAAATATCTGCTGGGCAGGGAGAAGTCCCTGCTTTCCTTGGTTTCGTAAAATGGCAACATTGAGACTGCAAACATTGAATCTGCCCATGTGCTCTTTATCATGTGGAAGGCCAGAGCTAGAGCAATGGGACATTTAGATGATGATGATGATGATAAAATACTCAGCACACATTATAGCTTAAAACTTCTAAATGCCTTGGCAGTAATGTTGCCACAAAATATTGAGCCCTATGCACTTGAAATAAGATTTAATAGCAAATTATAAATTATTTGCCCTAAGCTATTTAATATAAAGGGTTGTTCTGCAAAGAAATATGCGTTTTTCATGATCAGAAGCTATTCAATAAAAAATATATCAAGTTATTTTAGCCCAAATACAAATAGAAATAAATACAACATCATTGCAAAACAACAAAGATGTTATTGCACTACAAGCACTTGTGTTACCAATTAGATAGATGCTAGTTGTATTAAGAGGAAACACTAAGGTCGACTGAAATGAAAAATATGTATGAAAAGTAGACAAAAACAACGTTTCGTAGCCCCCGGATTCCTCCTCAAAAACTGGAACGATTTAATTACTTTTTCATTGTTGTTTTCATGTTTTCCTTTTTTTCATAACTTAATTATTAAAAAAGATATAAACCTTAAAAATTGGTCACATTTTCCGAAATTTGACGAGATTATATAAAAAAAAGAAAACATAGAGATAGCTAAAGCCTTTCTTTATTTTTTAATGAAAAAGTGATTAAATCGGTCCAGTTTTGGAGGAGGAATCAGGGGACTACGAAACGTTGATTTTGTCTACTTTTTATACATATTTTTTTTTCAATTCAGTCGACCTTAGTATTTCCTCTAAGTGTCATTGATAATTTTCGGAGAACCCGCTACAAAAACTTCTTATACAAAACATACAGGCAAAGCAAAGTGTTCAATCTAGCTAATAAGAAGATAATAAATAGCAATATCACGGTCATCGGCATCGCAGCCGACATTAAGATAAGAGACAAGAAAAACATCAACTTATAACCGATTATATCAAAACGAAAACGAATGTAGACAATGCAATATTTACAATTAAGTGTTTCGTTAAATGACTCGTTATCAAGGTTATTTCCACGCATTCGCGACAAACGGGTGACCTGTGCGTTGTGACTCATACCGGTATCTCGGAAGCTCGCGTTGCGTGTTTTATTGTATTTATAGATATGAATATTTAGTAATAATACTGTAAGTATATATATTGTACGCGTTAATATAGAATATACGTTCTAAAATTAAGTACCTATTATTATATATTAGCTGTGCTCGCGAGTTTGTCCGCGTGGAATAGTGACTTTCTCCAGCATTTTAAATTTTTTAAGCTCTTGTTCCCGTTTTTGCAACATTTTTCACTGATGCTTCGCTTTTATTGGTCGCAGCGTGATGTTATATAGCCTAAAGCCTTCCTCGATAGATGGAGATCCAACACAAAAATAATTTTTCAATTCGAAACAGTAGTTCCTGAGATTAGCGCGTTCAAACAAACAAACTCCTCTTCAGCTTTATAATATTAATTAATAATATAGATATAGATTATATTATTGAACATTTATGTTAACAGATATGTATATAACAACGTGTAATTAACATGACTGTGTTAAAGGTATTTTCATTATAACTATCACATTAAAATATATATAAGTATAATTACGGAAGAATTTTATATGGCATGATTAATATCTATTTGTTTTTGTTATAAAAATTACATTATGATGGCGAATGAGACCATCGTGAATCGTGCGAAGACACCCTCAGACCAAGAAGACACCTAGTTATTTAACCTGTATTGATTGACAAAGGTCAGGCGTGAGAGAGAATGTCTGTGCGGCAGCTATTAGGTTCTTACTAGGTTTGATGAGATGTCTTTTAATAAGAATCAATCAATATGAACTAATTGTCATTGGTATTACAGTATTGTTAACCGCAACTTTAAAAAGATCGTAAATGAACGTAATCTGGAGTTCTCGAACTTGTTAATATTTTTTGTACTGTATATTATTATTATTATTATACAGACATAGGTTAACTAAGTATAAATAAAAACGATAACATTATAATAGTCCAATTCGATGAACAAGAAAGCGTGTTTACTTTGTTTCCAGAGAAAGGTACGAACGAGCTTTTGTCTTCATTTCCGTTAATTTAATTTCAGCTTTGTGCCAAAATAACACATGTGTCATTGCCAAATGTATTCAAAACATAAGCCAGACGCATATATGTTTTTGTAACACTATTATGGTAAGTTTTCATTAAGAATCAAGCTAACAGATTAAATTATTAACGTTTAAAACTATTAATTGAATGATCCACAGTCAATTAACTATCTCACATCGTGTTTCTGAGAATACAATTTACTGGTAGCACATTTATTAACGTTGTTTCCGACTAACGTTTGTTGGTTACTTATCTGGGGTAACAGACGTGTATAAGGTATGGAGAAAGATACAAATATGGGTTCTCCGATGGAATACGTCTGTAAAAGAGTGCATCCACTAGAGTGAGCGTAAGAAACAAATGCAAAATAAATACATAATCGTACGATTATGTTCACTACTTTTATTTTGCATTTGTTTCTTACGCTCGCTCTAGTGGATGCACTCTTCTATTTTATTTAAAAGAGTTTTTGTTGTCCTAAGTTTACCTTTACAGTGTCACTGGACTTGAATTCACCACTCGTTCACGTTAACGATGCGAAACGAGAATTTTTATGGCAAAGTTATTTAACTTATTTGTTACCAGGAGGCGATGTTTCATTCAGTGCTACATAAATTCTCGTTTTCGTTAACGTGATTCAATGATTAATAATAGTCGCACTAGGCACTCTGTTGTTACACTTTATACATGAAGTAACTAGGTACTACGAACTATTACTAATAATTTCAGTATGATACGTTAACAAATTATTGTACGTAATTGATAAAAGCTTAGTCTGTTTTCATGTTTGATTTCTCGACAGACAACCCCAGACTTGGATAAGCCAATTTTATAGCAGTGTCCTAAAAAACTATCAAAACAGTTTTTGTGTAGGATGAAGAAGTCACTTAATATTTTTGATAGTTTTTTACCATGTTTGTATACCAGACTTGGATAAGCCAATTTTATAGCAACTGCTAATACCTCCTCAGGAGATACACCTCTCTATCTAACAACTTAGAAGATGCTACAGCTGCCATACTCTCGAATAAGAGGGCTAATATTTTGAGATATTATATTTTTGTTTATTTATTGTGTATCTATCAAATCTTTTACAATTAAAATCTTAAAAAAAGCAGTGTCCTAAAAAACTATCAAAATAGTTTTTGTGTAGGATGAAGAAGTCACTTATTATTTTTGATAGTTTTTTACCATGTTTGTATACTAACATAAAAAAGGAATATTATTAGTACACAAAACCATATATAGAATAAGGTAAACTTTCTTTATATCAATATGTATCCCATAGATTGTTAGTAATTACAATAGACCTTATACTATGAAATTATGTTTAGTGTAATTGTTGTTTTTTTTTTATTTACGATTGTATATTGTGTGTGTCTATAGTGTCCAAATAAAGACGTTATCTATCTATCTATCTATCTATGTGAAGCAAAATATTTGTACCCCTATTAAAGCACATTGCACGCACAGAGGAGCGTGAGATTTGACATACTTAGAGCACAGGTTAAAGTTCATATGAAACAGTGCAGAAAGATAAAATTAAAATTAAATCACATAAAATTATTGTACTTTTTGGGGCGCTAACAACTGTCAAATGTGCTTCACAAGCATAGTTTAAAAGTATATATATATAAACGCCATGAGAAATATAATGTTACTACTGTTTCCAAAATGCAGAATTATAAAATTTCCTCAATAGAAAAAAAATCTCAATTCACTGAAAAATCTGCATATAACAGATACTGTTTAGAGGACTATTTTTTTACGAATAGAATAGTTTATTTGCATTATAGAGGTTAGTTAAATATTTATTTGATGGTCATACACAGTCTTGTATCTCACTTTTAGTATTTCAAACATGCAAATTTAATTTAATTTAAGGTCTCTGCATACGTAACGAGATAATAACTCGGACGGAACGTGAACGGGACGGTGACGTGACTGCCTCGTTCAAAACGGTAACGTGGTGTAAATGCATACGCACCGTGACAGTGACACGGATCTAACGTGCTAATGTTGTGAACAAGGAAAGATGGATTTTTCTTTCAAGAATTGGCTTTAATTGCAATTGCTCTAGATGACGAAGTAACTACGACTGTGAACAAGAAAAGGAGATTTTCTGTACATCCTACATGGCTGAATAGAGAACAAGAAGGAGAATACCACACTCTACATAGAACTTCTGGATGATGAGACTAAATTTTATCAGTATTTTCGTATGCAAAAGGAATGTTTTGCTTTGCTGGAAAATAAGCTAAGCCCTCATTGACTTAAGAAAGTCAATGTTATGAAAAGGGCTATTCTCTTATTATGATATAACTTTTTGTGTTATGTAGAATTTTTTTAATTTTTTATTTATTCAAAAGGTCGTACGATTTCGATTACTCGATCGTACATCGTACAAGAGCCAAGAAGGTCGTATAAATACGATTTAAATTGTATGGTTGGCAACACTGCTTCTCTCTCCGGAAAGAACGGAGTGTGCGTGCATACGTAGCGGAAACACGGACGGGGACAGGACGGGGCACGCGGGGGCGGGACGTGCTAAACATCGTCGGCGACGATATTTTTCCCGCCCCGCAAGTGCCATGTTCACGTCTCGTCCGTGCCTCCGTGACATAAATATGCTCTTTCATATACATTTTGTATGAAACTATATTTCCAAAACTTCCCGTCCCGTCCCGTCCGTATAAAAACTCGTCACGTATGCAGCGACCTTTAATTACTAAAGTATGTCGCGGAAATTCAGAATACTTATTCATAAGATATTAGAAAAACGTTATTGATTTTTTTTATACAACATAGATTTTAAATTATAGCTATTTTCGAATTTCCTGATTTGAATCCAGGGAACACGCACTATGTGCATCCCTTTTGCTCCTATGCAGATCGACAGAGAGCGCTGTTTCATAGTTGTCAGCGCTAGTATATTTATCTGGTCGCGTATAATTTCAACGTGCGTGGTTACGTCACCGCGAAATAACTGTGACGTAGTAATAGGAATCGCGTGAAGATATCACACGGCCTAATGGGACTATGATACTCACACTCAACATGGTATTAATTTTAATACATGTGAAAAGGAAAATGTTTTGTATGGCATTTTATTTAATAGTTATTATGTAATTTACTTATTTATTTACGAGGAACCTAAAGTGGCATCGTCCACGGAAGTTTTTAAAATCTTCTCCAATATAGAGAATGTGTACATCGTATGTTCAGGCCACATAGAAGCGCCTGATTATTATTAAAACAAAAAGCCTATTGCTACTACGTGACGTCACGCGCGACGTAAAACAATTGCGCTCTGAGGCTCGGACAGCGTCGCATCAATTTATAGCTATTACAACCATTTTCATATATTTCATTTAATTTGTACAAGATCAAGTAAACTAGCATATAATGAAATTTCGCTTTTATATATTTACTAGAATGCTCTTTCGTGATGTTATACAAAACATATTCAGATCTGCATATTAGAATTTTAAAATCAAAACTTACATTTACAACTTGTTTGTTGTAAAGATAAGCAACATTATGCTTAAAAATTCATTTGAATATACATTGCTGTTCAATGATTTACTAACAAAGGGAAACTAAAAGAAATTGAATTCAATTTAATTTTAAAACTTACAACTTCTCTGAAGCCTTTTCAAGCGTAAGCCAACATTTCTAAACAACAGTGATCTCATGATCTCCACAATGACATCAAGAAATTGAATTCAATTTAATTTTAAAACTTACAACTTCTCTGAAGCCTTTTCAAGCGTAAGCCAACATTTCTAAACAACAGTGATCTCATGATCTCCACAATGACATCACAAGCTATGTAACTACAGCCTATTTGAACACAGCATTATTTAGGTATACTCTCCAACATACCCATACTGGGTCTCTCAACAGTACTCCTAGCAGCTAGAAACTACAAGTACATTAACTAAGGCTACCATACAATTCTGTCATAAACTTTTAAACATTCTCCTGCTGAGCTTAGAACTACTCTGATAGACATTAGTAGCCAACACATGGGGTGATTGGGTTAATCACTCTTCCTTTATCACTAGGGTTGATTGGTGTCTGACAATAGTCATCTTTCAAAAACCTAAACCATACAATGCCAAAGCAATTGAATTCGGTCACCCATCCAGAAACCAGGCCTCAGGAAAGTAGCTTAGCTTTCATAATAGCTCAAGCTGTGTCAGTCACTTATCAGATATGTAAGCTTTTAGGAATAGCATTTTGTTTGATCTCTGCAGAGAAAGGTTCCAATCCACAACTGTGATGGTATACTCAAAAACTAACTTACTTCAAGATAGTTAGCCACTTTTAAACTTGAAACTGACCTAAAACATCAAATATACACTCTAAGAGTTAGGTGATAACACACATTATACTAATAATTAAATCCTATATCATCAATCCTATATCATCACATTGCAGTATCAACAACAATATGTTCCATTTTTCTTGCAGTATCTAGAGTGCAGCAGTGACACTACAAATTCAATGGTAGAACAACGTCTTCAGGATGGAAACAATTTAGAGGAAATACAGTACAAGAAGTATAGAAGTTGGTACACCTTTTCCAGAATCCCTGTCAAAATCTTCAGTACTGGACAGGGAGGCGGGAGCTGGGGGAAGAGCCCCACATAACCATCTGTGTCCCACCTAACTTTACTGTTAGAAAAATAATAAATAAAATGTGTCAGCAAACTAACCTTCAACTCCTGCTTTCCCTTTGAGAGCGATGACTTTGCTGGCAGGATTCATGATGGCAGAGTCAGCACTGATGGGCCTGCGTATGGGGTTGGTGGGATCCGCCATGTCGATGATCACCACCTCGGCAGTCTCTCCAACCTTCTCCCGGACACAGATGAACTTGTCCGACTCCATGGTGAGGGTGTTGAAAGATATAGAGGCTGGATTGATCCCCACATTTGTGAGCTGAAATTGAAGAGATAATCATTTATTTTTTCCAACAACTACAATGATTTATATGATTTGATGAAAATATTGTTTAATTGAGTATTAAGACTTCTTGAAAAGAGATTGCATACTGTAAAGTTAGTAGAATATCTAATATATGATCCGGTTATTCAGAATACCTTTTTTTTTAATAAAAAAGTATCAAACAAGCTTTTGTTATTTGGTAAGTTAAAGGTAAATGCTGCACACTCTTGTAATTGGGCATGGATATAGGTATATCAAAAATACATTTATGTAGAGTTAACAAGGTTGTTAACTCTACATAAATGTATTTTTGTATGTTTTATATCTGTTGTTTGTAATTTGCCTTAAATAAAAAATAAATAAAATAAATAAATAAACAAGAGTATTTACAATTAATACTATTTCAGTCCTAATTTACCATAAAATAATAATAATAATGGTAGAGGCATGTAATACTTCTAATGCTACAGAACAGTACAAGCTCTACTTTCACCACCATCATGTGAATAATATATAAAATCACTTTTTTAAATTGAAATAGTTATCTATATACATTTAATGCCTTGTTCTGACTGACTGACTCATCATCACCAAGCCCAGACCACTGAAGCTAAGAGGATAATTTGGACTGTTGGTTAATTGAGTGACGTAACCAGCCATTAAGAAAGGATTTTACGGAAATCACAACCTAAGGGCGTCAAATAGGGGGTGAAAGTTTGTATGAAAGTCTATCAGTTTTGAAGTTAAATACATGAAAATTGATATTTGGGTTCTTGAAAAGAATTAAAGAATGACTTGTCTCAGGAATTTTGTTAATTTTTCTTTAAATGAGTAAAAAAGGGAATAAGGTTTTTTTTGGAGAAATCGTTATTTTTAAAGTAATAACTATCAAAATTAATATTTGAATTGATCTTTAGATTTTTGAGCGCAAGACATCACGCATTTACTGATTCCTACACATGTGAAGAAACAGAATAAACATAATTTGACCACGTGAGTAAAGCCGCAAACAAAAGCTAGTATTAAATAAAAGTTAAACAACACAGCAATTATACATTTTTAATCTTAAACAATGTAATAAAATAATTTTTTATAACCATGAATATAAAAAAAAACTCAATTTAATCATTCTTTTTTAAATAATTTATAATCAAGCAATTTAAGCCTGTGAAACAGTGTTTCCAAAGGACATGCAGCAATACCAAACATTAATTGCTACCGATTAATACCTACTTGAAATTAGAAAATAAGAATAGAAAATAAATTAAAAGTGTTTATTTATCTAGATAGATAGTGCAGTCAGATGTATAGAAAGAAGAACTACTAAAAGTTTCGATTGTTTGCTTATCTGACCCGTATAGGCTTATTTGGCATGCATTTTGAAAAACATATGACTTGATCTAAAAGGGAATGTGGAACAAATCAATACCGGACCGGCCATAGGTACTCCCGTAGGTACGCCGAATAAGGGGTGGAAACTGACATTTGGTAATTGCGCAATGCCATTCTAACAATCACTTTTCCCCAGAGTACGTAGGTTACAACGGTATGCACCAACACTGCATAGCAAATCACCTGAACACTGCCTGATAAATTACTTCCTTCAAGGAAGCGCTATCGGCAAATCTAATAGAACTGATGGGCGTACTTACTTGTAAATGCTCCTGGAATCGTATAGGAAGAACTTGCGCCATGGCTGCGTATACCTTCTCCCTAACTACACCGAACGGGATAAAAAACGACCCTTTGTAATCGCGGTGTCTGAAAAAATATCACAAATCAAATTCACTGCTGTCTGATGTCTCATCCAAAAACACTTTTGACAATCAACATGGCGTTCATGTTCCAACGAAAATTGACAACGACCGTGTGCTGTACAATAAACTAATAATTATTTTGACAAGAGATAAATCATATTTTACCCACTATTTTGTTAAACTGCACATTAAGAATTTAGAGAGTTGTTAATAATTATATTTCGTAGTAAGATTATTGACGAACGATCTACACCCGCGGCTGCCACATACACAAATGAATGAAAAGGCAGATGTAGGAAAAGGAAAGTTTTAAATGCGTTCAGAAAAGTAAAAATTTTAGGTACATTTTTTGGATCCATAATTTTTTTTTTATTGTTCGTTTTATGCTGTTTTGGCACGTTCGTTCATCTCTTGAAAGAGCGTTTACACCGCACACTAGCGCCGCCAATGAAAAAAAAAACATATCTAGCTAGTAATTAGGGATAGAAAATCAAATTATGGTCAACAAACTATCTGAATGAAGTAATTTAGCATTTTTACGTCACCTAATGAACACCTGACATGTTATGGTTTAGTCAAATAAGGCGTTATAGTTAAAAATGACCGTAACGTCTTATTTAACTAAACCATAACATGTAAGGTGTTCATCATTTTTTTTGAGATAATATTCTTATTGCATTATATTATTATACAATACAACCTCTATGTAGTTTTGGGGGCGCGGGGACAACAATAATAGAGGACACTCGACCTCGGAGGCGCGAGATTTCCCGCGGGTTTCACTTTCGCGCTATGTGCTGCTGTTCAACACTTTTGAGGAGAATGCTATCGCTTGACATATCAGTCAAGATTTATATCTAAATTCTCATTACTTTTTAATCAATAAATAATCCATGTTCTTTATTAACACAACAAAAAGAAATATTACATAACTGAACTCGAAAAAAATAAAACAGAAAAATAATTAGAAAATTAAAAACTAAAGACCTGTAATTAAAAGATTTTCTCATTACTTATATCGTCTATTTGTCAAGAATGTCCTAGCTTAAATGTTTTTATGGCGTTACGAGGTTTAAACTATCTATGTATTTATCAGTTTTGCTTGGTTTAATCTAAGGTTTTACTACCCGCCGCAACTGTCAATGAACATTGTGCTCTACAACACTGAAAATTTAAAAAAAAACAAGCGAGCCCCTTAGCCTCTTCTCTCATTACGATAAGCACAGGCGACCAGTATCCTACTCGAGTCTCGGAGACTAGTTGCTGCGGAGTATCTCACATACATTTGAATGGGGACTCGCACACTTTGATACCGGTATCCTGCGTCCACGACTGGTCTCGCGATACCCGCCGTGCCGGTCGCCCGCGAGTCGCGTCTTCTTCGAGTATCGACAAAATGGCGGCAGAGCAAGAAACTAATATTAAATTTGTGCTGAAAATAGAAAACTATTATTGTCTATACAACTAAAAATTACCAAAATACAATTATCCAGATTATTTCTTCAGCACTAACACACTCTCTAAATATTGTATTTTTTTTAAGTAGTGTTTTAGTAACAAGATGCATATAAGACCCTTTTTATCGTTTGTTGTAGTTCTTTTGCTGCCACAAAAGCTCTACAATTTATGTTTATTTCAAAGTAGGGATGAATCCAACTTTTTGCATAGGCAATAAAAGATAAAAATAGACATATACACACACACACACACACACATATAGACATATACACACATATACATATACATTTTCAATAGCGTAATGTGCGATACACGGATCGCCGACTAGTATCCAACTAGTTTTCGACTCGAGTATCGTATCTTTTGGGTCTTGTAATGAGAGATCTCACCTTTAGTAATAAGCAATTTTAACAAGTTTTAACATTATATTCTGAAAAAAATGGGTCAGGCAGGTATTACCATGAAGCTGTTATTTCAAAAAGCAAGTATTATGCACAGACGTATAATAAGAAGACGTCTTATTATACGTCTGTGGTATTATGTAGCTACCTCACTCTTCTGGTAATACCCTCAGAACAATAACTTACTTTAGTTATAAAAAAAATACAAAAACACAAATGTTGAAAAAATTTCCACGAGCAGGGTTTGAACCTGCACCTTTCTGACATACCGGGTCAGGTGCTCTTCCAATTGAGCTATCGTGGTTCTAACCAGCCCGCCGAAATTATTCAACACTATTTACTTTTTTTTTTTTACTTTGAAAGCCAAAGGCGCCCATTCAATGTTAACAACTACCGTCATTAACATCCGATCATAATATTTTTACAAATACTAAAGATCAGTTAAGAAGTAGGCAAGCTATTTATAAATGTTTATATAATTTTTAACGCAAATTTTGTTGCGAACAAATTACAAAAATACAAATGTTGAAAAAATTTCCACGAGCAGGGTTTGAACCTGCACCCTTCTGACATACCGGGTCAGGTGCTCTTCCAATTGAGCTATCGTGGTTCTAACCAACCCGCCGAAATTATTCAACACTATTTACTTTTTTTTTTTTTTTTTACTTTGAAAGCCAAAGGCGCCCATTCAATGTTAAAACTACCGTCATTAACATCCGATCATAATATTTTTACAAATACTAAAGATCAGTTAAGAAGTAGGCAAGCTATTTATAAATGTTTATATAATTTTTAACGCAAATTTTGTTGCGAACAAATTACAAAAACACAAATGTTGAAAAAATTTCCACGAGCAGGGTTTGAACCTGCACCCTTCTGACATACCGGGTCAGGTGCTCTTCCAATTGAGCTATCGTGGTTCTAACCAGCCCGCCGAAATTATTCAACACTATTTACTTTTTTTTTTTTTTACTTTGAAAGCCAAAGGCGCCCATTTAATGTGAACAACTACCGTCATTAACATCCGATCATAATATTTTTACAAATACTAAAGATCAGTTAAGAAGTAGGCAAGCCATTTATAAATGTTTATATAATTTTTAACGCAAATTTTGTTGCGAACAAATTACAAAAACACAAATGTTGAAAAAATTTCCACGAGCAGGGTTTGAACCTGCACCCTTCTGACATACCGGGTCAGGTGCTCTTCCAATTGAGCTATCGTGGTTCTAACCAGCCCGCCGAAATTATTCAACACTATTTACTTTTTTTTTTTTTTTTTACTTTGAAAGCCAAAGGCGCCCATTCAATGTTAACAACTACCGTCATTAACATCCGATCATTATATTTTTACAAATATTAAAGATCAGTTAAGAAGTAGGCAAGCCATTTATAAATGTTTATATAATTTTTAACGCAAATTTTGTTGCGAACAAATTACAAAAACACAAATGTTGAAAAAATTTCCATGAGCAGGGTTTGAACCTGCACCCTTCTGACATACCGGGTCAGGTGCTCTTCCAATTGAGCTATCGTGGTTCTAACCAGCCCGCCGAAATTATTCAACACTATTTACTTTTTTTTTTTTTTTTTTTACTTTGAAAGCCAAAGGCGCCCATTCAATGTTAACAACTACCGTCATTAACATCCAATCATAATATTTTTACAAATACTAAAGATCAGTTAAGAAGTAGGCAAGCTATTTATAAATGTTTATATAATTTTTAACGCAAATTTTGTTGCGAACAAATTACAAAAACACAAATGTTGAAAAAATTTCCACGAGCAGGGTTTGAACCTGCACCCTTCTGACATACCGGGTCAGGTGCTCTTCCAATTGAGCTATCGTGGTTCTAACCAGCCCGCCGAAATTATTCAACACTATTTATTTTTTTTTTTTTTGTTACTTTGAAAGCCAAAGGCGCCCATTTAATGTTAACAACTACCGTCATTAACATCCGATCATAATATTTTTACAAATACTAAAGATCAGTTAAGAAGTAGGCAAGCTATTTATAAATGTTTATATAATTTTTAACGCAAATTTTGTTGCGAACAAATTACAAAAACACAAATGTTGAAAAAATTTCCACGAGCAGGGTTTGAACCTGCACCCTTCTGACATACCGGGTCAGGTGCTCTTCCAATTGAGCTATCGTGGTTCTAACCAGCCCGCCGAAATTATTCAACACTATTTACTTTTTTTTTTTTTTACTTTGAAAGCCAAAGGCGCCCTTTCAATGTTAACAACTACCGTCATTAACATCCGATCATAATATTTTTACAAATATTAAAGATCAGTTAAGAAGTAGGCAAGCCATTTATAAATGTTTATATAATTTTTAACGCAAATTTTGTTGCGAACAAATTACAAAAACACAAATGTTGAAAAAATTTCCACGAGCAGGGTTTGAACCTGCACCCTTCTGACATATCGGGTCAGGTGCTCTTCCAATTCCATTAACATCCGATCATAATATTTTTACAAATACTTAAGATCAGTTAAGAAGTAGGCAAGCTATTTATAAATGTTTATTTTTAACGCAAATTTTGATGCGAACAAATTACAAAAACACAAATGTTGAAAAAATTTTTTTTAGTTAGAACCACGATAGCTCAATTGGAAGAGCACCTGACCCGGTATGTCAGAAGGGTGCAGGTTCAAACCCTGCTCGTGGAAATTTTTTCAACATTTGTGTTTTTGTAATTTGTTCGCAACAAAATTTGCGTTAAAAATTATATAAACATTTATAAATAGCTTGCCTACTTCTTAACTGATCTTTAGTATTTGTAAAAATATTATGATCGGATGTTAATGACGGTAGTTGTTAACATTGAATGGGTGCCTTTGGCTTTCAAAGTAAAAAAAAAAAAAAAAAGTAAATATTGTTGAATAATTTCGGCGGGCTGGTTAGAACCACGATAGCTCAATTGGAAAAGCACCTGACCCGGTATGTCAGAAGGGTGCAGGTTCAAACCCTGCTCGTGGAAATTTTTTCAACATTTGTGTTTTTGTAATTTGTTCGCTACAAAATTTGCGTTAAAAATTATATAAACATTTATAAATAGCTTGCCTACTTCTTAACTGATCTTTAGTATTTGTAAAAATATTATGATCGGATGTTAATGACGGTAGCTGTTAACATTGAATGGGCGCCTTTGGCTTTCAAAGTAAAAAAAAAAAAAAAAAAAGTAAATAGTGTTGAATATTTTCGGCGGGCTAGTTAGAACCACGATAGCTCAATTGGAAGAGCACCTGACCCGGTATGTCAGAAGGGTGCAGGTTCAAACCCTGCTCGTGGAAATTTTTTCAACATTTGTGTTTTTGTAATTTGTTCGCAACAAAATTTGCGTTAAAAATTATATAAACATTTACTTTAGTTATTATTCTGAGCTAATACCTATCTCTCTATATGGTAACCCTTACTAATCCATAAAAAAGAGCTTTGTCATACTACGAATCACTTGGTTATTTTTTTTGATTAGTTTGTTTAGGGGTTAGTTTTATATATGCTGGAATCATAATTCAAGATAGTAAAGTGACTGCGAATCCTGCGATTCATGCTTTTTGCGTATGGGATTGTAGGTGCCACACAAGATTCAATTATAAGTTTGTGTATTTACATTTTGTGCAACAACTTGATGGGTCGTAATTTTAATTCTTCAAAAAGGTGGTTGTATTCACCCAGTTGTTTTCTGCAAATAAATATTTCATTACCGCACGCCGATGTCTCCAACGGACGTTGACGTCGACGAATTAAATTGCGGTATGAATTTTCTAAAAGATACATTTCTTCGAATTCCTCTATTTTAAAAACGCGTTTTCACTTTGTTATGCAACACAGTCAACTACAGAATACCGGCTAGCGGCAATGTCCAATGTCGGCACAAGTGGTGCACTGTCAGTGTAAGCACATAGACGTCCGAGTTACTCGTCCGGGTCTTAGAGCATTAAACCAACTAATGCTCTAAGGTCCGGGTACCTAGGTAGTTCTGTCCGCCATCGGCCGACAAAATCGGTTTAGGTGTATGTACGCAAACCATTAGAGTAATTGGGGAACATACCTACATAAAAAAATATATTTCGATGAATTGAGAACCTCCTTCTCTTTTTGAAGACGGTTAAAAAGAGCGGCACAGAAGAAAATAAAAGAAACAAATGACGATGCATAACGATAACGGGCACATAACGGGTCTAGAGAGTGTATGGAAAGGAAACGATATCCTTGGAATATCCTTTTCTCTTCTCTAATTGTGAATCAAATGAAACTACTCAACTTGGTTCTTGGCAGGAAAGTGAAGAGTCATGTCTGCGGTTATGTTTTATTTTCTAAAATTTGTGTTATAGTCGAATATTAATGTGAAATAATGGTGGATTATTAACCGTTAAGTGTTCGTGAGTGTGCATAAGTGTTAGCAAATGAAACAAAACAGTGCAACGGCACTTTTCAAATTCTCTCAACAAGTCCGCGTGAGGATGAGGACTTAGTAAAGCCCCACATCTTGAGATACTCGAGGGGTTGGGGGGTATAACATTTCTCATTTCTATTATCATTCATCATCATTCATGACCGAAGGAAATATTGTTTATATGTATTACTTGTAAGAAAAAAATACTTTGACACTGGTTAAATGTGCTAATCGCACGAAGCCATCAAATAAAGGGAAAAAAAACTTCAACTTTTGGCATTGACAATGACGTCAATGATACTTTGACAGTAGGTAGGTTCTTACTTTAGTAATTGTGGACTTCTTGGCGGGAAAGTGAAGCGTCATGTTTGCGGTTTTGCTTTATTTTCCAAAATTTGTGTTATGTCGAATATTAATGTGAAATAATGGTGGATTATTAACCGTTAAGTGTTCGTGAGTGTGCATAAGTGTTGGCAAATGAAACAAAACAGTGCAACGTCACTTTTCAAATTCTCTCAAGAAGCTCGCGTGAGGACTTAGTAAAGCCCCACATCTTTACTGAGATACTCGAGGGGTTGGGGGGTATATCATTTCTCACTTCCCAATTCTAATATCATTCATCATCATCATCATATATGAAAATATTTTTTATTTATGTATTACTTAAACTAATGACATGGCAGCATGGTCTATGACCTTAGCTCCTCAAGTAACAAACTACACTAAAAAAAAAAAACTTTAGTAATTGTGTTCTATGCAGTGTTTCCACAATGAGGGGAAATTTCCCTTTTGAGGGGAAATTAGGGTCCAGAGGGGAAGAAAAAGGGGAAAGAGATGAAAAGGGGAAATCATGGCTTAATGCTCTAAGGTAAAGCCTAACCAAAAAAATAAAAATGCCTCGCCATAAAGCGGAAAATTTCGGAATTAATTTCTGTGTGGAATACTATGTGTTAAAAAAAAAGATACAGTGGCGACACCAATGCAGATTTAATATATAACTGGTCAGGCTATAAATAAGAATACGAATGTTGAATTATACTTTATTTATGCTTAGTCTAATTTTTTTGGATTTGCTTGCAGTTGCATTTATCCTGTACAAACTTGAGGTGTGGTATTTCAAACTGATTTTAATTTTAAATCTAACGGAACAATGAGCGAACCACAGACTACGGATGTAGGTAGGCAGATTATTAGTATGCATGGAACAAGATAAGACAAATAAAAATGATACGATAATCTTTATGATATGAGTGACCATTGAGCAGATTTTGGGTTGGATTTAGAAATAAGTCGCCTGAATCTGAGGAAACTGAATATGTATGGGGGCTCAGGAAAGCTCGTCAAAGATCCCGTAAAACAATTTCGGCTGCCGGAGTTACGATTGAATTAATTTTTAAAATTCATATGAAATGTACTGTGAATGCGTGAAACAAAACGTATTTTCGATACTTTTTTAGTCTAAGCTATGTTTTTGAAATTTTTGAAGTACCTATTAAAACGCGTGAAACGATACGCCAATCCGCCATTTTGAACGTAGCTTTGACATTTTTGACAGCGTCAAATTGCGTCATTCCGTTCAAATTTATGTGAATGGGCCCTGCTGTTTCTTTTTGTTTATTTTCTACGACTTGGCTACATTTTCTGGACACTGATTATTATTATATTTATGACAAACAGTGACAGAATTGTATGTCAACCCCGACTCCACGTGGTATTAGTCTGCCCTACCCCTAGTGCCTTACAAATAAACAAAGAATAAGGTTCAAATAGTTATTCCGTGTTTTGTCTCTTTCGCTCTAATTTGAAATGACGTTTACATGATAGGAACAAAACACGGAACAACTATTCGGAGCTTATTCTTTGTTTATTTGTAAGGCAGTACTAGTGTATATATAAAGCTGGAGGCACAGAGGGAGGGCAGCCCCCGCCCGCTGTGACAAACCACAGCACAGACAGTGAAGTGCCTGCGGTTTGCCACGCAAGGGCGGAGGGGCTGCACTTCCCGCAGTGCCGAAGACACTCAGAAGTCTCAAGTTTTTTAATTCTCTTAGTGCAAAATACATTTTGAGGTGAGGTAGAAATTTTTTTTATAAAAAAAAAAAACGAAATTGGTGGGGGGTGATTTCTAAATTTTAACCCAGATTTTTACTACTAGTTACTAGTGCTAAAACTATAGCGGAATAATTTTTGAGGGGAAAAAAGTCCTGAGAAGGGGAAATTTCAATTGAGGCGTGGGGAAAAGAAATCATTAAAGTGGAAACACTGGTTCTATGGGTGGGTTCCTACTTCTTCAAAGTTCAAAGAATTACGCTCGTCATTCTTTTCTTGGTGAATTTTTCTACATAAATCCAAATAAAACGGTTTTTATTATAAAATAAAGCAAATTCGGTTCTTCACTAAATAAAATCACAACTTAATACTAGATTTTGTAATATTTTTACTGTGAAAATAAATTAAAATGGTAAGATTAATAGGACAGTGAGGGCTAATAATAAATAACAATAATATTATGATTGACCTCAGAAAGGTCCCTGATCATAATTTTTTATAAATTGTGTCTTCTTGTTTGTTTCAGTTTGGGTTTAATGTATTCCATGAAATTAGAAGCTTCAATGTTACCTACCGATGTTTTTCCGTATCCATGTTACCAGGAAATGAGAGGCAAGACGTCGAAAGAGGAGGGAAAAGTAAAAATACTTATAACAGTCCATAACTAATTCATTTGTATATAATAGAAAACTCAATATATTTTTTCTATTTACAGTTATAATGCCACCATCTGCATTAGAACTACTTACGAGATTAAACATTGAATACCCTATGATATTTAAATTGACAAACAAGAAGATGAAAAGGGTCACACACTGCGGTGTGTTGGAGTTTGTGGCAGACGAGGGAAAAGTTTATTTACCTCACTGGGTTAGTTTAAATATTTGTTTAATACTATTACAAAGTCTACTTTAATAAACTTCTTAATTAATAAGATGTGTCTAGTGGAAAAGCATAAATATTTGGATTGTATTTTTCTTTTAGAGTAAGTTTACAAAAAACCCTTTTACAGATGATGGCCAATTTGTTGCTGGAAGAAGGTGCTTTACTACAGATAGAAAATGTATCACTGCCTGTAGCAACTTTCTCTAGATTCCAACCACTCTCTGAAGACTTTCTAGATATCTCCAATCCTAAAGCTGGTGAGTCTAAGAAGATATCCATTTTTGCTTTTTTATTAATAGTGTACAAAATCCATTCACACATTTAAAGAGCTTGTGAAAAAATTCTACCTTTCCGATTAACCCTGTCCTGCTGCAAAACTGCCATATCCGCTGCCATACTTTCCTACCTGAGACTACTGTTATATTTAAGTAGGTTTATTTTATATTTATATAGTATTTATATGCATATTTATTATTATCATCATAATGATTATAGATTTATCATTATATTATTTTACGTCATTTATAAAATACACATTAATCTAGTATGTTTTAATAGTTTAACCTCTGATCTTACAGTTTATTAACTCTCTCCATCCGACTGGTTGTCTGGAAGAAATCGCTTAAAAGCGATAAGACCGCCAAATTGTAAATTACTTTGTAAATTTTTTTTTTTTATTCATGATTATGTTTTTTTAGTGTTGCAATAAAAGTATTATCTATCTATCTATCTGAAAGATAGTTTTAAAATAAGTACCTAGTAACAAAAATAATAATGTAATTTGATTACAGAAAAAAAAATTAAAATTATAAATATCAAGAGCCCTTTATTACATAATAGGCATACACATTTAGTATAAAAATTATTCTATTTAGTGTGTGATAATAAAGTTAAAAACTTACTTTTACAGTGTTGGAAAACTGTCTACGAAACTTTTCTTGCCTCACAGCTGGAGATGTGATTGCCATCAAGTACAATTCAAAAGTATATGAGTTATGTGTACTAGAGACCAAGCCTGGGGATGCTGTCATTATTATTGAATGTGACATGAATGTTAGTATTTAATTTTGTACTAAATATTTCATTCTTCTTCATTTTATTGTAACCCTTTTTTTGTCAACTGATAATTTAGTTATTAACATTGTAAATATCTCTCTCTCCATCCTCATTAACCTACCGTTGTACAAAACGCTCTTCTATGGCACAACAAATAAATGTAAGATGTGCTTTTCGTAATCACTTACTTTAATTAGATCCAAACTGCTTTGGAACTGCCAATAGTTGATACGATTTGAGACTATTTCTGACAAACATTTTACCCCAGCTGTATGTACTATTACCTACACTTGCAGGTTGAATTTGCGCCACCTGTTGGCTACAAAGAAGACAGGGTACCAACCAAGGGAGAGAGTGGCAATGATGGCATGGACGAGGATCCGTCATCAATGATGCCAGAGCCTAGCGGTTTCATTGCTTTCAGTGGAGAGGGCAACCGGTTGGATGGAAAAAAGAAAAAGTTGTTAAGTGAGAGTGACTCTGAACAACAGGCATCACAGTCGAGACAAGTAAGTTTATTAAAAGTCCTGCTATTGGAAAGCACTTGAGCTTCATCAATCCTGATGACAATTACACTGAAGATTGTAGCAGTCCTTACCTGGAAGCCACACTCACGAAAAAACTAATGGGTAATGGCTTTAAACACCTTCATGGTCTAGTGATGAAACTACTGACTTCATAAAGATTTATTATTATTATTATTATTATTATTTATTCAGACCCTGAGGTGTCCAGGTTCCATTCCTTGCTAGGAACAGCTGGCAGTATGTTTTAGCTTATTCGGTTTGTTTGCTGATAGGTCTTGCTGTCTGCCTAGGTAGCTAGATAAGATATTATAACCATCTTATCTAAGACTGAAGCCATAACATGTGTTGCAACAGTGAGCCTTATTATTGTGAATTAACATCAGATGAGAAAAGCCAAGCACTTTCTTCCTGTTGCAGATTTGATAATATTGCTATTAAAGCAATAAGACCACCAAATTGTAACTTTTTTTTGTTCATGTTTTATGTGTTACAAAAAAGTATTATCTATCTATATATCAAAACTACTTTTCTAATTTTTTTAAACTAAGTTTATTATTTAACTCTCATGTTTTTATTTACAGGCATATGTTAGAGGTATACCAGATTATGACTATGTGATTGGCACACTAAGATTCATCAGAAACTCGCGTCCAACTGGTGCTAAGGAAGAAGTACCTACTGAGTCTTTCCAAGCATTTAAAGGAGAAGGATTCACTTTACGGACATCAAAGTCTAAAAACTGAATATTTTTAATGAAACAGAAATGTTATTATTGATTCCACCTTAAGTTCTAATTGCTAATCAACTGGGATTGCTGTTGGTTGGTTACCAATAAATCAACAATTCAGAAACTTATAAAATAAACTACATACTTAGATAAAATGAACTAGAGAATGCTACATTCTCTGTGCTATTTTCTATGTTTAGAAGGGTCATAAAGATCATTCTTCATATAAAGCAGCATTTAAAGCTAAAAACACACTTTTCTTAGCTTAAAATGTGTGCTATGTCGTCATTCTCACATAAAGGCAATCCTATGCAAGATCTTTGGGAAACATTCCAGCCTTATATTTCCAAAAAAAAAGGATACTGATAAATATAATTTTCATTTTTGGAAATACATGTGGTGGTTATATTAAAACACCATTTCTAATGTTAAGAAATATTTATTGTATGACAGTCCGTTTATAAATAATTCAAAATTAAATGATACAAAACAGAAAAAAGTGCTCATATTATTTCTTATTACAATTTATCCCTCTTATGTTTTAATTTGTGGCAATGACAATGCATACATCATCTTATCACTATTATAAAAAGAAAAATTCTGCTTACGTTAATTTATATTACTTAATTAGTTGCAGTCACATACAATAAGAAGTACACAGTTTGGATATCTTATTCTAGAAATAAAAGCCAGTGTATATTTTTTTAATTTGTTGTGACTGCACATAAGAGCTAAATCCTATAAATCTCAAAATACTTATAAAGAATAATACAATTTTGTCAAATATTAAAAGATTATGACACAAAACTCATAATTTTCTGGAATGGCTTAAATAAGTGTGTAATCTCATTTTAAATAAAATATTGATCATTACTGTATTTACTTCGATAATTTAATAGCACACAGGGTTTATTGCTAATGCTGCTAACATTTGGTCTTAATATAAACAATTTTATATTGGAAGACCATTTAATGGTAATATTTATTTATTAAATTGGTATAGGTTTTGACCCACAGAATATAACCACATCACTTAACCTTATAACATTATCTATTACAAGTATATTTTTTCATTAAGTGTAGATTTATTGTAACATGTTAATTATCTGCTGACAATTCAGTTTCTGTGACCCTTCTACCCAATGAATCCTGTGCTTTATCACATGCAAGTTACTTTTTGAATGCTTCGATGAATGATTTACTTGTCATTGGCTTCTTTCATAGACAGTTTATAAATATTGCTTGAAAAAATAAACATTTGATTCAAAGGTGACAGAATGTGAATTTTCAATGGGAATTATATTCTTATTTGTTTAGATCAACTTTGTTGTGTGAGCAAGTAAATATTATACATGCTGCATCATATTATTTGGAATATTTTCTTGTGTGTCAGTGAATCATTTAATGACTCATGTACACAGGTTATGATCAACATAATTACTTGTTTGGCTAACTGTCATAGCCAGTGCTGTATGTTTTTATGTGGCCTATAAGATTGCACATATTGTTTATATATTGGCCTACACTCAATATGCCATTTGTAATGTGACCAATATGGCATTTATGACAATAACAAACCTACTGGATGTTATTGAAACTAAAAAAATTAATAAAAAATTATCCTACTTGCTATAACAGACATTATTATATGACAGAAATGCTTTGTTATGCTACGAATTATTTTAGATTTTATTTGATTAGTTCTTTCAATTAACCCCTTTGATGCTCCAGTCATTCTATAGTAAGTAATATTGATAAAGCTTAACTTTTTACACTTGATTTATACATAATGCACAGAAAATAGATAAGTCTACAAGTCTTAAAATCTCTTCAAGAACTCCTCTGAGCAAATTCTTGCGCGGGCATTCACAGCCAACTTCATTTCACTTATCTCTTTATCTATCTCTTCCATGAAGTATATGACGAAGTCCACAAGTTTGTGCTTATACATTTGCTCTGTATGAAAGTTCGTAATCAAAAAGCTGATATGGTATCCATCTACTGGCTTCCGCCTCAAAACGATAAAGTTTTCCGCCCTCATCATCATAAAACGCATAAATTTTTTGCACAAAATCTTTTCGATTTCATCTGCTTGTTTGATCATAATACTTACTCGTATTGAGTTGATAGAAGACTCAATTAGCACTTTCTCGTTAGCATTGCGTGAGATGATCACTGGATTTAATAACAATTCTTTGCTGGTTCTAACCTCGACTTCTGGCTTATTGTATCTCTCCACAACTTGTGATGAGAAATGTTCTAAGCACATTGCAGCTGTAAGTGTGTGTCGTACGGCTGTTAAGTAGGGTTTCAAAGTCGCCGACATTGTTGTTTTTTATTTGGAGCTATTTCAGTACCACGCCTATTATTTATCTGTTTTTCAGAAGCTAAAAGCAGTGATTCTTAACTCGTTGACACTTTGGAATTTCTATACTATGACATTTTTTCTTTTATAATTTCTTTCTTCCGAACGGCTGACAGATTTAGACCCATACAGCCTAAATATAATAGAGATTTTTGTACACTAAATGCAAATTGATCTACTTAATTTCATACAGCCTTATTTATTTATGGAGTACACAAACACAACAGATAATAGAAAACTGCAAGCAAAAACCGACATCCAGAAAACGTGTACACCTCAGAATAATAACTAAAGCTATAGAAGGATGGCTAAAATAAAAATCGTGCAACTATGCTTAGTTCCGTTCTATCTTATAGCTAGAAAAGGAGGCTGGAGTGCGACAAATGGTTGACACTTAGTTTTTATTTTTTGTATTGTTATGTCAAACGGTCATCAGATAATCGGTGACTCATAATAATAACTAAAGTTAAGCTTTAGTTATTGTTCTGAGATCGGTGATCAAAAAAAATCTTTGAGTCCTTTATAAAGTCACTCACTACATTACCTCAAATATGACGTCACAAATCTGGTGACACCTTCGAAATAACGAAAGAAAAGGGACAATCGATCTCTTTCCAATACATCACATAGGTTCATTAGTTAAAATAGTACGAACTAGTGTTGCTATTTTAGTCCGGTTTCTATAGCTTTAGTTATTATTCTGAAGCTATAAGGACGCTGCGAATGCCATGCTTATATCTACAGCTTCATGTTGCCATATTATGCAGATTCATTTTAGTTTCGGTAGTAAAGACGTAGACTTCCGTCTAATATTTAGTTACCGCTTTTTTTCGAAGCATCAAATGTTTTGTTTTGATTTACAAGGATATGGCAACAATATTTATAAAAAAAAAATTTGACAATAATGGCGGACGTATTTCTAAAGTGACGCAAGCTTAACGTTTTACGGCATGCGTTTGATTAGTATTTCGATGATTAAAATTGTTTTAAATCGACTTAAAACATTATTAATAAACACATGACCAATTAGAGAAGTAGTTGCATAACATTTGAAAAATGGCACGTGAGTTTGATCATCTTTTCAAACTGCTGATAATCGGTGACAGTGGTGAGTGGGCGAGGCCTGTGGATGTTACGACTTCTAACGACTTTTCGTTGTAATTTGCTCATGGTTTTGTTGTGTTCCAGGTGTTGGTAAGAGCTGTTTACTTCTACGATTTGCCGACAATACGTTTTCCGGCAGTTATATCACTACCATTGGAGTAGACTTCAAAATAAGAACTCTAGAAATAAATGGTGAACGAGTGAAATTGCAAATATGGGATACAGCTGGTCAAGAAAGGTTCAGAACCATTACGAGCACGTATTACAGAGGCACCCATGGCGTCATAGTTGTTTACGATGTTACCAATGGGGAGTCCTTCGCAAACGTCAAGAGATGGCTACATGAGATTGAACAAAATTGTGATGTGGTAAATAAAGTTTTAGGTGAGTAAACCATTGTTAATATTTACAAACATTGAGCTTGACTTTGTATTCCCGAAACTAACCTTTAGTATTTTATTTAGAATTAGTTTCATTGTGCACTATTACAATCTTTGAAAATGTAATGTTTAAATGTGAATAAACCAACCGATTCCTTAATAACCCATCGTTGGCCGAGCGCTTGCATGTAAGTGTCAAACAATTAAAATTCTATTGTGTCTGGTATTTACGCCAACAATGGGTTAAATATAAAACTGTAATGTTAATAAATTGTAACAAATTAACAGCTAAAAGTGCAGCAGTGTTTAAATTGATTACTCCCTCTAGACTTTTTATTTTCATAGTTTCAAATCTATGAAAAAGTATATATTAATATATTTCTAGAGCATGTAATGTATTACTCTACTGTGTCCGAATTTAGCAAGCTTTCCAAGCAGTACCTAACCATAAATTTGCAACTTATTTATTTATGGTAACTAGATGACCTAGATAGCCTAGTTAATTACTTTCAAGATTTCACTATTATGTGCGTGTTATATAAATACCTTACAGCATTTATACATTAATTCATTGTTGAAAAAGTAATTAAGTTATAATATCTTAAGTACATATACATTTTTACAATTTAAAGTTTTACACATTTTTTTAATGTAAGATTATTAGTAGCAGTGCATTATGCTCAGTGGCATGCACTTTGTGAGGTCTATGTTTAGTAGTAAACTAATATAGGATGATGATGATAATGATGATTATAATGTAGGTATAAATGTACAGTCAAGTTCAATAGGTGATGATTTTAGGTCTTGCATTAACGTCTGCTGTGAATACAAGAGAATTTTAGTTATTTAGGGTTAAGTCTAACTTAAGTTATTTATAGTATTTTATGATAACCGCATGCAATGACAAGCACTACATAATTATGTTAATTAACAGGAAAGGGGAATGTAAAAGACTATTACAGTATTTGTCAGTATTGGAATTTGATATGAGTAATACTTATGAGCATTAGTTATCTGTTGTGTTCAGGAAATACAATATTTAGATACATCCTAATTCAAGCATTGGAAAAAGATAACAAAAGTTACATGCATAATTATGTTAGTGTTCAAATTGCAAAGTTTCTGGATAGCTTTTAAAATTTGCAATATTTTTATTGTGTTTTGATGATGATTGAGGCCTATGCCCAGGAGTGGGACAGCTATGGCTGATATATTAATAATAATAATGATGATTGCACTACATAATATTTATTACTTTAATTAAGTCTATCTTAACATAAAATGCTATTTCTATGTATGATTATATTCTCAATTGACATTGATTTGTACTTAATTAACAGAGATAATTTGCTTCATCACCTTTCTTTTACCAAAATGTGATGAAAGTTATCATCTTTCTTTTTGGATAAAGATGTGAAAATATTTTTTAGATATCAATCATGTTTTTGCCATTTTTATTAATTTCCTAACCTACCTTGCATATTATTAAAAACTGCTATGCAGCAAATCTTACAAAAAGATATGATATGTGACAGCTGCCAGAATATTGCACGTAGGCACATAGTAGAACAAAATCAAAATCTATGTTTTTATTGAGTTGATTAAAGTATAAGTAACCATATTTATTTATTTATTTATTTTGAAAAGGACAGATAACAAAACATACACTTCATAAGTAAAATTAATCATACATTAACCTCTAAAGCTGAGTGCTGTCTCAATTATAAGCTGCCACGGCATGCAATTTTTGACAACAGCGTATAAAGACTGCTTATGTAAATCAAATCATAGTTTAAAAACCCACACACAGGCTAGACAGCGAAAAAGCGTTATAAATATATACATATATATTTTATATCAACATTATGTATCGCAAAATTCAAATGCATATCATTACAAAATTAAATTAAATAAGGACTCATAATTGGTGTTAAAAATAATAATAGTCTGTAGTCACTTATCCATATATTACGCCCAAAATAATAAAATATTCATGAATATTGTGTTTCATCAAATAGAAATATTATTGCTCTTTTACATTGATGATTCATAATTTACCATAATCAAGAAAGGAAAACTGATCTTCATTTGAATAAAGCAAAATATATATTTTTACTTTCAGTGGGAAACAAAAATGATTGCCCCTCAAGAAAAGTGGTTGTAACAGAAGATGCTCAGAGGTTTGCGAGCCAAATGAATATACCTTTGTTTGAAACTAGTGCAAAGGAAAATATTAATGTTGAGGAAATGTTCCTTACAATCACTAAAATGGTAATTGTATTAAAATTTTATACTATTATCAATTTATATTAAATAATTTCTGTATTAATTAATAAATTTTGACAGATAACTCAAAAAGTAAACTTATGAGTAACAATATTATTTATAGTATTAACAGAGTTATCCTGGATGGTATTTGGTATTTGCTACTTGTATTATGTTTAACTAGCGGCCCGTCCCGGCTTCGCACGGGTGGATATTTCTTTTTTAATATAGCCTATGTTACTCAGCACTAATGTAGCATTCTAATGGTGAAAGAATTTTTTAAATCGGTCCAGTCGTTTTTTGAGTTTATTCGTTGCAAACATACAAAAGTACAAAAATACAAAGCTTTCCTCTTTATAATATTAGTATGATAAACCTTAAAGTAAGAAATTAATTGGTTAAAAATAATAAATCAGATTGAGCTGATTTTTGGAAAATTCTTTTAAGCTAAGTTTTTATTATTTTTAAATTAAAATATCATCTAAACAGGATGTTAGAGTTGATAAAACATATTGGAACGTTTAGATTTACTTACCCAGCTGTAATGTTAACATAGTATATTGAAAATATATCTTCAATTTTATCAATTACAGGTACTAAGATCAAAATTAGAAATGAAGGAGAGACAGAATGTGACATCCAATGATACAGTGCACCTAAAAAAGAGTCATAAAACCAAGAAGAGATGCTGCTAGTGTTTACACGCAACGGCACAGTGCCTCGGAAGTTGCTAACGCTATGCTCAAATACCGAGAGATATGTTGCACAACCCTAGCAGGGCTCGACATCATAGACAAAAGTTTACCAATGAGAAAGTAATCATAGTTGTCATTGAAAGGTGCAAAAACTATATTTTTATTATTTAATATCACAAGACAGCCCTTTACAGTGTAACAGGTTACATACAGTATAAAGTACTAGTTTCTATGTAGGTATCTTTGTTTTTTTATCAGTTAAAATTAATCCGTTTTATTATGTTAATGCTTCAAAACGGCAACATTTTGTTTATTGCTTTAATTCTAATGTTAGTTATTATGCTGGGTAAAACAATCTCAAGTAAGAGCATGTACAATGGAAATATTGATTCCAAAATTTACATTAGGATAATATTATGAATGCATAGTTAATGTGTATGATTGTATTCTCATTATATCAAAATTTATGTGATGGAGTGTTGTGTATTATACAAGATGTTGCGAATATGATATAAATGTATACCACTAATTTAATATTTCTTTGTTTATCCAAACATTTTCTTTAGCGGTGGTCTTGGGTGCCACTTTAAAATATTATGTTTTATTTAATGTATTAATTAAACTCTTACAAAGAAATGTAGATAAACATAGAATTTACAAAAACACAAATGTTGAAAAAATTTCCACAAGTAGGATTTGAACCTGCACCCTTCTGACATACCGGGTCGGGTTGAGAGAGCACCTGACCCGGTATGTCAGAAGGGTGCAGGTTCAAATCCTGCTTGTGGAAATGTTTTCAACATTTGTGTTTTTGTAATTTGTTCGCAACAAAATTTGCGTTAAAAATTTTATAAACAAAACAAAAAACATTTTATAGAATTTATGTTTTTTTTTAAATATTAACTTATGAACAAGCAAAGTATTCCACTGGTAAAAGGTTCCAATACCTATTATTATTATTGTGTGTTTCATATATCTTTTAAATGAAATCATAATAATGATAAAAGCTTATCATTGGCAGTATTCAATATATATTTAAAAATGTTGAATAACATTTTGATTTGGAACTTAGATAATTGAAGATAAGAGTTGATAGACATTTGTAATAAGTTCACTTAACTAAATAATTTTAATTAATTAATATCAAAGAGGACTTTAACCAAATTATGGTTTATTTCATTCCAAAAAAGTAAATGAATTCATTAAAAATAAACAAAGATAATAGTATTATTTGAGAAAAACATTGTATTAAAAAGTAAAGTGGAATACATAGCTGCGTGTCTCTCTTGTTTCTATAATCTTTGGTTTTAAAATATAGGTAATGAAATCACCAAAAATAAATAAATAATGTAACATTGACTCTCCCCTTCCATTGCTGATCCATAGGGTTGCAGTTGTTGATATAAGTTGGAGTAATTGATTTTAATGTAACAACCAGTGATTTTTGTTGTGTCGGTTTATGTCAATAGACTATACGGCAGTGAGGGACCCCAGGCTTTTGGTAAATAACCTCGTATTTATAAAGCAATATATTAAAATTCACGAAAAGGCTGTATTATGAAAACTAATGTTTAAAACCAAATTTTTGTGTTATTTGTATTGATATTAAATAACTAGAAAACGCATAGAAATGTCTCATAAAATGGTTCTTTTTTACTTTGATTGTATCTATTAGGTACATATTACAAAAGTGATCATTCCGCACACAGCGTTTGTACAATTACCGTGTTTATGCATGTTTTTCTCATTTCAGTACTCATATTTTATTTTTAAGAAATATTGTTCATAGCGGCATTTTATTTGTTTTTAAAATGTAAATAGATGATATATTTTGCCCATAATAAAACGGTGTTTAATTTTTCCATTCTATTGGTCTGTAAGAAATATCATTGGTCTGAGCGCGGTTGTAATGAAGCTTCATCATCAGCTCATTTTAAGTCCCCACTGCTGGGGCACGAGCCTTCCATAAGGATGGATAGGGAGAACAAGCCATAAACCACCACGCGGGCCCAGTGCGGATTGGTGGTTGTTGTTAACAACTGCTAATGCAGCCGGGACCAACGGCTTCACTTGCCTTTTGAAGCTCGGAGGAGCTCGAGATGATACATTTTTGGTCACCAATCCCGATGACCGGCCTTTGCGAAAGTTGCTTAACCTCAGCACTCGCAGACCGGTCACGTTAACTATTGCGCCATCGAGCTCCTCAGCGTATATCCGTATATGTAGCGGGACCCCATGGATAAATGGTTTAGGTCCTAAATAATCGAGTTTGTATATGATTCTACCTATCGATTTATGTACTTAAAAATTTCTACCTTTGCAAATTAATGAGAAAAAAAAGAAATAGTGCTGTGCCAGCGGGGCCCTTTGTTGATTGAAAGTTTACAGACTAAATGAATAGTATTCAAGGAGCCTCTTATTTCTACCTTCCAAATAAGTTTTCACTACACCCTAGATATAAATAGTTTTTGAGAAATATGCGTTCGTAGATTTTGTCCTTCTAGCAGGGCCCTTTGCTATTTAGTGACTTACATGACCCCAGATAGTTTTAAAAAACAGTCGGTTATTTCTACTTACTGAACCAATTATTACCAACTTGCTAGTGACAGGGTTTCAAGAAAAAGAACCTACTGAAAACGTGGTGCTAGCGCTATTAAGTTGATGAGTTCTTTTACTATGAGTTAATTCTGACTGCACTAACATACCAGAAAAATGTTATATTTATTATTATATATTTTTTTAAATATGATGATTTCTTGATTGATTCTTAATAAATTTAACATATTATACTTTTTTTTGTAATATGATTATTCAATTATGTAAATGCAGCAGAAGTATAATAATATAATACAATAATATTTTTTCTAGTTTTTTTTCTTGAAACCCTGTCACTAGCAGGTTGGTAATAATTGATTCAGTAAGTAGAAATAACCGACTGTTTTTTAAAACTATCTGGGGTCATGTAAGTCACTAAATAGCAAAGGGCCCTGCTAGAAGGACAAAATCTACGAACACATATTTCTCAAAAACTATTTATATCTAGGGTGTAGTGAAAACTTATTTGGAAGATAGAAATAAGAGGCTCCTTGAATACTAGTTCATTTAGTCTGTAAACTTTCAATCAAAAAGTTCTGAGGTAACAAACATAAAAAAAAAAAAAAAAAAATACAGTCGAATTGATAACCTCCTCCCTTTTTTGAAGTCGGTTAACAAAGGGCCCCGCTGGCACAGCACAGAATTATTTCTTTTTTTTTTTCATTAATTTGCAAAGGTAGAAATTTTTAAGTACATAAATAGACAAACTCGATTATTTAGGACCTAAACCATTTATACATGGGGTCCCGCTGCATAGACGGATATCCTCAGCGTACCTCATTAGAATAATAATATTAAATAGTAGTAAAGGTAAAGATAAGCTATTGTTTTTATATCACAAAGTAGTATTTGACCACATTATCACCTGATGTTAAGTGAACATGACTTTGTCCTCCTACCTACTAAGACTACGGTAGAACATGATTACCTTTTTCTAAAAGCTTAACGCGTTATGCATACCCGACACAGAAGGGGCCTGACGGTTGTGAGACTCGCTCCACACACCTTACCACACCCACTAACAAGAGAAGCCTCAAGCTAGCTGCCATGGAGAAGCCATATATTTAGCGATGAAATCGCCTAGCGAAGCTTCTACCTTCCGCCCTACCCATGTCAAAGGGCCCACACCGTGAGGTAGCAGACTAGTTAGCCTGTAGTCAAAAGAATATGATGACCTAGAAATAGTGCCTGCTCATTCTAGCTTTGAAAAGACCCATGTTATCCCTACAAATTAAAGTTACAAAGGTTTTTTGGCGGGAAAGCAAAGAGCTATGTTTTGCATTTAAAATGTTTATTTCCTCTGTTTGGTCGAAATTCACATTTGCAAATGCTCAGAACAATAAAAAAAGCTATATGTATTACTCGTGAGCGTGACTCACAACGAGTAATACTTAGGTATCGTGAGTCTGAGTGAGGGAGGGCATATAAAACAAAAGTTTTGTTCAAAACACCACATCGTCACTTCTCTAGAATTCCAAGCGAGGTCTTTGTGAACTTTATAAAAACTTTACATTGTAACTTTACTGAAATGAGTAAATATATTATTTACTTTACTGAGTCTTGTGGGAATAACAATTAATTATTCATGCATCTATCATGCCATGCATCATTAATACCAAAATCTCCTGAAGACATGGCTGTATAGACTCGACTCCTTCGACTTAGATATCAAATGGAAAAAGGAGTATTTAAAAAAGGACAGATGACAAACGAACGAAGAAAAAATTGTTTTTTGTCCGTGGTCGGTGGTCGAAAGGTAGATTGACGATTTCGAAAATCTTAAATTGCACAAAACTTCCAAAATGTCTGTGTGGGCCACTCTAAATCGCACTGTTTTCAAGCGAACCTCTACGTTCGCTTTAGCTATAGCTTCAGGCACGTTCTTTTTCGAAAGAACATTCGACGTTGTGTCCCAGGCGATATTCGAGAGAATAAACAAGGGAGTGAGTATTTCGTTATGTAATTTTTTAGCTAACTTATTTTAAATGTCTCAGTATATGAAAAAAACAACAACTATTTACTGGCAATCAGCAGATGAAAATTTTTGATAATTTGATTTGATATTCAGAAAAGAAAAGAAGCTATTTTAATCTGACCTGTTATTTCCTTCAAATCAAAGACTTCTTGATTTTATTTCATGAAGCTCTAGAATGCAATCAAGTGTTTAATTAAACAAACTATATATATTATAACTATGTATATTTTAGTCCACATTGCATGCCGTGGCAGCCTATAAGTAAGATGACACTTAGCTTAAGTCCTTTTTTGTACAAAAACAACTTTAATTTAATTTAGTGTTAATTTTGTTGGTTGTCCTATTAAATAAAATAAATAAATAAACTCTTAATTAGCGTGCAAAGAGGCTGTTTCAGTAGTCACCAAAGTTCTTTTTTGTGATTTTCAGTTAATAATTTGTGTTTTAACCCACATTGTTTTGTTTCTATATTCTACTGGCTCAACATTAACCCTTAGTCAGGTCAAGCAGGTTATAATTTTTTATAGAATTTCAATCATATCAAGAGTTAATAAAATAAGGCTCATTTGATGTAGTCACTATGTAATCCCTACCTGGCAAAGACTGTGTGGTTCAACACTATAGCTGGGTTAGTCCTAATCTAGTAGCACAGTGTTAAAAACTTACAGTGGTCCAACGCCTTTGAAGGAAGTTGCTCGAAATGCCACCATTGTCTAGACATTCATCATTGTTGCAGGGTTGTCACATAAATTATTTAGTCTATTTCATATTTTGCTTATTGGTAGGTACGTTTATGTATATCAAGATCCTTAAGTAAAAGAAGTTTATGATTGCCGTCTAGATGTGCCCGTTGGCCGACTATAAGAATTATATAGATTGTGCTAGTAGTGTATTATCCTATAAAAGAATTTTAATATTGTTACTAAATTAAGTAAACAAAATGTCTAACCATTTATGCCACATTTAAATTTAACTAATTGTATTTTATTGTTGCAGAAACTCTGGAATGACATCAAGGGAAAATATGAAAAGTAAATAAATACAATGAAATAATTATTAGTTTATTTGTTAAAACCATTATTTGATTAAATTATTATTACTTAGCATTTGATTTTTATTATTTACACAGACAATAAACTATAACATAAACCTTTTTAACATATAAAATAGTATGTTTGGTTCTCCTAATTTGCTGTAAAATTCACAATAGAAAAAAATATCACAACAGTTTACTATTGTTGTTAACATAATATTAATGACCTTGTGTATTGTATTTTAAAAATTTAAGGGATGTTGTGTTAATTTAATTACAGGTAAAATTTCTTGTAAGAATTGATAAAGACATGATATTTATTGCCACACCAGAAGAATCTAAATGCTAATATTTAATTTAATGAGTAAAAATGAGTTAGTATTTATAAATATTTAATTCAGCTTCAGTGCAGCAATTAGCACTTACAAATAAAAAGTAAAATTAAATTAGTAAAGTTTTAAAAGGAAACAGTACCATGATGTAGTCAGATTGACAGCGTCTACTTAGAGTTTGATATTAACCTGTTTTTCCTTTCCTGTGAGATAGACATAGATACATACAGTTGGCAATGAAATTCGTTAAACACACTTTAACAAAGTAACCAATAAATCAAACAGGCACTTGTTAACTTCTAGTAAAGTCAATATGACTTGACAGTGTGCAGCTACTTTTGTTGCTTATTGTACTAGCTAGCCATAGTGGGGTGTACGTACTTCTATTGAACTATCATTATGGAGTTGTGCATAGCATATTCAAAATTTATTCACTAGCTCCATAAAATAATAAATGCATATTTAAATTTACCTTAACACTAAGAGTTTTAGTAATTTACATATTAATTATTTCGTAACAATTACATTTGGCGTCAACACTTACATGACTATAATTGACATGATTTCAATTCATACAATACGAGTATATTACAACAATACTGACAGATATTTAAACTCAAAACTGAGGGTACATACTTCCGTTGATTACTTATAATTATGTAAAAGCCTGTTACAGAGTTTTAATTCGAGAATGTTCAAGCACATTCATGGATACAAAAAGGTTTGCATTAGACCAACCTGAATTATTTGTAATTTACAATTACTTCTCAAACTTTTGGAGACAACCTTTAGCTTGTTCTTGGTAATTACATTACTTAAGAAATCTTCATTGGTTTTATTTGTCGGCCCACGACCTCACGGTTGTTCATGGTCCTTCGATATTCTACACTTAGTCCTTTCAGTAACAATGAGAGCAAATTTAGCCTCTTTACAGTGGCACTACTTACACCTCAGATGTCAGGAGTGCGATTTTTGAACCGGTAACCAATAACTCTCACTCTAAGCCCTACCACTTTCGCAGTCACTATTTTGAGACTGAAACAACTAGAATGTGTAACTAAATAAACAACTTGGTATTCTATTTTGTTTTGTACATTTTCAATTGTTTAATTTAAAGAGTCAATGAGATTCAAAATCGCGACCCCGGTAGCTTTCTAGAGAGACTTGCTTTTACTGGTGGGATTTGCCAGACTTGTGTTTGTTTTCTGGGTCTTCATTAACGGAGTCCCCAGACGATGAGGGGGGAACGGAGCCCTGCGTGATGGCTTTGAGGGGGGTCTCGCGAGGCGCCTCGGCCAGAGCCCAGATTATGTCCACTAGCAACGACTGGGCCAAGTTCTTGATTGCATCTTGGCGGGCTACCTGTGGAGTGAAACGAGAATAGGCTAAAATACATGTTTATAGGCCGATATGTTACATCTTATAACTTTTTAAAGTATCGTGGTCACTTACATTAGAATAAATATTATTAAGGCGACGCATTGGAAATTTACGTGGCGGGATCTTGATTTTTCCCAACAATTACAAAACATATGAAAGTGATATTTGATGACATGATTTTTCATTTAATTGTCTTCATTTTGCTAGTTGCAGAAACACGATTTGTTAACTTTTATAACAGAAAAAAATATCAAAGTAACTTCGTTTAAAACATAGTTGTTAATTGTTTAGCGATGCGTTGCCTTAACGTGATTATTACTATGTTTTTTGTTGTGTTTGAGTATCGGCGAGATATTTCGGCACAGTTGCATGCGCCATGATCACGGATGTACTGAAGTTATTGCGGGTGGGTGATTAAGAGCAGACAAAACGATCTACCCTCTTCCTTAGTCGCTTTTTGCGCTCGACACTCGTACCACTGTCTCCTAAGTCACTATTCACTCGAACTTGTTCTCGACACACTACACTGACTGTATAAGATCGCGAAACGGTACTTTTGTTCTTTTTGTGGTCTTTATATAGGCTAATCAATGGATTCCAGATACGAGACAGTTTAATTTAAACCCATCTTCGAGATTGAAATTTTTGTATTTTGTAATTTCAATCGCTTCTCTAACCAATCTAGGTATGTAGTGACGTTCTGTTGAAATTATCTGGGGGATATAAAACTCAATCCAGTCATTAGGATCCGATTGGATCCAATGTTCAGCAATGGCCGATTTTTGCGTATCGTTATTCTTTACAGCTTTGATATGGTCCTTAATTCGGCAGGCTACTGTACATCCGTGATGATCATGGCGCACGCAACTGTGCCGAAATATTGGATACTCAAACACAACAAAAAACATGGTAATAATCCTGTTAATAATATTTATTCTAATACATCTTGTTTCAGGTGCCAGGTGAAATCTTCTCACAAGAGAAGATTTCACCTGGCCAACCTATGAGGGTATGCTAGGTAAAATCTTGCGTTGCTAAATTAAACGTCGCGTGTGGCGCGTCAGTTGTTGCTCAAAGAATATACGGCCAAGCACAATGATTCATAAAAGTAGATAAGTACATTATATGCATGCAAAACAACCGCAAATGGTTCAAAATGTTTCATTGAAATTTCGAATGCAGTGGCATGTTAGCACTGGTTTTTTGCACAAACATATTTAATTTCATCTAATACTTCTTTCAATTTAATTGTAAAAGGGATAGCTAAATTAAAGTTTAAGAACGAAAAAGACAGCATCAGTGTGTTATATTATGTAATTTTTCTGAAGACAACAATATCCCAAACATGGGATTTTGTAACCGGAACTGTCAACTGACTCTGTATCTTCTTCTTCAAGAGTGACTGAGGCGAAAAGGATATGGTTGCCTCTTTTGTTCGGAGTATTTTCGGGGCGCTAGTAACGTATATACCTTTTTACTTATATAATATCATTGGCGCCGTTAAAAAACCTAGTTTAAGTAGAACTTAAAAGTTATAGTGCCTTACAGATAAACAAACAATAAGCTCCGAATAGTTATACCGTGTTTTGTCTCTTTCACTCTAATTTGAAAAGGCGTTTACATGACTGGAACAAAACACTGAATAACTTCGGAGCTTATTCTTTGTTTATTTATAAGGCATTTAAAGTGTAGATCAGTATATAAGTATATAGTATGTATGTAGTAGTAAATATGTAGATTGTTACCACAGTAAAGTGATGCACGATCATCTTGAGCGCGTACTCCTTGATGTCGGCGGCGCGCATGCGATCGGCCGCCTGCAGTATGGCGAGCACGTTCTCGGGGGACACGTTGCTCTGCAGGTTGTGCTTGCAGAACACTTGCAGCCGGTTGTTGGTGAAGCCTGGGTGTAAAGGCACGTGTTAAGGCTGTATGGAAGATATGCCGCTAGCGCTGGCATTTGGTTTATGGTCAATTACAAAAAAGTAAGTAGTGACAAGAGAATGACATCTTGGCGGGAAAGTGAAGAGTCATGTCTGCGGTTTTGTTTTATTTTCAAAATTTGTGTTATGTCGAATATTAATATGAAATAATGGTGGATTATTAACTGTTAAGTTTTCGTGAGTGTGCATGAGTGTTGGCAAATGAAACAAAACAGTGCAACGTCACGTTCAAATTCTCTCAAGAAGTCGGCCTGAGGACTTAGTAAAGAGCCCCACATCTTTACTGAGATTCTCGAGAAGTTGGGGTTGGGGGGTTCTATCATTTCTCACTTCTCATTCATCATTAACATCATCATACATGAAGGGAAAAATACTAATGAAATTAAGAAACTAGGCAGACAAAAAGTGTCTAGAACGAATCATCGAACATCTTGGCGGGTAAACGAAAAGCATGAATGAAAAGTCCAAAACTTAGCAGTATTGTTTTTTTTATAATGCGTTTTGAGCACAGACCAATTATCAAGATAAACGACGCATGTGTCACGATTTGTATGAAAACCAAACGTGCCACATTTTTTGACATACTATGATTTAACAAGCACTATTTAGTGATGAAAACCACCTTACGCGTCAAATCGATTTAAAAAGGCCGCGTTGCGAACGATTTTAATACATAAATTCGTTCATCGATTTTGTCATCGATTTATAACGAAAGCAAAGTAAATAAAAATGATCTTATTATGAAGTTTTATTTTATTATTTAAATTTTATTAAGAAAAATTCAATAGCATAATTTATGTGTGGTGATTGAACGAATTGTTGAATGGAAATGCTACCTAGATTCTTGCAGCGCATAAGTCGTCAGGTCGTTCAATAAAAGGAATATAAAACCATCTCTAGCTTTGACATTGTTCACATTGGCTATGAGCAAATAGTATTAAATTATAAAAATAACTCTGAAGACGAAGTGACGACAATGCGCGCGGGAATACCATAATATTTTCAACAAGAACGACTTATTAGGGCCTTTTTCCTGTCATGCGGATAGCTGGCCGCGTGCGTGCTGCCCGCATCCTATCATTTCATACATGCTTTCCGCACGCGTGCCACCCGCTTGCGGGGCGCGTTCTTCTACTGCCAAGGTAGTTTTTACTGTCGTGCGGGTTACACGCATCGTCATTGTACGCATACAATCGCAAACAAAAATGAAAATTGATACAGAGAGACTTATTTTTGAAGTGCATTTTCGCCCTTTGTTGTGGAACAAGCAGGACGACATTTACAAAAACCGGGATGCAAGGGTGGCTGCTTGGCTGGAAAAAACAATGACTATTATGTAGAGGGTAGCTTGCCTTTCTTTTTATTAAATTCTTCTTTTTCTGACATTGAATTTGAACACTGCGTTTCATTTCTAAACCTATATTTGACCTTAATTTTTTAATTTTCATAAATTACATTAAACATTCCAGTAAGTGTCCAGTAAGTCTAGTTTCAAGATAAGGATCTATTCTGAATTGTTTTTTATATTTTTTTATTTTTGAAAATATATAAGCGATAATTACTTTTTTAACGTTCATCTCTGTGCACGAGTATACTCACTGGCGACACGCACGACACTGCAGCGGCGAACGAAATCTTTGTTTTGCGTGTGGCCCGGAGCGTATTATAACCCGCATGCGGACGAGATCCGCATGCGGGTGAAAATACGCATGACAGGAAGAAGGCCTTTAAAATGATTACATTTTTTGTTTTATTTTAAAGTCGATAGGAATTAAACTTACCATAATAAATCGGCGCTTGGAATAGGTAGAGCGAGTCTTCAGTAGGCATGTTGGTGTCACCATAATAAAGGTAACGCAGCAGGGAATCGAACGCCTCCTCCGACGGCACCGTGTCACATATCTGAATCTGTAAGCAAGCTCGTCATGAAAATATTGAACATTTAAGTGGATTGCGTTTGACTGTGTACATTGGTAATGCAACAGCGGCGCGGAGAGGCGCCTAAGAGTCAGCACACACGAAACAAAAAAGACGTGATGTCATGACCTATTTAGTTAATGGATATTTTTTTGATGTTGTCTCCCTCACCCCTCTGATTGAAGTGACTTGAGGCTATAGAGATAAGACTAAAAGACTTGCTGCAACACTTCTGTGAATAAAGCGACTTGATGAAGACTGGATGACAGGGGCAGCGTGCGCGGCACAGTGTTGCGTTCAGCTACAAAGATAAGTATTAAGCTATTGTTGATGGCAGCATTAGAGGCACGGGGAGCGGAGCTGTATCTAAGAGAATATGGGTTTAATAGTGGCATCTAAGAACTAGTGGCGGTAGCTAAAGTAACATTAAATAAACAAAACAGGCACTGTCCTGCTTAAGCGTAGTACCTAGTCTACCTGGCTAGCGAAATTGCACAACGCAATTGTAATTCAAGCGCTTTAAGGCTGTAGCGTAGGCTAAATGACAACGACAGCGGATTAAGAGAATGCCATAATCGCAGATAGCCTAACAATCAGCACACACGAATCAAAAAAGACGTCATATTATTGTATTTAGTTTAGCAAAACCTTTTTTGCTGTATGCCCCCCCCCCCTCCTCTCTCTGATTTAAGTGAAAAAGACAGTAGCAGCGTTCTGTAAAGTTCTAAAGCGACTTAGACGTAGGTAGACTGGACGGCGCGGTGTTGCGTTTTACTGCATAGATAAGTATTGAGCTTTTGTTGATGAGACCGTAGCCTGGATGGCTGCGGCAGAGGAGAGAGACGCTTAAGAGTACGCCATAGTCACCCCCCCCTCTCCCCTTTTGTTTTTGATTGATTTAAGTGACTTGAGGCGGTAGACTAAAAGACAGCAGCAACACTCCTGACGTTAAAGCGACTCGATGACGTAGTTAGACTGGTTGATAGCGATAGCGATGCGCGACGCGGTGTTGCGATCAACTAACTGCATAGATAGATAATGTGTTGAGCTATTGTTGACGGCGACGACACCTAAGATATTATTTTGACTAGCGTGGCCATTTCCGACACGTACCTACTATAGTACATACTGATTTTATGTAGGTATAAATATATTTACATTGAATAAGGCTCACTTTAGCTTAAACTTATTCCCACACTTTTCTGTATTAAGAGCACGGCAACGGCACAATACACATATTATACAGTAGTTTAACTGGGCCGTATTCTTGAGTTAAATACCTACGGCTAGGTGGAGCGCTAGGGTTGGCGCCTACAAAAATAAAGCAGGCGTGTGTAGATTTGTATTGTAAGTACCTATGTTTGGAGTTTTAGGTTCAGGAATAAAACATAATGTTAATTTAATAACATATTTATTTATTAATGTCGTTTTTTGAACTTAAAACAATAATAACATTATTTATAAGTTTGTAACAGAAAAGTGTTTTAAGCAGAAAGTTCAAAAAATTACATTGTTGGTTTTGTCACTGTTGTGTTTAGGCATCCGTAAACGCAGCAGTTTGTATAATATTGTCGTGACGCCGCCATTATAACCACGTTATTAAAAAAACACGGGCGGGCGGACAGCGCGCGAGCAGAGCGGTGCGACGACGCGACACAACCGACAATTCACTCGACCAGTCTCGCCGGCGCGCGGCTTGGCACTGCGGAGTTTTGCCATCTCCAAAATAGCTTAGCGGCCGTGTAAACGACGGCCGTGTGTGCGTGCGTCGATTCGGGCGCTTAGTATGAAGTCGAACTACTGTATATTAATAATAATAATAAAGGAAACGACGATCCTATAAGGATTGAGCGGGGAATATTTCAGGGCGATAGTTTGAGTCCACTATGGTTTTGTTTAGCCCTGAACCCTCTCAGCACATTGCTGGAGGATTCGGGACTTGGCTATTCATTGCGAAGAGGAGGTCAGGTAATATCCCACCTGCTTTATATGGATGACCTGAAACTGTTTGCCCCCAACAGATTGCGACTGATGGAGTTACTGAAGGTAACTGAAACTTTCAGTAATTCCATCAGGATGGAATTTGGTGTAGACAAATGTGCAGTCATGCATGTAAAGCGAGGCAGGATTGTAGAATCTGAGGGATTACAACTCTCAGATTCTATAAACCTGAAATCGCTCTCCGCAAATGATACATATAAATACCTGGGTATGTCAGAGGGGTTAGGAATAAGTGTGGCTGACATGAAGCAATCGTTGCTGGAGCGTTTCTTTGGTCGCCTGAAAAAGGCGCTCATAAGCTCCTTATCAGGCGGCAATAAGGTGCGCGCCTTCAACGGTTGGGTCATGCCAGTCCTGATGTACTCCTTCGGCGTACTCAAGTGGACTCAGACAGAACTGGATGCCCTGTATAGGCGAGTCCGTACATTGCTGACCGCAAATCGGATGCATCACCCACGATCGTCGGTAATGAGGCTGTACATCCCGCGGAAGTGCGGGGGTCGAGGTTTTTTAAATGCTAAGACCCTCCACAACCGTGAGGTGTGCAGTCTCAGGGAATATTTCCTAAAAGCCGATGTGGGTATGCACCGAGATGTGGTATCAGTGGACAAGGGACTCACCCCGCTGTCCTTGGCTAAAGAGAACTGGCACAAACCCGTAGTACTTAGTGCCAATGACCGCAGGGAGGTATGGCAAGGCAAGGAGCTCCACGGGCGCTTTTATCGGGCCCTCCACGGACCCGATGTAGACTTTTTAGCGTCCGTATCCTGGCTGCGTTTCGGTGACCTCTTCGGGGAAACTGAAGGTTTTGTCTGTGCAATTATGGACGAAGTTATGCTAACGAATAACTACCGGAAATTTATTATGAAGGATGGGACGGTTGACATATGTCGGGCATGTCACCGTCCGGGTGAGTCTATCAGACATATTATTTCTGGCTGTTCTCGTCTGGCTAACGGCGAGTACTTGCACAGGCATAATCAAGTGGCCAGGATTATACACCAGCAACTTGCTTTGAAATACAAACTTGTGGATTCTGAGGTACCGTACTACAAGTATGTGCCCGACCCAGTTCTCGAAAATGATCATGTCACGTTGTACTGGGATCGATCTATCATCACCGACAGGACTATTGTAGCTAATAAGCCAGACATTGTGGTGATAGATCGATTAGCGCGCCGCACGATGATTGTCGATATCACCATTCCCCATGACGAGAACCTCGTGAAAGCTGAGAAAGAGAAACAAATCAAATATCTCGACTTAGCACATGAGGTTGTCGACATGTGGAATGTGGACTCGGCTGTCATCGTGCCGATTGTTGTTACGGCCAACGGCCTGATGGCCAAGAGCCTCGATCAACATCTCATGAGGCTCTCGTTAGGCGGCTGGATCAAGGGCCTGATTCAGAAGGCAGTTCTCCTCGATACGGCACGCATTGTGAGGAGGTTCCTGTCTCTGGAGCCCTAATCACCGGTAGTTTGGACCCTGGTCCCGATGCCGGTGGACCCCTATTTTTTATATTTTTAAATGTTTGTTTTGTTTTTTAGAAAATATTTAAAAATGTAAATTAATATGTAAAAAAATAAATAGAGAGATAATAATAATAATAATAAACTTTCCTACACTCCCACCAATTATCTAGCCCAAGAGAAGCTCCGTTATGAAACTCGTTAAATGGTTACTAGACAACGGATAAACATACTTAAAATACTTAAATACATTGTACGAGTTGTCCATCGTACATAGTTTGTAGCAAGCTATGCATAATTTCGACTGGCGGCGGCGCGTTTTGCAATTGCGTGCAGTTTATATTTTGTGTATTTTATTAAAACGTATCAATAAATTCAGTTGTAAATCAACACTCAATCGGACCGGTTTCATTTATCATCCCCGATTTATTTATCAATTATCATATTTTTAATGTAAAGGGAAACCTACCCCTTACATACATACTTATTATTCAAAAACTCAAAATCATTTATTCAGTTTAGGCTACAAATAGCTCTTATGAACGTCATTTTATGCCATCGGTTCGTAAGTCTATCTACTCTGGGCGGGAGATCTTGTACTGAGAAGAACCGGCAAGAAACTCAGCAAGTGTCCAGCTCTTTTCTCCCTTACAGCGTCATAAATATTGGAAAATGCCCTATCATAAAAGGACACTTTCCATCACAAATAAAAACACAAAATGTAAAGGACAATCATATATATACATAGAATATATAATGTGTATTGTGGCAACGGTCCCGTTAGTGTATACAGCACTCACGTTGACGATGTTGTCGTGCGGCGAGAAGGAGCGGAACATGGCCTCGAAGTAGGCGGCGCGCGCAGCCAGCACGGAGCGGTGCGCGGGGCGCGCCTGGCCGCGCACGCGCAGGCACACGTCCGCCAGCCGCGCGCCGCCCGCGCCGCCGCCCGCGAACACGCACATGTCCTGCTCCAGGGTCGTGCCTGACACATTCAAACACATTATACACATATATGATACTAGCTGTGCTCGCAACTTCGTCCGCGTGGAATAGTGACTTTCGGCAGCATTTTTAATTTTTTAGGCTATTGTTCCCGTTTTTGCAACATTTTTTAATAATGCTTCGCTCCTATTAGATGCAGCGTGATGTTATATAGCCTAAAACCTTCCTCGATAAATGGACTATCCAACACAAAAAGCATTTTTCAATTCGAACCAGTAGTTCCTGAGATTAGCGCGTTCAAACAAACAAACTCTTCAGCTTTATAATATTAATATAGAAGAGTATTCCGCGGCAGCATTTCTAACCCGGTAATACTAGAAGCCATGAGGCTGCGGGTGCCGGACGGGTACGTGGCACGAAGGCGGCGGCCGAAGTTATTCGCGGTTCCCATAGCGAGGACTAATTTGTTGGCTGAATGTTCTTTGACAAGGACGTTGCACACTTTAAATCTAGTTGCCGAAAGAATCGACTTGTTTTATTGCTCAGTACCTGATTTTAAAAGAGCTATATTATCAGAACTTTGTTATGGAAATGGCTAGTTATCCTTAATTTAATTAATTGTAATAATAATGTATAAAATAAAATAATAGCTATGTTTAATATTACTTACACTATTGCATTAGGAATAAGTCCTGTAATGATAGTTGTAATTTGTATTTAAAATAAATAAATAAATAAATTTAGGCTAAGCGTATGCTGAGACGCAGGTGACGCAGCACAGCGCAGCGCAGAGCAGCGCAGATTTTGTAGTCCATGGTTGTGCCGAGAGCTGCGTACGCTGCGGCGCAGGCACGTGCGACGCAGACATGTGCCTGCCCTGCCCTGCGCCTCGTTGTAGTGCCGGCACAGATTTCTGCGCGACGCGTGCGTGTCGACACATGTTTTTTTACTATTTTATTATAATTTTGTTATGAACAATTAACAGAACTGTCTCGATAGTACAAATTATCCATTAGTAGAACATTTTTTTCAGATAATCACTTACAGTTTTCCAAGCAACAACTCATATTATCAGACTCTGACATTGACATCTGACAACTCACTGTCACTTACCTGCGTCGCAGCATACGTTCGCGGCCAATGTCTGCCCCAACTGCCCTACCCCGCAAAATCTGCACTGCGCTGTGCTGCGTCACCTGCGTCTCAGCATACGCTTAGCCTTAAGGGTGCGCCGACAAAAAAATGCCAAAAATGCAGTTACGGTTAAGTAGATATAATTGATAATACTATTGTATTAAATGAACAAAATATATATTTAGTATCATAGGGAACGTGTTTACAATTTGTCAGAACCATAAATTCATAACACTCTATAGTTTTTTCTACAATATCATTTAAAGTTGGGCAAAAATCATGAAAACGAGTGGCAGCGTTTAGTAGATTTCTTATAGTTTATCTAAATTATTGTACCTCCGATTTTGTCTAAAAAATCATCAATGGATAAACTACAAATTGCTAGACTACATTTTCGATTTATCAAGTGGTTATTTAAATAATTATTTTTTATTAAGCACCTTAAATTCCCCATACAAAATTAGTATGGCCGCGCGGCATCAAATAAATATGGATGACGACATTTCAAATAAAACATATGACACTTGTCACTTATGGACGGCGCACCCTTAACCTTTTTACCGCCAACAACTTCTACAGAAGTTCGAGATTATCGTGCCGCCCACGCCAGCACTTCTATAGAAGTTCTTCTTTGTACCTACTTTATTAAAATACATTTATACGTTGGCGTACAGCGGGACATCGCGTGCAGGATAGTTGGGCGGTGAAAAGGTTAAAGAGATCTTTTTTTTTTTAGTTGATGGCTTCGTGCGATTAGCACATTTAGCCAGTGTCGAAGTAATTTTTCTTACAAGTAATACATAAATAAACAATATTTAAATATTTATAAAATTTATAAAATTTATAAAATACAGTGAAAAAATTAAACGCCTACCCGACCCAGCCAGGAATCGAACCTGGGTCTTCCGCAATCCGGGCGGCTACACTCAAAAAGCATTGTAAAGCAGTGACAAAATTCAGCGCTTACGTTAGCCTTCCCGGTAGCATAGCGGTCAGTGCAGCCGTCCGGATTGCGGAAGAACCAGGTTCGATTCCTGGCTGGGTCGGGCAGGCGTTTAATTTTTTCACTATATTTTATAAATTTTATAAATATTTAATTTAGCTTCAGTGCAGCAATTAGCACTTGAAAATAAAAAGTAAAAATAAACAATATTTCCTTATATGATGATGATGAATGATATTAGAAATGGGAAGTGAGAAATGATATACCCCCCAACCCCTCGAGTATCTTAGTAAAGATGTGGGGCTTTACTAAGTCCTCACTCGAGCTTCTTGAGAGAATTTGAAAAGTAACGTTGCACTGTTTTGTTTTGTTTTATTTGCCAACACTTATGCACATTCACGAACACTCAATGGTTAAGAATGGTGGACCATTATTTCAAATTAATATTCGACATAACACAAATTTTAGAAAATAAAACAAAACCGCAGACATGATGCTTCACTTTTCCGCCAAGAACTTTGAGATCTTTACGAGTGGCCACGCGCGTGGAAGTTTTCTTGAAACATTTGGGGAATGTATGTACTACTGAGTTTAATAAGTTGTGATAATTAATTATTTAATTGTCCGTGAAATAATTGCTTTTCTTGCGATTTATTATTGATAAATCGTTAACTTCCTCGTCGCCAGCGTATAGTCGGGGCGCGTTGAATATAACTACCGTTCACTACTGAAGTTAGTTTATTACTGAGACAAAGGCGGGCGATAGGTACAACACAATAACTTCGTAGCTCTTTCAACGCCTTTTATTGAAAGATACAAATTATTGGAAATTCAATGGGCACCCTGCTACACGACACACGACTTTAAAGTTTATACTGTCACCCCCCACAAACCTTACGGTTCTAAAGTTAGGTGTCAGACATCCTTGCGCAAGCACAAGGGACCATCTGCGACGCGCCGAAACGCATTATTCATCCAGTACTTTTAAGACTAGTGTCTCGAGCTAGTTGCCCCGTGGACACGTATAGTCCACTACCTAATATCCAGATAAGTTACCGGAGCTGTAAGCTCGCTCACTTCTCGTTGCACTAAGAGTACAACTCGCTAATTCCAAGAGAATTCAAAGGGCAGTGGGCAATTTGTACGGGGCCTAGGTGCCTTTTTCAAAATTCTTGCGCACAAACAGAAGTTGTTTTGTATATAGGAGATTTGCCAACAATAATTTCTATGACAAGCAAAAACCGTAATCTTTCCATGATATATATATAGTTAGTAGTATATATATTGTTTAAAAATGATGTATTATTGATAAATGAATTTAAGGGGTTATATAAATTAAGTAATCAATGTTAAGGGAACGAATATAAAGTATGCAAGACGTGTCTTCTCGAAGTCCGTTCGACGGAAACTCTTCTGACGACGCAGACAACGAATAAGCACTTGGTTATAACCATAACAGTAGTTATAGTGAAGTAGTTAAAGAAGGCCAAAGCTTAGGCTCTGAAAGGAAGTTTTTTCTGAGAAATCCTGCCAAATTCCTCCCAAAGATATCTTGCCGACTGGCGCTAAACTCTCACGGCCGACCTAAACCGCTTCGGACTCATGATGGCTGCTCCGTGTGCTCAATCTCTTAATAGCTTAGAATTACATTTAAAAAAAGAAAGAAGTGTCGTACCGATAATATCCTCGTCGCACTCGTGGGGCGCAGGCTGCGCAGGCTGCGTGGGCTGCGCGGGCGGCGGCTTGCCGGGTTGCTGCCGGCGGCGGATCACCTCCACCATGAGCGGCTGCTCCATGTGCTCGAACTCCGCCGACATCACGATGGGGCTGAAGTTGTAGTCCTTCACCACGAACCTGCGTACATCCACAGTCCATTTGTTACATCGACAACCCACTAAACTAATATACAACGTTTTTTTTAGTTTATCCGAAACCTGAAAACTGTTTGTTCAGAATCAGTAATAGAATCGATTTCAATATTTTTTATACCATGTTACATTTCGACCAAATAATATTTACAAAATCTCAAATAAATTATACCCTACTATAAAACACAACGGGACAGCACAAAAAGCTTGTAATTTCGTGAGTTTTCAAGATATATTTTTTTGTACTGATTCTTTAAATGAAAATACTTGACCCGTGTTTCGATTTTCGTATAAACTAAAAATAAGGTTGTTTATGTCGGTGGAAAGGTGTACGCCGCGGGCTACATACATACAAATATTGAGTGTTGCCATATCTAATGCCGCGATATCAACAACGGTGTATCGATTGTATGCTGAACTTTTGCTGCATCTACGCACGCCACATCGTAAAGTACGTTATATCGAAAGCTACAGTATCGAACATGTATATCTATCTATCTTATAATCATAGATATTGGGTATGACACTACGCAATTGAACGCACTATTTGTAGAAGTAGTTGATACCCACATGTAACTACAAGTTTTTACTCAAGTCTTTATTGTTATCTGTTTTACAATAATTCACTATTTTGACAATTATTTATTATTTCACCCGCGTTAATTGATTACCATAAAAAAGGTTATAGTGAGTCAACCTTAAGCTTGACTCACTTACAAAGGTTAATCTTTTCACCGCCCAACTATCCTGCACGCGATGTCCCGCTGTACGCCAACGTATAAATATATTTTAATAAAATAGGTACAAAGAAGAACTTCTATAGAAGTGCTAACGTGGACGGCACGAAAATCTCGAACTTCTATAGAAGTTGTTGGCGGTAAAAAGGTTAAAAGCTAGACATATGCTGTCGCAGACTTTTTTTTTGAACTTTTAAAGGGGAACAATTTCGTAATACATGATTTTTGCGTAACTTTCACCGTTTAGGCAGCGCACGCAAGGAAAGCTCTCAAAAAAAAATGTTTTTTCAATTCAAGCCAGTAATTCCTGAGATTAGCGCGTTCAACCAAACAAACAAACAAACTCTTCAGCATTATAATATTATAGATTAATGAATCAAGCAAAACCAAAAGTAAACTCTACAGGTAGTAACTTATACATACTACTACTAGGTACTACCCACTACTTAAGCAATGTGTATATGTATAATAAGTAAGTATACAACGTTAATCGGAACGGGGGTACTAATCCGAAAGGAGGGTAATATATACATGATAGTGAATAACTTTATTAAATACGAATATTACTAAATACGAGAGCCACTGAGGGGGGCTATGTGGCGCTGTTTCCGTCCCTCTTACCTTTCAGCCAGGCAAGAGGGACGGAAACAGTAGCCTAAGCCTAGCCTAAGAAAATAGCAACCGCAGGCCAAAAGGGAGGGTCATACCTAATAAAAAAAGGGGGGTTCATATATATAACAGAGTAACTTTGCAATGGATTAAAGGACAAAGCAACTCACAGGGTAATGACCCCGCTGACGAACTGGCCAAAAGAGGATCGATGGCAGCAGTTTATGGACCGGAACCACTGCTGCCCATACCTCAGGCCCAGATAAAAACGTGGCTGCGCAAATTAACCGAAGAAGAACATCTAACAGAATGGAGAAACAGTGTAGGTAGCAGGCAAACCAAGAATGCAGTTCCGGTGGCATCAAAAAAGCTTGCTCGCAACCTCCTTAGATTAAACAGGGACAGGATCCGTAAAATCATCGGCATTATTACTGGTCATTGTCCCCTAAACAAGCACCTATTTACGATAGGTGTGACCGACAGCCCTCTATGCAGAGGATGCATGGAGGCGGAAGAAACGCCACAACACGTGCTTATGGAGTGCAGGAGTGTGGCAGACAAACGGGCACGGTTTCTCCAAGCACCCAGGACGCTTGCGGAAGCCTGCAGCAGCCTGAAAAGGCTGCAAGCCTTCTGGGATAATCTGGGTTGGTTGGAGTAGGCAGAAGGTACAATACGTACAATGGCCAAATCGAATGGCTAAGTGCGGACACAGCCCAGTATAACTAAACTAAACTAATATATAACTACGAAAAAAGCTACTTACTTAAGACAGTACTCCTTGATGCAGACCAGGTTTGCGTGATGAGCCGCGTGCAAGGCAGGCAGCACGTTGCTGTAGCAGAGGTTGGCTCGTAGAAACCGGGCGCAGAGACCTCGAAGTCTCGGGATATTGAGGTGGAGGGCTAAGCGAAGCACTTCCATCACCAGCAGGATGGTGGCTGGGGACGCGGGGTCCTCGTCTGGGAGATCGGGGGTTCCGTCTTTCCAAAAGTTATTAATATTGTAGTCATTACTATTAAGAGTGCCTTTAAGGGTAGGAGTAGGGGTAGGGTAACAATACGAAAGTTGACGACAACAATAATTGATTCTAAGACATTAAGCCCCTTACAAATAAACAAAGAATAAGGTCCGAATATAGTTATTCCGTGTTTTGTCTCTTTTACTCTAATTTGAAATAACGTTTGCATGACAGGAACAAAACACGGAATAACTATTCGGACCTTATTCTTTGTTTATTTGTAAGGCACTAAACGTATAAATGAGATCACCGTAACAGTTTTTTTAAAACTTTAACCTATTTTTTATTTGACCTAAGCATATGCAGTTCTGTAGGAATAGGAATGAGGAGCTCAGTCTGCGAGTGCTGAGTTTAAGCAACTATCGCAAAGGCCGGTCATCGGATGGGTGACCAAATATTTATCATCTCGAGCTCCTCCAAGCTTCGGAAGGCACGTTAAGCCGTTGATCCCGGCAACATTAGCACTCGTTAATAACCACCAATCCGCACTGGGCCCGCGTGGTGGTTTATGGCCCGTTCTCCCTATCCATCCATAGGGAAGGCTCTTGCCCCAGCAGTAGGGACATAAAAAAGTGAGCTGATGATGGTGATGATGATGAATTTCTTAACCTAATAAGTGATGTCATAGTTTGCCATTCCCAATTTCTATGAAAAAAATAAACTTTTTGACAGTTGTTAAAATGTTTCTCTATTAGTCAATACCCAACGAGTCCACTACCCTGTTCGGTTTTTGGTGAAAAATAAAAAATGGAAATTTCTTTTTTTCTTTTGCACTCTTTTGACTAAGGCTTCGTTCACAAGGAAGTATAGTACTTCCTTGTGAACGAAGCCTTATTTTACGATAATTATTTTTTGTTCCAGAAAATAAGTAAGTTAATAAGGCAGTTTTGGACCCATGTTGATATAACATTTACTCGTAACACCACCAGGAATCTATGGTTAAAATCTGTCGGTATATTCCTTCCCACCCTGTATATAGATTTGGGTTCAATATACAAGTTGTAAATTTGTAAATGCAAATTGTAATCATTTTGTTAAGAATCGGCTACATACTGATTTGATTTTAGACTATTTTATAAATGTTAAAATAATTAAATATCTGTCATTTCTTCGTTTAACATTCGCAACAAACTAAATTAAAACGTAAGCCAAGGCAACGAGGCTTTTTTGAAATCAATTTTATTCACATTATGTGAACGCCTCAAATCAATTTTCAATGCATAGCCCAGGTTTGAGATCACCAACCCGCATTTGGCAACGTGGTGATTACCCATAAATTGCAGTGATGACTTGATTTCAATGATAGAGGCCGGCCCAGCGCGACATTCATAGGCTTATCTTATCTTATCTTAGTGGGGCCTGCTGAGGTTTCCCTCCATCAGTAACACTTCGACCCATCGGGATCTTTTGTGCAACCTCATCCTTTCACTCTTCCTCCTCTGTAAAGATAGATGCCATAAGTTTGGAAACGTCCTTAAGGGCAAAGAGCCTGAAGCCCTTCGGTTTCGGATAGGCCGACCCCAGGAGTCCCATTCTTTTCCTAGCCAGAGAGTCGCAGTCACACAGTAGATGCTGCATTGACTCCGTTTCCTCTCCACATGCCCTACATAAAATACATTACATACCTACATTCATAGGCTTACTTTACTTTACTTTATGTGAAGACGACAATCCCATCGTACCCTATTCACTCCATCAACACGGCGCGAATCTGTCTTTCTCATTAGGTAAATGAAGCTTTTTTTAAAATGAACATAGACAACTTCGTTTGTTTTGACTTCAACAAAGGAGTAACGGTAATTTTCTTTAAAAAAATATCTGTATAAAAATGACTCAATACACACTCCCCACAAGGGCTATAACGCTGGTATGTTTTGGTGATTTATAAAGATTCACTCTTAGCCATAGTGTTATTATTTATATTGAAAACTTGGAATATATTTGAATCGTTAATGTGATTCTATCATTGATTCAGCGACACGTCCGAAATAACACTGCACGAACAGATTCCGTAGCTTTAACAAGTAAACAGCCTATAACTGTCCCACTGCTGGGCAAAGGGTTCCATCTTTGAAATCAAGTCATCACTACAACTGATGGGTAATGGCTTAATCACCACGCTTGCCAAATGCGGGTTGGTGATCACAAACCCGGGCTATGCATCGAAAAATCCGAAATATATTTTGCCCGACCTGAGAATTGAACCCGGGACCTTCGGGTATCGGGCCGAGCGCTCTGCCAATCGGCCACTGAGGCGCTTTAACAAACAGCTCGTTTATTATATTTGCCGTTGTATAACAAGATTATAGCTTAGAATTGAAGCATACCTTTCTCTGTGGGGTCGATTCGGTCCGTGTACATGTAGTTGAGCACCATATTGAACGCTTCCCGGTTGGCTTCTGGCAGCTTGATGGTAAGTTCGGGCTTCGCTATATACGAGTACACTCTGGGAGTGGACTCTTCACTTTCGGAGGCCTTCTGTGACAACTCGTCGCGTGCTTCTCTAAATTAATAATTTGAAAGAAAATAAATAATTAAAAAAAATAGGAAGACTTATTAAAAATGCATATATAATAGAGATTAAATAACCAATCTAATCAAAAAAAAAGGAAGACTAGATGCATTTTATGATTAATTAAATTGTGTAACTATTATGTTAAGACTGAAAATATTTAACAAGTTTGTTGTAGGTGTCTTCTTAGAACAAATACAGCAGCACCGCAAGAGTTACCGCTGGGAGTAACAAATGCTTTTGGAAAACAGGGGATTGGGGTGGTAAGTGCTTTTGAGAATCAATGGATTGAGGGTACCAAATGCTCTTGAGTTTCAGAGAATTAATAAGGTTGCTAAGCGCTTTAAGGACTTAAGCGATGGCAGGTACCAATTTGCTTTTGATAATCAGAGGATAATATGGGCGAAGTATATTTTTCTGAAATTTCTGATTTTTGAATAAAATGAATAATTTGAACCTGATTAGGTTCAAATTATTTTTTTTGAAACATACAGCACATAATAACTAAAATTTATAATACATTATAGTGGTACCAATATTACTAACACCAGTGTAAAAACTTAAGGGTAGCCACTCACTGTATCTTAGTTCGCAGGTACGAAGACCGCGACGCGAGCATGGCCTGGTGTGCGAGCACCTCGTACTCGTCGGGGCCGACCAGCAGCGTGACGTCACAGAACTGCTGCGACTTCAGGATGCGGCCGAAGTCGTCGTGCAACGTGCAGCGCGGGTAGTTGGATAACTGTACACAAATAGCGCAAGCCGTTAATTGACACAAATTGTGTTCTTGTTTGATACTTATATGCTAACTAGCCGTCACCCGCCCGCTTCGCTGTGCGAAAATAATGGATCAATGCTAATCAAAATAATTATTAGGTTTACTAACATCATAATTATATAGCCTATCATTTGCACAATCTTATGTTCTTACTAAATACAAATTTTCATCAAGATCGGTCAAGCCGTTCTTGAGTTATAAGAGGACATACAGACAGACAGACAGACAGACAGACAGACAAAAAATTCATAATTCGTAGAATTGGTGTCAGTGAGTCATAAAACGTATATTTATCCCAAAATATAGCAAAACTACACAAATCTTTAAACAGTAGCGCGCCAGCAGGGCTGCCAGATCATAATATAATTGTATCATCGATTTAGAATACCTAGATACACCAACAACGCCTCACACGCGGCTTGAATCAATTGTGCTAAAATCGCGTTCTAGCACAATTGCACTCGTAGTCGCGCGCCGATCACCGTCAAGTCAACATGCCTAAGTGCTCCGTGAAAAAGTGCAAAAATAATACTTCAAATAGCTTAAAAAAGGATGGGGTTTCGCATTTTTGCTAAGTATTCATTCAAGGTTTCATAATGTAATGAATTTGTGGCTAAATTTACCTTCTACCTAAGTAAAAACATTATTTTTCTAAAATAGTTTGAATAATTCGCTTACGCGGTTGTCCTTTTCCCTCGCGTGACGCTATTCACGTGTTAAAAGAGACGAAAGATTCATAAAAGTAGAACATAGTTAAATACTAAATATATAGAGCCGCCTGTTTAGTTTTTTTAAAGTTAGTTTTGTAGTCCACATCTTTTGGCGGTATGTTGGTATGTTTCTATGGAATTAAAATTAATAAATGTTTTTCAGCTACTATAATAAATACTCAGATCAAAGCGAAAATGATAATTATTTATGACCAATAAGTACTGTACCTACTGTACTTCTACTGATATTTGTCAAACATTATTTTTTACACGCTTTGTATTAAATAGCAATGCATGTATGTATGTAAGTATGTACGTAAGTATGTTTGTATGTATAAATGTATGTTTGTTCGGGTCAAATCTTGCAAATGAATTTTAAAGCAGTTATCCTCCTCAACCGATTGAGCTTTTTTGCAAACATATAAAGTCCGTTGAAAATGTAATATGATGGTACCATCTAGCTGGTCTGATGATGGAGACAGAAGGTGGCCATAGGTAATGAATGACGAAGCTGCAGTAGGCCGACAGATTATTGTGAAAACAACGATCGTTGGCCTAAGTAGTAGTAAACAAGTTCGGTGACCGCATTAGATGAACGAAATAATGTAATTGCCATTTTGGCCATGTTGGCGGTTTGTGTTATGCGTCTAATGATTTATACCTAATTTGCAATGAATCTGAAAAGATCATCAGGCACTATATTAAAATAAGTCGCGGAAGTACACTGTTAAGGCGGTATAATGGTAAATTTTTTAACGATGCAAATACTGCGATGTCTAATGCACATGAAGCTATTTAAAAATACAAATGCTCATACAAGTGATCAATTTCACCATATTTATAAACTGACAAAATCAGCAGTTCAGAAATATGTAGATGTGCGTCTGCATTAAATTTGTAAAAAAGAAAACTTTAAAAAAAATTACTTTGAAACGACAAGTTAACAATATATTAAATTTTGTTTCAGGGTACATAAACATATATGTTTTAATAATAAGTTATTTGTTTTATTTTTACTACAATTTATAAAAAAAGTTGTGCAACTAGCATTACACCAATTTTACAAATTGTACAATAAGTACATGAAAATAATTTTGTTGAACACGACTCCACTTACTCTGTTCCTACAAGAGGCGGAGGTCATAAAATTTTACGACTTTCGCGATGATCGCATTTTGTAATGTCACAACCGCCTAACGCGTGCAATACAAATAAAACCTTATATGTGGGGAATAAAGTTGTATTTAATTTTTATAAATATGGTCTTAGCACATTATACGTTTTTAAATTGTCTACTATACACGTATACTTACAACTAAGCGAGTCGGGACACTTTTTCGACGTGAATTTGTAGGTGACGGTGTATCTAGGTATTCTAAATCGATGAATTGTATACATAATGTGTACATGGTCATCATATTGTTAACTGAATACAAAACTCGTATAAGAAGTATATTAGTGTGTGTGGACAATAAATGTTTCTCTCTCTCTCTCTCTCAACTCAGATGTAAAATGAACAAAGCATAATATAAATTTTTAACTTGTAATTCCAGATTAAAATTTTTGATGGTTTGTAGAATAAGATCAGATTAAGTATAATTTCATCGAATCAGCAGTATAAAGAAAGTTAGCTCTTCTGGCAGCCGCGCGCCAGTAAGACAAAACTTTAGTTTCTTTAGGACAGACGCAAGATTAGGACCCTTAGTACCTATATGACGAAAAGGACTCTTAGTATATATGTATATGTATAGATTGCGGAAGATCCACGTTCGATTCCTGGCTGGGTCGGGTAGGCATTTATTTTTTTATAAATCTGTATTGTATCTGTACTGTATTTTTGATAAATCTTTATATATGTAACCACAATAACCATCTTACCTGAAACTTGAACAGCTCGCCGCTGCGAACGTTGTTGTCGACCGTGCCCCCAAATATGTACATAGCGTCGTCTATGACCGCGCCTGCGTGGAACAAACGACCCGAAGGCACGTTTGAGTCCGCCGCCGGGTGGATCACAGACCTGGTCCACAAACATCATACATAAAATTAAAATCTCAATTAAAGAAAATCTTTATACAAAGCTTATTACCAAATGTCTGATTACAAAGAAAACAAAATGCCTTGTGTGCGTCCATTCATCTCCACCCCATAGCAAAGTTGCTTCTGGTAATGATACGTTTGAAAACAGAGCGTGCAACATTAGCGCACATGCCATATGATATAAAGGCAACAAATATGAGTTATATCGGCGGCGTTGATGCGGGAAAATGAACTCTAATAACTAAGCAATACCGACCAAACTCGCGTGTCGAGGTCGTGGCAGTGCACGTTGGCGGGCAGCGTGATATACCTCGTCAGAATCGCAGCGGCAAAATGAACTCTAACCACTAAGCAATACCAACCAGACTTGCGTGTCGAGGTCGTAGCAGTGCCGGTGGCGGCCGAGCTAGCATCACGAGGCTGATATACCACGGCAGTCGCTGTGGGACAATGAACTCTAACTACTAAGCAATACCGACCAGACTTGCGTGTCGAGGACGAAGCAGTGCAGGTGGCCGCCGAGCTAGCATCACGAGGCTGATATACCACGGAAGTCGCTGTGGGAGAATGAACTCTAACTACTAAGCAATACCGACCAGACTTGCGTGTCGAGGTCGTAGCAGTGTCGGTGGCGGTTGAGCTAGCAACACGAGGCTGATATACCACGGCAGTCGCTGTGCGAGAATGAACTCTAACTACTAAGCAATACCAACCAGACTTGCGTTGAGGTCGTCGCGGTGCCGTTGGCGGCCGAGCTAGCATCGCGAGTCTGATATACCACGGCAGTCGCTGTGGGAGAATGAACTCTAACTACTAAGCAATACCGACCAGACTTGCGTGTCGAGGTCGTAGCAGTGTCGGTGGCGGCTGAGCTAGCAACACGAGGCTGATATACCACGGCAGTCGCTGTGCGAGAATGAACTCTAACTACTAAGCAATACCAACCAGACTTGCGTTGAGGTCGTCGCGGTGCCGTTGGCGGCCGAGCTAGCATCGCGAGTCTGATATACCACGGCAGTCGCTGTGGGAGAATGAACTCTTAACTACTAAGCAATACCGACCAGACTTGCGTGTCGAGGTCGTAGCAGTGTCGGTGGCGGCTGAGCTAGCAACACGAGGCTGATATACCACGGCAGTCGCTTTGGGAGAATGAACTCTAACTACTAAGCAATACCGACCAGACTTGCGTGTCGAGGACGAAGCAGTGCAGGTGGCCGCCGAGCTAGCATCACGAGGCTGATATACCACGGAAGTCGCTGTGGGAGAATGAACTCTATCCCCTAAGCAATACTGACCAGACTTGCGTGTCAAGGTCGTAGCAGTGCACGTCGGCGGGCAGCGTGTTGTCGGCGGCGCCCCCGAACACGTACAGGTGGCGGCCGTGCGCCAGCATCACGTGGCCGTAGCGACGTGCTGGCGCGGGCCCGGCGCAACGGAGCAAGTGCTCCGTGCATACGCGCGTCCAACTAAAACGTAAAAATTTTCGATTGAGTAGGTACTCGCGCCACAATACACGGAAAATCATTGCATTTTATTTCATATAATTTGCTCTCATCGAGCTCATGGTATTGATCCGATTCGAGCCCCTCGTAGAATTCCCATTCCCTCTAGATAACATCTGACGGTTCGACGTTTCATACGGCTCGAGGAAGTCTTTAATATATCTATATTACATTTTGACCGTGATTTTTGCATAAAATGCCTAATTTCGGCGTTCTTGTTCAGAGAAACTGAAACCCTTAGACAATTTTAACTTATTGTATGGTGGACAATAGTTATTAGTATAATTCGTAGCGGCCTCGCTTTCTGCAATTTTTCCTTATCAATTTATATAAAGCCAAAATTCCGAAGCTAGTTTTCAATTAAACACGCTGACGGCAATTTTCAAGCTTAAGGATTGAACTACTGTACTAAGCAAACGAAATGAAAAATATATAATAATATCTCTTATATAGTGGTGAAGTTCGTAGCGGCCGGCCTCGGAATTTCGAAATATGAATGGAATTTCTACAAAAAAAAATCCCATTCAAAGCCATAAAAAGTTCAGAATTAGCTGTAAATATCTCCTTACTTCATTAATATCATTAAGTAAAATGTACACCAGAATTAACGTTAGTATATAAGATTTAAAATTATATACTTTTTTGAACGATAAAAAAAAAATTAAACATCAAATAAATGTAATTACAACTGCACAAAATGCCACTTTTGCGATGTGTGTCGGCTGCTCCTAGTACTGAGAAAGCGCGAGCGCGCGCATTTTGTGATAGGCCTCTTAAGTTCGCACTCAAAAAAGTCCAGTGACGCTGTAGCAATCAGCAAACTGTCTAAAAAACACACAAGGACACACTCCGCGGAAGATTGGTAATCTGTGAGTGGGCCGCTCGACTTCGGTGTCTGTTCCGCCCTCCACGTACTGACCATCCGTCAGCGTCAGATCGGCAACGTCGCATTTTTATGTTACTTAGTGAACACGACACATTCGGCGGACAATCGGCGTAGGTACAGGATACATACAGTTCACACTGTATAAGCGTTGACAGTCGACTGATTAATCAGCCACGGAACATTGAATGTGGCTGCAATGTTTATTAAAGAATTTACCGTGACGAAAGTTCAGCGACGGAGTATCCGCGTAATGTGGCGCTGGCTTACATTAGGAAGAAGTTAATTTTAATTGCATTTTTGTATGCTACGATTTTTGTAAACTAACGCCTGGTCGCCTGGGTGCCTAGCACCATTTGATCACGTTAAGGCGACGCATTGGAAATTTATGTGGCGGGGATCTTGATTTTTCCCAACAATTACAAAACATATGAAAGTGATATTTGATGACATGATTTCTCATTTAATTGACTTCATTTTGCTAGTTGCAGAAACACGATTTGTTAACATTTATAACAGAGAAAAAAATATCAAAGTAACCTCTTTTAAAACATAGATTTGCATTTTACAGGCAAACCAGACCGAATTAAGCATCTAAATTTTCTTATTAGATTAGTCTTAACACACACTTCAATATGCTAGTTCTTTTTTTTAAACTTATTTGTAGTTTTAATTGGAAAGAAGAAAAAAAAACAGTTTTTCTTATGGTACGGGGCGCAAACGCTCCGTATTAGATTAATTGTTTAGCGATGCGTCGCCTTAACGAAAACGAGAACATGTGTGGCAAACTTATAACTCTCCCCGTATGTCGCCAGGAGGCGCTGCTTCAATGCCACACTAATTTTCGTTTACGCAAACGTAATAATATAATAACATCTTCTGTACCTTGTGTTTAGTTAAATGCTGTTGAAACATTGTTAAATAAATAAATAAAGTAATCAAAAGAATACGGATAGTTAACAAAACTCCCACTAGGTACCCTGATTGCTGTAGTATCCCAATACATAATCTTACATGCATATATAACCAATGTATTTACAATATGAAGGACAGAATAAATGAGTACGTCAAACGAGACGCTGTCTTTATTCCCGACGCACCCACATCATGGCGTGGCATCATCTACATGGCGACCCTGCCACCGGAGACTGGGCTGCGCGATTCCGTATAAGGCGCCGTTAGCGTGAACTGTCGCGGACTTGTGACGAACGCGGACTTGTGACGAAACAATCATGACTTTGTTATTGAACTGTAAAAAGTTAAATTTCCAAGATGGGCTAGCAACAATCTAAAGGAAATCAAGAAGTGATCATCGCCCAAAACGCGGGTGCAAATGAAGTTTCGTTGGAGCAGTTATATAGTCACGCACATACAACGTCGCATACTCTTCAGATCATTTGTGTTATCCTGTTGATCGGCGGAATATATGCTGTATACCAAGTATACAGAAAGTGCCATGGTAAATGGATTAGACGAGAGATTACGGAGCATCAGTTGCAGCGGTCTGCGAGCTGGTTCCAACGACGCCGCCACACCACGGTCTGCAGCGCGTGAGGACGTGTGACGACGACGGATTTCGGTTCGTGTACAGGGCGGAAGACCTTGTCCTAAAAAAACCGACTAGAAACTCAGACTTTACTGATAATTTTGTATATTTTTCTACAAATAAATATACAAAATGTAAAAGCAACAATTGATATTTTACATTTAAAATGCTAAAACACGCGTTTACATGTTCCACTAAGTTACTCAGCTGTCAGTAAAGCGTGAATATAGTAAAACAATTTAAAAAAAAATAATTACGTGTGCGTCGCAAAATCGAACTGGAACAGTGCATTGGTGATCTTCGCGCCGCTCTGGCCGCTGAACACGAACATCTTGCCGCGGGACACCGCCACGGGGAAGTTGCAGCACGTGGGGGGGCACTGGCCTTTCTGCTCCACGCGCTCCCATTGGTGGCTCTCACCCTACAACAGATTAGGTCAAGGTAAGCAGCGTATTACCACCAGTTTGTTTAATATCCCCACTGCTGGGGCACGAGCCTTCGTTACCCTATGGCTGGAAACAGCAAAAGTGCCAAAAACCGCGCCTTAACTATGGATGGAAATACCAAAGAGAGAATGGGCCACCACGCGGGCCTAGTGCGAACAAGTAAAAGAAAAAAATAAAATTGAAATAATAAATTATACAGTGCAAAATCCAAATAAATTAAATACATGAAACCATAACATAGATAGACAACAGTTACAAACAAACAAATGCACGCACGCACGCACGCACAAAGACGCACAATCTTTAATAAAAATTAAGCCATCGCTTAATGCTTTCCAGACGGGGGTAGGTGATCACAACTTGGGAATTGAACTTAGGACCTCCGGACTACGGGCCGGACGCTTTCGCCACTTGGCTGCAGAAGCGAGGCAAGAGAAAATTAATTATTTGATACTTGCCAATAAGCTTGTGGTCCACATGTCGTTCAGACGCGCGTTGCCATCGTATCCGGCGAATATCCACAGCTTGTCATCGTATATGGCCGCGCCGTGAGCTGATCGAGGGACTGGCTCTCTGGAAGCAAGAGAGACTAACTAAATTACCCATCAATTTAAATTCAAAAATCATTTATTCAGTTTAGGCTACAAGTAGCTCTTGTGAATGTTGCTATGCCATCGGTTCGTAAGTCTACTCTGGGCGGGAGATCTTGTACTGAGAAGAACCGGCAGAAACTCAGCAAGTGTCCAGCTCTTTTCTCCCTTACAGCGTCAAAAAAAATATTGGAAAATGCCCTATCTCCTCTTTCCATTACAAATAAACACAAAAAATATAGAAGACAACCACAACATGTAAAAAAACAAAAAAAAATTAACGAATCTAAGTTATCAAATTTACATCATAGAAACGGCTCATCATTTTCTGTAAGTCTAAAGTTTGATTTCAGCCCTATCGCCAGGTCATTTCTATTCACACTGCTGCATGTTCACACTGCTGGGGCACGGGTTTTCGGTGTGCGTCGTGTCGTGTTTTTGGAAGTGGTGTTTCCATCTACAGGGAAAGCGGGCCATAAAACAGCACGCGGGCCCAGTGCGGATTTTTTATTTATTTATTTATTTATTAGGTACACAAAACAGATAGAAATTAAAAAAACAACAAAAACGCATGATAAATTGTATAAGAGCTAAATTCCTATCTAAAACATGTGTACACAACACGATTAATAATAAGCGTCCATGTTAAAGTTTACCTAATCTACAACTATATCCAATTAAAAACTAATTATATACAATACATAGGAATGGTGAAAAAAAAAATATAAAAAATAAAAATATAACAAATTGAAAACTTATTTTAGATTAATGTTGACTATTAAATTTTACGAAGATAAACTGAGATTGGTAATGTAGTCGGGTGCAATGGCTTTATGTGCCTTCCAAAGCACAGAGAATTCTTTGGTCACTAGGCCAGCGAAAGCTGCACTTCAGCAATTGCAGACCGAGCGCGTTAACCACTGCGCCATCGAGCTTCTCGAATCTCGAGTCTTATGGAAGATTCCAAACATTGGAGTATGTTACTGAGTCGGCAAACGACAAGTAAGTAAGCTAAATAAGTAAAGACAAGTAAGCTAAATAAGTTGTTTTTACGGATCTCCTCGCTTTTATTTTACACATTAATTTTCTTCATCATCATCCATTCATCATCAGCTCATTTTATGTCCCCACTGCTGGGGCACGAGCCTTCCCTATGGATAGATAGGGAGAACGGGCTTTTAAACCACCACGCGGGCCCAGTGCGGATTGGTGGTTGTTAACGACTGCTAACCGGGACCAACGGCTTTACGTGCCTTCCGAAGCACGGAGGAGGTCGAGATGATACACTTTTGGTCACTCATCCGATGACCGGCCTTTGCGAAAGTTGCTTAACCTCAGCACTCGCAGACCGGGCTCGTTAACCACTGCGCCACCGAGCTCCTCCTTACTCATTAATTTTAATTTTACTTAATCAATGTCCTGACGTTTCGATTAAAATAAAGGGAGGTTCTTAGGCAAATTACTAATTAATTGAGACGACCAACACCTTAGCCTCCCTGTGAAACGTCAAAATAGACATTCAATTAAATATTTATAAAATTTATAAAATACAGTGAAAAAATGAAACGCCTACCCGACCCAGCTAGGAATCGAACCTGGGTCTTCCGCAATCTGGGCGGCTGCACTGACCGCTATGCTACCGGGAAGGCCAACGTAAGCGCTGAATTTTGTCACTACTCTTTAATGCTTTTTGGGTGTTAATAGCGGCACAGCGCGCCATCTATCCAACGGTGATTGCAACCGATGGCTATGCAGATTCATCTTTGCAGATGAAATACCACAAATTTGATAACACAACGCTATAGTTAAATTTTTACTTTTCATTTTCAAGTGCGAATTGCTGCACTGAAGCTAAATTAAATAATTATAAAATTTATAGAATACAGTGAAAAAATTAAACGCCTTCCCGACCCAGCCAGGAATCAAACCTGGGTCTTCCGCAATCCGGGCGGCTGCACTGACCGCTATGCTACCGGGAAGGCTAACGTAAGCGCTGAATTTTCTCACTGCTTTTTAATGCTTTTTGAGTGCTAATAGCGGCACAGCGCGCCATCTATCCAACGGTGATTGCAACCGATGGTTATGCAGATTCATCTTTGCAGATGAAATACCACTGATAACACAACGCTAAAGTAAAATTTTTACTTTTCATTGTCAAGTGCTAATTGCTGCACTGAAGCTAAATTAAATATTTATAAAATATATAAAATACAGTGAAAAAAATCCTGAAAAAAAGTGATTCTTGGCTGGGTCGGGTGGAAGCTTGCCATATGCGTTCGTGGCCGACCCTGAAGCTTCAAATAAGCCTATGCCATGAATTGTAGCGAACTGCTTGGCGGCAGAAGTAGGTATTATAGTGGTAATCGCCAACTTTCTGGATTCTGGGTAAAATCCTGCCACAAGGCAAAACTGTTTCTTACACAAAAATTGTTTATTCAAAACTATTTAAATTCATATTTTAAGAAAACCAGCAGATCTATTTTAACAACCGGCACCGGCCGGTGCAACTCGGTCGCAACGTCGGTCGGGTATAAAGGTATGCCTATGGATATCTGGCAAGCACTTAAAAACCAAGGTGTCGAAAACAAAATTACATTAGAATTCTTAAAAACATATATAATAACAGCAAAGCTAAAATTAAACTAGAGAAAGAAGGAAAGGACTTCAAAATAGAAAGAGGTGTACGCCAGGGCGACCCCCCCCCCCCCCCTCTCTCTCACCGAAACTTTTTACGGCAGTTCTAGAGGAAACCTTTCGCCAATTAGATTGGGAAAAATGTGGGCTGTCTATTAACGGTAAAAATCTATTACATTGAAGATTCGCGGATGATTTAATAATCCTCTTGTCGACGAGTGAGGGTCTGCAGATGATGTTGAATGAACTAGATATAGAAAGCCCAAAGGTGGGATTAGTCATGAACACAAAAAAAAACAAACTATGACATATAGGAAGCAAGAACCTATCAGGATAACTGATCGACTATGTTGATGAGTATACCTAGGTCAAATAATTTCCCCTTTAGATCTAACTACAAAAGAAATTGATAGACGCATTGGAAATGCTTGGAAACAAAATTGGGGTCTGAAGGAAATTATGAAAAACAGTGAAACCAGGATAACTATCAAACGGAAACTATTTGATACCTGCATACTTCCTGTCCTTACTTATGCTTGTCAAACCTGGGCACTCACAAAAACCCACAATATGAAGCTCGAAACATGCCAGAACGCCATGAAAGAAGGAAGAAAGAAAGAAGAAAAGAAGTATGTTGGGGAAAAGGCTATCCAATAGAATCAGAATTGACAACATCAAGAAACAAACAAGAACAAAGACTGTTATAAAAACAATAAACAAGCTAAAGTAGAAGTGGCAGGCCACACAATCAGAGGAAGTAAAAAATTTACAAAATTAGTAATGAATTGGTTCACAAGTGGCAGGAAGAGAAAACGGGGTAGACCCTTTAGACGGTGGGTTGATATCAAAGCCGTAGCAGATGGTATGTGGACAAGAGTAGCTAACGATAGAGAGAAATGGCGGCAGTTGGAGGAGGCCTTTGTCAACCAGTGACATACAGACAGGGAGTCAATGCATATTGAACTAGTAAAAAAAAAACACAAATGTTGAAAAAATTTCCACGAGCAGGGTTTGAACCTGCACCCTTCTGACATACCGGGTCAGGTGCTCTTCCAATTGAGCTATCGTGGTTCTAACCAGCCCGCCGAAATTATTCAACACTATTTACTTTTTACTTTGAAAGCCAAAGGCGCCCATTCAATGTTAACAACTACCGTCATTAACATCCGATCATAATATTTTTACAAATACTAAAGATCAGTTAAGAAGTAGGCAAGCTATTTATAAATGTTTATATAATTTTTAACGCAAATTTTGTTGCGAACAAATTACAAAAACACAAATGTTGAAAAAATTTCCACGAGCAGGGTTTGAACCTGCACCCTTCTGACATACCGGGTCAGGTGCTCTTCCAATTGAGCTATCGTGGTTCTAACCAGCCAGCCCGCCGAAATTATTCAACACTATTTACTTTTTACTTTGAAAGCCAAAGGCGCCCATTCAATGTTAACAACTACCGTCATTAACATCCGATCATAATATTTTTACAAATACTAAAGATCAGTTAAGAAGTAGGCAAGCTATTTATAAATGTTTATATAATTTTTAACGCAAATTTTGTTGCGAACAAATTACAAAAACACAAATGTTGAAAAAATTTCCACGAGCAGGGTTTGAACCTGCACCCTTCTGACATACCGGGTCAGGTGCTCTTCCAATTGAGCTATCGTGGTTCTAACCAGCCCGCCGAAATTATTCAACACTATTTACTTTTTACTTTGAAAGCCAAAGGCGCCCATTCATTCATTTATCAATAGCTTGCCTACTTCTTAACTGATCTTTAGTATTTGTAAAAATATTATGATCGGATGTTAATGACGGTAGTTGTTAACATTGAATGGGCGCCTTTGGCTTTCAAAGTAAAAAGTAAATAGTGTTGAATAATTTCGGCGGGCTGGTTAGAACCACGATAGCTCAATTGGAAGAGCACCTGACCCGGTATGTCAGAAGGGTGCAGGTTCAAACCCTGCTCGTGGAAATTTTTTCAACATTTGTGTTTTTGTAATTTGTTCGCAACAAAATTTGCGTTAAAAATTATATAAACATTGATATTGAACTAGTGTTACCGAAAACCTTATTATAAATAATCATGTAAATTAACAAACCTATACTAAGTAGTTTGTGTAAATTTCTGATATAAAACTTTGTATAAAATGGAATGCGAAAGTTTAAAAAAGTATTTTTTCAACAATACTAATTAACAGAACTAGACGCTGCCAACTACTGGAGCTAAAAATAGATATGTGTGTTAGGTTCACTAACCTCTAACTGTAACATAGGCATGTAAACAAATATACTAATAACAAGACAGCAATAATATTCTACTATCCTATTCGATAATTTTCTGATCACATCCTAACTTCTTGCTACCAGCAAAAAGCCAACAAAATGTCTTTCCAAAAAAAACATTCTAGCTGTCACCTATGGCTTTTACAGAAGTCCATTTATGCAAACTTCAAAGGCAGGGTACCCAGTACATCATCATCGTCATCATCTCAGCCAAAAGACGTCCACTGCTAGACAAAGGCCTCCCCCAAGGATCTCCACAACAACGACGACGATCTTCGATCATCTTCTCAACGACCCAGTACATAGTGTGCCAAAAAGACTTGCACTAGGCGATGCTTTTAAATTGAAATACCCTTATGACATTGGTTAGTTGATCCAATTCTAATTGTCAAAATAAGACCTCCTTTTATGATTGTTTGTAACCATTTTAAAATGGCTGAAAATAGATTTACATTTTTACTTACTGTCCAGTAAACTTCCATTGTACCCACTGCGCACTCTGAAATCTGTATTCAAACAAATCATTTTTGTTGGTGAGATTCGAGTTGGCCAGGATATCACCAGTATAGCCACCAAATACGAACATGGAAGTTTTGTATACCTGTAAAGATAAAGTTTGACATAATTTACAGTAACATTTAAAATATATCATTGTAATCCTTTACTTAAATTAAAACAAAATAATATTCAAAATAGATTGTTACTATTTTTTAGAATTATGATAAAAAAATTGAACTTTCTTGGTATGTTATAATAATACCATACTAAAAATATCATTGGAACTACAAAAAAGTGATAGATAGATAATTTATGCTTGTTAGGAGATTAGCAAATCAAAATGGTGTAAAGGTATCAATGTCAATATGTGCTAGAGCAACCGCAAAGAATCATATAATAATTTTTTTTTGAGAGAGATTGCTGATTGCCTTAAACGGCATTTTCAGCGTTATTGGGCTTTTTGGGAGTGGCGAGGTACGTAAAGGGTACCTCAAGCCGTGTTGAAACGAATCACCTTCGGAGGTTTTCTAGAGGGAACGGCAACACACACTTAAAAGTTCGCGTCCCCATTACCTACTACATTCTCCGAAGGGTTCAGTCGGGTCGGATATAATAATATGATGATGGAAAGTAGTACTACAATAAATTTACGAAATTGGGTAATTTAAATGATTGGGTTATTCATTTCATTCTTTACAGCTTTTACGGCTTGGCAATTTGCTTTCATCTCATCTGATGTTAAGTAATCTTAAAGCCAAATGTGGAATAGCACTTCATCCAGTATTCTCTTGCACTGAGAAATTTGTCTACCTTATCTTATCATGTAATATAATAAATGCATGATATTGCTTTTGTTGTGCTCAGTGGTATGCACTTGGCTCTCTAAGTGCACGCCACTATGTCCTGTATGCCTATATCCAGTAGTGGACTAATGTAGGCTGATGATGATGATGATGATTGCTTTCATTTGCATGAGTACTTACCACAGCAGAATGATGATACCTTGGTGCTGGTGGTATTCCCATACAGCCAGTCTTTGTCCACGATTTTTCAGTGATGTCAAATCTGATAAGGTCATTTAACATTGATTTTCCGTTATCACCACCAAACACATAAATTGCATCTTTGTATGCTACAGATGTGTGCTTGCTTCGTCTGAAAAATACACCAACCAAATAAGCAAATCAATTCTCTGTTACATTTGTACAAGTAAATAATACCAATTCATTTTAATATTATGTTTCAACATGTCTATGGTTTCACTATTAATTACCTTACCATTACCATTAATTATTCTACCTTCTTTTTATAGACTCATAATCATTTCAACATACACATTTCAAATTGAAAATGTTATACTTCATTTTCAACAATTTCGATTGAATATTGAATTAGAATATTAAACATTTGTATGTCAATTTTATTGTCAAATTACCATTTGCTAAAAACACAAATGTTGTTTGCAACAAAATTTGCGTTAAAAATTATATAAACAAAACAAAAACATTTACCATTTGGTAATTAAAAAAAGGTGTTGAAAAGGTTGTTTGACAGAAGTTTGTCAGAAGGTGCGGGTTCAAATCCCGCCTGTGGAAATTTTTTGACTCCTTTTCTGTATTAAAAAATTAATATCTTACCGTGCTCCAACAAATTCATAGCACTCTGACAGCCGTTTCCACTGGTGCACGGTTTCAAATGGCCCGAATTCCATTTTAAGGCTAATGTCCAATTCACTGGGATTTCGAAGCTGTTCAGTTATCATTTTTTGCATTTTAATCATGTGTAGCTGGAAATATTAGTGTTTCCCTATTAAAATCCTCGTTAAAGTGTATTCTCTTAAAGTAGGGCAACAAATAGATCACAAAAAGAATAAACTAGATCGAATAATCTCAGAAATAGGAAGAAATCCTAAAATAAACTTGATATATGGGTCGCAGTGAAATGAGCCAGTACTTACCCATTACAATTCCCGTTTGTTGTTTAAGTTTTGAATAACAATGGAAAGCATCTTTAAGCAGTATTTGGAATGTGTCGAATACCTTATCTTCTGAATAGGTTTTAGCTTATTAATTAACATCAAAACTATATTTTTTTCAGTGTAAACAATCTAAGTAATAGGGATGAGACGTATTTACTAGAATAAGTTTTTGGAATAAGTATTTGCTTGTACGTATAAATACTCAGTATCGATTCAGCATCCAACGCGTACCGAGTATTTACAAGTATCGACGACGCATACGTTGACAGTTACTCAAATACGCACATAAACTTCTAACGTATTATGTACTCAGTGCTTCTAATAAGTATCGAGTCCGAAACTCAAAGACGCGTTCTCGAGACGCGTTCGATTTTAGTGTGAGTGAGTTTAGTCCCATGTATTTACGATCAACCTTATTGTAAGGAGTTAAAACCGCTTTTTGTATGCACCATGAGTAGGTGTCTCAGTGTCTCCGAGTACTGCGCGAAAGTGAGTCTGGTGTATCTTGCTTTTTTGTGCGGTTGGACATTAAGACTGTATCTAATTAGAAATAAAGTCTATATTTCTTAGGCGGTGATTATTTACTTATTCGTTGGTTTTTATGCAAATTTGAATTTCAGACAGTTATTTCGGCGTATTGTTTGTTTACGTTACAATTGTTTATCCTCGGATAAAAAATAGTTTAGTAGGAAGGTTTAGTACTTATGTGTATTATAAATAAAGAAGATACTTTTAATTACATGTAAGTTCAGATGATTTTGGTGGTCTTGGGATTGTCGGATTAACATAACGTTAATAAGTGCTTTCGCATTCGTTTTAACGAATGGTGGTGTTAGAACTGTAAATACATTAAGTCAATGATTGTAAATAAATATTAAGTAGGTAGTGTACATGGTGAAAGTGGTGGTAAACATTAACTGTAAATAGACGTTTTTGGTGGTGATTGTAAGTACCTATTTGATTTAGGTATTTCTTTAGGTAATTAATTTAATTTTATTATGGCTCCAAAAAATTTGTTTTTAATTTTTCAATTCAAATTAATTAACCTAGTTTGTAACTGACGACCGTGACGGCCATGTGGATCGATCAGGATCGATTCCCGGTCGTGTATCTTAAGCAGAATATTTTTTTGCAATTAATAACGTAACATTTTTTAACGATGTTTTTATATTGGTTTGTGTTTGGGTGTTCTCAGAGACGTGAAGACGTCGTTTTAATATGACATAACACAACACAAGTCGTTTTAGTATGTCATTCCTTAGTTTGATACAAAAGATGATTGGAGTGTTTGCGCATTTATTTATTTGACTTACGGGAGAATCTTGTTTTGCTATTTAGTATTAGTTCCTAATATAGCAAGTCATTTAAGCAATGTTGTTATTAATTCAGAATATTATGCTGAGTGTACTATTTGTATGAAAGAAACTAGTACGTGAAAACGCATACTTCTAAGTACTCGTGGGACAGGTTTCTGGAATAAGTATTTTTGTGTGCTCGTACTTGCAAGACTTAGTACGCAATTAGCCTAGTACGTCTCATCTCTACTAAGTAAGTGGTAGTGGTATTTTGACATTGACAATTTCACATTTGACAATTTTTTTAAAATTTGTTCATGACCATGGATACTAGTCATTCAGTCGAAAACTTAATTTATACGTTTCTCAAATGATTTCAATTCTCTATATGATGATGATGAATGATAATAGAAATGAGAAGTAAAGATGTGGGGCCTTACTAAGTCCTCGGGCGTACTTCTTGAGAGAATTTGAAAAGTGACGTTGCACTGTTTTGTTTCATTTGCCAACACTCATGCATACTCACGAACACTGCGACTGCGGCGCTTGCGGTGCGGCCAGGTGTGCGTTCACCTTTAATCCGACAAAAGAGAACAATAATTACGTTCACCTTTATTTCATTCACTCAAAATTGTCTATTGTTAAAAATCAAATGTCATTTTTTTAAACCATTCATTCATTCAACGAACTTTGCGTTTGTGTTTGTTTGTATTGTATTTTATTCCATTTCACATATTAATTTACAAATTTGGAACGATCTATTTGCATTTTAAATATGTCATCACTTGTAAGTGTTTGTGAGCTAACAAATATTCTGAGCGTTAATTAAATTTCATACAATCTTTATGTTATTTAAGCTTCTAATGGCAAACAGTTATACTATTCTGTCGCACTGATTTGCAGGCAGAAGAAAGCGTGCGGCGTAATAGCGAAAGTGAGGGAGGCGACGCGGAGACCCCTGAGCATGATCCTCATTACGAACCCATAGTGTCTTTGCCGCTAGTAGACATAAATACAAATGAGGATGATGAGGAAGAGTTAGCCAAAATTCGTGCCCGGCTCTACAGATATGACACGGCTGACCACGAGTGGAAGGTTCATAACTTTTAATAGTGTTAAAACTTAAATATTTAACATAATTTATAATCATCTTACCAAAATAATTTATAAAAAAAAATCGCAGACAATGCAACTAACCAATTTTAGGTTATGAATCTGTATTCTAAAGGCTATTTCAATGTTAATAGATATGTATTATAACAGTAATTTAGAAACTTAACAAGTTATTATTTATTACAGGAGCGTGGTACAGGAGATATAAAACTTTTGCGTCACAAAGAAAACAATACAGTCCGTGTAGTTATGAGGCGTGACAAGACCTTAAAAGTCTGTGCCAACCACTTCATCACTCCTGATATCAGAATGAACGTCCACTGTGGCTCCGACAAGGCATTCAACTGGTCTGTGTTTGCTGATTATGCGGATGAGAGATGCAAACAAGAATTACTTGCTATCAAATTTGGGAATGCACAAAGTAAGTTGTAATTGAAATCTAAAGTTTTCAAATAGCAATTCATTTTAACTAAATTACACTTTATGAGACACCTGAATTATTGTCAACAGATGCTGAACTATGGAAAAAGAAATTTGCAGAAGCCCAAGAAATTGTAAGGACAAAATGTAGTCTTTACACCCTAGATCAGTCTTCGGATGATGAGAGTAGCATCACAAGAAGTGAAGACACTGACACTCCGGAACCTAAGAGTACAGACAAGCCTGAAGGGGACTCTGATGGTGTAGTTTTAAAACTTAAAGAACTTACAGTAGAAAGTGAAAAGGCCAATTGATATTACCAATACTTATTACAATTATCTAAGAGGCCAATAAGTAACATGTTTTGTGACCTTGGAATTAGATTTTGTAATCATTTATTCAGACTATTATTATAAAATGATTCCAAATTGCTATATAGATAGATGTTTTCATTTATTTTATTCCTTTTTGGATTATATAGATTGTATTCTCGTCTTGAAGAGTTCTAGTTTTAATGTATAACAAATTCTGTGTGTATGCTTGTTTTAGCATAATAGTAAGTCTTATTATTACAATATATTTTTAGTTTTGTCCACACCAATTATTCACATGTTACTATTGGCACAACTAGTGTGGATTTCATTGTAATTAAATGAACGAAAGTGTATGTTTATGGTAACTTGAAAATACATTGGTTTTGATAAATGCAATAATAAATCTTCATGAAGAAATGTTAATATTGTTTTGAAGTTCTGTCACTTTTTTTAACTGTTCTCTAGGCTATTTCAATTTACATTGACACTGAAGGAATTGTTGTCAGTAAGTTTGTGTTTATTTGTGTAATCTTTATGCCTAAAAGTTAAGATATTGCTGTTAACATTTGAGGTTACTAAGTGCAGTAAGAAAATAGTGAGTTTGAATGAGATTTTCAGATTTGCAATAATTGTGTTTGTTGATAAAATAGTCTCAGCATTTTAAATGGTATAAAAATTCATAAATTATCATTAGTTCTAAACACTGGGTTATTCAATTCAAATTCACATAGTCTGTAGCACATGAAAAGATAAGGCCATAACACACTACCATCCGGCCCATACAAGCAGATGGCTGTTGGCAGCAGCCATCTTATAATCTTGTAATAACCATGGGCTAAAAGAGCTATTTTAATTTGGTGTAGGACTCAGTAACTTATTGTTGCAATAGTTGGTTAACTCGCATGATCAAAACGGAATGCCCTATCCGTTGCAACAATCACCATTGCATTAAATGCTATAAGTATGCTGTAACAATTGGCATGCACTTCTTACTTAATAGGACCATATAAATAACTGTTTTCAGTCAACCATAACTAGTCTACCAGGTAAAATAGGACTAAACTTCACATAAATATGTAAATGTATCAGGTGTAAGTACCTAAGAGTTAACTAAACTAAAAAAAAATCAAAATACTTTTATATTTCAGCACTAGCCCCCCTTGTGATTTTGTCAACATGGCCTGCAGATGGCTGTGAGAAATTTCCAGCATAATTAATGATTTTACAAAAATTTATAGTAGGTATACATAACAGAGTTAATAATATACCTTGTTATATGATAATTAATAACATTGCATGTTTTTATCAAATGTTGCAACAGTGCATGCATTTAAATAATCGATAGCCTATTATTAACATACGAATTTGTATTTTGAGTTCATTCATGTGCGAAAGTAATGCAGCATTATCTAAGTATTATGAATTTAACATTCCTGTTTAACAAACATAATGTGTTTAATTTACAAATGTTTTACATCTCGTGATTTCTTCAAAATCATAGAAATACAAAATGTTTCATAAAAATGGTTTTTCATTTTATTGACTTGTAGTATCGATAAGAATGAAAACAGACCAGCTATTTTATTAGCTGAACTGTTCAAGTTTACATGTTATTTAAATAAAATTAAACTTTGCCTTCACTAGACATTACACAGTAATTACTGCAGGCTGCTGCTGCTACTAGGTTGTAATAATCAAAGAAGACGTAGTCTCCTGGCTGTCATGTTATAGATTGGCGTATTTACGGACTTAAAACAATCTCTAAAGGAATATTTTAAGTACCTATAGTCCTCGTGTCTGTTAGTTGATGAAATTGTTCTTACATTTGGAACAAAAAATTCCACGGGCAATTTATTGTCCGTCGTCTGCGCATTCTATAATAAACCGTAAGTCGCAAAATGTGCGGCTATGGAGGCCGAAAGCGAACATAATGAAAGTTTCAGTATGAAATGCGATAGTTAAAATAATTTATTATCTTTTTATGTAGGTAGTAGGGATTACAGGCATTCCGGCGGTGTTGCCACGGGCGCCTAGCGATATGCCGCCGGATGTGTAGACTTGTATCAATACACTCGAGTCACTCCAATGCAATAACACAAAATATTTTGTATGCATACCAAAAGTAAATAGTTTTGTACGATTCAGTTTTTTGACTCTAACACATTTTATTTATATCTTACGCGTAAGCACAGCCTACACCGGGATACTCAACTACTGAGGCACTGGCTATCTTATCTCTAGCTGTAACATCAAATGCTACAAACATCGATGTTATGGCGACAGATTTTGATAAGATGGCGGTAGCTAGCCAGGCAGACAAACAAGTTCTACTACCAACCAGTCCGAAACATACATGTACCGCTGCTGGGAATCGAACTCGGAATCTCTGGGTCTGCGACCTGTGGTCTTAACTACTAGACCACAGAGACGGTTAAAACTTACATACACTTAATACCTATGTAAGCTTATACCATAAAAATTCAATGTAAACAGAATTAATTAATTAATTGTCTTAATTAATAGCTTCGCGTTTAGCATTTAGCCAATTTCAAGTGTTTTTTCTATTATTAGTAGTAAGGGTACAATTGTATGGTAGATAGATATTAAAATAGAGTCTCACAACACATGTTATTACAGGAAGAACTCGGGTGAAACTCCAATGTAAACTTCATTGTAGGGCTCCTTTGTTTACCAGTCACCAAATTTTTTTGCCTGATGATAAAAACATCATCCATAAATATAAATAAGTTTCATTAAAATTAATCAAATAAAAGCTATATTTATATTAAAATTTGTCAGGTGTCTCACACTTTTATTAAAACATACATAATTTATTTCACAATAAATTACACTGGTGCAATTAAAAATAACTCTCTTATACATGCAATTACATTTAAAAAACACTACAAGTTACACATAATTTTGTATAACCAATTGTAATAATTGCTTCAACATGAAACAGATATAATCAATGTATAATGTAGGTACTGAATACAACACTCAAGGCCTTGGAATGTTTAAAATAATGATACAGATAGTATCTGTTTTAAATAAACTATACTTATGTATAGTTTATCATACTATTTGTATACAAAAAAATGGTAAAAAATGCAAAGTTTGAACAATGTGGCAATACAAATTGTTTTTGTGCTTACAATATATTCTCACACTCTTTTTGCACACTACTTGATATGTCTATAATCACTATTTGATTACAATTAGTTTTAATCAAATTATAAATATATAAATTATTGGCAGAATTCCTCTTCAACTCAAGATAAAATAACAAACATAACATACCTAAGTCTTAAATTAAAGGCTTTGACTAAAATAAATTATAATCATAATTAAATTGCCAATTGTGATCACAGTTCTTTCTTAACTTCTTTTCCTTTTTTATCAAAAAGCTGAAATGTTTGTAGAATATTTAGCCTCATGCCCAGTTCTTTCTTCTTTTCATCAGATACTTTACCACTCACTAATTTCTTAACTCTTTCATTTTCAGACTTGACGAAGTCATCACCTTTTTCAAGTATTTTCTCCATAACTATTCTGTATATTTTACCAGAACCAACATCCTGAAAAGAAAACTTACTTAGTAAATAATTATTGAGATTCAAAATGATACAAGATGGCACTACAAATAAAAAGAGTAATTTGTAGTGCCAGAAATGGCCCAAACTAGTAAAATACTGAACCTTTTCTTTCAAATTTGCCAATGCTGCTTGGACTTTCGAAAGCACCTTTTTGCGATCGTCAGGTTTCGCTTTCATGAATTTTACAGCTAGCTTATCAAACTCGCGTAAACACCCAGGCAGACTTAGGTATAGGCCGGTATTCTCGCGAACGAACCGTCGCAGCTCATCACTAGTAAATCCTTTGGAGTCATCAAAAGCTATTGGCTCTTTCTTGCCTTTAATAAACAGTTTCACAACTGGGAAATTGTCCTTCGATGCCCCATACTTCCTCGCGAGTTCCTCATTATCTTTTTCGCCATAATCTTTGACTCCAACTTCGGCGATTAAAAGTTCTTCCACGTCCTTCGCATCCTTTGCGAGCGCAACAAAAGCATCATGTTTGTCGCCGTATGGGAAGGCGACATCGAATTTTACGAGTGAAACTTCGAATTTACTGGTAATTTTACCAAAAGATAGTTCATCTAGCTCAACCGAACCGTGGGTTGTCGAGGTTTGATAAGACGGAGCAACGAGAGCTACACATAGAAACAAAAGTAGCAGCATGGTTATGTCACAGCGTTTCGGTCTAAAATGTTTCTTGAATATAAAAAAACTGTGTGCACTTTCGCAGATCTAAACTAATTTTATCGGTCAACTCGCTTCGCCGCTCGATTTTATTGACATTCGATGGACATTCTGTTTTCTGTTACAATTATTTTATAAACAAACAAAGTTCTTTCCTTTACGCAGTATGCACAGAATTTAATAAAATTTTTTGTCTTATACTTCTTTTATTTGAAAAAAAATACATTTAGGACAAATTTATAACACAATCTTTTTTTGATCTAAACATTTTTAACAAACAATGTGTGATTTTGAAATTCTGATATTTTAATATGGATTATTATTTTGTACCTTCGCCACAGTTTCTACGTATAACGGAGTGTAATTTGCTTAACTGTCAAGAATGACAAACCCGTGGGTTCTTCTCATTGGCTTATATTACATTGAATTAGTTTTCTATTACAGATTTGATTTCTACCGGAATTTCTTTTCTAAAATAAAATATACCTATCACAAATTGTGAAATAGCCTTTTTTATTATCAATAAATGCATTTTTCATGTAAAATGGGTATGAAAGCATATTTTGATTCGATTTTATAGCAGTAACAAGAATAATGTCGAAGAAATACATTTATTTCATATCAATATTAATGTTGGTGAATAAATTGAAAGCAACAAATGCTGAACACGAAGGTGACGATAGTTTGTAAATTATTTATTACGCTAAGTAATATATTACCACAGTATTAATGCTTGCTAAACTGTGGTATTACTGTTATTATACCTTTTTTTGGCAAACTAAAAATTATATAAGTAACCTTAATAACAAATTAACTTCTCGAAATGAAGAATCTCGATAACTTAAAACTTCCATAATGTCAGAAAATAGTTTAAAAAAAATTTACAACTAAGCCCAAGTTTGGCCACTATCTCGGGTAAGGTGGATTCTCAGAACTAATAGTGCTAGTTGTGGAGGATCACACGGATTTAGTTATTGTCTGTACCAAGAGTTCCTAGAAAGCCTATCCAGCCTTTTTCATAATCTGCTAATGGAAAATAGGTAATGGAATTAAAAATTGTACAACTCCTTCATTGGTTTTCATATAGATATGTACATTTATAAGTGAGTATGTAGAATTGTAGATTAAAATATATAGTTTAATCCTTCCTAAACGTTCGTGCCGGGAGACAACATTGCTAATAGTAATAATAATAATGATATGAGAAATCTAATTAAATTATTTGGAACACATAGCTATCGTTTTTCTATCGACACACATCTATCGGTATGTTATCTGGATAAGAACGGAAGGTGGAAACGAGCTACAACCGGAACCTTTAAATAATGAAGAATTGTCTACATAACCAAAGTTATTATGACATGGTACCAAAGTGTTCAGCCTATTACGTTTGTTGATCGGTTCTCCTTAACTCTAAAAGAAGCTGCGTGCGTGAGGGCTCTTTCAATTTAGACGTTTCGTGTCGGACCGCCGCTGCCGTGCGGTCTCATATTAAACGGTCGCACGACTGTTTTAATATGGAACGCAGAACAATCGTGCGGCAGTTGTCCAACGCCAAACGTTTAAATCGAAAGAGGCGTAAAATGCGTCCTGACTGAAACAACCGTGTCATACTTATCAATATAAGATAATAACAGTTTAACGAACTCAAACTCGATAATAGTTTTAAAAGTTTTTTTACCAAGTACTCCGAAACATACTTACATACGAAGCATTATAAAAATAAAAATAAAATAATAAATAATGCACTTATTTTCAGAGAAATGATTCCATAGATTACACAAATTACACAAGAACTTTGTTAGTACACAAAAATTAGGCTCGCCTCACCGCTTTCAATGTGTAACATGCAAATCAGTAATATAGGTCTGTGAAATCAGTGAAACGTGCAAAAAGAGAGTGTAGCCTCTCCGATATCAATTTCAGAATATATCGTCGACAGTTTTAAGCTATTCTTAGACAAATGATAAAATAACAGTGCGAACATTATGTTTTAGATAGATAGATAATACCTTTATTGCAACACTATAAAACATAAACACGAACAAAAGAAAAACACTAATAATATTACAAAGTTACAATTTGGCGGTCTTATCGCTTTCAAGCGACTTCTTCCAGACAACCAGTCGGATGGAGAGAGCTAATTAACTTGTTTTATGACAGATGAAGAACTTACACCATTTTTTTATGAAAATAAGGCGCCTGAGGCCACATCGGGCACAGAATGGCCCCTCGGTGTTGTGCATTATTATTTGGATCACAAAAGTTATGGTAAGATTCTTTCCACACTTGATGTCATTGTGAAGTAACATATACACATGGCCTTTGTCCGGCAGTGGACGCTTTTTGGCTGAGATGATAATAATAAAAAACAAACGACGGGTTGCACTCCGGGAGTGCCGGCAGAAGTGAAAACTTGAATATTAACGTTGTACATTTTTGATATTTTGGAATGGTTAGGGAATAATTTTGCACGAATTGCTTCAATTATCAGTATAAAAGTACTATCATTTATGTGGTAGAATACAATATTTATTTATTGCGCTATCGTACACAAACATGACAATTTATATAACATTAAAAAGCACTCGAACATTCGCGCAAGCGCCCTGCGCCGCCTAAACGAAACAGCAGGCATATACATTTTCGCCGCGCCGTAGAAAGAGAGGGGGATACTTCCTCTCCTACGCCGCGCCGGCTGTCATCCGTCTTACGAATTCACGATCAGGCCACGTGTCCTGACGCGAAATTAACATTTTTTACCCATTACAAAAAAGTGTATAACGCCGCTAAAGAAGTTTTCACTTCAATAATTGTTGTTACGGCCAAGATGATGACTGATGGCCAAGAGCCTCGATCAACATCTCTTGAGGCTCTCTTTAGGCAGCTGGATCAAGGGTCCGATTCAGAAGGCAGTTCTCTTCGATACGGCACGCATTGTGAGGAGGTTCCTGTCTCTGGAGCCCTAATCACCGGTAGTTTGTACCCTGGTCCCGATGCCGGCGGACCCCTGTTTTTTTAATATTTTTAAATGTTTGTTTTTTTTTTAGAAAATATCTAAAAATGTAATTTAATATGTAAAAAAATAAATAAAGAGATAATAATAATAATAAAAAAATATTTCGAATATAAAATGATGATGATATACACATATATACTTAGAGATCGAGTATACTTTTCTATATTAATATTATAAAGCTGAAGAGTTTGTTTCTTTGAACGCGCTAATCTCAGGAACTACTGGTTCGAATTAAAAATTCTTTTTGTGTTCGCTGCGACCAATGGGAGCGAAGCATCAGTGAAAAATGTTGCAAAAACGGGAACAAGAGCCTAAAAAATTAAAAATGCTGCCGAAAGTCACTATTCCACGCGGACGAAGTCGCGAGCACAGCTTATAAATATATTTGAGTTGAAATCTTGCTAGCTTAGTAACTTTTGCAATACCAGATTAAAATATGTCCAGTTTCTCCATTATTAGGCCGTTTTTCCCGGTTGTTGTCGTAAGATTCTTTTTTGCTTTTTTGCTTTTATTTTTTTAAAGTTTGCTGATTGCCTCAGGCGGCTATTTCAGCGTCACTGGATTTTTTTGGGGGCGGCGTGAAACTGATAGGTGTCTCAAGTTGTGTAAAACTAAACACACTAGTTCGGATCGGATTCGGGAGCGAAACAACCCGAGTGTCGTAACTCGTAAGATAGCAGCTGCGCAGTCGTAACCAGCGCCGGCCCAAGGATAGAGCGAGTGGAGCGGTCACTCCACTTTAGGCGCCTGGTGGCAGGGGGCGCCATAATGCCTAATGCGGAAAACCACATTACAGGAGTTCGGTTAAATAATGTGAAAGCGTCGAACAAAGTGCGCCAAAGTAAAATCTCGCGCTACCCTGATCAACGGCTAGGGCTTTATTGAGCCTGCATAGTGGGTTATAGCCCTATCTCCTCATGCGCTATTGTTCATGTGGGAAGGCCTGAGCCCAGAAGTGGGAAGTTTATAGTCTGATGATGACGATATCAATAATATTGTCATTTACATATAGACGAAATCGTGGCCAAACGAGTACGCATGGCTATGAACATCTTGGAGGACGCATCCTGCGTGAGATTCAAAGCGCTGCTTGAACCAACTCACGACGCGCCCTGGGTACTCATTCACAACCAGGAGAGACAAAGGGAGTGTCAGCATACCATGTCGAACAATACGGGCTTGGAGATGGTAAGTATATAGGGTCTAACAATATCAATAAGCGAGCGTTTAAGGGGAGCATCTATACATCACACTGAGCATGCTCACCAAATTTGGTCCAAATCTACAGGCTCGTTACTGAGATAATTAACAAACCAAACCCGTACAGCTGTACTACACGCACACAAAGATAGCCGTGTGTATGAATGTCATACAATGGTTTTTAAATTGTGTGCGTATATCTGTACACTATCTTTTTATAAACGCTTGCGTGCATGTTAGTAAAGATACAGCATGTCTCATGATGTGCATTATTTTAATTGATTTAGTTTGTTAGAAAACGTAACTTTGATAAATAACTATAAAGGTGGAAACATACTGCTAAAACGCGACGCAACACCATGTATCGACACCCGATGTGCACCGTGCACATTACCAACACGCTACGTGATGCTACATCACGCTCCGCTAGTGTCATAGTATCCTGAAGGACGTAAGTGACAAAAAATATCTTAATACCAGGAATGTTCTCGAATGACTGACGCGTGGCGTCGGGTGTTAACTAGAAACACACTGCGTGCCAAGCGTCGGGTGGCGTGTGTACCCCCTCTCCCGGCAACACGCCGATCTAGATCGACTGGATTTTTCCGCGTGGAATTGCGTGTCATCACATGGTGTGTTTTATATGTGCACCTGACCATAATAAATGTATGGGATTGATTACTACTGACACGCGTCGGATGGCGAGCCGTGGCGTCACGTTTTAATAGTATGTCTCCACCTTAAAGCTGGTGCCCATTTTTTGTCATTGTATTCAGAATGATGTATAGATACCGCCCTTAAACGTTCGCTTATTGATTTTGTTAGAGCCTGTATATATATAATCAGTGTATATAATCAGCACTTGAGCTATCTCATATCCCTTTAAAACAGGGTTTCAACTTTTTGCAGTCACAGACCACTTTCACAATTAAAACAATTCCGCAGACCCCTGTCGAAGACTATTAAAGGAAAAGAAAACAAGCCTTATTTATATTAATAAATCACTTTTATTGGTAGTTTCGCTTACGTATCTACTACTAAGTTAATGAGAAGGATGCTGCTTGTAACGTGCGGGACGACGATGATGCGTCATCGTCACTGAGTTCGTGGCTTAGCCGAGAAATGCAAAGTTTACTGCACAATTTAATGTTTAAGAGTTTACTGAACTACTGCGGACCCCTGATACACGTTCTACGGACCCCAAAGCGGTCTGTGGACCCCACTTTAAGAAATCCTGCTTTAAAAGGGAGTGTTAGGCCGTTTTTCCACCGCCGCCATCACTGGACCATCGCATCGCCGAAAACGAGTTGACGGCGCGGCGGCGGCGCCGAAGTAGCGATACATACATTTTCTATAGCCACGTGTTCACCGCACGTTCGTACGAAAAACGAAAACTACCACGCACGACTATAAACTGGGACTAATTAGCAACCGATATCGGTCGTGACTCGTGGTGGACACACGATCGCCGTCACCTCATCTTCCACTCGGCCCAAAATAATCTCGTTTTCGGTGACGGTCCGTTGACGGCAGCGCCGGCGGTGCACAGACGGCCTCAGCATTGCATGGCGAACGATACGGTCTATGATATGGTGTGACAATATGAGTGTATTCATTCCATGGCGTGATGGTGAAATAATCAGCACCTTTGCTATCTCACAACCCGGAGTAATAACGGGAGTGTATCGAAATCAACTATTGAAACTGTCTATCTTATCGAAACTCAACAAAGCTACAAATACTAACATTAATGGTATGGCGAGATATTTTAAATAACATAGGGGCTCATAAGACGCATTTAGCTGTATAGCACTAAAGATGGCAGACACTTAACTCTGCGATCCTGGTTTACTATGGAACCTTAAAAAGATTATGTTTTCAGAATTTAGTTTTAGGCTTCGAATGCCTTCATCTTTCGGAGATTCTTCACGCCTTGATGCACGCAATTGGTTTCAAGGACGAAGTAACGCATCCACAGAGGGATCAATTCGTCAGAATCATTTGGGATAACATACAGCCGAGTAAGATATATATTTAATTTATATTCTTAAGTGCGTTTTAAGTAATATACGGCTTGGGAACCCAGGTTGAGATTATATTATTAAATCCACGGAGTTTTTAACAACATAATCTAGTGATTTAGTTGTTAAAAACTCTGTGGAATTAAGACGTTGGCGATATTTCTTTAGAAACTATAAAACAAAGGCCATTTTTTTTCTAATGTATTTGGATCGGAGCATGAATGCGTTAGAAATGTCACGCAAAAAATCTCAATAAAAAACATTGATGCTTGGATTATAAAGCACTAGCTTTTGTTCGCGGCTTTGCTCACGTGGGCTACACGACTTTATTCGTATAACATGTCATTTGAACATTAAGATTTTCACTTTTTATCAATAAAAAACATTAGAGCATTAAACCAAAAAACCTATCCATCTGAGCTAGAATTAGTTAACAGTTTCTAACATAAAACAACGTGATAGATCAAATGTGTAATTTTGATCCGTTTTGGAACGTCCTGTACAAATTGAGGCCCTACTTAAGGGATCATTTTCCAAAAATCCTGAAACACGTCATAATTTCTAACCAGGCCAAATACCGAATTTAACTACCGAATTTAAGTTTGTATGACAGATTTACATACAAACTTTCCACCCTCATTTCACCTCTCTAGGGGAGGTTTTTCTAAAAATACTAAAACACGTCATTCTTTATTTTTATTGAAATATTTGTTTAACTTTGAAAATAACGATTTCCCCAAAAAAACCTGCTTCCCTTTTTTACTACTTGAAAGGAAAATAAACAAAATTCCTGAGATACATCATTCGTTATTTCTTTTTAAAAAGCCAAATACCAATTTTCATGTATTTTACTTCAAAACTGACGGACTTTCATACAAACTTTCAACCCTTATTTGACCCCTTTAGGGTATGATTTCCGTAAAATCCTTTCTTAGTCACATCACTCAATTAACCTACTGTCCAAATTTCATCTAATTAGCTTCAGCGGTTTCGGCTCGGTGATGATGAATCAGTCAGTCAGAACAAGTCATTAAATGCATATAGATTAATGTCCCTTCTGGGATGACGTAGGTAGGTATCTTATAGAAATTGATGGATCATTCAATGTCTTTAATTAAAAGTTATCACAAGAGTAGTAGAGGTATATTATAACTTTAACCTAGTGTTGTTTTTAGAGTACCAGTCTTTGTTCAGCATCCACAACGATGACTTCCCAGCGGCGTATACAGAATACGACCCAATGAGCATAATGCATTTTCACGATCGCGCGTTTACTAGGAACGGACAAGCCACTATAGCACCTCTGGTAAGCTCAAGTAGTGGTATTGGCAAATTCCTTTAACTATATTCATTTATATCAAAGCAAGTAGACAACATCAAAGATCCAATCCATCTATCAAAGATAAAGGGAATGGCACCACACAAGCGTATCTTCTTTCCTTACTAGATTCTACGAAGGGTTCGGATTGGAACGAGAGCGAAAACACCTGAAGGCACCTGTAAAAGCTAGGAACTCGGCTCGGGCTGACCGGGTCGTGAGGATGGGAAGTAGCTCTCAGGTACATGTCTGTACCTGGTATAGAGCGCGTGTGAACCGGATCTTGAACCGGATCTTCGTACCGTGTTCTACGAGAACAGAGTGTCTTGGGCCTATGCGAGTATGCATGTTTAGTGTATCTTGTGCATTTTGAGGATAGGGTGTCGAGACAATTTGATAGTGCGTGGTATGAATTTCCTCTGGCAGAACTATTTAAGAAAACAGAGTTTTGATGATTAGCGTGTTGTATTTCATTGGTGAGTGCTGCAATGGTAGGTGCTAAAAAGACTGAAATGTATCTACTGTAATAAACTGACAAATACGTAATAATTCAGCATATAAAATTGTTACAGATGCCTGGTCTACTAATAGATCCATCAGGCGAATTGTCACCCTTAGACAAGATGAGGTTGAGAATAACCTTTGGCCATGAATGTAATAAGAGGAAAGTTGGCGATTTACTTAACTCATGTAAATCGGTTATGCGCGACACAAAAGATGAGGAACGACCAACTACTAAAGTACAAGAAAAAAATCAGAAAGATAAAGGCCAGGATAATGCAAGCGATGCGGAAGGAGGTGTTAGTTTGCAAAAAAAAGAGGATGATGATATAGCAGAAGAACAGGAGGCAACTAAAGGTAAAGAAGAAGCAGAATCTAATACAGAAGCTACCAACAACGATATAACGGAACCAAAAATTGGAAGAGCAGAAAGTGATTATGCGAGGCATCGTCGCCATAGATTATATATCCAATAAACATGTGTAGTGAAATATATTAAAAATAGATTTTAATCACTTCAAACTTCAAAATGTTTATATTATTATTATGTATTAGGAATCCAATGAAAATGTTAGCATTTTGTACAATACAATTCAATATTTATTATATTTATAGCAACTTATTTTATAATAATTTATCACAGTAATATATTCGTTGAATCTAATTATTATTATTTGACATTTTGTTATTAATTGAAATAATTTACTATTCTGCCTATTTTATGATTGCATGCAGCACCGCCGACCTACGAATATAATTTAATTTAAGCATAATAAATTGCACCTAGCTTTCGTCGAAATATGCTACGGCATAACATTTTTGTTTTAGTATATAAACATTTTGTTGGATGCCCTCAAATAAGATAAATAATTGTACATTAACATTTAAAAATTAATAATAATAAACTATGCGCCGATTAAAATAAAATAACAAGTTAATTTATACATTTTTCATATTAACCATTTCATTTATTTATTTAATGAAAGGTAAAGCAGCAGCAACACTTTAATACACATTAAACAATCAAAATCTCACAAAATGGTCACAAAGTATTAGTTCTAATATGTTCGATTACAGGTATACACAGCATTTGCCATAATGTAGTAACAGTCATAACATAATACAAATGTAGTATAGATATTAAATATTAAAAGAAAAAAACCTTAAGAGTGCCTAAAATTTATAAAATAAATAAAAAAATAAAAATGATAATTAACTATTTTATTTATTACTAGCTGTCCCGGCAGACCTTGTTCTGCCCTATTTCTCTAAAACAAAGTTACATATTTTTTTTTATGTTTAAGCTGCCCCCCGACATATTTTGTTCTGTCAAAACTCATTGGCCTGTGTCGCAGTCTAATAGAAATGAAATAACATTGAAAGACTTTAGTAATATCTAATGTGATGATATTTTTATTGTAATGCCTTAAGGTACACGATATTTTTTGTTTGATTACTTGGCGCGTAAATAAATAAATCTGTAAGTACGTGTATGTGTTACTTACACGTACTTAATTGAGCAATTTTAGTTGAGCTCAATTGTCGTAGTTAAGCAGAGGGATATATATATATATATGTTAAACTGAATTGGTTGTTTGCACAGTGGCACGCGCCTTTTTACATCAAAGGTATCTGCAGAATACCAGTGCCGTGGCAACACGCGTTGTCACGGCTTAAACTGAGCAGAGGCCTAATGGTGTACCTACAAAAGTTGATGTTTATTTTTTTTAGTTTTATTTTTAGTTGAATTTAATTGTTTATATTTAATTTTCTTTTTTGTATGTACTGGTACCCAATAAACGTTTTTCTATTCTATTCTATTCAATGACGAGTTGAGCAGTGGGTAATACCCACTGCTCAACTTTATGAAGTTGAGCAATTTAGTTGAGCAGTGGGTTAGTCACGGTAATCAAATCAAAGTCAAATGTTTGAGAGCTGGGGACAGAGTGGTTTGTATGGGAAAAGAAAATTGTTCCTCAGACTTCATCAAACACAACAAAAAAGAAATCAGCAAAATCGGTTCAGCCGTTCTTGAGTTTTGCGATTAGCAACACATTTAGCGATTCATTTTTATTTATATAGATTTTTAAATGCACTCGACAAATCAATATTGGGTATTTTTTTTAAGCGTTACATATTTCTAGCATTGGATAATGCAACCCAAAATTGGTTATGTATGGTTATATATGGCTTGGTTATAATAAATTCATCACAGTTAATTGAAAATAAAGAACAAACGTCCAAAATGGTTTTTGCCGGCACTTTCAGGACAGCCCCTAAGCAGAATAAACCTACCGTAAGCGTATCAAATCAAAAAGGTTATCGATAATTTTCCATGGGCCGGCATGGCACTCTAAAAAAACCCTTTCCAAAATTAACAAGTATATTGAAGGTTTTTCTTTATTTACTTATCTTTGTTAGTTTAACCTATTTGGTCAAAAGAAAAACAATGTTACACATTTTCTTCATTTCGTTCATTTGACTTGTGATTTCGTTATTTTTGTGATGAAATTGTAAATAGTTTTATATTTGATATCTAGTGTAAAAAGTTCTTTGAAATAAACAAAACAAAAGAATTCGGCTACACATTTATTAATTTATTTTTTACCGTCGCCCGTTTGTTTTTCCCTCTCGACACACTGCTCGAAATAAAGGACATTTAACTTCTGAACATCCGTAGAGCTTAGACCTTGCCAATGGCCCATCGCCCAGCCATCATTCTGGAAAAAGTAAACACTGATTTGCTCCTTTCGAATCATTATTTAAAAAAGTTTTTGCCACCATTCGAAAAAGTGTTGAACTGGAAACTGTGACCAGGAAAATGCTGAAGTCTCACCCAAATAGGATACATGGTATTTGTGACTCCATTTTTTATCTGCAGCCAGGGGTAGTGCATCACACTCTGGTAATCGTAGCCAAAGCCAGCGGATGCTGCTGGTGGCAATTTTTTTTTCATTTCACTCTTGACCTCTGGAACAAACTTTCTGGTATTTTTTTGTAGGAAGTAAGTATATAGCCTAAATACTGACCCACTGCTGAGCAAAGGCCTCCATAATTGAAATCAAGTCATCGCTGCAATTGATGGGTATTGGCTTAATCACCACGCTTGCCAAATGGGGGTTGGTGATCACAAACCTATGGGCAAACCTATCACGAGGCTATGCATCGAAGAATCCGAAAATCACTGCCCGACCAGGGAATTGAACCCTTCGGGTATCGGGCCGAGCGCTTTGCCACTCGGCCATCGTGGCGTTGTTTCGATGTTTTTCTACTAAACTATAAATCTGCAGTTTTAGATATTTAAGAATTTTAATATAAAAATAACGGTACGCTGATTTATCAGACTGATTGGATGTAGTGTCACTTGCCCCTTGATGTATCGTTAGGCATGTTTTAATTAGTATTAAATCACACATCAAAGGCTACACTCGTTTCCTTTAAAGCGTCTCCCGGTCCCCACATTGCATGGCGACCGTGCCAGTGCTGCCTATCGGTGGCGCTGCGCCGATGGTGTGGTATTGTGCCAAATCGTCGAGTGAAAAATAAAAGACTAAAGTGCCCAAATCAGAGAAAAGACTAAAGTATGGTGCAAAAAAATTATATTATAAAATAAAAGAGAATACTAGTAGCCATGCAATGCGGGGACCGGGAGACGCTTTAAAGGAAACGAGTGTAGCCTTTGATGTGTGATTTAATACTAATTAAAACATGCCTAACGATACATCAAGAGGCAAGTGACTCATACACTACAGGATACAGGCCCGAACATAACATACCGACCGATTATATATTATTATTATGTAATAAACTAAGAAATTTTATGGCAATTTCTAATTGATGATAGAGCAGATCGAGCACTTGTCCAAATTGCGAGTAAACGGGAGTGTTATAGGTAGTTAGTTTTATCAAACCTGGTGTAAGATTTTCCCAAAGGATATGTAAATACGAATCCCGATCATGCATGTTGTGCTGATGGTCCAAGCCCAATACATGAACGAACAGATGAAGAAGGTCGTTCACAGAATTAAAACAGTCAGCATTGACTTTCAATATCTGTAAAAAATGGAAATAATTGTCCCTATGTCCATTAAAAAGGAAATACAGTACTGTTCGAATTAAATGAACACGTAATAATTATCACAATTACACTTGTTTTCTGCAGTTGCTACTGCCTGTTAGAATACGAACACAAAATAGCCAGCCATTTTGTGTTCGTATTCTAACAGGCAGTACGAGTAAGGGCCTTTTTCCTGTCATGCGTATTTTCACCCGCATACGGATCTCGTCCGCATGCGGGTTATAATACGCTCCGGGCCACACGCAGAACAAAGATTTCGTTCGTCGCTGCAGTGTCGTGCGTGTCGCCAGTGAGTATACTCGTGCACAGAGATGAACGTTAAAAAAGTAATTATCGCTTATATTTTCAAAAATAAAAAATATAAAAAACAATTCAGAGTAGATCCTTATCTTGAAACTAGATCACTTACTGGAATGTTTAATGTAATTTATCAAAATGAAAAAATTAATGGTCAAATATAGGTTTAGAAATGAAACGCAGTGTTCAAATTCAATGTCAGAAGAAGAAGAATTTAATAAAAAGAAAGAATGTTTATATAATTTTTAACGCAAATTTTGTTGCGAACAAATTACAAAAACACAAATGTTGAAAAAATTTCCACGAGCAGGATTTGAACCCGCACCCTTCTGACATACCGGGTCAGGTGCTCTCCCAATTGAGCCATCGTGGTTCTAACCAGCCCGCCGAAATTATTCAACACTATTTACTTTTTACTTTGAAAGCCAAAGGCGCCCATTCAATGTCAACAACTACCGTCATTAACATGTAAAAAGAAAGAAAGAAAAACATTTATTGACTGTCACATCACATATGATTAAAAATAGAAAAAATAATAGCAAAAATAAAGGCAAGCTACCCCATACATAATAGTTATTGTTTTTTCCAGCCAAGCAGCCACCCTTGCATCCCGGTTTTTGTAAAGGTCGTCCTGCTTGTTCCACAACAAAGGGCGAAAATGCACTTTAAAAATAAGTCTCTCTGTATCAATTTTCATTTTTGTTTGCGATTGTATGCGTACAATGACGATGCGTGTAACCCGCACGACAGTAAAAACTACACTGGCAGTAGAAGAACGCGCCCCGCAAGCGGATGGCACGCGTGCGGGGCGCGCGCCCGCAGCAAATCCGCGTCCCGCGCGCGTTTTTCCCGCGTGATAGGAAAAGCATGTATGAAATGATAGCGGGCAGCCCGCATGCGGACCAAACCCGCACACGGGCGGCTATCCGCATGACAGGAAAAAGGCCCTAACAGGGATGTTATGCGTACCATAATTATGGTACACGTACCATAATTCAGGCCTTCGTACCATGTACCATGGTACTTCCATCATGGTACGCAAAAGTACCATAATTTTGACATCTAGCATTAAAACCTCAGATTAAAACATAATTCCCTGTTATTAATGTTACACACCTACATTCTTAAAACTTTAATAATATTCAAGAATTAGCAGTATGGCATAATGTCTTCGCCTGTATGTAATACAAAAGGACGAATTTTTTTTACTTACTACCTACTAGGTACAGTCGGCGGCAGATCAACCTACCCAAATCTGTCAAATTTCTCCAATGAATATTGATCCTTATAACCAAACAATGAAGTTCAAAATTGATTGTAGAAATTTGACAGTTTTGGGAATGTTATGTATGTATTACTTGTAAGAAAAATTACTTTGACACTATGTCAAATGTATGCTAAATATGCTAATCGCACGAAGTCATCAACTAAAAAAAAACAAAAAAAACAAAGCGTACCATGGTTTTTTCTAAAGTACCATAATTTTGAGAGGCCGGTGTCATAATTTTTGAGTTGGCTCATAACATCCCTGGGCCCTAAGTTACAGTAAGTACACACAAGGCTTCTTGGCGGGAAAGTGAAGAGTCATGTCTGCGGTTTTGATTTATTTTCTAAAATTTGTGTTATGTCGAATATTAATGAAAAATAATGGTGGATTATTAACCGTTAAGTGTTCGTGAGTGTGCATAAGTGTTGGCAAATGAAACAAAACAGTGCAACGTCCCTTTTCAAATTCTCTCAAGAAGCTCGCGTGAGGACTTAGTAAAGCCCCCACATCTTTACTGAATACTCGAAGGGTTGGGGGTATATCATTTCTCACTTCCCATTTCTAATATCATTCATCATCATCATATAAGGAAATATTGTTTATTTATGTATTACTTGTAAGAAAAAATACTTTGACACTGGCTAAATGTGCTAATCGCACGAAGCCATCAACTAAAAGAAAAAAAAAAGTACACACAAAGCTACAGACGCGTTAAATTTTGTTATTTTTTTAGAAATATCGATTTTAACATAACTAAAGCTTTTTTGGTTCTTATTTTTAAAGATGGATATTTCTCCTAAAAAACGCACAAAGATTGTTACTTTGAGCCAACACACAACAATGACTCAAAGAGATATAGCCAAGGAGTGTGGTGCAAGACTCAGAAAAATTGATTGCACGACAAAAACAAAGCTGGTTGAGGCAGTAATTCAGGTATGGTTTAGAGACACGCAAATATCAGAATATTTTACAAAACTTGTTGGTTCTATGCCAAACCGTGTACAAGAAGTCATAAAAGTCAAGAGAGGACATATTTCGTATTAAAAAAAAAGAATGTATTATAATTGTTTCTGTTTTTTACCTCAATAAATTTTTTTTATAAAGAATAAAATAAATAGAAAATAAATAAAGAGAAAGGTGGCGCGCTGTCGTTAGGCGAATGACATCTGCCCAAACAGCTACTACATGACGACCACGACCGCTCTGTCAAGAGCGTAGCGGATAAGAAGAAGAAAGATTTTTATATTTTTTCGGATTCATCACTTGTGTTCACATTAATTCGCACAGTACTGTATCACTTGAGAATAGAAATACAGCCACAGATGTGTAGTAATTGTTTCAAGAAATTTGAGTTTCCATTTAACTAAATTTAAAATAAAAATAATATAATATACCTAGGTAGAATGCTTCAGATAGGTCTAAGATTTAAACGACAGTGAGGTGGTGCTGATCAAATGAAAGATTTTGACCATCATTCGCTTCTTCTATAAGGTATGATAGACTACAGATTTGCATTACTACATCTTATTTTAGTTATTGACTTTAAATGCTGTAATATACGTTCAACCTTACTGTTGACTTACATACGTAACTTATTTAAGTATTACGCTCTGCTTCTTATTTGTAATGCATTGTTTTTATTGTTTGACTCGTGACGTGATACAGCTCACAAAAACACACTAACGATCTTGTAAATTAATCTATCTTTGTCACTTTAATGTTATTTATTATCTATTCCTTTATAATGTAATACTTTGTCCATATAATATGTATTTAGTTTATATGTAGGTATGTATTCAATTATTAATTATTATTCGCTATGGCGCTCATTAAGGGAGGCCTATGTCCAGCAGTGGACTAATATAGGCCGATGATGATGATGATGATGATGTATTCAATTTATATAGATGTATGTAGGTATATGCATTGTATGAACGATAATTAGGTATTTTTTGTATTGTGTGTTAGTACACGTCAATTAATATTTCGGAAAACACCATTAACCGCTCATTTCTTAATTTTTTGTCCAGTTCAACACATGGTTGCCTGGAAGAAATTGCTTTTTAGCGATAAGGCCGCCATTTGTACTTCTTCTTGTATTGTCCTCTCTTAAGTCTTTTGTATGGTGTACAATAAAGAGTATTTTCATTTCATTTCATTCATTCATTTCATTTCGGGTTCGATCCCCGGTCGGGTCAATTTAGAAATGATTGTTTTTCTAAATTGTCTCGGGTCTGGGTGTTTTCTATGTATAATAAGTATGTATTTAAGTATTTTAAGTATGTTTATCCGTTGTCTAGTAACCATCTAACGAGTTTCATAACGAAGCTTCTCTTGGGCTAGATAATTGGTGTAAGTGTAGGAAAGTTTATTATTATTATTATTATTATTTATTTTCATTTTCATTAAATGTAAAGTAATGTTTTGCTAATCCGAATAGTATTTTAAAGATTTTAACATTCTATTTTTATGAGTTACTTACTAACCATACGCCATACAATAAACATAGCTGTTCAGCGGACTCTCATTAAACTTAGGTTCTTTCTCTATCATGCGTTTCTCTGCACTGACCCTAAATATTGTAACACGGCGACTATTTGGCGACTTTACTACATTGAATTTCCATCATCCTATTGATGTTATCCTAAGAAGAGTTTTATACTTTAGACAAGTTAAAAGGTTGTATACTCCGTCTCCTGAAGGTTTCCCTGGAGGGGGGCAAGCACATCCCGGCTCTGCAGATCTGACTAAGACAAGGGTGTTCGCCGCGTGGCGGCGTGATGAACGAGCTTTAGCGCTTCGTACGGAGGCTCTTGTTGCGCGCCTTTTTGCTCCAAATTGTGTTTTCTTTGGACCTAAAGTAAAAAACAATGTTTATTGCATCATCACCATCATCATTAGTTCATTTTCTGTCCCCACTGTTGGGGCACGAGCCTTCGCTATGGACGGATATGGAGAATAAGCCAAAACCACCCCATGGGCCTATTGCGGATTGGTGGTTGACAGCTTTTATATTAATAATTTATTAATATAAACACGTTTGGTTTTCATCCTATCTGATGGTAAGTGACGATACACAGTTCACCCGGAAGCCCTGATTATTTCCTAATTTCTGAGGGTTTATATAAAAATTTACTAGTAAACCAGGACCTCCGGATCTAAGAGCGGCGGCTTAAACCACAAGATTACGGAAAGGCAGTTAAAGTGCATGATAGATATGACATAACTCAGTCGGATTTAAAAACCTGGACAGACGATCAGTAAAATTATTTTTTGAGTTAATTACGACTCAAATTCTGGATCATCTCTCACCCACTTATTTATTAATTTTATTACACATTACACTAAGAGAAGTTCATAAGGTTACAATTGCTGATTTAACTAACATTATGTAATGACCATGGTGGGATAATGACTAATGTTTTAGTCAATGCTAATGTGATAAAACTAGAGAGAATTCAATAGAGTAAAGAACTGTACCTTTTCTCAGTGCTTCTGTTTCATTTGACTCAAGTTGCGGCATATTTTCGGCATTTTCATTTTCATTATCTTGAGGGTGACTTTTGATATTATCCTCATTTGTTGCGATTTCGTTGTCAGATATACCAGACTCGTTGGACGCTTTGGAGTACTGCAGACGCTTGTCGTCCTTTTTTTGTTCATCTACTTTGTCTTTGTCATCATCGCTATCGTCGTCATCGTCAGTAGAAAGATCTTTAAATCTAATGCACGTTTCCTTTTCTATGTGACTTATGACCGTTTTAATGTTTTCTCTTTCTTCAGTAGCTATAAAACAAATGCTGGTTACTTTATTATTTGCTATAAAAAAATATGCACGAAAGAAGTGCTCTATGTCAAGGTACCAAAAGGCAACTTTTGCAAGAAATGCTTGATTGAAATCCGATCCGATCCCTTGGAGAATCTAGTAGGGCAAGTAGTCTAGTAGGACAGGTTCTCGCCGCCCCTAAAAAAGCCCGGTGAAGCTGAAAATGCCGTCTGAGGCAATCAGCAAACTCTCTCAGTAAAAGATTGATTGAATTTTATTTTTATTTTTAATAAATATAAAAAATTTATAAATTATTTTATTGAAAAAGAATAACAACGAGACTCATTAGCAATGGATGGATCGATGGTTGATCAAACTGTATTATGTTGAAAACCACGTTAATTCCCGTTGGTCCCCGTTGGTCCCGATCGAAGTCGTACTAACCCGTTGTCACCAGCCCATACCTATTGGTAGCCTGTAGCCTGCCAGAGTATTGGCCTTATATACCATCGCATTACTATGCAATAGGGTAGAGATTATTGAAAAGATGACCAATACTTACAAAACTCCATCCTATCCTTAATTTTATAATTCACCAATCCATACGACCATAAGCGATTTTTGAAATAATCAGTTATGTCATTTCGCGATACGTTCTGCGGCGGCACATGTGATTTCACAACGCTGGGACATGTCTTCAAAAGATAATGCTTGTTTCTTTCAACGCATTCGTGCCCGAATATGTACGCAACCTTCTCGACGTCCGTTTCACTCAAGCCCTCTCGCTGACCGAGTTTGGTACCGGTCTATATAAAAAATAGGTCATTAAATTTGGCCATGATCAGGACATGCATGATAGTATAAACTATACCAGTATATGAAATAAAAAACCGGTCAAGTGCGACACAAACAGCAGCAATTAATTAACCTGCTCAAAAAATACAATATCTCAAAATGTTTTATTTACTTTAGATAATAATGAAAATAATGTAAAATGTAAATAAATAATTGAGCTCTTTCCTATTTTCCCTATGTCACCGGTTCATTTGTCTCAATGTCAGGTATGTTGACCTTGTACTGAGATGAACTAACAAGAAACACTAGGATGCCCTAGGTTTTAATGGATCGGTCATAACATCAGGCTAACCTTACATACCCCGCGGTGTTAGAGCCCCGCGGAAATAGAGCCCTACTGGATGATTCTAGTGCGAATTTTCCTAGGCCAAAGAAAGGAATCCAGATTCTTCAGTGTCTGATTACATTGAAGACAAAATAGCATGGGTTTAAAATGCTCCAATCACTCCAACTGGTATTTCTAATCTAAAATATTGTTAAGGTTTTTTAAATTGTATAACTTGGTAACGGCATATAATTTTGTAAATGTCTTATATTAAAGCTGTGGAGTTTCTTGCACCCATTCTTCTCCACAGCTAAAAATAGACGTCCTGAATGGGTAGTAGGTAAAAAAATTTTTAAACGATTCAAAAGCACTTTTCTAAAGTTTATTTGAATAAAAATATTTGACTTTGACTTTTGACTTTTTGATTACGTATGAAATCTCCTTAGACTAGGTCTCACCTGTCCCATAATTGTGATTTGACCATTTTTGGAGAATGCTCTCGGAGGATAATGCAACACACTCGCATAGTCATAAGGGAGGCTCAACAGTTGATCTTGCGCTCGTACCTCGAAATATCTTTTGTAACCTAAAAGAAGGTGTTAATCCCACAGATTAAAATAACACAACACCACACAACAACAACACAACACAATAACAGAACACTGCACATATTATAATTTTATGATTTACTATCATAGAATAGAAAAGAATAGATTAAATCTTTATTTGGTACAATACCTCACACATATAAATAATAACATATAATAATATAATAAAATACATAAAAAATAAATAAATATAAAATATACATATAATATATGGACTGACGATCTGGTAAAGGTCGCGGGAAGCCGCTGAATGCAAGCAGCACAAAACTGGTCGTTGTGGAGATCCTTGGGGGAGGCCTTTGTCCAGCAGTGGACGTCTTTTGACTGAGATGATGATGATGATAAATAATAAAAATATAATTTTTCAAACAATATTATTATAAAAATATGGAAAATATACGCAATTCGATAAAATATGTATTAAATGTTCCATTTTATGAAAATATATATATATTAAGCAGCAGTGGACGTCTTTTGGCTGAGATGACGATGATGATGATATATATTAAGCCTTTAAAGCGTAAGCCGATTTTTGTCCCAGTGATTATGGGACGATAGCTGCACATAAAAAATCGGTTATGGTCTCATTTTGAAGAGCTCCAGCCGTAGATGTGCAGAAAAATAAAGAAACCTGTCATAGGTTTCGAAATTCCTATAAAATCTGTTAAATAAACGCAAAGTTTTGCGGGCGACTCACTAGTATATATTAATAATACTTGATGAATTGACAATGATATTAAGAACTTATGAGAAGAAATCTAAAAAAAGGTTTGCCTGGTTTAATGTTGTTCCAAAAAATGCTGATGTGCGAGTCTCTGTCAGGCCTGGTGTGTTCGTGCGAGAAACCCAGAATGTGCATCACTTCATGAACTATCTCCCCTAAGGAGAGGCAGTCGTACCCAAATACAACCATCTGAAATGATTTTCACATGTTACTGCATTTCCTTCACGACATGGTAAACCCGGCCGAGGTCTGTATCGACTTTTCGATCGATCGGTAATGCAGATAGATCGAATTTTAGTAAATTGCAGCTGTTTTTAGCAAATACAGCACCTATTACATTCGAGTTCCCAAAGATATTTCTTTACAAATATATTTGATATTGTTTAATTGAAGGACACCGAAATATTTCATTCATATTGTTCAAAATCTGTTTGAAATTTTAAACGGCTTCCGAGCCATTTATTTTCAGCTAATGTCCATAGATAGTAATAATAATAACAATAATAAAAGTCATTTATTTTTCTCCACAATCTTAGGTACAGGTTAATCAAAAAGACACGAACAACAATAAGGACAACATATTGTAAGAGGCTGGTGCCTGAAACAGGCGGTAGCCTGTATCACAGACACCAGCACTCCTCTCTATGAATTTGAAAGGTAATGCATTCCTGCCGTAAGAAATGGTTTGTCACCTGCACTCCAATGTTTTCCTTCCTCTCGTTGCTGTGCACGCATTGCCTTATGCCTGAAGGGTTGGTAATGTAAAGCCACTCGACATTTTTCAGCGACTCCTCGTCGGTGGGCCTGTCACGTAGTTTCTGGAGTCGTATGCATGTGGCCCTCTCGAAGTAGTCGAACGCTTTCATTATTGTTTCCGCCAAATGCGAGTCTGAAAACACATCACGGGCTCCTCTGAATATCAGCGTTGCAGTTTCTTAAAGCTGCAACTTTGCTGAGAGGAGACCAATTCGTCGTAGCATTTTACGTTTGAGTATTATGCAACTTCGAATAAATGTAATGAATTGAATTTGAAAATACCTCGTTTAGTTTTACCAGCACTTTTGTTTTACATTGCCTTTGTTAGTCTTTACCTGTAAATTACTTAAATTCTCAAATGAAACCACTTTTACGGATCTACTCGCGTTTATTTTACACATTACTTTTCATATTCAATAGAGAAGATGGTTGCAATCTACCACCAGCTTCGGATCCCATCATACAAAATATTAAATCCCATCCCCAACACCATACTCTGTCGGTCTGGCAGTCCAGACCAAAAGATACTGTAAGCTCTTTCTGTGTAAAACGGAACGCACCTCATTAAATTTAAATGATGGTATATAAGCTGCTAACTAATTATGAGACGACCAACACATCAGTCTCCCTGTGACCGACCACGGACCCTGCAAAGGGTTCGAAACGTCAGGATAAACATTATTATTTTTTTTTTTTTCATATGTATTGTAATCGTTTATTAAGTCTACAATGACATATGAACAAATTATTATGTACAAAGAACCTATAACTAAAAACCTTAAAAAAAATATATAATAAAATAATTAAAATATATTATTAAAAGGAGTTGAATAGCTAGACTAATTCTTTGTCCGAGATAGCTGCCAGCTCTTCGGTCTCCTGTGATGTCGACTAACCTTTTTTGCTATTTCCTTAAAAAGCCTTAAAGCGCTAGGACCCCACGGACCAAGGGTCTCGACACCGAATGGGACAAAATCATATTCGGAGCCTAGACCCCTGTATTTGCATGCTTTAGCTTTTTCAGCCGCTTCACAAGCCGCACCAGCTCTGTTGTTGGTTCCATGTAGATGGGAAGGGGCCAGCGTGTCAGAACAGGTTGCATCCCATACCAGCACCCGGCCCATCTTCCATGGAATCAAACTCATACCGTCCGGTCTCTTAAACATTAATTAAAAGTAATGTGTATAATAAACGCGAGTAGATCCGTAAAAGTGGTTTCATTTCAATGTGTAGTGTTCGCGTAAACTTTAGAAAACAATGTGCGATCCATTACTTAAACTCCGTATGTATTTGCACTTTAGCAATAAAACGGTTGACGAAATAACTTGTTAAATTATTTCCCAGTGGTATATAAAATATTAATCTTGGTTATCGACCGACGTAGTTATTGATGGAACAAACTTTATTCAAATGTAGTTACCATAAGTTTTAGAGTCGATGAAGTAGGGAACGATGCCGTGCTTCCATTTCTTGTGCCAAGGTACTCCAGGTGACTTATAGTCTTTGAGGGCAAGCGGAGGAAGAGCTGTCGGTAGAAATAGCAGCTCCGCTGGAGCGAAATTAAATCTCCTCATAGTTTTGTTTATCTCATTCTGAAAGGGAAAAAAGGTATTATTAGATGCAAATAAACGATCGATGTGCCTCGTTCTGGTATCCTGCTGCTGAACAACAGACGTTTCTCTTGCCAGTTCTTGGACACCATTCTGCTATAACCATCGTCTACCTGTCATCACCCCGATAAGCCAGGTTGTACGTAGTGTGCGCTTCAAAGAGACGCAGGGTGTTGGCAAGACGCTGGAGGATGGGTGAGGAAAGTAGGGGCTCCATTGTACGGTCTTCTTCGTCGACTTCTTCTTCAAATATTGAGGCGGTGCGCCCAAGTCTCGACGCAGAAGCGTGGATTCTTATCCTACAGAATGACGCAGCTATTGACCGGACACGGTCGTTTCGGTCCTTACATGTACCGAATTGCTAGGAGGGAAGCGACCACAGTCTGTCATCACTGTGCGAGTGTAGCTACTCTTTGGTAGCTTTACCCAATCCCGAGATCCTTTTTCTTTCTTTGTTCAGAGGCTTTTTATGAAAATCCCGTCTTATCTTGCCTATAAAAAAAAACTAACTAGAATGGTGCAACGACCCAAAGTGAGTCTTGGCCTCCAATAATAAGAGTCGCCATCTGGGTCTGTCCTGCGCCACCTGGTGCCAGTCATCCGCGTTCAGCTCGCGCAAGTCCTTACCGACCTCGTCCTCCCAGCCGTATTTTGCCTACACGTCATTAAACAAATGTGCCAGCAAATTTCAGCGTGTGGTATTTCTCGTTCTTCACTAAGGCAGTCTGGAGATTTAATATCGGTAAATTCAAGAATACTAAGGACGGACATTGCATTTGTAAAAGCTGAAAGGATTTACGTCACTTTAAGAAAGTAAGATAATTACGTAACGCGCGCAGTTGTAGTTGCATGACTGACGGTAAATTATTACACTTTAGCAGTTCTAGTTTTATTCTGTATGGAATAATAATTCGGCAGTAATCCGAAACTGATATTTTTATCATTTGAAAACTGCTCTTTTTTTAAAACCCTAATTAAAGCTTTTCGAAAAATGCATGTCTAATAATGAGTACCTCTTTGTACAAAAAATCCCGAGTTCTACTAGAAGCAGAAAATCTCTTTATCATAATCGTCATCATCAGCCTTTATTAGTCCACTGCTTGTCGTCCTCTCTGAGTGGACGCCATTGAGCAAGCTATGGGGCTATTTTCATCCAGCTCTTACTAGCCACTTTGGGATGATTGTCGTTCCTCCTAATCCGAAGGAAGTCTTAGAAAAACCTCGGCAGGCCAAAATGGGTACCTACTTAATGAAGAACGCGTTTTGTCTTCTGATCTTGTGAGGATAACCTTGCGTGGGCCGTGGGCAAATTTGTATCTGAAGAGTTGTCTGGCATATCCTGTATGTTATTCGGTTGGTAGTGCCAATATAATTTTTTATTAGTGAAATTATGTTTATCACACCATTACTAAAGCGTAATACAAACAAAATAAATCAACCTGTTGAAAAAAAATCTAAAGAGCTTTTTCCAAAAAGTATTTTCATCGTCTATTCCCATAAGCTGCGTTTCTTAGTAAGTAGAAAAATAAATACCTTCGGAACTGCATCTGTGGTTGAGTCAAAGTTCCTCTGTCTATAGGTCACTTTGACCCCATTCTCTTCCATGTCTTCGTAAAGTTTATCAACTATGCTTTCCACTCTCTTCGCGTTTTCCGCATTAACCGCCGCGTTCTCTACCTTAACTTCTTCTACATCTCTTTTAGATCTTCTACTTCTATGATAAAGTTCATTTGCATGTGATTTGAGTTTATTCTCATGATAGTGTTGCAATTTGTTGGTTTCGTCGTTATAAATGCGGCACATGTCTAATGTATCTTGGCGTTTTCTGGCTACCAAATGCCTGTCAACTAAAAAGCGAAAACATTTACAACCTCATTTCGTGACGTCTCATAATCATTGATAAATAGCTTTAATAGCTAGCCTATACCGCTCGGCCCCGACTTCTGGTGCGGTGAACGGCTTTCTAGTTCATTGCGTTCTTTCTATCAGCGTTCAATATGACTGCCCTTGTATAACACGCAATGGACTAAAAATCCGCTCGCCGCTAACCAAGACGCCCGTGTTAGTGGCTGAGGCCTTAAACGTACTAAGCTCATAGACTTTGGACAATATCACATAAGAATATAGGGACATAACCCACTACACTGACACCATATAGGTTGGTGAGTGTAAACCACGTTAACGACAACTATCTTACGACAACAACCAGCCCCCCGACCGCCTAACCGATCGCTTTGACTACGCGTATAGTTTATGACGTGATCTTGCCACCTCGCACCGCCTATGAAAGCTATATCAAAAGCTAAAGGCACGAAACGACAAGATGACGTCATAAACCTCACACGAAGTCAAAGCGATCGGTTAGGCGGTCGGGCCCCAGGGCTAACACTTAACGTTTATGGAGGAGCTCAAGTATTTTGATTTAGGCCCCCGTTCGGGTGATCGCGAACAGGAAGCTTAAGCAATTTCGCCATAAAGCTAAGGATAACTCCAAAAACCGCTAAAAGGTTTTTCTAAAATTTTCAATATGACTTACCTTTGTGCACACTTAAATTAGGAATGTGGCATTTAACGACAATAAAAGTCACATAGAATAAAATGAAGTATTTCATAATGTGTAACATGTTTATTTAGACGGTCTATAACATTTTATTCCAAGTTTCGCTTTGCAGAAATTCAATTACAATTATATTGCCGTTATTTTATTGCTTGTGCATTTTCTGTGAAATTTTGTATTTGCTATATTTTAAATTAAAAAAGTAATAAAATGCAGCTTTTCTATTTATTGCACACAGGAAAACGCCATCATGATAGTAGACAACTTTTATGAAAACGTTTATTTTAAGCATTTTTTAGTAGACTTTAAAATTGGTTTAAGCCGGTTCCCTATCTATATCTATCTATACTACTATATAAATCTGTAGGCTCTGTGTGTACTTGCAATTTTTCTGACAAATTTTGGGATAAATATTCATTTTATGAGTCACTGACACCAATTCTACGATTTTTGAATTTTTTGTGAGAATTTTTTCTGTCTGTATGTTCATTTTTAACTCAAGAACGGCTTGACCGATCTTGATGCAAATTTGTATGTAGTAAGAACATGCGATTGTGCAAATGATAGATTTTAAAAAAATAGAAAAAAAAGTTTACGTTTAAAATTTGTATGTAGTAAGAACATGAGATTGTGCAGATAGGCTATAAAAAATGTGATTTTATTCACAAGCTTACGCTCAGCGAAGCGGGCGAGTTTGAACTGGTTTGGGATGGCTACCAACAGAGAGAGATGGCGTGCAAAGGGAGAGGCCTACACTCAGCATTGGGTGGCGACGGGCTGAAGAAGAAGAAGAAGAAGCGGGCGAGTGATGGCTCTTGATGAAAATTTTTATGTAGTGAAGCGGGCGAGTTTGAACTGTATGGGATGGCTACCAACAGAGAGAGATGGCGTGCAAAGGGAGAGGCCTACACTCAGCATTGGGTGGCGACGGGCTGAAGAAGAAGAAGAAGAAGAAGCGGGCGAGTGACGGCTCTTGATGAAAATTTTTATGTAGTGAAGCGGGTGAGTTTGAACTGCTTTGGGATGGCTACCAACAGAGAGAGATGGCGTGCAAAGGGAGAGGCCTACACTCAGCATTGGGTGGCGACGGGCTGAAGAAGAAGAAGAAGAAGCGGGCGAGTGATGGCTCTTGATGAAATTTTTATGTAGTGAAGCGGGCGAGTTTGAACTGGTTTGGGATGGCTACCAACAGAGAGAGATGGCGTCCAAAGGGAGAGGCCTACACTCAGCATTGGGTGGCGACTGGCTAAAGAAGAAGAAGAAGAAGAAGAAGAAGCGGGCGAGTGACGGCTCTTGATGAAAATTTGTATGTAGTAAGAACATGAGATTGTGCAAATGATAGGCTATATTATGATGTTAGTAAACCTAATAATTATTTTGATTAGCATTCATTGACCCATTATTTTCGCAAAGCGAAGCGGGCGGGTGACGGCTAGTATTCTATCTATCTGTTGTTTTGCCTACTATAGATAAAAATTTTACATAAGCTCCATACAAATTTCTATCTTCAGTAAGCAAAACAACAGACAGATAGAATATAGGGATCCGGCATTATTGGTTTTTATAATTAAAATCTTTAAATTTTTATAGCATCATCATCATCATCATCATCATCATCATCATCAGCCTACACACATCCACTGCTGGACCTAGGCCTCTCCAAGTGCACGCCACTGAGCATGATCCGCGGCTACTCTACTTTATAGCATATCGAAACGTAAAAAGGCTCTTCACTTACGCCCGTTCCCTATTTTCTATCTGTCTGTTGTTTTGCTTACTGCAGTTAGAAATTTGACATAATTTATATGGAGCTTATGTCAAATTTGTATCTATAGTAGGCAAAACAACAGATAGATAGGTTATTGGGAACGGGCGTTAGTTGTTACTAACTATGCAAGCGGACTAGATTAATAAGGGTGACACTCCACTGAAGCTGAGCCGAGCTGAGCGGTGTCGAGCTGTGTGGAAATAAACCAATACTAGAGCAGAGCTGAAAAGAGCCGTTTAAAAAGGGGACTCTTTGGTTGATTTCCACACAGCGCGGCTCAGCTCAGCTTTAGTAGAGTGTCACCTACGTCCTACTACACTATGTACGCTGGGATATCTGTCTGTCACGCTAATGGATTTAAATTTCGACATATGAAACAATGCTTTGTTTTAATTCATATCATCAATTCAACAGCAACACAGGTCACCACCGTTTAACCTTGGTGTCTGACATCGATTGTTAAATGAATGCAACGAGAGCGTATCATCGCTACAGGAGAATGTAATATGTATAAATATGTAACTATATAATATTTTGTATTAATAATATTAGAAATAAATAAGTTTTTCCAGATGTTTTCTATATAAGTCATTTAAAAGTCAGTTATGTATAGTTTTATCTTAGATAAATGATCATTCGTCTAAGAGTTTTATATTACTTTATTCGACAATTATGGTCTCTTAGAACCAAATTTCTCTATCTTTCAAAGTTTCGGTCCTTTTTATAAATTACGTACTATATTAAAGTTGTTTTAATACAAAGTTATACTTTTATCATTATTATATTATAACGGAGATAAAATTAATCACGTGTGTGCATGTTTTCAATTAAAATTTCACTAATCAAACCAATCAAGTACCTACCTATTGCATCGTACCTAATCTAAAAAATATTAATTGATATAACTGTGTAGATACTTGGACGCTCAAGGTAACCACAGTGCCATAGAACAATTGAATTTCTATTGTGTCTGGTTTAAGAACAACTGAGTGGTGTGCAAACTAAATATTTATTTATAAAAGTATCTTTCATCATTACGTTCATTACAAAATCAAGATTAAAATAAATAGTGACAATATTAATTAAAAAATAATTAAAATGAACAGTCTGCCCCGTCTAGGCCTAGATTCTGTTTTTTGGAAAGAATTTGCGGCCTCCTCCGACTTTTTTAATTGAAAATTGATCTCGATTCTGTTAATTCAAGATATCCACGATCAAAATTATAGATGACCCAAGACCACGAACGGCAAGCACCGATTTGGTAGGTAAAGATCATTACATTATCAAAGGTAAAACCTATAATTAATAATCAAAATCAACAAAGTAACGGATTTACATAGATACCTACGTAGTAATTTGGTAGTTTATAAGCAACCCATAAAAGTTAGTTGCGCCATATCATCGTAATGCTTCTGCATAGGAGAAATAAAATGTTTAAAAAAACGACTTCAAAAAAACAGGAAACTTAAAAAAGTAAAAACAGCTCTAAAAAGCAATAATAATATTTAAATCATATTATTAATAACCTAGATACGCATGTCAGTTTTAAAAAATGTCTATTGAAGTCGGGTGGTAGGTGGTCGGCTGGGGGACAATTTTGTTTCATTTAAACTTTTATAGTTGTGCCATTATTTTCACTTTTTATTGTAAAAGCCCCACCCGACTTCAGTAGACATTTTTTAAAACTGACATGCGTATCTAGGTAATTAATAATATGATTTAAATATGATTTATTGCTTTTTAGAGCTGTTTTTACTTTTTTAAGTTTCCTGTTTTTTTGAAGTTGGTTTTTTTTTGTAAAAAATTATTTTATTTTACGATTTTTAGTGATGGGTAGACGTAGACCTAACAAAGATGCTTCTCGGATGAGGAAACGATGGCCTAGTAGGTAGTGGTATTCCTATGTAAAACTTCAATCTTAATTAGGTATTATTTTTATACGAACTAAACATTTTGGCATATTTAACCGTATGAAGTAAGCCCATGGCACTTATAACCCTTAAGGGTGTAAAGTTCTTATCAATAGAAATGAATGAAGACTAAACACAAGGTAGCTACTGTAAAACGTTGAGGAGTTCGCTTGACTGTCCTTCGTCTTCATCATCAGACCTCTAATGGCAGTCACAACCCATCTAGGTGTAAAGTTCTCATCAATACAAATTAATCAAGCCCAAACACCATGTAATTGCTGTAAATCGTCGAGGAGTTCTCTTGACTGTCTTTCGGCTCCATCATCAGATCGACTCCAGACCTTCAATAAGTAGTAGTGCTTTAAAATACTTAATGAAAACATTAACAAACACACTAGTCGCCCCTACAATTTTCGAAAGTTCCCCTCGATTTCTCTGGGATGCCATCATCAGATCCTGGTTTCCTTATCATGGTACCACCCTTGGGATATCTCCTTTCCAACAAAAAAAAATCATCAAAATCGGTTCATAAACGACGAAGTTATCCGCGAACACATAAAAAATATATATTTATATATATATATATATATATATATATATATATTTTTATCTCGTATGTATATATATATATATATATATATGTATATATATATATATATATATATATACGAGTCGAATTGAGTAACCTTCTCCTTTTTTGAAGTCGGTTAAAAATGAATACCTACTTTTAACATCAGAGTTTCGGCGTTTTTTCCGATTTTTTCGATGTTTGTGATCGATCACTGATCACCAACCCGCATTTGGTAAGCGTTTTGATTAAATCAATATTATATTAAATAGGCTAATTACTTAATTGCTAAACAACATTTTAAAAACAATTTTAACGTAGGTAGTTTAATTTTTATAAAATAAGAGATAATCTGTATTGATAACGATTTACAAACATACAGCATAAATCATTTAATGGAATGCAAAAAATGCATATTTAATAAGGTTTCAGTTTTTTTACAGGGTTTACCTAGTTAGGGCACCGGTCTCCTATATTATTTGACACTAAAATATAAATAGTTGTAAAATTAAGTACTGTGTAATATGAGAAAATAAATATTTTTTTATTATTTTTTATCATTATTTGTTTGAATACTTGTTGAATAATGACTCATACGCAACTCCAGAATCTGACATTTCAGTCTGCGCTTGCACCGTCCGCACCTGCTTGACCACAGATCCGCAAATTCGAATTAGAAAGTTTAAACCTTTTTATTCGTCCAACGCAAGTTGAACAAGGTTGCGTGAAGCCAGTCGCTTATTGTGTGCCAGTGTGTTCACACGTTTAAAAATCTGTGCCACTTGGAGCCAGTGTACGAACTCTTTTCGCGCGTTTGACGTGCTATCGTGTGGTTTTGGACACCAAAGAGGATTAACTTGAGAAAGAGTAAGCATTTTGTTTTTCTTTATTTGTTTTATTGGACCTCCATAAAGCTATAACCTAAATAATTAAGGTGATGCGAATACGAATTTTGATTATGCTTGCGTGCCATGCCGGCGTTTTGTGATGACACATCAACGTTGTTCGACACTGCATGCCACAGTATAAAAAATACATTAATAGTTTTATGTAATCTGTGACTGTCAAAGAAGGTATCGTCCAGAATGCGTTCATCAAAACCAGTTTCACAAAATGCTAAGTAGTATTACCGTTAGAGTTATGGCAATCGCTGCAGACGGTTGGAGCAGTAGATTGAAAGTATTGCCGGGGTCGAGAGTAATTGATCTCATCAGATTCACACAGGACAGTTACCCCTTTTGCTTCAGAATCAGGGGCGCTGCCCGGCAGGTTAAGACATGAACAGAGCCTTCACATTATTTTTGAGCTGGTATATAACATTTTGTCCATTAATTAAACATTTATCTTATTAAAATTAGATTTTAGTACTTGACGTTTTGGTTAGTCTAGCGATTAGCGATCCTGACTAAGGATCTCACGGCCCGGGTTTGAATCCTGAAAAGTCCATTCGCTAGTGTAATAAAAATAAAACTTTTTCGTGGATGTTTATTTATAAAATGTTTGTTTTTGTTTACATTTTCTTCTTAATTTTGTCAATGTTGTTGTCAGCTGCTCGGCTTCACATGGCAATAGATTCGAGAGTAGCCATCCATTTGCGTTCAGTTCGTCGTTTGTTTTACATAATAATAATAATTACAGGCGAAAATAGCAACTTTTTATAGAAAAAAGAACAATAAATTACTTGTAAACACTTTTAGACGGAGATCGCGGGACGAGTTAGACTCATTTTTGAAGGATTGGTCCCAGAAAGCTACATACCGAGAATGTGGGAAGAAGGGAAGGCCTCCCGTCTTTGCCCTGCAGTGGGACGGTACAGGCTGAAAATAATAATAATAAATATAATAATATACACTTTTAAAATTTCGCGTTCCATAGTTAAAGTCTGACGTCGGGTATAAAGAAAAGAAGGTATAATAAATTTTACTAATTAGTTTGCGTTAATCCCCGTTTAAATTCCTTGATTCCTTGACCCCTACCCCTTCCCCAAAGCTCAAAACTCGGAGACACATACATTTTTTTTAATCGAATTTTCAATTTTGTCAAAAAGAGATGTTTTGGTTCTAAATTCCAAGTGATGTCACCGAATTTAGGAGAGGCTAGGGGGGAGGGTGAGTATACCCCTACCCCTCCTCCAAAGCTCAAAACTCGGAGACACATACTTTTTTAATGGAATTTTCAATTTTTAGGGAAAAAAAATAATTTATCTTTTCATCATCATCATCATCAGCCCCTCCTGACCCACTGCTGGGCATAGGCCTCTCTTTGTTTGTGCCATCCGCCTTGATCCTGAGCTACTCTGGGACACGTGCAACCCACGGTCTTGGTTATATCGTCGACCCATCTCGCCGGTGGACGTCCCCTTTTTCTGTAACCGTCTCTCGGCCACCACTCAGTCAGCTTTCTGGTGAAGTGACGACAGGTGGCTGTCGTCACTTCGTCTGACCAAGTGTCCTGCCCAACTCCACTTGAGCCTCAATATCCGCTCGCTGGCATCTTGGAGTTTAGTGCGCTTGCGGATTTCGGTGTTGGGGACGCGGCCCAAAAGTGTGATGCCAAGCATGGCGGGCGCGCTCCATGCCCCTCTGTGCAACACTAATTTTGTGCATAGGTTCCCTAGTCAGGCGCCATGTCTCAGCACCGTACATCATAGTTGGCAGGACACATTGATTAAAAAGACGTGTTTTAAGACATTGTGAAATGTGGGTGGACTTAAAGATGTCGCCTAATTTGCCGAAAGCTGCCCACCCCAGTTGAACACGTCTGGTGACCTTTTTCAACAGATATTCTCTGCCAAAAGATAAAACATGGCCAAGATACACATATGAGTCGACTACCTTTGCCTCTACATCTAGCCTCTCGCCCCCAACCATGATGTTAGGATTCAAGACACCAGAGATGTTCGACATAATCTTGGTCTTGCCCATGTTCATCTTAAGGCCTAATTTATCTCTTAAAATGTCATTACATCACAGCTTAACCAAACTGCTCAGATATGTGACAACCGTAGGTTTTAAACATCTCCGGCGCAGCGGGAAGAGCAGCGCCCTTGCGTCGCGAAACGCAGGCATTACATGCATACAGCTTGATGCTTGCGTATCGTTACAGCGGATGAGGGCTGCTCACCCTCCGCGCCTCCGGGCTCATAAAAACACTCTAGCGTAGGGCAGACTAGTACCACGTGGGGTACCACCAACTGGGGTAGACCAATTCGGTTCTGTGACTAGCTTTGACCTAATGTTACCTCATCGGGTATAAAACATTTATTTAAACTATAATATACTACTACTGTTAATTAATAATAAACAAATTAGAATAGCCTGAAGACACAGTTAAACCAACTTTTGACACATAAAAATAAAACCGATTTCAAAAAGGAAAATAAAAAAAGTAAAAAATAAATGTACTTAGCACAAAGTAATTCGTATTTTGATTTAGTTAATCAGAAATTATTAAATAAGTATAAAAAACAGCTCTAAAAAGCAAGAATTAAAATCATATTATTAATTACCTAGATACGCATATCAGCTTTAAGGAATGACTATTGAAGTCGTGTACTTGTTCCTAATTATGGTTTACGAAAAAAAAAAACCTCAAAATTCGGCGGCCCCCCTTGGAATACTGAGCCGGTCAATATAAACATAGAGCTCCGTCTGATAGATAATAGGTTGCCGTTGCCAATAAGCTATTGCTACACATCATTATTACTAAGCCTTCAAATTTTATGTCTTTATGCAAACGCAAAACATAAAATAACGAGACCTACAGAAGGTAAGCTTAAAGCGTGTACCAGACTACTGTAAACAAGCCTCCCCACCAGGTCACCTTGGCGGGAGGCTGGTTTACAACCGCCGTTGACGTTTCCGTTCACACTTGTTGTAAAGGTTTCCACCTTACTGTGCTTTCGTCTCTCGCATCGGAAACATCTTTGCAATGGCTCCTTGCCTTTAAAAAATTAGGTTTTATTTAGCTCTTTTATGTGCAAGTGAGGAAAAAAAAGAAAATAAAAGGATATGGATGAAACGGATGACGCCCGCAAACCAAGGTCGTGGAAAGGTCAACCGAAATTTCGTTGCAAACAACTGTCCGCACTGTTGTAAACCGCTGTTGAAAACTTCGGTGTAGGGCTTGATTTCAACAGTCTGGTACATGCTTAATACATACGCAGCAACGCACACGTACAGTCAGTACGTCACAGACACGAATCTCGGATCAGCAGTGCTATTCTCTAAGCAAAACAGCGTCAACCTCGACATTGAACTCGCTCATAACTTGCAAACGAATTTCTACATAGTCTTTATTCGTTTGCAAGTTATATGCGAGTTCAATGTCGAGGTCGCCGCTGTTTTGCTTAGAGAATAGCACTGCAGCTCGGAACAGTAGAAGAGCAGCTTTTGCGAGATTTCATGTCGTTGTTGTTGCTCGATCGCGATTTTTTTAAGCTTACCTTCTGTGGTTCTCTGGTATCTCTGGTAAAGTAGGTAGGTATAGTCGACCATAAAATTGCTTTATCACTTTTGACAAAAACATCCATTACAATAAAATTTCGCTAAGGCTCATTGTCAATGATGATAACGTATCTGTCACTATTGGTCTTTTAAACAAAAATAGAACTTGTTGTTTTATTACATGCAAACAAAATTCACTTCTAAGGTGGTAAAGCAATTTCATTGGGGACAATATATAGATGAACCTTAAAACGCGAAGTACAACTACGTACCTACATCTAGAATTTATCAGGTCAAAACACTTCTTTAGAGCGGAGCGGTATGTAACTTATATTGTACCTATGTACCTATGAAGCAAATAGCAGGTTTTCTTAGATTGTAGTTAATTACATGTAAGGCCACGAACATCACGATCGTAATCTCGGCACCACAAGATGTTCCTACAGTTATGTACCTTAACATTAACAATAACAATAGAATATCAAAAAAAAGAGGTGCTCGATAGCGCGAACATAACTGTGAAACGCGCTTCACCTATGTACTCGTATTGTAAAAAAAGTACATACCTACAACGCCAAGAAAAATATATGTTTTAATAGACTATATTTGCAACAATGTTATTGTTTCCAAAATGCAGAACTAAGAGAGTTCGTGGACAGAAAAAATATAGAATGACACTTCTTAACAGTATCTATTTATCTTTTTATATTTTGTAAAGTCGATGAAAGTGATTTATTACCGGGAAGGCTGCGGAAGACCCAGGTTTGATTCCGGGGTGGGTCGGGTAGGCATTTAATTTTTTCACTATATTTTTATAATTAATATAATTACTTCTCTTATATACTTTACCCACACGGGATTTTCTACTTATACTAATATTTATGAATTTTGATGAGATCGGCTTTTGCCTCGTGTTGTAAATGAGTATTTGACATAATAGTTAGTAGGTACTTTGTCTGGTGGAAATAATATTATCTAAGTAGCAGTTGTGCATAATATTTTTAAATTTTAATGACCAGTTTGAGTTCTCTTGTTTTAATAGTTTTTTTTTAATAAATGGATATTAACCTTTTTACCGCCAACAACTTCTATAGAAGTTCGAGATTTTCGTGCCGTCCACGCCAGCACTTCCATAGAAGTTCTTCTTTGTACCTACTTTATTAAAATACATTTATATGTTGGCGTACAGCGGGACATCGCGTGCAGGATAGTTGGGCGGTGAAAAGGTTAACAACCCTTGAAAAAATTGCATCTTTTACTATCTCATAAATCTGATTAAATCAAACAACCTCGTCACTTAACATCAGGTGAGGTGTAGTCAAATGCCTGCCTATAACCAATAATAAAAAAAAAAAACAATGTACAATTGTACAGTCACGAGCACTTACAGTAAACAATGTAACTCATAAAACCTACACCAACTATAATCAAAAGTGTATGTCATTTCTCATTACTGTTATCTCTTTTATCTTCAGATTTACTTATCCGAACCGGTCTTTATTAATCACCATGTAAACAAAATAAAATCAAAAACAGTAGAGGGTCCTTTTTACCCGACTGCGTCAGAAGGAGGGTTATGTGAAACGGCATGGTGGATTTTAACATGTGTGGTGTCGTTAGATTTCTTTTGACTGTGGGAGTGACATAGGCTATTAAAAGATCCGGAATATACTTAATAATAAAAAAAGTAAAAAGTTTGAAATAAACCAAATTATTAAAATAAAACAAAAAATCCGACTGCTAAAACAACTATATAAAAAACAATAATATACTCGTAAAAACAGAACTAACATAAAAAATAACTGCAAAGAGAAAAAAACTGAAAAAAAAACAAGCTCTACGATCCCAGACTTCCATTTGAGCAATGTTGAATGTAACGTAAAATATTTCCTTGTCCGATGCCTATACTTAAACAACCCGCTATACACTACTTTAAAGTTTATACTGACACCCCCTACCAACTTTCTGGTTACAAAGTAGGTGTCAGAATAACCTTGCGCAAGCACAAGGGACCATCTACGTCAGGTCATAACGCCAGATCAGAACACGCCGGTACGCATCCTTCATCCAGTACTTTTAAGACTAGTGTCTCAAGCGAGTCGCCCCGTGGACACGTATAGTCCACTACCTAATATCCAGATAGGTCACTGGAGCTGTAAGCTCGCTCACTTCTCGTTGCACTAAGAGCACAACTCGCAGTGTACCACTGCTTGGGCCGTCAGCTCTAAAGCCAACTACCAAATGTCCTCTTTGGTGGCGGAGTTGTAAGCACACTCACTTCACGGTACCCATCCAGGCACCTGATCAATTTCAAATTCCTACGCGGCTGATTAAACCGGAGGCCTTTGCATCTAGCGGGCACCTCTACTAGTTCTCCAGACTAGTGCCGGAGATGTTGGAGTAACTACTCAGTGAAAACCACCGAGCACAACACCAACTAATGGTAACTCACGTACCCCGCAGATCTTTTCGCTTCAGGCCCCCACCGGACCGCTACTAAGACCCGCTCGCTATGCACGAAATGGAAGCCTGGCCAGACCAACCAGGCAGACGAACATTCCCACTTCTATAGCTAACCACATGCCACCACGAGTCCAACCCATGTCCGGGGCCTGCCGGAGACGCCCGCGAAGGCATAACCGGCAGGGGGCCTAGGATCCGGAACTCCCGTGGTACCCTTGAAAAGACAGCCGGACCCGTAGTTCCAGCTGCCATACCCTACCTATCAGGGTCAGTAGATAGGGCCTATACTTAAACAATAAAATCTATAATAAATGAGTATTTATAAATAATACCTTGAATATTGATAGTTGTCGCAGACGGGGACAATCATCAACCAAGCGGCCGCCGTGGCTAGCTCAATTAAATCCGCACTCTTTTTGGTTGGTTGTTGTTGTTGGTTTGGACCTACCTAGTGGCACGTGGCACGAAGGTATGGTGGTACTGTTTTTCAAAAAGGGCGACAAAACCCTGCTGAAGAACTACAGGCCCATCTCACTTCTAAGCCACGTCTACAAGCTGTTTTCGAGAGTCATAACGAATCGTCTCGCACGCAGGTTTGATGACCTCCAGCCTATCGAACAAGCCGGTTTCCGAAAAGGCTTCAGCACCATAGACCACATACATACGCTGCGGCAGGTTATACAGAAGACCGAAGAGTATAACCAGCCTCTTTGCTTAGCGTTTGTGGACTATGAAAAAGCCTTCGATTCGATTGAAACATGGGCCGTGCTACAGTCTCTCCAGCGGTGCCAAATTGACTATCGGTACATCGAAGTGTTGAGGTGTTTGTATGAAAGCGCCACTATGTCAGTCCGTCTTCAGGACCAGAGCTCGAAACCTATCCCGTTGCAGGGAGGAGTGAGACAGGGAGATGTGATTTCTCCGAAACTGTTCACTGCTGCACTGGAAGATGTTTTCAAGCTTCTGAACTGGAAAGGACTCGGCATCAACGTCAACGGCGTGTACATCACTCACCTTCGGTTTGCTGACGATATAGTGGTCATGGCTGAGACCCTGGAAGACTTCGGCGCAATGCTCGGTGACCTCAACAGAGTCTCTCAACAAGTGGGTCTTAAAATGAACATGGAGAAGACGAAAGTTATGTCGAACTCACGTGTCGTACCCACTCCTCTGAAGGTTGGGGACTCTGCCCTTGAAGTTGTGGACGATTATGTTTACCTGGGACAAACGGTCCAGCTAGGCACTGTGCTTACCCGTAAAATATATTTAAAAAAAATCTGAGTTTCTGGTTTAGTCTACTCAACTGTTTGTATTTCTTTGGCATTGGAAACTTTGTTAGCTTATGTACAAACTTAATGCTATATATTCACAAGTGTTATATTAAGCAGCTTGTTTCCCTTAAATCAATAAAAATCGTGCACAAAGAAATTTTGTGACTCGTTTCTTTGTCGCACCTCCAAAAGATGAAATAGTTTACCAGCACACGTTCCTATGATATGGGGTCCTTCAAACGAGGCGTAAAGAAGCACCTTGTGGGCCGGCAGACTGGTATTGACTGATGCTGCCTTGTTGCTGCCACGCTGCACCAGTAGTCTTTGCGTCTGGTCTATGGACTCATTCGCCATGCTAGGTATAAAAAAAAAACGAAAAAAAAAGCCATCTGAGAAAGGTTCTCTGAGGATTTTTAGAGGGGATAAGTAAGTAAATAGCCTATGCTGTCCCACGAGCGGCAACTTTCTCAATGTTTTCGTATATAAATAAAATAATTTAGGCGCTCATTGACCATAGCGCGGCCCAACCGGTAATAGGCAAATAGCGTACGTAACTGTTACGTGCTGGTTACGTGAGCTGCGCCGGCGCCGGTTGCGCTCCGGCCAGTGACACCCGCTAATTCACATTCGCGGATTTTACATCTTTTTTGCTAAGCTGTTAGACTTAGCTGTTAGGCTGTGAGAGTTAGACTTGTCCGAAGGCATAGCTCAGACTGGCACAATATAAAAAAAATACAATAACAAACCCGCATGGTGGGTTATGGCTCGACTCCTCATCATAAGTTGTTTATTGATCATGTGGCAACACGCGGTTCGGTGACATCCTTTTTTGTAGAAAGTTTTCTGATATTGCTGAGTATTTAAAAAAAAGGGCCTAGGTTTTTAAAAAAAATATATATATTGGCACGTCATAGTGACTACATCCTGCCTGATGGTAAGCAGCCGATGCAGTCCAAAATAATGAGGGCGCTCCCCACCGTGGAACAAGCACGGTAACAAGCGCACCCATTCATGACGGCCTGAATACCTAAATGCCATTTCACGCCTCGCTTAAAAGACCCGGGACCATAGGAACTGGGCAACACATGCGCCGGCAAAGAATTTCAAAGTCGAATAGTCGTACAGAGGAGCGACTTGCCAAGTTTTTTGGTACGAGTACTGATTGTCTGTACAGTATGATGGTGGTTCCTAAGACTAGCACGTGTAGTCCGGGAGAGGAAAGGAGAGGACGGGATTAGATCAAAAAGCTCTTCAGAACACTCTCCGTAGTGATTCCGGTAGAAGACACTGAGAGAAGCAATGTCTCTACGCAGCTGGAGGCCATATTGACCATAGAGTTCCTATAGTACTGCCACAATTTGAGTTTAAAAAAAATGTAAATACTGTCTATTTTTTACAATATTCCTGTTATGGTATAAGAACCATTGAAAAAAACTACATATATCCTATTATCATATCATCTTAATATCATATAAATATCGAACAGTGTGCGAGCGTGTTGTTTATCCTACATTTCTGATCTTGAAACAGGCTCTATCATTTACGTAATTGTATAATAATAAGTTACACGTCTATTTCGTATTCATATAAAGGTGCTCCCTCACCAGGAGCGTTCTGTCGTCTGTTCGTCTGTAATGTAACGTTACAAATCCGAGCATTACACCAGTGAGGGAAGAGAACCGAGCATTACAGTACGCAACCTGAAATGTTATAGATGTGAGCATTACATTGTTGAGTGAGGAGAACCGAGCATACAGTGCGCAACTTGATGATACAATGTGTAATATTTTGTTACATTACAGGCGAACGTTCGTCAAATTCAAATTTGAAATGTTACATTACAGGCAAATGCTCCTGGTGAAGTAGCACGTTAATAGGTTTTTTGTAACAGGTTTTCGCCATACTTATATGTTTTGGACTGCATTTGCCGTTGGCTGTCAATGCCCTTTACAGCGCAGCGTAAACGAGAAGAAGATGACATGAGTATCAATCCCCTTCCTTCTTTCCACTTCTTCCTGTTTGCTGGCTGCAGTGGGCCAATCTGATTGACACTTGTCTAGGTTTCTCATCCACAATCTTGAATTTTTTTTCTCAAGATTTAAATCATTCTTTCAAACAATTTAAAGTTTTAAATAGTAGTAGAAAAGTAAATAGCCTATATTTGCCCCACTGCTGGGCAAAGGCCTCCATCATTGAAATCAACTTTGCTTGACTTGTAGCGAAGTTTTAAATAATTTAGTAAAAAAAGAAAAGATGAACTTAACTCGCGGGTCGGGTCAATCAATTATTTATGACTTATACCCATGACAGTCACCGGTGACTTACAAATTATACATATTCTTTTATCTTGTTTCGAGGCAGTCAGCGTGTTGGATTTGGAATTAGTGATTTACATATATTTAAATTTAACTTTTGACGGTTTTCTTAAATACATTTCCCAATGTATACATTACACATGCCAGGGCTCCACCCTGACATGTGATATGATCATGCATCCTCATCTATTTTGACAACTGCAATGCGCAATCAAGCAAGTTTTTCACATCACTTAAGCATGTCAACTTGAAGAGATGATTAGTGTGATTGTGATATGGGCTCTTCGAATGCCATTCCCCAAGGATCCTGCCCCGGAGGATCCCGACTTTTTTTTATCTTTATGAACTTAATCAATACTATGTTTAGCTTAAAAAAACCGTCATGTCAGCAGAAAAAGTGGTCAATCAAATTTTAATATATTGTAATATAAAAATATAAAAGTGAAATAAAAATAAAAAAATCACCTGTGATTACTCTAACAGACTAACTGATTTATTATGTACAAGTTAAACACAATAGAAAAAATAACAAAAGTACTTAAATGTAATCACATTTATCACATTCGGGATCCTTCGGGACAGGATCTTCAGGGAAAAACCCAGCAGGAGGTGGTGATGTTTACTTGTTATTGAATCTTTTCTAGAATGTCGGAACTTAACGCAATAACTTTAGAACACAGCAATAACAATGCTACATAAATTGTTGAAATAGCGATAGACTAAGATAAGATGGCGTTATTAGGAAGTAGGAAGTAAGGAAGTAAACAGCCTATAACTGTTCCACAGCTGGGCAAATAGGCCTCCATCATTGAAATCAAGTCATCGCAAAAATTGATGGGTAATGGCTTAATCACCACGCTTGCCAAATGCGGGTTGGCGATCACAAACCCGGGCTATGCATCGAAAAGTCCGAAATACATTTTGCCCGACCTGGGAATTGAACCCGGGACCTTCGGGTATCGGACTGAGCGCTCTGCCACTCGGCCACCGAGGCGTTGGAGTTATTAAGAGCTTGGTTATTTACAAACAAGACTTTCTACAATATTATATATTCTATATGTAGGTACCCTCTTAGGTAGTTGAGGGCATTATAGCGCGCGGTAGATCGCCGATGTGATGGAAGAATCAAATTAAGGAAGTCGCAAAGAACCCCATATACGCGTGCACTAAGATGGCAACGGTCAGAGGGGAATGGCGATGAGCTGGCCAAGCGGATCACTGCAACCGAAGTAAACAACACGACCACTCTGCCAAGAGTAGTGTTGAAGAAAACTCGAGTCCGTGAGTCATGACCACAACACAAGACTCAACTCATAAATACAGAGACTCTTTTGCTTGATGTAATTATACGAGCATATCAAGATCCGCATAGACTCGACTTGGACTTCAGTGCTCGAGTCTGGTAAGTAAGAGAACTCAGTGTTCAGTGGCAGGTGGTATAGTTTGGTATGAATTCTTACGATTGGGATCTCATGTGGGCGAGGCCGTGGCCGGCGGCCGGTGGCATAGTGAATAATGAAAATGAAATGTAGTATAATATCTGTACAAAATTTAGTATATCTGAACCCTGCCTGTCGTACTCGAGACTCGAGTTTGTTTAAAATTCAAACTAGGTTTACAACACAACTTGTTTTTAGACTCGACTCGGCTCTGATCAAATTTGCCATGGGCGCGGCTATATGCTTCTCATTCGCAACTTCATCATGGTGCGTCATGAGCACTATATGTCCACTTCACCTTCTTGCTTTAAGGGTTAACACGTTAGCTGCCGCGTAGGTCACCGGTGACCTACGAACAATAAATCTATTGTGTCTGGGTTTGCGGCAGTCAACCTGTTAATAAGTTACTCAATTTTAACATATTATTTTTATTTTCTATCAAAATATTAGTCATATTATGTAGATATACCACAAGAATCGCCTTTAGTTAGGCCCAATAAATATTGTTGCCCACCAAGCTGCAAAATTAAGTCGAGTTTGTAAATTTAAACAAAACTTTCTCAATGTCTAATTCAAAGTCCAGAAGGACTCGAGTTTTTTTACAACACTAGCCAAGAGTGTAACGACGAATATGGAGGTACAGTCGGCGGTAGATCAACCTACCCAAACCTGTCAAATTTCTCCAATGAATATTGATTCTTATAACCAAAAAATAAAGTTCAAAATTGATTGTAAAAATTTGACAGTTTTGGGTAGGTTGATCTGCCGCCGTGTGTACCTACCCACGCTAGGATTTGAACCCGGGCCCTCTGGGTCTGGGACCGGTGGTTTAACTACACCACAGAGGCGGGTGATATTGCAAGTAAGCATGAGCGCTATGATTAATCTGTGGCCTTTGAACACAGCTTTCAGCGCGTTACTTTCTCGCCGGTCGGTCGTAGAAAGCGAGCCGCGTGCGCTCATGACGGCTATTACGAAATTCCACGAAAACATTGTAATAATTATTATTATAAACCTATTGACTTAGTACCAGTGTTCCACACAGGAACTCGGTGATTAACACTAGCTTTTCATCGCCAATAAATTATTATTGGGTCTTTACCTATGAAGTTGACGTTTTTTTGTATTACTTCTCAAACACAATACCAGTGGCGGTAGCCAAAGCAACATTAAGAAAATGATAGCGAAGTTCGAAAAGAATAAAATGTATGGGATTGACATAAGATTGACCACGTGATTTAGCGCGGCTTATGTCAATCAATATATAATAATAATAAAATGTACGGGACATTTTATTATTTTTGAACTTCGCTATCGTTTTCTTAATGTTATTTTGGCTAAGCCTACAGTTGTTAATACATATTATTATAAACATTGTTACTTAGGCTTCAGTAATGACAATGATGTTTAGTTTTGTGTCTTTAAAGCCCAATTTTTTTTAATTGACTTCTTTTTTGTTAGTAGAATTGACCGTTTGTTTTATTGTAGCATTGAAGGGACTTGTTTATTTTTATTTTTAAGGCTATATGGCTAGTGAACCAAACACACTGCCCTACAATTTTATAGAGTTAACATAAATAAATGCTAAGAAAATAGAAAAAACGTTACCGTATGAAAAATATCATTTTATAAAAAGTCTTCATACAAAACGTCAATTTTATAGATATGGATGGACTTAGTAGAATTTCATAGAAATTTTAATAGATGACAGCTATGAAGTTAGAGTTATTATTAACGGGATTCTTACCATGTTTATTATTTGTGAGTATCCGATATTTCGGCACGGTTGCATGCGCCATGATCACGGAATTACTGAAGTTAATGCGGGTGAGTTTTTTATGAGCAGACAAAACCATTTACCTTAGTCGCTTTTTGCGCTCGTTAATAATTACTCTATTGCAAGTGACCATGATAGTTTAAATAGTTATATAGCTATGAAGTTAGAGACAAAAAGCAGTTGATATTAACCCTTATTTTTATGAATAAGGAATAAAGTGTTGTTCTCGAATTCCTTTAGAACAATGATGCCACTACCGAAATTCCACTAAACATAGTTGAAATATCAGACAGAATTCCGTCAAACCACAAAATAACAAAATCACACAATTTTTTTTGTAAGTACCGCGCCGTCTTTTCCCACAACTAGGTATGTCGAAATCACTTAAGACAGGGATGGGGAAATAGATTTAGAGATGGGGCCATATTAAATAATTATAACATTTCTGCGGGCCAAGGAGCATTTATTCTGAGACAAATAGATAACAACCTTAATCAATTTCCTATAATAAAGAACAATGGCAAATATCCATACTAAAAATTGTCTGATATAAAATATGAGCGCACATAAACAAAAAATATGTCTTCAGATTCAGCGTTACTTGTAGATTCTGTATGTAAAGTTATTTTCATCTGAGAAAGCCGAAATTAAAAGATATTGTGGTTTGATTTTTGGTTAGGCTAGGTTAGTTTTTTTTATTTTTATTATGACTTCTAACAAGACACTTATACGAATTTGTCAGTTTCAGTTCAGTGTCAAAAATAACTTAGTCTAAAGTCTAAGTCATAAAGAAACTTGTATATACGGAAAGTCTAAGTACTGTCTCAATAAGATGCCACGGCATGTAATTTTCGACTTGTTGTAAAAATTAAAATGGTTTATATTATGTCGCATAGCGGTAAAGAATAATATTAACAAAACCGAAAAAACACATAAAACAACCAATTGAGAAAAAGTGCGGAGCAATCTGTTCGTTTGTTATCTGCAAAAGTGATAGGCAGATAGGGCTACTTCACTACAACTTGATTCGATACTTATAGTATCGATACATCACAGTAATTGGTTATTTTAACTCAATACAAATACGGTAGATGTTTGAATGCAAGCGGCTTCTTCAGACACCAATCACTATTAATATGGTGGGAACAAGAAACTTACTTACTGTTTCCAGGGTGGAAATCGACTTTCGATTAATCAATAACGTTCAATTGAATATTAAAGTCGTTAAAAAATAATTGTATTCACATCCCGATTTTCAACATGGCTGATGGATTAAGAAAAAACACATCTTTGATATTCTTTTAAAAAACTCGATTTAATGCCGGCTTTCAAGGGAATATCTAGATATTTGTAAAAACATGCGAAAAACAATAAATTTGTTTGGTGTAAATAACATTAATGGGCGCTTTCAAAAAGTCTGAAAATTTTTTGCCTTTGTTCTTTCATCATTCATCATTAGCTCATTTTATGTCCCCAATGCTGAGGCACGAGCCTTCCCTATGGATGGATGGCAGAACGGGCCATACTTGGTGGTTACCAAGCAGGCCCAGTGGGGATTGGTGGTTGTTAATGACTACTACGGGACCAACGGCTATACATGCCTTCCGAAGCATGGAGGAGCTCGAGATGATACATTTTTGGTCATCCATCCGATGACCAGCTTTTGCGAAAGTTGCTTAACCTCAGCATTCGCAGACCGGGCACGTTAACCACTGCGCCATCGACTTCCTCTAATAAATCTATTGTTTATTTAATTATAATTAGATGGCGGGTTACAATCGCGGGCCGGATTGAATTTTGTCGCGGGCCGGACTTGGCCCGCGGGCCGCCATTTCCCCATCCCTGACCTAAGACAAAAAGGTATAAGGACCCGCCGCCGTCTCTATAATTCTACCATATACAAATGGTAACAGAAAAGTGTGGAAAAAATTAAAACATCCAAATTGTATCCGATCTAGATCTTCTATGTAGTGTTTACAAACACATAATTATTATTAACTTTAATTTGTCATGCAATTGTAAATTTAATGGAGTCATGCGCGCATAAGCAAGCAGCACTGATTACTTATAAATGTAAGTACACAAAGGTAACTAAACCACTAAGGCTGCTGTGACGTTTATTTTGATGTGACGTCTCAATTGAAATATCTATAACTATTAATACGTGGAGCAAAAAACTTTGTATCCCTTTTTTACGAAAATTGCGCGGACGAAGGAGTATAAAATTTCGCACACTTATAGTTTATATAGAGAAGGTTGTCCGAATTTAAATCAATAAAACAAACATTACACACACTACCATGTATTTGACACACACGTATATTATAACTCTTTTAAAACAAATTCAAAAGTGAAAGAGGAGCGGCCAGAATCTGTCAATGCCAATCCAAACTCACAATCTATCTTTTTTAATCGAAATATTTAATTAAAGATTGCATGAAGTTACTAAATGTCTTAGTAACATTGTATACAAGAGATCTAGATAGGATACAATTTCTATGTTTTCATTTTTATTACAGCTTTCTGTTAAACTTTAAAGGTGATCGTAGAATTATAGAGAATTCGTACATTATATTCAATATAATTTATAGTAGGAACTTTTTTTATGAAACACGCAGATAAAACAATTGTTAAAGAAAAATATAATTTATGTGGACGGATGACCCGTAATGAATTCAATACGAAAGTACCTGTTGACTACTAAATAATTAAATGAAATAAATGATTTTGATGTGTCTCTTTCTACTGTTTTAATATTGGTGTTGGCTTAATGCAAAAAAGAGGGACAACAAGCTATTCACCCAGTAGGTAGGTGCATCGGTGTGTCGAATTACAGAATCTGCTAGCTCATACAGCTAGATGTAGGTACTAGATATTCTAGCTGAAGTGATTGCTGGTTATGTAGGCATTTATTTTTTCATTAGGGAATGGTGTTATTTTTGCATTTGTGCAAACTATACAGAAAGTCAGAAATATTCCTATGACTTCTTGCAGAAGAAAGATAATTGTATTTAAAGTAAAAAGTTTTTACTATGTATTGCAAACAATAGCCAAAGCCAAATTGGTCCTTAGAGCATTAAACCAACAATTGGTCTAATGTCTTATGGATTTTCTATCGGATGACAGAGTGTTAAATCATATTGTATTGGGTACTTTTTTGTGTTAGCTAGTTATTTCGACATCGTCTCAGCCAAAAGACGTCCACTGCTGGACAAAGGCCTCCCCCAAGATAATATTAAATATATTATATTATTATTATATTATTTATTATTTATTAGTATTTGCCATAATCGCCACGCTTGGCAGGCGGGTTGGCGATCGCAGTAGGTTGAAAGTAACCTCAGAGAGATGCTGCTGCCCATCCTCTGGAATGGTCCCTTAGTCGCCTTTTACGACACCCACGGGTTGAGATGGGGTGGTGCAATTCTTTATCCCCGGCACCACACAGGGACATAATTGTGGTAAAAGACGGCGCAGCAGTTACAAAAAAAAAATTGTGTGACTTCGTTATTTTGTGGTGTGACAGAATTCTGTCTGAATATTTTTTTTACTGGAACCTCAAAATTATATATGGCAACACTGAGTGTTAAGGGGGATGAAGTCGCGGGCTGGCAGCTTGTCAATAAGAAACTGCACCACAACCGCACCCAATTTTGCCTAATTACCTGTTAACTGGTAATCAGCAGCAGAAAGCGTTTCGTGCGCGTACGCAGGCCGCCCGCGCCACGGGCCACTGGGCCGTGCCGTAATCGCGCGTGCCCGAATTCGACTCTCCGAAATCGCAATAACATGTTTTGTTGCGATTGTTTTGGGTTAACGAATTGCCACTGGTGAATATTAATTTCTGTTGTAAATGTTTGATTTGGAACCTTTTGCAATTTTTTCAGCAGTGCAGTTGAATTCAGAGACGACATGTTTACTTACGGTGATCATGTTTTGTTAAGTGGAACTTTACCTTATAGTTTTATTATGAGATAAAGTTTCCATATATGTAGTTAATAACACTGTACTAAAGTTATATACCTACTAGCGGCCGCTCGCGGTTTCACCCGCGTGGTTCCCGTTCCCGTAAGAATATCGGGATAAAATGTATCCTATGTGTTAATCCTGGTTATAAACTATCAGTATGCCGAAATTCATCCAAATCCTTCCATCCGTTGCCGCGTGAAGAAGCAACAAATATACTAACATACATACACACAAACTTTCGCATTTGTAATATTAGTTTGGTTTATTTAAAACTAGCTGTTGCCCGCGACTTCGTCCGCGTGAGCTAAAGGCTGTAGTCTGTACAGTTTAATTTTTAAGTAGGTATCCATTTTAGCTTATTAGGGTATAATAAAATTATATGCATCGGAAATTTAGAAAATTGACATTGTATTTACCGACATACGTACATCTACTCACTCTTAATATCCTTTCAGCTGGGAATGATGAGATAGACAAAGACAATCGATCTCCATTTAGTTTGGTTCTGGCATACTTCCTGTGTCTCCTTTACGTCCATCATTATTTTTCATACATTATCTCTTATTCTTTCGACTATCATCTCTGCCATGTACATCCATATATTCAGTTTGAAGCACAGAATCGTCCCGTTCATACAGATTCTCACTCAGTTTCCCGGTTCAATTATCCCTCCACATACATTCAGTATACAACACCGTTTCTCGGTGGGTTGCGCGTATTTGCTACGTCATACAAACCTGAAATGGGTTTACTGACGCTCAATTATATGTAATAAAATTGGTATTTTACAGCTCAGGTACTCGTCCGGAGTCGTCCTAGGCACTGGTGTATCTTAGCTAAGATGTGTCTACTGTTATACTGTCCAACCACGGACTTCAAAATGTTTTTTGCCTAGTCCACCGAAGCTGGATATCGAGTACCTAGCAGGTAGCGGTCCAGGATTATTGGTTGTCGGCCATAAGGCACAAAAAACTATTTACCAACTATGTTCTTATTCGTAGATACAAAATATCAATAAATTGAGAACTGTAATGAATTATATTATTGTCTAATAAGTAATACAGTATAGTATTTTATGTTACAAACTTGCGATAAATTTGAACTTCTTCGTGGCATCTTGTTAGGTAGGTAGCTTTTTAGAGGTAGATCACAGGACACAGAAAGAAGTTACCTCTAATAAAAAAAAAATCTGAAGTCCGTGCCTCTAATACAGTTGTACCCTGCAATCTTAAACATTTTTGCAACTCTGATAACAGAGGTAGCCATCGTCTTATGCGATAGAAGAATGGAAAAACCATTTTTCTGTAATCTAGAAGTATGTACAAAATTCATTCTTTATAGGTTTTATGATATTAAAATTGTTATGATACTTACTTACTTATATTGTATCATTGAACACAGATTTATCCTATAAACATGTTAAGAAACCAAAGTAAGAAACCGCTTACATGTAAAATAAGTACTGAAATAAGTGTTTAACTTACCTGCATCAAATGTTTCATAAAACTTTTACACATTGAATAAATCATATTTGAAAATTAATAAGAACTAAATAAGTACTGAAATATTTAACGTACCTGCATAAAATGTTTTAAAAAACTTTTACACAATGAATAATTAATATAATTTGAAAATTATTAACAAAATAAAAATAGGTACTTAATGCATTGCAAAATATCAAAATTTCCTTCTGTTCGTTTCAAAATTTGAGCGCCAATTTTTATTTAAATTTTCCTGTTCTCGCGTTTTTTCACCAAATAGATTTAAAAAAATAATATTAAGTATTTTGGGCAACGACCCAAAGGTTTATACAGCCAAGCTATGTAATTCAAGATATCTTCTATGTGCAATATTTAAAAAAATAGAGACATGATTTTGGGCAATGATACAAAGTTTTATACAGCCAAATTTAATGAATACCTAGGTAACATTTCTATGCTTAACTAAAAAAGAGACATTATTTTGGGCAACGACACAGAGGTTTAAACCGCCAAATATAGGTAATGTTTTAACTTTTAACATTTCTGTGTATTAGAAAACTGCAATAAGCGCCGCGCGCAGGCGCGACTAAATAGCCATATTATTATTGGTTATTTCGGAAAATGAAACAAAAGGTGTACCTATGTACAGCCAAGTTTAATGATGTGCGTGATTTCGAGCTTGTATTTATTTTCCGTCGCTTTACTATTGCGGTGCTAATGTTCGCTTAGGTGCCTCACAGATTTATTAAGGGTAGGTAACCTTAGAGAGTAACAAAACTTTTCTGAAATAATAACTCAACGAACGTATCTAACAGTTAGTCGCGTAAATAGGTATATCAAAATTTGTTTAACATTTTTCGATTTGTATGTTATTCTCCGAAATTTTCTAAGCATTTTGGTGATAACCGCATCAAAATCGGTATTCTCATGGCAACAACTATCAATGACAGGCTCAAAAAGGCAAAGAACCCAGAGCCGTAAAACACGATAGCAATAGAGAGCCAGAGCCTCAAATGCCAAAGCCGTAAAACTCATTAAAAAAATTTCCCCTATGTTACATAATAAACAGTGTGGACTAATATAGGCTGATGATGATGATGATGATGATGATGACATAATAAACAACAGTTGCCAAGCAACCAAGGATTAAATCCCGGTTTAGACCAAATCAAAATATAACAATTTTCGAGTATTTATGTAGCCTATGTTATTCTCCGGAATTTTCTTAGCTTTTCGGTAAAACCGGATCAAAATCCGTTCAGTAGTTCTCGAGTTTATCGTGTTCAAACAAACAAATAAATAAACAAACAAACAAACAATTTCTTTTTAAACTATTCTATCGTGTTCCGTAAGTGATTTTAAAGTATTTTTTTTTATATCTTGCAATTACAGATTTTTTTATCCCTACGTTCTTATTATACAGGGTGTCTCATTTAAATCGGTCAGTATGGGAAAGTCTGAAACTATAAGACATACGAAGATCTGTTCTTAGGAACCATGTCATCGATTTTAATAAGAAGAAAAACTGCATTCATACATTTAAAAAAAACCTGTACTCAGCTCGGGAATCGAACCCGGTTGTTTTGAAAAAAATAAACTTACACTATTTCTATTTAGATATCGATTGTGTAGGTCTTAAGCAGTAAATTGCTATTTGAAACATAATGTCTAAAATGAATAAAATGCATTGTTTTCACATACTTTTATTTATTTTAGAAGGTGTTCGAAGTGACCACCGTTTTTTTCAATACAATATTCAACACGTTAAGGTAACGATTTTACAATTACAAAACCAGCAAAGAGGTACAAACAACCATAGAGACAATTTTACATGCCTGAACTTGTTGAATGTAACGGTGGTCAATTCGAACACCTACTAAAATAAACTAAAGTACGTGAAAACAATGCATTTTATTCATTTTAGACATCATGTTTCAGAGAGCTATTTACTGCTTAAGACCTACACAATCGATATCTAAATAGAAATACTATAAGTTTATTTTTTTCAAAACAACCGGGTTCGATTCCCGAGCTGAGTACAGGTTTTCTTTAAATGTATGAATGCAGTTTTTCTTCTTATTAAAATCGATGACATGGTTCTTAAGGACAGATCTTCGTATGTCTTATAGTTTCAGACTTTCCCATACTGACCGATTTAAATGAGACACCCTGTATTTTCGAGTATTTATGTAGCCTATATGCTTTTCCGGATTTTTCTTAGCATTTTGGTAAAAACCGGATCAAAATCCGTTCAGTAGTTCTCGAGTTTATCGACTTCAAACAAACAAACAATTTTTTTTAAAACTATTCTATCATGTTCCGTAAGTGATTTTAAGGCAACCTGTGTAATTTTTTTTTTATATATTGCATTTACAGATTTTTTTATCCCTACGTTCTTATTATATGTATAGATTATGAGTATGTAAACAATTTTTTTTAAATTTTTAATTTATAATTATTGACTTTTTAGGTTAACGCGAGCAGATACACATTGACAATACCACATATTGTTTTCTAAAGTTTACGCGAACACTACATATTGAAATTAAAGTACTTTTACGGATTTACTCGCATTTATTTTACATATTAATTTGATTTAATGTATATTCTGACGTTTTGAACCCTTGGCAGGCCTGTGTGAGGTGTTGGTCATCTCATAATTAGTTTCACCCAGAAATAGCTTATTGTATATTTTGGTCTGGCAGTAAATTACAACCATCTTCTCTATTGAAATTAGGATCTTTTTTAATTTCAATAGCCTCGCGTATCATCCTAAGGGTTGTAAGGGTGGTAAGGGTAAGGGTTAATCCTCGCGTATTGTTGTTCTCTAGCGACTATTTGAAGTTTATCTAATTTGATGACTACATCACACACACTAGTGTTCCCGTGGTCGAGGTATGTGTGGTTGTGATGATGAAGGGTTCCATGGCGATGGTAAATAACGACTGCGTCTCTTTATGTGATGTTGTATATTTACAGTGACTACATTGTGACTAAATATTGTCTAAACCTTACAAGACTATTTATACAATATTAACTAGGTAGATGATGGAGGGAGTATGCCGTGTCTTTATCAGATCTACACGCGATTAGGAATGCGTTTACAAACTCTTTAACCAATACGTGAGGATAAGGAATTATGTGGCTACCGCAGGCCGCCACATAGTGGTTGGGTCCCTCTATCCTATATATTATTCACGCCTATGCTTTACGTCGGTTATTTGTTCTTTTACGCGGTTTCACTCCTGTTTGTTTGCCCGATGCAAGAGAGTCTACAGTCGCAGTCCAGTTTGCACTACTTACCACATATTTTGTAATACCACATATTAGATCTTTTTATTAGATTCAAATGCAACTATTTAAGTTTTTCTCACTATTTGATCGCGTTGTGTATCAAATCATATTTAAAGTCGATTTCACCTACGTTAATCTGCTACTTTGATTACGCTCTTCAACTTCCATGTTTTCTATAGAATAAAAACGATCTTCTTAAACATGGATTTATTTATAATTAACTCATTTACAATATCGTTGAATATTATTAAATTAATTTTAATTATACATGATAATGTATTATTATTTTGTTACGCTCAGCGAAGCAGCTGTTTTCTGTTTAAGTAATTAAATTAATGACGCGATATAACGCCAAGCGATTGCTTCATGGCAATTTGAGAAAAAATATAATAATCACTATAAGTGCCGCAACGATCTATTGGTTAATTATCAATTCTTTGCCGTTTATATTTTTTACGATTTATTTTAATGTAAACGACTTTAAATGTAGGTAGTACTACAAATCTTGTAGTATCAGGTGGCCCTTAGAGCAAAATCAGTACTCTTTCATGTCATTTAGTCTTCTAGCCTAGGCATATTGTCCGTAGTACCAAAATGATAACTGGAAGAGACCCTGGAGCAAATTAAACTCAAATAAAAATTACCCTCATCGTCATTGATGGATGTAAAACCATACTGCCATAATACTTACTCTCAATACATAAACTAATAATATTTAATGTAGAATGAAACACCATTACACGGAATCCTATATAAGCAAACTTTATCTGGATCGAATGTTTATCTTATTATAAATACTAATGATCTTTTTACGATACTTCCTCATGCTTTCAAACGAGGCGTGAAGAAGCACCTTGTGGGCCGATGCTGCGTTGTTTTCACGCTGCACCAGTTGTCTTCGCGTCTGGACTCCATTTCCACTTAACCTCAGGTGGAAAGGCATGCTAACTATAAAAAAAACTGTTCTAAAAGTGAAATTATAATATTTTTCGTTATGGCAACCTTAGTACCCATTTAAGACCTGCAGGAACTACTAAGTAGGACAGGAAAGCCATTGAAGCTGTACTTGAACGCATAGCATCCGTGAAGCTGATTACTTCCGAAATATTCTACGCAGTATAGAAGGGAAGTATTGGCATATTTGGCATTGTTTAATGAAGTTTTCGATTAAATAGATTACACTTAACCTACTTAATGAGAAGTGAGAGATGATATACCCCCCAACCCCTCGAGTATCTCAGTAAAGATGTGGGTCTTTACTAAGTCCTCGGGCGTACTTCTTGAGAGAATTATTATTATGTAGTTTCCTCATTTAGTTCACTGTGTGTATAATTCATTAACATTGTTGTTATTTACATTTATATAATGTAAAGGAGTTTGCACGCACACCAAATGTACATCTGTCCTTCACTCATTTTCCTCTATAGCCAGGATAAAAAACGGCCCATTACAGTTTCATTTGTCCCAGGAAAAGTGGAACAGTTGAATATAAAAAGTTTTTACAAGCAAAAACATTAAATACTTATTAAACCTTAAACTTAAAACCTCTGAATTTTTTACCAGTCTTTGACACCAATTTTTGTTGCCAAAAACTAAAATAGAATTTCATTGAAATCTTACTGGATGACGGTTAAGAAGCAGGTGGTATATTGTATTCAATTGTTGCTAGAGTAAAAAATCAGTTGCTTACCCCTGATTAAAAGAAAAAAAAATCGGTTACTGGTCCCTTTTTTTTTCGTTTAATTTATTCATGACCATGGATACTATGTCCTTCAGTCGAAAACTTAATTTATACGTATCTTAAAATTGAACTCTATATAGGATGATGATGAATGATAATAGAAATGAAAAGAGAGAAATGATATTCCCCCTAACCCCTCGAGTATCTCAGTAAAGATGTGGGGCTTTACTAAGTCCTCACGAGAACTTCTTGAGAGAATTTGAAAAATGCCGATGCACTGTTTTGTTTCATTTGCCAACACTCATGCACACTCTCACCACTTATCTAAATATGTCGCCATAACATCAGTGTTTGTAGCATTGTTGTGTTCCGGCAGCTAGAGATAAGATAGCGAGGGTCTCACTAGTTGCATGAGGATCCCGGCTCCCGGGTGAAGTGCGCTTCCACCAATTGGCCTTATCATCGCTTAACATTAGGTAAGATCAAGGCACTGTGCTTGCCCGTAAACATAAAAAAAAACTCACGAACACCTAACGGTTAATAATCCACCATTATTTCACATTAATATTCGACATATTACAAATTTTAGAAAATAAATCAAAACCGCTGACATGACTAATCACTTTCCCGCCAAGTAGTCTTTCACTGGTTCCTATCGAACAGTGTTGCCATTACCCCTCCCCGGTAATGACGATTTTTGACTCTAGCAACAATTGAATATAATATACCAACTTGCTTCTTAGCCGTCATCCAGTAAAGTTTCAATGAAATTCTGTAATATTTATGGCAACAATTGGTGTCGTATACTGGTTCCCATGTGATACCCGTATTTAGCATAGTGTAATACTGCTTCTTCTCCATTGAAAGGATGGTGTACGGTCTGTTAACGGTATCCGGCTCGAAGGACCATTCATTATGTACGGTCTGTTAACCTTAACGGATTGTTACCGATGTTTGATAAAATGATAAGAAGGTGTTGCTTCAATGAGTAATTTATTGTCACTGTTTCATGTTACATATCGATACGTAAATAAGGCAGCGGGCAGCGCTTACGCCAACGTCAGCCAAATATGTCAACATACAAAATTGTACGGGTTTGCTCGTACAGATGGTGTAACACGAAATATCCCCTTTTTTAGGAAAGAGTTGCTTTTCGCCATCTCTGGCCTTAACAGCGTAACCGAGTTTACTGATGTCGAGAAACTTAAGGTTTCTTAAAGCCTGGGCTGCTGGCGTCACGGAAGCATTATGTACCTTACTAGATCCTCCGAGGCATCCGAGTGAGATGGGTCAAAAGATACTAATTCCGAATTCTATTAACATGATCGAATGGTAAATAAAACTAAAACTAAGCCCTATGAGAGGAAAACCTCTGTAGGCCGTGTAGGCCCTATAGCATTGCATGTTACGCTATGTTTGAAGTGTTGTTTCATTAATTACAGGAACTATGAGTAGCAAGCAACCTTCATATTTATCCAATAAGTTTAGTCAACGTCTTGGATTCACACCAAGCCTCCTATGCCCTTAATACAGAACGGCCATCTTTCGTTCAGCTTTCGTTATGCTGCTTCGAAGAGCTGGAACCACCTGTCACTACTACAACCAGCTCAAAACTAATTTTAACTTAAAGTATTATGTGAAAGTGAAAACGCAGTTTGGGCAGGCCTCCAACAAGGTGGACGGACGATCTGGTGAAGGTCGCGGGAAGCCGCTGGATGCAAGCAGCACAAAACCAGTCGTTGTGAAGATTCTTAGTGAACGCCTTTGTCCAGCTATGGACGTCTTTTGGCTGAAATGATGATAATGATAAAGATAATGATGAAACTGTACTTAATATGTGCAACGAAATAAATAAAAATAAAATAACATATGCAAATCTACTAGCTCCTTCAGTTTAAAATTAAGAAAGTATCTTTTTAAATTGCCAGATGTAAGCGGACGTTTGTACAACACTGTGTTCAAACACAATGGGAGCGGTGCGGGAGGCGGGAGCGAATTCGGGAAAGGCGGAAAACGCATATTCCTATTGGTGAACACAGTACTTCGCGGGGCGTCTCAGCGTAAACGCGTTGCATTATCATGTCAGGCCGTCCGCTGCGTTAAGCGGGTGCACGGCGGCGCGGGCGCCCGCGCGGCGTGCTGTTTCTTGTAATCTCATAGATCAGCGCTGCGTGCAGCGGGTCCCCCGTCGCACGCGGCGCGGGCGGTGGAACCCGCCCCGCGGGCGTCGGGTGTCCGTGTGACTCTCTTGTCTACGTCGTCTTTTGGCTAGGTAGTATATCAACAAACAATCCATGATATCGACTGTACACCCGCGCGATCAAAATTGTACCGGCAGCGCTGCGAGAGGCGAGAGTCCGTCGCAGGCGTTCGCGACGGGTTAAATTTGTCCGCGACGGAGCACGGCGGGGGGACCCCCCGCGACGGACACCCGCGACTGATGCCCGCTTAACGCAGCGGACGGCCTCAATCGGACGCCACGAGCGGGAAACCAGTTAGCGTCCTTCCACGCCGCGCCGCAGGAGCAGAGTCGGCGACGCCGCCGGCACTCTCTGCTTAGGCTGGTTTTACAGTCACGCTGAACGTCGGTGCTGACAGATCATGTTAAAGGAAACGTTACTGAGCCACGCTGATGACTCAACCCTGACATGCGAGAATTTCATACAATTCGGCTGTCAGCGCAGACGGTCAGCGTGCGGTCAGCACGACTCTAAAACCAGCCTTACGCCGCTGCGGATACCGCTTATCCGCGCCGTTGTTACTTTGTTCACACGCTTATAAAGCTATGTGTTTACGACCGACACCCGCTCGTGGATTCAGCCTCCCGCGCCGCTCCCACTGTGTTTGTACACTAAGGAGTTGATATTGTTATTTGTTTCATGTCATAATCATCCTACGTTCGCATTTTAATTTTAATCTTATTTAAAAAAAAATTTCAAATTTTTATCTTTTAAAAACAAATCTGGTACTAATCATAAATTACCGTTTACATGTACTACGAGTATATGCGTGCGTTTATGAGTATTACTTTATTACTTTCGAAACAAATGTCACCATGTTGTTTTTTTTAAAATGATGAAGTAATGGAAGTACAATTAACTGGAACGCCAAAGTCTATGATCTAATTGTATAATATTGTGAACCATGACATTAAAGGCATTATGTAGTCTTTACAGATCTCAGAACCAAAAGCTATGTAATGTGTCTGCATTTAAGTTACTTAAGTCTGGAAGGCTGTGCCTCTCTCTTACTGGTCCCACAGAATACTAGCGCATGATGTCAATGTCACAGCATGAAGCTGATTGACGGCCATTTTGGTACATTTTAAATCTTTATTATATCTCAGATGAATGACCAATCATTCATCTAAGCTTTATATATATATAAATCTTCTGTGCGTGTGTATGTTATTGAACTCCTTCTAAACGCCTGAACCGATTTGGATGAAATTTTCTGTGTGTGTTCAAGTGTATTCGAGAATCGTTTAGATTTACAATTGTTCCACCCGGTAGGTGGCGCTGCTATAGGGGTCCATCATGGGATACGGATGTTCTTAAGCGGACGAAGTCGCGAGCGAGCCACTAGTAGTTTAATAAAAATATAATTAGAGTTCATTATGTAGGTACCCAAATGTTTTTCAATTCATTTAATTTCAAAAGAAACACTTTTACAAATATTTAAAGCTAGATAAAGATTGAAACATGTATTCTTATAATAAAAACTTAAATATATAAAATCTAGGTACTTACGTAAAATTTTTACCTGTCATAAGATTTAATACTGACGTTTGTAACCATATAGCCTTGTAGCGATATAGCATCGAAATGTTCGTGCAGACCTAAGTACTTTTTTTTATTTGTTTCTTTATTTTTTTCTGTTGTTCCAGTAAGACCGAAAGGCCACGGCGATGTCGGCCACTAAGTACTCCCACCCATTCATGCGCCGGCAGAAGCCGATGCCTCAAGGATACGAAGAGGAAATACAGCAGATTAGAGAGTGGTAAGCATTTGGTCATCCATTCACTCATTCAATCAACAAGGTAACTACCATACGGAATAGATAATGTTCTGTGGTAACTACTGTGAGGAGTCTGTCTCGGACTAAAAAGCATAAATTAGAGTAAAACCTAGAAGTATTTTTACTTCTAATACTTTATCTTATGGTTAGTCTTCGAGATCACTACATGTTCTTATTTTTCTGGAACTTTTCTCTTACTAGAGATACTGTTTTTACATAGATTTTCCAAAGGGGTAAAATGGTTGTAATGTTCATTTAATAATAATAATAATACTCCGGTCGATTGTGCTATTGCCGGACTTAACCGCCATAGGCGAGAGGTATTTTGCCACTATTTAAATAATAATAATAATAATATAATAAAACATAATATAACTTTTATTTCAGGCGTAGCCCATAAATTGTGTTAATAAATAAAACTTATTATCTATATTAGTGATACATTGTTTTTCCTTAATATACATTGGCATGGGCAGTATCCCAGTGCCTCCAAATAGGGCAATCCGGTTTATCTGTTAATGCCATCAGGATGCCGTTGTGGCTGTACTTTACTCTGTGCATCAGAGAGGCAATTCTTTTGCGTAGAATGGCATGAAATCCATCAATACGGGTTTCTGCAACATCCCTGATGTACTACAGAACCGAGGAAGACCCATTAGCATCCTGAAAGCATTAATATACTGTACTCGCAGAGAGCCGATGGCGCATTGCGTGTAGTTGACCCACAGACTGCACGTGTAAAAGGATTGGCAATATGCTCTGAACAATGTTAATTTTACTTCACCTGTACACCTTGCAAACCTGCGAGCCAACAATTTGAGTGGTGTCATTAGTATTAAAACGAGAATTGGGAAAATTACGACTAACCCACAATCTCATAATTGAGATGGCGATTTTTGAATCTCACCGTTGATCTCGAAATTAAAAGTGACATGAAATACACTATGAAATATAATATTTTTCACATTATTTACAATTTCATTATTAAGATACATGCCGTTCAAGTAATTTCGGTGTCAAAATTAAGCTACAAGTGACTTTGAACAAGAGAAAAAAGAGCACTATATAGTAATTGACATCACAGAGAGATAAATAGATAGATAAATTCTTTATGCTCACATATAAACACATTTATTGCAAACATAAAGAAAACAGCAGAACACATAAACTTAAAGTTAGTATATGGGCAAAGGCGGTCTTATCGCTACAAGCGATCTCTTCCAGACAACTTGCGTCGTCATATCAATCAATCATAGCGTGAGAATTAGTTACCGGTTTAAAAATCGCCCCTCTTTTGATCTTGGATGTGCTTATATTTAATTGTAAACTATAGAATCGTGAACCAGCTCATCATTTTTCTAAAGTTTATTTCCGTAAATTTAACTTTATTCCTATGTTGTAAAGTCAAAAATACATTAAAAAAGCTCCAATTTTCTAGTTTTAACGAAATTTTATGACTACAAAATCACGGCTCACGGTTTGAGAATCGAAAATATTGGCTCTTAGAAAATTTACGTTTATAAGAAGTGATACCAGTAGGTATGTCTAACATTTCATAATGACACGTTGCGTTGCCGAGAATACACTTAGTACAAAGGAAAACGGTACGTCAATGTTTTCGATTAAACGTCATGTTGCTACTATTACTCGTACACACTTACTAGGAACTGGAGAGTACATTCCTAGTATTTATTCAATGACCGTGTCACATTGATCCGGCCGACGAATGACCCGGGACGCAATGTGACATTACGCTGGGCCAGCCGGTGAAAGTGATCATGGCACAAGTGGATCGGAATTCCATTGACGGCCACGTGTGCCGGCAGTGAAACTGTTGCCATTAACTGCAATTGTTCAATGTAGGTACTAATATGTGTCAGTTCGCGTATGTCAAATCGCGTAGGCGTTCCCGTGTGTCATTTCGCGTATGAGAATAATTGTCAATTTGCGTATGTCATTTTGCGTAGACACGATGTGCCAGTGTGCGTTTGGGTCTCAGAATAATAACTAAAGTTGTTGTTCTGAGGTTTGGCACATATATCTACTCTGTGGTTTGGCTACCTAAATGTGTCATTGTGCGTGTAACCTTAGTTAGAAAACGTTTAACCTTTTAATGCCTAAGCGTTTAACTGATTTGAGAATAATCGTCAGTCGTTCTTTCTCCTGCTAGGATTGCCTTCCGGTTTTTTTGACACGGTAACAAAATACAAATCATGCAATTGCAATAAATTACTTATTCTCTGAACACATTATGATATTAAAAAAAATACATACGTAACATTGGCTACTTTGTGATATGATAAACACTAGTATATTCAGATATCGGATATCCCACTACTCTGCATTGTAGGGTTTTAACTATATTTCGTTGATTACCGAGATCAACGGTTTAACTATATTTCTTGACAGGACCTTGCGATATTTCAATTGGGTCACCAACTTAATGACAAGCCATAGCGAAAGTTGCTTACCTTTCCAGATTGCTATCTGGCTCCTTCACTTACATAAGTATGCTAGATTTTCGTCTCATTTCTTAAATAAGTATAAGCTATCATTATAAAAAAATAAAAATAAAAAAGATTTATTTGTTCCTTCACAATTGGGTACTTATTTATAGCTAAAATTATATTTGAAAAAACATTAAAAAAAGAAATGTAAAAGCCCAAATTGTGAGGAACTGGGGCCTGAAATAGGTTTCCAAAAGGAAATCTGTACCTACAGGTCACCAGACAGAGTAGGTTGGTACAGACGGCAGCAGATCAACCTACCACAAAATGTCAAATTTCTTTAATAAATTTGGAACCTTAGCGTTTGGGTATAAAGATCAATATCGATTAGAGAAATTTGACAGTTTTGGATAGGTTAATGTGCAGCCGTGTGTACTAATATTATTTATATATAATTTGGAGCTAAACAACTAAACAATGAGCTATCAACAAACAGAAAAAATCAAACAAACAAAAAAAACTATGAACTAACTGAATTACTGAGTGTGTTGTGTAATGGTTTGTGGAAATGTGTGAGTGATTGGGTGTGTCTTTGTGTGTGAGTTTGGTGGAGTATCTGTGCGTGGCTTAAGTAGACAAAACGTAACGTTCTTTACTTGATAGGAAGGAGGAACTTTTTAGTCGCGTCATAGTCAATGGGTCATCAAGGGATTTGGGAGCGGATAAATGTTGAGAATAGCGTTTGTTTTTTATAAAGGATGGAACAAAGAACTAAGGACTATCATTAGCCCATCGCTAAACCGCAAAACATTATTATTGCAGTTGCAATTTTCATAACTTTACATAACCCCGATTAGGGCAAACATTTGTACCAGGCGTGCAGAGTCTTCACAGAGCATTTGTTGCCTGAAATGCGGCTGTTGGCCAAATGGAACCTGTTCACACGTAATGTACTTATGTTTGCCTAGTATTTCACGTTTGGCCAGCCACCGACACGCGTTAAAAGTTACTGGGCCGATTTATTATGCACTTCTACGTATTTAGGTGTTTGCGGCAATACATGAGGTCGTTTATATCTGAAGTGAAATAGAAAAAAAGGTGCACTAAACCCGGAATGGCTACAACTTCTTACACAGACAGTAAAAGCAGTGGTTGTTGGAACCAACATCCGATAACCGGCGAACCGGCCATTGCGTAAGTTGCTTAACCTCAGCTTACTCGCAGACCGCGCGCGTCATCCACTGCGCCATCGAGCTCCTCTATTTCTGTGTATGAAACCAAAATGCCTCGTTGAAGAGCTGCAAAACGGTTGACCCGATATCCGAAGAGTTTAGGTTCAATCCCAAGACGAACAAAGTATTAAATATTTATAAAATTTATAAAATACAGTAAAAAAATTAAACGTCTTCTGCAATCCGGGCGGCTGCACTGACCGCTGTGCTACCGAGAAGGCTGACGAAAGCGCTGAATTTTGTCACTGCTTTTTAATTTTTGAGTGCTAATAGCGGCACAGTGCGCCATCTATCCAACGGTCATTGCAACCGATGGCCATGCAGATTCGCCTTTGCAGATGGAATACATCAAATTATTTAATTTAGCTTCAGTGCAGCAATTAGCACTTGAACAAAGTATGTTTCGGATTATTTGATGCGTAGTAATTTAGTAAGCGTGGTGATTAAGTCTACACCCATCAATTATTGTGGCACAGTATATAGGCTAACTAGCGACCCGCCCCGGCTTCGCACGAGTGCAATGCTGATACACGCAACCGCTATGTCCCTGAATTTTAAATCTGTAATATCTTCGAAAATATTTAAATTACATGTTGTAAAGGGCTATATTGATCTATATTAAATGCACAATGTATTTACGGTACTGAATTGGATTAGGATCAATGCTGTATTGCTTAAAATCGCTTCGTAAATAAGCCATTATTTCTTGTAAAAAGTAAAGGATAAAAAATGATTATTGTGGGTTATCCCTAAGAGATAGACATATACCATCGCGGACTTTTTTGTAGGCCTTTTTAAGGTGTATAATACTGTAGTACATTATTTTGATCTATCTTGTAGGGTTCAGCCAGCGTTTGCAATGTAAGCGCAAAAAAATATGAAACCTCTAAAATTATCAGTGTTTCTCTACTATATTATGCATGTATTTATACATATAAACCTTCCTCTTGAATCACTCTATCTATTAAAAACTAGCTGTGCTCGCGACTTCGTCCGCGTGGAATAGTGACTTTCGGCAGCATTTTTAATTTTTTAGGCTCTTTTCCCGTTTTTGCAACATTTTTCACTGATGCTTCGCTCCTATTGGTCGCAGCGTGATGTTATATAGCCTAAAGCCTTCCTCGATAAATGGACTATCCAACACAAAAAGAATTATTCAATTCGAACCAGTAGTTCCTGAGATTAGCGCGTTCAAACAAACAAACAAACAAACAAACAAACAAACAAACAAACAAACAAACTCTTCAGCTTTATATATTAGTATAGATAACCGCATCAAAATCCATTGCGTAGTTTTAAAGATCTAAGTATACATACATAGGGACAGCGGGAGGCGACTTTGTTTTATACTAGGTATATATAGTGATGACTTTATATTACAGATGATTTCAAGGCAATAGATTAGTCCTTCAGAGTAAACAAAACGTCACCACTAGCAAATTTATTGCCGCATAGAAAGAAAACTGGAACAGCCTATGTAGAAATGGAAATGTTTTTTGTAATGCACAACGAGGCTAGTTTAGTGGTAGATAAAACATGTGCCTTCCAGAAAGTAGGACAATATTCTCATTTAGCTCAGCAGCCGCTCTTGCTCCAGTAGTTTTGCCAAAAGCAATAATAATGTGTTTTCATTAACCACTCCTTGATTGTGGTCCAAATAAATTTGAGTATTTCACTGATTGTATAAAAGTAGACTGGAGAAGACATTTTTAATAAAAAAATGCACGGTATGTTTTTTTTTATTTAGGTGTTTGTTTACCAGTACTATCTGGACAAATATAAAGATATATTAAGGCAAAAACAGTAAAATAATATAAAAATATGCTACCGTAAAGTTCTGGTCCAGAATGTTATCTTAGCTAAGCAAGTTATGTTATGTTGTCAATGTCTATTAAATAAATTAATAAATAAACTTTCCTACACTCACACCAATTAAATAGCCCAAGAGAAGCTTCGCTATGAAACTCGTTAAATGGTTACTAGACAACGGATAAACATACTTGAAATACTTAAATACATACTATTATACATAAAAAACACCCAGACCCGAGACAATTTAGAAAAACAATCATTTCTAAATTGACCCGACCGGGGATCGAACCCGGGACTTCAGAGATGGCGACACCATGAAAACCGGTGTACAAACCACTCGACCAAGGGGGTCGTCTATTATACGTAAGTTTTAAATTTAAGGTAGTTATCTTAAGAGCGTTTACGCCGCACACTAGCGCCACTAATGAAAAAAAAAACATATCTAGTAATTAGATATAGAAAATCAAATTATGCTCAACAAACTATTTGAATGAAGTAATTTAGCATTTTTACGGCACCTAATGAACACCTAATGAACACATGTTATGGTTTTGTTAAATAAGACGTTACGGCCACTTTTAACTATAACGCCATATTTAACTAAACCATAACATGTCAGGTGTTCATTAGGTGACGTAAAAACGCTAAATTACTTCATTCAGATAGTTTGTTGAGCATAATTTGATTTTCTATCTCTAATTATTAGATATGTTATTATTTTCATTGGCGGCGCTAGTGTGCGGCGTAAACGCTCTTAAGTACATTTCTGAAAACAGAATTGATTGTTTATTTTAAGAGAGTTTGCTGATTGCCTCAAACGGCATTTTCAGCTTCACCGGGCTTAATTTATTGAATTGATATAAGTTACTTCAGATAGGTAAATGTTAACATTTATGTAGAAAAGTGCAAAAGTGTTTGTTTACGGTGTAACATGTATTAATATTCTTCTATAGTCTTTAAATTATTTATATTTCTACCCCCGTATTAATACACAAAGTGTAAGCTTAGAGTAGTTACTCCGTGTTTTGTTCCCGTCATGTAAACTTCATTTCATATTAGAGTAAAAGAGACAAAACACGGAGTAACTACTCCAAGCTTACACTTTGTTTATTAATAAGCCCCCTAAAGTTTAACTGATCTAGGTATTGATTTTATTCCGCGAGCGGGTTTTTTAACCGCGCCGTTTGCTAAGCCGACCCTGCTACGATAGTCTAATTCAGGGATTCCCAAACTTTTTTGGGCAAGAGACTCCTTTTCCAAAATGAACTGATACTTCAGACCCCCATAGCCAAATTACTTTATAAAATCTAACTCTAGTATTTTTCCTATTGATACAAAATAGTTACCAATTTAAAAACTTTGCGGTTGGTTAAGTAAACTTGACATCATTTTCTCATCAAAATTTAACAAAATAAATAGTAGTGAACGTTTCAAATAAGAACTTGTGTTTATTAATAGGGGTCGATTTTAGATAGTTTATGTTAACCCCTGAAGAAGTCGGCGGGAAGTGGTTGAATGCGAATGGCGGAGAACCGAGTGTGGTAGCGATCCATTGGGAAGGCCTATGTTTAGCAGTGGACCTCTGCAGGCTGAGGATGATGATGTCGACCCCTGGGAAACCGATTTCGACACCAAGGGGTCGAAATCACTAACGGTACAGTTCGAATGCACCTGTCACTCCTTTTTCTACTATCAGGTCTGGGTTTAAAATAAGGCGACTTTTATGAAGAAACTGTTGCTTTTATATAGACTCAAAATTGTATATCGAATGAAATTAAAAATATGGAAAATAATAGGAGTTAAAAATTAGGATGTCGACCACTTTGGGAATCCCTGGTCTAATTGGTAGTAGTGACCCGCAGGCTTATTACCGAAAAAGCAACCAGTTGTTAATTGTAAAATTGCAACGCGACTGCTCTAGTTCATCATCATCATTATCATCAGCCTACACACGTCCACTGCTGGCCATATGAAAATGAAAATGAGAATGAAAAATGTTTATTTCAACAATAATAGGATAATACAGGATTATACAGTGTACCATAAAGCAACATTACATCCTACTTTGTTGTAAAGGTATATCAACACTTTACATGTGACATCAACACTAAAAAATTTTGTTTCGTTGATGCCAGTACGATTAACAAGAAAAATAGCCTCATCTTATCCTAAAGTTACATAAAATTAAGTTAATTAAAATATACTGTATTGTTTTTATTCCGACTGTTGCTGAAAAATTAATAGGTACATATATAAACTATGATAAAGTAAATAAAATATATATAATAGATGTAATTGGCATAACACAGAGTTGTCAAAATGTATGACATAGGCCTCTCTCTCTCTCTCTGCTCTAGTTGTGGTTGATAAATTGGTATTACGCTCAATGTATGTAAACAATAACCCGCCTGCCAAGCGTGGCGATTACGGCAAATACCCCCCATGATACTCTTGGGGGACACCTTTGTCCAGCAGTGGACGACTTTTACTGAGATGATGTAAACAATTACATTCATTTTAATCGCAAATGCACTTAGCAAGCGATGATTGAGCGATTTGTGTTCGTAATACCAATTTATCAACCGCAAAGACCAGTCGCGTTGCAATTGTACAATTTTTTTTAAAATTTATTTATCATTCCAATAGTTATTACAAAAACCATGTATGCGATAACTTTAAAAACCACTAAGGTTTAAGCATAAGTTATCGAGAGTTTACAATGAACAAGTAGGTATAACTTATTATAATTTTACACACACATACAATTAGGTCTTATAATAATATAATTATCCACAAATAGTTCTTAAGTAAAGAGTTACAATAAGTCTAGAAAGTGTTTTTTTAGTTTAAAAATGTTATTTTGTGTGACACTGTTTATTACTTCCGACGGCAAGTTATTGATGAGTCGAGGTACAAGGTTGTCGGTTCCCCGCTCGCCGTACGCATTCTTCGCTCGCGGCGTGCAAAGCCGATTCCTAGAAATAGCTCGATTGTATACAGGACGCTCAATTGAAGTTTTTAATTAACAACTGGTTGCTTTTTCGGTAATAAGATTGTCAGAGTGCGGTGGGTTCAAATCCCGCTCGTTGAAATTATTAGTTACTACATATTATCTGAATGCAATGCAATTTCGTACCATGAGACGGAAGCGTAACCTTGAACATTATACCTAGAGGTATTTATACCTTATCTAAAGGTATGCTATGTGTGGGTGCTATAAAAAGTATTGTAACGACCCGATCTCACAATGTAAGACACAAAAGTACCAATTAAAACCGTTGTATGGCAAGATAACGTCTAATTTAATTGATCCCATAAAAAATACCAACGACTTTACGAAGTGCGGAAGGCAAAAGGTGCATTTGGTATTTATTATTGTTTGTACTGTTAAAGGAATGCCAACTCAAATAAAATATTAAAGTTGGTATTTGCGATTTATGTTTTTAACGATCTAGCGAGGTATAAGGGGTATAGATAGATAATGAATGATTATCCTTACTAATATTAAAAATGCGAATGTGTGTCAGTTAGTACTATGTGTCTACATATTCTATGCAAAAGTAACATTACGAAGCATTAGTGTTTTTACGTATGAACTTGTAGTGAAGTTATTGTTTTCTAAAGTTTACGCAAACACAATTTTACACATTTCAATGAAACATCTTTGACGGATCTACTCGCGATAATACATTTACATAATTTTACTATTGATAATATTTATTTATTTATTTCTTGGTACACACACAGAGGAGTACAACAACAACACACGAAGCAAACGACAAAAACAAACACGAGCAGCTCTAAAAAAATTGTGTACTCACACGTCATGCTGAACAGTAGCGCTATTCTCTAAACAAAACGGCGTCAAACTCGACGTTGAACTCGCTCATAACTTGCAAACGAATTTTAACCTACTTTTTAATAGTAATAAAGTCTACATTCGTTTGCTTATTATGAGTTAGTTCAACGTCGAGTTCGACGTTGTTTTGCTTAGAGAATAGCACTGCAGAACAGTGATTAAAAAAAAAAAGGATAAAAATTAAAATGAATTGCTTCATTACATACACAAAGAAGCTACATTACAAATTAAACTATTGTTTATATTGAAATTACAAATTCTACTAATATTATAAACGCGAAAGTTTGTAAGTATAGATGGATGTTTGTTACTCTTTCACGTAAAAACTACTGAATGGATTTGGATGAAATTCGGCATACAGATAGTTTATAACCTGGATTAACACATAGGATACTTTTTTATCTCGATATTCCCACGGGAACGGGAACCACGCGGGTGAAACCGCGAGCGGCCGCTAGTAATCTATAAAAGAATGACAATATAAATATACCTACTCAATGATAATAATAACAAGAGCTAAGAGCTCAAAGCTAAAGCTAAAGCTAAAGCTCTTAAAAAATACAGTCCACTCATATATCATATTTCATCTAGTAAAAATAATTAGTTAAACTACAGCTCAATAAGTGATCCACCCCTTAGGCTTTATTTTATAACCTAAGGAAGCGTTCCATAGCTACTTGCCAGTGGAACCTTAACCATACATACGTATTAAAATTACGCTGGCAGAAGTTTGCTGATAATAGCTGTGAGGCTGTACGTACGCCTGCACGTATGACCACCTCAAACTTTTAAATGTCCTTCATAGACTTTGAACTTTATGTAAATGTCATATGGTTGATTATTTATTGAAGAAATTTGTCAATTTTGGATAGGTTGATGTGCAGGCATCAGTACATCAAAGCAAAAAGAGGTTTCCCAAAAAAGTCCTACTAATATTATAAACGCGAAAGCTTGTAAGTATGGATGGATTTGTTACTCTTTCACGTAAAAACTACTGAATGGATTTGTATGAAATTCGGCATACAGATAGTTTATAACCTGGATTAATACATAGGATACTTTTATTCCGATATTCCCACGGGAACGGGAACCACGCGGGTGAAACCGCGAGCGGCCGCTAGTACAGAATAAAATCTCTGTGCCAAGCACCGCATAATCTTTGTGGTAAAGTTGCTGGGCCGGATGGCGGGCAGGCCACGCACTGTTGCAACAGCATAACGATTTGCTCCGTTTTTCTTGACCACAAGATTTGTTACGTAAGTGCGTATTACACGTGGAAAGGAGAAAACTTGGGAATATTCAACTTTTTAAATGATACTACTTTGTAGAGCTTTTATGAAAAATTTACCCTCGTTATTTTTACCAATAAGCACGTTTAATTGTTAGTAACTTTTATAATGTAATTTTATACAATTCTTATGTGATTTGTATGTTGATTGGTGATGGGAAGTGTATGGAAAACATTTTAGATTCTTTGTGACTTTGCGCTGCTGTAAAGAAATGGAGAAAAGAAATTCCCATGTGAGTTTCTTGCCGGTTCTTCTCGGTACATGGTCTCCCGCCGTAGAAATACACGATGACAGCATAGTTTTTTAATAAGAGCTCTAACATAACAAAACATATTTTTTGATGTCTTAATAAGTTATCAGAAGTAGTTTTAAAACTGACACTTATCATTCGTGCCGTATGCCTTAATTTGCTTTGATGCGTTTCAGGATGAAAAGCCAGCCGCACCTGCCGTACATCTCGGACGAGTACCTGATGCTGTTCCTCCACTCAAACTATTACAAGGTGAAGGAGACTAAAGACACCATTGAGTGCTACTTCACGCTGCGCGCCAACTCACCGGACCTGTTCACCAACCGGGACCCGTGCGGGCCCAAGAACAAGATCATTCTAGACATTACGTGAGTTATACTTTGGTAGTGGCTAGATTTTGATTGATTTTTAACCTTTTGACAGCCACATAATGCGATGCCGTGTCCTGCACGCCAAGCATTGAATTCAAAGTAAGAACTTGTTCAACAGGAATAGGGATTCCAGAATTTCCAAAGATCTTTATTTGTGTTTTTGTAAACTATAAGCATGATGGATAACTATCTTTTACTTTTATTTTATTTTATTTACTAGACAAAAACTATTTTTACTCGCCGTCTATTGTGTTTTGAACTCAATATTCTATCAATGTAGAAGATTAAAAAAATAATTTTACAACGGTCGGTCTATAGAAAATTATGTTCCGACATCTGAAACAAATGAAAATCTAGACACTTCATCGCCCTGTATAATTAAAGCTGTGGTTTGAAGTACCTCCGTACCTCCAAGTTCTTTGCGTTCGTTGCTGATGCGTTGGCAAATGCGACAACTTTACTATTAGTGCCTAAGGTATTAAAGAATTTGGATGACGTTACTGAACCAAGAACTCCCCTTCTTTGAATTTAGATGACGTAGGTGACTCAAGACCCTCTTCGAAATTTTGATGATGTAACTGACTTGACTTGGCCAGCAACGAACTTCAATGTCCTGACATTGAAGTTTGTTGCCACAAGGCCTGCCTTACGAGGTCATACTTACTTATTTATACTGTTTTTACAACAAATATATTTTGTCATTTTGTGGTGTAAGCGTAAGTACTTTGAGGAGGAAATATAATATTTATTTATTACAAACAATAGGTTCTTTTTGTGCTATAACCGACAAATGCTCATGTCCTCTTGACATTGGTGGTATTTAACGTGGCTGACACCTTAATTGTTTTTCACCATTTATTTATATATTTTTTAATAATACAATATAAACTTACAGCCTATTCAGCTAACACGCTTATATGATAGATAACAAATAGTTAATAGTAACCAAAAACCCACTATACAGTTAGAAGACCAAACAATAATAAAACAATAATTATAATAACCTTCTTGAACCCTATTACCTTGGGACAGTTGTTCACCCTCCCGGAAATAGAGCATGTTACTAGACTTCTCTGTTACTAGAATCTATTCTCTCAACATAAAGTACTACCTCCTTATACTGTGACATAACATACAAAATAACTACAGTTTGAAAATATAATTTACTAGCATTTTAACCGCGTCTTAGTTCGCTTAGCTATGAGATTTAAAAAAAACCCTTCTTTTCAAAATAAAATATAGTCTATTGGATCCGTAAGGAATGTAGCATTTTATAAGTGAAAGATTTTTTGGAATCGGACCAGTAATTCCAGAGATTACTCTCCGCAAACAAACAAACAAACTTTAGCTCTATATATATATATATATAGTATCAAAGTTATCTATATATATATATATATATATATATATGTATAGATAACTTTGTGTCTTCTGTCAAGTTTTTGTGTAGTATACTTAAGATCTAGTGACCTACGGCTTAAAGTATTCTCAAGAAATAGTTTCTCTTTGTCTTTGTAATGAAAAATGTAGCGTATTTGGGTGGACATTTTTAATCTTATTGTCGTGATTAAAATAAATAACAATAAATACACCATGTTAACATTTAGGCAATTGGCTTATTTAATTATTTACATAACTATCTGCCTACCTATACTTATTCGAGAATTTTCAGTGTCATAATTGTCTACTGGTGACTTCAAGAACGATTGAAAGGAAGTAAGGAATCATTCTCAAACGTAGTTGTTATAGATATCATAGTATGGTTGTCGTTGGCACCGATTCAAAAATTACATCCTTGCCTATTGATAAGTTGTATTTGTTTGTTTTTTTTTTTTTATTTGTTTTTTTGATATTCCAGATAAATTAACCTCTTGTTTATCCATAAAACCAGACACAATAGAAATTCAATTGTTCTATCCCTTTCAGACCTGAAAGGTCTACTTACTTAACTGTCGATTTGAAATCAATGAAAAAATGGGTTTTTGTAGATTATTTTCCGAGAAAACAGTTTTTTTCGAGAAAAATGATGACTATTGTTTCTTGTTACGTAAAATTTTATTAAATTATTAAATATTTTACTAGCCATACCAAAGAAACTATTTAAAAATAATGTAGTTTTATGTTTAAGGGCGCACAATTTGTTCCCACGTCCTGGTCTTGTTTCTATGAGCATTTATTTCTGAAAAAGTGGAAAAAGCGTGTTGATTTTTCTTGACAAATACCGCAACTTCAAAAATATATAAGGAACCAGCTCTCAGCGTCGGTATTTCCGGACCAATACGACTTAGGGATCTTCAAGAAACGAGCCTATTCCTTCCTTAAAGGCCGGCAACGCATCTGTGATTCCTTTGGTTTAGCGGGTGTCCATGGGCGGCGGTGATTGCTTTCCATCAGGTGACCCGCCTGCTCGTTTGCCTCCTTCTACTATAAAAAAAAAACTGGTTTGCAACTATCAGTAGGCTTTAGACCCTTACTGGCCCTTAGACATCTTTTTTGTGCTTTAAAGACCACGTTTCTGTTACAGGAATTCCCCCAAAACATTATGCCATATCGTTGCCAGTTTATTTTACACGACAACATGAGCCTTCCCTATGGATGTATAGAAAGAACGGGCCATAAGCTACCACGCGGGCCCAGTGCGGATCGGTGGTTGTTAACGACTGCTAATGCAGTCGGGACCAACGGCTCTACGTGCCTTCCGAAGCACGGAGGAGCGCGTGATGATACGTTTTTGGTCACACATATTTGATGACCGGCTTTTGCAAAAGTTTTTTAACCTGCAGAAAGGGTGTCATTGAACTCCTTAAATTTTAAAAACCTCTTAAATTAATAACATTGTATTATTATGTATGAGGTACGGTATGATGACAGGTGAATATGCGAATGGATTTACGCACTCATTTAAAATAAATTAACGTTCATGGCATAATGTAGGAATAATACAATAGCGCATACATCGACCTTATGCCATGTTTGACGAGTTTGTATGGTAATGACGAGCAATGTCGTCAATTGTAAAGTTGTAATAAACAAAATTCTTAATACAATCGTTAGGTACTAGTGTTGTTCCAATAAAATTCGCCAAGAAGGTAAAAAGATAAATGTAACAATTTTTTTAAAGAGATTGCCGATGACCTTTTCAGCGCCACTGGACTGGGGGCGACGGGAAACTTAAAGGGTTCCTCAAGCCGTATGAGCAAAACACCGTCAGAGGTTCCCTACTAGATTCTCCGAGGGGCTCGCAACGACTCCTGTTGAGAAAAACTTTTAACGATTTACTCGCGTTTATTTTACGATAGTTATTTTATGATGATGATTGTTCGACCGATTTCGGCGACCACTTAGAGTAGATCCGTTAAAGTTATTTCATTTTAAAATGTAGTTATCGCGTAAACTTAAGAAGACAGTCAGATATTTTTTTTTTTCTAAGTAGGTAAAGTAGTTCATACAATTTATGATTATAACACTAATATTTATAAATGCGAAAGTTTGTGTGTATGTCTGTATATTTGTTCCTTCTTCACGCTGCAACGGGTGGATGGATTTGAATGAAATTCGGCATACAGTTTGTTTATAGCCTGGATTAACACATAGGATAGTTTTTATCCCGATATTCCCACGGGAATCACACTATAAATATACTAAAAACGACAATTTAATTTTTCAAAACAAAATGATTTGTTTGTTTTGTTGTCATGGAAACCAAAGAGAATTTAATCACTTGATGGAAACTGTCAAAGCGGTACGAAGTCCGCCGGGTCGACTAGTTTACATAAAATTTTACGCAAATATTGTTGCGATCAGATTACAATTTGAAAAAAGACAAAGTGTTGAAAAAATTCCGCGGGTCAGGTGCACTGCCAACTATGAGCTGCTCATATACAGGGTGTCTCATTTAAATCGGTCAGTATGGGAAAGTCTGAAACTATAAGACATACGAAGATCTGGTCTTAGGAACCATGTCATCGATTTTAATAAAAAGAAAAACTGCATTCATACATTTAAAAAAACCTGTACTCAGCTCGGGAATCGAATCCGGTTCTTTTGAAAAAAAATAAACTTACACTATTTCTATTTAGATATCGATTGTGTAGGTCTTAAATAGTAAATGGCTCTATGAAACATGAGGTCTAAAATGAATAAAATGCATTGTTTTCACATACTTTAATTTATTTTAGTAGGTGTTCGAAGTGACCACCGTTCAACAAGTTCAGGCATGTAAATTTGTCTCTATGGTTGTTTGTACCTAACCTAAACGTGTTGAATATTTTATTGAAAAAACGGAGGTCACTTCGAACACCTACTAAAATAAATTAAAGTATGTGAAAACAATGCATTTTATTCATTTTAGACATCATGTTTCATAGAACCATTTACTGCTTAAGACCTACACAATCGATATCTAAATATAAATAGTGTCAGTTTATTTTTTTTAAAACAACCGGGTTCGATTCCGAAGCTGAGTAAGTTTTTTTTTAATGTATGAATACAGTTTTTCCTCTTATTAAAATCGATGACATGGTTCCTAAGAACAGATCTTCGTATGTCTTAAAGTTTCAGACTTTCCCATACTGACCGATTTAAATGAGACACTGTATAGTTGGCAGTGCACCTGACCCGGCATGTCATGGGGTGCGGGTTCGAATCCCGCTCGTTTAATTTTTTCAACACACTTTGTCTTTTTTCAAATAGTTCATCACACTAATATTATAAATGCGAAAGTTTGTGTGTATGTATGTTCGTATATTTGTTGCTTCTTCACGCTGCAACGGATGGATGGATTCGGATGAAATTCGGCATACAGATAGTTTATAACCTGGATTAAAACATAGAATACTTTTTATCCCGATATTCCCACGGGAACGGGAACCACGCGGGTGAAACCTCGAGCGGCCGCAAGTACAAGTATAATACACACACAACCTTACACATTTTTTTGAAAGGGAGCCTCGCACTGCACGCTGTGGAGCTGATGACGATTATGATGATGATGATGATGATTTTGAAATGTTTCTATTGATCAGTTTCGGATTGAGGAGCTCAATGGCGCAGTGGTAAACGCGCCCGGTCTGCGAGTGCTGAGGTTAAGCAACTTTCGCAAAGGCCGGCTATCGGATGGGTGACCAAAAATTTATCACCTCGAGCTCCTCCGTGTTTCGGAAGGCACGTAAAGCCGTTGGTCCCGGCTGCGTTAGCAGTCGTTAACAACCACCAATCCACACTGGGCACGCGTGGTGGTTTATGACCCGTTCTCCACTATTCACCACTGTTCTCTCCTATCCATCCAGTCTCAGTGGGGACATAAATTACCTGATGATGATCAGTATCACTTTTTGTATGATTCCGTTAAATACTTAATGCCCTTCAGTGTTAGTTAATAACGATTTTCTTCAATCAGGGCTAAATTAATTTGACTTCGGAAGTTTTACAAGAGTTCGATAACTTTCTGCCCCGCCTGGAATAGAAGCCGAACTAAATTAATTAGTAATATGGAAAACTTAGTTATTGATTCAACAGATAACAGGTGTTGCAATATACCACAACAGTAAGAATGGAAGGGTGGCCAAATTGAAATATCACTTACTGCACCAGTTGTCTTCGCGTCTGGACCTCATTTCCACTTAACATCAGGTGGGATGGAGTCATTTGCCGAGCTAAGTATTCAAAAAAAATACTTCGAAATGCTTGTAAGCCGTTGGTCTCGGCTGCTTTTTTTGGAGCTATTAGATCCGAGCAATATAGATCCGAGCTAAAATGGCTGCCCATTCGCCAGCGGAGGCGTGTACGAGCCCTGACGACACTATTTTCACTACTTAATTCTCCAAATGCTCCCTCTTATCTCACTCCTCATTTTCAATACCTTTGCTCCTCTCATAGTAGGAATCTCCGATCTACTAATAATCTTCTCCTTCTCTGTCCTTCCCATACATCTGGCGTTGTACACTCGTCCTTCCATATTCAGTCCATTCTCCTATGGAATGCGCTACCTCTTGAAATCAGGATGGCTACGAGTCGTGACGCCTTTAAAAAGAATGTCCGTATGCTCTTTTTTGATAAAACCTTGGCAGAATCATCTCAGTAACGTCCTATTCATAAATTATGTATTACTTATATGTTTATTTTTGTTTTATATTTGTAAAAGTAGTTTATGTAATATAGTTTATGTAATAATATACATTCTATTTGTGTATATAAGTATATGTATTTAAATTGTATATATGTAGGTATATACTGTGCGTTTTATAATATATTATTTTTATTTCTAAATTGTTGTCTTCACCCAATTGCACCTACCTTGTTATTTCTGCACCACCCTATGGTTGACTGGTAGAGAATGCCTCAGGCATTAAGTCCGCCATGTAATATATGTTGCAAAAGTTTTAAAATAAAATAAAATAAAATAAAATAAATATTAGCCTTTTGCCACTTGTCAAGTCCTCAGCTTTACTATACTTCGGAGTATAGCGTTGTCATAGTCAGCCATAGTCTCAGATCGATGTAGTCAAAAAATATATACTTCGTAAATTTTTACTAGAGGCCGTCCTAAAATAACTGTGAAACATATAACAGAAATGAAATATTTAATAATAATATTTATTTAAGCCAGATTGAAATAATGTTTGGGACGAATCAGGATCTTTTATGTGGGACGAAACATGTAGGAGTAGATGGGTAATCGTAATACAAGTAACCTTTTGTATCTAAAAGTCACGTACAAATGTTCAGCTCCTACTCAATTATTTATATCCGTATCTATACTTATTAATATTATAAAGCTGAAGAGTTTTTTTGTTTGTTTGAACGCGCTGATCTCAGGAACTACTGGTTCGAATTGAAAAAATATTTTTGTGTTGAATAGTCCATTTATTGAGGAAGGCTATAGGCTATATTACATCACTCTATGACTAATAGGAATGGAGCAGCAATGAAAAATGTTGCAAAAACGGGAAAATATTTTTTGAGAGCTAATTAACGCGGGTGAAACCGCGGGGCACAGCTAGTATTATATATATTTACTTCTTAGTCTTTATATCACTTGATCTTAGGTGATGATAAGGCCGGAGGTGGAATCCTGAATATATCCGACTGTCAGGTCAGGACGCAACAATGCACATTGCACAGTTTACTTACGCAAATTGCATTATATTCGCACGATTATTTCCACAATATCCGTTCGAACCAAACAGGGCGTTTTTTTGCTATTGTGTGGTTTCGTACACAAATAACGAATTGTGAAAACGCTCTTTAGAAGGTTAGATTATAATAACTTTAATAAATTTATTATTCAAAATTTTCAAGCTTTGAAAAATTTATACAAAAATAAGTTGCAATATTAAAAACGATAAGAAATCGTATTACTACATACATTAAAGCCTTAACCAAACATAATACGATTGTGCTAAGCCCCCGATCCATTTAGAACAGTACACTAAATTGTCAAACATAATATATTTTAACCTCTGTATTTATCACAAAAACACAAATGTTGAAAAAAATTCCACGAGCAGGATTTGAACCTGCACCTTTCTGACATACCGGGTCAGGTGCTCTCCCAATTGAGCTATCGTGGTTCTAACCAGCCCGCCGAAATTATTCAACACTATTTACTTTTTATTGAGGAGCTCGATGGCGCAGTGCTTAACCCGCCCGGTCTGCGATTGCTAAGGTTAAGCAACTTTCGCAAAGGCCGGTCATCGGATGGGTGACCAAAAAACTTTATCATCTCGAGCTCCTCCGTGCTTCGGAAGGCACGTAAAGCACAATCCGCATTGGGCCCGCGTGGTGGTTTATGGCCCGTTCTCCCTATGCTATCCATCTATAGGGAAGGCTCGTGCCCCAGCAGTGGGGACATAAAATGAGCTGATGATGATGATGATGATGATTTACTTTTTGGAAATTCGTTTAATTTTTTCAACATTTGTGTTTTTGTGATTTGTTTCGCAACAAAATTTGCGTTAAAATTATATAAACAAAACAAAAACACTCTGTATTTATATGTGGTGTTTTTTTTACTAAATAAAGAATTTTTCTATTTATATTTTTTTTCTTTATTCATTATTTATTTTATATTATTTTATTTCATTCTTTTCGCTTCCAGGAATATGATAGCTCTACCTAACACTACTGAAGAAGGGTACCACATTCTGCTCTACCGTCTCTCGGAGTTTGACTACAGCAAGTTGAACTTCGCCGATGCCGTGAGGGTCTTCTGTATGTTCAACGACATCAAGCTGTCTGAGGACTGCCTGTCCGAAGGGTACATCGTCATCTTCGACATGAAGGGCTGCAGCTTGGGCCACCTCACCAGGGTCACGCTGCCGGCTTTGAGAGCTTTTATGCTCTATATTCAGGTGAGGCTTTAGTCATCAAACTTTCTTTTTATGCCTACAAGCCAGGTGAGATTTTACCCAATAATGAAGACCAGCCTATTATAGCTATTTCTGCCACCTGGCAGCATTGTCTTCCAGTTTGAAAGATACTACGAGTAGGTCCAGAGACCGTTTTCCTTGTGATCGGTCTACGAATACAGAAAATCAAAAGAAAAACAAATGCATTACATACTGTAATGCTAATCAAATAGCATTCATGGCAATAAGTGTCAGTCACCATTAAAAAGATGAAACGTTACTAGTAAATAGACCAAGGAGTCTGTACGTACCTACTGACGATGACGTGTCTGTTTAGCTCCCGATGCGATGTAGCAAATGTATATTAATTATGTGCCTGGATATCCAGATATTTTGAGAATGTGACGATTTGCGAAATAGAAGTTCTGCTATACAGACCATCTGAGAGTTAGACGTTTTGCTACATGGACCTTTTCCTAATTAGGCTTACTGCTCATTAGAAGTTTCGCGCTGTTGGACGTTTTGCTGCTTAGATCTTGTGATCGTAAGGCATTATCTTTCCCTGTGGGTGTCGTAGAAGGCGACTAAATTTCCCTCATTCTTGGGGGAGGCCTTTGTTCAGCACACAACCTTGCTATACACTACTTTAAAGTTTATGCTGACACCCCCTACCAACCTTCCGGTTACAAAGTAGGTGTCAGACATCCTTACGCAAGCGCAAGGGACCGGTGTCAAATATTATGACAAATTATTTATTAACAGGGAAGCATTTGGCTTTATCTCACCTAATGGTAAGTGACGATAAGATCGAAGGCCGAAGTGCACTTCACTCATTATGTCACTCATTGTGCTATCTTTATTTTATTCAGACACGCCAAACTAAAATTTTATTTAAATTTATTAAAAATGTTTTGGTTTGAATAATTAATTCTGCTTGAATCTCGCAGCAGTTGCAGTAATTCAGCTAATAATAATAAATAAACGTTAGTCTTAGATGACCGTTTTCCATCAGCCGTATTTATGTTTATTCGAGTGGTGGTAAAAATAACAGGTTTTCTTCTTTTTCATCAGAATGCCCATCCATGCCGTCTCAAAAAGATTCACGTGGTGCATACGGTCTCCTTCATCAACCAGGTCATGTGTCTCATCAAGCCGCTCATCAACTCCAACTTGCTCAACCTCCTTAACTTCTCGTCTGATGGGCCCGCCTCCGTCGTCGACAAGGAACTACTTCCAGAAGACTATGGCGGCCCCCTGCCCCCCGTCAAACATTTCCACGAAGAACAGAGGAAAAACATGGAGGACAACTTCCGGGACTGGCTGATAGAGACGGAGATATTTAAAGCCGACGAAAAGAAGAGGATAAAGAAACCGAGTAGAGGCATGTTTGCGAGTTTCACTAGCAGCTTCAAGAGTTTGGATATCGACTGATCCTTCTACGACTATTAGTTCACATGGGACCTGATAACTTAGCAACAATTTTGTAAAAAGAGTTTTTTTTTGTATTGAGTTTTGTTTATAAGTTTTATATTTTTGCGCATACGTTTAATGTTAAACCAAATGTAGGTTACGTCTTTCTTTGGTTTGGGTGATCTTTTAGTGTAAAACGGTCTTCCCATCATTTCTCAAGGGTCCATTCATATCAATACTTCATTTTTCATTTATGTAGATACGTGTACTCGTAGTATAAGTAAGACTTATGGTGTTTTAAGGTTCCTTGAAACCACTGTCTTCATTTGTCAAAGCGACTGTGATTAAGAGTTTTTTCTCGTTAACTGTAGAAAAGCAATTTTACTAGTCGTCCAACGGCATACAATATGCTCAAAATGCGTACAGCAGAAAAGGGCTACTTAAGAATCAAGTGTGAGATTCATCAGTCACCGCACCGGTAGATCCTTTAATAGCTTCTAAAATTGGTAAAATAGACGATTCTAGTGTAGCTACCCTCCAGAATCATTCCGTAGGTTTACAAGTAGCAGGCAACTGCGAATAACAGGATCTGTGATCGCTGATCAATGTTACACTTGATTCATAAGTAACTTCGTTCTGCCGTAACTACTTTTAGTTTGGTTAAGAGACATATTGGTCAAAAATGTTATATCTTTGCTAAATTTTACTGTTTTTCGTAAAGTACTATTCATTGTTAAATACTATAAGAAGATAATGTATCTCGTTTTATTATGTTAATGTTTTATTTAATTGAGTATTTCACATTGTGCAGTAATTAATGTAGGAACAATACTGTTATTTTGTATTCATGTTTTTACTATTGTTAACCTTTTCACCGCCCAACTATCCTGCACGCGATGTCCCACTGTACGCCAACGTATAAATGTATTTTAATAAAGTAGGTACAAAGAAGAACTTCTATAGAAGTGCTGGCGTGGACGGCACGAAAATCTCGAACTTCTATACTTCTATAGAAGTTGTTGTTGTTGGCGGTAAAAAGGTTAAAGTTTAAGTTTAAGACAACACGTCTGCGCTTCAGTAGCTCCTTACATTAATGATGGTTTAAATGGTTATTTTTCTATTTTATCTTTTAAATCTGTTGTTTAAGCTGACTGCCTGTCGGTAACCGGACGGTTTTGTGGGCAGCGAGAAACTTAAAGGGTTCCTTAAGCCGTGTCATCGAAACATTGTAAGAAGCTTTTTAGAGGGCATGATGTCACGTAACCGTGTCCCCATTCTCTACTAGAGTCGCCGGGGAATTCGGTTTGGATCTAGATTTAAAAATGACGTTTTTGATGTGTTCCTTATTTTTTATAATGCTTATTGAAGCGCTTATCTTTCAACTTTTTGGTGGTAAAGTGACGATAGGTTGTAAACTAGCTGTAATCAAAGTGATTTTGAAAGGTTACCATGCCATGCTTATCATCATAATAAAATTCCCATATTTAATTTTTTATGGTCATTTATTCATGATCATCATCAGCTCATTATTATGTCCCTAAAGGGGCACGAGCCTTCCCTATGGATAGATAGGGAGTACGGGCCATAAACCACCACTCGGGCCCAGTGCGGTGCGGTGGTTGTGGTCAATGCATAACAATAATTTTCTTAGTAGTTACTATTGTGACGAATCGTTCAAGAGTTTTTGGTTTAGGTTGGAATATGGTCTGTGCGATGCCGATGATAAATTATCTCATAAAAAAAATCAATGTTTTCCTGGATATCCGAAACGTCGGTATGTAAGTATTACGATGTTTATTCTTGTATAGAAGATTACCTCTTAACTATTTACACGTCTATTCTATGTCTGAAAAGGTTTATACAATATTTTTGTATTTTTACATTTTGTATTTTTATAAATAGTCATAAGATTTTTTTATTTTTGTAAAACAAGCCAAATTATATTTTTTTTTGTATATAATCATGTAATGATGTATGTAAATAAACAGCCAATAAAGTAATTAGTTAGGTAATACAATGTTTTTTACTCACAATTTAAATTCTTACTATATCATCATGTTTTCCTTCACGCGTCGGTATGTCAGAGCTACGGAGCGATGAGTGTCTTGTGCGAGTTTTATTTATTACTCGAACTATTTGATCACGTTCACGTAAATGTAAATTAATATGGCGTTGAAGCAGCGCTGTCTGGTGGCAAAATGAGGAGAGTCAAAAATTTGCCATTCAAATTCTGGTTTCGTTCGCGTGATCGAATGGAAAATATAACTTGCATTAGGCATCCTCAGTACGCGTTCAGTTCATCATTTGATCACCTTAACCAAATATTAAATTACAAACCATCAATCGTAAGAGGCGCTGTTTCAATCCTACACAAATTCTCGTTTTCGTCAATGTGATCGAATGTTAAATAAAGTTGAAACACACACCTTTGAGAAAACTGATGAATGAATATTGTGAGGGTGCCCTTCGGTTCGTCTAAAAATTTTAGTCCTAATATTACTTGGCCAAACCGTAGTGACCTAAACTTAAAACGAACAATTATTGTTTCGCTTAACAATTATTGTTTTGCCACCATTATAATTTGGTCTAAGAATTGAAAGCCCTAATTTTAGGATCTATAATGTGAAATACCTTAAAATATATTGGCATAACGTTATTTTGGCATTACGACAATTTCGCTTAATATATAAAAGCTCGAATTTCAGCATATCTAATATTAATTATTATTGTTCAGTTTCAAAAATACTAGCTGCCCTACTCCTGCCCTGTTCCTGTAGGTCACGTGATAGGTTAGAAGGTTATTTTTTTAAGAAGGTTTTTTCGAGGTTATTTTTTTTATTAGACTACAGAAATCCGTGTGGCTCATCTTGGCGTGGCCACCATCACCAACTGGAAATCTGATTTTATAGATAATTTGTCGATAATTTGTCGGAATTTGTCGTGAAATCAGAATTTGTCGGTCCACCGTTCAAAAGTTATAAGGGGTTCAAGGTGGCCCCGCCAGGATGAGGCTCATTCTGGCGTGGCCACCTTGTATCTCTGAAACTACGGGTCGTAGCGAAGATCTGATTACACCAATAATTTGTCGATAATTTGTCGGAATTTGTCGACAAACGCCAGAATTTGTCGATGCTTCTATGAAAAGTTATATCAACTTCTTTTTTTCCATAGTAAATGTACAATCGCGTACATGAAGCTTATTGATGTTGTGAATAAACGACTTCAAAGGTATAAAGAGTGTACTTACTAATATTATTAATGTGAAGTTTGGATGTTTGTTACTCAATCATGCTTCAACCACTGGACGGATCGAGATGAAACTTTGTACAATAGGTTTGGAACCAGAACGAAAACGGGAAACGGGGTTAAGTGGTTGAAACGTGATTGATTAACAAACATCCAAATATTCGCATATTTTATAATATTAAGTAACTAGTAAGACCATACTTAAGTAGGTACTTACCTATTTATATTTTTAAAATTATTGCGTTACTAATGTGACATACAACACCGATGTACCTACATAGTTGGTACTCATTCAAATTGGCACAATATTTTTAATAGTGTCATAGTTTATTTACTGAGCCTATGTTTTTATTTATCGTTGAGAAAAATAGGTAAGTAGGTAGTTTAGTAAAAAGAAAGCAAACTTATGTAAATCGATAATAAACAACACTGATGCCTGAGTTCACCATTGATCCCTAAGTTTTAGGTGAGCCCTAAGCCATGTTAGGTGACAGTTGTTGGAGCAAAACCGTCACCTAATATATGGCTTAAGGGTCACCTTAAACTTAGGGGTCAACGGTGAAAATGGGCATGAGACTATTAGAAAAATACTTTGGAGCTAACAGGGGTTCCGAGATCCATGTCCGAGAGAGAACGACATGTTTACACTAGTGTGAACAACTTTATTTCGTACGCTACAAGATTCACAATACCTTATACCTACACAAAAAAGTAGGCAAAACATTCCGCCGCACAATTTATGAACGCAGTAAGTACCACTTACTGCGTTTACGATTGTGACATTTGATGTGCTTACATTACGATCTATTTTCTCGAAACTGTCACATGTTCTTTACTGCGTTCATAAATTGCGCAGCAGCATTGCACTTCGCTGCACTTGTAGTCTTTCAAAGAGATAACAGATGGCGCTGAATAGTAGTTTCATAATTTTCAATTGCAAAATAACCTTTATGATCTAACACAGAATGATCAACGGCGATGTTTGTTATTGTTTGGCACGGACCGGGTTAAGTACAAATAGCGAGTTAGAGAACTGCCTCAGTTCGCAGTGGTGTATTTGAACTTGTTTTGTAGTTTCGTTAGTGGTATATTGTGCGCGATACCTACTTAGGTAGATAAAAAGCAAGTAAGTACTTTTTTCTTTATAAATGCAATTAGTCGACATCGGTGCTTAATTGCACCTAATTAGAAATACCTATCTATTAGTTTTCTTTGTAAATACTTGTGAGCCGTGTGGTGGCGGCTCCTTTTAAGAATACTGTTACACCATTCCTTGTCTTCGATGTCGTAAAAGGTGACTAACGGACTGAGAACTGCACATACATACATCCAACTGCTTATAGTGGCGATAGGCTCACCACCTATCACGCGAGCACAGGTGCAGTAGTAATTTGGTGAAACACGAACTGTGGCAGCAGTAGCTTTCGCGGTGCTAACTGCCTAGTCTCTGACTAATCCCTAGGGACAATAGTCGTGAATATTATATGTAACTACTTGTATGAGCTAAAGTCTTTAGAGTGTGTAGTTTATTTTAGTTTGTGTGTAGTTTTATTACTCAAGAGACACTAGCATAGTAGATAGGTTTAATGGGTATTTAGATTTATGTATGAAGGCACAAAGTAAAGAAACGGAACAGAGACAAAGCTTCATACAACCGCGCCGTCGTAGGTAAACTACTACAAGCGTACGGCGCATGTGTGCGTGTCAACTAGTCGCTGCGTCGCGTACGCGCCGCCACTGGATAAAACCGGTTACGCTCGCTCGGCCATTGGACAAACGGAAGGCCTGCAGCACGTCTTATATGTTTTGTGCTCCTGTATATTTGTTACGAATTGTTTTAAGTGGAATAAACTGTAAATAGTTATAAAGTGTAAGTGTAAATAATTAGTTCTGGACTTATAAAATGGTCGTTTACTGTACCGTTTTGTATGAATAATACTAGAAAAAAAAGATATTTCATATTTCAATTATCCCAAGGAGTCTAATAAGTAAGTAAATTAAAACCAGTTTATACCTATTAAAAATTTTAGATATGTTTAAGTAGGTCGCACAAACCTTTATGTTATGTAGGTATGGTACGTAGTTAATTGTTATTTTTACAACTTTACTTTTATTTAGTTTCACCTGTCCCGATGTTTGCTTGTGATCAAATCTTGCAAGTTAAATTTATTCTACTTCCCGGTTACCGATTGATCTCGACATAAATATTTTAAATATTGGTAAGTAATGAATAATTATATTCTGAAACGAGTACAAGATTGTACATTTAATATGCCATGTGATTGCTTCCTAATTGATTACTTGAAAAGATTTTTTATCAGATTCAGAATTTACCATTCTATCAAAAGGCATAACAAATTATTAAAAACCAAAAATTATTAAAAAAATATATTTAGAGTAAGCACTTTGTAAATATACTAACTACCTCAGAATAATAACTAAAGCTATAGGAACCGGACTAAAATAGCAACACAAATTCATCAGTTCGCACTATTTTAACTAATGAACCTAGGTGATGTATTGGAAAGAGATCGATTGTCCCTTTTCTTTCGTTATCTCGAAGGTGTCACTAGATTTGTGAAACGAACTGTCAGCTTTTAAATCAATGTAAGTACTTCTGATTTTGGCAGGGCAAAAGGACTCGAGATTTATTTTTCTGATGACCGAATGACATAACAATATAAAAAATAAAAACTAAGTGTTAACCATTTGTCGCACTCCAATCTCCTTTTCTAGCCATAAGATAGAACGAAACAAAACATAGTTGCACGTTTTTTATTTTAACCTTCCTTCTATAGCTTTAGTTATTGTTCTGAGCTAAATACCTTATCTTGTCTACATACCTAATAAAAAACTCATAAAAGTTTGTTTAGTTTATTTTATTGTCTTTTGCCAACCCTACTAAAATAGGTAAGAATTTCGTATGCTCCTTAGAAGCTTTGTCTCTGTACCGTTTCTCTACTTTGTGATGAAGGCGCGTGATTGTTGAATTATTGCTCATAATAATTATTTTTAGTTTTAAGATGACAACACATTTTTAAAATGGCTATATAATTATCTATTAGCAATAAATTAATGTCATGCATTGATTATATGCATCCGATAAAGAGTCGGACATACCTACTTACGTACACACATATCAAAGTTCCGAACTTTATTCACCATTTAATTCGTTCATTAAATCACGTTATCATTAAATGCTTATGAACGCGACTGTACATGTTGTTGTTTGTATGGGAAAAAAGAAGTTGATATAACTTTTCATAGAAGCACCGACAAATTCTGGCGTTTGTCGACAAATTCCGACAAATTATCGACAAATTATTGGTGTAATCAGATCTTCGCTACGACCCGTAGTTTCAGAGATACAAGGTGGCCACGCCAGGATGAGGGCTCATCCTGGCGGGGCCACCTTGAACCCCTTATAACTTTTGAACGGTGGATCGACATATTCTGAGATTTCACGACAAATTCCGACAAATTATCGACAAATTATTGGTGTAATCAGATCTTCGCTACGACCCGTAGTTTCAGAGATACAAGGTGGCCACGCCAGAATGAGCCTCATCCTGGCGAGGCCACCTTGAACCCCTTACAACTTTTGAACGGTGGACCGACAAATTCTGAGATTTCACGACAAATTCCGACAAATTATCGACAAATTATCTATAAAGTCAGATTTCCAGTTGGTGATGGTGGCCACGCCAAGATGAGCCACACCAGAAATCCAGCTCCATACAAAAATATCTTTTTTTATAGCTCTTATACTTTGTGATTTTTAATTTTGTGTGAATTAATATTTAGTAATTGCAAACTTTAGGAATTACGAATTGTTCCGCCAAATGTCGCATTTGGTAAATTACAATATGGCGATAAAAAGTTAGGCGAAATGAAATTAGACCAAACACGATTATGAAGAGTGAAATTATGCGAAAAAAATTTAGGCTAACCATTTGCGTACCATTGCCAATTAGAAGTCCAAAAAATTAGGCGACCCGATATATACCCATATTGTGATAGAGCGGGTCTATCAATGCAAGTGGTGCGATTCGACGGGCAGCCCATCAATGAAAATGACACGCCAACATCACTGGCAATGGAGGAGGGCGGCACAATAGAAATGCACCAGCAGCAAACCGGTGGAGCGCTGATAGTGTAATTGATAAAATAAGGAACTGTCCATTTCCCATGGGAAGACCGCTGTGGTGTGCCCATCTCAAACATTTTACATTTAAGTTAATTTTAATAGCGATGTTGATATGTAAAGGACGTCAGAGAAAGTTTCAGGAGACACAACATTTTATAACGCATTGTGCGTCCTGAAATTTTCTTTTTAATTAAGGTTGGAAAATGTGGTAAGCCAAAAAAAGCTAATCCAAAGAGAATTCCATTGCGATAATTTTTAGTTGACACGTATAACACAACAGCCAGTATTTTTTTATGCTGAGGTACTAAGCCATTTTCATATTTTTCTGATGCGAACATGTAATTTATTGGACTTGTGTCCATGTTAATTATCAAAGTCTGTAGCCACTTATTTACCTATCTTCTTCTGAATTGTTCCACAGAGAAAACTAGAGGGCCCGAGAATGATAACCTTTTAAACTCTATCAAATAACGTCTCCTTGACCGAGTGGCAAAGAAGCGTTTGGTCCGAGATCCGAAGGTCCTATGGGTTCAATTCCCGTGTCAGGCAGTGTGTTAAAAATTTTACGAGGCATAACCCGGGTTTGCGATCTTGCATCTTGCAAAAGAGGTGATTAGACACATACGCATCAATTGGTGCGATGACATTCAATGACGGATGCCTTTGCTCAGTTGTGGGACATTATATGTATATAGGTAGGTAATACTTTTTCTTACTTTACAAAAAAAGTTTACAGATTAAGTTCCACGTGGATAGAAGCTATATAGTAAATGTAACTATATTTTTTCATTTAAAGCTCCAAACATTAATAAACATCAGATAGACAGATAAAATATAATTAAATTTATCTATTATCATTTTGACATTGTTTCATTGTATCGATATCTATTAACCATTTGTTGATAATCGCAACATGAGAGTAAACGTGAAAAACGTTGAAAGCAACTATTGTTTTAATAGAATTAGAAACTTTGTGGGTGTACTTTGCGAAAGTAAAAGTGACAATGGATCTGATGCTGACACAGTACCGAGTGACTGGCAAGCGAACATTGAAAACAGATTTAAGAATGTTAGCGTACAAACTGAATTTGCTGTACGTTCTATTAGTAATGATGAAATCTCTAACAATAAAAATATTAGTTTAGAAGCTATAAGTGGTAAAGAAGTTGTAGAATCGGTTAAAGATAACTCTCTTGATAATGTTGATGGAGAATTTGACTATTCTAAAATCAAAAATGTAGTTGAAGATATCCACGAGCTTTCAGAGGAATCGCAAAACGATGAAAATGTGGTAGTGATTCGAATAAGGAAAAGGAGATCTGTCAGCAGCGACGACACAAGTGAAGTAAGTATATTTTATCTTGGAATAAATTGTTAGCTAGACGTAATATTTGGGCGCTCAACAGACTGAGCAACTTTCATCTCCGTGTTGCGGCAACAGGCAACTCGCAACTAGCTGCAAAGGAGGTTAACTTTAGGTAGTAACACTAGACATAGTTCATTACTCCAATCAGCTGATTGATTAATGTTGTCATAATGTCGATAAACTCGTATTATTTTCAAAAGTATGTACTTTCACAATTACCGAGATATCAACAAATGTTTTGTTTGTAACGCTCAGCTCACTAAAAGTAAATGATTAGATACGTGAAATATGGCTGGCTGCTTGATATAGATTGTATAACCTAAAGAAACTGCGCAGACATAGCAACTCTAGTTGCGAGTTTCGATTATCGACAACAGTTTTCAGTTGCTGCAACTAACAAATTATAACTAAATTTGTACTAGTTATGTCAAGTTGCTAGTTTCCCTTTCTAACAGGCAAGCATTGACTGTTGGCTATGGATTTGAAAAGTTTATTTAGAGCTGGTAACCTTTAACGAAAACTTTCAAAAATTTGGTAGTTCTTCAATCAAGTTGATAGTTTCTACAACTAAAGTTGCTCTGTCTGCGAAGAGCCTTAAAGATAAATAAGAGACAAATTACTTTAATAAGCAAAAAGTTGTTTTTGTGGCAACTTTATTGGTCTAAATGGTAATCCCCAAATGTTTAAGGTCTTTTATATGCATGCATCAATTAATACAAATCGTTATCATTATGCAATCCTAAAATCAGAGTCATTACATGGCAAAAAGCGAGAACCGTGGAGCTTAGACGCTGATTGAACATGTCGTGGGGCCAGTAAGTGGGTAGGTATGTCCGAGTGAGTGATAGTTAAATAATGAAGGCGTAGACGAGTCGGTGGCGGCGGCGGCGGCGGCCCATTGAGGAGGTCGCGGTGGCAGGGCGGCGGCGCGAGCGGCGTGACGTCACGCCCGTCGCCCCTCGCGCACGCGCCCGACTATCGAGCGGCATGTGCCTCTCGCAGCCGGCCGACCGCTCCACCCGACCGATTCACACTTTTTTATTTTCCCTCCGTACGTAGTGGCTGCTGCGACACTCAGATTTTCACACAAAACCACGCTCGTAACGCGAAAACGTGAACGGAGGGTACGCGAGGCCGTCGGTGGTCGGCGCTTCGTCCGCGCCGTGTGCCGCCTGATCGAAACCAAAATGGCAGGACGAAGCAGGCTCCGGGGCCGTGCGCGAGTTCGCCTCTGACCGAGCCGTCTTGTTCGCGGGCGGCATGTGTCTCGTTATATAAATGTTACGCAAGTTGAGGACGGAGTGCCCAAGAGAAGGTGCATCTGTTGTTACACGAACTAGCGGACGGGCCAGTTGGTGCAGTGTACAGTGGAGCCCATGTAACCCGCGCAAGGACCTCGGCCTACCGTGAGTACGCTCTTACGCTTTAAGAGCAAGTGCACTTAGAACTTCTTAAATTACCTGTCTGAGAAGGTAGACCTTGACGAAAATAGCGCGCGGGAGAGGGTTAACTTAAACTTAAGAGTTTCGCCTTTATCGATCGAGTCGTTATCCGTTACCCCTGAAAATTGTTTATTATCCCTTGTAAGAACGGAGGGATCAAAAGGAGAAGAGGTTAATGTGAATTTAATGACCAGTTAACGCTCACTCGTGGCGCTCACTCCCGTCGCAGGGGTACAGTCAGACATGGCGCTTTTGGAACGGCTTCGCGCCTGTCAACATCAGCAATCGACGATGTCTCCGCATGTGGGGTACGGTTTTATTGATCAAATCTCCTCATTGTTTTTGGTGCCCTTAGTAGGTAATTGATGTCATTCAAGTACTGTAACATTTTAGAACTTAATTCTAGTTACTTAAGTCAATCTTCTTGACTCTGCTCAACAGAACGATCTTCGTAAGTAATAGGTTCTTTTACTTGAAATAGAAGTTGTTGCTAGATTCTATTGTTATATTGCTTCTAAAACCTACGAACTAAAAACAGTAAAAGGTCTTTGTGCGTATGTATGTAGTTTGTCATTGATAATTGCTCGACGATAACCTTTCTACCAATCCTAGTGAGTACAGACCTGAAATAATCTATGTTAGAAGGACCAAGGACCTCTAGGCGAGGCTACAGAATAATGTACTAGGTTATTGATTCGTTTTGTTATACGATAAATAAGACCGTCTGTAGATAATAAAATTGTCAGTTCTTATACATTATTAAATCGATACTATACATTATTTCGGTCAAATAGTATCGGAAACTGTTCCAGATATTGCTTTTACATTAGCCGTGACAACTTTTTTGATTTGTTGCTTTAGGAGAGAAGTCTTATTGAATTTGGTTGTTTGTCTTTGGGTTTGTGTTTCTTCGGTGTTACAGTATCGCTACTTTTCTGAAAGATTTGTGATTTATGTGTATCAGTGTATTGTTGCATGAATGCTTGCTCTACTGTTTTATGTTGGCACATTACACAGTTTACGATTTATTATTTAATATTGCATTATTAACGCCTCGGTGGCCGAGTGACATAGCGCTCGGCCCAATACCAAGGTCCCGGGTTCAATTCCCAGGTCGGGCAAAAAATATGTATTATCTCGGATTGTTTCCAAAACATAGCCCGGGTTTGGATCACCAACCCGCATTTGGCAAGCGTGGTGATTTTAAGCCATTACCCATCCATTGTAGCGATGACTTGATTTCAATGATGTGGAGGCCTTTGCCCAGCAGTGGGACAATTTATAGGCTGTATACTTTATTGCATTATTATAAAATATTGTAGGAATAATTCACACGCTTTATGGCAACACACATAACACCAACTAATATTAGCTGCAGGTTAAAACATAATTAGTTTTTAATTGACGTTGACATAATTATTAAGAATTTTTTTTACAATATTTTAAATAAAAACATATTTACAATATAAAATATTATAAAAAACTTAACCTAGGTTGCCACCGTTACCGGGGATAGACCCAAGCTATCGGTGGTTAGGGCTGCAGAGTGAGGAACCTCCTGGCAATACGTGCTGTGTCAAGGAGTACTGCTACTGTTTTTATTATTATACTCTATATTTATTTTCTTTCTTAAAACTAGATTTTTACAATATTTTAATATAAAAGCAATAAAACATTATAAAAACCTAATCCTAGAGTACCGCCAGCAGCGAGGCAGGGCCCAAGCTACCGGTGGTCAGGGCTGCAATGTGAGGAACCTCCTGACAATACGTGCCGTGTCAAGCATTTTGCTACATCTGATTCAAACTCCTCAGAGAATCTAGTAGGGCACGGGGACACGTACTAGTGCGTGATGATGATGTTCCTTCTGGATAACCTCCGAAAGTGATTCGTTTCACACGGCTTGAGTTTCCTCCTCCTTTAAGTTTCTCGCCGCCCCCAAAAAGCCCGGTGAAGTTGAAAATACCGTTTGAGGCAGCAAATTCTCAATTTTGATCAGCAAATTCTCTCAAAAAAGCCTTCTTCGTCATGAGGGACCAATAAATTATTTGTAATTTTGTGAATGGTGAATAGTTTTTCTTAACCGGTTATTAACATTTGACGACTAGTAGGGTCAGTAACTATTCTAGTAACTAGATTACTGCAACTTACAAAGATGACTAAGTAACCTTTTAAACGAAAACCACTTTAACGGATCTGCTCGCGTTTATTTTACATTATTTTGGGAGGCCATCACGAATTCCGCAAACAGTTCAAAACGTCATCGTCAGGATAAAATAATATAAAATAAACGCGAGCAGACCCGTAAAAGTGGTTTTACTAATGTGTAGTGTTCGCGTAAACTTTAGAAAACATTGTAGAGCAAAGCTTTTGTCTAGATTTTGTATCACCTATACTATACTAAAACTATTACCCAGCACTAAAGATGGTTTCTATCTCAAACAGTACAGGTAGAGTCTATCGCAGCGCAACAGAGATTGTACCATAAAGTGTAGACACTTGCATGCCATCTTTTTCTGTTGTTAGAAATGAAATGAAATACGCTGGCTTTAAAGATATTTCTATTAAATTAGTAGAAACCACCCGGGACTCCAGAGCTAGCAGCGTGGGCCAGCGTATAAGCATAGCTATCCAACGTGGCAATGCTGCTAGCTTACTGGACTGGGCACTCTGCCTGATGGGGATGTTTGGTGGCAATTTTTTTATTTATAATTAGTAGTAGTTATAGTTTATCGTAAGTTTAATTTTAAGTAGTTTAATTATTATCTTGTTTTTGTCTTTGTTTGTAAATAAATAAATATTTTTATTAGAACACATAGTATAAACTTATGTTGAATAAAAACAAAAAAAATCATAAATAAAAAAAAACAACTCAGTTCTTTCCCGTTACTCTATCGATGTCATCACTCACACTGTCGGTTGTCATCCGTGTTGTCTTCCTACGCTTCTACGTCCAGTTCTTGGTGGTGGTTTTGGGACGCTCATCGTCATGCGTTTCTATCCAAACTAGAGGTCGCCCAGTGGTCGAAATCTGAAAAAAAAAAATTAACAAAATAAAATGTTTTTGTCAATTGGGAGAGCACCTGACCCGGTGTGTCAGAAGGGTGCAAGTTCAAATCTTGCTCGTGGAATTTTTTTCAACATTTGTGTTTTTGTAATATATTAACATTCAGATAACCTTCTCTATATAAACTATAAGTGTGCGAAATTTCATACTCCTCCGTCCGCGCAATTTTCATAAAAAAGGGGTACAAAGTTTTTGCTTCACGTATTAATATATAGATGTAGTAGGTAACTTAAAAAAATCCGGGTCACCGTACGTAAGTTGCACCGAGATCAAACTGCCGTGGGGGAGGTACTTGACTTTCGCGTCACCTGATGTTCAGTGATGATTAGGCCGAACGTGGAAGTGCACTTCACCCGTCGGAACACAACAATGCTACTATTACAAGTAGTTGTTATGGCGACATATTTAGACAAGATGGTTGTAGCTAGCCAGGCGGACTTGTAACAAGAGCCTTTTCTTTTTTTTTGAGAGAGATTGCTGTTACCTCAAACGGCATTTTCAGCGTCACCGGGCTTTTTTGGGGGCGGCGAGGTACGTAAAGGGTACCTCAAGCCGTTTGAAACGAATCACTTTTGGAGGTTTTCTAGAGGGAACGGCATCACACACTTAAACGTGCGTGTCCCCGTGCCCTACTAGATTCTCCGAAGGGTTCGGATCGGATCGGAGTGACCAGAACCGTACCATCAACCAAACCACATTTAAGCCCTATGGTTTAAACGTGGTTTGGTCTATACCGGTTAAAAGTTCACGATATTTTTTTTATTTCAAAATTTTGCTTTACAGCTTCGCCGGATTTGTTTGGGGGCGGCGAGAAACTTAAAGGGTTCCTTAAGCCGTGAGATCGGAACACCGTCAGATTGTTTCTAGGGGGAATAGTATTATATACGCAAGCGTATCCCCGTTCTCTACTTGATTAGCAGAGGTGTTTAGATTTAACCGCCTCTGTGGTCTAGTGGCTTACTCCACCGGTTTAGACCCAGAGGTCCCGGGTTCGATTTCCAGCGGGGGGTTACATGTTTGTGTACTAGGTTGGTTGGTGGTAGGGCTTGTTTGCCCGCCTGGCTAGCTACCACCATCTTATCTAAATATGTCGCCATAACATCAATGTTTGTAGCATTGTTGTGTTCCGGCAGCTAGAGATAAGATAGCCAGTGCCTCACTAGTTGAGATTGAGGGACCCGGATGAAGTGCGCTTCCATCATTGGCCTTATCATCATGTAACATCAGGTGTGATTAAGGCACTGTGCTTCATCATCATCATCATCATCATCATCATCAGCCTAACACGTCCACTGTGCTTACCCGTAAAAAATATAAAAATAATTTTTAGTATTTGTTAGTTCGTACTTAAATAAACATTTACAATTGTTAACATTTTGGATCGCAATAGTCAGGTAAGCTTATCTCTTAAAAGAGATTTCTTCCAGCAGACCTTTGATGACAGTCACAGACATAAAAGTAGCTAGTTAGATGTCTATCTATCAGTGTGTCTACACTGCGCACAGAACTATTAAAAAAAAAACATAAAGATATACATATCAACTACATATATACACGAAAATATGAATATACTACTTATCATATTACCTATAAATACTATAAATAAAACATACCGTGATTCAGTGCCACTCCCACTACTTAAAAGTACCCACAGTGCGACATTCTCGTAGAGGTGTTGGTAACTTATACCAAAGTTTAAGTTTAAGACTTAAGTAGAGATAGTAGGCTGAGCGATGAGCGCGTCCAGATGACGAAAGGTACGAGAAACGCTCCTTGAGGTAAAGAGGAGAAGATAGGTTAAAAAGAATATTATAAAGAAAGATCAGTGGCGGTAATAGCGAAGTTCGAAAAGAATAAAATGTATGGGATTGACATAAGATTGACCACGTGATTTAGCGCGGCTTATGTCAATCCCATACATTTTATTCTTTTCGAACTTCGCTATCGTTTTCTTAGTGTTATTTTGGCTAAGCCTACTGGTTAGATTGATCGGGTCGTGGGGAACATCACGCAGGTACAAGTCTGTACCTGTTATAAAGCGTGTGTGTGAACCGGGTCATCGTACTCATGTTCTGCAAGTACGGTGTCTTGGGATTATGCGAGTGTGCATGTTGAGTGTAACATGTGAATGTGTATTGGCACTTTGAGAATCAAGCGGGAGCTTTTCGATAAGTACTTGCACTGAAACCAATATTCCGTGGGGGAGCTTAATATCAAACGGTTTGTTTACACTCAGATAGGTGCTCTACGAGCTAAATGAAGAATACTGGCCAACCGGGACGTGTGCAATCGCGTTATTTACGGGGCAGTGCGCGCTGGGGGCTAGATTGCAGCGCTGTAGCTATATTGGTGAGACTCCTTAGTGGAGGGTGCCAAATTGTTTGTTAGGTGCAGGCAGGAACTTATTTATCGAAGCATTTTACCGCCTTACTAGCCGTATAGACCTACGTACTTAGACGAGGCATTTTATCGTCTCTGTCGTCTTTGAAAAAATATCAAAATCATAATATCTTTTCATTTAAGTTTAATAAATAATGTTGACAGTGTCATTTAGCAGCCTTCTGTAATTTTAGAACAGTTAAGTTTATTAGCATGTGTGTAGCATCGCATCGCATAGCGTCGGCAGTGTGCACAAAAGAAAGAACAAATGAAATCGCTTATCTAAAAGAGTATTAGCTGAGCTAACAAGTTAAACAACTTTGGTTACAGCGGAGAGCAAAACGCCGACCAAACATAAAACCTTTAAGCATAACGCGAGCTAAAACAAAACGGCTCTCTATACACTGGTCGTGCTCGTGCCTGCAGCAATCAAAATCACAAGGAAAACAAATAAAAGTGGTCATTTACCGGGCCCGGTATGAAATATTCAATAGCTTACCGCATAGTGGACGGTATTCAACAGTATAACTATTACGAACTTAACAGATAAACACAGATACTCTTTTTTTAATTAAGAATAAAACTTTTTTGAGCTTTGCCAAGTGTACATTTTAGTTTACATCGAACATATTTAAATCCTGTAGCTGCAATGGCAATATTGATGCCACTATAATTTTAACCTTTTTTTTTTATCTTATCGATTTTTGTCGTATTTAGTGTGTGCCAATAATTGTATTTCTTCTTCTTCTTCTCCTTCTTTTTCTAAACCAATTAAAATATACTACACTGTACCAGTCATAGGGTTAAACACTTAGGAAGCTCGATTTTAGTCTTTAATATTATTGTTGTGTAGTCTAAGTTTAAAAGTATAATTTGTTTTTTATTTCAGTTCTGTATAAATAACTGTGTATAACTATAATACACTGACCCAATGCGGGTAAAAAAATATTTTTATATCAGTAATCAATCTTGCAAAAATACTTACTTATCGGGTGTGGCATGTTTTCGCAACATGAACTACGTAAAATACAAGGAAAATTCAAAAAACTTTTGATGAGTGCTACTGAGTACTCTTCACTGTGTAAGGCATTGGTTAGCGAAAACAACGGTTAAGGAGCTTGTTTCATTTCTGAAATGGTTTTGGCGCGGAAACTTCAAATAAAGTTTTTTCAAGCTTTTCATGGAATGGTGTTTATTTGTCATTGTTGTTATCTTGACTGCGCTATTTAAATTTTTGCTGCTTAAAAAACTTTAGTAACTGTAAAGAAAATTCTTCTTTCCGACATCTAACTATTTTGAAGCATACCGTACAAATCTTCGTGTTTTATAGTTTGCTTTATATGGATTGTTGTGTAATATTAATTAAAATAAATAATAAAGAAATAAACAATAATAAAACGACCCCTTTTCATAACAGTAAATCTTAAAATATGTTATAGTAATTTCAATTTCAGTACGATAACATTAAGAATAAAATACATATTTAGAAATAATAAAAAGAAGAAATAATATAATTCTATTTCAATCAATAACAGATTAATTTCTATTGCTAGCTGGTTAATATTATAGACAAAATGAAAGAAAAAGGATTACCTATTGCTAATGTAAATATACTTATTCTACACTTTATTTTCCATAATTATAGCACATAACTTAACGTAGTGTAGGACGCCCTCAGACTAGGTGGAGCGACGATCTTCGCAAGGTGGCTGGCAAGAGCTGGATGAGAGTAGCCGCGGATCGTGCTCGGTGGCGTGCACTTGGAGAGGCCTATGTCCAGCAGTGGACTAGTATAGGCTGATGATGATGATGATGATGATGACATAACTTAGATAGCATGGGAAAAAATAAACTTGTCACTTACTAATGCCACAACATTACAGACCCCAGAAGGTATACCGCGGTGAAGCAAAACACACACAACCTAGCCCTCTTACTGACATGTATTCACGGAACCGCTCGGACCCCGCCCGATTCTCTAAATGCCACTACACATTTACAGAATACACTAAACATGCACACTAATTTAGGCTCAGACACCGTACACCACCGTCGTTACCCAACGTGAAGGCGGTAAAAAGCAGTGTAAAAATTAAAGATAAGAATGTGGACCTTGTGGATACCACAGTGATTCTAGGCTTTACGTTGGATGCAAAGCTACAGTGGGGCCCACATGTAGATACATTGTTGAGTAGACTGAGCTCTGCGGCATAAGCAGTAATAAAAATTCGTCAGATCACTGACATTGAAACAGCTAGACTTGTTTACTTTAGTTATTTCCATAGCGTAATGTCGAATGACATTTTACTGTGGGGCAATGCTGCCGATATTCAAACTATCTTTGTGTTGCAAAAGCCGGCTATTCGAGCAATTTATAACCTAAAAGCTGCTAATTCTCTCAGGGAGAAATTTAAGGATATTAATATAATGGCAGTTGCATTACAATATATCTACGAGAACCTAATGTGTGTTTATAAAAATATTGGAACTTTTTCTAAAAACAGTGATATTCACAATGTAAACACTAGAAATAAAAACAAACTAGCAGTACCTTATACTTAACGGTCATTGCAACCAATGGCCATGTAGATTCATCTTTACAGATGAAATACCACAAATTTGATAACACAACGGTATAGTAAATTGAATTTTTTCACTGTATTTTATAAGTATTTAATCAAGCACTTATCCATCTCATCTTAAAGCGTCATATAACATATTTGAATATATATCACATATACTACATAGAAAAGTACAAAAATCGTATTACTGCTAACGATATGGCCATTAGTCGTTCGATACACGTCACTGGTATTTTGATGGATCTCTCCATAATATATCAAGGCAACACTATAGATGCAGACGCTTATAAACTTGAACATCCTTTTATATTTTATTCGCTATACAAGATTTATACATTACAAGATATAACCACATAGTCGAACTATGTGCCATATTGGAATTGAAGGGACTCACTCGTTGATTACAAAAAAATAAAACATCAATTTTGATTACACAGTCAAACAAAAAAGAATAACTTAATAGTAAAGTTTGCTCAGCACTATTAACAGATTTGCTAATAGCTTAACTACATACATTAAATATTTAATAAAAAAGTTAAATATCAAAAATATCAAAAACCAAATCATTATTTACGAGTTAGTGTTCAAGAAAACAATGCCGACGAATTCGCGAAGCCTAATGCGGTTTGGTGAGCTTAAACCACACTGCCACCTTTTTTTTCACCGGGGGAACCTTCGCATCCAAGTTCCCCGCGGGAAACCAAAGAGACGCTGTAAAGAGGCGAAACTAAAGACTACTCACGGACGTATGTGGGACTGACCCAGATAGTTGGCCGACCGATTAAAAACCCCTCGGGGACTAAAGTCTGACTGGTCACAGATCCCCGCCCGATCCTCTAAATGCCACTACACATTTACAGAATACAATAAACATGCACACTATTTAGGCCCAAGACACCGTACTCATAGAACAAGGGTACGAAGAACCGGTTCACACGCGCTCTATACCAGATACAGACATGTACCTGGGCGCTTCTCTTCTCCACCACGGCCCCGTCAACCCGAGCCGAGGTCCGAGCCTTTAGATGCGCCCTCGGGTTGTTCCGCTCCCCGATCCGATCCGAACCCTTCGGAGAATCTAATAGGACACGGGGACATGCACATAAGTGCGTGATGCCGTTTCCTCTAGAAAACCTCCAAAGGTGATTCCTTTCACACGCCTTGAGGCACCCTTTAAGTTTCTCGCCGCCCCCAAACAAGCCCGGTAAAGCTGAAAATGCCGTTTGAGCCAATCAGCAATCTCTCAAAAAAAAAATGCTCACAGATTGAATTGATCCCCTCTGCTTCCACGACGTACCAGCCACTCGGGCGCACGTCACGCCGCGGTCGCTCAATTGTCAGTTCGAATTTGTACGTTTTGCGAAATACACCAGCACTTATTTATTATAATATAATAATAATCCCAATTCCTACTCCCTCTTCAAGATCCAACTCCTTTCCAAGGTTGGCAACGCATCTGCGATAACTTTGGTTTTGTCCATGGGCGGCGGTGATTACTTTCCATCAGGTGACCCGCCTGCTCGTTTGCCTCCTTTTAACATTAAAAAAAAAAATTACAGTCCACTTGCCTTTTACTGGACAATTATCCCGATCTACCGTAGTTAGGGCTTTGGCCAGTAGAGATAAGCTGGCGGCAGCTGAGAGATCCATGAACCATACAACGACAGATATTTTGTATTTGTTTTTTGCCTTTAATTTATTTTTTTATAGGTCCAGCTGAAAATCAGCGTTGTGGCTACAAGTTACAACATGAGCTGAGCTGGTCAGCCCTTTCAGTTGTTTCTCATTATACCTTAGATATAAGAAACCTATTGTAATGTTTATGTATTGGAAGCATTGAATAAATATTTATTTACTTAACATACGACAACCAGGCTTAATGTGGCTTCAGAACCTTCCTAAGCATGGAGAACCTCGAGGTTTAATTTGGCACTCCTATTTTTAGAGAGAGTTTGTTGGATTGCCACTCGGCATTTTCATGACCGGTCTTTTTTTAGGACGGCAAGAAACTTAAAGGGTTCCTAAAGCCGTGTGAAACGAAGCACCGTCAGAGGTTTTTTAGAGGGAACGGCATCACGCACTAGTGCGTGTCCCCGTGCCCTACTAGATTCTCCGAGGTGTTCGGATCGAATCAGGATTGGTCACTCATGCGGCGACACACAGCATAGCGAAAGTTTCATTAACTTATTATTACTATTTCTTTTCTGTGTAATGTGTATTCGATTAATCCATTGTTTTGTTTTGTTTCCTACTTCATAACTGATCTTTAGTATTTGTAAAAATATTATAATCTTTTTTTTTTTTTTAATGTTCAAAACATTTAACAAAAAACAACATACAAACAATAATCTAACACGGAAACCTTACAAGGTTTATCTGTGTAGGAGAGCCACTTTTTGCTTAATACTTATAAAAAATTTATGTTACATGCAAACAAGAGTAGGTTAGTTTTTACTAGTATCCTATGATAGATAAACAAGATGATTATTTTGTAAGAAATAATGACGGTAGTTGTTGACATTGAATGGGCGCCTTTGGCTTTCAAAGTAAAAAAGTAAATAGTGTTGAATAATTTCAGCGGGCTGGTTAGAACCACGATAGCTCAATTGGGAGAGCACCAGAAGGGTGCAGGTTCAAATCCTGCTCGTGGAAATTTTTTCAACATTTGTGTTTTTGCAATCCATTGTTGTTTTTTAATTACTTTTAACTTGTGTCAGTATTACTGTTGTCTTTACACACTTAGCTACACAATATTGGTGAAACAACTAAGAAAAAACAAGAAAAGAAGTTGCAAATTGTAAGCACAAGCCGCTGCGCCATCGATTTCCTCAGGAAAAGCGTTTACCAATTGTACATATACAAAACAAAACAATAAATTTAGGAATAACCTAAACTTCTCACTAAATCAATTAGCACTTGTTTCATACATTCGATCTTGAGGCTGTTCCGTGGCATTGCTCTGATTCATATTTCGCATCGCGTTCGCAAGAAGTCTCTACAAGTGTTTCTAAATTAAGAGATAGATTATCATGTCTCTCATCGAGCTCTGTTCGATCAGACACCTAACGCTTACCCACCCACAGCTCAACATTCAATTCGCATCATCAGTAAAAGCGCTTCAAATCTATGCTATTGTGGTCTCGTGAAACGCAGAAAAATCGTAAGTAATCACCGACGCTCCAGCCATTAGCAGCTTGATACACGTCAGAGATATTGATGGATTGCCCCAAGATCTCTCAGGATTCCCCTGAATGGAACCTTCGTCATCCGATACGATGTCTAGACGCAATTCAGAACTTGTCATAAATCCGCTGAATGGGGATCAGTTATCTGAAGGCGATTACGTTGGCTACACGGTTTTAAATTAACAAACTGTTTCGGGGGCGGGTTTGGTAACTGATTTCTCTTGAAATATTAACCGGTTTCTTGTAATTTAGTCAACTCTCGATGTATTTCTTACGGCTTCTTTAACTGATAAGCAATATTTAGAAAGTATTCGGAAGATTACGTATTATATGGGTTAAGAACTTAAGAACTTTACGAAAATTTATTTTATATTTATGCCGCTGTCTTACGTAACGTACTCAGTAGTTTCCGTCCGTACGAACGTTTTTGATTTTCTTCGTTTTCCATAGTTGTAGCACAGTATAAGGAAGGACTTCCTCATACTGTGGTTCTAAGTAGTTTTGTTTCAATTAAAAATTATATCTGTATATATAAAAATCAATTGCTGTTGGCTAAAACTCAAGAATGGCTGGACCGATTTGGCTAATTTTGATTTAGAAATATTTGTGGAAGTTCAGGGAAGGTTTAAACGATGAGAAACATAAATAATAAGTAACGGAAAATAGTAAAAACGACAATTTATTTTTCCAACACAAAATGATTTGTTTGTTTTGTTGTCATGGAAACTGTCAAAGCGGTACGATCGGTATCGGTAAGTTATAAAAAGTATTCTATGGTATAATTAAGACTTTTTCAAGCATAATTTTTCAATGTTAGCATAAACATTTTTAGGTATTGTTGTATTCTTAAGCTACAGAAAAGCATTCGCTTAAGGCGACATAAAAAGGCGAATTATCGTCACCGCACATCTATATCAAACCAATATAAACTGTATCTTCATACGGTAAGGACTGTTACGTGTTTAATTATTGTGAGGAGTTGCATTGCTGTGTGGCACGGCAAGTAGTCTAAGTTTTTCTTTGAAGCAATATTAAAATATAAGTAACGCCGGTGTCGTGTTCAAAGTCCATGACGTGTGTTCGAAGTTTGTCGCATACGGAAAACGCAGGATTGCATTAGTCAGCAATTTACCTTTACACTTGAATTATAAGTCATATAATATTTATATGTAAATTTAAAACACCGAGCTCGCTTATAATTTCACGATACAATACTTGAACGAGGAAATCACTGAGAACGAAGGATTAACACAGAACTTCTGTGGCAATCATCACCCACATGTGCTGGGACAAATACGGAAAGAAGCATTTTGGATCATGTTAAAACATGTCATCACATGCTTTTTATGTGTTTTTTCTCATTGTATAAAACTCTCGTACACTTTAACTCTCTCATCTATTTCTTTCAAACTTTTGCAAGGCAATAAAAAAAACTTATTGTGAGATTTATTTTATGTGAAGCTTTTGACGGAAAATTTGCACGTTTGATTAATTTCTCATTTTCATTCTTCTTCAAAATTATAAATGTTATACTACGTAGCATCAACAATTAAAAGCAATCATCGAAAGTGATTAGGTAGTAAACGTTATAAATTAAGTTGGTTAATCGCCATAGCTGACACAATTAAGTAAATAAATAACCTGAGGGGGTTGGGGGATTTTTATCGCTAAAATCTGGCGTTTCCCCGAACTGTGCCGTTGGGTAGGGGTGGACGGGTGAACCCTTTTCTCTCGAAATAACTGGCTGTTCTTAGACGCAACTCGCGTCAGCACGAACCCCCGCGACATCTGGCACGCGATACAACGCCCGTTTTATTATATCGATGTACCTTTGCTTCGCCGAATCGAAATATTGACCACCAAGTGTCGGTGGCGAAGTAAAAGAAAAACAAAGTTACGTTACAAAATAGTTCACTTACCTTTATTTTTTTTTGTATGAAGGCAGATGATTCGTAGCCCGTGGTGTTTCCTTCCATGAAGGAAGACACATTTCCATCAGAGAGCTGACTGCGAGTTTCATTCAACACTCGATCACGTTAACTAAAACGGTTATTTGTAGGACAAAACAGTATTTTGACAGCTCGTTTGTAAAGTAAAATTTAGTTTCAGTAATAGTTTCAAGTTTCTTCTGTCATTTTGAAAAGATGAATAAAACGTACCTACTTATTGTTATTTGTTTTTATTGTGAAATGTAGTTTTGTTTTTTCAATATTTTTTACATGTAATTAATTTTTGTAGTGTGTGGTGTGTGCCAATAAATGTATATTTTTCTTCTTTTTCTTTTTCTTCTATCGTAGTGGCACCAGTCTTCGATACTTTAAGCCATGTATTCAACACAGCTTTAGAATTTCATTGAAATAAACTGGATGACAGTAGAAGCAGGTGGTCTATTCAATTGTAGCTTCTAAAAAGTCGGGCGGGGGTCTTTTGACCCATTTTGAAGTTTAGCGTTCGATTCGAATTTCGAAACTATTATTTTTTTTACTAAATCTTTCCGTGACTTTTAACAAAATGATTTATATTTGAATATTCTATTAATGTTTTTGCTACATCATTATCTTATAATAAATAAACACAACATTTACCTAGAAAGACGACGCCGGCGCCGGGTCATTTGACCCATACATACTATTTATGTGCATTGATTACTACAATTACCGGCGTAAACGATTTAATAGAGTATACAATTACTTTTACATATTTTTCATTATCTGTTCAACTACTGTACAACGGCAACAATCATATTAGAGGGCGAAGGCAGCAAGTGCGTGGAATTCGCGCAATGCCTAGCTAAATTATATTACGACGAGGAGTCATTCGACCCCTAGCCGTCTTTCTTGGTAAGATTATTTTTCCGTCTTTCTAGTGTTAAGTCACAAATCAGTTGTTGGCCGCTATTTCTAATGATTAAAGGAAAAAGTCGAAAAGACGATCACTGGTTACTGTCGACTACTGATACCCCACATAGTCTCAAAAATGTTCAAATCAACAAACACCATGAGACAAAAAGGCAATCCATACAACGTTCCGATAAAACGTTTGTAGTTTTCCCAAACCGCCGCCGCCGCAGTTTAATGTCAATTATGTTGCAGCTGCCCCTGACGTTTTGATATTGGTAAACTTTCAGTGTTATTGGTTAAAAATGCACCCGGTGTGTCCCGAAAACTTCACAGACTAACTGCAGTTGTAAGCTTGTGTACTACGAGCTTACAACTGTATGCAGTAAGCAGCTCAGCAGCGCAAGAGGTGTTACATCCTTTTAATGTTACTGAACCAACTGAGAGCATACTACCCGTCTGATGGAAAGCGGCCACTGCAAGCGCTCCGCAGATGTTATCCTTATTTAATGTTGGGATAAGTTGTTTCCCAGATGTAAAAGAAGTAATACTTAGGCGCTTCGCAGACAGTGCAACTTTGATCTCTATGTTGCGGCAACAGACAACTCGCAACTAGCGGTTTCTATATAACCTAAATTGGCCAACTAAACTGTGAATGCCTACTTTATGGTGATGACCTTTAAATATTTACTAGTAGGTATTAAAAACATTGATGACTGCTGCACTCTTCAAAAAGACATTGACATAGTTAAAGATTGGTGCGTAATCAATAATATGTAAGTACCTATATAATAATAAATGTTTTGTCATATCTTATACAAGAAAACGAATACCACAAAATGATAACTACAAAACTCGCACTGGGCACCCAGAACCTACAGACGGTTACCATTGAGCTCTTAACATGTATCTCAGACGGTAGTAGTTGTAGACGGTTGCTTAATATTTCAAATGTCAACATCACGTAAAATAACTATTTCATAAAACAGGACATTCGAAGCACTTTTTGATCTACGAGTATGAATACTACTTATGTACCTACTCGTATATAAAAGTATTTAAACCTTATCGATTTTCCAGGTTTAAGAATCTTTATTTCTCATAAGAATTATTAAATTCACTTACATGAGAAACTTACACTCGTTACTAACTTAAATATTAAACTAAAATTTAGATTTTACTCTTGAGCCATTATTCTACATTATAAGGTAATACATTGCAATTTACTAAGTTAATTCAATAATTAGGACAGAACTTCATCAAAGTATTGTAGACTAAAAACTTAAATAACATCCATATCGAAAACAATAAAACCACAATAGACAGCAAACATTGGTTCAATGCGAAGAAAGTCTGACAGAAAGAGGGTAAATCCAAAAAAATTACATTATTTTCCACACTGAAGATCTATAATTTTATTGGTGTTTTAAATAAAATTAATACCAAGTAGTATTAATAATTTTTTTATTTATTTTTATTTAGACAATAACGAAATCAACTTCATATCTGAAACATATATGACAAGGTAGCCTGTTAACTAGTTTCGTAAAACTATTAACTATATATTATTATTATAACTCTGTCTGTAGTATACATCAGGGCTGGCCAACTTGGTTAGACCCAAGATCTACTGTTCATTGACGACACCCTGTGCGATCTACCAATTACATACTTCTTGATATCTTATAAGAAACAGCATAATTCAGTACACAATTATGTATAGTATTTTTTATTTTATTAAGAGAGAAAGTATAAAACTGAAAAATTGTTTGTACTTAACTACTTATTTATATTACTGTGAGCATTGCGTTTGAGCATCTTTCGCTAGATTGGCAAAATCAGTGGCGGTAGCCAAAGTAACTTTATGAAAGCGATAGCCAAGTTCGAAAAGAATAAAATGTATGGGATTGACATAAGATTGACCACGTGATTTAGCGCAGCTTATGTCAATCCTATACATTTTATTCTTTTCGAACTTCGCTATCGTTTTCTTAATGTTACTTTGGCTAAGCTTACAGGTTAGTCTGGCTAATATATGCTTTGAATTCCGTGAATATATTAAGGCCACGAGTTTTTCCTTTTAAGAGCGTTTACGCCGCACACTAGCGCCACTAATGAAAAAAAAAACATATCTAGTAATTAGAGATAGAAAATCAAATTATGCTCAACAAACTATTTGAATGAAGTAATTTAGCATTTTTACGTCACCTAATGAACACTTCACATGTTATGGTTTAGTTAAATAAGACGTTACGGCCACTTTTAACTATAACGCCATATTTAACTAAATGCTAAATGCTAAATTACTTCATTCAGATAGTTTGTTGAGCATAATTTGATTTTCTATCTCTAATTACTAGATATGATTTTTTTTCATTGGCGGCGCTAGTGTGCGGCGTAAACGCTCTTAAGGAAATCATACTTAGCAGTTCTTTTATCGTCGAGAAATCTTCAAAGACCATCCGAAAAAAAAATAAGTAATTGTGAAGTATAAGTGATACTGAAGGTATCTGTTGACTCGTCAAGTTGTAGCGAAAAAGCAACACAGCGGACGATATCTATAATTATGTAGTTGTTCGTTTATGTATTTACTTTTATATTATATTATTTGCCTTGCCACGATCGACTGGACTATTAGTCGCGTTCGACCGGTTGGCCACCCCTGGTATACATAATAATTGATCAAGAACATCTGAAACAGTGAACCCTGCCAACGGGGAAAGCGAACAACACTTTTATATCCCCAAGGATTCTTATAAGTTCGTCATCTTTCACATCAGAGGAGTACGACCTCTATTGCTATGGCAGCCTTACTATGTAAAGCGTGCTAGCGACCGGTCGTGAATCAGGAAATTTTGCCAACTAAACTAGGAAACTTGGAATTTGAATTGTTTTCTTAAGTTTCTGAGAACAATGTTTACGAATCTATTTGTGTTTGTTCCGAAGAACACAACTTTTGCTCCCATTTCCGATATTCAAAAATTATTTTGAAGACATAATACCAGGCATGTTAAATTGAATCTTTGCGTAGGGATATAGATAAAGATACGTATATAAAGTTTTTCCTGAAGCTGTATTTCAATTGGTAAGGAACAAAGATCGAGTATCCGTCTCCGCAGGGTCTTCAAAGAATGACTTACATGATCCCTAACAATTTGACTGCTACAGTCGGCTACGTTCGAGTATCGAGAACACTCATGGTTTGAGTAAACACAAAATAAATATAGTTAGGTATTTACTTTTATACCCACGTAATCCTTGTTCTTGTTGTAAGTTTTTACTCTGAATTAACGGCTTGGCGTATAGGGCATGGCGGCACGTGTATGCTGTGGCGGCCATAAGCTCTTTTTAAAGATAATTATGATACTTAAACACAAATGTTGAAAAAATTTCCACGAGCAGGATTTGAACATGCACCCTTCTGACATACTGGATCAGGTGCTCTCCCAATTGAGCTATCGTGGCTCTAACCAGCCCGCCGAAATTATTCAACACTATTTACTTTTTTTTACTTTGAAAGCCAAAGACTTCAACCATTCAACAACTACCGTCATTAACATCCGATCCGTATTTTTACAAATACTAAAGATCAGTTAAAAAGTAGGCAAGCTATTTATAAAATGTTTTTGTTTTATATATTTTTTAAAGTAAAATATTTTTTTTTTTAACATTTGGGTTTTTGTAATTTGTTCGCAACAAAATTTGCGTTAAAGATTATATAAACAAAAACATTTGATATGATACTTATTTTTACCAGTTTTTCGGCTGGTATTAGATTTAATCCTATCGTAATGGCATTGGAGTTCTACATTTTCTCTTCTTTCTTTCAATGAATAATTTTGAATATCGTTTAAATTTTATTGAATGACAACTTAAGAAGCAGGTGATCTTTATTCGATTCTCACTTAAGTCACAAATCAGTTACTGATCCCTATTTCTTGTGATTAAACAGTGTCGATCACTGGTTTCGGTGGAAGAACTAGTTGCTTAAATCGGTAGCCTTTTTACATAGTCAGGCAGCGGCAGGCCGTCTAGCCGTTGCGCCTAATATCCTAGCCGCCGCCGCCACGGAGTCTGTGACCATTTGGGGGGAGGGGCTGGGGGGGATGTCAAGGAAATCGGGTCATACCACTTTTTCCATTATCTACCATTCGAGTAGGCAGCGATATATCTTGATAATGCTACATTGTTCAATAGTTTCTGCTTAATAGATGCTTTATAAGCAGCTCGATGGCGCAATGGTTAACGCGCCCGGTCTGCGAGTGCTGTGGTTTAGCAACTTTCGCAAAGGTCGGTCATCGGATGGGTGACCAAAAATGTATCATCTCGAGCTTCTCCGTGCTTCGGAAGGCACGTAAAGCCGTTGGTCCCGGCTGCATTAGCAGTCGTTAACAACCACCAACCCGCATTGAGCCCGCGTGGTGGTTTATGGCCCGTTCTCCCTATCCATAGGGAAGGCTCGTGCTCCAGCAGTGGGGACATAAAAATGAGCTGATGCTGATGATGATGAGATGCTTTATAGCAGTAACAGCGAATATCATGAATATTTTCAACATGGCAATAATGTCTTACCTATGTTTAATAAAATTGCTGTTTTTTTGTTTGCAGGATATTAATAACAATAATAATGTGAAAAAAAGAAGCCAACTACTTATGAAAAGGGCTATATTTGCAACAATGTTATTGTTTCCAAAATGCGGAATTATGAAATTTTCTTGATAGAAAAAAATCCATAGTGTTAGACTTAGATTTATAGGTCTTCGTTATTATGTATTTATTTACATGATAATATTTTTATTTACTAATTGCTAACACTAAAGTTGATGTAATTGAGTATACTTATTCGTAACATTTAATTGAAAAACGTTATTGTTTAATTTTTTTCATAATACAACTAGATTTGAAATAATCTAAGAAAAAAAACTGCCACTCAACGTTTCTACTGCTTTTTGGGTGGACATTTCTATAATATTGCCAATAAGCCATATATATATATATATATATATATATATATATATTTATATAATTTGAAAAATATATTATATTTCTGTGTATTTTGAAATAAAATAGCTTATGAGACGCTTTAACTCCCCCACTCTACATACACACATTCAGCATCATTATACTCACAGAGAGGTTCACGGGGTGAGACCCGGTGACTGTTCACAGGCTACCCAAGCTCTTTCGGGCACCAATTCTCAAACAAATCACATGATTTATGGCTATTGTTGTTACATTATCTTAAATTGTATGAGAAAAAATAAAGTTTTATTTATTTATATTGTTTTCCTAATTTCCTGAGATTTCAGTAGATTACTCACTATTTGCATCTCTTTTATGTATAGGCCGTGAGCGCTGTTTCATAGTTTCAACGCCTTTTTTGAAGTGAAAACTTCTTTAGCGGCGTTGTCAGGACACGTGACCGTCAGGACACGTGGCCTGATCGAAAATTCGTAAGACGGATGACAGCCGGCGCGGCGTAGGAGAGGAAGTATCCCCCTCTCTTTCTACGGCGCGGCGAAATAAATGTATGCCTGCTGTTTCGTTTAGGCGAATGTTCGAGTGCTTTTTAATGTAATATAAATTGTCATGTTTGTGTACGATAGCGCAATAAATAAATATTGTATTCTACCACATAAATGATAGTACTTTTATGCTGATAATTGAAGCATTTCGTGCAAAATTATACCCTAACCATTCCAAAATATCAAAAATGCACAACGTTAATATTCAAGTTTTCACTTCTGCCGGCACTCCCGGAGTGCAACCCGTCGTTTTTTTTAGGAAAGAGTTTGCTCAAATGTCATTTTTAGCCTCCCGTTCTCTATTAGAGTCTCCGAGGTGTTCGGATCGAATCGCGGGCTGAAGCTACAGCCCCAGTGCAGACAACACCATAGCTTACTGCCCTTGTATTGACTGTGTCCGAACAATCCTTTTGGTCTCGGGTCGATCGATTAGGCTCAACGCGGGTTGGTGACCTGCCAAGGTCGCAAATAAAATAATTAACTAATCCTACACACAGCCGACTTATTGTTTAGCTTGGTGTAGCTTACATTTTATTACTTTGTAATCATTTAGAATTCCTCATAAAACTGTGGTCATATTCTATAAATACACGAAAAGGAAATTCTACATACGTACAGTGCATATTTATGCTGTATTTCTTCATAATCATCTTTAAGTGTTCAGTAGGTATGCTTATTATTTTGTACTAGTAATTTATTTTTTATTTTTTATATTTATTAACACGAACACAATATCATGACAGGACATATACCAATTCAATAAAGTGCTCCCTACTGCGTATAACATTTATAATATACAATGATACTTTGGCGAATTCACTCAGAGAACACGAAAAAATATCAACAATTTGGGAAATTTCGTTGAATGTGCAGAGCGCCGGTAATGTAGGTATATGTAATCTATATACTATATAAAATTCTCGTGTCACATGTGAGTCGCCATACTCCTCCGAAACGGCTCGATCGATTTTTATGAAAATTTATATGTATATTCGGTAGGACCAGGTCTGACAATCGGTCGTAGTCTTTTTTATACCCCTAAGTGATAAGGGTGATCCACTCCAAACATTTTTTTTTACAATTTAATTTTCCAATACAAATTGTTCCACGATTTGTTTGTTTTGTTGTCATAGAAACTGTCTAAGTGGTACGAAGTCCGCCGGGACAGCTAGTATCATATATTATTTGTTAATATTGTAGAGAACTTTATTAAGAAAAAAGGTGTATTTAATCTTTATATAGAATGAACAATGAACCTATAACTAAAAACCTTAAAAAAATATATAATATAATAATTAAAATATATTATTAAAGGGAGTCCCTTTAGGCAAAGTTCCGAAAATACTGGCAGCGTTCCCCCTTTGAATAGTTAGACTAATTCTTTGTCCGAGGTAGCTGCCAGCTCTTCGGTCTCCTGTGATGTCGACTAACCTTTTTGCTATTTTTGCTAGAGAATATTGTTCCAAATGATTTATTACTGTCGGACATCATGCAATAGTCCTGCTGCGCCCAGGCTGTATACCATACAGTTTTTTTTTCCAATAAAACTTTTTGGTTTTCCAACTTTATTTATATCCGTTATGTGATCGTAAACGTGCATGTTGGCAAATAACTTAGGCAAATAAAATAAAACAGTTCAGTGACTTTTGTTTATTTATTTGAATCTGGAAGCTTAACTTGACATCATTAAATCCATTATTTTATATTGTATTTTTTATGTAAAATAGTGTGGAAGAAGCAAGAATTATACAATAAAGAATTATGCACTTTTAACCACATTTAACTTCATGAAATGACGACGTCGTTGCTAAGTAGCACCACTACTATAAAGTATGGATGGCACATTTTGACAACGGAATAGTAATAATTATGATGTATAAGCTCTATTATTTTATCTCTGGTATAAGTGCTGACTCTTTAATTTTGATTTTTCACTAAAACTGCACAGAGATTTAAGAAAATCACATAATACCACTGACTCTATAGTGAAAATGCTCTATAAAGTTAGTATTTTAACATCTCTCGTAAATTTTAACAACTCTCTTAGGGATTTGATCAAATCCCCGTTCTTATCATATCCCTGTGAAATTTATACTGTTTCCGTAATACGTGTAGTACTTCTAGAGATGCTACGAAAAGAGGTTCCGTTACGAAACCTATACAGTTGATAAAAAGAAAGGGACCTTGTTATAAGCTATATATGTGATATTTTGTTTACATTTAGTTTGTATGCTTTCAATGACCTTGTTGCATAGCCAAGTTCTTAAATACTGCGTATAATACTGTTAAGTTAATAAAGTTTACCTATCTACTTTTGAACATCTTTAACTTTTTACCATCAAAACACCAAAAACATTTAGACCCTATTTTCATGCTGGTACGAAAAACTCATATCTCATAATTACTGTTTCATAATTCTAAACATATCAAAAAGCTTGGGATTGCATTACGAATGCACTATTAAAATATAAATCAATTAAGATATTTCTATTAAGTTAGTAGAAACCACCCGGGACCCCAGAGCTAGCAGCTACTTGGGCCAGCGTATATAAGCATAGCCATCCAACGTGGCAATGCTGCTAGCGTACTGCACTGGGCACTCTGCCTGATGGGGATGATTTGGGGCAATTTTTTTATTTATAGTTAGTAGTAGTTATCATCATCATCATCATCTCAGCCAAAAGACGTAGTTATAGTTTATAGTTATTTGTAAGTTTAATTTTAAGTAGTTTAATTATTATCTTGTTTTTGTCTTTGTTTGTAAATAAAAATATAATCATAACTAAAATGCATGTGTTAAGAATGGGTTCAGGTCAGGAGTCTTACGGACCTATGGAGTTTGAGCTACCAGTTCTTCTATTCAAACGGTAATGCATTCGGCAGACAAAGGGTGCAGGGTGCAGGAACCATTGCACCAAAATAAGTAATGAGTAGGTAATAATAAATAAATAAGTTTATAATGACCATATTGTTTTGGTCACCCGCCGCATTGGATGGGCCTGGTAGGGCATAATATATCAGTTCTTATCGGAGTGACGTCAATCGACGCCGCAAAGGGCGGGCGTCGATTCACTCGATTTTAACATAAAATCGATAAATTATTCATACAAGCATGAAAGTTTCGTTCTAGTGTGTCTACACTTTTACTGCTGTGAAAAGAATTACGTAGGGCTTGTAATGGTTACTGTTATTTTTATTAATTATTGTGTTAATGTGTGTGATTGAGTTTGTTATCTTGTTACCTATTCTCTTGTAACAGTTGTGTTTTATGTATGCTGATGTAGTGTTAATGTTTTTTTTATTGATCAACAAGTGCTTCATTTTATAATTAAATAATAATACCTATTTAATTACTTTTATTATTATAATATTTATTTATAATTTATCAAATAAATAAATTAAGGAATGATTTATGACAGTATATTTCAATAGTGTTATTATTATTGTTCTAGAATATGAGCGGTTACGGCGGCTCGGGCGGCGGGATGTCCAGCGGGGTGGACACGGATGCACTATCGCGGCGGCTGCGAGAAGCGGAGCGAGCGCGAGCGGACGCTGAGCGATCGCACGCCGACGCGCTCGCTCAGCTCAGCTCGGCCCGCCGCTCGCAGCACGACACGCACAACGTCGAGCAGCTGCAGTCCCGGGCCAGGGAGCTGGAGAAAAAGGTCAGTGGTTAGACGAGTTCAAAGAAGCACAAGAAAACAAAACGAGAGATAAAATGCATACGTTTAGATAATAATAATAATTATAATAAACTTTTCTACACTCACACCAATTATCTAGCCCAAGAGAAGCTTCGTTATGAAACTCGTTATACGGTTACTAGACAACGGATAAACATACTTAAAATACTTAAATACATACTTGTTATACATAGAAAACACCCAGACCCGAGATAATTTAGAAAAACAATAATTTCTAAATTGACCCGACCGGGAATTGAACCCGGGACCTCAGAGATGACACCATGAAAACCGGTGTACGAACCACTCGACCAAGGAGGTCGTCAAGATCAGTTTGGCGTCAAGCTCGCTGCGCGATTTGTACATACAACTACTCAAGCTACTCTACTAACGTATAGGAAAAAGAAGAAACCTAGCAATGACTATGAAAGTAACAACGTAGATGTATAAAAAGCAAGTGCATGCCATCGAATTCAATGAGCTGGTTAGGCAAAATAATGACTAACACTGGCTGAATCTCATTATCCGACTTTTGATGGTAGGAAAAACTAGGACGTTGATTTCTTCCAGTAAACCAGATTTCAAATTTATTATTCAGATGTTATTAAAATAAACTCTTTATGTTTACTGCAGGCGGCATTAGAAACGGTGCGCTGCGAGGAGCTCCAATTGGAATTGTCGTCGGCGCTGCGGGCGCGGGGCACGTCGTCGGGCGGGGCATGGTCGACGCAACCCTCCCAGCCCGCCTCCGAAATAGAGCGCATCATGGCCAAGATCGAGCAGGATAACCGGATCCTAGCGGAGTTGGAGCACACAAGATCCACTACGCATGGTACGCTGATACATCACCGAGTCCCAATCAACTATACAATGGCAAAAGGCAAGGGACAGCTTACTTTATTGAGAATGGTGCACAATCGAAACGGGAGTTAAGCAATGAGCACATTTTTTGTACTGCTAGATGATTGTTTGTATTGAAATGTTTGGTATCAGTGCATAATGAACAACAAAAGATTATGTACAATCTGTCTTAACTGAACACCACAATAGAAATACATTTCAATATTAACAATTCCGTACAGGTATTTCACTTTATGTATTTTGTTATGCAGGTATGCAGTCGAGTGGGTCCAACCAAGGATTAGTGGGAGAGTTCCAATCACCGACGCCGTCGCCGCTGCCTCACTCGTACCACTCCGGCCACGCTGCCATCTGCCAGAGCAATACGATGCCCACCCTCTCCTCGTTACATGCCACGGGACAATTCACCGCTCCTAGCTCCAACTCCGTCGCATACTCCATGAGCGCGCACAACCCTACCTCGTATTCTAATCCTGTATCAGCATACTCCAATTCGTATTTAACGAACACGCATCAAGTCACTTTTACGAATCCAGTTACGGCACCCCTAGTGAACAATATTAGTCAAATTTCTAGTACATTAGCCGGACTGCAAAGTAACCTACAAAATCTAACAGGAAACGTTTCTGGACTCAATCTGGGTGGAGGTGGTCTTGCATCTGCCGGAATGACGGGCACGATAGCTGGTTCAGGACTGACAAGTTGCTTGAACAACGCGCAAACAAGCTTATCCGGAGGGCTAACAAGCACTCTCGGCGGAATGCAATCGACTTTATCTGGTGCTCTAGGGAATAATACCCTCTCAAACATCACCGGCGGAGCTCTGAATACAAGTTTAACTGGAACGAATCCTTATGGAACTGGGACTTACACGAACCCGCTGCTTTCAAGTGGATTAGGTAGCAATGCGATGAATATAAAACTAAAACCTTTAGATGAAATTGATCTCGGCTTAGGAAGATACGGGACCACCACTAGTGGAGTAGGCAGAGTATCTACTCCGGTGACGCCACACCAGCCTTCGTGGAACTTAGGATTAGATAATCAATTTGGACCTGATAGAATAGGCGGCATGGATTCAGGCTTCAGCCACGACCGGAACCAAAGGACTTTGTCCAGAATGATACCCAACCAAGGCATGGACATGGATGGTCAGTATGTTCGTTTAAGTAAAATTGTGGTAATGTTGTCAATTTGCTATAGTGCCAATTTGTCATTTACAGTTCGGAACACTCATTTCATGAATGGTGCGGCTACGAATGAGCCTCAAGTTGATATGTTGGATATACCGGGAAAAGGACGTTGCTGCGTATACATCGCCCGTTTTTCATATGACCCACCTGAGTAAGCCCCCCAAAAATTTACATTTATTTGCATATGGGTTGTGTTAGAAATAAAATTTACACTATTTCTTTTCTTCAGTATTGAAACCGCTGAGGGAGAACTATCAATATGCTCTGGCGACTACTTATTGGTGTGGGGCCCACCAGACTCCAATGCTTCTATGCTGGATGCCGAGTTACTAGATGGAAGGAGAGGTCTTGTACCAGCAAATTTCGTACAAAGATTAGTCGGAGACGACTTATTAGAATTTCATCAGGTATGTGAAACTTTTATCTTGAGTATTGATTCGTACATTATTGAAATGTTATCCTTGTTCTAAAAATTAATATCTACCACAGATATCTTACATAGACATTCACAGCACTTCGGATCATCAACACTACGCCCCCTCACCATTGAAATATATAACAGAGTATGTAGATTCCATCACCCACGTCTCCTCTAATGTACCTTTGTATATAACTGAATCATTTTTTATATATTTCATAACACTTCTTCTAATATCCAAATGGAATATTGTGTTCGAACTGTTAATTTTGGTATGTATACTTACACAATATAAATCTACTAGTATATTTATTATCTAAGTCATTGCCTTATAACATAACCAACACTGCTATTTTATTGAATGTCGTGCATGAGACTAGCCAATTCGTATAAATCAGTATCTAGTTATAATTAGTATATAAATTGTTGTTTTGCTGCTTTTGCAAAGCCAGTTACTCAGCAGGGGTATTTTCCATTTTTGCCGTAGGTGACTGTAGCGACAATTTCCAAAAAATAATCATACCAATGACAAGTTAGAATACTTCTGATAATTTTAATTTAAGATTTGACAAATTGAGTATTTTTTAATTTAGTTTAGCTATGCAGTAGAATTATAGGAAAGTACTTTATGAATTTGACTACGAATAAAGAGATGAAATTGACTAATATAAAGGTATTTCAAATAGTTTTTCATTCCATTTAAATTTATAAGAATATAAACTTCAATATTTTTTAGAAATAGACTAGTAAGTAAGTTTTGAAAAGCACCGCTCAGGGTCCCGACCGCCTAACCGATCGCTTTGACTTCGTGTGTGGTTTATGACGTCATCTTGTCGTTTCGTGCCGCCTATGAAAGCAATATCGAAAGCTATAAGCCTTAAGCTTTTGATATTGCTTTCATAGGTGGTGCGAGGTGGCAAGATGACGTCATAAACTATACGCGTAATCAAAGCGATCGGTCAGGGGCCAGTTTTGCTTCTCAATTTAGAGACACGATAAAGAACTTATAATATAACTTACAAACAACGATATTAAAATGGTAACAGCAGACTTGTTCACAGGCGGTGGTGTCGACTCTGCGCGACGTCGACGAGTCAGCGACAACCGCGGTCAGTGACCTTTCGCTCAGCCGTGACGTGGCGCGGCTCAGCGAGGTTGCCGACCTCAGTGAAGGCCCTGAAGACGACGACAATGGTAAGTACCACCACTTTGTTGAGAAAGCACGATTCCTAGACGACATTTCCAACAGAAATAAATGTAGACTTTAAATAGTTCAACGATTACAATAGACTGATATAGATATATGCAAGATAGCTATAGACAAAACAAATTAGAAGCTTATTTGGATATTGAAGCAAGAAAAGTATCTTTTTGTAAAGTTTTCTAATCAACATTTATAATATTAGTTTCTCAATACTCTTCAAATAAAATATTAATCTGCATGTTTACGCGGGCACATCAAGTGCACCTACATAATGAAGCTTGAGAACAGAACAATATTTTTTTAAACATTTCTTAACTATGATTATCTTAACAAAGTTTTACATTAAACCATGCATTTATCATTGAAACTGTAGACATAGATATCTATAGTGTTACCTTTATCCTTCCCTATGTCCCGTCCCGTTCCACTGGACTTCGCTGCACGCTTCTTCGCATATCACTCGCACTTCGCCTGCCTGGCTGCACTCCCATGCGATCAACCCTCGGACCTGAACAGCCGAGCTGTTTTTCTCGTCGCTAGTGCCTGCGCCACGGCAGCTCACCTTGGAGAGGCAGTTGAACAAGTCTGTTCTCATTGGCTGGACGGCACCGGAGGGCGTTCAACAAGCCAACATCGAGAGCTACCACGTCTACGTGGACGGAGTCCTCAAAACAACTGTCAAAGCTAGCGAGCGTACGCGAGCTCTGGTTGAAGGAGTCGATTCAAACAGGGTGAGTCACTTTTAGTTGTTCAATTTTTGTTAGTTTCTCATTTTACTGTGTCGCCTTAGTTCTCATTTCCATCTTTAAAAAGCACATAATAATTTAGTTCGATATCACTGTTTGCTTTTAGTTGTATTAATTCTGTTCTATTTTTCCATTCAGAACATAATATTTAACTGAAATATTCTGAGATTAAGTGCTAAGCTAATTTGTCGATTTTTTAAAGCCTCACCGTATCAGCGTGCGATCCGTGACCGCTTCGCGCCGCACGTCTCGTGATGCTGCTTGCACTATGGTGATCGGACGCGACACTGCTAATATGGGACCCACGTGTGTGAGAGCTAGTGGGGTCACCTGCTCCCAAGCTATTATTTCATGGTTGCCCGCCAACTCTAATCACCAACATGTCGTCTGCGTCAACAATGTTGAAGTAAGCATCGCTATAAACGTAAAGACGATACAAAAGCATTTCTATGAAATTTAATCTGAAATGTGCTTTTGCTTTTGTAGGTCCGAACTGTGAAACCAGGTGTATATCGCCATACTATCACTGGTCTATCGCCGAGCACTCAATACAGGGTGACGGTAAGGGCAAAACATCTAAGGGCTGGTCCTCCATCTGGAGTAACGATTGAAGAGGCTCCAGGTGCCTATACTGACTTCAGGACTCTCCCCAAAGGCTTGCCTGATCCGCCAAACGAAATAATGGTACGTAACTGGAAAATAAACAAACTAGCATGGTGGAACCAAGCATGCTTTAATATTACACTGACCTGACAGTTCCTAGCTCGCAGATACCCAACATATTCTTATACATATATCAAAAATCACTATGTGTTGTTCACTATTAACGTTATTCAGCAATCCAGAAATTAAGAGCTGCTTCTTCGGAAATACAGAAAAAGTCCTATCAGCACACGCACTTGAAGATGGCTTTCTTACGCTTCACCAAGTGTGTGACCATTTGAACATGTTAATATCTATACCTACCTACTCACTAATACTTAACACCTCTGTTCCTTTACAATAATTTCACAACCTCGACGCACACAGCACCTCCGACAATCTTGACGAAGACGCGTCAATCATAACCATAAATCCAGCTACAGGATTAAAATTATATTGACCAATCCCAGCGTTCACCTTATGTTTTATTTTAGCATTCCCTATGTTTGTTTTGCCGACCCTCCCACTGTGTGGCTTTAGTGATTTTGGATGTTGGTCAGAAAAAAATGAAATGATTTCCAAAACCCAATTGGCTAAGCGAGACGTACGTTCTGCTGGATTATTGGTGGTGATTGGTGCGGTGTCGCAGGTGGAAGCGGGACCACAAGACGGCACTCTCCTCGTCACCTGGCAACCGGTACTCCGCCCGCCGGCGTCCGGACCCGTCACGGGGTACGCAGTCTATGCCGACGGCAAGAAAGTGACAGATGTGGATTCCCCAACCGGTGACCACGCGCTCATCGATATCGGGAAACTGATCGGCCTCAATCCTAAATGTGTCACAGTAAGTATGGTTGTATGGTGCTTCATTTGGCTGTAAAACGCAATTTTCGCATTATTAAACTACAGTTACAGATGTAGTTACGATGTAATGAGTAGGCGGCGGTATACTCGTACGATTGTATCAAAAGTTGTTTGTAAAAATTCGAATTGTTTTCAGGTTCGTACAAAATCGCGAGACAGCCAGTCTAGCGATAGTGCCCCAACACCTATCCCTCCGGCTGTGCTTCGAGGAGTGGTGTCGAGGATGCCGCGTGGTCCGGGCCCAGGGCCTAATCAAGTTGGTCCTGGGTATAGAGGTCCCATCCAAAGACCACAGCCCTATCAGCAACAGCAGCAAGTGATAGAGCATGATGAGAACCTATCCGATAAGGAGATTTTTCCCATTGCCAATCGACACGACCAGCATGCCGCTCAGGTGACCGCTCTCTCTCTATTTTCATTGTATAAGCTCTACCTTTCATTGTATGTATAAGTAATGGAATGAAACATTGGTTGATATCGATTTATACAAAGTTGAGCTATTACCTAAAACGATGTTAACCAAATCATACTAATAGTTTAATGCCAAAGTTCCGAATTACTTCCTTAAATTACCTTTTCATCTATCAGACAAAGAAATAAAGTTGAAAATTTTGATTCATTACCATCATTATTTGCTGACTGAAATAGATGTACTGAATCAATTGTGTGTCTGGAATGTACTGAATTTTAAAAGAAATGTAACTAAAAATACATGTTGATCGGCACAGCACTTTGTCTACCCATACATTTCTATGTTTGTTTGCAAATCAGTGTTGTCTATTATATGTGTTACTTCAGTTTTCATTTCGCCAGTATTTTACTTTAATACGTTGATTATGTATTTATTACGTGCTTCAATTTTATTTTTATCTCTGATGATTCTTCGTCTGTGTCTTCTTAGCTACTGTCATTATAACAATCAGTGTCATTATGCTCTTTTCTGGCGTGGCGAACGATCTGTTCAACAATTAGAAGTTAAAGCTCTTAAAGCACTGGACATGGAGTGCTAACTCTCTGCTTAATAAGACCTTCTATTTCACAGATGGTTTGTCACGTGTTATCGGTGTTGCAAACTGCACTCTTTATACTATCTTCTGTGGTTCTGTCGCTGGCATCTTCTAAATGTCCAGTAGTTCTCTGCCAAACGGTTCACGACACGACCACCCGCGCCATCGACTATAGCTATGCACTCGGCTCGATCGTTCAAAATTAAATGCATACTGCTTGCGACTAGATCTGTAGTCTCTAGTGCTATTGGCCGATACCCAAAACAACGCACGACACCTTACAGATATACAACCTAGAACAAATAAAGAGCTTGTAATTTGTGACACAGACTATACCACCGTGGATATCATGAGTTGTATCATTCCACTTAGCCTAACCTAACCTCGCTCTCTCACATAACTGTTATACACCTTTCCATAGCCTACGAGCGGATTCGGCACAGGCCTCCTAAAGAGTATATTCGACAAAATAACCCCTTCGGTAAGGAATTTTAACACGTCTTATCATATATTTTTTATTTCTTTTTGGAGTTTTATAAACACACCTTTTGTTTAGCGTTTCATGAATTTTGTTTTTATTTTGAGAGTGTAATTTGGTTTTGTGTTATTAGTTACGATTTTCTTTTACAAATAAGTTTTTATACTTACACAGTGTGCCCGTATTCTGCGTATAAATAATAAAGTAGAGGTTAATCAGCATATGAAAACAAATTTAATTTGTGTATGCTTTTATAATTAAGAAGTAGTCGAGAAAGTTTGTAGAAGAAAACTATATAGCTAAGTTATGCATATTTTCTTTCCAATAAAGGAATTTATACTTGAAAACGTAATTAATAAATATTAGGCAATACAAAAGCTAAAAATAGAAGTACTTCTAGAGAAACATAACAGATTATATTTACAAGACTAGAGTAATAATTGTACGAAGACTTCAGCCATAGCATCATTTACATAATTCAATAGTGCAATAGATTTAACATGTTACTTAAAACATCATACAGCCATTGTCATACATACCATCAAATTACACAGTCATTATTTGTCAACGATCGACGGGACGCAAAGCGTAATAATGTTTATAAAAATACAGCCAAAACTCTCACAGCGGTGAACTTTCATTTCCACTTTAGCTTTCATAAAATGCGGCTTCACTTGCTCTGCCTACTTACCTACTTAATTGCCTCCGAAAACAATTTGTGGTTACTACACTCTCTACAGCTTCTAATCGTCTGCTTTCTACAATTATGTTATTTATGATAAGAAATGCTTAGTTAACCCTTGCGATAGGGTATCACTAAAAGATACTAATCACGTCATCACCAGCCGAAGAATAAATTTTATCACAATTTTCGTAATCAGCATCGACCATTCCGTCAGCACTTCCATATTTCACTTTGTTTTGTCTTGTTTAAAAATCAGAATTTGTTATGTGCTAAAATATTGAATGACCGTGTGGTAGCAATCTGGAATACCGGCCATCGAAATCACTAAAGAGGGCGCCGTGGAGCTGGCTTGCGAGGACGAGGAGGCAACGCGCCGCCGCCCGCAGCCCCAGGTCTGCGATCTCTCATAGCTGTCATCGATGTGCTCTCCATGTGCTAGCACTATTCACTATGCTCTCTCTCTCTCTTTCAACTTTGTGCGGATTCTCTCCCGTTCACGAGTTTCCACTTCTCGGTGTTCTGTGTTGTCATCTTCACTTACTGTACCGTCCTCGATGTCCGACGCCACACATTTGACACTGGTTCACGCGTTCCGTACACGTCAACGTTTAAAGACACGATAGCACGTTATACTCACTTAATCTTCCAGAGTAATGTTAGGTGGTCCGACATGTTCGTAGGTCCCTACAAAGCACTCAATACAGTTCATTCACTCGAGCATGTTCTGCGCGTGTTTGTATGATTGTTCCTGCATGTTGTCTTGGCTTCGACGCGTACACTCAATACTCCCTCACACACCCATCGACGTGATTGTCTATAATGTTAACAAGTAAGGATTAAACAGAGAAATAAGTTTGCATCGATGATTATTACAATTTATGGAGAAGTTCCGTTTGAGAATTTTGTTTCTACGTACTTAAAAGCTGAGGAGCACTTTTGGAACCAACTGTTATAATTCTCTGCTAAGAATGATGTGGTTTCAAGTGTAAGCGCTGCACGCTAGCTTTCGTTGTGCATGGGGGTTGACTAGTGCTACAACGGAATGTCTTGTTTATTTCAATCCGAGGAGCAGGTAATATTTTTTATCGCTTGACGCATCGCCATTGAGGAAGGTTGTGGCTATGAGCTTAACAGTTGCTGTTGGTTTTGTAATGGAAAATCTAACCTTATTAATGTGTTGGTTCGTACGGACGTCAGCAGCAACCGTCCCAACCAGCGCAAGCGTCGCAGCAGCAATCGGGTCAGCCGTACCCGAGTACACAAGCCTACCATGGCACGCAGCAACCCCCCTACCAAGCAGCCGCTCCGTTCCCAAGTAACCAGCCGCCGTACCCCGGCCAGCCGCAGCAGTTTCAAAACCCACCGCCAAGAAACCACCACGAAAGAGGCCGCCCTCCTAACCCCCATCAGGTTCATTCCCTTTATTTTTCTCATAGTTTAATCAAAGCATGTTCTACTTGTGAAATTTTCTCAATAACTTTCCATGCTGACAATTTCTAGCAGGTAAATTAAGTAGACTGATTGCAACTTATCAATTTTATATTCTTCCCTTTGACTAGTTCGTTATTGTTCTTACCATAAAGTTAATATATATATTAACTTTATGGTTCTTATCTTTCATTGTGTCTTTACGTCCTTCGTATGTTTCTTGATTGGATTCAATTTGTTTAATTTTACAAAAACACAAATGTTGAAAAAAATTCCACGAGCAGGATTTGAACCTGCACCCTTCTGACATACCGGGTCAGGTGCTCTCCCAATTGAGCTATCGTGGTTCTAACCAGCTCGCCGAAACAACAACATTTGTGTTTTTGTAATTTGTTCGCAACAAAATTTTGCATTAAAAATTATAATTAAACAAAACAAAAACATTTTGGTTAATTTTGTTATTATCACCTATATCGTCTGCAGCAGCAACAGCAAGCGCAACAAAGCAACATGCAGTACGGGCCCCGCGCTGGCCCCGCCCCCGGGCCCCGGGGCCCGCAACCTGGAGGGCCGCGCCACCAGCAGCAAGGCCACCCGCAATCGAAGAGGAGTCGCTACTTTATCGCCCTCTTCGACTACGACCCTGTGACTATGAGCCCCAACCCTGATAGCTGTGACGAGGAACTACCGTTCAGCGAAGGTGACACAATCAAGGTAAGAGAATTCATCAAAATTCTTATTAAATTGTACAGGTATGAAATACTGGTCTCTTTCATCTAGAGTTGGCGCTTAATGCAATTTTTTGACAGTATTTTAAATTACCGATGATTGTTAAGAGTGATCAAAAAAGATAATACATATCTAACATACTATATTTCCAAAAAGTTAGAATAAGTAGGTACTTAATTGTTTTTAGGTACTAGGCAGAACCTAATTTTTATGTACCCAGTTTTTATGTTTATTGCAAACATGAGTATAAAATATGAAAGCACGGAGAGAGACAATTATATCGGCGCCGGCCGGCGCTTCAATAGTGCCCAAGTACACTATTGAACCGTTTCAAGCTACTACACTTACTGCAACCTACTTATATATATAAAACTAGCCGACCTTGACAGTTTCCATGACAACAAAACAAACAAATCACACCTACCCAACACCACCCGTATCCCATGATGGACCCCTATAACAGTGTCACCTATATACCGGGTCCAAAATCTTTATATATAAATCTTCTGTGTGTGTAAAACGTAGGACCGATTTGGATGAAATTTTCTGTGTGTGTTCAAGTGGATTCGAGAATGGTTTAGATTTACAATTGGACCCGGTAGGTGGCGCTGCTATAGGGGTCCATCATGGGATACGGGTGTTCTTAAGCGGACGAATGATTTGTTTGTTTTGTTGTCATGGAAACTGACAAAGCAGTACGAAGTCCGCCGGTCAGCTAGTTTATAGATATAAAGGAGAAATGGATAAATGAAAATTCCATGTATTTGTGATATCTACATGTATATGTGTAAGTATGTGATAGGAAGTCATATTAAGTCAATTGTTATACCAATATTTCTCGTTAGGTTTGGGGCGACAAAGACGCAGACGGTTTCTACTGGGGTGAATGCCGCTCTCGACGGGGCTACGTGCCCCACAACATGGTGGTGGAGATTTCGGAGCAAGAGGCTGTGGGGCAAGCGATAGGGCATGTTATGGGGGCAGGGGCGGCGGCAGGCATGGCGCAGATGATGGGTCCGGGAATGGCGCAAGCTGTCGCCAGGACTCGCGACCGGTGGACCGAAGCGTACGCCAACCAACCGGTTCGCCGGATGGTCGCGCTATACGACTATGACCCTCAGGAGCTGAGCCCTAATGTTGATGCTGATGTAAGTCACTATACTATAATATTATTATAATACCAATAGTCATAGTCATAGTCTTAATTATTTATTGCATCATGTTGGTATGGTACAGATCTTACAATATTATAAATAGTCCCTTAACATGACCCTGTAAGGGTATTGCAACAATTTGGGCTTTTTTTAATATATATATGTTTTAAACAACAAAAGTATTAATTCTAGGGTATTACTAAGTTAACAAAGGCAAAAATAACAAAGACAATAAATAGCAAAATAAACAACAACAGATATGAATAATAACAATTACTTATCCAAAAAATTCCTTTAACGAATAAAAACATTGCTCTATCAAATACTCCTTTATATTTTATTAAACTCTGTTTCTTTTAATAAAATTTGGATATCTATTGGTATACTAATAAATATCTTTATTGACATGTGGTAAGTTCCTGAGCTTACCATAATAATATGTAATTCAGTGAAAGGTTGAGCCAGTCTATTTCTATGTCTTAAATTACGAGGTCTATGTCATAAATTACAATTACCAATTATGGCGTTAACGAAGAGCATGTTGGCAGTATCATTGTTTTGTAGCCTCTAGAGCCCCTTCGCACTAGCGTGTTCTATATGCTTTGCGGTGTTGCAGCGTTTGCGCTGCGCATACGTTTATTATAACCAGTGATCGGAGTAGGTAGAGCTATTTAGGTTCATTGACCGCAAACATTGATGTTAATATGGATATTTCACGAGATTCCGACTAATACTCCAGGATTCGATTATTTGATTCTTGTATAAATATAAGAAATTGTTACATAAAAAAATATATGTGGTTTAATTATTCAAGTTTCTATCTTTTTATTCAACTATCCTTAAACCCGTCCTTATATTTATAGGAAGTGTATGCTTTCACATTCATTCGGGGAATATCCATATTATTCTATCATATGGCAAGTACATAAAATAGCTCTACCTACTCCGATCTATGAATAACGCTTACGCTAGAGAAACGCTAGTGTGAAAGAGGTCTTCGAGCGGTTTTCCTTATTTTTGTAAAACATTTTTTTTGTTCTGAAAGTACCATTAAGTTATTATACCAAGGTATAAAGTATATAAGAAAGTACTTATGCTCTTTCTAAATTCAGGTAAGTGATTTTTGAAACTCACAGCCATGATCTGAAAATAAAGGTTATGTACCACATTAAATGTAAATCTTGAAATAAAGTTATGTGCTTATTTGAAAAACCCCATAACATGCCGCCGGGTCCGGTGCGCTACCAACTATGCTATCGTGGCTTGTTTTGTTCGACCTGGAAATTAAACCCAAGACCTCGGGACACGGAGCTGCGGCATCAATTTGCTATAAAGGAGGCATAATTTATAGAATCTGAGTATAATCTGTCCAATATTACATTTTCAGGCGGAGTTAAGCTTCCAGACTGGGCAGATCATTCATGTGTACGGCGAAATGGATGACGACGGGTTCTTCATGGCTGAGATTGAAGGCGTTAGGGGACTGGTGCCGAGCAACTTCCTCGCGGATGCCAGCGATCAGTTCGCACCGGGGCAGATGGGTCAAGGTTAGTACTTACATCAGTGCTTTTTATACTACTGCGTAGGTAATCAATCTTATGACTCAAAGCTTAAAGCATCTACTGGCATAAAGGAAGTTATTATTGACGCCTTCACACTTTTTACTTTTGGACCTTGGGATGACAGTAAGGATAATATCCTAATTAGAAGCGCACCTCACCTCACTCAACTACTAAGGAACTAGATAGCATGTCTCTAATATTCGAAACAATGCTAAATATTAAATGGTGTTATAATAGTAGTAACAGTGGTGGCTAGCGAGGTAGATAATGTAGTGTGGGTGTCAATAATAATGATAACACCACTTTCATTTAACTTTGTATATAAATAATTAAACTGATATATTACAATATTACTGATCTCCGAGCACCTCGGCTCTTAGCCGGGCTGTCTAGCTCTTGTCTCCTTCTGTCTGCGACTGTCTCAAACTGTTGCAAACCTTTTTAATAACATATTCGATAATTCAAATAGTCATCCAGACTAAAGAGGTTTACATACAAATAAATTAAACTAGCTTTTACTATGAGCTGTATATAAACTCCTTACAATAACATGGATCCTTCTCTGTGAATTGAACTCGTGATTACTGTGACTAAGGCTGGAGGTCAAGCGCTACAACGAAAAAAAACGGTTAAGATAGCAAATCAAGATTTCATTTTGATACCTAACTCTATCATAATCAGGGCTCGCTGACGTTTCGGACACATTATATTCGGACACAGTGTCCGAATTGACACTTTTTAATATATTTTTTTTCACTGACGATTCGGACACCAATAAAAATAGCTGCTTTTGTACATTGAAATGAAACAACTTTTACGGATCTACTCGCGTTTATTTTACACATTACCCCTTTGCATAGGGTTCGAAACGTCAGGATAAACATTAAATAAGTAATGTGTAAAATAAACGCGAGTAGATCCGTAAAAGTTGTTTCATTTCAATGTGTAGTGTTCGCGTAAACTATAGAAAACAATATGCTTTGTACAGTCAGATAAAAAACTTCAGCAGTCTATTCAAGTTCGCTTTTTTACATGGAGACTTAAGGCCATAAACAGCACACTGCGCTGATCCAATGCGGGTCAGTGGAAATCAGTACCTAACTGTACTTTTATTATAAAACTGGGTTTTTCAACTTAAGAGATAGTAGCATGAGATAGTTCAAGAAAAAAATGATTTTTGGTATTAATTTAACTATAGCTACAACTTTTTGACAGAGTTTAAGAACAAAATATATCAGAGAGTGACCAAATCCACTGGCACGTAGTATAAAAGGAGACAATTTGAATAAAGACGAATCAATATTTCTAAAATGAATAGGACATCGAAATACTTATTTATTTCACAAAATGTTTACCTATCTTATATTGATGCGAAGGCAATAATGCCCGACATTAATAAAATTACCTATAGATACATGTTAAAACATTAGGTACTCACTGACAATATTTTAGTAAATTTATTAGTGCTTTTAGACTTGTTACATCTTCATGTCATGAGGAATCCAGACATTTGTTTGAATACACAGCCGCAAACATGGGCGGGCGGGGCGCGGGCGGCATGGGCCCCGGCGCGGTTGGGGCGGGCGCGGGGCGCGGCCGGGGCGCAGGCGCGGCGCCAGGGCCCGGCGCGCGGGGCCCGCCTCCCCCGCCCCGCGACAACGTCGCCCCCGCGCCCCGCAACCTCCAACGCAAGACAGGTGCGTACTCGCAAAACGGCCACTGCTGGCTTTTCAATATTCGCTGTTATAGTTACTCTCCCTGTTAGCCGTACGAATATTGACGTAAGAAACTGGGCGGCCAGGCCGTCGGTTTCGATATAACGCAAATAAAATATCAATAAGTAAAAATTGTATTAAAACGCAATATCTCAGTTTCACGCATGCTATGGTTATCAACTGAACCAAAAATAGTATTTTGACATGAGACGCGAGATGTCGGTTCGTTTCTATACAAATTGAGTAGGTTACTTTCAGAAATACCACAACATGATCACTTGACAACACAAATTCAAAATAATATTTGTCTAAAGCTTTACGATAAACAGAAATTACATGGTACATCCAAATTCCCAGTTCCCTTGAATCGAACGGCCCGGCCGCCCTATCAGTTGGTAAGTGCGGTGATTCGTCTATTCGCGTTCACCGAGAGCTTTGAGTGTTTCATGTTTGCACCTTGGACTTGCTATGTGACTACTGAGAGACGCTAGCTATTTCGCTCTGGTACCCTCTATCATCTTTCCTGTACACGGTCTTGCGATTGCGATTGGACTCGCTTGGCGAGATCAATTTTTATATTTTGATTACTCCGTTTTGCTACTCTTCATAATCTTACAGATGATTGACACATCTTAATGCTTGTACAAGTGATTCAGTGATGAATTTGGTATGAAGTAGTCATAAGTCATAAAACATTTCAAACCACAAACTAATTTCTGAACGAAATAAACACATTTGAAACATTTGAAATTTCTTAAATACTTCTGTTGGATGAAATGTGCTTCAAAATAAATGTTACAGCTCATGGTGTATGAAGTGACTTTAGTTTGTTATTAGTTACTAATTTAATATGGTAGACAACATAGTAAAACGGAATTGACAAATGCGAGTCCGGTTGCAATCTACGGAGCACAAAGACTCTTGGTGTACACTTTGCTAATTAACACTATCTTGGATTACACAGTCACAAACATCGTTTACGTTGTGGTCGCAGAATGATTAAATCATGTATGAATGAAACTACCATTTAAAACAATCAAAACACTAAATCATACCATTACGTTTGGGAAGCAAATTTCGAAACCTCAGCCCGATGCGATTAGTTTAAACCTTATTTTGTTTCTACATCTATCCAGACTATCTATCCTTTTTTATTTTATGTTTTCACGTTCACCCCTTAACGGATTAGTTTCACGATCCACGACAGTGGGTAGGCTTATCTGTATAAATACACGCAACATAGACTTGCACATGGCTCACGATGGGCGTGAGGTGTGATCCAAGATTCAAGTGGTTGTCTGTGGTCACTATATATGTTGTGTGTATTGTCTGTTTGCTAGATGCCTGCCCTCTTCCCCCTTCTCAGTTAGACCACAACACATGCGCCAGTAATCCAGAACAGGCGAATTCTCAGGTAAAAAAATACCGTATATAATCGACCCACAACAAAACTGTTTCAAGTATACTATGCAACAATACTAGTCGTTTTTCTTTTGTTTTTGACTATCACTTCATTACTCTAGATTTTATTATTTCACTGTTTCCTTTTCTTCATTTTCTGTTATTTATATTATTAACCTTGCGTTTCATTAATACGCTCAGTGTAGACGGAGCGATTGATTACATACGTTCGCCTTTCTCGCTCTAGGTCCTTTAGATTGTAAAAGATATCGTCATGGTTACCTTCGTACACATCATTAGATGCCATGCCATATACTGGACCTAATCATACAGAAACTAGAACATAACAAACACTGGCGTATACTTCACTCACATCAGATACCATAACCCATTCACCATTAAAATACAAAATCTCTGAAGCCTGTAAATGTGGTCTTTTACTAGGCGAGTACTAGTCGAGATAGTAGAAAAATAGTTAACTACATATAGACCTTTAGCAAGCATCAACCCGTACAGTAATCGAATAATATTATCTGAATGCTTTCCGTTGTAGTAGAAGCATGTTGAATGTACTGGATCTAAAACACAAGAATGGTTTGAAGCTTCTTGAGAACCGAAGTAATTCGGAATTTTACTGGAGAGCAAAACATTTTGATAATCATAGGATTAATTTAAAGTTTGAATGCATTCTTACACGCTTTATATTGTATGCCAATGCATGTATTTCTTTATATTGCACAATTTTAATATTATGATGTAATACCTACTTACTTGTACGGAAACTATGCAAGATACTTATTATAAAAAATATTGCATGCTCAAGATTATAAATATGGTGTTTTTAAGAAATTTGTAATTTATAATTGCCTATCTCGCCCATTCCCATTGATCAAGACCCCCAAATGTTAATAAACTAAGGTATCTAATTATTTTTGAAGCATTTTTGTTAAATAATATAAAAAAATATGATAAGATATCTTAATTTATGAAGCATATGATTAAGACGTCATAAGCTATTTAATTATTTACATTTTATAGTATGCTTCTCACATATCAGCATTGACATGATAGGGAAATAACTATTAAATGTGTATGCTGATTTTTTTAATTCAGAAATGATTCTCTTAAAGCTTAAAATCATCTTTATTTTCGTGTCTCCTAGAAATAACTCGATAAGCTAATAAGCTATGATTAAAGATACTAAATAATAAGATAATATTATATTCTCTTAAGTTAGCTTACTTAAGTTATTTCAAGGGGACAATTAGATGGATTCAAACTTGAAGCTAAATGAGCATGTCTCGTTATCTGTGGTGCGGTGAGTTGTACAAATAAAGTTTGCAAAACTTTGTGTTCTAATAAAAATACGTTATCTGTTTGTGTTTCTCGCCTCGCTTGTTTGCCTCAAGTTTGACTCCTGCATTAATAGTTGGGAATTAAAATGGTTGGATCAATAGGTGAGGGCGAGAGGCGCGGCGATCGCGCAGCCAGCGAGCACGATCGCGCGCACGAGCGCTGGTAACGCCGGATCCCCACCGGTGCAGTCGCCCGGCACCGCCGCCGCAGCGGGGACTCCGCTCAGTGGCTCAGCCGGGACTGCCACCGTCGCTGGCTCTACTACAGTCAGCGTGTCGCCAGCGCGGCGGGCCGGCCCCGCGGTCGTGCCCGCGCCCACCGCCCAACCCCTAACGCCCGCACAGCAACCCCCAGCCAATCAGCAGAACCTAATGCAGAAATTTTCAGAGATGACCGCACCCGGAGGCGATATCCTCAGCAAAGGCAAGGAACTCATCTTCATGAAGTTTGGCTTAGGAGGGAAATAATCTATGTTTGGTGGGCTCTCTGCCCTCGTTGTGTCTCGCGCGTCATCGCTAATTACCTGAGGACTTTCTGGCCCACCGCTGCCACCGTGACCTTCGGCGTCTCTACTGTGGCTGTTCTTACAACAGTACTCTTCCGAATCGGCCGTCATGCTCGAGTTCACTTTTCGCTCGGACCGGCCGATTTAGTACTACAGTACTTACGATAGGAAATGTTGTAAATAATAAATTCAATAAACGCACAGTCTAGTGAATATTCAAGTATTAGTGCTGTCTCGATAGTACCCACGGTTGGAGTATAAACACCTAAAATTAGTCGTGTATCTGAAGTTTTCTGTCTTCGGACTTTCCCATCTGTTAGGTTAGAAAATGAGTGATTGTTTATAACACATTATTGCATTGGAACAACATTATTTCGTATGTATAGATATGAAAATATATAAAGTTATAATGGGCTATCTATTTCACAGTCTTTGTGGTATAGGCTTGTTGTAATTACTACGTTACGTTTTCAATCGCTAGCTGTGAGTACCTTTTAATTATAAATACAATAACATACCTACAATAAAACTAAATCAAATATTACAACTTTAAATATTTAATGTTAATGGCGAATAAATAACAATGTTTGACTTTATAATTTCCTTATTTCGGTCATTTTCGGTGATTTCAGACATTGTGTGTTATTGTTACCGTCCTACTGACCAAACCAACAAGTTATTTTTCGACAGTGACCATTTTAAAACACTACATGCAATAATATATTATAACGATGATTTAAGATAAAAGTACAATTATGTTCGGCAAGTGAACATTGGCAATAATAAAGTCATCCATGTAATAAATAAAAGAGAATACAAGATGTTGTTACTTAATTATAATGAATAATATCATGTATACCTTCAAAACCATAATAAATTGTGTATCGTCGTTGTGTTTTAAGTCATTATTCACAGTTATATACATGTATATCTTTGAATATATAAAAATTTAGGTGCCTACTTATAAGGTTTGTCAGTAATCACTATCCAAGTATCAACTTTAACGCTGAATATAAAAGTTAATAATTTAAGAGATTTACTTAAGCTCCTTGAATTTATACGCCTGGTCCCTCTAATTGTTCTTGACATAATAATATTCTGTGATAGTAGACGTGATACCATCTATATCATTCTCGTAATAATTAACTGCGTCATTAATCACTTAGAAGTACTTGACAATTCAGGAACTGAAATATAAACTTAACGTTAGTGTATACTCGTACATGTCTGTACTTGTCTTGTACTTTTTCTGATTCATTATTTGTAAATTATGCCTAGATACAATTAAAACTTTTCCAATTATTTTAATGAAATCAAAGCAAAGATGTGAAACCACACGGGAAAGTGAGTTTCGGTAAAAGTTGAACTTGTAATTTTTTTTCAGGTTTTATTCATTATTCTGGCTAGAAAAGTCAAAATAAATGATAGTTTAAAATAAAAGTTTCGTTATTTTCTATTTTAATTTGTTATCATAGTCGATTGCTCTTACATAAAGTTTATTATTTGTAAAGTAAATTCATTTTAGAAAATATTTGCTGTGATTCGGCATAAATAAATTAGTATACTTTGTTTTTATCATGGTCAGTGTACATTGACTATTGTTAATATGAGAACCGCTAAAAGACTGCTTGCATTGAAGTCTCGTTATTTTTAATATTATAATCTACACATGTGTCACGGGTGAATGTATCTTTGTTGGTTTACTTAAAAAAATATGAAATGTTTCAAGTTGTTCATGATTTCATAGTGTGAGTAAAGCTTACGTAACGTAGGTACCTACAAGGGATGTCCTACAAAACGACGTTGGTGGTTAATAAATGGTTTATAAAATGTTCTGAAGTTGTTGTTGTATATATTGAATGGTAAGGTCGCTTGGATTGTAGACTATTTCGAGATTGCTCACTTTGTACAAGGGATTCTCTATTAAGTCCTTTATATCGCTTCGTATCTATCCAATACAGTCTCGTTCTCGTGTTTTAAACCTTGTCACATATATAAACAGATCTAGCTTGCGATTCCTAGATAATCATCATAACCCCACTGTTTAGTCCACAATAATGTATAACTATGTACCTATGTATATTTAAATTGGTTGTATATAATCATGCGTGCGCCTGGACTTAAATACATATTTTAGCTAAGCACTGTGCTACATATCTAACTATATAACCTGTATTTGAAGTTTTTCTATTATTAATTAATATTCTAGCGTTATTTCTTAACACCGTTCGAAATTGTTCACTTGTTTATACATTGTTATATATCTGTACCCATATCTTTTATCATGATATGTATAACTATATGTATGGTTATTTATACGAGATAATATAATATAATGTATATTAACCGTGCATGTGTGCATAATTTAATATAAAAAGTTGTATATTACTTATAATTAATGATGAATTATGACAAACATTATAATGGATAAATCTCTAACAATGTACCAATGAAATATGCTGAGATAAAATAAATAATACAAATGCCGCTTCTTTATTCATTGTATATTTTTACGTAACACAAAACAAAACACATACTTATTACACTTTACTTATATTCCGAATACATTGGGCTTGGCTTGACTACTTGTGTGACTTGACTTTTTTATATTTTTATTCTAGAACAATATATCAAGCAAACAAACGTTTGCCAATAACTGCTAATGCTGTTTCTCTCTCTCTCTCTAATAACAACATTGGCATGGAGGTGTACGTACAGTTCATCATCATCATCATCTCAGTCAAAAAGACGTCCACTGCTGGACAAAGGCCTCCCTCAAGGATAAATCATTTTGAGGGGAATTTGCCATAATCGCCACGCTTGGCAGGCGGGTTGGCGATCGCAGTAAGGTGAGAATAATCACAGAGAGACGCTGCTGCCCATCCTCTGGAATCGTCCCATATTCGCCTTCTACGACACCCACGGGAAGAGATGGGGATAGAGTTCATATTTTAACATTTATTTTAATGATTGATACTCTTTCTACTTTAAAATTAATTATAATAGAAAAGCTGTACTTACCTTATTTAAACGCTTAGATTTTGATGCGCACAGTAATTCATTTTTTTCCGCTATGGTTATTCAAGAGCAGAGTCGACAAACTACCCTTAAAGTTTTAGACGACTTATGTTTACCTGAGATAAACAGTGGCGGTAGATAAAGTAACATTAAGAAAACGATAGCGAAGTTCGAAAAGAATAGAATGTATGGGATTGACATAAAATTGACCACGTGATTTAGCGCGGCTTATGTCAATCCCATACATTTTATTCTTTTCGAACTTCGCTATCGTTTTCTTAATGTTATTTTGGCTAAGCCTACTGGTCAGTTAGGTAGGTCCAACTTCAGCAATGTGTAAATTTTTACTTTTTTTTAAAGTGTTAATTGGTGCAGTGCTAATTGGAAGTTGAATTATATTTAGAAAATACAATGAAAAAATTAAATAGCCGGTAGCATAATGGTCAGTGCAGCCGCCCGGAATGCGATTCCTGGCTGGATCAGGTAGGTATTTAATTTATTCACTGTATTTTATAAATATTTAATTCAGCTTCAGTGCAGCAATTAGCACTTAAAAATAAAAAATAAAAATTTACTATAGCGTTGTGTTATCAAATTTTTAGTATTTCATCTGGAATCTGCATAGCCATCGGTTGCAATAACCGTTGGATAGATGGCACTGTGCCGCTAAAAGCACTCAAAAATTAAAAAGCAGTGTGAAAATTCAGTGCCAAGCCATCCCCGTAGCATAATGATCAGTCCAGCCGCCTGGATTGCGGAAGACCCAGGTTCGATCCTGGCTGGGTCGGGTAGGCATTTAATTTTTTCACTGTATATTATGAATATTTAATTCACCTTCAGTGCAGCAATTAGCACTTAAAAATAAAAAGTAAAAATTTACTATAGCGTTGTGTTGTCAAATTTGTACACTTTCAGCTCTAAGGATGAATCTGCATAGCCATCGGTTGCAATAACCGTTGGATATTTGGCACTGTGCCGCTAAAAGCACTCAAAAATTAAAAAGCAGTGTGAAAATTCAGTGCTTACGTCAACCTTCTCGGTCAGTGCAGCCGCCCGGATTGCGGAAGACCCATGTTCGATTCCTGGCTGGGTCGAGTAGGCATTTAATGTTTTCTCTGTATTTTATAAATATTTAATTCAGAAAATTAGGCTGGGCAGCGTTCAATAAGCTACGAAACATATATTCTCGTCCGATATACTGCAGTGTCCCTTTGACGCTTTACGATCAATACGTCTAAGTAGCAAAATGTCCAACTACCCTAAACGTCCAATTAGCAATGCGTCTAACTAGCAAATCGTCATTGTAGCAAAACGTCTAACTATTGAAACACCTATACGTAGCAAAACGTCTAATTAGCAAATCGTACTTGCCTTTACATAAATTATTTATTTATTTATTTTTTTATTAACACAAATACAATATCATGACAGGACATATCCCAATTTGATAAGTATTTGAAATTTAAACCACATATTGAAGCCCTTACATCAAGAGTTAGAAAGTTAATTTACGTCTTTAAAAATCTTCGGCACGTTGCATGCGGTAGTCTACTAAAATCAATATATCTGACACTTTGTCAGTCATTATTTGTATATTGTATAACATCATGGGGCGGTGCACACAAAACTATTATGATAAACTTAGAAATAGCGCAGAGAGCAGTTCTAAAAGTCAGCACATTCCGACCAATACGCTTCCCGACGGCAGAGCTCCTTACCAAATGCGATGTCCTATCCGTAGGCCAGCTTTTCATATTACTAACAATCACTAAAAAACACTCATTAATGCCCTTTAACCCTGCGCTCGAAACCAGCCGAAGACATGCAGATATTGTCTGTTCTACTGAGCGATTCAGAAGATCAAACACGCACAGATTCTTTTGTCATCTGAGTAGTTTTCTGTACAACAGACTAAATTTTTCTATATGTATTTACCCCATGAACAAAGCACAATGTAAAAAAACCGTACAAGATTGGCTAAAGGGGAAAACATATGATGACACAGAGAAATTATTATTAGTAATTACATAATTTTTAAGACCACCTAGAAAATTCTAATTAAGTAGAGCAATTAATAATATTATTCAAGTACTTTCCAGTTCCGCATTTAAAATAGTTAGTCATTATTATTGTGTAAATGTTTTATTGTAGAATAAGCACTAACGTTCTGTTCTAGATAGATACCTAATACACAGGCAATATTGATTGCTTAGCATAGGTATTACGTAATACATAATATTATATGCACTAACCCCAATTACTTTACATAAGTCTTTTGTATCTAGGCTAAGTTTTTATACAGCAATAAATTTATCTTATCTTATCTTAATTCAATAAATTGGTCCCTACTGCATATAACATATAATATACAATGATACTTTGGCGAATTCACTCAGAGAACACGAAAAAATATCAATAATTTGGGAAATTTCGTTGAGTGTGTGCAGAGCGCGTGTGATCGGGGCTTTACTTAGCAAATTAGTCCTGCCTCGTGGTACCACCAGCAGCCGTGGCTGTCGCCTCCTCCCCACATAATTGTCAGGTGCCTGCAACATCACCCCCTTTAGCAATTCCGGATTTGAAATTGTACCACATCATCATCATCTCAGCCAAAAGACGTCCACTGCTGGACAAAGGCCTCCCCCAAGGATCTCCACAACGACCGGTTTTGTGCTGCTCGCATCCAGCGGCTTCCCGCGACCTTCACCAGATCGTCGGTCCACCTTGTTGGAGGCCTGCCCACACTGCGCTTTCCGGTACGCGGTCGCCACTCCAGGACTATCCCGCCCTAGCGGCCATCAGTCCTGCGAGCAATGTGCCCTGCCCACTGCCACTTAAGCTTTGCAACTCTTCGGGCTATGTCGGTTACCTTAGTTCTTCTGCGGATCTCCTCATTTCTGATTCGAGAGAGAAACGCAGAGAAACCCCGAGCATAGCCCTCTCCATTGCTCTTTGAGTGACCTTGAGCTTTTTTATGAGGCCCATAGTGAGCGACCACGTCTCAGTCCCGTATGTCATCACTGGCAACACACACTGGTCAAAGACTTTCGTCTTGAGACACTGCGGTATATTGGACGTAAAGATATTTCGTAGCTTACCGAACGCTGCCCAGCCTAATTGGATTCGACGATTGACCTCTTTGCTGAAGTTGGACCTACCTAGCTGGACCGTTTGTCCCAGGTAAACATAATCGTCCACAACTTCAAGGGCAGAGTCCCCAACTTTCAGAGGAGTGGGTACAACACGTGAGTTCGACATAACTTTCGTCTTCTCCATGTTCATTTTAAGACCCACTTGTTGAGAGACTCTGTTGAGGTCACCGAGAATTGTGCCGAGGTCTTCCAGGGTCTCAGCCATGACCACTATATCGTCAGCAAATCGAAGGTGAGTGATGTATAAGCGTTGACGTTGAAGCCGAGTCCTTTCCAGTCCAGAAGCTTAAAAACATCTTCCAGTGCAGCAGTGAACAGTTTCGGAGATATCACATCTCCCTGTCTCACTCCTCGCTGCAACTGGATAGGTTTCGAGTTCTGGTCCTGAAGACAGACTGACATAGTGGCGCTTTCATACAAACACTTCAACACTTCGATGTACCGGTAGTCAATTTGGCACCGCTGGAGAGACTGTAGCACGGCCCATGTTTCAATCGAATCGAAGGCTTTTTCATAGTCTACAAACGCTAAGCAAAGAGGCTGGTTATACTCCTCGGTCTTCTGTATAACCTGCTGCAGCGTATGTATGTGGTCTATGGTGCTGAAGCCTTTTCGGAAACCGGCTTGTTCGATAGGCTGGAAGTCATCAAACCTACGTGCGAGACGATTCGTTATGACTCTCGAAAACAGCTTGTAGACGTGGCTCAAAAGTGAGATGGGCCTGTAGTTCTTCAGCAGGGTTTTGTCGCCCTTTTTGAAGAACAGTACCACCATACCTTCGTGCCACGCCTTGGCGTTCTGCCCCCTAGTACGACGGAATTAAATAGCTTCTGAAGAGCTACGAGTACCGGTCTTCCGCCTGCTTTCAGAAGCTCGGCCGTAATTCCGTCAGCACCTGGTGCCATGCCGTTTTTGAGCTGTTTGAGAGCCATACTAATCTCGTACAGGCTGATGTCCGGGATGTCTTCGGTATAGTGCCGGGTTAACTTAGCTCTAGGGTCTTTAGCTAAGCTTTGTACAGGTGGCCGCGTGGATGTGTAAAGCTGCCCATAGAACTTCTCGACCTCTCCCATAACATCGGACCTGGTCGTGACAGTTCTGCCGTCATCGGTTTTTAGCGTCGTCAGTTGGCACTGCCCAATACCCAGATCTCTTGCGAACACTTTTGAGCCTTTGTTCCGCTCAATGGCCTCTTTAATACGGTCAGTATTAAATCGGCGCGTTTCGCGAGTCATAGACTTCGAGATCTGCCTATTTAGCCACCGAAACTGAGACGCATCACCTGAGGAAAGCAGAACCATTGCGCGCCGCTCTTCCATTAGTTTTAGGGTATGGTCTGAGAACTTTTTGGTTCCTTTTGTACGGTGGGTTTTAAAAAACTTGGACCCAACTGTTTGGACAGTTTCCACAAACCTGTTGCTGTATTCGTCCACATTTTCGCAATCGTTTAGGCACTCGAAGCGATTTTGCAATTCGAGTTGAAAGCTTTCGGGGTTTTGGATTTGGATGGGTGCAGGACGGAGCGTAGACCTTATTAATCGACGTCTTTCCAGCTTAACGTTGATATTCAATGTGCTCTTACCAACCGGTGATCGCTGCCAGTTTTAAACGCATTGATCACAGTGACATCATTGAATATTTGCTTCCTCGTCGACATAATAAAGTCAATCTCGTTTTTTGTTGCACCATCGGGACTCATCCAGGTCCACTTGCGGTGTTCAGCCTTCCTGAAAAAGGAATTCATCATAAAAAGTCCCTCCCTTTCCAGAAAGTCCGCCAGCAGTTGGCCCCGTGAGTTCCGATTACCAACCCCAAATCGTCCCACTCTCATCTGTCATCATCTCATCTGTTGTACCACGCAATAATTTAAATAAATATAATACAAGTGCCAAGTCCCTTTTTACCACCAATTTGTTATTATGTAAAACAGACCTAAATGTTTTGCTATCAAAGTGTCCAGGCGTTATGAGAATTAGACGATTTGCTAATTAGACGTTTTGCTTCATAGGTGTTTCAATAGTTAGACGTTTTGCTACAAAGACGATTTGCGAGTTAGACGTATTGCTAATTGGACGTTTAGGGTAGTTGGACATTTTGCTACTTAGACGTATTAATCGTTAAGCTTTTTGACCATGTGTATTGCCAGTGGTAACATACGGTACGGATACGTTGTCGCTCACTTTGGGCCTTATAAGGCTGAAAGTCACCCAAGGAGAGGGCTATGCTTGAGGTTTCTCTAAGGGATCGAATCCGAAACGCGAGGAGATCCGTAGAAGAACAAAGGTCACCGTCATAGCCCAAACAATTTACTAAGCTCAAATGACAGTGGACAGGGCACGTCACTCGTAGGACTGATGGCCGCTGCACCAGAAGACGCAGTGTAGGCAGGCCTCCAACAAGGTGGACCGACGATCTAGTAGTGAATTTATGGCGGGCAGCCGCTGGATGCGAGCAACACGAAAACGGTCGTTGTGGAAATCCTTAGATTTTGTCTGAGATGAGGATGATGATAATTGCTGATGATGATCTTTACTCTTTAGCCTAAATGTTAAACAAATGTTTGAAAGAATAATACATTACGCTATTTAGAGGCACTAAATAAAAGTGGGATAGTGACACTAGCAATCGATATCGACATTTTTTTCCTTTAATCATTAAAAATAGGGGTCAACAATTACAATTACAATAAAATATTAGGTAATGATGAAATTGACGTTTTGTATGAAGATTTTTTATGAAATAATTTTTTACATACTAACATTTTTTTAATTTTCTTAGCATCTATTTATGTTAACACTATAAAAATTGTAGAGTATTGTGTTTGTTTCACTAGCTAAATACAGCATACATTAAAAAGAAAAAAAATCAAGACCCTTCAAAGCTACAATGAAACAAAAGGTCAATTCCGCGAAGGAAAATAGAAGTGAATTTAAAAAATCATTGGTCGATAAAGACACTAAATTAATAATCATTGTTATTACTGAAACCTAAGTAACATAGTCCTAATTAAAGGTATTGACTTTTAGAAGTAATACACCTATTAATAAGTGAGAAAAGAACGTCAATTTCATAGGTAAGGACCTAATATAACAATTATAATATACACTGGCCTGCAAAACTAAGTACTACACTTTTAATATTTATTTATTTTCTAAACTATAGAAGTTAGAGATTTTTAAATAAAAAACGTTTTGCAGCAATTTTTATCAGCTTTCTTTGACACTAAAGTAAATTATACATTAGTAACATTTTTCCTTTTTGTTTCGAAAGTATATCTTGTGTACTTAAAAAGTTATTGCAATTTTAAAAGTGTGATACTTAATTTTGCAGGCCAGTGTATATAATAATAAAATATAATGTATATCTATACTTAAATAATAATAATAATAATGAGACTTTCAGCAGTGCCATCAAGATGGAATTTGGGGTGGACAAGTGTGCGGTTATGCATGTACAGCATGGGAGAGTAGTAAATTCAACCAATTTACAACTCTCCGATGCGATAAACCTCAGATCTCTCTCTGAAGTTGAAACATATAAATATCTTGGTATGTCACAGTTATTGGGTGTTGATGACGGGGACATAAAACAGTCATTACGAGAGCGATTCTTTTGCCGCCTGAGAAAAGTACTTAACAGTCTTTTATCGGGTGGCAATAAGACGCGTGCCTTTAATGGTTGGGTTAGCCACTGCTCACATACTCCTTTGGCATACTAAGATGGTCTCAGACCGAATTGGACGCCTTGGATAGAAGAGTCCGTCAAATGCTCACGATTTCCAGAATGCTACACCCGCGCTCATCTGTTATGAGGCTGTACATCCCACGGAGATGTGGGGGTCGCGGCTTTAAATGCCAAGGACCTACATAACCGTGAGGTGTGCAGTCTCAGGGATTACTTACTTAACAGTGAGTGCGGGATGCATTTGGATGTCGTAGCAGTTGATAGACACTTTACGCCGCTCTCCTTGGCAACAGAAAACTGGCGCATACCAGTGGTGCTAAGCACTCTCGATCGCAAGGACATATGGAAGAACAAGGTGCTACACGGTCGCACCTATCGGGCTCTAACTGAGCCTGATCAGCTCTGACAGTTTTATTTAACTTCAAAAGAAAGTTTGTCCTGACATCAACCTCTTCAGTAGAAAGTTATTCGATGTTTTAAAATAAAGCTATGAAATAAAGTCACTTTTTTGAGACTTCGACAAGGCTCCCCTAGAGAAAGATGTTGTGAAGATTGATCAGTAAAATCACCTGTTAAAAGTTCTATTGTTTCATATATTATTCATATATTATCTATATTTATTTATATAAAATAAATTATAAATATGTTAAAAGTTGGGCACGTCGAACCACTGGTATGTCTTCTCACTTTCCGTATCGTATTTATGTTTAAGACACTTTTTCTTGAGCCACCTGCAAAACAAAAGAAATAAGAATACATATGGGTTAAAAAATAAACACAATAACGATTCCTATTCTGCAAGTGATAGTTGGACCCTGCCCTGATGGGCATGTCCCCTTTTACATTGGGGGAGGAGAGGGTTCAAAGGTCCAAAAATGAGAAAGATAACAATTTTTATTAGAGCACGACTTAACGCAGGTAAAAAATTGTATTGGTTCGAATTTTCTGCATCTTAGCATAATATGCTAAGCCCATACTCCCATAGTACCTAAATACCTAGGCATATCTGTTTTAACTTATTTTAGGGTTTGTATAGGTACATCCGACGCCGACGTACAGCAACGAGAAGGCTGCGATATGCCGCACTCCTTTTACGGAGTAACAAGCACCTGCCTGACCCGCACGTCAAGCGCAAGGTGGCTCATACTACTGGGCATCGCTTGTGAGGGGTAGTTTTGGCTGGACCCCATTTCGCATCACTCTAGCTTATTGGATTTGATCCACCCTGAGTTTTAGTGGGTAAACCATTAAAGGTCACTGGTCACAGGCTCCCTGTGACCACGGACCCTGCAAAGGTTTCAAAACGTCAAAATAAAATAAATGCGAGCTGAATAAGAGTTTCAATTCAATTAACTTATCTCGTCTCGTTTGTGGCGGTCGATCAGCGTTTGAATGAAGGATATGATGTGCACGTTGAAAAAAGTACATATTAAGCAGTAATCAAATAATTTCGGATAAAGTATGAGTCACACACACACCCGCCGCGTTTCTTGCAGCCGATGACAAGGAAGTCTCGTCGGAAGCACATGGTGCCCAGCGCGTTGAAGTAGATATTGCCTATTTGGGAGGCGATGCTGCTGTTAGCTTGTCGCAGACATGTCCGGAACGTCTCGTCGCATTTACAGCTCAATCTGGTAAACATATAACGGTAAATATATTATTCCAGTACCCATCAATTGTAATGATGCTAATATCCATGACGTGTGTGATGTCTTGATTTCAATGAGGCCTTTGCCCAGCAGTGGGACAGCTTTAATAGGCTATTTACTTTGTTTTACTTTACTTTTTACATGTATTATAATATGAAACCCTTTCTCAACTTTTCTCAGTCCGTTATTATTGGAAAACTTTTCTTTCACTTCAATTTTTGATTCCTTGGACTGCTTTGGACTTGGATACCTTAACCATCGAATTTTACGAATTAAACGAATCTTAAATCTATCACATTCCCATCTTTATTTGTTTTTCATCATCATCATCATCTCAGTCAAAAGACGTCCACGGCTGGACAAAGGCCTCCCCCAAGGATCTCCACAACGACCGGTTTTGTGCTCGCATCCAGCGGCTTCCCGTGACCTTCACCAGGTCGTCGGTCCACCTTGTTGGAGGTCTGCCCACACTGCGCTTTCCGGTACGCACCACTCAAGGACTGTTCCACCCTAGCGGCATTCAGTCCTGCGAGCAATGTGCCCTGCCCACTGCCACTTGAGCTTAGCAACTCTTCGGACTATGTCGGTAACCTTTGTTCTTCTGCGGATCTCCTCATTTCTGATTCGATCACGCAGAGAAACCCCGAGCATAGCCCATTGTTTTTATCATTGTATTAAAATTATTATTTGTTCATTACCTGCTACATAATAACAGCTGTTCATCACCATCATCATCTTCCTATAAACGTCGGTTAGCTGAACACAAACCTTTCCACATAATCAATAGCAAACTGGGCGACCGGGTCGTAAGCTGCTACGGTGGGCTTACTAGTGATCCGCTAAATATTATCACCTGGTGTAGAATGCTTCGTTAGTGAGGTTATGTTTGGTCTGCCCGGCATCTAGGATGTCCGGGCAGTGGTCGTGGCTGCGGCAGCACATGTCAGCCTGCACGGAGGGCCCAAGGTCGTCGTAACTGTCAGCCGAATTGCCTGGGCCACACCACTTAGTGCCTGAAAAATGCAAATGGAACACTTGAAAAAATGGCAGGACTCGGCTCTTTTTAGAATTGCGCTTTCAATTGAGCTAACGAGATATTTAGGTTTTCATTGCTTCTAACGCTATTGGCGAGTGTTGCGTCTTTGTGGTAACAACAGTTAGGTACTCTTGGACCCTCTGAAAGATAAACTTTGATAAATATTTCATGGTCGTTTGAAATGTTTTGTTTTATATAGTAGAGCTCCTTATTACAGTGCTAATGATTAGTGTCCATAATATATCAAATATTGTCATGCGACGCTGTCCACGACCACCTGCCGATGCCGATAGTCTTGGAGAACCACGATTGGCAAGCAGTTCCGTGACTATTAAAAAAGGTTAAATACTTTTTTGTAGCAAGTAATTATTTTGAACGCTTTATAATTTAACAAAAGACTAATTTAAAACAATTGAATTATTAAAGTGGATCAGTCGGACTTCTTGGCGGGAAAGTGAAGCGTCATGTCTGCGGTTTTGCTTTATTTTCCAAAATTTGTGTTATGTCGAATATTAATGTGAAATAATGGTGGATTATTAACCGTTAAGTGTTCGTGAGTGTGCATAAGTGTTGGCAAATGAAACAAAACAGTGCAACGTCACTTTTCAAATTCTCTCAAGAAGCTCGCGTGAGGACTTAGTAAAGCCCCACATCTTTACTGAGATACTCGAGGGGTTGGGGGGTATATCATTTCTCACTTCCCATTTCTAATATCATTCATCATCATTTGAGGAAATATTGTTTATTTATGTATTACTTGTAAATTAAATTACTTTGACACTGGCTAAATGTGCTAATCGCACGAAGCCATCAATTAAAAGAAAAAAAAAAGTGGATCAGTCAGCCAGAACCGGTAAGTTAGTAGCTTAAAGATACTTGTATTGGTTAGTAGGTAGGACACTGCAAAATTATTATGTAGTTGAGGGTCACACGACGCGCACAGCCAGTTCGATCTTCGGTTTGAACATGAAATCAATTTCTTACCTAGGTACTCTAACATTTTATAACGTTTGTGTAAAACGTGTATAAAGACTAAAGCGGAAGTTAATATTTCTTTATATAAAAGTACTTAATGATTAAATTTACGAATGGATTGAAAAATAATTTAGTTAAACCTATTAAAACAATTCTCAAACTTTCAAAGTTGAATGCATAAAATTTTTATTTTATGGCCTTATTTAGATAATGTTGTTTTCTCGGAATGCGCGTTATAGGTGCCAACTTATTGCGAAATCCCATCCTTGTAAGTTTCAAATTATTTGTACTAATATACTTAGTTGATAAAATCAGCCTTGACATGCGTGTCGCAATAGCATTAGATTGAATGTTTTCTTAAATTGTTACAAACTACAGAAAAATACTATAATAAAAGAAATAATATACTTTTTAGGAATTTTAGGATATTTATTTTACGTATCATTTTATACTTCCGTTTCGAACCCTTTATGACCTATTAAAAACCCCTCGGGGACTAAAGTCTGACTGGTCACAGATCCCCGCCCGATCCTCTAAATGCAACTACACATTTACAGAATACACTAAACATGCACACTATTTAGGCCCAAGACACCGTACTCGTTGAACAAGGGTACGAAGAACCGGTTCACACGCGCTCTATACCAGTTACAGACACGTACCAGGGCGCTTCTCTCCTCCACCACGGCCCGGTCAACCCGAGCCGAGGTCCGAGCCTTTAGAGGCGCCCTCGGGTTGTTCCGCTCCCATCCGCACCCCTCGGAGAATCTAGTAGGGCACGGGGACACGCACTAGTACGTGATGCCGTTTCCTCTAGAAAACCTCCGAAGGTGTTTTTTCACATGGCTTGAGAAACCCTTTAAGTTCTCGCCGCCTCCAAAAAAGCCCGGTGAAGCTGAAAATGCCGCCTGAGGCCATTCACAAACTCTATCAAAAATAAGGACTAAGTAACGGGCTTTACGTATACGGGTTACTCTATTTTCTTTAATTTATTACCTATACAAAATCGGTTCTTTGGTTTGGAATCCGCGATTCGATGTCTGTACAACCTTATTTTTAGTTTATACGAAAACCGAAACACGGGTCAAATATTTTCATTTAAAGAATCAGTACAAAAAAAAAAATATCTTGAAAATTCACGAAGTTACAAGGTTTTTGTGCTGTCCCGATGTGTTTTTAGTAAGTAGGGTATACTATAAGTAATTGAGATTTTGTAAATATTAAGTATTTGGTCAAAATGTAACATGGTATAAAAAATATTGAAATCAATTCTATTACTGATTCTTCAACAAACAGTTTTCAGGTTTCGTATAAACTAAAAATAACATTGTATAAATAGACTTGAGGTCATTCAGCGCAAATTTTATGAGATTCCTTCAGGATCAAGTCTTTCGATATTGATTATGACGCAAGATGTTTAAGACATCACATATTACCATTACAAGTAAGAAGAAAATTTGCAGATATGACTCTGTTGGCTAAGATTACTCATTCAAAGATGGATTCTTCTACCTTCTCTCCAAACTACAAGTTCGAGTTCCTAATAGATCTGACATCAAACAACTTTAGCCGTTCCACATAGTTCCACAAATTACAGACAAAATTCGCTTTTGATTCGATTGGCGACTTCTTTCAATCAGCTGACTGACCTTCCAAATTTGGACATCTTTATGATTATTTACATATAATTTTTTTTCCCCGTGTGGTGCCGGGGATAAGAATTGCACCACCCCATCTCTTCCCGTGGGTGTCGTAAAAGGCGACTATGGGACCAATCCAGAGGATGGGCAGCAGCATCTCTCTGTGATTATTCTCACCTTACTGCGATCGCCAACCCGCCTGCCAAGCGTGGCGATTATGGCAAATTCCTCTCAAAATGATTTATCCTTGAGGGAGGCCTTTGTCCAGCAGTGGACGTCTTTTTGGCTGAGATGATGATGATGATGACATATAATTTTACGCAAATATTGTGTATTTTATAATGAAGCAAAATAATAATAATAATGGTAATGATAATAATGATAAACATAATATATAAATACCTTAATATAGCATGCAACCAAGTACAAAAAACACTGGGATAACATGCAAAATCATATTTACGTACATTTACTTTTCTATAAAAAACTCAAATTTATTTTATTACTTTTTTTTGTTCTTCCTGCAATGGTTGACTACCAAGAACCACGTATCAGCTTGACCTAGGGCTGTCATTTTACAGTTTTACTTAGTAACAATAACAAAGAACCTCAATATCTTGGCCATGTAGTACTTTTCAGTTACGTACATAATTTTCCAGGGTTCTATGAACCATACCACAGGGTATAGTATGTAAACAGATACAGAGCTACCTAGTGGCGAACTTGCGAAACTTGGTTACGTTACATCTGCACCGACCCCATACAAATTGTAGGTACATAGTAGTTATTGAATGTAACAAAAAATAAACTTAAGCTACGCACACTAAAATACAGTGCACTCGCTGACCGCTTTATCTCAAAAATAATATGGTTATCGATAAAATAGTTAGGTATCGTTATCGAAAATATGGGCAACAAAGATTCAAACTATCATCGATCCCCTAACCGCTTCAGGTGGTCTAGTAATGATTAGACACCGGTTTTAGACCCAGGGGCCCGACCGCCTATTCGATCGCTTTGACTTCGTGTGTGCCGCCTATGAAAGCTATAGCCTTTAGCTTTGATATTGCTTTCATAGGCGGTGCGAGGTGGCAAGATGACGTCATAAACTATATGCGTAGTCAAAGCGATCGGTTAGGCGGTGGGGGGGCAGGTTCCGGGTTCGATCCCCAGCGGAGTCATCGGGTACATGACTGCACTCGGTTTGATTGATGGTAGGGCTTGTTTAAGTCCGCTTGGCTAGCTACCACGATCTTATCTAAATATATAGTCATAAAATCAATGTTGATAGCATTGTTGTTTTCCGACAGTAAGAAATAAGATCCAAAGGCCAGTTCGTCAGTGGGTGAAAACTCCAGGTGCAGTCCGCTGCCACCATTGGCCTTATCATCACTTAAGAGCGTTTACGCCGCACACTAGCGCCGCCAATGAAAAAAAAAACATATCTAGTAAGTAATTAGAGATAGAAATTCAAATTATGCTCAACAAACTAACTGAATGAAGTAATTTAGCATTTTTACGTCATGCACCTAATGAACACCTGACATGATATGGTTTAGTTGAATATGACGTTATAGTTAAAAGTGGCCGTAAAGTCTTATTTAACTAAACCATAACATGTGAGGTGTTCATTAGGTGACGTAAAACTGCTAAATTACTTCATTCAAATAGTTTGTTGAGCATATTTTGATTTTCTATCTCTAATTTTTTCATTAGTGGCGCTAGTGTGCGGCGTAAACGCTCTTAATATCAGGTGAGATAAAGGACATGTGCTTACCCACAAGGAATAAAAACATGTTTAACCACACCTCCTTTGAGTACCAACATACCTGGATAAATGAGGCTGAATCTCATCAGCTTAATATCTTCATCTGTGATTTCAACATCGTCGTAGACATTCCCGTCATAGGATTCATGAAGCGATCTTAATAAATTAACATAGTTTATGTTAGTAAACACCCAAGCACTGCTGCACGCGAACATACCAAAAACGAAATAAATTACTAAAACTATGAAACTACCCATTTCATTTAGGGACGTCAGTCCTTTTGTTAAAATTATCACTAATTGCCGTGACGATTGGTTTTATAATGAAGTGTAATTTGGTTTTCTTTATATGTATATATGCAGCCCTTGAGTTTGCTTATCTTACGAGTAGGCTGTGGTCGGACTTATAGCGATTTTGTTACGATCGGATGTTTAGTTTCAAGCAATCTATACTAATATTAAAAGCTAAATAATTTGTTTGTTTGTTTGTTTGGTTGAACGCGCTAATCTCAGGAACTACTGGTTCGAATTGAAAAATTGTTTTTGTGTTGAATAGTCCATTTATTGAGGAAGGCTATCTGGGCTATATAACATCACGCTATGACTAATAGAACGCGGGTGAAATACATTATAAATACACATACATTTAAAAAAACTATGGCAAGGTGTTCAAATTATTGTAGCGGCACCACGGGCATCAGTGTTCGACACATCGACCCAGTTGTCCGACACTCGTTTTAATCGCCAAAAAATAATATAAATCTGTTGTTATTTTTAAGACGACGCATTGGTAATTTACGTGGCGGGGATCTTGATTTTTCCCAACAATCACAAAACATATGAAAGTGATATTTGATGACATGATTTTTCATTTAATTGACTTCATTTTGTTAGTTGCAGAAACACGATTTTTCAACTTTTATAACAGAGAAAAAAATATCAAAGTAACCTCTTTTAAAACATAGATTCACATTTTACAGGCTAACCAGACCGATTTAAGCATCAAAATTTTCTTAGTAGATTAGTCTTAACACACACTTTAAAATTGTAGTTCTTTTTTTTTAATAATTTGTAGTTTTAATTTGAAGGAAAAAAAAACAGTTTTTCTTATGGTACGGGGCGCAAACGCTCGTATCAAAACGTATGAGATTTATTGTTTAGCGATGCGTCGCCGAAAAAGTGTCGATCACCTGTTATACTGTCTACCTTAAATACCTCCTAAAATAAACACAACCAAACTTAATGTAACTATACATATTATCATAATAAAGGTAAACACGCACTACTAAGTAATATAAGTTGTCTTGTTCTATCTATAAGGGCCTCTGTCACCATCTACAAGTAAGGCTCCCATTAGCGTTTACTTGACAGATAGACCATACAAAACTTTCACTTTAACTGCCAAGTATCTCCTAATCAGACATTGTGAAACAGGCCCTGATGGCGGCACTCAAAGTCGTCAATTAAATTTTAATGACAATTAAGTCTCTTGCTGTCACTTTCATATGTATAGTGGTAAATAAAGAAGGAAAGACATTTAATTGTCCATTAAAGTTAAGTGACGTCTCTGAGTACGGCAGTTAGTCTATTAAAATTCAGATGGTGATTTTTGAACCAATGACTAGTTTTCACTCTATGACACCCATATCTATTAAGAGCCCTCCGTTATCTCTAATTGAATCAAAGTTAATGGTAACTTATTTTTGACACATCAATTTCTCGAACGGTATGTATTTTATTGATCAAATTGTTAATAATGCAAAAAATATTTTTTCAAAATTCAAAATTTAAATCATTTATTCAGTTTAGGCTACAAATAGCTCTTATGAACGTCCTTATGCCATCGGTTCGTAAGTCTACTCTGGGCGGGAGATCTTGTACTGAGAAGAACCGGCAAGAAACTCAGCAAGTGTCCAGCTCTTTTCTCCCTTACAGCGTCAAAAATATTGGAAAATGCCCTATCATAAAAGGACACTTTCCATCACAAATAAAACACAAAATATAAAGGACAATCACACATATTAAAAAAAAACAAAAGAAAAAATATAATAATATCTACATTTGCAAAACATCAGTTACCAGTTAAAATTTTCACAATGTCATACAGCACTAATAAAGGTAAGGTATTATATTTGATAGTGTTTCATGTCACTTTTATTTTCGAGATCACCGGTGAGATTTCAAAATCGCTTCTCTGGTCTATCAATGGCTTCGATTTATGCTATACTAGCGGCCGCTCGCGGTTTCACCCACGTGGTTTCCCGTTCCCGTGGGAATATCTGGATAAAAAGTCTTATCCTATGTGTTAATCCAGGTTATAAACTATCTGTGTGCCGAATTTCATCCAAATCCATCCATCCGTTGCAGCGTGAAGAATGAACAAATATACGAACATACACACAAACTTTCGCATTTATAATATTAGTAGGATTTATAGCTAGTAGTAGTTACATACAGTAAATTGTATATAAGTGTGGAAACCGTTTAAATTGGTAATTTATTCTAACATTTAAACAACAAAATTCATACATTTATTTTCAATTGACAATGACGGTAGTTGTTGACATTGAAAGGGCGCCTTTGGTTTTCAAAGTAAAAAGTAAATAGTGTTTAATAATTTCGGCGGGCAGGTTAGAACCACGATAGCTCAATTGGGAGATCATCTGACCCGGTATGTCAGAAGGGTGCAGGTTCAAATCCTGCTCGTGGAAATTTCAACATTTATGATGATGATGATGATGAAATCCTGTGATCCCTCATCAGGGACATACGGCTCGCATTAGGGACTTCCATGCGTCGCGGTCTTGTGCTGTGGCTTCGAGGTCTCGCCAGTTGCTATCAATCGCTGCGATCTCCTTCTCGATAGGTGCGACTTATAACACTCTCGGAAACATGATTATAAAGCGAATCTTACAGGCTGTCAAAAGATACGACCAGCTCGTGTGACAACGTTCTTATCTGGTCGTGTGCTTACTATCTGCTTTGTCAGTGGTTCTTGATCGGCTTTCAGTACGAACGCTGGTTTGATTCTGTCTATAGAGATTCTTACGCGTTTGTCGCCTTGCAATATTACGAAATTTTTATCACTTCTGTCAATGACTTGATACGGACCATCATAAGGAGGACTGAGACTAGGACGCAAACGATCACATCTCACGTACACATGTGAACATTTTGACAAGTGAGGATGAACGAAAGTATTGTTATTCGAGCTCTCTCTTTTGGGAATAGATATTGCTTTTAAAATATTATATAATATTAGATGTAATATTTTCTCTCAGATTGGTAACGAAATCGTTAAACGTTTCCTGTTGTTCGCAACCGAAAAATTCTCCTGGTAGTTTAATCGTGGCGCCATATACCAATTCGGCGGCACTGAAACCAGTATCTTGACGAAAACAAGCACGAAGTCCCAATAAAACGGTTGGTAACTCTTCCATCCAGTTGGTTGTATTGCCTCTTGCGATCAATGCTGTCTTTAGCGTTCGATGTAAACGTTCCACCATGCCATTCGCCTTGGGATTATATGGAGTAGTCCGTATCTTATGAATACCCATTAGCTTGGCTAATTCTTTGAAAAGGTTTGACTCAAACTGTCTCCCCTGATCGGTTGTGATCATCTCAGGACATCCAAATCGCGATATCCATCCTCCGTAAACGTGGCGTGCGACTGATTCGGCTGTAATGTCTTCAACTGGAAAAACTTCGGGCCATGAAGTGCATCGGTCAATCATCGTGATTAAATATCTTTTATTCTGAGATACAGATAACGGTCCTACAATGTCTAAATGAACGTGAGCAAAACGTTGAGCAGGCATAAACTTTCCGAGTGGCGAATTTATATGTCTAAGCACCTTTGAGCGTTGACATTGTAAACATGACTCACACCATTTGTTTATATCCGTATTCATGTTAGGCCAAATGAACTTTGTATTAATCATTTTTCTCGATGTATTTTTTCCGGGATGGTTTAAACAATGTATGCCCTCAAATGCGGTCTTTCTGAATTCCTGAGGTAAGAACGGTCTTGTTTTTCCCGTAGAAACGTCGCAATACACCGGTATTCTGTGTTTATTTGATGTGGCCAAAATCATTTTTAATCTCGGATTTTTAATAAGTTCTTGGAGTTCGGGATCTAACTTTTGTTTAATAGACAACTCTTTGTAATCTATGTTGGACGGTATAGTTATTTCATCAACTGTCCCTGAGAGTGCATCTGCAACTACGTTGTCGTGACCGCTAATGTGACGTATATCGGTAGAGAATTGCGAAATGTATTCCAAGTATCTCACTCTACGTGGTGTGTCATTTAGTGACGGCTTCTTTGAAAATGAATGAACCAACGGTTTATGATCCGTGTAAATAATAAATTGCCGACCTTCTAGTAGTCGTTGAAAATATCGGACTGCTGCAAAAATTCCTAGCAGCTCCCGGTCGTAGGTTGAATACTTCATCTGAGCTGTAGTAAATGCTTTTGAGTAAAATCCTAGCGGCTTCCAACCTTGTTTACATTTTTGATGGAGCACGGCGCCCATACATTTTAAACTCGCATCAGTCAATAAGGCAAGTTCAGCTGTTGGAGAAGGGTGCGTCAAAATTGCGGCATCCAGAATGTTTTGTTTGCAACTTGAAAATGCCGATTCCGCTTCCTTCGTCCATTGAATAATAGAATTGTCATTTTTCTTTGTTTGCTTTAAATAGTTGTTGAGAGGAACTTGATGTTGGGCAGCTAAACGTAGGCTTCCTCGATAAAAATTGACCATGCCCAAAAATCTTCTAAGCTCCTTAATGGTTTTGGGTTTAGGAAAATCTTTGATCGCCTGCACTTTCTCACTTGTGGGGCTGATACCATTGCTTGAAATGTGGTAGCCCAAAAAATCCAATTCTTTCTTCCAAAATTCGCACTTTTCCAAGTTTATTGTAATGCTGTTCTCTTGAAGTCGCTTAAATATAATCTCCAAGTGTCCCTCATGCGTTGATTCTGTAGAACAGATCAGTAAATCATCTACGTAAGCAAACACGAAGTCTAAGTCGCCAAATATTGAATTCATAAACCTTTGAAATGTCTGTGCAGCATTACATAGACCAAACGGAATTCTGGGAAACTCAAATAGTCCAAATGGAGTAATTATCGCTGTTTTTTCTACGTCTGCAACCTCAATGCAATGGAAAGCTTTTTTGATATCAATTTTGCTAAATAAAGACTTTCCTTGTGCGACGTACGTGAAATCTGTTAACCTTGGCAATGGATATCTGTCTGGAACTGTGGCTTTATTAAGCATGCGATAATCACCGCACGGTCGCCAGTCGCCATTCTTTTTCTTTACTATATGCAGAGGACTGGCCCAGGGGCTATTGGATGGTCTACATATTCCCATCTCCATCATTGTTTGAAATTCTTTCTTGGCCACCCGGTATTTATCCGGGGGTAGAGGTCGCGCACGAGCATATACTGGAGGGCCTTCCGTTACAATATGATGTTGCACTCCATGCTTTGGTTTGCACTTAAATGCTGTCGGGCGGGTCACGTCTGCGTACTTCTCAATGATTCGCCTAACGCTATCCGGAAGGCGGGAGTTAATAGTAGTGACGCTGCTATATCCTTCCGCTCGAGAAACAGTGGCTGGAGTTGATAATTGTGTTAGCTTATCAATCAATTTCATGCCATGAATATCTTCCAAAAGTTTGTGATGTTCCAAAAAATCTGCGCCCAATATTGACATATTTACGTCTGCGATAATAAAAGTCCAGCGGTAGGGGCGTCGTAACCCTATGTTGAGTGAAAGCGTCTTTTCACCGTATGTCTTGATAGGGGTGCCATTATCTGCGTATAAATTATAACTGTCAACTTGCTCTGTAATATTATGTGGTCTCTTTATAACCGAAATATTTGCTCCTGTATCAACCAAAAACCTTATGTCATTATCAGTACGACTGCTTTCAGGTAGTGCGGGGTCGGCCTGGTCTTCTGCTACCAGCCGCGTGCCACTCCAACGCTTGCTTGGATATAGGGCTATCCAGCCTTCGCAACACATGCCCGATCCAGCGCCATTTCTTTAAAAGGACTACGATAGATTCGTAAAAGTTGTATCATTTCAACCTGATGATTTTATCGAGTTTAGATTATGTGGTAGATAGTTTAAATTGCTTCCGTTTAATACTTTTTTAAAGTCACCGCTCTATCGGTGGAACCCGGTGAAGGTCCCGCCAACACACGACCACTTTCTTGGTTTGCGTTGAGACCAGTAAGTAGGTATACTATCAGCAAGTTTTTTACCTATTGTTGAGAAGTGGGAGTTACAAATATTTAAAGATTCTGTTGCATTCACTGAACTATCAATAAGAAGTTCCTGGGGTTCTTTTTTATCGGTTGAAAGATAACAATTAATCTTTTTGATGTATTTCCACAACTTCTTTGGATTATTTTTATTTTCGTCCAGTTCATTAGTAAACAGCCTATAACTGTCCCACTGCTGGGCAAAGGCTTCCATCATTGAAATCAAGTCATCACTACAATTGATGGGTAATAGCTTAATCACCACGCTTGCCAAATGTGGGTTGGTGATCACAAACCCGGGCTATGCATCGAAAAAATCCGAAACGCATTTTGCCCGACCTGGGAATTGAACCCGGGACCTTCGGGTATCGGGCCGAGCGCTTTTCCACTCGGCCACCGAGGCGTTGACCAGTTCATTAGATTGATACTTACTGCTGTTTTGGGCTCTAAATCGATGTTCGTAAAAGACGGTTGCAGAAGTTTCGGTAACGTGTGTACACTAGTTGAGTTAACTGATCACGTCTGGTCACGTCTGGATAAAATGTGTAGACGGTCTCTAAGTCGCATGCATGTAAAACGCGAGTACCTTTTAAATAGAAACATTCTTTTTCATTTTACCTTTTTAAAAAAATTGAGGAGCTCGATGGCGCAGTGGTTAACGCGCCCGGTCTGCGAGTGCTGAGGTTAAGCAAATAAAGACCGGTCAAGATCAGATGGGTGACCAAAAATGTATCATCTCGAGCTACCTCGTGCTTTGGAAGGCACGTAAAGCCGTTGGTCCCGGCTGTATTAGCAGTCGTTAACAAACACCATTCCGCCCGCGTTTTGATTTATGGCCCGTTCTTCCTATCCATCCATAGGGAAGGCTCGTGCCCCAGCAGTGGGGATATATAATGAGCTGATGACGATGACCTTTTAAATGAATAGGTCAAGATCAAACAAACTGCACAAAAGAGATCCTCGCTATTTATAAACTCCGTGCTAAATGCTTTGTTGGCTAAAATCATCACGATAATCTTACTTGTTAGTGGCCCACTAAAATAAACTGCTTTGGGCCAGCGCACAATGGGACGAAACGGTCTTAAATGTCCCAAAAATCTATAATTAAGTAATTTTTTGTTTTCTTTTGAAATTTTGGATTGAAATTATGTATACGTATTTCTGAATATGTATGCTAATAGAAAAATAAACATCATCATTGTTAAATAAATATTTATTTCGTGATAGCTTGTTACATTTTTCATACAAATAATAAGATGAATACTTTTTTCTTAGATTAAGTTTACTTTTCAATTATAAATAATATTATAACAGAATAGTTTATGAAAATATTCATTTTGTAAAAACACACTGTCCATCATAAGATGTGATAATAATTACAATTTACCTATATTACAAGCTACATAAACTAATTCTAGTAATGACTTATATTATTTCACAATAACATAACTTACTATATTAAAGAAAAAATTAAATAAGATAACTAAAGACAAAATAAAACCTATAAATAAAAAATGTCCTCCAGCTGTGGGCTCATGGGAACGGTTCCAAGAATGCTGGCAACATTACCTCTTTGGATTGCCAAGCTAATACGTTGGCAGAGGTAGCTGCCAGCCTTCTTGTCACCGGAGGCTTCAATAAGGCGAGCACTCAACTCTTTAACAAGCTGCTTGGCCTCCGGCCCCCATGGACCCAATGTCTCCACCGCAAACGGAACAAATAAATAATTTGGACCCAGATTTGCGTATTTGTGCCGTTTGCGATTTTCAGCACTTACCGCAGCAGCCCCTACATGAAGAGAGGTGGCGCGTACATGTGAGGGAGCCACGGTGTCAGCACAGGTTGCATCCCACACCAACGGCCTGCCAAGCTTCCAGGGCCCAATGGTCATCCCGTCAGGTCTCTTGCCATCGCTGCGAGATATACCAGCTGGCTCTAAGACAGCCGGTATACCAACGGTGGCAAAAGCACTGCGGATGATGCTGTTTATAGTGGAGTGACGCAGCATACGCCCAGCACTGCGAGCACATGATAGGCCGTGGTGGCCAAGCTCGTCAACAGCTTCTCCACATACGCAGCGGTGAGGGTGGACTACCCTGGTGCCTAGACGAAGACAGACCGCTAGAGTGAAAGACGGCCCGTCCAACAAGGTACCGACATTGGCAGATGGTAATGCCTGGAGCCAGTGGCCTGACTCTCTCTGGGAGACGGCAGTAAGACGAGCGAGTTCTGACATATCACTCGAAGTGGATAAAAGCCCCTCCAGAACTTGCTTGCACAGTGGCTCGTCCCATTGCCTCTGAGATTGTGGTAATAATGGTAAGTTAGAATTTGGACAGGCGGATAACCAGGCGTTACTCGCATCAGCTTTACATGACAACTCTACGGAACCCAAAGATGGGTTGATAATTTTCCTGTAGAGATTGTACGTGCTATGAGCAGAAGACAAAAACGCTGGCAGGGCCACACTGGATAAATTTCTTATTCCTAGGCCTCCGAAGCGTACAGGAAGCGAAGCCTGTAACCAAACGCGGTCGTTTAATGTACAATTTAAAATTTTAATAAGAGTTTCTCTTAACAAATTATCTAAACTGGATAACATTGCTGGAAAAAGCCAAAGTTGAGAGCAACGTAGAACATATGTAAATTTAGGCACAAAAAGACAAAAACGAATGATAAATAAGGCCATGTGAGGATTAATTTGGAATAACCGGTCTGCAGTTGAATTGAATTTAGAGATCGCATCGTTTACAAAAGCGGGAATGGCAGCGTCGAGAAGCGGTGCGCCTAATAAAAATAAAGAGTCATCGTTGAGAATTTTGATACTGGGGGCCAGGCGTCTGAAGTCAGTAACTATTTGAGCTCTACGGTCCGAGGCCACGGAATTCGAAATTCGAAAAAAGAGAAAATAGCAGGACCCAGAGGGTCACCCTGCTGGCAACCAACGGCAGAATGGAGAAGATTGTTTCGATGAACCAATTTTGTTGGTTCACTGTAACATTGCCACAAAAATTTATAAAATTGAGGTATATTCTCTTTTACTTTTGCCAGCAGAGCACCCCTGTCTACGGAGTTAAATGCGTTCTTTACATCCAAAAATGAAAAATTAAAAAAAATTAAATTAATTTCTTTTTTTTTTCTTTAATATTATAACTAGTTACATGATATAAAATAAAAATGAAGTATATTTTTCATAAACTCCAATACCTATCCTACTCATTACTTGTCATTATTAACAACTCTTTGGCTTCGTCAAATAATTATTTTGCTATTATGAAACTAGGTCTGTTTATGCTCTATATATAAGGATCAGATGTATATAACAAAATGTGCATCACGTCTTCATTTGTAGCCAACCGGGAACACTTCCGAGTGTGATGCAACCTATACTTTTTATAATCCTTGTTCCTTGCTTCTTGAGCATCTTCAGATAATTGACCTAGGGGCAAAACTGCATAATGCTCTATTATTTTTACTCCACGTACCAATATTTTGTGCACTGAAGATGGCTCACATATAAACTGTGCAGCCTCCAGCGTATATTGACCAAATTTTTCGGCGTTAATAGAAAATCCTGATGACATGGTCTGCAGTAGGTATTATGTATAATCTCTTGATTAGCCCTTCATCCACACCCGTGTTCTCATGCAGAATATTGATAATTTTGAAAGAATCTCCTTACCGTATTTCCATCTTTGCTGATCCCGGAACCTTGACGTGGATTATCAATGTGTAAACCAAGCAATTCCCGAAAACGAGCTTGCACGTGCTTCTTTTTATCATCTTTAATTCTTTTGTTCTCTGGTGTCGATGCAGTCCATTTTTGAAAACCTAAATTACATGAAATATGTAGAATCCTTTCCATACACCTTATCCATGCGTGTGGTAGATAGTCAGTATTTAATTAATTTTTATTTTCAACTTTTAAAATATATTAATTTGTACTTAAATGTCTTTTATCTGCAATGAAAATGTCATAAATAAATAGAAAAACGAAGATTTTTTTTTTAATTTATTTATTTCTTCTCATTGACATTTCTGCTTCTAGATCAAAATGGCGTAGTAATGACGCAAGTTTTTTTTATTTCCCCGTTTTACTGAATAGTTAAGGAATCTAAAAAAAAAAGTGATTAACTCGACATAGGCAGCTGTAGGCAACAATAAAACCTCCAATCAAAATATATGAAAACGAAAAAAATCTTTATGTCGCTTAAAAATGTATAAAAAATTACACAAAAATATTATTGTTAAAAACTTAACGTACTTTTAAACTAGAGATTCTAAGCAATCTAACAATATACTTCCTTTGCAAAACATAGAAGTAACGTAAGTTAAACTTTCATAATGGGCAATTTGTTGGTATGAAAATATCGAAGTGTAATGTTTGCGAGTAATTTTAAATACTTAAAAGTTGAAGAAAAAAATTTTAGCTATTGCTACTTATTGTTCTTTTCTCAGAGAATATAAAATCATGAAAAAAGCCTTGAAATTACGATCTTTGTCAAAATCATTTTTGAGACGGAAAATACCGTTTGGCTCCATAGTGCAGCGTGGTTGCTTCTGGTTCAATCTTACCATAACATTATGCTATTGCACAGTCAGCAGCAAACATCGCTGACCACTTTAAAACCATGTCATAATAGCCTCTTAATATTACCATTCCTTAAATATATATAATTATTAAAAAAAAGGAGGATTAGGAATATTTTCAAGACAATGCAGGGTAGAGGCTCCAGTGTTTGACAGGTACAGTTGGCGGCAGATCAACCTACCCTAATCTGTCAATTTTTTCCAATGAATATTGATCCTTATAACCAAACATTAAATTTCAAAATTTATTGTAGAAATTTGACAGTTTTGGGTAGGTTGATCTGCCGCCGTGTGTACCAGAAATCGACACATTTTCATGTAATCTTTAATTACAGGGATCAGGAACTGCTTTTGACTTGAGCAACAGTTTAATACATACCACCTGCTTTCTAGCTGTCGTCCAGAGTGCCTTTTTTACCCAGGGGAAGCCATTATGACTACCCGACCTTGAGGCCTTGAGGTGAGGAGGCCTGTCGGTTATGTGGGATTCACCCGTCCGCCTTTCTACACCCACTGACAAGGAGAGCAGCCCCAAGTTAGCTGCCAGGAAGAAGTCCCAGCTGGAAGAGCGAGACGGAAGGGGATACCCACTAACCCCTGGGGACCAAACTCCGATAAGCAGAAGGCTAGGTGGCAGTCACGGGACCTGATCCACTGGGAATTGACCGCGCGAATGTCGTCCAGAGTGTATAATGTGAGTTTTGTTTACTGTCCTTATTCATTCGATTAAGTAGATACGTGTATGGCAAAATTTTAACTCTTCTCGTATGTCGCCAGGAGGCGCTGCTTCAATGCCATACTAATTTTCGTTTTCGTTAACGTGATTAAATGAATACGGATAGTAAACAAAACTCATAGGCACTCGTGTCAAACGCAGTGTGTGGTGACACTACGTTATATTGAAAGATACAGTCATATAAACAAATAATATGACTTGTATTAAACCTACAGTCCTTTAGTATTTATAACCGCTATAGAAGGAGACTTAGAGAGATTTGGGGAAGTCCTTTAACCAGCAATGGGACCAAATGGGGTAGTAAAAAAATGAGGATTACAAATATTTTTGAAGACAATGTAAGTATCTAAATGTGTCAGTTAGATAGCACCCCACGGTGCGCACAGCATGGTGATGGAGTGCCCTCCTTTTCCGTATGAATAATGTAAATATTGCAAAAATAAATAGGTAACTACTTACTTATTGCAGTGTATTTTTTATTCACACAAGGATCGAGTTTTTTGCATTTCCTTATAGATAATAAAATTTATTAACACCGCACTTTCATCAGCCTCAAAGCGTCCCAATGTGGGCCGCATGACATGATCAATCACACAGAAGGACATCGAGTCATAGCCATGAAGCTGTAGATATAAGGACATAGCTCCCCACGATGACCCAATTACAGGTTGATAGGTTCAATGCAACAACTGCATGCATACGATATCAACCGATACCCGAAGTCTAGTGCTAATGTTAGGTATTCGCCATTAGAACAAGTTAGGTAATTAGAACGTTAATTTGTATGGCAAAATTTTAACTTTTTTAGTTTGTCGCCTGGAGGCGCTGTTTCAATGCTATACAAATTCTCGTTTTCATTGACTTGTTTCAATGGTGAATAGTACTCGAACCTGACACTATATCCACTCAAGCGCTATCATCAGATAATGGATCACATCACATGTCAGGGTGTTGCCGGTTTTGCTAGAGAGTGTTGAGTTAAACAGTTCCTGGCCAAAAAGGTTATTATTTTATAAACAATAATCTTGTTACAGATGTCTCGCTCTTACGTACTTAAGTATATACCTATAATGTGTTAGTGAGTTATAAAGAATAGCCTAAATACTGACCCAATAAAGCTAAAGAAAAATCACCATCATTAAACTCAAGTCAACCTTAAAATTTATGCGGTTTGACTTAGTTACCACGCTTGCCCAGGTGTGGGTTGGTGTGTTGGTGATTGATCACAATCCCGGACTATGCATCAAAAATCCGGAACACACTAGGAATTGAAACCTTGAGTCAGCCAATTGAGTCCGTGTCGTCCTACTAATTAACATTTTTAAAATATTTAATTATGGAATCGGACTAAGCCCGCATCTTGACAATCACAATTTTCATTTCTGCTTCTAGGTCATCATTACCTTCAGACCACTTCAGACAGAACTTAATAAAATATGACCTTTTTCATGTTTTGTTTAACTTTGATTATTCTACTTATACAAACATTTTATATTAATAAAGCTGATAAGGAAATACAAGGTTATTAGGGTAATATTATTCGTCAGTAATAATGATTATTAAATAATTTATAGAGATCCAATATTAAGCACCAGCAAACGAAGAAAAAATACGTACTAAATATTAGGCTGTATGATCCTTATTTAGATAAGGTTCGAGGAAGACAATACAAAAAAGTAAAACGTCAATGTCAGTCATGTCATCGAGTTTGTTTACGTTATGATTTCATGTTTAATATCTAATATCCGCATTATTTAATAAATCTATGCCTTGACACAGTAACGTGTGATAAAATAAACTATTTGTGGCGTTCAAAATAAATATTTAGAATGGAGAATCTCAAAAACATATGGAAACCAGAACGTAAGTTAATTTTGTTTGAAGGGTTTTAGTTTATGTTTACTTTTGTGTTAAACACTAAAATATACTTGGAATAATGTTAACCTGGCTTACAATTGACGCTGTTACTTCCTTGACAATATTAGAAAGTTACGACATCAGTTCAAACTAGGCATTCTGTAATTCCTTTTATGTACCTATTCCCTAATCATAAGTGGTGTAAATTTCAGTGTATCGTATACAAATGGAAGCCCCTTTACCGAAACGTATAAGCTGTGAAGACTGTCAGGACCGACCGGAATTTTACGGCAAAGAATACCATGGTCTTGTGGGACATAAAGAAGCGACATTGTTATTAGAAAAAGAGCCCAATGGAGCTTTTCTTATTAGAAAAGGAAATCAATGCAACGATTTTTATACGCTGACATGGAGGTAACTTATTAAAATAAAATAGAATAGAATATTTTATTTGCTTAGAATATGGTTGGTAAAGTACCGTATGCCACGTGACACCAGTATTCTACAGGAACTAGTGTTCAACACTTTTCCTTTCATCCATCATCATCATCAGCCCCTCCTGACCCATTGCTGGGCATAGGCCTCGCTTTGCTTGTGCCATCTGTCACGATTCTGCGCTACTCTGGGCCATGTGCAACCCACTGTCTTGGTTATATCATCGACCCATCTCGCCGGTGGATGTCCCCTTTTTCTGTAACCGTCTCTCGACCACCACTCAGTCAGCCTTCTGGTCCACCTGTCCTCACTTCGTCTGACTAAGTCTTTAACTGTTATAAATAGGAATCAGCAACTGATTTATTACCTTAGCAACAATTGAATACTGACATCCTGTTTCCTAGCTGCTCTCCAGTAAAATTTAAATGTCATCATCATCAGCTCATTTCATGTCCCCACTGCTGGGGCACGAGCTTTCCTTACGGATGGGTGGGAGAATGGGCCATAAACCACCATGAAGGCCCAGTGTGGATTGGTAGTTGTTAACAACTGCTAATGCAGCAGGGACCAACGGGTTAACGTGCCTTCCGAAGCACGAAGGAGCTCGAGATGATAACTTTTTGGTCACCCATTCAATGACTGGCCTTTGCAAAAGTTGCCTCAGCACTTGCGAACAGGGCGCATTAACCACTGCGCTATCAAGCTCCTCGATGATCCAGAAATTTCAATGTAATTCTATATTATGTTGGTAACTAAAACTGTTTCGAGCACTGGGCCTACTGTGTTGAATACTAATGCTACTACAATATAATCTACCAATATCAACTACAGCTTCTTTGAAATTGAATAAACAAGGCCAGGGGGGTAACCACGAGTTCTTATAGCAGTATTAGTATAATATGCAGGTAATAATAATAATAATAATAATAAATCTTTATTTGCATAGAACATGGTATTAAAAGATGTTGTTGTGAAAATGATGCGTGTTAGAGGCGAATATACTCGCGTCTCTTTTCCACAACTGCAATAATACTGCTATAAGAGCTCATAGTCAGGAGACAAATACTATTATTATCTAAGTACTGGCCATAATATACCTATATTGATTTAATATTTTTTATTTTATTTTTACATCTTTCAAAAAATAATGAGCTTTTGTAATAATTATTTTGATTGTGTGTAATGCAGCACTTTACTTTTTGTAGAAATTTCTATAGAGCTTAATTTATCTGTAGACTAGATTGCATTGAAGTAATAAGATTGCTTAGTTGCAACATTTAATTTCTTTTTTTTTTATCAAACGGGTAAACACAGTACCTTCATCTCACATTAGCTCCCTTTTCTCGAATTTATTATCAATCGCACTTAAACAGGTATCCTCAACTGGCAGTATATATATGTATATATATACTGCTAGTGCCACTACCAATACATATTATATATGTGGTTAATTTGTGTTGTTTGTTACTTTTTTAGTGTTACAATAAAAGTATTACCTATCTAATTATCTACTTACCTCAAACAATAATAAAACTATAAGGTCAATTATTAGATAAGTGTAACAAAAAATTGTCTTTTTTATATTAAAAAATACACAAGTTGTGTATGTTTTTCACATCATGGTCATAAGCATAAGTCTTACAGAATAAAATAGTATTGACTCTAATACTACATTTTTCTAGGTTTGATGACAAAGTTCATCATTACAAACTCTACTATGACGGCACGCATTACATCAAAGACAAGCGCTACGACACCATCTATGACCTAGTGGCCGATGGGCTGATCGCTTGCCACATGGAGTTGAAGGCCCACCACATTCTGGAGATGATCAACTCCAAGGCCAACTACACTGAGAGCCCATATGTCACATTGAACCGGCGGAAATTGAACACACTCTCTATCATGCAACAGTAAGCATTTATAATAAAATTTAAAATTCTTAATAGAAATATTAGGTCCTTACCTATGAAATTGACGTTTTTTTCTCACTTATTAAATGGTCTAAAAGTTCTAAAAGTTAATACCGGTTGTTAATATTATTATACACCTTAAATTAGGACTATGTTACTTAAGCTTCAGTAATAACAATGATTATTAATTTTGTGTCTTTATCGCCCAATTTTTTTTTTAAATTGACTACTTTTTATATTCGCAGAATTGTCCTTTTGTTTCATTATAGCTTTGAAGGGACTTGATTTTCTTTCTTTTTAATGTCTGCTATATTTAGCTAGTGAAACAAACACACTACTCTACAATTTTTATAGTGTTAACATAAATAGATACTAAGAAAATTTTAAAAATGTTAGTATAAAAAATAAAATTTTATGAAAAATATTTATACAAAACGTCAATTTCATAGGTAAGGACCTAATAATTCGGGAGGAGCTCGATGGCGCAATGGTTAACACGCCCGTTCTGCGATTGCTGAAGTCAAGCAACTTTCGCAAAGGTCCTTCATTGGATGGGTGACCAAAAATTTATCATTCCGTGCTTCAGAAAGGCACGTAAAGCCGTTGGTCCCGGCTGAATTAGCAGTCCTTAATAACCACCAATCCGCACTGGGCCGGCCGGGCGTGGTGGTGTACGGCCCGTTCTCCCTATCCATCCATAGGGAAGGCTCGTGCCCCAGCAGTGGGGACATAAATTGAGCTGGCGATGATAGTGAAAACAAAAACAAAAACAATTTTGTTTTAAGTAAACCACAATAAAAAATGCACAAAATAGAATCTTGAATTAAAACTAACATTGCTTATGCTTTAAATATAGATAAACTGAAAAACATGGGACTAGGGCATGACCAAGAAGAATATACAGTATGTTTGCATTAGAGGAAGGTAGTTCAGCATATGTCAGATCTTTAGACCAGATGCTATAGCTCTCTTCCTTTATAGCTTTTCTACTACTTGGTAGAGCGGTGTATTCTTGCTCTATGGAGTAGCTTTACTCATTGTAGGTACCAGGATGCCAAGTGCGAGTTTCATTCGCTATTCAATGACGTTAACGAAAACGAGAATTTGTATGGCAAAATGCTAACTCCTCTCGTATGCCGCCAGGAGGCGCTGCTTCAATGCCATACTAATTTTCGTTTTCGTAAACGTAAGCGAATGAATACGGATGGTAAACAAAACTCACACTAGGCACCTTGCATACAAAAGCCATCATCATCATCATTTCAGCTTGTAAGCACTCACTGCTGAGTGTAACCCTCCATAATACAAAATGTGAATAATTCAGACACTGGTTGCTACTTTCGTACGTTAATATCTAAATATCTATACATCTTTGACAAAATAATGTAAAAAAAAAAAAACATAAAAATAATATAAACATTTAAAATAATGTAAGTTTTTTTGGTTGGTTGGTTCTATTGTTGTAATTCTCAAAAAACAACCACTTTTTAATAGGATCTATTAAAAAATATTTGCGTCTCATTCTTACTGAATCTCACTGAATCATATTAATTATTAAGTAGGTATCGGAAATTTATAAAAAAACTCTGTAAAGGCTAATTAAATTATCCTATTTAGTAGGTACCTACTTTACTTATTATTAGAAATATTAGATTGTAAGAAACATCAATACTCTTGATATGAAACAACTTTTACGGATCTACTCGCGTTTATTTTACACATTACTTTTATATAATGTTTATCCTGACGTTTCGACCCTTTGCAGGGTCCGTGGTCACAGAGAGACTGAGGTGTTGGTCGTCTCATAATTAGTTAGTAGCTTGTATACGCTCATTTAAATTTAATCAGGTGCGTTCCGTTTTACGCAGAAAGAGCTTACAGTATCTTTTGGTCTGGCGGTATGGTGTTGGGGTTGGGATTTTTGTATGATGGGATCCCAGGCTGGTGGTATATTCCAACCATCTTCTCTATTGAAATTAGGGTGTTTTAAAATTTCAATAGCCTCGCGTATCATCCTAGGGATAAATCGTTGTTCTCTAGCGAGTATTTGTGGTTTATCAAATCTGATGTAATGGTTGGGCCTCTCTAGGGAATGTTCGCATACTGCAGTCTTATTAAGCATCGACGTCAGGCATAGGTGCGAAAATAAGTCTGCAGTATGCGAATATTCCCTAGAGGGGTCCAACCATTACATCAGATTTGATTATAACAAATATTAAATCCCAACCCCAACACCATACTGCCAGACCAAAAGATACTGTAAGCTCTTTCTGCGTAAAACGGAACGCACCTGATTAAATTTAAGTGAGGGTATACAAGCTACTAACTAATTATGAGACGACCAACGCCTCAGTCTCCCTGTGACCACGGACCCCGCAAAGGGCTTGAAACGTCAGGATAAACATTATATAAAAGTAATGTGTAAAATAAACGCGAGATCTACCGTAAAAGTTGTTTCATTTCACTGTGTAGTGTTCGTGTAAAATTTAGAAATCCATACTCTTTTAGGGCTACAAACAAATCATCTCCCCTTCTCAACACAATAGAAGCCAGCCCAATTATAGATAATGCCATGAAGAAGCCAGCATTCGACCTGACACCATCTTCCGAAGACAACCCGTTACTCACAAAGTATTCCAAGTCACACAGCTTCAAAGTTCACACGTTCAAGGGACTGAACTGGTGTGAGCTCTGTGCCAACTTCTTGTGGGGATTCACAGCGCAAGGAGTTAAATGCGAAGGTATGTTATCATCGCCATTATCTCTAGCTCATTTTATGTCCCCACTGCTGGGGCACAAGCCTTCCCTATGGATGGATAGGGAGAACGAGCCACTACGCACCCAGTGCGGTGCAGAGGTTGTTAATACAGCCGGGACCAACGGCTTTACGTGCCTTCCATCCGAAGCACGGTGAAGCTCGTTGTGATAAATGTCATCCATCCAATGACCAGCCTTCTCAGTGGCCTAGTCGTTAAACCACCGTTTTAACCGAATACCTACATATTATTGTATAGTCGACCATAAAATTGCTTTATCACTTTTGACAAAAACTTCCTTATCAATAAAATGTCGCTAAGGCTCATTGTCAATAATGCCAACGTATCTGTCACTTGGTCTTTTAAACAAAAATAGAACTTGTTGTTTTATTATATGCAAACAAAATTCACTTCTAAGGTGGTAAAGCAATTTCATTGTCGACTATACATTGGTTATGTTGGAGGCAGGGTTTGCTAGCTAACTACCACCATTTTATTTAAGTCAGTATAACAACAATGTTAAAGTGGTTTTTGTGCCGTTACTGCCAGAGCTAAGTAAGCTAGTTTCGCAGCAGAAGATTTCGGATAAAGTGCTTTTCTACCTTCGACCTTGCCGTTACCTACCACCAAGAAAGAATAAGGCCTAGCTTACCCGTTGTTGTGTAAAATTGCAGACTGCGGCTTCATAGCTCACTCGAAGTGCTCCGAGAGGGTTCCAAATCATTGCTTGCCCGATTTGAAGAAGATCCGTGGCGTTTTCGGCATAGATTTGACGACGCTGCTGAACGCCCACTCTAGCACACTGCCCTTTGTGGTGAGGAAGTGTGTGAATGAGATCGAGGCGAGAGGCCTGGACTCGGAGGGCATCTACAGGGTGTCCGGCTTTGCGGACGAGATCGACGCACTTAAAATGGCGTTCGATAAAGGTATTGAAATTGATGATGAATGATTATGAAATGGATGTTTTACTCGAGGTGAAAATAAAAATTATATTATCTTATGTTATTTATCATAAAGCGAAATCCACATACCTACCTATTATGAATTGACCGACTGCCAGAATTCAGCCTTGAAAACCAAGTTGCTTTTTCTGTATTAATATTTATTTGCAAGAAAACTACTAATAGCTAAAGTTACAAGTTTATAATGCGGATCAACATGTGTTTTTATTTTACATTTATTATTTTATTTTGACGTCTCGTGCCCTTTGCAGGGTCCATGGTCACAGGGATACTCCCTGTTAGAATCCTTTGCAAGGCTCGTGATGTGACTTTAGTGTCTCTATGGAGTTATCTATGTGTATAATTATGCATGTACAGTGTTTCAATTAATGTTTTGTGTGCAGACGGCGAAGCAGCGGACCTGAGCGTGTATTGCAACATAAATGTGATAGCTGGTACTCTGAAGCTGTATCTTAGGTTGCTGCCGGTGCCGCTCATCACTTACGAAGTGCACCCAATACTAATTCAAGCTATACGTAAGTCATTTTTATTGAAATCCAAGTTTTTATTAATAAATTCATCGTTAACGTGATCGAATGGCGAATGAAAATCGCACTAGGCACCCTCCCTGTACTAAATAAGACTAAGTATTACATTAACATAGGGTAACGGCAAAATTTGTTTTCCCTTTACTCATTAACACTTTGAACTTTATTTCATTGTGATAAGATTGAAAACCAACGAAATATTCAAAAACGTTCTGCCTGTTAAAGGGTTAAAAATAGATAATGACAAGTGATTTTAGTCTTTAGCTTTAAATACCGACCTGCTTGTTTCCTAGCTTTCATTCTGTAAAATTTAAATGACGACCAATGTTATTTTTTGCCGATGAAAAATGTGACGAACTGGTGCAACTACCCTACCTAAGTTTACCACGGGTTATCGAAATTCATTTCGCCGTTTGACATAAGGTCGACAAAACATTTGGTCGTTCTGTTACTGATCGAATAAACAAATGACTAAAATATATTTTTCACACCACCTGCTCGACAATGCCTCATTATATATCATGCAAACCTTACTCAAAGTAAATCATTATAGCCCTTGTCTTTTGCCGGGGTGTAATGTTGTACTGAATTTCATTATAACCCGCCGGGCAGTAATGTGATTCTCACTTCTCTTAGTTGTTATTGTTATGCCTTTAAAGTCTAATTTCGTCAAAATCGCGCGGCGCGCGGCTGCTGCAGCTGCTGGTGGCCGACGGCGAGGAGGTGGACGGCGGCGCGCGCCGCGCCTCATTTATTTGAAAATCGAACTTATTCGAAAATCGAGCTGGCCATGCCACGGCAAGCCGAACGAAAAGAAATCAATACTTAAAACAAAAGCCGCGAGTATTTCAATACGGTGCAATCAGTATCAGACAAAACTGCAAAAGAAGATAGAATAAAACATTAAGAAAATGTCGAGTGACGAAAGTAATTTAACTCCGGAGTCCATTAAATTAGACGCCTTAGGTATTGTTAATAACCTACTACCAGAGAAGTCGAAGGAAAAATACTTGAAAGCTTACGACGATTTCCACAAATGGAAAATTGCAAAAGGCGCAAAGTCTGTGTCGGAGTCAGTGCTTCTTGTTTATTTCGAGTATTTATCGTGTACAAAGAAGTCCAGCAGCCTGTGGTGTATCTATTCGATGCTCAGGTTAACAATAAGCATCAAACACGACATTAAGATAAATACATATAGCAAGTTATTGGCATTTTTAAAGAGGAAATCAGATGGTCATCGAGCCAAGAAGTCAAAAGTATTGACAGCGCAAGATGTGGAAACTTTTCTGAATGAGGCTCCTGATCACAGCTTTCTGGCCATGAAAGTAAGTATGAGTACTGCCTACTTTTTAGTTACGTTTCTAGTACCTACCTATAATAGCTCTATAAAATAGTTAATGAATAAAAGGGTATTTAAATGGCACACATTTAAAAAATACACATTCTAAGGTTTTGTCGCAAGCTTTTTTTATAATATAAAGGTCAAAAAATGTAGTAGTGTATCTATCTATTTACTCACAATCCTATTTTTTGTTACAGGTAGCCTTGATTTTTGGAGTGAATGGCGCATGTCGTGGAAATGAACTCGTAAACATAAAAGTCAATGATATCAAAAAACATGCAGATTTATTGCTGATTAACTTACCAGATACCAAAACAAATAGAGAACGTTCGTTCATAGTTCGTGAAGATTATGCAAGAATTGTTGAAAAGTACCAAGCTCTGCGCCCCTCTAATATAAACACCAACAGATTTTTTATCGGTTACAGTAATGGCAAATGCACCAGGCAAGTCATTGGCAAGAATAAAATCAGCGCCATGCCAAAAGAAATTGCAAAATACCTCAAATTGCAAAATCCCGAGCTCTATACGGGTCATTGTTTGAGGAGAACATCGGCAAGTCTGTTGGCAGATTCAGGAGCAGATATGGCCCAGATAAAACGTCATGGTGGCTGGAAATCCGATCCAGTAGCGGAGGGCTACATAGAGAATTCCATACAAAACAAAAACAAGATAAGCTGTCGTATTGGTGACAACATTCATCTGAAAACTACGTCCATTATTGATGATCCTTGGAAACCTTTGCCAACACAGCCATCTAGCTCAAAATATATCCCGTCAAGCCCACTGCCTCAAGCACCACCTTCCCCAACCTTTACTGTGCCAAACGACCCTCACACGCAAGGTTTCTGATGTATTGGGTGCTGCTACTCAAATAAATTCCACCTCAACTAACATAAGCGTATCAAAAAATATAACCATATCTTTACATAACTGGACTAATGTATCAAACATCAATTTTAATTTTTAATTTACTTTTTATTGTTATTTACTGTGCCAATTATATATAATTAGTAATGAAAATAGTATTTTAATAAATAAAATACTTTTTCTAGTAGCCTTGGTTTTTATTGTCTCGCAAAAGGTGAGAAAAGTAGAGTATACTCCTCAGGGATAAAACTGATTTTGCCTTGGGCGCGCTTAAATCCTTCACTGCTCTCAGGACTCCATTTTAATTCCCTCGCTTCGCTCGGGAATCAACTCGAAACCCCCTCGCTACGCTCGGGAGTTAAATCTGGAGTCCTTCGTTACGCTCAGGATTCAAATATCGCGCCCGTGACATAATACAGTGCTTTATCCCCTTGGTGTACAATCTACTATTGTCGTTATATTTCGATCAATTATGAGCTTTTTATCGCTTGTCAAATAGATCTAAGGCCTCTCGATCTTGATGAAATTGAAAATATTGTGCTTACTTATTAATTTTGTCATAATATCCCACCTACTTGCTTAATAGTTTATGAAATTGTGGGAGTTGTAAATAAGGTGTAATTAGCAGTATTACAACTAAATATTTATAGTGCACCTTAGCATTTTCTTAGCTTTTCTCAAAGAGGAGTTTACAATTCTTCTTACCAAACGTCCATTCGACCAAACATTAATTCGATCAATTATAGAAATGCCAATGGCTATATCGACAAAATATATTTTATTCAGTCGTTTGTTCGATCAGTAACAGAAGCGCCAAATGTTTTGTCGAGCCTATGTCAAACGGCGAAATGAATTTCGATATCCCGTGGGAAACTCACCCTACCTAGTTAAATTTTGGCTAAGTATTGTCTGTCTCGGTTATCCCAAAACGTTAACTAATTTTCCTCTTAGCTGAAATGCGACGGCATAAGCCTCAAACCAAGTATAACTAACTTTGCAATGCTGATCTAAGCCACAAACTGGACGTCAGCGGGCGGAGCAGCGGTGACAACAGCGGTGCCCGCGCGACTTGATTGAATACAAAGCCCCCCCCCCCCCCATCCTCAAAATAACACTACACATTCACTTATCATGCACACTTGCATACGCCCGCAAGACAGCGTACTCGTAGAACAAGAGTACGAAAACCTGGTTTACACACGCTCTATACCAGGTACAGACAAGCCTGGGCGCTTCTCCCCACCCCCACAAACTGAGTCGTGTCAAAGTCCTAGTGCCTTACAAATAAACAAAGAATAAGGTCCGAATAGTTATTCCGTGTTTTGTTCTTGTCATGTAAACGTCATTTCAAATTAGAGTGAAAGAAACAAAACACGGAATAACTATTCGGACCTTATTTTTTGTAAGACCCTTAGCCTTTAGCGGCGCTCTCGGGTTGTTCCTCCCGATCCGAACCCCTCGGAGATAGGGGGGACATTTGCTTGCGTAATGTCATTCCCTCTAGAAACTCTGACGGTGTTTCGATCGCACGACTTGAGGGGGAACCTTTAAGTTTCTTGTCACCCCTAAAAATATCCAGTGACGCTTTAAGGGTGCGCCGACAAAAAAAATGCCAAAAATGCAGTTACGGTTAAGTAGATATAATTGAAAATACTATCGTATTAAATGAACAAAATATATATTTAGTATCATAGGGAACGTGTTTACAATTTGTCAGAACCATAAATTGATAACACGCTATAGTTTTTTCTACAATATCATTTAAAGTTGGGCAAAAATCATGAAAACGAGTGGCGGCGTTTAGTAGATTTCTTATAGTTTATCTAAAATATTGTACCTCTGATTTTGTCTAAACAATCATCAATGGATAAACTACAAATTGCTAGACTACATTTTCGATTCATCAAGTGGTTATTTAAATAATTATTTTTTATTAAGCACCTTAAATTCCCCATACAAAATTAGTATGGCCGCGCGGCATCAAATAAATATGGACGACGACATTTCAAATAAAACATATGACACTTGTCACTTACGGACGGCGCACCCTTAAAAGCTGTCTAAGGTACGGACGCCTGCACCTTTCCAAAACTGACAAATCTCTTCAATACATTTTCAACCACATCATTAAGGCATAAAGTTCAAAAAGTCTATTGAGGAAATTTGACAGTTTGTGGTAGGTTGATGTGCAGGCGTGTGTACCATAAATGCTGAAATGCCGACCGGGACATTTGGAATAGAAATAGGGTAAACCATAGATAATTTAAAAGATCCAATTAGTGATAAAGATAGTTTTTTTTAATCAGACTCTTTTACAAGGTTAGGAACTTTTACGTTTCATTTTTGGTACCTAGATATTTATTAAAAATATTAAAATGCGGATCTAATCGTGTTTATTTTACACATTACTTTTAAATAATGTTTTTACCCTGACGTTAGTTGTTTCATTTCAATGTGTAGTGTTCGCGTAAACTTTAGAAAACAATATAAAAAATATTAAAACTAAATAAAATGTGAAAAATCAACAATAAATATCTTTAGAAAAAAAGATAACTTGATTTTCTTAGGCCAGACCGGGACCACTGACTTACTGGCCGGGAAACAACGCTTTAAACCGGGACATGTCCCAGTGTACCGGGAAGTATGGCAGCCCTAGTCTAAGGCCAACAGCAAACTCTTTGAACAAAAACATTTACGTTTCCAATGCCGTTCTCGACGATAGAAGTGCGTGGAGTGCCGCGGCACATGCATTGTGGGCTGCAGGTAACCTGTGACTTGTAGACCCCTTCTCCCGAATCCCTGTCGACCCTCTGACCTGAGCAGGGAGGCGGGAGCTGGAGGGGAGAACCTCACATAGTACCCCGTACTCGGATGACGAGCTTTCCATTGTCCAAGAAAAATGTTAACTTTAGTTAACCTGGTAATCATTATGTTACAGAAACGAAAACGGTTGCCTCCCAAGTGGCTTTGTTGCGGGAGTGCTTGGACTTGCTGCCGCCGGCGCACTTCAATTGTCTCCAATACATGGTGCAACATCTGCATAGGTGCGTTAAATCAATTTTCAGGAAACTTTACTGTGATGCGTTTAAGCGCCTTAATTAGTTAACAGCCCGAATAATATGATCCTTCGTTTTTATTGACTAAAATAAATAACAATATGAAAGTTTTGAAAAAAAATATTTACGAGCGGGACTCGAACCAACATCCTCCGACATAGTGTCAGGTGCACTACCAACTATGATAGCGCGGCTCTGTCCAACCCGCCGAAGTTTATCAACACTATTTACTCTTACTTTGTAAGCCAAAGGACTAAGAAGGATTAAGCTGTAATCACTACGCAAAATTATATATATATAAATACGCTCTATTCGCGGATGACACTGCGCTATATTCGTCCGGTAGAGACAAAGACGCGGTTTCCAACCGAATACAAAAGGCCGCCAACACCCTCGGCGTTTGGTTTCGTAAATGGCGGAGCGAAGTTAACCCCGAGGAAAACGCCGCTGTTTTTTTCCCGGGGTATCGCCGATCGACGCCCTCCTATTCGTTTATTTGACCTTGGGAAAAGCAAGTGAAATATCTCGGTGTCACCCTCGATAGAATATATAGTTGTTAGCGCCTCATCTTAAAATCGTCCGTAACAGGGCCGCTTTCATAATATTAGGTCGGCTATTCCATCTTATAGGCAGGCGGAGTAAAATGTCTCTTAGACATAAGACGACAATTTACAAAGCTTGCATTCGTTCTGTCATGACTTACGTTAGCGTAGTTTACGCGCATACCGCGCCCTCCTATCTGTATACCTTACAAACCCTCCAAAACCGTTTCATGCGTCCTGTCACGAGTTGCCCGTGGTACTATCGCAATGTAGATCTTCACCGTGATCATGATCTTCCCACTATCGAAGATTTTATCAAGGACGTTATACGTACCATACGTTACTTCGATAACGCCCCCCACCACCCTAACCCGCTTGTTGTGGCGGCCGCCAAATATATCGTTGGAGGCCTTCCACCAACAAGACGGTACACATCTAGACGTGTGTTTAGGACGTCCTAGATTATCCCAACGATTCCATACCAGTTGCGAACGCCCTCCCGCCCGATCACTTACACATTTACAGAATACACTAAACATGCACACTAGGCCCAAGACACTGTACTTGTAGAACAAGGGTACGACGAGCCGGTTCACACGCGCTTTATACCAAGTACAGACATGTAGCTGGGCGCTTCTCCCCACCACCACGGCCCGGTTAACTCGAGCCGAGGACCGAGCCTGTAGAGGCGGCCTCGGGTTGTTCCGCTTCCCGATCCGATCCAAACCCCTCGGAGAATCTAGTAGGGCACGGGGACACGCCTTAGTGCGTGATGCCGTTCCCTCTAGAAAACCTCTGAAAATGTCAAGGTGATTCGTTTCACACGGCTTGAGGAACCCTTTAAGTTTCTCGCCGCCCCCAAAAAAGCCTGGTGAAGCTAAAATGACTTTTGAGGCAATCAGCAAACTCTCCAAAACTCGCGATGTCTTGATCATTTTTGTTAATGAATATTGACAACTTACAGGGTGTCGCAGCAAGCTGAGGTGAACAAGATGAGCGCGCACAACCTCAGCACTGTGCTGGCGCCCACGCTGGTGGCCACGCCGCCGGCCATCACAGACTTGGCCTTCGAGATCCGCGCGCTACAAGCTCTCATAGAGTACTGCCCTCAAATCTACTACGGCAGTCAGTAACGATCGCGTCCTAACTTTTTGCTATTGATTCTAATTTCATTATTATCTGTGTAACTGTTTCGTTGGTTTAGGCACAGAACGTCAAATTCAATAAACCAAGACCTTATTTACAAATTGGATGGACTTGGTGCATTAATTCAGACAAAGTGTGAATGAGACGTTCTGCACCTAAACAGTTTCGTTACATTGAACTGACTGATATAGTTATTTTATTTAATATTAACGTATTAGTGTTATATCATCACGGCCATGACGTCATTCATCTCACTTTCCTTAAAACATAAAGCTACAGTACCTACAGTAATTGTGATCAGGGGTAATAGGAAATATGTATAGCTACATGACGCAGGAATCTAATACATAAATATTACCATGTTAGTTGATGTCATACACCCGTTTTATTTTCAAGTGACGTTGATAATTGAAGTAATAAGTCTTAATAAAGTCACATTTAGTTCTAAAAATATGTAACAAAATTCCGTGCTTACACAAGATTTTACAAGAAAAGAATATTCAAATTCTTTTATCCATAAAAAAAAGTATTAAGCCGTTTGATGTGGGTCGGAAGCAGATGTTATCTTTGGCTTAGTCCTATTCTTTTAAAAATGTATATAATACTATAATAATGTCATACACAAACATGTCTAATCAAAGATTAAGTAAGTGGTTTCACTATAACTTACAAAAAAAATGAATATTCACATTCTTTGATTTATAATCAGTCAGTCTTAAATATTATATGAATTACCATAATATAATTATCATAAAATAGGTACCTACATAACAACAACATCGACACCTATTTAACTAGTTGCAAAAAAGTTACATGGGACGAGCTGCGAATAGGACGAGTTGCGAACAGGACGAGCCACGAACGGGACGAGCCGCGAATGGGACGAACCGCGAACGGGACGAGCTGAGAATGGGACAAGCTGCGAATGGGACGAGTTTCGAATGTGTGACGAGTTGCGAATGGGACGACCTGCTTCCGACCCAGTCTCAAACAGCTTTTATAGATAGCAAGTTTGTTTATCACATTCGCTCACTGACCACTGCCTATTTAATATATTTTAAGAGGGAACTGTACCTTGCATTTAAATTCCTATTATTTAATTCCTCATTTATTACTAGTTATGTTATACTTATATACTTTTAGCATAGTGATGTTAGTTTTATCCTAAGTTTACATAAATCTCACAAATTTAAGTTTTAAGAATAAAATTGTGCAATAAACAACAATTAGTGATATTGTTTATTATATAATTATTATGAAATTGTGATATTGGGAAACATTGGTCTTTCAAAAAGATTTCTTTATTTGATACCATTCCAAGCTGTGTTTGGCAACTAACAATGTAAGGGACTTATTATTTTCACGGTTTTCATTGTATTTATGAAGTAGAATATAGACATAAATCCATGTCCGTGACTCCAGCGGGATAACCCCTTCAGATCGGCTTCAAATTTCGCCATGATTTAGTTGATATTATGTTTAAATTTGTTAGCAAATATCAAAATTTGTTGACCAATAGTTATCGAGATATCCCATGTTAAAGGGTATCCCGCTGGGGTCACGCTCTTCAAAACTATTTGACATAAAACGAGCAGGAACGAGACACGCTATTGATATAGTTTTTGTGCTAAGATTTTGTTGATTTAATTATGAATCCATCAGTGAAAATTCCAGGATTCTACCTTCTGTAGTTACCGAGTAATCAAATACCTACTTTTCGTCAAAATTCCTCCGAAAAGTAAGTTCTAGTTGAGGTGTAAGACAAAAGGCTACATTCATGAAATCCAGGGAAGATTTTGTTGACTCTGAGAGAAAATTTGTTAGACAAAACCGAGAACTTTAGGAGAAATTAAAATTTATAACTTTTTCATACTAAAAGTACGCGTATAAGCCGACAAAATTAAGTTGGTTCAATAAAAAGACCAAAATGGTGGCCAATTTTAGTTTCATCGAAATCGGTCGGGAAAATTTTGGTCTTTTTATTGAACCAACTTAATTTTGTCGGCTTATACGCGTACTTTTAGTATGAAAAAGTTATAAATTTTAATTTCTCCTAAAATACTGTACCTAGGAAACTGAAAAGTAGGAACTGGTTAGATTTTTACACCCACAAAATCTTGGCTATAGTCATAAACTCGCTCCTTGCTCCATTCCTGTGGAAAAACCATGTTTAGGTATCAACACCGTGACCCCAGCGGGATAACCATATTAGCGTTATATCTCAGGATGTACTGTAGCTAGAGTTCTCGGTTTTGTCTAACAAATTTTCTCTCAGAGTCAACAAAATCTTCTCTGGATTTCATGAATGTAGCCTTTTGTCTTACACCTCAACTAGAACTTACTTTTCGGAGGAATTTTGACGAAAAGTAGGTATTTGATTACTCGGTAACTACAGAAGGTAGAATCCTGGAATTTTCACTGATGGATTCATAATTGAATCAACAAAATCTTAGCACAAAAACTATATCAGTAGCGTGTCTCGTTCCTGCTCGTTTTAGGTCAAATAGTTTTGACGAGCGTGACCCCAGCGGGATACCCTTTAACATGGGATATCTCGATAACTATTGGTCAACAAATTTTGATATTTGCTAACAAATTTAAACATAATATCAACTAAATCATGGCGAAATTTGTAGCCGATCTGAAGGGGTTATCCCGCTGGGGTCTCGGACATCATAAATCCAATAGGAGAAATCACTCAAAAATAAGTTATTTAATCGTTTTAATGGGATCTTCCTTTGGCTGCATATTTTTACTGCTATAAGATATGAGGGGTTTTGTAGTCACCACTCATGATTTATAAAGATGTAACATTAACTAAATTTAAAACGAATAAGTAACTCGCCAATTTTTATACTTTAATATTTAATCACAATTAAGACAACAATAAAAGGATGAAGCACATTTTTTTGTGTAGTTATTAAAAATACAAAAACAATTATTATCACAGTATCAACGTCTCCTTTTCTTTTTATGTGTTTCTCCTTCTACATTCTCACTTTCATCTTTGGACTGCAATTTTTTCAAATCTGCGCAGAACAATACCTGGCAAATCATAAAAGATATTAGGGTATTGCCAGCAACAAAGTGATTTTCTATTATTTTGATGCTGGTAGTACACACGGCGACAGATCAACCTACCCAAACCTCAAATTTCTCCAAAGAATATTGATCATTATAACCAAATAGTAAAGTTCAAAATTGATTGTAGAAATTTGACAGTTTTGGGTAGGTTGATTTGCCGCCGTGTGTACGATTGTGATATGAATATTTTCCTTTTTCATTCCTCGGTAGCAGTGTGGCAAAGCGCTTATCCCAATACCCGGTCCCGGGTTCAATTCCATTTTTCGATGTACTGCCCGGATTTGTGATCGCCAACCCGCATTTGGCGAGCATGGTGATAGGCATGATGAATGACAGTAACCAAAAGTCACTAAAGTCAAGTATTTATCTAATGTAACAGAAATAATAGATTATTAACCCGTCGAACGAAAAATCTTCTAGTACCACACACACAGATAAACATAATGTTGTTGGGCGCCACTGTGGTGCCTAATCGCGTCCGGTGTCAAAAAGTTAGGCACCAACGTGGTGCCTAATCGCTCGAAGAGTCATTGACTTATATTATCGATGATTATTAAATAAATATTTATTGTCATATTCATAGCGAGATTGTTAATTTATTTTATAAAATAAAACTACAAAAACGTCGCAAGCAGTTGACATGACACTGGAGAGCGCTTTGGTGCGAATTTTAAATAAAAAAAATTAAAAACCTTTTTTAACTAAAAAATCATAATTTTTCACAAAAATAATGTTTTATGGAAATATTAGATGCATTAGAATGTTATAGTAGAGTTTTAAAATCAGTCATCATGCTTATTGTAGTGGTGACTAATTTTCAATGATGGAGGCCTTTGCGACTGCTAGCAGCGATATGCTACTTACTGTACTCCATTGCTCTACAGATAAGGATTTAGCCTTCATCTGACTCTTGACCGTAACAGTCGGCTATAATCAACAAGTGATAGAGTGCCCTGTACGCCAACGCCGGCAATGAATGGCAATATCAATAGCAGAGTGAACTAGAGCAACTTGTGCGGCAACTTCATACAAGAGCTCCGAAACGCAACACAAGCTCGTAGTTCACCTACATTAGCACACAGAAAAAACAAGGGAAAGGAGTACGCGATGACGCGGGCTGTCCCCGCAAACGCGGATCGGGCAGCGTTATGTTGCTGTAGTAACGGAGAATAACAAGAATGTCACCGAGCGCTGCCGATCAGTATACACCATAAAGAAATAAATTCAGACTTTCATCAAGACTTCTTATCATTTCATCATTATCGAATTAAATATTGTACAGCAGCAGCTCGTACAAGTAAGTCCCAATTTTGTTTCGATTTGCCAAGCCTTATTTTTGTTTCAATTGGTCAAGCCAATAAAAAGTTCTGAATTGTCAAATGTTTTTTTTACTTAAACACAATTTTCACGTGACCTACGGGAGTAGGGAAGCTAGTAAAAAAATAAATAAACTCGAAATTCAAGGCTACGCTGCGCTTCGCGATTGTCTTAAATTTCTAAACTATCACGTGACCTACAGGATTAGGGAAAAGGAAAAGGGTCCATATTGGGTCGCATAAAACTAAAATTCATAATTTCGAAATGCATATGACAATGACATTACACACTTTGATTTATCGTATTAGTTTCATTTCTCATCTCGGTATAATAATTACTACTTATGTAGTTTATGCGTTAAGATATTATGGCTTTAAAATTTATGGATAACAAAGTTATGGTTAACACAATTAGGGCAATTGATAATTATGCCAAAGAATACATTATGCGTAAAGACCATTATGCGAAGCGAGTGTTATGCTAAACATTTTATGCTATTCGATATTAGGACAGAAAATGTTATGCGAAAAAAGGGGCACCCCGGTCTGCAAACCACTAAACTAGAGATGCAACTAAAACTTTAACAAGTTACAGTCAAGTTGGGTTTATAAAGTTGGATATTGTTTGTCTTAAATTATATTATAAACTGCACAATGACCTGAAGTTTACCATAAGCCGGGTCCCTGTGGAATATACATTGTACTTCATAATCTCTAGTATTTACAGTCACAATATTAGTAAAACTCAAGAGTAATCATCACTCAAGTTACAAAAATATATGAAAGTGCAGTAACTTACGGTGTGGGCCCATCCGGCCTTATCGCCATATAGACTCCTAAAGTGATCCCCAATCTCAGTATACATTTTGTCTGTGACATTTTTCTTTCCTTTCAAATGTGGCAAATAATTCTCAGATGCTATTTGATAGACATGCGTATCGACGGGAAGGGCTTCCAAGTGATTCAGCGACATGAGGCAAATACAATCTGCCACCTTCAACACACAAATTTATATATTAATAGCGTATGCCGATTTTTGTCCTAGTGATTATGGGACGATAGCTGCACATAAAAAATCGGTCATGGTCTCATTTTGAAGAGCTCCAGCCGTAGATGTGTAGAAAAATAAACAAACCTGTCATAGGTTTCGAAATTCCTAAAAAAATCTGTTGAATAAACGCGAAGTTTTGCGGGCGACCCACTAGTAAATTACTAGTAGTAAAATATTAAGTCTATGGACATGTAAGTTTACAGATCTTAACTGTGTCCCACAAGAACACATGTGCAGGTTGCCAAATGCGAGTTTCATTCGCCATTCGATCACGTTAACGAAAACGAGAATTTGTATGGCAAAATGTTAACTCCTTTCGTATGCCGCCAGGAGGCACGTTTACCTTACGGATAGTAAGGAAAACTCACACTAGGCCCCCAGTTCACAAACGAGACACGTAGCGTCATGTTCACAAAAAAAGGGCGAGCACAGTCATATCTTATTTCCAATGAAACCTCTAAAAACGGTTTACAACAAAAGGACAGACAGACAGACTCAAACGTGTACGTTACCCTAACGGAATTTTGTCGAATTTCTTGAATTCTTGATATAGAATAATTAATGCCTCATCCCGCATAATTGTGCCTGAAATCTTAAACTTGTGCGTCCAGTAGTTTTCGAGATATTCGCGAAAAACAGATTCCGCTGGGGTAACGTTACCCCAGCGGCACTTTTTTTTCCTGTGGACTTATCGAAAAAAGTACTTATCGAGGAAGATAGATCTTGGGACGCTGTAAATGTGCGTTTTAGTTTTAAATTTGTGCGTCTTAGAATTCCGAAGTTATTCAAAATTCCGCTGGGGTAACGTTTGGGGTTTGCTGTATCTTGGGAACGGTGAGGCGCACAAATATGATGTTTTTTATACACATGAATTTGTGTGTAATTTGAGCAAAAGCAGAAGTTGAAAAAAATGCACCATTCTCGAGATATATTTAGGTAAGTAAAGGATGATCGGACCTAGCTCCTTTAATACTAACCCTATAGAGACTAACTTTTGGTGGCGGTTCGTACCTTATACCCTACAACGTCTAGTAAAATCTTATTACCTACTATAAGTTGTTAATGAATTATGACACTTTAAAATAAAACAAAAAACCCGACTGCTAAAACAACTGTATAAAAAATCAAATTATTAAAATAAAACAAAAAAACCCGACAGCTAAATCAACTATATAAAAAACAATTATATACTCGTAAAAACTGGACTAAAATAAAAAATAACTGCAAGGAGAAAAAACTGAAAAGAAACAAAACAAGCAAGTTATTTTAGCAGTCGGGTTTTTTGTTTTATTTTAATAATTTGGTTTATTTCAAACTTTTAATTTTTTTTTTATTATGTATATTCCGGATTTTTTTATAGCTTGTCACTCCCACAGTCAAACAAATCTAACAACACCTCATAATATGTTAAAATCCACCATGCCGTTTGGGCTGTAGGGCGTGCCAAAGAAATAGACATACATACATACATACACTCGAAAAACATAACCCTCCTTCTAGCGCAGTCGGGTAAAAATAACTGCAAAGAGAAAAAACTGAAAAGAAAAAAACAACCTCTACAATCCCAGAATTCAATTTCAGCAATGTTGAATGCAACATGAAATATTTCTAAATACATTGAATATTGATAGTTGTCGCAGGCGGGGACAATCACAATAATATTACATATTAAAGCGTTCGATTGCGTTCATCATAACGCACTGCTAAACAAACTTTCTGACTGGTTTGAGAGGTGCAGCAAACAAATGGCTAGAAAGTTACTTATCCAATAGGCAGCAACAGCAATGCACTGAAATCAGTAGGATAGAAAATAAAAATAAAGTAGCGACCCGTTCAAAATATAAGGTAGTATTTTAGGCCCTCTGCTATTTATTCTATACATAAATGATTTACCTGACATAACCAATAATTAATGCTTTCTTTTTGCTGACGATTGTACATTACTCTTTCAAAATAAGAATATTGACCAACTTAAATCTAACATTAATAACACTTTAACTGACGTAATTAATTGGATGACTAAAAATAATTTAACAATCAATTTGGATAAAACTAAGGCAATACACTTTCGCACATACAAGTCAAACAAACTTGACATAAATATAACACATAATAACAACAGCTTAGATTTAATAGAATCCACAATGTTTTTAGGTATTACATTAGACGAAAATTGCAGCTGGAAAAAACACATTGACACTTTATGTAAAAAAGTAAATAAATTTGTGTTTGCTTTGCGCAGAATCAGGAAGGTTTCATCTCTTCAAGTAGTTTTACAAGCTTACTATGGCTATATTGACTCTCTGTTACGTTACTGTATAATAATATGGAGTAATAGTGTAGATTTTGATAGGGTATTTAAAGCTCAAAAATGCTGCATCAGGGCATTATGTAATATTAGTCAAAGAGATTCATGCAAACCACTATTTCAGCAACATAAGATACTTAATCTACCCTAAAAAAAAAAAAAAAATTTGCGTTAAAAATTATATAAACATTTAATCTACCCTGTTTGTACATAGCTGAATTGTGCTTATTTGTAAAAAAATATCCTGAATACTTCAATAAAAACAAGCAAATAAAATCAATGTTCGAGATTCGAGGAAAAACAAATTTGCAATACCAAAATGTAATCTGACATTGTTTATGAAAAATGCATATTATATGGCAATCACACTATTTAATAAATTGCCACCAGGGCTAAGAGATCTTTCAATGGCCTAAAAACAATTTATTACATTGGCTTAATGAAAGAAATTTTTATTCAGTTAAAGAATACTTAGACTTTAAGGAATCTTGACATTGCAGAATTGAATATTTGTATAGAATATATTGATATATTTTTTTTAATTATATAAATAATGAATTAATTCAAATTGACACATTGACATATTTACTGTACCACAATTTTAAAATGATGTTATTAATGTTTCTAGTTTATTATGATAATGATTTGTTATTGTTAATACTAATTTTATAAAATATAATATTTGCATGCCTACATTTATAAGGTATAATACTATTGATTCCATTTAATTGATTTATTATCCACAATCTATGTACATGGTATTAAGCAAATAAAAATTCTATTCTATTCTATTCTATTAAAATACACTTTTGAAATTGTTATAAAAATAAAAATTAATCAGTGCGAAACCAAATATATATATATTTTTTAAATTAATTCAATTACCAGAAAACATAAAACAAGAGACAGCTTGCGAAAAAAATATTATTTACTCCTTTAATAAACACCATGATTCTGCAACCATGCTTAATTAATTGAAGTTGTTAGTTACCACTTTCAAAGTTACTTGAAGTTTTCAATATTTTTTTAACAAGAAAAACGTTATTGTATTCTTTCCTATATCATTTGTTCCTTCCTACCTATGTATAGTGGCCAAAGTGCCATTGGTAGTAGGAATTAGTGGTAGGAAGGATCCTAGCTATATATAGTGGCCAAAGTGCAAAATCATAACTATAATATATGATTTTTTTACTCGACATACTCAATGCACCAGAACCAACCCAGAGAAGCAAATGTTTAATTTAAAAAAAATATTTCTAAATGCCGTCTATTGTCAAGTAGATAAACTAAATTTAATAATTCCTGATTCTTAGATAACAAACCGAATGATGATGAATGCTAATGATGATTAACATTCATTTTATACGTAAGAGATAAGTTCACCATAATTTTGGTAAATTACCTTAGTAATACACAATAATGGCAACACTGGTCAATCTGTCATACCTTCTAAATATCAAAATTATTAATCGTATTTTCATACGATAACTGATCTTAGTCTTATTATTTACTTTTCCTACACGGATTTGGCATAATTTAACAGCATAACTGGGGCATAGTGGATTTTCTTTTAAAATCAGAACAATGAGTAGCGATTTAAATGACAATGTCAAGTGTAACTGCCTAGCAGGTACAGTCGAGTCCAATAATATGTATACACTTTTGACAGATGTTGGTTCTTATTACAAGGTAAATAAAGGTTACTAACGGTCAAAAGTGTATACATATTAGTGAACTCGACTGTACATAGCCTTGACAGAAATCCGGCATTTTTATTGAGGGTAATGCTCTATCTAGACATGTAAATAATCTAAGCTCAACTGCTACGCCAAATAAATTTTTAATTGGAATGTACAGACAATACCTACTAGAGTTGAACAGACTGTACAGATTTATGTTAATAAAGCACATATTAATTGAAATCTTTATTATCATTTTGTACCTTAGGACCAATCCCGTGCAATTTCATGAGCTCCTGCCTGGCATCTTTATACTTCATAACTTGGAGACTCTTAAACCACTCTTCTCCACCCCACTTTACAATCTGTGCTGCTGACTTTTGTATGAACTTTGCTCTGTAACCAAATCCTAACTGCCTTAAATTAGCTTCAACCTGAAATATAAAGGGAGCTTTCAAATTTTTTATATTATTCCCACTCGCACTTTGTGTGTCTGTGATAGATAACATTAGCCCTTAAAGGTCCGGGTGCACCAAAAATACACTCTTAACTTTTTTTCACAAAATGACGAAAATCATAGTTAGAAAAGAAAAGGATAGAACTTTTTTTCATAAAAAGTATAAAAAATTTTGAAAAAAAAGAAAGTTTTCCAATGATTTTGTATAAAGCCCGACACTTAAATTTGCGATGTTAGTATGAGAGTTTGGACTTTAGTTTAAGAGCTTAGGGTTACGTTGTGTCGCAGGGGGGGTAAAAATATTTCGAGCTAAATCTTTTTTTTGACAAACACGACGAAAATGACGAAAATCATAGCTAACGAAAAACAATCAAAAGAGAAATTAATATTTTAACCTTCCAACAAGAGCTATAAAAAAAGATATTTTTGTTGAAATGAAACAACTTTTACGGATCTACTCGCGTTTATTTTACACATTACTTATTTAATGTTTATCCTGACGTTTCGAACCCTTTGCAGGGTCCGTGGTCACAGGGAGACTGAGGTGTTGGTCATCTCATAATTAGTTGGTAGCTTGTATACCCTCATTTAAATTTAATCAGGTGCGTTCCGTTTTACGCAGAAAAAGCTTACAGTATCTTTTGGTCTGGCAGTATGGTGTCGGGGCTGGGATTTAATATTTTGTATGATGGGATCCCAGGCTGGTGGTAGATTCCAACCATCTTCTCTATTAAAATTAGGATGTTTTTTAATTTCAATAGCCTCACGTATCATCCTAGGGATGAATCGTTGTTCTTTAACGAGTATTTGTGGTTTATCAAATCTAATGTAATGGTTGGGCCCCTCTAGGGAATGTTCGCATACTGCAGACTTATTTTCGCGCCTATGCTTGACGTCGGCTATATGTTCTTTAACACGGGTTCCTATACTTCTCTTTGTTTGCCCGATGTAAGAGAGCCCACAGTCGCAGTCCAGTTTGTACATGCCTGCATCTTGAAGGGGTATGTTGCACTTGACAGGTCGTAAAAATTGGTTGATCTTCTTCGGCGGCTTGAAGTAAGTGTTGATTGAAGCTCGCTTTAAGATATGTCCAATCTTGTCAGTGACACCTTTCATATATGGAAGTACAGCAGGTTGGCGCTCGACTGTGGTTGGTTTATTGCGTTTTCTGTGACAAAGCCGTGGTACTTTCAGTTTATTATCCTGTAGGACGTGCTTGACATGCTGAAGCTCAGCAGCCAGGTGTTGGGTGTCACAGATGCCGCGTGCTCTCTGAAACAAAGATTTCCCTACAGTAGCCAACTGTCTAGGATGGTGGTGAGAATCACCATTGAGATACCTATCTGTATGGGTTACTTTACGATACACAGTGTGACTCAAACTCGCGTAAACTTTAGAAAACAGATATTTTTGTATTTTTATTGTCTAATAAAAAAAATAACCTCGAATTCAAGACAATCGCTGCGCTTCGTGATTGTCTTAAATTTCTAACCTATCACGTGACCTACAGGAGTAGAGCAGCTAGTATTTCTGTTTATTTTACAAGTCCAAACTCCCATACTAAAACATCGCAAAAAGTGTTGGCTTCATACAAAATCATTGGAAATTTTCAGTCTTTTTTTAAAACTTAATAAAAAAATTGTTTCTTTTTTGATTGTTTTTCGTCAGCTATGATTTTCGTAATTTTTGTGTAAAATATTTCTAAGTCATGCACCCCCTTTGCGACACCCTAACCGAACCCCCTTAAATTATACTACATTATAAATTGTATGTGCTAATGTTCAGTAAGCATTCGTCCAATAAATAAAATGAAATAATTAGTGATTACAATAGTAAATTAACATACCGTCGTTGAAACTGCAATACTGCGTAACCAACAGTTGCTAATAACGCGGAACTACAAAAAAATCTAAATTGAGATTTTGCGTGTATAGGTTCTAAATAGCTATTGGTGTTGTCCCATGTGCTAATGTACCTAAATCTTTAAATATATTTATAGTTTAATCAGACAAAGACATACCTAGTAATAAAGAATATAACAGGTTTTTTCGCTCTCCTGTAAAATTGGTCACTACCAACCAACCACTGTTGGTTCCCCTATACTGCAGTATCAACCATGATATATAAAATGTTTATTATTTTTAACGTAAATTACAAAAACACAAATGCACCTGACCCGGTATGTCAGAAGGGTGCGGGTTCAAATCCTGCTCGTGGAAATTTTTCAGCATTTGTGTTTTTGTAACCACAATATGTTTTTTTGTTAGTAGTTCGTAGTAGTTAGTGAAATCAAGTGTTTTCTTACCTTAGGGTCTGCCAAACTCTGCACTTCAGGGAATGAATAATAAGTAACACCTTCTGCTGAACATATTTCATCACCATAATGAGTACATAATTTCTCTACCATTCCAGAAATCCTGTCTTAACATAATATTAAATTAAAAAGAAAATCTGTCCATGTTGTTTCAATCAATGTAAAATTGTTCTTTTATTTCACATGCATAGACATGTTACCTTGATATATGGTTATTTTGACTGCAAATAAATGAAAATAAATTTTCCACAGGCTCTTGACGAAGCATCCTTATGCCATAGAATTGTTGGCATGCTGATTTAAAAAGCTCATCTTTGTTTGCCCATTCCTTGAAGTATGCACCTAAATTAAAATCCAGACGAAAATAGTCTCTTAGAGTTTCATAAATGTTGTTCTCATTTAATTTATTTTTGATTGACTTCGATTTGTATATCAAAGAACCAAGCATTTGGTACTGTAAACTATCTCCACTTTGTTTTAACTTCCAGACAGTTTTTGAGTATACTCCTGTCCATTCATCTTTTTCCTTGTCATGAGTCCATCTGCGTAATTGATTATTTATTTAGGAATCACTCTGACCACTTTTTCTTTTATGTTTAAAGTATGTAACTAGGGTAAAAAAACATTACCTGAAACTCTGACCGCCATTAAGGGTTCCAAACAATTGCAACTCTTTATTATTGCAAAGTATTTTATTCCATGTCATTTTGCTTTAAAGAATTATTTTGTATTGAATAAAAATTGATTTAGCCAAGTTACGTCGAGAAAAAGATATGCAATGCGCGCGAAAAAGGTTGACTGATGTGATGACTGATGGATGCCTGACCAGGAGCAGTGTTGCCAACTGCTAGCTTTACTTAGTTGCTAAACATTTCTCAAAATTTTGCTAGATTGGCTTTATTGCCCCAAAAAGTTGCTAGACTAGCTAAATGTTACAGTAGGTAGGTAGGTTACAAAAAAAATAAAAAATTTTGACAATAATTTTTATTTTCATTAGGTAATAATAATTCCAACAAGAGTTAAAAATGTCTGATCATTAAATAAAAAATCAATTGAAAACTAGTTAATTAAAGAGGAAGACGTCGATGGCTGGGGTTCTGTGTCTTCCTTTGATTTTGGATATTTTTCAGCGGTGCCCATTTTATACAGTACATCTCTATGTAAAACACAGGTAAAGCAGCATTTACCACTTTTCCTGAAAAGTTGCTAGAAAAAGTAGCTAAAAAGTTTAGCTACAAGTTTCATAAAAATTGTAGCTGTCTGTCACCAAATAATAGCTAGATCTAAAGTATAATCATTAATTCACTGAAGTAATCTGACGTTTACGGTGTTCCCAGTTTCTGATGAACAGAAAATAGTGTTGTGACAAGAAGATTGACATCAATTACTTACTCATTCATTCTCATTGAATTGAAAATTGAATTTGTCCTGAATCAAATCACATTACTCATTTTATTTATAAGAAATCTCCTAGGCCATTTTTGTTTAATCGATATATAAATATTAGCATTGGTACATTTAAAGGCCAATAAATGATAACTTTGAATAGGCGAAGTACAAACTCGAATTATATAAAATTAAACAAAAATGCAATGGATATATTTTTATTCGTCGTCGTCAGACATAGAGATGAGTCGTTCATGAATGAATCCTTCAATTGAACTAGTCCACTTAGCAAGTATATCATTTAGTTCACACTTTACTGAAGGAGAGTAAAGCGAACAGATAGATTACGAACAGCGCGTGCGGAAACGAGACAGTTGCACCGGTCGGAGTCGGAGTCTGCCCGCATTCAATTTGACGTCTTACGGTATGAAACATTATTATTTTTACAACTTATTTTTACTTGATTATTAGTTGACGGCGTAATTTGTTTACGTTTTGAAATTTGATTTTGTTGTCTATTATTCTAGTCCTCTGAGTACTGAAACATATGGAGATGGCATACCTACAAAAAAAACGTGTATACCTACACTTACTTGGAACTAAAAATGGCTCCTGTCCGTAGTGCTGCCCTATTGTGTAACGATATATTTATCGACACAAGTTTAATGTGATGACTTTATCAAAGCATCAACGGAATTATGCTACATAATTATTATAGTTTTAATGAAATGAAATGAAATAAAAACTTTATTACGTTGGCTTAGTAATAAGCACTTATAAATAGTCAAAATATCGATAGATATATTTTATAAAATATAATATTTACTGGAACTAAGAACAAACACATTTAGTATGTAAGTAGAATTTAAATAACATAATAAATATAATTATATATATAGGTACTTTAGGGATAAGCAGTCCAGAGCAGACCCATCCCATTTATTTATTTTTTTATTTGTGTGTAGTGTGTTGAATGCTCTGCTCTGTAAACCAGCACGTGAAATTGATAAATAAATAAGAATTAAGGTTATGGATTTTTTATGCATTTGGCTAATATTTGTGTTTTTTTTTTTTTTTTTTATTTGTTTTTTTTTTAACAAAACTCCTTTGTTCCCATAGCAGACTTACTGCAGGCACGGGATGAGATGCAGCTGGATCATTCTTTTTATTTTCAGCACAGCATGGGAAAAGATATAGGTAATTAAATAAAAGAAAATGCTACATTGTGCAAAAATATATTATTTTCATACAACAAGGATTTTAATGATTATTATAAACGCTATGTTATAAATATATCAATAATGAAATGACGACAATAAAACAAGTTATTTAAATATGTTTGCCAGTAAGGATCATTATTCTAACTCGTTATTTATTTATTACTTACTGGTTATTTATTTATTCCTGATTTTAAGACACATTTCTTTTACATCGGATGAGAGTAGGAACACCTACATTTTCGATTGTAGGTACAAGTAATGCACTCAGTCTCATTCATTTACAATATAAATTACAAAAACACAGACAATGCAATTTTTGTAAATCTTTGACAATAATTGAAAAATCTACAATTTTCTTTCTTCGTCGTCTTACTTTTTCATTTAAAGCTTTAATTTTTTTCCTTTAATTTTTACATTTTAAATTTAATCTCTTGATAGTTTCTAGTGTTGCATCCGGAACCTGGAAATCAAAATTATAATTATATTGAGAACAAAAATAACAACTAAGTTATTCTATGCATTTTTACATTTTTTTGTCATGATTGAAAACTTGGATTTTAATCCAATTCATACCAATTCTATGATTGTCAAGTCAATGTTCTCATTGCCTTGACAATCATGGACCAGTCATACCCAGTAAATTGGCATGCATACGTATGTAAACTTCGAAAACTGACTAGATCAATTGCTAGATATTGTCAAACTATTAATTTAATTGTTGCACTTTCAAAGGCTGCAAACCAAAATTTTGTAGGCACATGGCTTTTTTATAACCTGGTGGGCGGAGCAAGTGGCTGTTGAGTACATAGAAAACTTTATTCATAGTATTTATGAACTATACAGTTCCGCTGCAATCATCAAACACATTTAATTTAAATAATCGCTCAAGACAAGTTAATAAAAAGATACTTTATTTAACTGCATCGTCGCCTTAAACATACATAAAATAAGGCAAACAAAAAATGTGTCCTCACCAAAGCAGATGTAGTATGTTGTAAGCTTGAAATTGATTTTATTTGATTTTGTTCATTGTTGACTTTAAGAGGCTGAAAATAAATAAAAGTACCATAAATGCACATATTTCGCTTGAAAACTAGAAAAAGGTTCACTTTTCAGTTAGATCATAAGCACCTTATGTACAATAAGATATAATTTAAATAACATAATAGCCCCACCATTGCAGCTGATGACGATGTAGCATCCTGTTGGTATGTTGTTCTTGGGTTTTGTTCGTCATATTTTAAACAGATTTGATTAGGCTGAAAAGAAGAAATCAACTATAACATTACAAAAGAAAATTTCAGTGAAATATGTTTTAAGCACAATTTAGGTAATAGCATCGATGAGTAAAAAAAGAAGGACTCTGCGTTACTTACTTAATATTATCTTAATTTTATAAGTTACTAATTTCGTTAAAATACCTACATAGGACGATTGGTTACAAATTAAGTTGGAAAAAGCAGCCTTTAATTATAATAACCTATAATATCAAATTATTTTTTTACCAAAATGCTTACCAGAAAATAAGATGAAGGAACTGTACCATCACGTAATTTTGTTACCTACATCAAGAGTTCTGTTGAAGCAGTTTTCGTCAATGTGCATCGAGCAAATGTGTACCACATTTTATGTCGCGGATTTATATTTTCTAGACCAATAATCTCTATCCATTTCTTCTTTAATGCTTAATTTACAGGAAATCTGCACAAAAAACACCATTGCAAAAAAATATAACTATCTAAAATGTATCGATACATCAAAACATCATAGCATATCACTAGATATTCATACTAAATCTAATCAAGCTGTAATCAATAAAATAACAACGAAAACACTATATACCACTAACATACATCTTTATTAGCTTTCACAATATTATTTTGATACATTACACTACACGATAGCCTTCTATTTTTATCAAAAATAGTGAAAATTGAATAATTACCTATGGAGAGTCAATGTAGGTTGATTTTTATTTCTTCTTGCACCACACTGCTTAACACAACACGAAGGCATGTTTTGGCTTTCCGGGACAATGTTCTGAATGCCACTAAAATCATATTTTTGGAGTTTACAACAATAAATCAACAAAAAATATTTCGAGCTATCAACCATTTGACAGGAGATTACACCAAACATTGGAACTAAATATGGCGACGCCGGCACGCGTCAAAATGCTCGTGACGTCACTCAAAAGTGTTGCCAAAATGAGTACAAAGCAAATATTATATCTCTTTTTTTCATACACCACAATCGGTTACTTAAAAAGAGATAAGTATATATCTGTAATAAATGTGTCGATTCAATGTATATTTGTATAAGCAATTCTTTGTACAGATCAATGTGGCGTCTCCATATGTTTCAGTACTCAGAGGTCAAACGACTGATCCGAGTCTGTATCCAAGTTTACGCTGTCACTGAGCAATAGTGTTGTTATCATTTTCATTGATAAAAATGACAAAGGTAAAGTCTAGACAGCCACGTCTCTCGTGCATTTAATCATTTTTAGATTAGGTAATGTTTTCTAATATAGTGAAATGTATTTTAATATAGTATAATAATGATACGTATCTGTTAAAATTGATTCAAGTTAAATATAAAACTAATCAAATATTTTTTTCTAAAGTTTTTGCGAACACTACACGTTGAAATGAAACAACTTTTACGGATTTACTCGCGTTTATTTTACGCGTTTTTTTGTTTTGTGGAATGACATTTACTACCTGCAAGTAGAGGGTGTTGCCATTGGTTCCCCTGTTTTACCCGTCGTCGCGGATATCTTTATGGAAGACTTCCAGGAGAGTGCCCTGAGCACAGCACCGGTAACCCCTAGGTTCTACAAGCGGTACGTAGATGACACTTTCACTATTCTACCAACTGATAAAGTATCTGCTTTTCTAGATCATCTTAACTCTATACATCCAAAAATACAATTCACAATGGAGTTATATGTATGTATGTTGTATGTATTGTATGTTATGTTATATTTTGATTTTTTTTGATTTTTGATTTTGAGTTAGAGGCAGATAGTAAGTTAGCTTTCTTGGATATTTTAATCATCAGGAATCCGGACCATAGTTTGAGTCACACTGTGCACTGTAAAGTAACCCATACAGATAAGTACCTCAATGGTGATTCTCACCACCATCCTAGACAGTTGGCTACTGTAGGGAAATCTTTGTTTGAGAGAGCACGCGGCATCTGTGACAACTAAAAGTACCACGGCTTTGTCACAGAAAACGCAATAAACCAACCACAGTCGAGCGCTGTCATTGACAAGATTGGACATATCTTAAAGCGAGCTTCAATCAACACTTACTTCAAGCCGCCGAAGAAGATCAACCATTTTTTACGACCTGTCAAGTACAACATACCCCTTCAAGATGCAGGCGTGTACAAACTGGACTGCGACTGTGGGCTTTCTTATATCGGGCAAACAAAGAGAAGTGTAGGAACCCGCGTTAAAGAACATATAGCCGACGTCAAGCATAGGCGCGAAAATAAGTCTGACGTATGCGAACACTCCCTAGAGGGGCCCAACCATTACATCAGATTTGATAAACCACAAATACTCGTTAGAGAACAACGATTCATCCCTAGGATGATGCGCAAGGCTATTGAAATTAAAAAACATCCTAATTTTAATAGAGAAGATGGTTGGAATCTGCCACCAGCCTGGGATCCCAACATACAAAATATTAAATCTGTAGCCGCACGGTAAAGCTGAAAAGAACACGTGCAGTAAACAGAATTCAAGCAACGTTTCGAGGAAGAAACGAAACGTCCGAGCCAGATGTTTACCAACAAATTAACGTAGACTCCGGCCATTCAAAAGTAGTTACGCAATTTCTATTAGTTTAAGTAGTAAAGTAATTTGTTATTGTGTTAGCATAACTGTACAAGCATTATCCTTAAACTCAAAATAGTCAAACACCTCGTAAAAGGTATTGCCAATTGTCGTCCTTTGTATTCCAAGCTTTCCCATTGTAAACTATCCATTTAGCTTTACTATTGTTTATATTTTTGTACAACTTATTTGTCAACAATACTTTTTGGTTAACGGTAGATTTTGTACCGTAAGACACGCGTCAGTTGTTTATAATATAAATAGTTCCGACTTGGCAGCACAGTCAGTCAACATCAGTCAACATTGTACCTTCGCCAAGAGCAGTAATAAACACTCTGAGATATAATCCTCGTCTCCTCAATCTACGACAGTAGCGGTACCCCAAGTCTCTCCAAAGTGGTGACCCCGACCCCGACAAGGAAAAAAGAAGATTTCTCCCCGACAAAGAAAAAAGAAGATTTCTCACCGACAAGGAAAAAAGAAGATTTCTCACCGATTACGAAAAAAAATCTCTGTTCGACGAGGAAAATGGCCGAGAACCAAATAGAAGCTACCACTACGCAGCAGCCAATCACATCTGAAGTCGCCAACATTTCGCTCTCTATCAGAATCCCGCCGTTCTGGAGAGATCGACCAAGACTTTGGTTCTACAGTTTCGAAGCCGCAACTAGCGACACAAAGAAAGGACAGGCGCAACTAGCGCAAATGGTTATCGCAAGACTAGGAAAACAAGACATCGAGCAGATCACCGACCTACTTTACAATCCACCTGAGAAAAATCAATATCAAGCTAAAAAGGAGAGATTAATCACCGCCTACGAAGAATCAGACAGCCGGCAGTTCCAGAAGCTGCTGTCTGAAATGGAGTTAGGAGATCAGAAACCGAGTCAATTACTACGCCGAATGAGAGACCTCGCCAGAGAGAAGGTGCCAGACTCAACCCTACGTATCATGTGGACAAACCACCTGCCGCCACACATCCGTTCCGTGCTCGCCGTCAGCGAATCCTTCAGCTCGAAAACCGCTCTCGAAGAACTCGCACTAATGGCTGACAAGATGATGGAGCAGACCCGCGAAGTAGCAGCAGTCTGCCACACTACAGCACAACCGAATCCATCTCCAATAGCACCCGCGTTGGACACACAATTATTCCTAGTAAACGAAATAAGAAAATTATCGTTAGAGGTCGCTGAACTCAGATCCAGACCGCCACAATTCAACAATAATTATAGAAGACAGCGTTATCGATCACCGCACCGCAACTCACATTCAAGATCCCGTTCACGAAGCGAATCAATATCACCATTCTGTTACTATCACCGTCGCTTCGGAGCTCAATCAAATAAATGCACCACGCCCTGCCCATTCAAGAACGCTTCGGAAAACAATAGAACGTTGGCCACAGCGGACGACGCCGGTGTTCACGAAAATTCGTACCGCCTATTCGTAACAGACAAGACAACAAGGCTATCCTTCTTGGTAGACACGGGAGCAAATATATCCGTTTTACCTCGTAATAAAGGCCAAATTGCAACGCCACTACCGTTCAAACTATACGCCGCCAACAACACCGTCATATCAACGTATGGAGAGAAGACACTCTTACTTGATTTGAACCTTCGCCGACCTTATAGGTGGAAGTTCATTGTAGCTGACGTATCAAAACCAATATTAGGAGCCGATTTTCTCAAGCACCACCAACTCATCGTAGATCTCAAAAACAAGAAGCTCATCGATAGTTTCACTAATCTCAAAGTCGACGCACCGATTCGAGTGACAAATATACTTACAATACGCAGCATTGACATAGAAAAAGCGTACCACAAGATTTTAGCTGAATTTCCGGGAACAACAAGAATCACTGCAATGAACCTTAGCAACAAGATCAATGTTCAACACTACATCGAAACTGAAGCTACACCCGTTCACTGCCGTGCCCGTCCCATACCGCCTCACAGATACGAAAAAGTGAAGAAAGAATTCGAGCACATGATAGAACAAGGATTATGCCGGCCAAGCAAAAGTCCATGGTCGTCTCCTCTACACATCGTACCAAAGAAGAACGGTGATTTAAGAGTATGTGGTGACTACCGCCGTCTCAATGCCATCACGAAACCCGACCGATATCCAATACCTCGCATCAAAGATTTCACATACCAGTTATCCGGCAAGACCATATTCTCGACACTGGACCTAAACCGAGCTTACCAACAGGTAAGCGTCCGCGAAGAGGATATTGAAAAAACAGCCATTATAACACCGATGGGACTGTTCGAATTCCCGCGCATGTGCCCAGGCTTAAAAAACGCAGGCCAGTCATTCCAAAGATTCATCCATGAAGTGCTCAGAGGCCTAGATTTCGTGTTTCCTTTCGCCGATGACGTACTTATAGCCTCAGAAACTGCTAGTGAACATGAAGAACATCTCAGAGAGGTCCTTAGAAGATTGGAAGAAAATGGTATTACAATAAACCCCGCCAAATGCAACCTCGGGCAGTCAGAAGTTCATTTCCTTGGTTACATCGTTTCAAAAGATGGTATCAAGCCTCCTGAAGCAAAGGTCAAGGTTATCACGGATTACCCGAAACCAAAAACAATAGAAGAACTCAGACGTTTTCTCGGAATGACAAATTTTTATCGTGACCACATTCCAAACGCCGCATCCATTCAAGCACCATTAAACTCATTTCTACACAACGTAAAAAAACGAGATAAAACGATCATAGAATGGACAGAAGAGGCAACACAAGCATTCGAAGCGTGTAAAACGAGCATAATTAACGCCGTATTACTCGCTCACCCGTCTCATCAAGCTACCTACGCGCTATTCTGCGACGCCTCAGATAAGTCAGCCGGTGCCGTACTACAACAATACGTCGAAGACAAATGGCAACCACTTGGATATTTTTCAAAGAAATTTACAGACGCACAAACAAAGTACTCAACGTATGATCGCGAACTAGTAGCGATCTACATGGCTGTAAAACCATTTCCGCAAGATGTTCGAAGGAAGACAACTTATTATCTTTACCGATCACAAGCCGCTTACATTCGCCATGACTAAAGTACAATCAAACACAGAAACGCCGCGCCGCACAAGACAACTTTTGTTTATTAGCGAATTTACCACAGACATACGTCACGTGAGCGGTAAACAAAATATAGTCGCCGACACACTAAGCCGCATCGAAACCATATCCTGCCCATCAACAATCAATTACGAAGAGATCGCCACTGCTCAAGAACAAGACAGTAACTTGCAACATTTACTACAACAACACAACCTATCATTCAAGAAAGTAGTTATCCCAAATACCGACATTGAACTGTACTGCGAAACATCGACGTCGCACTTACGACCGTACATACCAGATCAACATCGATATGAAGCTTTCAAGAGTGTACACAACGTCAGTCACCCCGGAATCCGTACTACGCGCAAGCTTATGTCACAGAAGTTTTTTTGGCCGTCAATAAACGCAGACATTGGAAAATGGACAAAGAACTGCATCGATTGCCAAAAAAGCAAGGTACAACGACATACCGTCTCAGGTATCGGAAATTATCCGCCAACCGACCGTTTCCAACACGTGCACATCGATATCGTCGGACCGCTACCTACAACGCGTCAAGGTCAACGCTACCTTATTACTATGATCGACCGACTAACTAAATGGCCCGAAGCCATACCAACCGACGACATAACAGCCGAGACAGTCGCAGAAGTTATCTACAAACACTGGATCACCCGATTTGGATGCCCCGCAACCCTAACAAGCGATCAAGGTCGTCAATTCGAAAGTCAGTTGTTCAACAATCTTATGAAAATAATGGGAATAAAAAGAAACAGAACAACACCCTATCACCCGCAGAGCAACGGTGTTATTGAAAGATGGCATCGATCTTTAAAAGCAGCACTACGCGCAAAATTATCCAACACCGAAACGTGGGTGGACGAAATACCTACTGTTTTATTGGGACTGCGAGCCGCACTACGCACAGACACCGGAATCAGCCCAGCCGAACTTACCTATGGCCAGAACCTCCGCTTACCGAGTGATTTTTTCGCCGCATCTACCACAACACCTACTATCGACTATTCCTACGTAGAGAAGCTACGCTCAACTATAGAAGATAACAAACCACGATCATCTACTGCTAATCACAGCAATAAACACATATTCGTGCACAGAGACCTTGTTAGTTGCAGTCATGTGTTTATCAGAGTAGACGCAGTAAAGAAACCACTTCAACAACCTTATGAAGGTCCCTACAAAGTCGTCAAAAGAACGGAGAAAGTTTACACCATACAGTTGCCTGACCGTCAGACCAACATATCAATCGACCGACTTAAACCTGCATACATTTTAAAAGAAGAACCAGTACCACAAGGAAACGTAAACAACAGCATACCTCAAGATAAAACTCCATTATACCTTCGTTGTTTCGTCCTTTGAGATTATAGACCAATTGTAGTAACGCATATCGTGTCGCCTTTCATCCACTAAGTTAAAAGCAGTTTAATAAAAAAATAAAAAACAAATCTGAGGGTACCACAACCTTTCCTCCGCATACCAACCGCGCAGCTACTCATTCGCGTTTTAGTGCTTCGCCGATCACCACGTTTTCTTCCCTTGTTGCTTGTAAAAGTGTTACCATAGTGTTACTATGCCGAAACGAAGTCATAAGGACGATGACAGTGATTACTTGCGTAAGAAAATTAAGAAAATTGAGAAAAAGTTAAAAAAGCGCGAAAGACGTTCTCGCAATCGGATAAGTTCTGATAGTAGTAGCAACTCATCAGTGCGTACCTCACCGGTACTACTACAACCTCAAAACGAAGGTAAGTCTGTAGGATGATTCTACTAAGGTTAACCTTTTAAAGAATTTAGGTTTCGTAATGAAACAGATTAGAATTTTATTAGTATGGATTCGTAGTCACGTTTTTCGATTCGTGTTGGCCTCATCTTAAAGAATGTTACCATCACGTTAGTATTACCTCCAGAACAGTGTTGTGTATATCTTATAAGGGATATTGCCTTCACGTAAAATAATCACGTACAGTTAGTGTTGTGTACATCTTATAAGGGATGTGGCCTTCACGTAAAATAATCACGTACAGTTAGTGTTGTGTACATCTTATAAGGGATGTAGCCTTCACGTTTTGTCACGAAAGATGTTTTTCAAAATTCAGATAGTGTTGTGTACATCTTTAAGGGATGTTGGCCTTCACGTTGTTGGAACCATCGAAAATGCTTGTACTATAGCTAAGGATGTGCACATTTGAAAGGAATGTTGCCTTCATCAGCTAGAGGCTTATTTCGAAGGGTAGATTCTGGATAACCAAACTACCTACATAAGTTCACATACGTGATAAAATAAAAATTCGTTCTGGCCACCTAAGGCTAATTATTAAAAATGTATAGATTTATTAAAATTTATATATATAATTAACAGTCATCTCTTATGTACGTGCCTAAAATGAAAGTTTTCACTTTCAGGTGAAAATGAATTACAATCGGAGATTGATTTCGAGGCGATTATGGAGGAGGCCGAACCAGGTCCGTCCACTTCATCAACAAAAGCTGGAACACCAGCTGAACCCTCGGACTTAACAGAATTGCCTGTTGACACCGAACCTGTTCGTGTTGAATTAGACGAAGAAATTTTAAGCCTTCTGGGTCAAACACCCTCAAAAGAAAAAAAGTTTGGTGTTGAAATACATCAAGACCTGGCCTTGCGGCTAGAACATGTAGCTACTATGGGCTTATCTAAAGAAACAAGAAAAGAACTTCTAGAAAAACATCTTACACCTAAGAACTGTGTAAAAATCGATGCCCCAAAATTAAATCCGGAGATAAAGGCAGCTTTATCGGATATGCTAATTAAAAAAGATAAAGCATCGGAAAATAAACAGATGCAGCAAGCGGCCGCTATTTCCTGTATTGGCGACGCTTTGACCAGATTATTTTGCTTAGAACACAAGGACCAGGCCGTTATAAAATTGTTAATTGAGGCCGGTCGTTTAATGTGCGACGCACAACATACAGAGTCCATGACAAGAAGGAGTTTCATTTGCTCGTCAATAAAAAAGGAAATAAAGGATCAGCTGTATAACAGAACACTTTAAAATTGAAGATTTAAGAACTACAACGAAACTAGTTTCAAAAAACAGTTTCTTGGCTACTTTGGATTTGAAGAATGCTTATTTTTTAATTTCTATTCACCCATCTGATAGAAAATATTAACGATTTTTTTTTGAAGAAAAATTATACGAGTTTAATGTTCTTCCCTTTGGCCTTAACACGGCACCGTTTGTTTTTACAAAATTGCTAAAACCGGTAATGTGTTTACTTCGATCATTGGGTTTTATGTCTACTATTTATTTAGATGACTACTGTGCAGTTGCTAGAGATTATCAAGGTTGCTTATACAATATTTTGGAAACTAGAAAAAAATTTGAATCCTTAGGATTTATAATTAACACAAAAAAGAGCAAATTAGTTCCTGATACAACTTGCAAATATCTTGGTTTCATAATCAACACAAAAAAAAATTCACATTTGTTTAACACCCGAAAAAAGAAATATTATTAAAAAGGAACTTATTTATTTTCAATATAAAGATAATTGTAAAATACGGCACTTCGCTCGACTGGTGGGTCTCCTGACTTCATCTTGCCCCGCAATCCAATATGGTTGGTTGTATACCAAACAAATGGAGAGATGCAAATACTTGGCTTTATGTAACACAAATAACTACGACAGCTATATGTCGCTACCATATTATTTGCAGACCGATATTTCCTGGTGGATAAAGTCTATTGATGAATCAGTGAACCCGAACAGATCAGATGATTATTGCAGGGAATTTTTTTCGGATGCAAGTAAAAAAGGGTGGGGGGCGGCATGCTGTGAGGAGACCGCCAGCGGACAATGGAGCATAGAAGAATCAACAAAACACATACATTTTTTAGAACTTTTAGCTGCTTTCTTAGGCTTGCAAACATTCGCAAGAGGCTTAAAAAATTGCCAGATATTATTGCGCATAGACAACACAACTGCTATCTCATATATCAACCGCATGGGTGGAGTTCGATTTCCGCATCTTACTGAAGTTACATAAAGATTATGGTAGTGGTGTGAAGCTAGAAAAATATTTGTTTACGCTTCATACATAAGTTCAGAAGATAATGAAATAGCAGATGCGGAGTCAAGAAAATCGCATCCAGATACTGAATGGGCACTAAGAAATGATGCATTTTGCAAAATTGAAAAGGCTTTTGGAAAGCCGGGCATTGATCTATTTGCTTCTAGACTCAATAATAAATGCAAGAAATATGTTTCTTGGGGTAGAGATCCTGGGGCTTGCGCAATAAATGCCTTTACTTTAGATTGGCAACATTTCTCTTTTTACGCTTTCCCTCCGTTTGCTTTAATACTAAAGGTCTTAAGAAAAATAATAAACGACCAAACCGAGGGTATAGTCGTTGTTCTATTGTGGCCCACGCAACCCTGGTTCCCTCTATTCCAAGACCTTCTTTGCTCAGAGATAATACAATTTCAGCCTTCTGATAACGTTCTTTTGTCTGTTTCCAACAGCCTGCCCAAGCTCACGTTGATTGCAGGGAGGTTATCCGGACGGCACTTCTGAAGAGGAGTGTACCGCCGTCATCTTTAGATATCATGATAGCTTCTCTGGCAAAAAAATCAATTAAACAATATAACATTGCAATAAGTCGCAGGGTTAACTTTTGTGAGAATCACAACATTGACGTGTATGAGGCATCAACTCCGCAGGTTATTTATTTTCTCACAGACCTATTCCATTCTGGTTTACAGTATGGCTCGCTAAACAGTCATCGCTCTGCTCTATCTTTGATCTTAGGATCGAGAGTGGGGTCTGATGACCGTATTAAAAGACTATTTAAAGGTTTTTTTAGACTTCGTCCTCCAACCCCTAAATATGATATTACCTGGAACCCTGCAATAGTTTTAGACTTTTTATCAAAATATTACCCCAACACCATTTTGACTTTGGAGCAATTATCAAAGAAGGTCGCAACACTTCTTATATTGGTAACAGCACATAGAGTGCAAACCATAGCAAAAATTCGTTTAGAAAATATAATTGTTAAAGACAATCAAATTTTTATAAAGATAGAAGACTTGATAAAAACGTCTCGTCCAGGATCAAGCCAACCTAATTTGAATTTACCTTTTTATAAAGATCGCCCACAGATATGCCCAGCAGAGGCGTTACTTACTTACGTTGATAGGACAAGATCTTTACGAAAAAATGTTACAAACATTTTTATAAGTTTCAAAAAACCGCATAATTCAGTATCAACTAATACTATTAGCAGGTGGATAAAGGACACATTGTCAGCTAGCGGAGTTGATACCTCTTTATTTTCTAGCCACTCCACCAGACACGCAGCGACCTCAGCGGCGCATAGAGCGGGCGTCAGTATTGACACCATACGTAAGACTGCCGGGTGGAGTGGCAGCTCCACTGTATTTGCAAAACATTACCATAGAAATGTTCAGCTAGACGAAGCAAATAAATTTGCCCTGTCTATTCTTAACAGCTAGAATAGATAGACTGTTATACCTATTAATTAAGATTAATTAAAGATAACAAATTGTTAAAATGATTCTGTAACTTATTTTGAAGAAGTAAAGGTATTTTTATTTTAAATATATTATTGGGAAGAAATTCTGTTTAAATATTTGACTACCTTTCAAAATCTACAATTGGTCTATAATCTCAAAGGACGAAACAACGAAGGTATAATTAGTGATTAAACGAACTTACCTGAAGTGATGTTCTATCACAATTATACGAGTTGTTTCGTCCGAAGAGATTAGGTCCCTCCCTCCCAAATTGCCCCCTTAGAGTGAAATATTATGCTCGGAGGCTTTCAACTAAATGAGTAGCTGCGCGGTTGGTATGCGGAGGAAAGGTTGTGGTACCCTCAGATTTGTTTTTTATTTTTTTATTAAACTGCTTTTAACTTAGTGGATGAAAGGCGACACGATATGCGTTACTACAATTGGTCTATAATCTCTTCGGACGAAACAACTCGTATAATTGTGATAGAACATCACTTCAGGTAAGTTCGTTTAATCACTAATTATCTCAAACATACAACAAACCATCAGCAGAAACGAAGAAATCGCGTTCCGGCCGTGCCATCAAGCTGCCGGTACGTTTTCACTTGAGGGGGAGTACTGTAGCCGCACGGTAAAGCTGAAAAGAACACGTGCAGTAAACAGAATTCAAGCAACGTTTCGAGGAAGAAACGAAACGTCCGAGCCAGATGTTTACCAACAAATTAACGTAGACTCCGGCCATTCAAAAGTAGTTACGCAATTTCTATTAGTTTAAGTAGTAAAGTAATTTGTTATTGTGTTAGCATAACTGTACAAGCATTATCCTTAAACTCAAAATAGTCAAACACCTCGTAAAAGGTATTGCCAATTGTCGTCCTTTGTATTCCAAGCTTTCCCATTGTAAACTATCCATTTAGCTTTACTATTGTTTATATTTTTGTACAACTTATTTGTCAACAATACTTTTTTGGTTAACGGTAGATTTTGTACCGTAAGACACGCGTCAGTTGTTTATAATATAAATAGTTCCGACTTGGCAGCACAGTCAGTCAACATCAGTCAACATTGTACCTTCGCCAAGAGCAGTAATAAACACTCTGAGATATAATCCTCGTCTCCTCAATCTACGACAGTAGCGGTACCCCAAGTCTCTCCAAAAATCCAAGCCCCAACACCATACTGCCAGACCAAAAGATACTGTAAGCTCTTTCTGCGTAAAACGCAACGCACCTGATGAAATTTAAATGAGGGTATACAAGCTACCAACTAATTATGAGATGACCAACACCTCAGTCTCCCTGTGACCACGGACCCTGTAAAGGGTCCGAAACGTCAGGATAAACATTAAATAAGTAATGTGTAAAATAAACGCGAGTAGATCCGTAAAAGTTGTTCCTAATTAAATATACATATTACTAAATGACAACCTCCGTGGCCTAGTGGTGTACATAGTGGACTACTGACCTCGGGGTTGTGGGTTCGATTCCCACAGAAGACAAACATTTATTTGATGAACTTACCTAAGTTCATCACATAAATGTAGTTTGCCTTCGGTCTAAGTGTATTTGTTTGTATGTATTATAAGTTTGTTTACAAAAAAAGTATAAGTATATGTATTTAATATCCGTCGTCTAGTATCCATAGCAGAAGCTTTGCTTAGTTTGGAACTAGATGACTCTGAATGTAGTGTCTAAAGATTTTATTATATAGTAGTTTATGTTATTATTGTTTTAATACATTATTATCATTATTTCATTATATTATAAAAAGTCAGTTTACATGAGAAATTCAGCAGAAATGAAAATCAATTAATTTGTGCATAGTTTTGTTTTATTAAAAACGGATTCTAGGTAAAACATCAACATTCGATAATCCTTTCATATTTCTTTATTTAATAACTTTTGTAACTTACCCATGTAAACTGACTTTTTGAACAGATTCTGAATGATATCGTAATAAATAAATCCTTTTTATAACATCTCACCTGTGTCCCACTTTTAAACCATTATCCTAACCGAGTTCTCGAACTTAGCGATACATGCATATCGACAATGTCGCAGCCGCGGCAGAAGCAACTTGTCAATGTAGCTGCCTCACCCCCCGCAAAAAATGACAGACAAATCTGTATCGGGAATAAACGCTATGGCTACTCCCCTCCGGTCCGCCGGAGGCCCGTGTTGCTCTATGTTTTGTACCGAGAAATTTCACCTGACAGTTTAGTTGTCAGTGTTTATTTTGCTTTTGGAGCTGTTATTATTGCAATTTTATACATCATCCATTTTTTTGAAAAATAAACAGATTTAACCACTGTGTAGGAGTACCAATCTGCATAACAATTAAGACAAAACAGAATACTATAAATTAATAACGTCGAAATGGAGATAATCTCAACAATATAGTCCCGTTTTACGTCAACAATCACTTCCAAAATGAAAAAAATCACTGTGACCCGTTCTAAAACCATTTTTTATCACTTTCTCACATAGCACTTTCTCTGTCTCCGAGTGAATTTTCCCATGGGTTACTTTTACGACAACTAAAACATCAACTATTTACAATTACTTCTAAATGCATCGTCAAACAGCACAATTATTAAAACTAAACAATGTTATTGTCACATGCAGCACGGATCGCGCTCATACCTATTTTGACGTAGACTAGAACTCTGAGTACTGAAAGTTTGACCGATCCACATATAGTACGAGGGCAAGCGGCCTCAGTTGGTAAACAAATCCAAAACAACACGGCCGCTTATTATTGTATTTTTTTGAATAAAGAGAAATACATAGTAATAATGTGATCTAAATTAATTACATATGAAAGGTAACGCCATCTTTTTGTAAATTTGACATGGCAGATCTCTTTTTGCAACAAAAATCTGAACAATTCGGCATTTTTCTAGGACGTCGTCTTACCCGCGCAACTAGATTCAGTCTAGTGAGCAGTGCGGGCTGCAACTAGTTTTATTGTACGCATAGGTCCGCTTGGACTTGTACTTTGACAGAGGGGAACGCCTGCGTATGGCTACTCCCCTCCGGTCCGCCCGGAGGCTCGTGTTACTCTATGGTACAAAAAGACATTCATATACCTACCTATATTATAATTAATTAATCACCAATTTTTTAGGGTTTATATTTAAGATTTCTGGGCTTGTTTCTTTTTTTCATTTTTTAAGCAATCCAAATGCGAATTCAATATATTGTTTTAATAATAGAAAATTGAAATCTAAAAATAAACCTTCACGTTAATATAACAGTGCAACATTTGTAAATTATATTATAGTTTATTTTTGATAATAAATTCAAAATCATTTATTCAGTTTAGGCTACAAATAGCTCTTATGAACGTCATTATGCCATCGGTTCGTAAGTCTACTCTGGGCGGGAGATCTTGTACTGAGAAGAACCGGCAAGAAACTCAGCAAGTGTCCAGCTCTTTTCTCCCTTACAGCGTCAAAAATATTGGAAAATGCCCTATCATAAAAGGACACTTTCCATCACAAATAAAAACACAAAATATAAAGGACAATCACACATATTAAAAAAAAACAAAAGAGAAAATATAATAATATCTACATTTGCAAAACATCAGTTACCAGTTAAAAATTTTCACAATGTCATACAGCACTAATAAAGGTCAAAAATTGTCTAAGAAAGAAAAAAAACAAAATTAAACTATAGTTAATAATAATAAAAATAATAGTATGCAAGAGCAGACCAGCCTCCACAGGCGGCACCCGTTCACGAGTATGACATATGAATCAGCCATCGCTTCACTCAACCATATCTTAGGGAATGTAACGACCCGACGCACATGCCACCACCGCAGAGACAGTAAAGAGAGCATGCCACACTCAAGCTACTCTAAATAAAAACCTAATGAAAAGTTTAACGTAACATAAATATTATTTGTAAACTGTAGGACACTTCTGATAAAGGCTATCATATCAGCGCTAAGATATTTTTAAAGTAATTATTGATCCCAATAAAATAAAATAAAGAGTAGTTTTATTTTTTTATTATAACCAAGCTGTTTTGTCATCTAAATATTATTTGACTGTATAATAACCTTTCTTAAGTAAAGAAGATTTTACATGTTTTTTAAACTTGTCTAAAGGTAAATCTTGTACAGTACTAGGTATTTTATTATAGTAGTGTATACCTTGCCCCAAGAAAGAGCCAAGAACCTTTTGCAACCTGAACAGTGGCATTACAAGTTTTTTCTTATTTCTAGTATTGAAATTGTGTACATCACCGTGTTTAGTAAAAGAGTTGATGTTGCAACGCACAAAAACTATGCAATTATAAATAAACTGAGATGCAACTGTAAGAACACCAATTTCTTTAAAAATATTTCTTAAAGTAGTTCGGGAACCTAGTCTATTAATGGTTCTTATTGCTCGTTTCTGCAAAATAAATATAGATTCAACATCAGCTGCTGTAGCCCACAGTAAGACACCATACGACATGACACTATGAAAATAGCTAAAGTAAACTGTTCTAGCAGTTTCAACATCTGTTAATTGTCTAATTTTTCTGATAGCATAAGCAGCAGAACTGAGTTTACTGGACAATTTCGATATAAGAGGATTCCATTGAAGTTTTGAGTCAAGTGTTATACCTAAGAAGACTGTTGAGTCTACCAAATCTAATTTATCACCGTTTATTCTAATATCAGTTGGTTCAGTTTTAACATTAGGTAGAGTAAATTTAATACATTTTGTTTTTTTTTGCATTAAGCTGTAGATTATTAAGAGTAAACCAACTGAGTACTTTTGCTAGAGCATTGTTTACATCATCATAATTATTCTTACACCTAGTAACATTAAAATGAGTGAAGTATCATCTGCAAATAAAACAATTTCACAGAAGTTCTCCATAAAGAATGGCAAGTCGTTAATATAAATTAAAAATAGGAAGGGCCCGAGGATTGTCCCTTGCGGAACTCCCATTTTTACAAGAGATCCAGATGATTTAGTTCCATTGATATCGACAGTTTGTGTCCTAGAACTGAGATACGACTCTATCAATTTAAGTGCAAAATCATTAAGACCATAGTAGTGTAACTTCATCACCAGAGTCCTGTGCTCAAATGATTCTAAATGATTATGTTATAAAAATATTAACGATTATTTGATTTCGAATTTTGTGACAACCCTTGCATATCGGCGAACGATCCCACATCAAAGGCGATGCCCTACTGTATGAAATAGTAATACCACAAAGTAGAGAAACGGAACAGAGACAAAGATTCATACAACCGCGCCGTCGTAGGTAAACTACTACAAGCATACGGCACATGTGTACGTGTCAACTAGCCGCTGCGTCGCGTACGCGTCGCCACTGGATAAAATCGGTTACGCTCGCTCGGCCAGTGGACAAACGGAAGGGCCTGCAGCACGTCTTATTTGTTTTGTGCTCCTGTATATTTGTTACGAATTGTTTTAGGTGGAATAAATTGTAAATAGTTATAACGTGTAAGTGTAAATAATAAAATGGTCGTTTACTGTACCGTTTGTTTGTATAAATAATACTAGAAAAAAAAAGATATTTCATATTTCAATTATCCCAAGGAGTCTAATAGGTAAGTAAATTAAAACCAGATTAGCTATTTAAAATTTTAGATATGTTTAAGTAGGTCGCACAAACCTGTATGTTATGTAGGTATGTTACGTAGTTAATTGTTATTTTTACAAGCTTTTATTTAGTTTCACCTGTCCCGATGTTTGCTTGTGAGTTAAATTTATTCCACTACCCGGTTACCGATTGAGCTGAAATTTTGCATGCATGTGTAAATCGGATGACAATGCAAAATCAGTATGACATGGAGCTGATCTGATGATGAAACCGGAAGGTGGCCATAGGAACTTGGTTATTAAACTACACAACCCCATCGAGTTTGAATTCGTTTGATCCGTCTTGACGAGAACTTTGGTGCAAGATGGTAACCAGGGTCTGATGATAGAGTTAGAAGATGGCCACAGGAACTCGGTTATTAAACAACACAACCCCATCTAGTTTGGGCTCGTATGATTCGTCTTGACGAGTACTTTGGTGCTAGATGGTAACCAGAGTCTGATGGTGGAGCTGGAAGATGGCCATAGGAACTCGGCAATTAAACATAAATATTTTTAATATTGGTAATGATATTCAGAAACGAGTACAACATTGTACATTTAATATGCCATGTGATTGTTTCCCAATTGATTACTTGAAAAGGCTTTTTATCAGATTCAGATTCAGATCATAGCATTCTTTCAATTCTAACAAATTATTAAAAACCAAAAGTTATAAAAAAAATATATTTAGAGTAAGCAAAAGCTCATAAAAGTTTAATTATTTTATTTTATTGTCTTTTGCCAACCCTACTAAAATAGGTAAGAATTTCGTATGCTCCTTAAAAGCTTTGTCTCTGTTCCGTTTCTTTACTTTGTGGTAATACTGTGCTAGAGTGTAATTTAAGCCCGCGTAAGCGCGAACAATAACTAAAGCTATAGAAGGATGACTAAAATAAAAATCGTGCAACTATGTTTGGTTCCGTTCTATCTTATGGCTAGAAAAGGAGGTTGCAGTGCGACAAATGGTTGACACTTAGTTTTTATTTTTTGTATTGTTATGTCAAACGGTCATCAGATAATCGGTGATCAAAAAAAATCTTTGAGTCCTTTATAAAGTCACTCACTACATTACCTCAAATATGACGTCACAAATCTGGTGACACCTTCGAAATAACGAAAGAAAAGGGACAATCGATCTCTTCCCAATACATCACTTAGGTTCATTAGTTAAAATAGTACGAACTGATGAATGAGTGTTGCTATTTTAATCCGGTTTCTATAGCTTTAGTTATTATTCTGAGACAATACACACCTATAAATATTTGACAACCAACCAAGTGACAAAAGACATCAAATGTTTCACAACTAGGAACATTTTGTTGTACGCTCAGAACAATAACTACGTACCGCTTTGACAGTTTTCATGACAACGAAATAAACAAATAATTTTGTATTGGAAAATTAATTTGTCGTTTTTAGTATTTGCCGTTACTTTTGGGGGTTAAAGTTACTCGCGTTCGTACGTTTACCCTTGAGACCCTACACGTGACCCCTGGGTGGTGCTAAATGAGTAACACTGTCTGAGTGGTAGAGCCACGCTGCGTTGCAGCACGAAATGGGCCGGCTCACCCGGCGTAACACCACCCTCTCACAGAATATCGGCGGGCGTGAAACAACGACACTCGTTGCTGTTGTGTTTCGTCCGGTGAGTGACAGTTCCGGAGGCCCATCTCTCACCCCTCCTCCCTCCCAATTCCTACTCCCTCCTCAAGATCCAACTCCTTTCCAAGGTTGGCAACGCATCTGCGATAACTTTGGTTTTGCGGGTGTCCATGGGCGGCGGTGATTACTTTCCATCAGGTGACCCGCCTGCTCGTTTGCCTCCTTTTAACATAAAAAAAATAAAAAAATACTTATTATTTATGTTTCTCACCGCTATAACCTTCCCTGAACCTCCACAAATATTTCAAAATCAAAATTAGCCAAATCGGTCCAGCCATTCCCGAGTTTTAGCCCGACTAACGGACAGCAATTGATTTTTATATGTATAGATATGTAATTTCTTGTACTTTTCTCTTATTTAAACACGAATACAGATAGTTCTTCATATCTTGACATCACATCCTTTCACGGATTATTATCCGCTTTGAATAGCCCTACCAGAGCAAATAGTTGTTTAGATCATGTGATTATTAAAACAAAACTGCTAAGCTACACGTTTGTTTTAGGCACTACCTTGACAGACCACGAGGCGGTTTTATTTTGCCTTCAATATAAATGTGCAAACCATAATCACTCAAAAACTTTACCACAACTATGAAGCCATAAGACATGATTGCTCTAAAATTAATTTTGATGCTGTGTATACTGAAAATGATCTGAATGTAGCCATGAATCTGTTTATCAACTTTATCTGATGCCGTATTACATAACATAATCACCTTTAAGCCTAGCAGAAATAAATTAAAAATTAAACCATGGATGACTACTGGCTTACTGCGATGTATAAAAACAAGAGATAAGATGCATTATAAACTAAAGAAACATCCTAATGACGACATATTGAGGTTAACATACAAAAGGTACAGAAATTTTTGCAATAATTTAATTAGAAAAATCAAAAGACAATATGACAAGGAAGAGCTTCTTATAGCGAAAAATAACAATAAAAAATTATGGAAAACTATAAAGTCTATTACAAATCTAGCTAAGCAAAACACCAGTCCACGCGAATTATTAAGTATTAAAAATAATAATAATAATAATAATAAACACTTTATTTGCACACTAAGAAATAAACAGTTACAAAACAGGACAATAGACAGAGAAGACAGTACAAGTAGGCGGCCTTATTGCTTAATAGCAATCTCTTCCAGGCAACCTTGGGTGAAGAGTAAAACAATAGTAAGGAGTAATAGGGGAGTAGGTGCATATAAAGAAAGAAAGAATTGAGAATAAATAAATATCTACAGATTAAGGAAAAAAAGAAAATTACAAATAAGGACTGAAATATATACTTATAGTTAGCTAGATAGGAGCAGAAGAAAGGAAATAGCTTCTAACTCGATCGCCGAAAGACCTTAGATTTTGAGTTTTCCTGATGCTCTCAGGAAGTGAGTTCCACAAGCGGACAGCATGGACAGTGAAGGAATAGGAGAAGAAGTCGGTGGAGTGTTGAGGGATGTTTAAAGAAAGGTTAGAAGAAGAACGCAAGGTACAATGTAAAGTTGAGGAATGGAAGGAAAAGCAGTCTTTAAGATAAGGCGGAGAAGTTGGTAGGAAAAGTATAGAATAAAGGAGCTTAAGAGCGTGTAAGTCCCTGCGCCGGCGAATAGGGAGCCAGTTAAGTTTATCGCGGAAGTGAGATACGTGATTAAATTTACGGAGGTTGAAGATAAATCTAATACAAACATTCTGCAGACGCTCCATTCTATTAAGCAGTTCTTCGGACAAATCAGTGTAACAAACATCACCGTAATCAATAATAGACAGTGTTTAGAAAGTAAGAGCAGCCCAACATAATAGTTCCATCCGCGCGTCACTAGATGGCGCTGTTCACGTTGTGCTGAATGGCGCTATAGAGATTTTCTTTGAAATTGTATACTCATTTGTGCATCTTAATAAAGATTTGAGTTTTCCGCTGAGACTATTTGCTTTATTCCCTAATATAGAAACATTTGGTCCAATCGAGCCGGATTTATACGTAATAAAGTTGAATATCGGGAACTTCCGCGCCGCGCGCGTCACACACGGGTAGCTGTGCATGGATCGTGTACGCAAGGCTACTTGGAGCAAATAACACCCCACACGTACAGACTATCATTACCTGGATTTTGCAGTGATAACAGTAACTAGTGAAAATAAGTAGTTAGTAGTGAAGTGACAAAGTGATAAAAGTTCAAAGTTCAATGAACTTTTCAATGGCCTTTTAGTGAAGTGTAAGTGAGTGCATCAAAACAATTACAAGGATTTTATAAGTTGTTGGAACTGGACTCTGTAACCGTAAGTTATAGATGTAAAAGTGATTGGAACATAAATAAATAAAACCTATAAATAGTAAAAGTTATAATTAAATACCTAGGAAAAATTGAACTTTCAAAAATATAAGTGTAATTAAATTTCAAAATGGAGAAACTTGAGCTGTCACAATTAGATTGTTATACACAAATTGAGAAACTTGGAAAAAACTACAAAAAAGACTTCTAAAGATAAACTTACATCAGGTTATGTTGAAACTAGATTAGAAATGTTAGAATCATATTGGAGCGACTATCAAGCAAATCACAAGTCTTTACTTGCAGCTACACTAGAACAGAGAAAGAATTTAGCTTACTTTGTAAATGAGGAGTATGATGCCTGCCTTAGCTATTATTTAGAGATTAAAACCAAAATGCGTGATACTTTAAACAGCAAATCTACACCTGCAAGTAATAATAACCCACAACTAGAGTGCGATAGTCAACCAACCGTTAGTACAAGATTACCTGCTATTCAAATACCTACCTTCTCTGGTAACTATAGAGATTGGCTTTCATTTCATGATATTTTTAAGTCCCTTGTCCATGATAATAACAATATTAGTAAAGTTAACAAGTGTCAATATTTAAAAACCAGTTTGAGAGGAGAGGCCGAGATTTTGGTTAAAATGATACAAGTATCCGACTCAAACTACGATATTATGTGGGGGATGCTAAATAAAAGATACAATAATAAGCGAAGCATAGTCAATACTTACATTGCTAAATTGCTCAATCAGAGAAAAATAAATTCCGAGTCTGCTAAATGTATAAGAGACCTATTAGATGTCACTACGGAATGCCTAGCTACACTAAAGGGATTAGAGCTACCGACGGATCAGTGGGATGATTTGGTTGTCTATATTATAATACAAAAACTAGATACAGAATCACATAAGTTATTTGAGCAAAGATTAGAGTCAATTTCGAAGCTACCTACATGGAGTGAACTATCCGACTTTTTAGAACATCGCTTTCACACACTAGAATCTGTAAAAGCTAAACAAGAACCAAGCCACCCACCACCTGTCAAATATGTTACATCCAAGAGTTTTGCCACTGAAGTCACATCCACAAAATGTATTTACTGCAACGGAGATCATTCAATATTTAGATGCAAAGACTTTTTAACTCTAGATTTACAAGCAAAAAAAGACTTTGTGCAAGCTAATCAGATCTGTTTTAATTGTATGAGAAAAGGTCACCCAGTCAAATCGTGTTTACAGTCCACTGCATGCAAAAGATGTGGCCGAAAACATCATACGTTATTACACGGGTTTACAATTCCCAATTCAATGAGAGATTTAACTGCAACTGCAAATCCAAAAGAGATAGATAGTACACCGGTGATGACTAGTACTGTAGAGATAACAAGCAATACTGTGGAGAGCTCCAACTGCAACCCTAATGCAGTAATACTAGCGACTGCATTAGTGAATATTAGATCCGAGAAACTAGATACAACACACACGCTTCGTGCATTAGTAGACCAGGGCTCCCAAGCGACCCTCATTACCGAAGCTGCGTGTCAAGTGCTGGGCCTTAAACGAGATCCTGTAAAAGGGAGTATAACAGGTGTCGGCTCAGTCAAATCTATCACTAGAGCTAGAGTAGACTTAAAGATTAGTCCAAGACATAATCCACAAGTAAAGGTCCAAATAACCGCGTTTGTTATGAAATCGTTAACTAGTTACATACCACAACAAACGCACGCTATAGATTGGCCACAGATGAGAACGCTTCACTTGGCGGATCCTACTTTTGAGAATCCAGGCAAGATTGATTTATTACTAGGTGCAGATGTCTTTGCAGAGATAATACAACACGGCATTCTGACACACAAATGCGAAACACACAATCTTGTCGCACAAAAAACCATACTAGGCTGGCTTATAACTGGCAAAAATACGTCAAACAACGTCAACCACGGTGAAGTATTCGTCCATCATGTGAAGGTGGAAATAGATAGTCTTCTTCGTCGTTTTTGGGAAATAGAGGAGTCCCCAGAGAAACGTCTTTTGACAAACCTAGAACTGAAATGCGAAAATCATTTTAAAGCTACACATCAAAGACAGGAGGACGGACGTTATCTAGTTCGCTTACCCTTTTTGTCCACTCCACCAGATATTGGTGAATCACTTCCAGTAGCCCTTAGACGATTCACTGCTATCGAGAACAAGCTTAGACGAGACACAAAACTAGAAAATAAATACAATGACTTCATGGCAGATTATATAGAGAAAAATCATATGGAATTAATACCTACTGATGAAATTAAGAAGCCGCCACACGAAGTTTGTTATATTCCACATCACGCTGTGATTAATGACGAGCACCTTACAACAAAAATAAGAGTAGTGTTTGATAGCTCAGCCAACACTAGTAATGGCAAATCCATTAACGACAACTTAATGTCTGGGCCAGCACTACAAAATGATATTAGAGACGTTACTTTAAGGTGGAGAACACATAGAATAGTATTAATAGGCGATATCCGCCAACACTACAGACAGATTACTTTAGATCCTAGAGACAGAGATTACCTGAGAATCCTTTGGAGACCTCGTAGCGACGAGCAGCAACCTATACAGCACTATAGATTAACCACTGTCACATATGGAACATCATGTGCACCATATCTAGCCATAAGAACGCTGAAACAGCTAGCGGAAGACGAGAAAGAGAACTTCGATGATGACATCATAGATGCCTTACTGCATGACTTCTATGTAGATGATTTCCTTGGGGGACGAGATTCTTCTGGAGACACCGTAGATCTGAAACATAAAATAACACAATTATTAAATAAAGGAGGATTTCTATTACACAAGTGGGCGTCAAACAGTTCTGAAATTGAAGGTGCAGAGCAATCTAATCGTAAAATACTAGGCGTTAACTGGAATGGATACACAGACATGTTTGAATTAAAAATAGCATTACCTTCACCAACAAACAAAGTAAGTAAACGTACAGTGTTAAGAGACATAGCTACCATTTATGATCCTGCTGGTTGGTTAGCACCCGTAGTTGTAGTTGCAAAACATATGCTTCAAAGATTATGGATAGAAAAGGTCGACTGGGACGAATCATTACCTGATATACTTTTACAAACCTGGATGACTTATAGACAAGAACTAGTAGATATGCCAATTATTACAGTCCAGAGGTGGTTAGGTATAGCAGATGATACGGTCAAAGTAGAGTTGCATGGGTTTTCTGATGCGTCGTGCATAGCTTACTCAGCTGTTGTGTACTGTAGAGTTCTAGAGCAAAATGAAATTAAAATAACAATAGTAGAAGCCAAAACAAAAGTCGCACCTGTCAAACAAGTTTCACTTCCAAGGCTAGAGCTTTGTGGAGCTTTATTGTTAGCTAAGTTGTTGCATCGAGTACAGTCTGCTTTGCGTATTCCTAGTCGCAATACATACGCATGGACTGATGCTACAATAGTTTTGGCATGGCTGCAGAAATCACCAAGCTACTGGTCAACATTTGTAGCTAATAGAGTAACAGAGATTACTAACCTGATTGAGAAGGAGAGATGGTACCACGTCGCGTCCGAAGATAATCCTGCTGACGTAGCGTCGAGAGGAATCTCACCGCTAGAGCTTCCGAGGCATCAGCTGTGGTGGAGAGGACCTACCTGGCTGCGAGAGACGAGCACCTTGCCCGTCAATCACCCTGCCGTCGAACCTACGGAGTTAGAGATGAAATTAATAGTTAATATGTCAGTGAATAATAGTGTTGTGTGTCAAAAGTCCAATAGTGAAAGTGATTTAGCTCAAGAGTTGTTTAGTAGATACTCTAGTTTAACTAAACTCGTTCGTGTTATGTCTAGAATGTTAAGATTTGTTAATTCTGTTAAAAATAAGCTTAAAAATAAATTTAAGTTAACTTACCCCGAGTGGCTTACAACTAGTGAATTAAATATGTCCATGAAAACATTGTTACGTTTGTCACAATATAATACCTTTGCTGGAGAGATTAAAATAATTAGTAGCACAGATGTAAATAAAATAAAATGTTTAAATAGATTAGATAATGGTAAACGAATTGTTAAATTAAACCCTTACCTCGATGAGAATAATTTGTTAAGAGTAGGAGGTAGACTTCATTACTCCACTCTCCGCAATGAGATGAAACATCCATATATATTGTTAAAAGATAGTTTGTCATATTTAATTGTTCAAAATGCACATTACAAAACTTTACATGGGGGGGTACAATTGATGTTAAATTATATTAGAACTAAATTTCATATTATAGGGGTTAAATACATTGTAAAAACAGTAATTCATAAGTGTGTAGTATGTGTAAAAAATGCAGCTAATTTAAGTTTACAACAAATGGGTAACTTACCTAGAGATCGAGTCAATCCTCAACGGCCATTTAGTGTAACTGGTGTGGACTTTGCGGGTCCTGTAGTGTTAAAATTATTTAACGGCCGGGGATCAAATAGAACCCAAAAAGCGTACATAGCAGTATTTATTTGTACCACAGTCAAAGCGATTCACCTAGAACTAGTAACTAGCCTAAGTACAGATAGTTTTATAGCCGCTTTTAGGCGATTTACCTCTCGTAGAGGTCATTGTAGCAAGCTTATTAGCGATTGTGGCACAAATTTTATAGGAGCTAGTAAAGAGCTGAAACAAATGTTTATAGATAGCAAAAAGAACTTACCTGTAGAAATAGCTGATTTGCTCGCTCGAGATGGAACTGACTGGCAATTTAATCCTGCTGGAGCACCCCACATGGGAGGTTTATGGAAATCAGCTGTAAAATCCGTTAAGTTTCACCTCAATCGAGTACTTAGTGATACTACATTAATTTATGAAGAATATTCAACATTATTATGTCAAATAGAGAGTTGTTTGAATTCCCGTCCATTATCACCCATTGATGCTAATTCTGATAACAATTTAGATGTTTTAACGCCAAGTCACTTCCTGATTGGTGAATCCCTATTAGCAGTTCCCAAACCGGAGCTAAGTAATATAAGTATTCCATACACAAAACGATGGATCTATCTTCAGAAAAAGTTGCAATCATTTTGGCATAAATGGAGCCATGATTATTTAGTAAGTTTAAATAGACGTCAGAAATGGACTGAAACTCAACCCAATATAAATGTAGGTACAATTGTTCTTGTAAAAGATGAGAGGCTTCCAGCTTCTAAATGGTTAATCGCTAAAATTATAGATACCCATCCTGGCAGCGATGGCTTAGTTAGAGTTGTTACATTGAAGTGTAAAAATACTGTTATCAAAAGGCCGATTCATAAACTTTGTGTTTTGCCAACTGATAGTATATAAGTTATTTTATATTTTTTTATTGTTAGTTACACTACAATTTTAATATTTTGTTATTTAGTATAGTAGTTAATTTGAGTTTCATAGATTTTTTCATGATTTTAAAGGACTAGCCGTCCTTTGGGGGGCGGAATGTTTAGAAAGTAAAAGCAGCCCAACATAATAGTTCCATCCGCGCGTCACTAGATGGCGCTGTTCACGTTGTGCTGAATGGCGCTATAGAGATTTTCTTTGAAATTGTATACTCATTTGTGCATCTTAATAAAGATTTGAGTTTTCCGCTGAGACTATTTGCTTTATTCCCTAATATAGAAACAGACAGCATTAGTGATTCTGCTAAAGTTATTTTAGTACTGATCGGCAGAAAGTTACGCAGGCGGTTAAGCGAGCTATATGCACCGAACACCTTCTTCCTAACGGCATCTACTTGGGGTCTCCACGAAAGGTTTTGGTCAAAAATAACACCAAGGTTTCGGACGGATTTCGAGTAAGGTATTACTGTTAATATTCAGGATTCAATAGATAGCGTAAATTACTTTTTTGCCAATATAGGAAAGAGTCTTGCGGAGGATATTTTAAATAACGGAATGTTATTAGAACAGCTTGACAGGAGACGTAGCATAACAATATTGAACTCTTTTGTTTTAGTAGATGTAACAATAGAAGAAATAGAAACAATCATTTTGAATTTAAAAATTGATTGTGCTCCTGGTTATGACTCCATTCCTGTAAAAGTTCTAAGAGACAACATAAAAATTATTGCTCCTCCACTCACAGACCCGATAAACTGATGTTTGAATGCTGGACTCTTCCCAAGTGCACTTAAGAGATCATAGATTCTATAGATTATGTCTAGATACTACCAGGGATAGAACCAGTACTACCAGAACTAGATAGAACCAGGAGTCATAACCGTGCTACCAATCCATAAGACTGGCAAGAAGGATTCTATCAATAACTACCGCCCTATATCCATCCTAACGTCGTTCTCTAAGATCTTTGAACGTGTCATAAATACGCGGCTTGTAAATTACCTCGAATCGAAGAACCTTCTTGCCGACACTCAATTTGGCTTCCGGAAGGGCAGATCGACGGATGAGGCTGTTCATAATTTCGTACAGCACTTAGCGAAGGAGTTGGATAGTAATAAAAAATGCCTACCCATATTCATAGACCTTAGAAAGGCGTTCGATACAGTGTCATCATCGGTCCTTTTAAGTAAATTAGAAAAACTTGGTATACGCGAAACCCAGCTGAGGCTCTTTGAAGACTATTTATCCAACCGTACACAGCATGTGAGGATTGGTGATAGTGTTAGTAGTGAACAACCAATTAACTACGGCATTCCGCAAGGAAGTATAACTGGGCTGACTCTATTTTTATGTTACATAAACGATCTATGTCAATTAAATTTCAAGAATTGTAAAATAACATCTTACGCAGATGACACCGCACTAACTTTCTCTGGAGCCACCTGGAAGGAAGTTTTCGCAATGGCACAAAATGGCTTTAACATTGTGTCTCAATGACTTGCCGCTAACATTCTCACTTTGAATGCTGAGAAAACGGTTTATGTTTGTTTTTCCATCCGCAATTTGAATTTGTCTGAGAACTTCAAAATATACGCTCATCGATGCTCTGTTTCACCATCAACAACATGCTCTTGTCCGGCTATTAACATAACAAATAGTTACAAATATCTTGGTATAACTATTGACCGAAATCTGGCATTTACTGAGCACATCCATAACGTCTCGCAGAGACTCAGGAAGTTAGTATTCGTATTTAAACAACTGAGACATGTTGCGGATGGTAAAACTATGAAATCTGTGTACACGGCCTTAGTTCAATCAGTTTTATCATATTGCTTAACCTCTTGGAGCGGTGCGGATAAAACTAGGCTGATTGAACTGGAAAGAGCCCAGAGACTAATTCTGAAAGTTTCCCTTTTTAAACCCAGGCTCTTTGCAACTACAGCTCTATATCGTGAGGCTGAAGTACTAAGTGAGGCAAATGTTTATACTGTTGAGCACTCTCAAACAACACTCTCTGGTAAATTATTCATCTAATTGTACACTATCGAGAAGACAATATACAGTGTGTACCATTGAGTCAGTTCGCACTTCTTTCGCCAAAAAGTTCTTTTACACACTAGGTAAAAAAATATATAATTACCTTAATAAAATACTAAACATTCTACTCTAAATCTAAATTAGAATGTAAAGAGATAGTTACTCTTTGGCTATTGAAGCAAACATACGACCAGACAGAAGCACTAATTAAGTAAAATTTTAATGCCAGTTAAAATACAAAAATACACATATACACACACACCCTCACACACATTATGTGTGTGAGGGTGTGTGTGTATGGGTGTGTATAAACACACACATGTGTATGTGTGTGTATATACACACCCTTATACACACACACACACCCTCACCCACACACACACACACACGCACACACACACATACACACACACACCCTCACATACCCTCTCTCTCACACACGCACACCCCCTCACACACCCTCTCTCACACACACACTTATACAATTAGTTATATTTCGTTTATTTTGTAGTAAATATTTCACTTCCAAATGTATCATTTAAATGCAATGATGTAGTTGCCTATAAGTAAAACCCAAGAATTACGAGGGTCGGAGACCTGGAGCTCTAAAAAACCGGCAGGCCACTGCCTAGTTTAGACTCCAGTCTCCCACAAATATTAAATTGATGTTATAGGTTAAGGACATTGTTTATTGTAATTTTTTGTGGAGAGAAATAAATAAATTTATTATATTATTATTATTATATTTAGTTATATATTATTCCCCTTTTTTAATATAGTGTACATAGACCCAACCTATTATGGGACATCTCCTTTAATGTATTTCCTCTGCAAAGGTGATTCTGCATGGCCATCGGTTGCAATGATGGTTGGATAGATGGCGCACTGCCGTATTAGCACTCAAAAATTAAAAAGCAGTGACAAAATTCAGCGCTTACGTCAGCCTTCCCGGTAGCATAGCAGTCAGTGCAACTGCCCGGATTGCGGAAGGCCCAGGTTCGATTCCTGGCTGGGTCGGGTGGGCAATTATTTTTTTCACTGTATTTTATAAATATTTAATTTAGCTACAGTGCAGCAATTAGCACTTGAAAATAAAAGTACATATGTCTAGTCCATGTCCAACGGACCGAGGTGAGGTACTGTTTGTACCCTATTATGGAACTAAGACCGCCTACGCCCATCATTATCATAAAGGTGTGTGCCAATCAGAGCAACGACATCCATCGTTCCTCTACGAACATGATACGGTCATACATAACGGAAATAGTTCCGAAATGTCAAGGAGGAACCGTTCCAGCTTCAAACCTTTTCATAGGTATATTTAACGATACAAACAAGACATAATTTTTAAGGATAGATTATCACTTAAAATAAAGCAACAATAATCCGTCAAAAATTACATATAAAAAACATGTAACGACAGATCAAATATAGTTAGGCTCGCTCTTATACCAAATGATGCAGCACCATGATAGCGCGATTCAGTCAGAATGCGACAGCGCCATCTCACGTCAGCTGACTAAAATACACAAAACATTGTAAAGATACGACCACGATACGACAGTACGTGCATAGACTATGTATAATATTGGTACAGTGCTTCTATTTTCTGTGTCTTGGTACTCGCTCATCCTTTGGTCAACGTATGATCGAAGTAATCATGCCATTTCAGAATGCAATGAATATTAATTTACATGTCCAGTAAGTGATTATTAAAATCATAATAATTTGAATTCAGAACAACGTACTTTTTTAATCAAGATCATATCAAAATAAAACTAAAATCAAATCTTAAAGTATAAAAATTCAAAAAGATGGATTCAAACTGTCGCGTGTCTGGTACCCAGTGATTAGTCTTCTTAAAAACTGCAAAAACATCAAAAAAGTCGTTTCGCGTCCTGATAATGTGAGTGTAGTGTGTCGTGAGCAATTTCGAGTGAATAGTGACATAGAAATCAGTGGTACGGGCATCGAGCGCAAAAAACGACTAAGGAAGAGGGTAGATCGTTTTGTCTGCTCATAAAAAACTCACCCGCAATAACTTCAGTAATTCCGGGATCATGGCGCATGCAACTGCGCCGAAATATCGGATACTCATAAATAATAAACATGGTAAGAATCCCGTTAATAAAAAATAATTAATACTAAAATACAAAATCAAAACTTTAAAATCAAATTTAAATAAAATAATTACGAATCACAATCAAATTAAAGTAAAATTAAAATAGACATTACATCCTTATGATGTCACTACATTAACCATAGCAGCATGGTTTATGTACTGGCAGTCAAATCGATTTAAAAACACTCTGAGGATCCTATTAGGGCTAGCTATATTATAGCTGAGCTTAATTTTATGACATTTAGGAGAAAGCTGTTTGACTGGCTTAAATTAAATGTTTTTATTCAGTTAAGGAATATCAAAATAAATTGTAAAGTTGATATAATATAAAGGAGGACGGGCAAAAATATATGGAAGCATACCTAGGAACCAATAACAACATGCGATATATCATTGGAAAGATTTTTTAATGTACTTTAATTATTGTTATGGTGGGAAGTCTCAAGATGCTGTGTAAAAGAAATTAAGACGCAATAAAGCCAAACTCCTTCTGTTTATTTTTATGTTTATCATCAATTTTTAGATTTTTTTTCTAAAACAACATTAGCTACTCGTATAACATATACTTAGCAAAAATCACGAAATCAGATAAACAAAGCCAAAGGTCGATAACATATTAGCAAAAATCACAGTCCGATAAACAAAGCCAAAGTATTATTTATTTATTACCATTAGCAAAACATGCATACCCACTTTTTTTTCACAAGTGACAGTTCTGTTCAATATGGCCGACTAATTAACTGTCTGAATAAGGAATCCTATGGAAGTGCCATACTTACGAAAAAAACGTGTATACCTATTAGGTATTACCGCAGCTAAACATGGCGGCTTAGTGTTGTACACTTACGATTTCATCATTTATCTGTCGATAAAACTATCGATGAAGCTTGTTGATTCCGTACTGAAGGCTATTTTGACATTACCTAAGTCGTAGTGGGTTTTAAATGTTTTAATATTTTATCTCAGTATTAGTGGAGATATATACATGGTGGAAAGAAATGATGGGCCCTGGCAGAAAACTACCTTAAATCCTTTAGTAAGTTTAATTTACTTAAAGGAAACATTTTTTTATTTTTACCAAGAAACAAAAGTGCTTTTCAAGATTTTTTAATTTGCTTGATTTACTTCGCCCGGGAATCAAACCGGCTAAAATAAATAATAACTCTCTATTTATTGTATTAATCGATAGAATTTAGGACAAAATTTCTCTAATAAATATTTAGTCCTTTAAAATAAAAGAAACGTGAAAGCTAACATTTCTTTTATATTCAATTCCATATGAAGTACATGAAAACATAAAATAAAATTTTAGAAAATCTTTGATTGCAGTTCTGTATCTTTTTAAAATAAAATAATGTTTCCGTTGAGTAAAATTATCTAGCTGTTCTAGCTAAAGGTTTTTGAGGTAGTTTCCCTCCAGGGATCATCATTTTTTGTCATCCTGTATATAATTATATAGTATGGTACACCGGTACCCGTGCAATGGAGATATTGAGAAGGATATCGTTTGGAATAGGTACTGCAAAAATAAAAATAAAATTCGTATTTATTTATTTATGTTAATTCGCTTTTCAATATTGTTACGGGCAACTTATGAAATCTAGTCACTATGAATAAAGGCCGGCCCGTGTACATAAGCTCCATAGCAACTGGGCAATGTAAATAAAATGCATAACTAGTCACTTTTCCCCGTCCGTATGAATAATAACCACCCTACCTTAGGCAAAGTAATGAAACTGTGTGTTAAGCAATAAATTATGTCATAGAAAACTATTAATTCAATTGATAATTGAGGTAGGTACATGTCATTTTGGTTAATTACAAAATACAAGCCTTTGGCTTTGACTAATTTGTCTTAATATTAAGTGTTTTGGCCGAGCGCACTGTTCTAGAAGTATTCAGTTTTCGTGAGTCATCAGATTTTTTTCTTTTAGCTCCTTAATAACTTCTTAAAACTTTGCCATTTTAATTTTTCGCCGACGGATAGTTTCATTCATGCATTTTATGTTTTTCTTCTAAAAATTATATAAACGTTTTTCTTCTGATTAAAAACTTTCTCTTGTAATCGATTCAATTCCTTAAGCGCTTGATCCTGTAAAGAAAATACGTTTTAACTGTTATTGTAATAGGCAGGACTAATGAGCACATTTCAATTGCTAAATTGAACATTTAAATATATAATACAGAGAGCTTATGCTTTTTGCAGAAAACTTGTAAGAGTGAATTCGAACACGAGGTATGCTAACAAAACTTCTAAACGGAACTTTAAAAATAAAGACTAAAAAATTTATCTTAATTTAACTTTATGTAAATAAACTTTTAGAGAAATTTATTTTTGTAAAATTCTCTATAACTTTACTTTAAGTATATACTTCCTTAAATTTCCAATTGTTTCTCGTTCTATGAGAATTTATAATACAAGTAACAAAAATCAATCTACCTACTCCAATCACTGATAATCTCTGAAATATTAAAAGAAATGTATATATTCTGCCTGTTTAAGGGTTAAACAAAAAAAAATGTGATGTAATATTATTCTCACCTGTAAAAACAGAGATAGTACTGCATCATCTTATAGTTTATAATAACATCCAGTGTTCTGTTAAATGAGCTTTCATGAAAATGTAAGGAACATTATCATGAACATGTCAATGTTTTTTAAATCAGATCTTATATTTTCCTTGCCAATGACCTCTAACCAAATTCCTTTTTTAGTTTGCTTTGTGGCAGTTTGAAAACAAAAAAAAAATTATAATAAATAATCAATTAAATCAGCTTCTATTTTCTGAAATTCCTTAAGTTTAGAAGGGGCTGTATACAAAAAAAGCCTTTCAAACTTCCTATATCGAACCGACTCTCGCACTCTCGTTATTGCTTGTTTTGAAGAGTATCTGAATTTAATGTGGATAAATCGAACAGAAGTTCGCGCATTTCTGATATTGAATTGATAGATTTGAAACCAATGATCTAATGATATACTGAAGTCTGCAACAAATCGATAAATGTGCGATACAACAAGAACATCACTACTAGTCCAAACAAATAGAATGTAAACAAAACCAAAATGCCAAATTCTTTGCTAATTTCTTCTACTTTCTTATAAGTTAGACAGAATACTATACTGGTCTTTACTTAGAAAAATTTTAACTGTTTTTTTACCACTATCTACAGAATTAACAAGGTTTATCAACAGGTTATATAGCTTACCGGTGAAATGTTAAATTTGGCCGATTTCGGCTTATTATTGCACCACAATTTATTATGCTGCACTTATCAGGCATTACGCAGTATTGTTTTTTCTCTTTATTTCACCACAATCACAGCACAATCTTAGAAATATCTATAAAACTTAATTTTGTCAACAACGAAGTCGTAAGTACATCGCGTCACAATATGGCGGACACGGCACAGGCCTGACGTCACGACAAAGGTTGCCATTATAGCGAAATTGTTGTGTATAGAGTTGGCTTGTTTTTATTGCATACATTAGACAAAGAAGTCATCATGTATATTATTTCGTCTTCTAAACTATAGCATAGCTAAGTATCTACATGTTGTTGTAGCATTTCCATATGATTCCTTATTCAGAGAATTAACTTCAATTGATTTATTGACGATCGATTAATACTTATCGATTTTAGTTTTCCATAATGTATTTGTAATTTTACACTAATATTGATAATGCTTATTCGACTAGTATTTGTCTGCACAGACTACCTGAGTTTTAGTACCTACTTAAAATGACGTAATGATTGTTAAACCATTTTATAATGAAATTCTGAAAAAAATATTTTTGATTAAGAGCGTTTACGCCGCTCACTAGCGCCGCCAATGAAAAAAAAAACATATCTAGTAATTAGAGATAGAAAATCAAATTATGCTCAACAAACTATCTGTAGGCCGATGTTACTAAATAACTGCAACTACACTGCAGCGTCGCGTGTGTCAAAATGAGCAAATTTTGACGTTTCGGTATTCTGTTATGCAGCGCTGCTGTCTTAGTGTTGCATGGACGGAAAAGTAACGCAAATATGTATTCCACTAACAAAACTGCACTACACCTGCACGTTTACTGCAAAATAATCGTATTCCATTAAAATATTTTGACATTTGTGTAGTAATGACAGCAGTATTGGTGCAGTTTTTGAGCAGGTTTATTGAAGTAGATCGTGAGCAACTTTCGCACAGCGTATTATAAGCATTTTACGTATTTAGCGTATCGTAACTTTAGTTTTATTGCAGGATTCGTGCAGCTGTAGTGTAGTAGTCGCGCAGTTGTAGTGTAGTTGTGGTGCAGAGAATTTTAATAGAATACGTCTATTTCCACGGCACTGCTCCTACACGCGACAAATGACAGGCGTAAACGTGCAGTTGCAGTTTTTTAACAGAATTGACTTACTGAATCTGTCTGAGTGCGGCACAGTGCTGCGTCGAGTCCGTACTTAAAATTTAAATAAACTTAGAAAAAGTCAACAAAAGTCCGTTTTTGTATCGTAAATGTGAAGAACGACATAAAAATAAGTGCATATAGTGTTATCTCTGTGAAATCACGTGAATTGCAGAAGCATCGAAGAAAAATAAGTATCAAAGTAAAAACATCAATAAATAGTAAATAACCGACACATACATAGAATGCAATGATGTGCTAAAGTGATATAACATCAAAAAGAAAGGGAGCACATATAATGAGTATGTAAGTGGATTAATTATAATTATATTCCATATAACAATAAAATAGTGCTCGTTATTTTCTTCATTCAATTTCAATTTGTAAATAAGAAACAGCTGATTGGTCAGCTGATGAAATACGGCATCTTCTCAGCAGCTTGACACTAGAGGGCAGTAGTAAAAGTATGCTATCTGATATTATCGATACCACACCTGCTATTCGACGCAAGAGGGCGCTGTAGTAATTTTCTCAACTACAAATTACAGTACCTATTACAAACAAATAGATCTTCTTGCGAATAATAATGGAAAATCAAAACGTAACAGTCCGTAGAAATAAAGCTAATGCAAATGAATCATTTAATCATAATTTGTCATTTATATCGACTAATTCCGACTATTTATCAAAAAGTCTACCAGACTTATCCTCTGGTAACATTAGTAACGAGGAATTTGAAAATCTTAAAACGGAAAATGAGGTGTTAAGAAATTGACAATTTATCATTAGAAAATCAAAAACTTGAAAGACAAACAATAAAATAGCAGAATACAATTACACAATTAAAAAAATATGTACTGGAGAACAAAGTAGTTCAAAGAAATCTACGCTGCAAAGGAAAAAAGGAAAAGGTTGCCAAAAATTACTTATGGATAATTTAGATGATAGTTGCATTGATTTAGGATCAAACACAAATAAATGTTGGAGCGAAATGAGAGATGGCGCTTTAAATAGCAGCCAGCAAGTCACTGTTGCATGCACCGATGCTATCACTACTACGCCGACTACACTTGTACGTGAACATCTTACCCACTCGCCGATAGATGGCGCTGATAAAAATAAATCACCAAATAAATTTAACCAACGTGAAATATTGATTTTTGGTGGGCAGCAATGCTCTGGGTTGGCTGCGAGATTAATAAAATCAAGACAAAACACGCAATTTGAAAAATACAACATTAATTCGTTCACGAAACCGTATGCAACAACTGAAGAAATTTTGAAAAATTGCTATAGTGTAGAGGACTGACAACTACATGATTTTGTGCGTGGGCGAAAATGACTCTAATCCGAATACTATTTTAATTGAATTAAGTGCTCTCTTAAAGCGAATAAAAAAATTAAATATAATTGTATTGAATGTGATACGAAATAGAATTTTAAATAATAATATGTTAAATAATCTAATAAAGAATATATGTAATAATTTTAATAATTGTACATTTTTAGAGATTAACTGTAATAAGCATCAGTTCAAGGGCAATTGTTACTCATCTCAAGTTTGTCAAAAAATTAATATTGAGGTAGATTCGAATTATTATGATAATAAATACGTACCATTATGCTTAAAAAATTTTGTTAAAAGAAATAAAATAGAAAATTTAAAAAATTGTCAACCTAGAAAAGGAACTATACCTTTTTATTTCCAGGCCATAGAGAGGTTCAAAACAGATAAAGTAGCAACCACGGACACATTTTTTCGTTAGTAATGTATTATGTAGTGATGAGCTAACTAAATTAAAATCAGACACCGCCATTTTACTGCACCAGAATATAGCAGGACTATTGAATAAGCTTGAACGAAAGGAAATTTGTATTCAAGAATTCGAAGAAAAAAATATTAAGTTAGATATTGTTTGTGTTTCGGAAACGTTTATAAAGTCTGGAGATGAGCCAAACATACGCTTAAAAAACTATATTTTAGCAAGTAGCTTTTCAAGGTCTAAGTGCTTGGCCACGGAAACGGACTAGGCGCGGTTGCGGGTGGCGGCGGCGGTTGGCTAATTGAACAAATGTATGGGAATGTATAAAGCATGCCACGACGCGCGCGCGGCGGGCTAGGGCGGCTGCGGCTGGCGGTGGCGGTTGGCGGCAGCGGTGGCGGACGAGGCGGGCCGGTGGAAACAATTCTATGGGCTAGTTTGTGCCTGGCCACGGTGCACAGCGGTTTGTCGGGCGGTTGAAAAGGGCTAGCGCGGGACAGATCGAGCGAAACAATTTTTTTTAGACGAATCCTCGAGCGGCGGTATTTTATTATGGACACTGAGTCATTTATTACAGAAATATTAAACCGACCACCTATGTGGATGTCCAAGCATCCACAACACAAGTATAAAAATGTAATAAAGAGACTGTGGGAAGAAATCAAACAGCTTTTTCCAGATCAGGACAGTAAGTTTTATTAGATAATAATACCTAATTACTAATAAGTAGGTAGGTGCCATATTGACCCATGTAGTATTCTGCAGATCTAGATACATAAATTAGATACGTACCTATAAAAAGTCAATCTCAACTATACCTATAAAATATTCAAAAATTCTCCACATTTATGACGATCTTTATTTAATTCATGCACTCCGTCTCTTGAATTTAAAATGTCGTGCATAAAATACGAACTGCTGTCAAGGCAACTACGCGTCACTTTAGTTAGAAGAGCCATCCTCAATACGTCCACTTAGCCAGCCGCTGTAGCCGCAACTGAATGTACGTGGCATGCCACCCGCGCCCGCAGAAGTCACTTGCGCCCGCGCTTAGCCTAGCCCGTCTACGTGGCCAGGGCGTAAGGAGAAGCGCGGTGGAGTTTGTATACTCGTAGAGAAATCTATTGAATTTCAACCGATGCCCATTTGTTCGAAAATATCACTTGAAAAATCATTTGAGTGCTGCGGGATTGATATACCGTCGTTGGAATGTATGGTTATATGTTTATATAGGATACCTAAATCAGATTCTTCTATTTTTTTTAATAAGCTTCAAATATTACTACATAAATTATTGACAAAAAATAAAAGGATTATTTTAGCAGGAGACATAAACATTGACTCATTGCAGAATAATACAATGTCTGAAACTTTGAATGACATTTTATTAAATAATAATTTACAATTACATATCAAGGAACCTACACGCCAAAAATCCTGCATATCATGAGTAACATTAAAGATACAGTGGGAAAAGTTCATCTTCTTTGCTTATCCGATCATGACACTGGCCAAACTTTAACATTTACAGTAAGAAAACGGAAACAGAGTTTAAAACATTGGTATGTCATGAAAAGGGACTTTGGTAAAGATAATATACAAAACTTTAGACAATGTTTAGCTAACCTATCATGGTGTGACATATTTAATGAATCTAATTGCAATAAATCTTTTGACATTTTTTATGATATTTTCTTATTATTTTACAATCTCTGCTTTCCAATTTATAAATACAAAATCAATTGTAATAAAAAGTCTCCTAAATGGATCACAAAAGGAATAAAAACTTCTTCTATAACTAAAAGGAAGTTTAGATACACTTGTTATAAAAATAATACAATTGAAAATAAATTAAAATGCGTTAAATATGACAAAATCTTAAAAAAATGTGTGATTCAATCTAGAAAAAACTTAAATAATAATTATATAAACAGTGCTAAAAATAAATGTAAGACGTCCTGGAACATAATTAAAGATAAAGTAGATGATATTACAACTGATCAATTTATATAATCTGTTAGCCACAAATGGTTCCGTGGTAAGTATCGCTACGAGAATCGCGGACATATTTAATAAATACTTTATTTCATTTGCTAAATCAGAAACAGGAGTACATCCAGATTATACTTCTATTAGCACAGTGAGTTCTAGCATCGTCCTAATGCCAACATCAGCAGATGAAATCATAAGAACAATTAAATCGTTGAACAACACAAGGGCCGTCGGATATGATGCCGTATCAACACATATCATTAAGGAAAGTGCCAAAGAGATCGCGGAAGTGTTGTCCTACCTTGTTAATCTCTCTTTTGACCAGGGCATATTCCCCGAGAAACTAAAGTTATCAATAGTAAGACCACTTCATAAGAAGGGTAGTAAAGAGGACATATCTAACTATAGACCTATAACTTTGATCCCAATTTTTTCTAAAGTCTTTGAAAAGCTTATGCATTCCCGTCTGATAAATTTTTTAAATAAATTTAATGTTATTGTAAAGGAGCAAAATGGCTTCCAGGCATAAAAATCAACGACCCTAGCTGCCTTTTCATTAATTAAACATATAGTTGAAAACATAAACGAGAAAAAACGTGTTACGGGTATTTTCTTTGATATGAAAATGGCATTCGACCTTGTTAATCACCAAATCTTATTAAATAAGTGTGATCGTTATGGCATAAGAGGAAATGCAATGAAATGGTTAGCTAGTTACTTAAACAATCGAAAACAATGTGTTGAAATCATGCGAATTGGTGAAGATCTTTTATTAAGTACCTTTAAATCCAGCTATGAAATCAATATGTCAGGCGTACCTCAAGGTAGTATACTGGGTCCGCTTTTGTTTCTTCTATACATTAATGACATTACTAATGTGACCAGACATCGATGTGTTCTTTTTGCTGATGACATATCCGTTGTAGTACCAGATACTTGCAAAAACATACCATATGAAGATAATCTTAATTCTACTGTAGATTCCATAACGAACTGGCTTCACATAAATAATCTAAAAGTAAACGTTTCCAAAACAAAAGTTGTACAATTTTCTAATTACCAAAGCAAACGACAACATTTGGATATCAATTGTAATGGTGAAGGTGTTATGGAAGTGTCTGAAACAACATTTCTAGGCTTAGTACTTGATAAGAATTGCAACTGGAAAGCGCACATAAAATCAGTTTGCACTAAACTCAATCGATTTGTCTTTGCATTGAAAAAGTTAAAAAGTCTGGCATGTGAAAAAACTGCCATGGCAGCGTATCACGGTTACGTTAGTTCAGTGCTTAGATATGGCCTATTATTGTGGGGAAACTCGACACATAAAAATAAAGTGTTTTTAGCTCAAAAAAAGTGTGTTCGAGCAATATGTAGTGTTGGACCGCTTGAATCTTGTAGACCTCTTTTTAAGAAATTGAAACTACTTACTTTGACCTCACTCTATATTCTGGAAATAGGACTCTTTGTAAGAAAACACCCAGAACGATTTCAAAGAGCTAATGTGAATTTGAAATGTTCGTCTAGAGACCCGACAGACTTCTAGTGCCCAAGTGTGCCAGCCAACTTAACCACGACAACTGTTCTTTTATGGCCATAAGGATCTTTAATCGGATCCCTAAAACCATTAGAGATTTACGATTGAGTTCTTTTAAAAGTCAACTCTCAAAGTGGCTCATAGATAAGTGTTTCTACACAGTTGAAGAGTTCTTAGGCTAGGTATTTATTGATATGTATTGCTATTGGAAAATTATTAATTCACATTATTATTGTTGACATAGTAATTAATTATTATTTTATCTATTTAATACGAATGTGTTTTTTTTTTTTTTAAATTTTGTATTTAATTGGATTAAATGTAATGTATCGATTTATCAATTATTTTATATAATTGTCAATGGATTTTTGCATGCTGAATATTCAGCGAAACATGTGGATCAAATTATTATTTATCATCTTTAATGTACCGTGTTTCCTGCATAATAAATATTTCTATTTCTATTTCTATGAATGAAGTAATTTAGCATTTTTACGTCACCTAATGAATACCTGACATGTTATGGTTTAGTTAAATATGGCGTTATAGTTAAAAGTGGCCGTAACGTCTTATTTAACTAAACCATAACATGTGAGGTGTTCATTAGGTGCCGTAAAAATGCTAAATTACTTCATTCAAATAGTTTGTTGAGCATAATTGGATTTTCTATCTCTAATTACTAGATATGTTTTTTTTTCATTAGTGGCGCTAGTGTGCGGCGTAAACGCTCTTAAGTCTGCTTTATTTTGCCATCAGTTTTTCCACACCTCAGTTTGATTTGGTACTTCCCGTTATAACAATAATTAAAGTACATAAAAAAACCTTTCCAATGATATATTTCATGTTGTTATTGGTTCCTTGGCTATAATGCCCGTCCTCCTTTAATTTTATTATAATAATTATTGACATATAAAATTGTGTGAATTGTATTGATGATGTAAATCCTTTTTGATCACAATGCCTACGCCACAAAACGACTTTGAAGGATTACTCCTAAACAGATAAGAGTAAGTGGCCAAATTACTAACATTTAAAACGCCTACAAAGCAAAATGCCTCAAACCAAAACGACTTATTATTACTGCACCTCTAATGCAAATGGACTTTATATAGTAAATTTTCTAAACATCATAATGGCTACAAACGCAATGTGACTTTAACGGCAAACCACTCTGTAGTAAAAAATACCTATAATATGAAGGAGACTTGAAATGCCAAATACCGCAAATGCAAAACATCTCATTAATTTTTTTTCCAGATGAGCTCAGAAGAGCTATCCTTCCCGCTAGCTATTCTGTTCAACAAGTCTCTAGCGTCCGGCATTTTTCCTTTGCGTTGGAAGATTGCTCATTTTATCCCGATATTCAAATCTGGAGACAAAACATCATGTACTTATCATGTCATCATCGGTGGCTCTAAACAGATAGCCAAGTTAAAAAGGTTGCCTATCCCTTCGCTCATGCTCAACGGTGTCACACTGGTTTATGGTAACGTTGCCAAAAATCTAGGAGTTCTTTTCGATTGCACCCTCTAGTGGGCTCCACATGTATCGGAGATAAGTCGGAAAGTGTTTGCGGCCTCTGGGTCGCTTAGGAGGTGGAAAAACTTGCTTCCTGTAAAGACCAAGGATGAACTTGCGCAATCTCTCCTTTTACCGATCTTAGACTATACTGATGTCTGTCTTATTGATTTAAATGAGGACCTACTCAACAAACTACAACGCCTCCTAAATCTCTGCACCAGGTTCATCTACGGTTTGCGTAAGTTCGACCATGTGTCTGAATACAGGCAAAAGCTTAAATGGCTTCCTATTAGGTTGCGTCGCGAAGAACATATTCTAACCCTTGTGTTTAACGTACTGTATGTTCCTCGTACTTCTTCTTACCTCAAGGAGTGTTTCCGATTTCTCGGGGTGGATCACAACCGGGATCTCAGGTCAAATACTGATAATGTCCTAAAGCCTCCTTTTACTTGATCTGGATATTTTAAGGACTGTTTTACAGTCAAAGCTACGTTCTTTTGGAACCGACTATCGCCTGAAATCCGTCATTCTAAATCACTTTCTACCTTTAAATGCAAACTGCACAAGCATTTACTAATTGAGTCATCTGCTAGTAACATGTTATAGTATTTTTTTAATGTCTATTATATATAAATATATATATTTTATTTAAGTATGTATGTATGTGTATGAAAGGTATTATTTGTACTTATTTATTTAATGTTAGCGCACTTTCTCTATCTCTTTCTTGGATTCTCTAACCAAAGGTTGTCTGGAAGAGATCGCTTGTAGCGATAAGACCGCCTTTGCCCATATATTAGCTTTAAGTTTTTGTTTAACTGTTGTTTTCCTTTTGTTTCCATTTGTGTGTGAGCAATAAAGAATTTATCTATCCTACTTACTAACTATCGGCCAATTAGCATTTTATCTTGTACTGCTATGCTATTTGAATCTCTAACTTATACTTCACTTTATCATCACCTAAGTAATTTTATATCAGACAAGCAACACGGATTCGTCAGAAAAATATCTACGTTAAGTAACCTTTTAGAGTTTAAAAACTACCTGTGTCAGGTATTTGCTGCTGGAGGTCAGGTCGATGCAATTTATCTGGACTTCAGTAAGGCTTTTGACAAGGTCAATCATTGTCTGCTCAGCCTTTAACTTGAACACTATGGCATTCATGGGTGTCTGCTTAGGTGGATTATTTCTTATTTGAGTAACCGGACTCAGCTTGTTACAATCATGGGTTTTTCATCGTCGTCTGTTTATGTTTATACAGGCGTTTCGCAGGGGTCCCATCTTGGTCCACTTCTATCGTTTTTGTGTGTCGACTCGGTCAGCCGCTTATCCTGTACTTCTTTTTGGTACGCAGACGATCTCAAAGTTTTTACTGATGTCAAGAACTTAGCTGAGCGCTTAGCACTTCAAAATGACCTTAGGGTTATTTCTGACTGGTGCTTGGCCAACAAAATGAGTCTTAACGTGCAAATGTGCTGCGTTATCTCTTTTACAAGAAAGAAAAATAGGCTACACAACGTATACTATATGCAGGGTCAATTGTTGAACAGAAAGAACATAGTAAGAGATTTGGGAGTTCTTTTTGATGAACAATTAAGTTTCCGTCCTCATTACTAATTATTATTACTTAAAGAAGGCTAATAAACTCTTGGGGTTTATAATCAGATCAACTAAAGATTTTAAGAAACCTTATAGTATACTAAAAGTCACCCGCCCGCTTCGCTGTGCGAATATAATGGATCAATGAATGCTAATCAAAATAATTATTAGATTTACCAACATCATATATAGCCTATCATTTGCACAATCGCATGTTCTTACTACATACAAATTTTCATCAAGTTATACGAGTAAGAGGACATACTTACAGCCAACAGACAGACAGACGACAGACAAAAATGTCAAAAATCGTAATATTGGTGTCAGTGTGTCATAAAACATGTACAGACAGATTCTACAGATTTGTATAGGTAGTAGTATAGATAGTTATAGATAGATAGATAGATTGTCAGAAAAATTGCATGTACAGACAAACCCTACAAATTTATATAGTAGTATAGATCGCGCATGGGCAAGTTTTGACCATATTTTTCACTAATCGGCCATATATGTATATACGAACGTATGGAATGAAACAAATGACTATTCTACTTACGCAATTCCAAAAAATGATGATTACCGAAAGGTTTACCAACATCATAATAGCCTATCATTTGCACAATCTCATGTTCTTAATACATACAAAAAGCGTAAACTTTTTCTTTTTTCTTTCCTTTTTTTTATAGCCTATCATTTGCACAAGCGCATGTTCTTACTACATACAAATTTTTATCAAGATCGGTCAAGCCGTTCTTGAGTTAAAAGTAACACATGATACACGTGATACAGACAGACAGACAGACAAAAATTTTAAAAATCGTAAGTAAGTAAGTCAAAAAATAATTATATGTCACAAAATTTGTCAAAAAAATTGCAATTACACACAGAGCCTATAGATTTATATAGTAGTATAGATCATTTGCACAATCTTATGTTCTTACTACATACAAATTTTAAGCGTAAACTTTTTTTTTTTGAAATGAAAACTTCTTTAGCGGCGTTGTACACTTTTTTTGTAATGGGTAAAAAATGTTAAATTCGCGTCAGGACACGTGACTCGCGTCAGGCGTCAGGACACGTGGCCTGATCGAAAATTCGTAAGACGGATGACAGCCGGCGCGGCGTAGGAGAGGAAGTATCTTCCTCTCTTTCTACGGCGCGGCGAAAATGTATGCCTGCTGTTTCGTTTAGGTGGTGCAGGGCGCTTGCGCGAATGTTTGAGTGCTTTTTAATGTAATATAAATTGTTATGTTTGTGTACGATAGCGCAATAAATAAATATTGTATTCTCTCACATAAATGATAGTACTTTTATATTACTGATAGTTGAAGCAATTCGTGCAAAATTATTCCCTAACCATTCCAAAATATCAAAAATGCACAACGTTAATATTCAAGTTTTCACTTCTGCCGGCACTCCCGGAGTGCAACCCGTCGTTTTTTTATAGCCTATCATTTGCACAATCGCATGTTCTTACTACATAAAAATTTTCATCAAGATCGGTCAAGCCGTTCTTGAGTTAAAAGTAGACATACAGACAGACAGACAGACAATCAAAAATTTCAAAAATCGTAGAATTGGTGTCAGTAAGTCATAAAATGAATATTAATCCTAAAACTTATCAGAAAAATTGCAAGTACACACAGAGCCTACTGATTTATATATAGATGTGCCTTTTCTTTAGTTTAGTCGGAAGTGTACTAGAATATTGCTGTCCGATTTGGTCCCCTTACTTTAATATTCACGTTGATGCGATCGAGGGAGTGTAAAGACGCTGCTTGAAATATGTTTTGCGTAAATATAATTTTGGTCGATCGCTTAATAGCTACCGTGACAGGCTGTCTAAATTTAGTATGATTTCATTGCAAGTGCGCCGGAAAAGATACGATCTCATTTGTCTTCACAAAATTGTGCATTCGTTCATTGATTCACCTGGTTTGCTCTCCTTGATTGACATTAACACCATGCATAGATCACGTTGTCCGAATTCTTGATTCAGGCTTTTAAAAACAATACGTCTTTTTATAATCCTATTGTAAGAATGTGCTGTACCTATAACGAATTAACTCGTGTTCATAACGATTTATACTATATTTAACAATAGATTCTCACAGTGCAGAAGGGTAATTTCAGCTATATTTAATGACGAAACATCCTCAACCCTACTTATTACATAAATATCCGTATAAAAAAAAATTGGTAATAAATATTGTATGTTAAGTTAAGTTATCAACAAAAATGTTCTGTAAGTTTAAATGATTGCATGCTGTGTACACTCAATTTAGATTATTGTCTTGTCTTATTAAGTGGAAAATGTTTGTATGTTTTTGTAATGACATTAATCTGTCAGTGTACCGTTTATAAATAAATAAATAAATAAATTGTAATTTTCAGTGAATAAATCATTTGATTTGATTTGATTTCATTTGAAAAAAAAAGCAAAATAAAAAATAAAAATAAAATAAGATGAAAAAAGAACATCATAAAACACCTAACACAATGAACAGAAACAGTTTGAACATCTAACACAAACAAAACAAAAATAAGAAGAAAAAAAAATTATGAAGGTAAATCTAGGTAGGTATTTTCTGTATTTCTGGAGATTCAATAATCAAACATCGACTGAAAGTATTAACTAAGGAAAAGATTTTATCAATTACAATAGTTCTGCTGTAGCAGAGCTGTTAGTGTACTAAAGGATTCGTTAGAAGATTATTATAACTTACAAGTTCATTTATTTGCAGTGACTTCGACTTGTTCAGGGAAACGATTTTTAAGTCTCACCGGTGATTTCGAAATTAAAAGTGACATGCAAGAAATACACCATGAAATATAATATTTGGTGCATTATTTACAATTTCATTATTAAGATAAACATCGTTCGAGAATTTTCGGTGACAAAAATAAGTTACCAGTGACATGGACTAATAATATTATACCTTGATTAAGAGAAAAAGTGTGAGATTTAATCACCTGTTCAATAATCGCCCCCAAAAACTATGGCTTTTTGGGGGCGAGATCATACGGGCGGGCTCAGATATACGGAAAAAGTTATGATATCGCTACATTTTGTTATCGCCAAGCAACAACCAATAGTATCGTTCAGTATACTCGTAGGAAGCCGACTGAGCCAACGATTATGAAAGATCAAAGCGGAAGCTGTGATCCCAGGCTGCGGTTTTTGAACTCAGTATAATACTGAATGAACACATGTAATGTAACCCCTAGTTTTGTATCCAGGACCGAGTAACATTTTTGACATATTTTCCGAAGACAGTTTTTATACGTCTCCATTGATGATTGTCTCTTGGGGACAGTAGTTCAATAACCACAGCCTGGGCCCATAGCTTCCGCTTTGATCTTTCATAATCGTTGGCTCAGTCAGCTCACTACCAGTATACTCAACTGTACTATTGGTTGTTGCTGGGCGATAACAAAATGTAGCGATATCATTAACTTTGTTCCGTCTATCTGAGAATCTATTCCGTCTATCCTTTAATAGGAGATCGAGGTATATTTTGACATATTTTGACCTAACTTTTCTGGTGAAAATTTTTTAGTATCACGGTCTAAAAAGAACCCTATAGAAAGTCACAATATTTTATGTGTAAAAATAATCCTTGGAGACGTTGTTTTTACAATTGACGAGAGAAACCTCAAATCTGACTAGACTTGAAGGATTTTTTGTATCCACGGGAGGTATTGGGCAGCGTCGGTGAAGACAACGTACTGGCTGAGGTCGCAAGTGGACTTGACGACGTCAGGGCGGAGGGATACGGAGACGACTCCTCGCAGGCGCCATCGCCCGCCTTCCAGTATGTACAGACCTCCCCCCGAGTCTCCCAGACAGGGGCCGATGCCGTTGCGATTACCTGAAACATTTCATTTAAACGTTGCAAAACCTTCGCAACATATTACTTACATATGAAGCTTTAAATAACATTTTTGTACAAAAAATGTGCTTCTTCTTATCGAATGATCAACCGCAAATAACTTGTTTTCTTTGCGCTTACCTCTGTTTTCCTATCGCATTCAAGTCCTAGCCATTCCGGTCTCAGACATAACTTGCAAAAACAAGCCTGATCTTATCGTGCCTTTCGAAGCACGGTCGTTCTGAGCAGTTCCTACGTACAAACATGTCGCAAAGACATGTTTTCTGTGTTCATGTTTTCTATGCATAATTTCTATGGGAAGGGGGAGAAAAAAAAGGCTCCATGGTTACGCACCTGCAGAGAATGCCTGCAAGGAGGGGTTGCTAGAAGAGTGGTGCAACCGTGCAATACCAATCTTCTATGTAAAAATAACTCCCATCCCCTTTACAAACGGGTCTGGATAAAGCCTTTTAAACAAACTAGGTGGACATAACAGGGTGAAATTGATTAAGGTCACAGATCATATGGAATTGGAAATTCATAGTAATAAGGCTGCCGATGCATTTGTCCAGAGACCTCACTCATTGGTCATTAGACGTTTGTGGCACTTGCACCGAGTGCATGGCCTTACGGGACTATTGAAGATATTGCCGAACTGAAGTTAGTCTTCACTGAGGATGAAGAGTGAAAGGATGGGGTTGCATAAAAGATCCCGATGGGTCAAAGTGCTACTGAGAAAGGAAATCCTCCATATGCCCTACTACTAAATAAGATAAGATGAGACCTGCACATAACGTGGTGTTGGATGTGAGTACGTGAAAGGCTGGATTGCTGGCGCGGCAGATCGAGGTGCTGACGATGGGGATATAAGCCATACGCGGCAAGCCTCTACCGCCATCGCCTAGCTCTGTGTTTCCCCAGCCGGCCACCTTCAGAAAAATAAACATTTCAGTGATTTGTTACCTAAACTCTTTTCATATAGTTTTAAGTAATTTAAAAATTATTTGGATATATTACTTCTGTAAAACTAGGCCTATTTAAAAAAAAATCTAAAGCTAATTCTAATTTTATACATGTTAAGCACACATAAACTTTTTGTGATAACACATTTAAGACATTAGTCTAGTATAAAATGTTGTGAAACCTATTAGCAGTGATAGGTATAGGTAGTGCCTATTCACCTAAAGTTCGAAGAACAGAGACATGAATCGGGGACTTCCTTACAACAATGTTTTTTTTCTGGGACAACTTTGTTATTAAAAATAATGTTTCTAATATTCCGATAATATAAATTGTAAAGTTCGGGTTAGTACCTACTTATTCCAATTAACATTATTTTTAAATAAACTGCTGCTAGGACAACGTTGTCTCAGAAAAAAAAATTGTCGTAAGGAAGTCTCCGATTCATGTCACTGTTCTTCGAACTATAGGTGAATAGGCACTAGGTACCTATTCCTATCACTGCCTATTAGGTATGTATTAATATTGTAACAACTCATGTATACTTATGGAGAGCAATAAATGATTGAATTGAATTGAATTGAATTGAATATATATAAAATATATACAAACAATGGTAAGCAAAGGTGGACTTATCTTTTAAAGAGATCTCTTCCAGCCAACCTAAGGTGGAAAGGGAGCATCATGTTTAAAAGGAAGCGACAAAAGTGCAAACAAAAATAACAATATTAGGTGCAATACATGTACTACAATATTAATAAAAACTACATAATAATACTACATAAATATGAACATACACAATAATAATAATGAATATGGTTATAATATAATATAGTGCCCATCATTGCGATGACATAAGTGACAGAAAGTGATCCTTGACTTTCTTTTCAAAGGATATAATGGACGGACTATCCTGGATGTCCGTAGGCAGCCTGTTCCATAGCTGCGCTACTTTGACTGCAACTGAATTAATTTGACTGCAACAGACATTAATTAAACTTTGTTAAGATTAATGTCTGTTGTGTAACCTAATAAATAAATAAATCAATAAATCAACTCCAGTGTATATAGCAAACCGTAAAAAACACTACGGCACATTTATAGCACAATGAGTCTTTACTGGTGTTTAAATAGTTTTAAATTATTTACTTACGACACCCGTCGACCCGAACACATTGCTCTGATGGGTAAGTCCGTCCCAAAGGCAGGCTGGTCTGATGAACGAGGTGTACTCCACGGTTCTGGTTAACGTCAACACAGCAATGTCATCTGTGAAAATATAATTTAATAAAAATAAACAAGTTATGGCCCGCAAGATTCGTAAAAAGATAGCAGATTATGTCATGGATAGCTGGAAAGTTCAATCATGTCTCATGATTCCTGTCTGTACCGAATTAACCGAACCGATTACACTGGATCTGATACCGGTCGTCCCACCAGAAGACCACAGCACACGGTCACTTATTTCTAACTTCTACTTGAAAAAAGACATATTGTTGAAATAATTCCACGAGCGGGACTCAAACCCGCACCCTATGACATGCCGGGTCAGGTGCACTGCCAACTATGCTATCGTGGCTCAATCCAACTCGCCGAAATTAATCTAAACTATCCCACTTTTAGCTTACTAAGCCAAAGGAGCGCCCTATTCAATGTCGACAACTACGTCATCAACATCCGATCTTAATATTTTTACAAATATTGAAAGATCAGTTAATAATTAGACAAGCTATACTTGTGATTATTTACATATAATTTTATGCAAATATTGTTGCGAACCAATTACCTACAATTTAAAAAAAGACAAAAATTTCACGAGCGGAATTCGAACCCGCACTCCATGACATGTGTAATTTGTTTGCAACAATATTTGCGTAAAATTGTATGTAAATGATCATAACTTCTACTATTTAAGACGCGGGACGAATGCTATGTTCTTTAAGACAGCTGAGATGTGAAAAATGGTATTGCTGCAGCATACGTAAAAATCACACATTTACCGATTCCTACACGTGTGAAGAAACAGAACAAACACAAATCGTGTAGTCCACGTGAGCGAAGCTGCGAGCAAAAGCTAATGTTTTATAAAAATGCTTAAGTTTAGTTAGGTGTGTACCGATTGTAACGAATAGTTGAGTGATCCAAATAAAGTAAAAAACAAAAAAACGGCTTTAGTAGAGTGACTAAACATCTGAAATAAAACATTGAATTAACGTGATTTTATTTGTATACCCTTCTCTTAATCGGAATTCGTGTTATTTATATTTACGTGGAATGCTGGGATTTTATATTGTTCGATGTATTTTTTAAAACTTCCCATTTTAAAATATTTCATTACAAACTTATTATTATTTTATTTATTAGTTAGTTCGTACACAATTGACACAGGTTAGCTTATCATAAAGAAAAGATTTGTTCCATCAGACCACGATGACAGGTAGCTAGATAAAATAGTCACACTGCGAACTATTAAAACAATATTAGAAAATATTAAACATATTATTGAAGTCCACGCGGCCACCTGTACAAAGCTTAGCTTTTAAATTCAATGTAATGCCGATTAATGTCTAATTTGATATTTTAATATGATAGTGTGATTGTAGCATATTAAGGGTTCCTATTACCTGAAATGAATTTGATTTTATTTATTTAAAGACCCTAAAGCTAGGTTAACCCGGCGCTACACCGAAGACATCCCGGACATCAGCCTGTACGAGATTAGTATGGCTCTCAAACAGCTCAAGAACGACAGGGCACCAGGTGCTGACGGCCGAGCTACTGAAAGCAGGCGGAAGATCGATACTTGTAGCTCTTCAGAGGCTTTTTAATTCCGTTATACTAGGGGGCAGAACGCCAGAGACGTGGCACAAAAGTATAGCTGAACTGTTCTTCAATAAGGGCGATAAAACCCTGCTGAAGAGCTACTGACATATCTCACTTCTAAGGCACGTCTACAAGCTTTTTTCGAGAGTCATCAAAGTCAATAAAAATGAATATTTTAACGCTAAAACACAAAAATAAGGATTTTAGAGGATTTTGGCAACAGACAAAAAAGTTAAGCCCGAAACCTGGCATCCCGATGAGTATTGGGGACGTAACTAATGCTAAGGACATAGCCAATATGTTTAGCGCGCATTTCCAGGTTGAATCACCATTGAGGGGTTCACTTATAAAGGATGTTGAGACCGTGGTGTCGGGGGTGCCGGAGCGTATCTCTGCAAAACAAGTTACCTCAGTTATAAAGGGTATGACAAGAGGCAAGTCACCCGGACACGACGGCCTCAGCATCGAACATTTGCAACATGCGGGGCCACATCTCACTAGATTGTTGGGGCTGCTCTTCACACTCTGCATTAGGCATTCTTATCTTCCTAAGGAGCTGATGAGAGCGGTTGTTGTGCCCATAATTAAAAATAAAACGGGTGATGCTTCCGACAAGGGCAACTACCGGCCGATCTCTCTAGCTACAGTCATATCGAAGGTGCTTGACGGCTTGCTTGAAAGACAGCTTAATAAGCACCTGCACCTACATGACGCGCAGTTCGGTTTTAGAGCCAGACTTTCAACTGAATGCGCTATTCTGTCTCTCAAGCATACCGTCAGGTACTATACTGATAGGAGTACGCCTGTATATGCTGCGTTTCTGGATCTCTCTAAGGCATTTGACCTGGTTGGATACGACATTCTTTGGGGTAAACTAAAGGACGCCGGGGTGCCCGGTGAATTGATTAATATCCTCAGATACTGGTATGGGTATCAAACTAACCGGGTCAAATGGCGCAGTGAGTTATCCGAGGAGTACAGGTTGGAGTGTGGAGTGAGGCAGGGGGGGTTGACGTCTCCTTCACTCTTCAACCTTTACGTGGATAGACTGATTGTTGAGCTGGGCAACACTGGTGTCGGCTGTTCCATTGATGGGCAAAACATCAATAGCATTAGTTACGCTGACTATATGGTGCTGCTCAGCCCATCAATCGCCGGTCTCAGGAAGCTGTTGGGGGTATGTGAGAAGTATGCGGCCACACATGGCTATATATGGTATAATGTTAAAAAAAGTGAACTACTGGTATTCCAGGCCAAGGGCCGTAAGCTGGAAAAAGTGGCACCTGTGCGGCTGAACGGGGTCGCTCTTGATAGGGTGAAGCAGTTCAAATACCTCGGCCATGTTGTCACCGAGGATTTGAAAGATGACGGGGATATTGAAAGGGAAAGGAGAGCGATGGCGGTCCGCTGCAACATGTTGGCTCGCAGATTCGCACGATGTAGCGCAGAGATAAAAATAACGCTTTGTAAAGCGTTCTGCCAAACCTTGTACACGTGCAATCTGTGGGTCAACTATACTCAGCGGGCCATCAACGCTCTCCGAGTACAGTACAATAACGCCTTTAGGGTGATGTTGGGGCTCCCGCGCTACTGCAGCGCGTCCGCGATGTTCGCGCACGCGCGCACAGACGGGTTTCACACGGTGCTGCGGCGCCGCATCGCCTCCCTCCAGCGCAGGGTGCGCGGGAGCACCAACGTCATCCTAATGGTGCTCAGAGAGAAGCCGGATTGTCCGCTACAGAGGCACTGGGTGCAGGCGCATGTGCAGGTGCCCGGTGTGTCTGCGGGGGGTCGTTACCTACCCTAATTGTTAATTTTATTTAATTTCCTAGGATTATTTTTAATTTAAATTTTATTTTGAATATTATTTAATTTTGTTTTGATTTTAATTTAATTTGGTTTTTTGTAATATTGTGTGTTTTTTATTTTGATTTTGATTTTTTTATTTTTATGATTTTAATTTTATTTTAATTGGTATACGATTTTAATTATTAATTATTTTTTAGTTATGAGTTTTGTCAATCAACTGCTTACCTACTTATATGGGCACAGCCTGAAATAAAAGTATTTTATTTTATTTTATTTATTTATTTATTACGAATCGTCTCGCACGCAGTTTAGATGACTTCCAGCCTATCCAACAAGCCGGTTTCTGAAAAGGCTTCAGCACCAATAGATCACACATACGCTGCGGCAGGTTATACAGAAGACCGAAGAGTGCTTGTGACGTGCTTGAGAGTGGCTTGTGGTTGTTTGCCGATAAATAAATTTAAAATTAAAAATCCAGTATAAAAAATAATTTTGTCTGTTGCTAGTGATTCGAATATGTGATTCTTGCGCTTTCTTACACCGTGTTTTCGCCGTCTCGACTACCGAAGCAGTGACGAGCGACGACGAAATCTTACTAATCACAATAATATTATAAAGAGGAAAGCTTTGTATTTTTGTATGTTTGCAACGAATAAACTCAAAAACTACTGGACCGATTTAAAAAATTCTTTCACCATTAGAATGCTACGTTAGCGCTGAGTAACATAGGCTATATTAAAAAAGAAATGTCCACCCGTGCGAAGCCGGGACGGGCCGCTAGTTAGTAATACGGTTCGGCTTAGTGCTACGTCATTCTACGGCACGCTACAGTGTGTGTGCTACGAGTCTGTTGTGCTACGGAACAGTAGTGCGTGCAGCTATCGCGAATTTAACTTCGCTAAGTAGCGGGTATCAAAGCGCATTTTAGTGTGACAACGTATCGCCTTGCAATGCCTTTGAAGAGGACCCCACCTTCTACTCCACAGCAAATAGCGGAATCAGATCCAAATCAGAGTTCAGCGCCTGTTACGAATACTGAAAATGAAAGCTCCAGTAACAACAGAAGTGCCCGCAAGCGCCAGCATAAAGATGAACTATCTTCTTTTATGGCGGAAGTAAGGAGCAGAATGGAGACTTTGAAAATTCAGCAAGCTACGATGCAAGGGACTATTAGGAATATACAAAATCAAAATAAAGAAATTATAAAATCTATAGTTTATTTCCAAGCATTATGAAGACATGAAGGACAAATTGATCAAGATGGAAACGTACAACACTCACATATAGACACTTGAATCAAAAATGGAGAACCTTGAGAGAATTCACAAGCAAGCAAGCGTGGAAATACGAAACATCCTTGTCCTGTGGGGTCTTTCGTCGCAAGAAGGAGGGTGCTCTAGCAAGTTTGATTAACTTGGATTCGGACCTCGTCCTTTTGCAGTCGCAACCCGATATGTCTCTGGTTTTTATTTTGTTTAAATTGCATGTCTTCCCATTTACGTCTTTTTTAGTATTGTTGTACGGTCATTGCATACCACAGTTCCAAACATATCATACATTACACAATTCGAACGTTTATACCTTATATAGCTTACACACACAATACACTTTAGTGTAACTACTCACTTCTGATACAAACACACAATAAAAGAGCAAAAGTTTCAACTGTTACTGAGTTACCAAAGAGGGCATGAAATACTAACGTACTAACGTTAGGTACCTATAGAGATATTTTGCAAGAAATCAAATCACCCTGCGTAAGTGAATCTTTTGTTTGTAGTCCAGAAAATGTAAAAAATCACATAGACATATCTCAAAAATCTCTAAAAGGTATACATACAAACATACGCAGTATATCCTGCAATTTCGATGCTCTCCTCGTTATTATAGAAAGCATCCAAAATGACATCATCATACTAACAGAATGCTCGAGGTGACAGAGTCCTTGCTAGGACAAAATCACCCCGAGGCGTTGATAGTCCTTCAGACTGCCCACACCAACAAGCTGTCCTCCCCCGCGCCCTCCGCGCGCCCCTCGCCCTATGCTAAGCCCGTGCAATTGCCGCACCTGCATTTTGCCCATCTTACCCCCGCGCCCGGCGCGCAGCCCCGCGTTAGTAGGCCCATTATTCGGCTGGATCAACCAACTTCCCCATCTCCTGACGAGCCCCTTTACGCCTATGCCTATGCCCGCTCCCGTAGCTCTCTCGCCCGCTCCCGAAGCGCTCCCGTCCGCTCCCGAATTGGAGATAGAGGTTTGCCCCTCCGCCTCCAATCCGAAAGAGGATAGCCCTCCCGTCACGGACTCCGAGCCCGATGTTGTTACATCGGACTCGGAATACGAGACGATTAACCGTAAGGGTATAAGCGGGCCCGCAAGTCCGCCCCTCCTTCCGTCCCTCCGCCTAAGGCCGCTAAAGCCAATAGCGCGCCTAACTCCCGTCCTTGCTCCCCGAGCTTGGGCCCGAGCCGGTCCAGCCGCGTAAGGATAAGAAGCCCCCTCCGATATTCGTGCAAACGACTAAGTCCTGGACTGAGATTTCGCGATCTCTAAAGGCGCGCCATAACATTATTCCGCTCAAAATTCGCCTTATCAAAGGCGATATTGAGATGATCAAGGTAGAGCTCGCGAACTCTACCGAATTCCGTCTAGTTACCGCGTTTCTACGCACTAATAACGTGCCATTCCACACCTACTAATATCGAAAAAGCCTGATGTGGATGTGGAAATTCCCTGTGTGGTGCCGGGGATAATTCCTGTGTGGTGCCGGGGATAAAGAATTGCACCACCCCATCTCTTCCCATGGGTGACGTAAAAGCCGACTAAGGGACCATTCCAGAGGATGGGCAGCAGCATCTCTCTGAGGGTCTCAACTTACTGCGATCGCCAACCCGCCTGCCAAGCGTCGCGATTACGGCAAATATCCTTGGGGGAGGCCTTTGTCCTGCAGTGGACGTCTTTTGGCCGAGAATATATCGCAAATTCCAAAACGATCACATATTTATTAAAGTTTAGACAGGATGACGTCTGTCATTGTTACAGAAATAAACGCAGTACCTATACTAAATATACTTACTAGAAAGTGAGTTATAAGTGTAGTTCTCATGTATATTGGCTGCCTTCAAGGTTCTAATGGCAGTTTTTTCGTCTCCCCACTCGTCTAAGTTGTAGACGCCCACTTTCACGACAACATCTTCTTTGTCCGTCAACGTAGTCGTTAGCATACAATGAGCGGCTGTAAATATATGAATGGTGACAGTTATTTATTTATTTATTTATTAGGTACTTACACATAACAGATAGAAATTAAAAAATAACAAAAAAGCATTATAAATTGTATAAGAGCTAAATTTCTATCTAAAGCACGTGTACCCACACAACACGATTAATAATAAGCGTACATGTTAAAGTTTACCTATTCTATATCCAATTAAAAACTACTTATTTATATACTTGGAATGGTGAATAATAAAAATATAACAAATCGAAAAATTATTCTAGGTTAATGTTGAAAACTTTATGAAGTTTTCTTAATATGTGGGAGATGCCGAGCCGAGAATTTCTTGGACATTTTTTTTAAATTCATGTATTTATTTAGTTTAGTTGTAATTAAGCTTAATTTTTTAATGGCAAGCACGATTGTTTTGCTCTGCTGTGTTTCCATTTGAAGGGTACTAGTTCCAATAGAGGCTTACGAGCGGGCGCACGGCCGACGCCCTTAGAAGCTTCAGGATCGGCAACGTGCGCGCATTGTAATTGCCCAAAGGCTGCGGCGCGGATCGTATTCTCGTTTACCAGCTCAGTAACATTCAATTAGTTTATTTCTTATGAGGAAGAACTTGACCTATACCTCACCTGTTGTTAAGTGATGATAAAGCCGACGGTGAAAGTGCTATTCACCCGGAATCCTCAACTAATGAGGCACTGACTATCTTGACGGACAAACAAGCCCTACCACCAACCAAACCGAGTACACAAACATGTTTCCCCCGCTGGAAATCGAGCCCGGGACTTCTAGGTCTGAGATTGGTCGTTTAACTTAACCACTAGATCACAGAAGTGGTTAAAAACAACTGAAATACGAAGCAAAATAAAATACCTGTAACGACATGCCGGTTTGAGATGAGTGTGCCACCGCATTTGTAAGCCAATTGAGTATGATCCATTTTGTACATCGCGACCAGCCATGGCAGATTGCCACGCTCATACCCCTGCCCGTGTTGAACGTAGGCTACCCTTTCGTTGCCACCGACAACTACACCACACTCTACCTGGGGCAAGTCTGATCCACGGGGCGGTTTAGAAGACCTGGAAGTATAGAAAACATTATAACTGTTGTGTCCTGTTTATTTAACACAGGTATTCAAATGAAACAACCAAATTCAGTAAGTAGATACACAGCTCAAGGGAACGCCCGCTCGCTACGGATGACAGATCACGACTGACGTCAGCATAGAGGGCAGTCCCTTGTCTGTGCACTAAACATAATATTTGTATACCTAGCAGTAACAATTTATTTTCAATGTATTTACCAAATCATTATTTTAAGTTTATGAATTTACTACTCATGGTTAATCTTGCGTGTGTATATTATTCAGGCTTGTTTTCATAACTTACCAGGACCAACAGCCATGCAACCAGGGCTTGATACCGGTACCAAAAATACCGGTAAATAACGGTAAATACCGGTATTTTTCATTACGATACATTGGTATCGGTACCTTAACAAATACCGGTATTTAACCTTTAAATATCGGTATCAATAGCGGTTCCCGCAACTACGACGCGACGTTGCCAGTTCGCCTTGTAGGCGTAGGGTAGTAGGTAGATACGCAGCACGGCGCGACCCTGCGCGTGCATTGTGCGACGTTGCCGCTTATTCATCTTGCGAGATTTGTAGTTGACGACGGTCACGCGCCGCGCGGAAGTACTTACCTTCTATTTCTAATTAGGTATTTCACAATAGCAACAACAAGTCACTACACAACGAATTTTAAAAACTCTTGAGTGGGCTGCGATGTAACAGCTATCCATTAATTCATACGCACTGATCACAATCCATTTAACCAAAATCCACACCGAGCGCCACCCCGAACTCGATTACTATGCTCTTTCGCTCGCACTTATGTAAACGTCTATTTGCTTTCGGTATTAGAACACCCACATTATACCGGTATAATACCGATATCAAATGGTCAATACCTGTATAATCATTACCGGTACCAACTCGAGTATCGGTACTGTATCAAGTTAATTGGTACCGGTATCTGTAAAGTACCGGTATGTTAATACCGGTACCAATTAAAGTACCGGTACTACATCAAGGTCTGTATACCGGTATCTGAAAATATCGGTATTCCAAGCCCTGCATGCAACGTACCTACACTGTACGTACATACAACCCTACAACGTGCAACGAAGAAATATTGGGAACTAATTTTGGTCACATTGACTGCGGCTGAGATAGCTCAGCTTATGCGATCGCTGAAATTCTTAAAGTAAACTTACCAGATGGGGTTTGGCGGTTGTGGCTCTGTTGTACGAGTATATGGCTCCGGTGGAGTCTGCGTTGGCCTTTGAGGATACTGGTTGTATTCTTGAGGTGGATAGAAAATTAAATGTAACGTTTAACTATAATTTAAAGAATGAAGACTGTGCCTGATAAGGCTCACTATTGTAAATAAGAAATTGTCTCAGACGCAGAGGTCAAACATTTCAATAACAAATAGTTCTACTAACTATTAAATATTATGTAATCTTCAAACTGGGTCAAAATAAGGTATACTTTTTTTCATAGTAAAGCAAACAAAACAACAGCAGTGAATACACACTCCCAAAGATAAATCAATGTTTAAGTGACAATTTTTTTAACATATATAAATTATTGTAAAACAAGTTTAATGCAACACCTTAAAACTATTGTTTTACAATTCCCATGAAAGTTACCTATTTCATCATCAAGCAAGTCGATGAACTGCCTCGGGGGGCTGAACACTGGGCTTGGCTTCTCCTGGAAAATCGGGTCGAATACGATATTGGCGTCGCCCGGCAACAACCTGTTCTGGAGCTTGATTGTGCTTACGTATTGATTCGGAATTGGTTTATCTGGAATGTAATCATTATTATTGTTAAATACTCTCTCTAGACTCGTAGCTAAGTCAGTGTAGGCCGTGCAGCGTGCAGTGTGAGGGCCCGGATCTATTATGCTGTTGTTGGTCCATTTTGTTGTCAACCAGCAACTCCCACAACAACCAATTGAAAGTGAGCCCGCTGACTGATTTTAAAGGGAAGTGCGCACAATAGAACTGAGTCCTTGTTGGATAGTGCAGTCGAGTAGCCCCAAGGGCCGTGCAGAAAGTGCAGTTGACCACGATCGAGGTTAAGTGCGGTAGCGGTGACGTCACGAGGAAGTGTACGCGGCAGAATAGTGGTTCTTCAGTGCAGGCAAGTAGAAGACGCTACTATCTATAGAGAGTATATCATTGACTATGAGCGGGATTAGCGTAGCAGTGACGTTACGAGGAAGTGTACGTACATGGTAGAACAAAGTCGATAGTGTAGGTGAGTAGTACTAACCCCCGGGACCGTAGCAGATAGTACGATCGTTGACCACGATTGAGGTGATGCGCGGCAGTGGTGATGACACGGGGAAGTACACGCGGTACAGCAGAGTATTGCCCTGGTTGTACCGTTGTAGACCATTCTGTGCGTCTAGCAATTCCAGCCGCCCGGCCAAGCTCTGAGGAAAAGTAAAAATACAATAAGTTTATTGACTGCAGATAAATATTTAGTGTCTTAATGCTAATATTGTTTTGGTGATTTTTCTCTGGTATTTGATTTTAGTAGGTACCTTTGCAGTTAATAGATAAAAATTCTCAGATTTCGCAGTCCCCGCAATAATCGGAGCATTGAAAATAAATACAAAAGTTTACGAAAAAAATATTTATTTTATTTTGGATAACATATTACAAGTTTAATAATAAAAACTTTTAATAGAGATTTACGTCCCTAAAATTACACAACTACATTACTTCACAAGTCTAATTATAACATACGAATGTATAACACTGCACAACACAGAGAATAACAATTTCTTTTCTTTTACAATCTAAGTGAAATTTATTGGGCGCCTCTTTGGCGGCTTCATTCTCACTTTCTCGACTGGCATCATCGTCGTTATCGTCACTATCCTCGGCGGCAAGATCGAATTTAAAGAATCTGGGGGCACAAGAGTGCCCCCGGCCCCGCCAAGTCGAGCAAAAAGCGGCACGGCCGTGCCATCCTTTTCTCGAAACAGTTCAGGCCATTTTCGACCCCTTTATAGTGAAATAGTTATTCTCCTAGCACACTATACATATATATATATTGGAAAGGGAAGAACGGCTAATAATCTAGTGCCCTAACAGCCCTAGCGCCCTAACAGCCCTAGCCCTACCCATAAAGTTATTAAATACACATTTAAATAAATAAGGATGCTTGTACCAGTCGACCTAAGGTAACAAGCGGAAAGTGGAAGGTATAAGGATGGATTTTCTCACTGCCAGTCAAGCAGGCTCACAGGACTGATCAGATATCTGACGGCTAAAGGTGTCTTGGCCGCAGTGAGAGGATTCGTAGGCGATGGTAGGTAAACAGATATTAATCAATTTTTTCACTCTACTCCTTTCTTGACAATTCCACCTGTATGCTGACGACCTGAGATTAGCGCGTTTGTTAGGTTTTTAGCAAATTTAGACTTATAGTTGATTGAGGGAAGTGGCTTTTATAAGTAAACAAATATACAGTTCAAAAATAGTGTACAGAAGTTTTAAATAAATTAAAATTTAACAATGATTTTCTTAAATATGTAAATTAATATAAATAATATTTCGGGAATAATGTTTGTGTATTGACAACTACGGTAGTCAGAACAGAAGTGGGGCGCTAGTGAACCGACCGCCATCTTTGTACTTCCACGGGCAGTGCAGCGCGGGAAGGCTTCATTGTATATCGGTGGCAATCGAAGCGATCGGTTACTATTTCGCCTTCTGTCAGTGTGTCTGGCTCTGAGTACCAACCATTGCTATTTTCAGATAAGTATTTATGTTTATTATTTTAAGCTAATTGTTAATTAAGTTAAAACAAATAATAATATGAAGTTAATAAATGTCTTGTGAATATGATTATTATTGCTTTATAAAGAGACAAATTATTATGCTTTAAAATAAATTTAAATTGTTAGATAATGGCAAAATAGAGTATTATCTATCCATAGCCTTGTTTTAAAGCTAATTGATGTTTTAAAGTTACAATACATATAAAATGATGAAAGTTTGTGTTTATGGTATAATATTTCTTTTTTTTTAAATAAGAAATTTTTATGTGTTTCTAACACGTTCAACCAAACAAACAAACAAACAAACAAACTCTTCAGCATTATAATAATATAAAATGTTTATATAATTTTTAACGCAAATTTTGTTGCGAACAAATTTGAACCCGTACCCTTCTGACACACCGGGTCAGGTGCTCTCCCAATTGAGCTATCGTGATTCTAACCAGCCTGCCGAAATTATTCAACTCTATTTACTTTTTACTTTGAAAGCCAAAGGCGCCCATTCAATGTCAACAACTACCGTCATTAACATCTGATCATAATATTTTTACAAATGGAAGTTTTTGGAAATTTTTTCAACATTTGGGTTTTTTTTAAATATATAATATTAGTATATATTTTTTTATTTAAAAATGTCTGCCTACTCGTATGTATGTGTGTGAAGGGTATTATTATGTACTTATTTATTTAATGCTTGCGCACTTCCTCTATCTCTTTCTTGGATTCTTCAACCTAAGGTTGTCTGGAAAAGACCGCCTTTGCCCATATACTAGCTTTAAGTTTTGTTTAACTGTTTTTTTTTCTTTTTTTCCCATCTGTGTGTGAGCAATAAAAAAATTATCTATCTATCTATCTATCTATTTCTTCAAAGTAGATTGATACTAATTTTTTTTGTCATTTACCAAACTTCAAAATCACCAACCGTCTGTTATTAATTTCAACATAAATTTGCATAAATAAGTTATTTGACGAGCTATAACATTTTAATATTTAAGTAGCTAACTAAGTAATTAAAATATTACTAAAATGATTGTTTATATCTTCCTCGTTGTGACGAGATAAAATATGTTGTGTAAAATCCGGCGAAAGTGTGTTGGACAATGTTCGAAGTGAAGTTCACTGCTTGTGTAGTATACTACACAAACAGTGAACTTCGATGAGGATAACGCATAACTCTTTGGTGAAGGTTCATGCATGTCACTTCTTATTGTTCTGTGCATGTTACAGAGACGTTAATGTCGTGTCAACCCTGGTCAGCCCATCAGCATTGCTGGTGCCTCCTACTTGGTCGAAACATCGGGTACCTATCTACTTAAAAAGGTATACCTACTTAGATTTTTTTAATCATTGTCAACCATTTTGATGAATATTGTGCACTAATTTATTTGAGCACAGGCATTCACTTGTAAATTATAATTTTTTAATGTTATCATTGTATGTTTCTGTCTGATGCCCGTAATGTAAGGCACATGTTTATAAATAACTAAATAAATAACTTTAGAGAACGCGTCGAACCCCTGTTTACACTTGTCAAAAACATGAAACAGCGCATTCTGTCGATCTGTATACATGCAAAAGGGATGCAAATAATGCGTGATACACTGGATTCAAGTAAGGAAATTAGAACAACTTGTATATACTTATATACAAGTATATATTGAAAAATATAATTAAAATTAAAAAATAGTATTTATTGAAATTTTTTATAAATTCATCGACGTAGTTTAGTAAATGAAAAATATAAACTTTACTTTCCTACACTCACACCAATTATCTAGCCCAAGAGAAGTTTCGTTATGAAACTCGTTAAATGGTTACTAGACAACGGACAAACATACTTAAAATACTTAAATATATACTTATTATACACAGAAAACACCCAGACCCGAGACAATTTAGAAAAACAATAATTTCTAAATTGACCCTACCGGGTATCGAACCCGGGACCTCAGAGATGGCGACACCATGAAAACCGGTGTACAAACCACTTGACCAAGGAGGTCGAGTGATAATCATGTAAATACCGACACTGGGATACCTACTTGAGTGCGAAAGCCGTTTCACCGAATTTTGTTTTTTCGAAACCTTTCAACGACATCTCTATACTGCGATGACTTGTTCATTCGACGTCTTGTTACTGCGATGTTATAAATTATTAAACTTTAGGTAAACACATTAACATAAACAAGTTGTTCCTTGTTATTTATTAATTAACGACAAACTAAAGTATCAACCACTATATCATTAAAGGAAATAAAGTTAATCAACGATTTTCTTAAGAGGCCTATCACAAAATGCGCGCGCTCGCGCTTTCTTAGTACTACGAGCGGCCGACGCATCGCAAAAGTGACGTTTTGAGCAGTTGTAACTACATATTTGATGTTTAATATTTTTTTATCGTTCAAAAAAAGGATATAATTTGAAATCTTATAAACTAACGTTAATTCTGGTGTACATTTTACTTAATAATATTAATGGAGTAAGGAGATATTTACAGCTAATTCTGAACGTTTTATGGCTTTGAATGGGATTTTTTTTGTAGAAATTCCATTCATATTTCGAAATTCCGAGGCCGCTACGAACTTAACCACTATATAAAAGATATAATTATATATTTTTCATTTCGTTTGCTACAGAAAATTGCCGTCAGCGTATTTAATTGAAAACTAGTTTCGGAATTTTGGCGTTGTATAAATAGATTAGGGAAAATTGCAGAAAGCGAGGCCGCTACAAACTATACAAATAACTATTCTCCACCATACAATAAGTCAAAATTGTCTAAGGGTTTCAGTTTCTCTGAACAAGAACGCCGAAGTTGGGCATTTTATGCAAAAATCACGGTCAAAATGTAATAGGGCCCTTAAAATAACACGTACATTTTGAAGTGTATGAAAGCAATAATTATGCTTAGGTATGAACACCTACCACCACCACCACCTGGTGGTGGCACCAACCAGTGTTCGACATTATTTTTCTATAACCCTTAAAATGGCGTGATTTTTTTTTTTAATGGCGGATGTGCTGAGAATCTTCGTAGTGGTCGCCAGAAATCGCTACTTGTATAATACAAAAAACGTTCTCGAACTTTTCTTGTATGGAAGGTAGCGACTGTCGTATGTTTTTGAAAAGATTATAAAATGCGCTAACTGATTAATTGACAATAAATGCAGTTACACACAGGTTCACAGTCCAAGCCAAATCGTAAGATACCAAGTCCAAGTAGGTTTTTGTAGCTTATAGTTTGTTCTACCAAGTCCACTTTTGTAGGCTCCAATCCAAACCCTATGAGTCCCACCTAATAAAAAAGTATGGGCTGTGGACTGGTGGCTAATTGGCTATTTATAGTTACAGCAAAACTAGCGAAGAAAAGTGAGTGTTTGAGTGGTAGGGCCACGCTGCGTTGCAGCACGAAATGGGCCGCTGCAACGCAGCGTGGCCTCGCCCGGCGTAATACCACCCTCTCACAGAATATCGGCGTGAAACAACGGCACTGGTTGCTGTTGTGTTTCGTCCGGTGAGTGAAAGTACCGGAGGCCCATCTCTCACCCCTCCCCCCCCCAATTCCTACTCCCTCCACAAGATCCAACTCCTTCCTCAGGGTTGGCAACGCAACTGCGATAACCTTGGTTTTGCGGGTGTCCATGGGCGGCGGTGATTGCTTTCCATCAGGTGACCCGCCTGCTCGTTTGCCTCCTTTTACCATTATAAAAAAAAAAACTGAAGAATCAGGAAAATGTGTAACTAGCGAAATTGTCAACCTACCGAAACTGTCTAATGAGTAAACTGACGAATCAGGAAATTGCCTATCTAGCGAAATTGTAACTTACCTAAACTGACCAATGAGTAAAATCGTGAATTAGTGAAATTGACCAGTAAGGAAACTGACCAGTGGTACGCTAACTCCGTATTGATTTATTTTATTTAACAACCAACAAGGTTAACACAAGTATAAACAAAATTGTTTTCGTACAAAAATGGATTTAAGCTAAGTGTCATCTTACTTATATATTATTTAAATATATAAAAAAAAAACACAAATGTTAAAAAAAAAATCCACGAGCAGGATTTGAACCCGCACCCTTCTGACATACTCCCAGGTGTTCTCCCAATTGAGCTATCGTGGTTCTAACCAGCCCGCCGAAATTATTCAACACTATTTACTTTTTACTTTGAAAGCAAAAGGCGCCCATTCAATGTCAACAACATAAATACATTATTTAATACCTGCTAAACTAGGTTCCTACAAGTTAGTAAAGTTACGAAAAAACAAATACAATTTCTTGCAACTGTTCATTAATTATATGGCGTTTTTTTTTTTTTTTTTTTTATAAAAGAAGGAGGCAAACGAGCAGGCGGGTCACCTGATGGAAAGCAATCACCGCCGCCCATGGACACCCACAAAACCAGAGGAATCACAGATGCGTTGCCGGCCTTTAAGGAAGGAATTGGCTCGTTTCTTGAAGATTCCTAAGTCATATTGGTCCGGAAATACCGCCGCTGAGAGCTGGTTCCACAGCACTGTAGTTCGTGGTAAAAAATTACGTGAGAAACGCACAGTAGTAGATCGCCATCCATCAAGATGGTGTGGATGGAAAGACAGTCGATTGCGTGTAGTGCGGTGAAGGAAATCAGCGGCAGGGATCAAACCGAACAATTCCTCAGAGCACTCCCCATGATAAAGGCGATAAAATATACAGAGAGATGCAACGTCTCTCCGAAGGGCCAGTGGATCGAGCCGACCAGAGGTTACCACGTCGCCGACAACTCGAGCAGCTCTGCGTTGAATGCGGTCAAATGGGAGGAGTTGGTACTGGGGCGCTCCAGCCCAAAGATGGGAACAGTATTCCATATGAGGCCTGACCTGTGCTTTGTAAAGCTGTAAGCGTTACTTCAAGGGACTCCGTAAAAAAATAATTAAAATCTATGTTATTTTTTGGCGACGAAAGATGTGGCGAAATCTGGTGGTAGGTAGGTACCAGTGTTCGTCACATTTTTCGTCGAGCGACCTAACGTCGGTGGCAACACAATTTTTACAACGTTAAAACTATGTTCCATTGGGAACTGCGACTAATCCGGCGGATTGTGACGTAATAATTATTCGGACAACATAAAAACAAGATTCCAAATCACGTACTACCTGCTTAAGCAAAGCAGATACTTTGTCATTTTAACCTAATTTGTATGTCTTAGTCAAAGTCAAGGTATTTGTTGCATTTCATGTGGTAAAAAATAGGTGTACATTTAATATTTCTCACGTACCCATGAGCCCTGGTTGGGCACGGCAACATATATATATTTTTACTTATATACATTAGATAAAAAGAGATTAGATTAGATTGTGTCAAAAAATGCACCGCTTTTACGCATGTGTTATGCATATAATAACTTATGTTCTCAAAAGGACATTTTTAATTGTAGCTTAAGTTCATTTGAAGTATTACTGTTACGTGATATTTAAATTGTTCTCCTTTTTTCTATTCGAATTTGTTCGTAACACTCATTTATTGTTTTGCTTTAATTGTTCTTTTTATTTTCCAAATTGTTAACTTTTTATTTAAGATTAGTTTAAATTATGTAGTTAATTGAATATTTTGTTTACTGTTGTTTTGGGTCAATGCTGTGTACAATTTTTATTGGGATACAAAAAAAAAGTGTTGGTTTGATGTAAATTGCAATGTAACAATTTGTATTCTGTTATTGTACCTTTAACAATAAATAAATATATATTTTTGTTAATAGCCTTAAGTTTAATAATAAACTAGTTAAGATAAAATGATTTTATAAAAATTAAAAAATGTAAATAATTTTGAAAACCCGAGAAACTCGATGGCTTGTGCGTTCTAAGTGAGTTGTCAAACTTGCCATACAAAGGCCGTTGTAAGTAAAGAATTGATGCCCTATTTATTAAAAAATTAAAAATTTCATTATATTATTATATGTGTATCATTAGACTAAATAAAAAATGTCCTCCAGCTGTGGACTCATGGGAACGGTTCCAAGAATGCTGGCAACATTACCTCTTTGGATTGCCAAGCTAATATATATACGTTGGCAGAGGTAGCTGCCAGCCTTTTTGTCACCGGAGGCTTCACTCAACTCTTTAACAAGCTGCTTGGCCTCCGGCCCCCATGGGCCCAATGTCTCCACCGCAAAATCGTCGATCGTGCCGCGGCAGCGATCGGCGAAGCGCCAGAAACAAACGTTTGAAGATGGAATCCTTGGCGTCGATATTTCGAGTAACGTTCAGTTTCGCGGTCATTTGGAAGGTAAAGCTAAATTAGCTACGAAAAAGCTGGGTGTGGTTGTCGACCAGAAGGCACAAAAAACTATTTACTTACTATGTTCTTATTCGTAGATACAAAATATCAGTAAATTGAGAACTGTAATAAATTATATTAATATTATTGTATTGTTTAAAAAATATATGTATGTTGTATTTTGGTCAAATTAAATATTTTTAAAACGTACTTTTTGTTTTCTGAAAAATGTTGACACGTCAGTTTATCGTTTAAAATAAAATAAAATTATGATTTATAAAATAACAGCTTGCCATTTGAATGTTTATGTTTTGATGCCATTGTTAAAGCAATAGTTTGTGAAATGAAACGTTGACAAAATATTGCTTGTGGAATGAAATATGGCTAATTAATTGTGTGTAAAACATAATAAAACCCCTTGTTCTCCTCCCCGCACTTCGTGCATGTAAAATACACAGGGTATTATCAGATTGCCCGAAAATCACATGGAATATTCATACTGTCTAGGCAATGTGATAAATAAGGAAATTCAATTTATAATTATTTACTTCGCCCTAAGTAGCTTATCATTATTCATAATGCCCGGGAATTGTGAAAAATGCCCCAATTTATTACTTGGTCCATAGTAAATAAGATAAGTATGAGCTATAAATTAGGCTCAGTTGCAAGCGTCGTGAAAGGTGTCTAACATGGTCGGATCATGATGATGACAAAGTATTTTAAATAAGGTACTTACCGTTGACAGTTTAGCAGCGAGAGTATAGTTCAACTCTAAAACTAAATAAGGGGTTGGGTCTGATGAAGGCAGCTTTTCCAGCTTTATCAACCCCGACACTGTACCATTATTATTTTCGTATTCGAAAATTTCCGGACACGGCGACTGTGCGAGACCACAGACAAACAACAGTTTTAAAACAACAACAACAACACTCAACAGATGTTCCATTTTTTTACTGAAAAAAATATTTGCACATCCTTTAGCACGTACGCCTATGGTCACGACCAGAAAAGTACTGATTATGCGCGTCACAATACTCTTAATGTTGATAGACTGGATACACGCTCGAAGTTTATCGTAGAGAAATTTTTCGCATTGTCCCTCGCCGCTGGTAAAACCGCTTTTGTGGTCCAAGAAGCAAATCAAACCGCCGCGGAGGCGCTTGTTTACGTCTATTAGAAAACCTGTATTGAAAAGTTTCACAACAAACTGTATATTTGGTATACGGCAACGTTATTCGTACGAATAAAGTTTACGTTGCATTGAAGACATTGTCGACAATCAAATGAGTCATTAAACAAAACTAGAATACAAGACCGTATTTTTGCAGATTGAACCCGGTATTTTGAGAATTTCAAATCAAAATAAATCAAATTTCAGGTTTCAAATCACAAAAACAAATCCTTTTCCGAATTTAGTTTTAAAAATATTACCAGACATTGTGATTTTGTTGTAACGCTCGCTTACATCCACTAGGAACGACTAATATTTAATTCCTTAGATCTAATCCCATTTACAAAAAATGTCACTAGACATAAGAATAAAAAAGTAAAAAAAGGTCTAAAAAGCAAGAAATAATATTGAAATCATATTATTAATTACCTAGATACGCACGCATGTCAGTTTTTAAAAATGTCTATTGCAGTCGGGTGGTTGATAGTCGGCTGATGGGGGACAATTTTGTTTCATTTAAACTTTTATAGTTGTTTCATTATCTCCACTTTTTAATTGTAAAAGCCCCACCCGACTTCAGTAGACATTTTTTTAAACTGGCATGCGTATCTAGGTAATTAATAATATGATTTCAATATTATTTCTTGCTTTTTAGAGCTGCTTTTACTCTTTTAAGTTTCTTGTTTTTTAAAGTCGGTTTTCGTTAAAATTTATTTTATTTTACGATTTTTAGTGATGGGTAGACATAGACCTAAAAAGGATGCTTCTCGGATGAGGAAACGACGGCCTAGTAGGTAGTGGTATTCCTATGTAACACTTCAATCTTAATTAGGTATTATTTTTGTACGAACTAAACATTTTGGCATATTGAACCGTATGAAGTAAGCCCAACAAAAGGTAACTGCTGTAAACCGTTGAGGAATTCCCTCGACTGTCTATGATCTCCATCATCAGACCTGTAATGGCACTTATAACCCATATGGGTGCAAAGTTCTTATCAATAGAAATGAATTAAGACCAAATACAAGGTAGCTACTGTAAAACGTTGAGGAGTTCCCTTGACTGTCCTTCGTCTTCATCATCAGACTCCTAATGACAGTCACAACCCATCTAGGTGTAAAGTTCTCATGAATACAAATTAATCAAGCCCAAACACCATGTAATTGCTGTAAATCGTTGCGGAGTTCCCTCGACTGTCTTTCGGCTCCATCATCAGATCGACTCCAGACCTTCATTAAATAGTAGTGTTTTAAAATATTTAATGAAAACATTAACAAACGCACTAGTCGCCACTACGATTTTCGAAGGTTCCCCTCGATTTCTCTGGGATGCCATCATCAGATCTTGGTTTTCTTATCATGGTACCACCCTTGGGATATCTCCTTTCCAACAAAAAAAGAATCATCAAAATCGGTTCTTAAACGAAGTAATTATCCGCGAACACACATTAAAAAAAATATAAGAATCGAATTGAGAAACCTCCTCCTTTTTTGAAGTCGGTTAAAAAATAAGTAGGTGACATAACTCTTTACTAAATACCTAATAAAAAATAATGCTTCCCTACCTGTTCACAATAAGAACCAGTCAGATCTTATTTGTGAGGTCACCTTATCTGCATGTTTATACACGTATACATTTAACTAATGTGTTTAAAAGACTAGCTTCCGCCCGCGACATTGTCAGCTCAGAAGTTCGGTCTTACATAAAGCTTAGTTAGTAAAGGTTACCACAGCAGGTTAGACATGCAGCGCAGGGCAGAAGCAGTACGGGTCGTGAAACACAGTGATCTGCGCCGAGTGTGAGTATGACTAATCAATGTGGCGGCCATAATGGTGCATGGGTGCGTGCTCGCAGCACGCATAGAAATTGCGTCGAGTTTGCTCCTCGCTGCTCCGGCCTACTTCGCGCTGCCCGGTTACTTGTATTACACTCACACAGGCCCAGCACAACCCGTGCTGCTTCTTACTTGTTTTTGTTGTATGGAAATGTTTGGTTTAAAAACTTAATGTTTGGTGGGATAAGCATCCTATAAATACCATGTTAATCCAGTATATACGCTACTTCTCTCCATCCGGCTTGTCCAGGTGGTGCCTGAGCACAAATGCTTAACACAATACCTATTCAAGATCGCCAGGTGTGCCTTGAGTGTGGTGTTGCGGAGGACACAGCCAATCGCAAGAGAAGAAAACTAGCAGTGTCTGGAACGTGGGCTGCGCAGCGTCATACCCCGATCTCTCCCTATCCATCATTGTAAAATCCATGCTGGATACCGTCACCGAAGTCATGGATGGCCATGGTCCCTTTCTGAAAATTGGTGATTTCGTACAGGGAGGTTGAACACGAGGAATCAACCTACGTTGACCTGATCTGACGCAGACGTGGCGGGTGAAGGAGGCGGCCATAGGCCTGCCTCTTTCCCCCGCAATAAAATAATGGTGGGGGATCGGATAGCCGTCATAAGCCTCAGGACGTCTGGAACCACCCAAATGTCCTTAGGAGAATTCCCTTTAGCGGGCCACTGCCAAGGTAATCATCCGGAGAATGTCCATTCATTGCTGGTCTCAGAACACCTTGGCGACAAGTGAAGGAAGGATGTGCCCGAGCACGAAAAACCCTAGATTTAGCGTTCCCGCTACCCTAGTTTTAGCGGGTATGCACCCGCATTCCTGCGGGTGCATACCCGCTAAAACTAGGGTAGCTCGACGGGGAATCGGGAAAAGGGGGTCTTTTCCCGATTCCCCGTCGAGGTCACAAAACCTTGGCGGAGGAGCTGGAGGGTGAGCCCCACATAACCATCCACGTCTCCAAGGACGCGGTGGTACTCAGAAATAAGTTTTCCCTATCATACAATAAATAAATATAAAAAATACTCTACTTGTGTAACAAATGCCATCTAACGAGACGATCAGCCGTTACAACTTGATTAAAGAACGAAACAAACGAACACTTTAACTTTTATGTAGTAGGATAAAGGCAATAAATAATTATTTGATAGCTTTCGACTGCGATAAAACATACATAGAAACAGCAGCAACATATTTGAAACCGTAACAGATAGTTTTAAAAGAATTGCTTGCATTCCTTTAAATTTGAAAAATAGTAGTTTCATTTATGAGATTCGTATTCAATTTTAATTTGTGTAATGATTTAAATTTCGTATTGATTGGCACACGACAATAATTTGAATCGTAACAGGAAAATAATGCCGATACATGGCCAAATTGACCTTTTTATATTATGATAAACCACGAGTCTCAATGCTATATTCATCTCAAAGTCAAATCGTTTTATTCAATATATGCCTTCACAGGCACTTATTGACGTCAAAACTATAAATCAAAACTAAAAACCAAATTATTAAAATAGAACATAAAACCCGACTGCTAAAACAACTATATAAAAACAATGATTATACTCGGGGACAATCACCAACCAACCAAAGATAGTGCTGATTTAATTGAGCTACCCACGGCCGCTTGCTGCGACAACTATCAAGAGCTTGTTTTTTTTTCTTTTCAGTTTTTTCTCTTTGCAGTTATTTTTTATGTTAGTCCGGTTTTTACGAGTATATCATTGTTTTTATATAGTTGTTATAGCAGTCAGGTTTTTTGTTTTATTTTAATAATTGTACTACTCTTATATGTCATACAATATTGTTGTGTATTAGTTAATATAATAACAGTATAAAAAACAATACCTAAAGCCAACAATTTATTTATTGTACTATTAGCCCCCTCGAACCGTACTCGGCCCAAAAGTTCCTCACGTTTGCAGCGTTACCCCGCTGTATGGCTAAGGAAACTCTTTGGACCAGGTACGCTCCGGAGCGGGGGTCTTAGCCCTTGTCCCTGCAACGCCGACCCAGCTCCGAAATAAATAATTTGGCCTCGGTGCCCCACGTACCTCCTGTCTCCACAGCAAACGGAACAAATATGTATGTGTGGCATAAAGGAGACCTTTCCAAATGGGCCCCCGTTGTACCGAGGTACACTTTATTTTAAAATATTCTCTACATTATGCAGAAACACCTTGTGATATAATTTTTTTATAAAACTTGCCGAAACTAGATTTTTTGGAAAATAAAAAAAATCGTCAAAATGGTCCTAGAAATCGTAAACATGAAACGAAACGTGCAAAATATGACTGACAGTGACATCTGTGTCAAAGCGGTTTGTTGTGTAAAAATTGTGGTTTTTTAAAATCTCACAAAGAATATTATTAAAATAGGTCCAAAACATAGTTAATATATTGTACGGTTAACTACAAACTCACTTAAATAATAAACATAGATCGTGCGTGCGTGTCCGTCTTATTTTTGCTGTACCAAAGCCGCTTTTACGCAGCCATAGAAACTTGTTTATTCTGCTCTACAGATCCCGGATTCAAATCCGGATAGAAAACATGTTTGTGTGATGAAAACGAATGTTGATATCATAGAATCTAGTAGGTACTGAAATAATTATTTAGAAAGGTCCGCACTTACACGGAACCATAAATGCTAATAGAAACAAGAATGTTATTCATGTTTACTACAGTTGACCAACTTGAGCAGTCTTTCTAAACAAGACTTATTGTCAACCAACTGACACATCAGTAATGTTTCTGCAAAGTCCTTCCCAACAGCACAAGCAGTTGTGTAGTAATCTAACTTTTACATCGAACCTATACGTATTTCATGTCATAATAACCAATTGCATTGATTTTAAAAGCAACACAGTTCTACAATGAAATAGAAATGGTTGAGCGCACCTTAGATGGCAATGTAAAACTTTAGGTTGTTTGTTGGAATAAAACAATAAGTATATTTTTTAATTTCTTTTATTATGTTTCTTCATTTTCTACATCTTCTCTGATTAATATATCATCAAGGAAGGATGCTGGAGCAGTTATATTTTGTTGGTATCGAGCCCATCCCATATACCACACAATGGTCATAACATGAGCACAGCATCCCACAGTTCCTTTTTTTCTATTATACAATTACAGTAATAACCGAGAATTCTGTGCTCCCAACTATTGTGCTGCATATTTAACAATATATATGTCTAATATGTTTGACCACTACGGTGCCTTGACAATAATCAACCTCTCAACAGATACATTTCATTTTCAGAATGTGGTATATGGAGAGGCTCAATATCACAGCATACTTCAATTCCAAATGTTCCATTTGGTCTAATGTGTTACCATAATATGAGCGTGCCTGCTTAATTTGATAAGTTCCCAGTGCAAATAATATAGTCCGATTCTGTCATCACTGGAAACTCATTCAATAGTAAAACTTCAGCATTTATACTGTCAATTAGAACTCTCCTTCTATTAATATTATTTTCTATTATATACTCTGCCAAAACATTTGGTTGATCTAATCTGCTTAGGGCCACTTAGGGCACGCTCTAATATTAAAGTGGCATCTGGTCTCTCTGTGATGGGTAGATGGAATGCATTTATCATGGCCCCTGCTATACGAGAATCAGTTATTAGATGGGTAGGTAGCAGCATTATTATTAAAATAATTTCGTTATTTCATTTCATTTCACGAGTAAAATAAGAAGATCTTTTGAATCGCATTCCAAAATAGTAGCGCAGGTTGTCGGGAATCGTCAATATATCAATAGCAGCCAAGTTACGGGGCGGGGGTATCAAGGTCCAGTAGATATCGCCAAGTCTTCAGACTCAGATAAACGAAAGTCCAGGGAGAATAGCCGAGTCAAATAATCAAAGCAATACACACGAAAAACACTCCAGCTAGAGCCAGTAAACACCAAAACGGAAGAAAAAAGGTTAATCTCAAGATGTCATGCATGACTGACAACTGACAAGTCACTCAGTCTTTTTAATTCGTTCGTTGCAGCTCTGGCATATAGTATTTTTTAGCAATTTCTTCTGGGTGATAAAGAATCAAACGCACAAAATAATTCGAAATAGTTAAAAACACTTATTTTTGATATTATTTATCATGCACTTGCTAGAAATCGTTAGGCTTATGTAAAAATAATGTATTAAAAGACTTTTATCATAAAATTAGTTGTGCCTGAGAGTAAGCTAACGAAACGCATCAGACAGCGAGAGAGTTGTGCTTGCCAGTTAAATTAATTCAATGTTGCAAGTCATCAAACCTTTCTAATGATGTTTTTGGGTGGTACAAATTGAATAAAAAATATGTTATATATATTTTTAGATTCTACGATTTTTTCCCTACATTTTGATATCTTTGAATCTTAGGTACATTCGGGGCCCTTGTTGTATGGGGCGAGGAAAGGTCTCCTTTACATATTTGTGCTTCTTATTCCTTGCTGCGGTTTCAGCAGCATAACCGGATGCTCAAATACTTCCATCTAAATGAGATGCCGCAAAGGTACTTACACAAGTGGCGTCCCATAGGAGACACTGACCTCTTCGCCATGGGACCAACGTCATGGCATCCGGTCTTTTACCATCAGTTCGGCTTAGACCAGGCGGCTCTGTTTATTTCAAATTTACATACATACATACATACATACATCCATACACACATACATACATACATACTTACACACACACACACACACACACACACACACACACACACACACACACACACACACACACACACACACACACATACACACACACACACACACCCTCACATACCCTCTCTCTCACACACGCACACCCCCTCACACACACACACACACACACACACACACACACACACACACACACACACATAACCCTCCTTCTGACGCAGTAGGGTAAAAAATAGTTTAGACTAAACTACTGAATCTACCACCAGTTCGGATATTGTGAGAGCCTTCGACCGAGAAGAGCTGGCAAGAAACTCAGGAGGCTTAATACTTCTACTCCATCTATTCAACCAAATTACAATCACGTAATTTAATATTCAAATTTTATACAATTTTACATATCAATATTAATAATATTCAAGCCAGTGCAGGCGACTTATTTCCACACGCATTTGTCTGCAACATAGTCCTTTACGATAAAATAACCTTTCTTAATTAAAACATGTTTAACGTGCGTTTTGAATTTATTATCTGTCAACGCAGTTATATGATCAGCTATTAATCGAATTGAGTTACCTTACTACTCTTGCTGAGTCTGAGCTTCGGTGCACATAATTTATTCTGATTCCTTGTATTAAATCCGTGATCCTCGTTATTCAAATTCAAATTCAAATTCAAAAATCATTTATTCAGTTTAGGCTACAAGTAGCTCTTATGAATGTCGCTATGCCATCAGTTCGTAAGTCTACTCTGGGCGGGAGATCTTGCACTGAGAAGAACCGGCAAGAAACTCAGCAAGTGCCCAGCCCTTTTCTCCCTTACAGCGTCAAAAAAAATAAAAATTGGAAAATGCCCTATCATAGCAGGACACTTTCCATTACAAATAAACACAAAAAATATAGAAGACAACCACAACATGTAAAAAAACAAAACAAATAAACAAATCTAATATATCAAATTTACATCTCAATCTACAAATCTACATTTCCACAATGTCATACAGTACCACTACAGTACTCTAATAAAAGTCAAAAATTGTTTAAGAAAAACAAAGTCAAACTATAGTAACTATAGTATAGTAGTATTCTTGGTATAAAGGTGTAGGTTTTTACGCGCATACATAATATTTACAAATATATAATTATAATGACGGTAAAGTTAAAATATCTATAATCTATAAATAAATCCTTTAAGGAATCACGTGGCTTTAACTGGTATTAAACCGGACTGCTCTTTTCTGGAGAATGAGAAAATGAGAAAATTCGACCTATGTCTGCTACTGATCCCCATAACAATAATCCGCATGACATAATACTATGGAAATATGCAAAATAAACCAGCCTAGCAGTATCTTGATTAGTTATTTTCCTAATATTTTTAACGGCAAAGGCAGCTGAACTAACCCTTTTTGCTAGACCCTCAATATGAGAACCCCACTGGAGTCTAAAGTCTATATTTATATACCAAGAAAAGAAGTACTATTAACGATTTCTAAGTTTCTCGCATCTAACTCAATATTCAATGGAGAAAACCGTGTATTTTGAGGTGAAAATCTAAGCAATTTCGTTTTTTTGACCTTAGGTACCAAGTTGTTAACCTAAAACCATTGAGACACTCTTTTAAGCACAGATTTTAAGTGTATCGTTAGTTTTTCCCTCTCCAGTTTTAGAGTCTTTCCTATCTTAAGAAAATATTAATGAATCTGCTTGTCTCTTTTTTGGTTATCTTAGCCTGCTTCGAAAATTTTGGTGTGGCCGTCCTTTATATTACGAACCTAGCGTCTATACTAGGCTGTTTGTACCTAGATCGCTTCTACCGCCTTATTGATGTCATCTCGCCAGTCCTCCACGACCAAGAAAAAATAAAATAATAAAAATAATATCGCTTAAGGATGTCTGACACCTAACTTTATAACCGTGAGGTTGGTGGGGGTGTCAGTATAAACTTTAAAGTAGTGTGTAGCAGTCCTCCACGACCAATCCCGAGCCTTGGCTGGACAACAACCCGAGGGCGCCTCTTAAGGCTAGGTTCTTGAGCCTGGCCTTAAGAGGCGCCCTCGGTTGTTCCGCTCCCGATGCGATCCGAATCCCTCGGAGAATCTAGTTGGAAATGGGGACACGCACTAGTGCGTGATGCCTAGTGCGTGTCCCCGTTGATGACATACATATAGGTATTCATGTCTTCACGCATCTAATCTTCTCTGCTTTGCAGTTGACATGAAAACTATTTCTGTTATCTCTTCGCAGGAAGATGTTGACCCCTTCAAGCGGATCTCTCCCGTCTTGACCACTATTGTAGTTTTAACCAACTAGACCTCAACACATCCAAATGCTTTTTCGTTACTTTTAGCCGAAAGAGGGACATTGTACAGTCTTCATATACCCTAAAAGGTCATGCACTTGAAAGCAGAACTCATGTCAAATATCTTGGTGTTATGCATGACACTAAACTACTATTGGACAGCATGTTGACAGTGTTGCAATCAAAACCTATAAGGCTTATGGATTTGTGATGCGTAGTTCAGTGGGATTAGCCAGAGCTAAAACACTGAAAATATTATACTGCACTTTTATCAAAAGTCCCCTGGAGTACGCATCACAAGTCTGAAATCCTAATTACCAGTTATACATTACTAGTCTTGAGAACATACAAAAGATTTTTAGACTGTCCCCAACTTTTAGCTAAGCTCTCCTTAAAAGTACATCAAAGGAGTTTTAGAATTAACCCTACCAGCTGTTTACTAAAAGCGAACACGAATTACAGGCAGAATAGTTACTTATGGCGTGCGTGTGATAAGTTCAACCAACTTAGCAAGCAGATTGAACTGGACCGTTTCTGTACCAGTATGTCCATGAACGAGGCGGATATTTAGCGAGCGGTTATTTAAACCCACTTAATATTTGTAGGTATACTGTAGCGGTAATACCAACCCGTTTATTTTTCTAAGATTTTGAAAGCTCTTCGGACGACGAAATTTTAATAGAGTATACTGTAAAATATTTGCCGGCATCTCAGGCGCTGCTGGCTGCTCCGCCTGCGTCCCACACGGGTCTGGCCTTTTCCCTCGAAACCTATATGGAATTTAATTTCATTTGCCCAGCGAGCGGTAGGATAGCACATAGATTATTTTCTTACTTTACTATACTTTATTTATAATTTAATATCTGTTAAAAATTATATATTCTTTAAAATATTCTTTTATGTTATACACTGGCCTGCAAAACTAAGTACTACACTTTTAATATTTATTTATTTTCTAAACTATAGAAGTTAGAGATTTTTAAACAAAAAACGTTTTGCTGCAATTTTTATCAGCTTTCTTTGAAACTACAGTAAATTATACATTAGTAACATTTTTCCTTTTTGTTTCGAAAGTATATCTTGTGTACTTAAAAAGTTATTGCAATTTTAAAAGTGTGATACTTAATTTTGCAGGCCAGTGTAGTTAATAGCTTTTATTTAGCAGAAAAACTCTAATTTGTTAATGAAATTCCTCAACGTATCTTCATTTTTAATATGTTTAGGTAACTTAAAATATATCTACTTTTATTGACATAACCAAGGGACCGGAAGAGTGCATTGATATATGGAAAATACGAAGATTTAACCTGTTTCTATGTCTAAGTACTATTTTGCTTTGGATATATTTTCTTATATAATAAAATTCAAGGTATTTTCGGAAAAACTTAGACAATATGGCGGTCCCTCTGCTTATGAATGATGCGCAGCTTTTGTTCGACGTCAGGGCATAGATAAATAAAACACATTTTAATTAAACATCATTTTTTTATTATTATAATCAAACTGGTGAACAAACGAATGACCTCCTTAAGGCGACGCATCGCTAAACATTAATCTAATACGGAGCGTTTGCGCCCCGTAACATAAGCAAAACTGTTTTTTTTCTTTCCAATTAAAACTACAAATAAGTTTTAAAAAATGAACTAGCATATTGAAGTGTATGTTAAGACTAATCTACTTAGAAAATTCAGATGCTTAAATTGGTCTGGTTTGCCTGTAAAATGCAAATCTATGTTTTCAAAGAGGTTACTTTTTATTTTTTTCTCTGTTATAAAAGTTAATAAATCGTGTTTCTGCAACTAGCAAAATGAAGTCAATTAAATTTCATTTAATCAGAGATCATGTCATCAAATATCACTTTCCACGTAAATTTCAAATGCGTCGCCGTACTTATAATAATAATAATAATAAATCATTTATTTCGGAATAAGTTGGTACATCTTCCATAGTAGTTGTTAGTAACAATGATGACTTATAACTACGTTAATTTAGTATAAGAAAAACTATTTATTTATTTTGCAGCCAGGTTCGAAGGCTTGACCTGGATTGAAGTCCAGTGTCTTAAAATCGCCCCCTCGAACCTATTTGCAACAGTTTGCAGGATGCTGTTGGGGCTGGCGCGTACCCGCCGCCATAAAGATGCAACACGTTTGCGCATTACACCATAAAAATCGTCCGTGCGCGCTTCCGCAAACATACCAGAGGCACTGCAGTATCGCGGCAACCCCATCAGCGCCCTGAAAGCGTTATTATACTGAATACGAAGGACGCTGTAAGTCTTTTTAGTATATTCGATCCACAGGCTGCATGTGTAAAATGACTGGCAAAACGCCCTGAATAACGTCACCTTGACGTCTTTAGTACACTTTGCAAACCTGCGGATCAGCATATTGCTTCTAACTGCCAGCGCCCTACGCTCCCTCTCCACGTCCATGTCATCGTGCTGATTTGCAGTGACCCAATGTCCCAAGTATTTAAATTCTGATACTACCTTAAGTGGAGTACCGTATAACGTGACTGGCGGTATTGTGGGATAGTGTTTGGTACCCGCCTTAAACACCAGCAGCTCGCTCTTACTGGCGTTATACCGGAGACCATGAGCCTCTGCATACCTCTCACATATACTAACTAGTTTTCTGAGGGCGCTAATTGACGGACTCAGCAGCACCATGTCGTCGGCATAGCTAATATTGTTTACAAAAGTGCCATCTATAGAACAGCCTACCATAGTGCTACTGAGTTCCCCGATCAGCCGGTTAACGTACAAGCTGAAGAGCTTAGGCGAGGTTAACCCCCCCTGCCTCACCCCGCACTGCAGCCCGTACGGCCCGGATAGCGACCCCGCCCACCTCACCATATTGCTCTGGCTGCTGTACCAAAACTTGAGCAGTTCTACGAGCTCTCCAGGCAATGTCGTCTCCTCATACAGTTTTTGCCACAGTTTGTTGTAAGACACCAAATCAAAAGCCTTTGACAGGTCCAAAAAACATGCATAGACAGGTGTCTTCCTGTCTGTGTAGTAACGAACAGTATGCTTGAGACACAGTATTGCTGTCTCAGTAGAAAGCCCTGATCTGAAACCAAATTGGGCATCATGCAGAGTAAGATGTTTGTCAAGCTGACCATCAAGCATACTGTCCATCACCTTGGCTACAATTGTGGCTAATGATATGGGTCTGTAATTATTTTTATCTGAGGCATCACCTGTACGATTTTTAACTATGGGCACTACCAGAGTCCTCATCATCCCCTCAGGCAAGTAGGAGTGACTAACACAGAAAGTGAAGAGCATGGCAAGCACTCTGGGCAGATGAACACCTGCATGTTGTAAATGCTCAATACTGAGAGAGTCGTGCACAGGCGATTTCCCACGCGTCATGCTCTTCAAGGCCACTGCTACCTCCCTAGCTGTGAATCGCACCAGACAATCTGACACAGGCCCTCAGAGGTGATGATTCCTCAGACGTTCCCAGAGACGACTCAACCTTAAAGTGACTTCTAAATAGCTCAGCAATATCTCTAGGGTCACTAACACCCTCAACGCTCACTGTCAAACCCGAATTAGGGCTAAGTTTACCAGTTTGTTTCCAAAACCTTCCAAACTGCTTGCCAGAATGATGAGCAGCTATAATGTCTAGCTTTATCTGTTCAGCATTATTCTGGCACCACTTTAACCTTTTCTTAAACTCTTGCCTAGTCTTCGCCATACTATCAAACAGCCGGCCTGTCCTAGGTCTCCCATAGAGAATCCAATTTTGAAAAGCCAGTGGAGCCTCCCCGTGAGCTTGCCTTACATATCTATTCCAACCGATTACATGTTTCTTTCGCTTAAAATATCTTTTCTTATAACTGTGTTTAGCGGCACACCTTAAAATATTTACAATTTTATCGTACATTTTACTTATAACTATCCTATGGTCTAAGTTATTACACAGTTTATCACAACAATTTCTAAACTCCTCCGCAAAATCTATATCTCTTAGTGCCTTATTACAAAGTTCAGTATACAATTTCGTCTCATGAAAGTTTCTTTCTCCCCACACGATATTATCACTACAACTCCTATCACAAATATGTTTATTTCTTATTAAATCTAAGTTACATTCTAGCGATAATGGAAAGTGGTCTGACCAGTTAACATTGTAGTGTATCTCAATGTTTATAACCGCTTTCCATCCCGCCTCTGATACAACACAATGATCTAACCAACTTTTGGTGTAATGAACATCGCTTACGTACGTGAATGAGTCCGATCTCAGTCCCAAAAAGTCAATATCCGCACATCTCCATCCTTGTTCCTCACAGAAATCCTTTAGCTCGTCACCAAAACGGGCACCCGGGTGCGCATTATAATCACCCAACATGAACACTGAGTCAATGTTACACTCTTGTACAATGGCCGCTATCTCTCCAAGACACTCCGTATACTCTGCTAGATTATCTACCGAATCATTAGGCATGTATACACTGAATACTAAAAGCGCACTCTCGGCTAACACTATTTTTATAGCCGTTAACCGCACACTCGCACACTGCACTATTGTCACGTTATTAAAGAGATTTTTACGCCATAACAGCGCGACACCACCATACGGTCTTCCGCGAAGTATCCCGGCGCCCGTATCTACCGCAGACTTCCCCGTATACTGGAACTCCGCATCAATGCTGCCTAAGAAAGGAATGTCTTGCGGCAGCAACCACGTCTCCTGCAGAGCTATGATGTCAGCTGTTTGACATAAACTTCGGACACAGTCAACAGATCGTGTAATAGATCTGCAGTTAAAAGACACTAATCTAGTGGACTTATTCATATTAAAACTATTATTATTATTATTATTATTTCTCGTCATTCAAATCAGACTTCTCATTTCTATCCTGACTATGCCTGTTAAAATATACAAAACGGCGAAAGCGAATACCTTCGGGCCACATATCGTCGTTTAAAAATATTGACAATCTGTTTTGTGGTACAAATATTTTATAGGCATTATAATTCTTTTGTTTCTTCATTAATATTTTCTTTAATGTTATAGATGTTATGTTTGTTTTTTGCTTAATGTAGTGTAATATGTCCGATTCACACGACTCTTTGTTTACATTATTAATAAACAGGGGAACTGTAACGTCCGCCGCTTTAAATCTTTCATCAGGTTGCGTTATAGCTTTTCCTTCAGACCCATTTAATCTGTTCCTTAATCTTTTTCTTTGAGCAAGTTGCCATTCCTGAGACATTATTTCTTTTTTCCAAGCTCTTTCATCACTTACGCACTGCGCCATCGACTTTTGTTTTGATCCGGCGCAAACAGCTGAGCTGTGTTGTTTTATAACATCACTCGCTGTCGTTTGCACGATCGGCCACTCTCGTACGGGGTCGGCACTCGCCGCAGGCACAGTCAGATGAGCAGACGGCACTGTACGGTACCGTTGTTGGTGTGACAAGGACGGAGCGCGCTCGCTATCACTCGCGATAAGAATTGTCGCGCACTCGGAAGAAGACGTAGTGTCCTGTTGGTGTGACAAAGACGGTGCGCGCTTGTCAGGTTCGCCCTCCGCTGCCTCAATGTCTCGATACCCCGACGTCGTAGGTAACCTTTCTTCGTCAATGTGGGGTAGGCCCATCGGTCCGCTGTCGAGACAGAGACTCTCAACGTTGGTGCTACCTCCTCTTTTACAGTTAACATTCGTATCAATGTTATTCACCAAAGATGCTTGCTTTAAATTACTCAGATCATTCTTTACTTCTGCTAACTGTGTATTGGTCACGAAAGTTTCCTTCATAATCTTGAGCTCACTTTGTAACACCACAATATCCTTCAGCAATCTCGTTGCATCAATGTGATCGAAGGTAACCGGAGGGAGTTTGTGCAGATCTTTTGCCACAAATATTGGTACATGCTCAGGGTCGACCTGTTTGAATACAGATATCACGTCGTACAGATCTCGCTGTGACTTTCCACTTCCTTTTCTTAATATCTTCCGCTGTCCCGTTGTTGTTAAGGAGTTGAACAGCAGTGTTTTGGCGGTTTCAATATCATCCATTGAGAAAGTTGTGGTACACAGCCTAACTACAGTTTCTTCGTCCATCACATCCACTTTATTTTGGATGAATGCTAACAATTCGCATATTACAATGTTACATGTTTTGCACTTTACTATACTATTCGAGGCCATCGCCCTCGCTAGGAGTCGCTACTACCGATTGACACTTATGTGTCACCCGTATGAACACACTAAAGACAGTGTTTGCAATAGGTCTACTCTTTCAGGGTGTCAGTAGTTAAGGCGCTCTCGAGTTGTTCCGCTTCCAATCCAATCCAAAGCCCTCGGAGAACGAAGTTGGGAACAAGGACACGCACTAGTGCGTAATGCCGTTCCCTCTACATAGAAAATCTCTGACGGTGTTTCTTTTGACAGGAAGTTGAAGTAGGTACCCTTTTAAGAGCGTTTACGCCGCACACTAGCGCCGCCAATGAAAAAAAAAACATATCTAGTTTTTTTTATTAGTGGCGCAAGTGTGCGGCGTAAACGCTCTTGAGTTTATTCGCCGCCCCCAAAAGTTGCTAGTTAACATAAAACAGAGTCAAACCGCCTTAAAAAATTGATCAATATGACACATTTTTATGCAAAACTCACAGTCAACCAAAAAATTATATGTGGAAAATTGTTTTCACAAAAAAAGAATTGATGGTTCCTAATACAGTTTCTCTGTATAACTATCTGATGGTTTCGTACTTCCCCATACTGCCCCAGTAAAAAAATAGCCACTGTATATATAAGACTACTATCGTAAAACCTTCGTCAAGTGGACATCGGTGGTGAACTAGATTAATGAACTTTAACACATGGACATCGCCCGTGGTTAACGTATCGTTTCATATTCGTGATCATATAATTAAAAGAAACATTTGCAAACGGCGGGACCACCATCTTTTTTCATAAACGATATTATTAGGGAAAGGTCCTAACACGATTTTCTTTTTTTTATAAACAATGTTTATTTATTTATTTACAAAGAAACTTACAACTATCATTACAGGGATACCTATTCCTAATGCGATAGTGTTAGTTAGGAACCGTTAGCACTATCAGAACCGTTCTTTATTTGGTCCAGTGGAATGTTTAGGCTTGAGCTTCACCAGCGAACGCCGCACGTCGTCGGTCGCCTGTAGCTCGTGCCCCCTCCACCGCCGTGCCGGCCGCGTCTACGTCCAGCAACGCGTGCGCCCCTTCGTGCGCCGATAAAACTCGTCCATCTATCGTTAGCTTTTGTTTTTGGGAATTTATTCTTTATTTTTTACAAAGTTCCTAAACGTCTTAGGATCTTGTTTATATTGTACCCCATCCCGGTGGTCATGCGTGAGTTCCACCTAGTGATATGGCGGTGCGGTCCCGCTGCTTACGAATGATGCGCAGCTTTTGTTTGACGCGCGGATTGCGCTGCAGGGCATAGATAAATAAAACAAATTTGAATTCAACATATTTTTTTTATTATTATAATCAAACCGGTCAACAAACGGTTGACCTATTTAATATAACAATATCATTTTTTCTTGGCGTTATTTGTTGTATACTTTTTAATTAAAACAATGTTTAAGTGAAGCTTATGTGGTTGATGTCGCCTTAATGATTACTTAGTACTTAACAATTGTATTTAGTTATTCTAAATTAATGACATTAATAACATGAATTTAGAATACTTATATATCATTATAATATACATACGTGTATATATATATATATATATATATATACCTATATATTATACCTACATTATATTTTTTCTTTGCACAAACCTACCTCAGTTGGGTTACGTACTTACAATATCCGCTTTAATTGCTATAGTTTATTTATATTTAATTATTGGCAAATTCAATATGGCTTTTGAAACGGTTAATGTTAATGTTTATATTAATTAAGTATTTGCATTTTTCTTATAAAACCTACTTAAAGCACCAGTCTCTCAAAAATGATAGAGTACGTTGTATCTTAATATATTCTAAGCCTATTGTAATTCCATAATGTACAGTGAAAATAAACTTTTTCAGTATTTATTTTTTTACGTTTTGACGTCTCCGAGTCGGCAGTAATATACTTTATTTATTATTGTAGATATATGGCACTATAATGTAAAAACTTGATTTATTTCTAAAATAAAAATAATACTCTTTAATACATTAAACTTAAATCTTACATTGCATACATATATATACTTACTTAGATAATGATTATAGTTATATATAATTACTACGCAAATGTTGGTTGCGAACAAATAACAATTAAGTAAAAGATAAAGTGTTGAAAAATGTCATGCCGGGTCAGGTCTGGTGCACGTGCACCTGCCCCCCGACCGCCTAACCGATCGCTTTGACTACGCGTATAGTTTATGACGTCATCTTGCCACCTCGCATCGCCTATGAAAGCAATATCAAAAGCTAAAGGCTACAGCTTTCGATATTGCTTTCATAGACTGCACGAAACGACAAGATGACGTCATAAACCACACACGAAGTCAAAGCGATCGGTTAGGCGGTCGGGCCCCTGGCCCGGCAGGCGGCGGTGGGTGCGGGTTCGAATCCCGCTGGTGGAATTTTATCAACACTTTGTCTTTTTTCAAATAACTTAGATAAAATAATAATTGGCAAGTTATTAAAATTACTTTTATTGGAATACATTCGGCCATAAAATGCTTTGCACTAAGGTCTGTAATTTATTGTTAGTAAAATTCTCAAAAAACCATATTGTTTTATGGTAATAGCAATGGTTTAATGTACAGAATGCAAAAACAAGCAAAAAAATCATATCATTTGAGCACTAAGTATTACTATGTGTTTTGCTGTATCACAGAAGCTTCAATGAACATTCATTTGCTGGAACCATTAAATAACCAAGGATTTATTCTGTTACAATCGTTTTGTTACACAAAAGGCTTTGTTAAAAAATGGCTGGTATGTTTGTTAATTTTTATGTAGTGATTTTTTCATTAAAGTTCAGAGGCCGCAGCCTCACAATGAACGAACGAACAAAAGTTATGTTATCGAACCATTTTCATGTTGCCCAAGAACAACCACAAATACCAGGTAGGTACAGTTACAGGTACAGCTGTGGCTACAAATTTCATCGTGATATTGAACTTCTCTACCCAAGAAACGAATAAAAAAATTTCCCCATAAAATAAGTTCAAGAAAACGTATAGAAATGTAAGGAGGGAAATCTCCTCAAATCTGACTAGACTGTACGATATTTTTTATCCACGTGAGGAATTTGGCAGCGTCGGTGAAGACAACGTACTGGTTGAGGTCGCAAGTGGTCGCGACGACGTCAGGGCGGAGGGATACGGAGACGACTCCTCGCAGGCGCCATCGCCCGCTTTCCAATATGTACAGACCACCCCCCGAGTCTCCCAGACAGGGGCCAATGCCGTTACGATCACCTGAAACATTTTGGTCTAATCTATACTAGATACACTGGCCTGCAAAATTAAGTATCACACTTTTAAAATTGCAATAACTTTTTAAGTAAACAAGATATACTTTCGAAACAAAAAGGAAAAATGTTACTAATGTATAATTTACTTTAGTTTCAAAGAAAGCTGATAAAAATTGCTGCAAAACGTTTTTTATTTAAAAATCTCTAACTTCTATAGTTTAGAAAATAAATAATATTAAAAGTGTAGTACTTAGTTTTGCAGGCCAGTGTAGTATTTTAACAATAATAATACTTTTTATTAAAAGACAACAAATGGACCAATTACAACTGATAAACTACAAATTATTATAAATTAAAAATTAAATAAATTAAAATTAAAATAATATTACATTATTAGTCCGTACATGTGTCATGTCACCACAGACCAATATAATATAGGTCTGTGCATGTCACAGTGATATACGTACTGACAGTCAAAACGCTCGGCGAAAGTGCGCAGGATACTGTTCGGGCTGGCCCGCACCCTGCGCGTACTATGTGCCCTGCGCACCAGGGATGTGCACTGCTTGCGCATGGTTGTGGAAAATCAATCCACGCACGCTTCAGCGAACATTCCTGATGCGCTACAGAAGCGGGGCGCGACCAATTCAATAATGCATTGAGGGTTCTGTTGGGGCACAGAATCCTGAATGCATTATTGAATTAGACGCGTATGGCGCAGTGCTGCTTCTGCGTATAGCTCACCCACAGACTGCTCGTGTAGAAGGACTTAATGTTATGTAATCTTAGTTAAGTATACGTTAATTCAGAAATGATGTTGAATTTCTTCGTTCTTTGCAACAAAATTTTCGTAGATTTTTTACGTATTATTCAATTTGGCGTTGCTTAGTTATATTATAAATATACGGTAAAGCCCAAACAGGCGCGTCGCCGTCGCGTCGGTTGAAACACCTTCGGCTATTTCATTTTTAACTCTTTGCGGGCTGAAAGTGTTCTCCCGTCAGTAAGTATACAGACTATAATATATTGTTTACTTAAGGCTTTAAACATTTTGGTAATCCCTATGGATTCTCCCTATAAAAGATATAATAACACTTATGACCTTTACTGAGAAACAAGTGTGAAAAAATGGTTGCACCAAAGATCCGAACGTGCTGCTGATAGGGGAAAACCTCGGTAGGCCCGACTAATAAGAGAGTAGGTACTAAATAAGATAAAGTTATGCACCTACCTGCACAGAATTTGTTGTCGGGGGTGAGCTTGTGGAAGCCTGGGTGGCTGGCGCGGCAGGTGGCGGTGCTGACGATGGGAATCCGTGCCATCCGCGGCTCGCCTTTACCGCCCGGGCCTAGCTCCGTGCTCCCCCAGCCGGCCACCTTCAGGAAAAAACATTTCGATAATTTGCTACCCAAATCCATTGATCAACTACACCAGTACTACAAAATTCTAAACAAAACGACAGATATGCAACTTTTCGTATGTTTCAAGTCGTTAATATTAAATAAAAAATAAAAAGGACCAAAAATAGAACCCTGCGTAACTCCCATTGCAACCAACGATGCCTGAGATCTATAACCGTTAACGTCGACCCTCTGAATGATTTCACACAGAGTAGTAAGAGTACTCAGTGACGCATCTCCAATTCCATATTCGTAGAATTTCCTGACGCTTCGCCTAAAGCTTTGGATAAATCACAAAAAAATCCATAGGCATCCTGTTAATCCCCACAAGCGTCAAATATTGTAATAATATCTAGAATATCTAGAATCTAAAACGTATTTCCTTAAGAATAAAAAATACATAAAACATACATTTGCAGCACATTACATTCACTAATATTTAAATATGTGCTAGACTTGATTAATTTTATTACCTAATTTTAAATTTAGCAACCTAATTTATACTTATCGTCATGTCAATCCCGTACGATAATTTATGCTATTCTATTAGCGTTATGCCACTTATATTGTAGTAGTGGTAGTAGCTGTCATCATCATCATCAGCTCATTTTATATCCCCACTGCTGAGTACGAGCCTTCCCTATGGATGATAGGGAGAACGGGCTATAAACCACCACGCGGGCCCAGTGCGGATTGGTGGTTATTAACGAATGCTAATGCAGCCAGGACCAACGGCTTTACGTGCCTTCCGAAGCACGGAGAAGTTCGAGATGATAATTTTTTGGTATCAGATGGGTTCTGATGACCAGCCTTTGTGAAAGATGCTTAACCTCAGCGCTCGCAAACCGGGCGCGTATACCACTGTGCCAGCGAGCTCCTCGCTGTATAGCTTTATAAAATAAAATATATAACATATTCAACTTACGACTCCCGACGCCCCCACCACTCTGTTTAGGTCGGTCTTTCCGTCCCAAAGGCAGGCTGGTCTGATGTTCGTGCTGTACTCCACGGTTTTGTCAAAGGTGAGCACAACGATGTCATCTGCAAGAATGTGAAAAAATAATTATATTTATTTACTTAAATCCTACTATATCCTACTAATATTATAAATGCGAAAGTTTGTGTGTATGTTCGTATATTTGTTGCTTCTTCACGCTGCAACGGATGAATGGGTTTAGATGAAATTCGGCATACAGATAGTTTATAACCTGGAATAACACATAGGATACTTTTTATCCAGATATTTCCACGGGAACGGGAACCACGCGGGTGAAACCGCGAGCAGGCGCTAGTAAAATAAATAGAGTATAATCTTACCATTTCTATCTTATATTTCAATTATTATTCAAGGTATACAAACGGATTGCATGTATTATACTTACTAGCAAGTGTGGTATAATCGTAGGACTTATGAATAGTGATTGACTCTAAGGTTCTAGTGACAATCTTGTCGTCTCCCCACTCGTCCAGGTTGTGGACGCCCACCTTTACGACAATATCTTTGGTGGGCGTAGGCATGCTCATGCAGTGGGCAGCTGTAAACAAATAAATGTTGACAGTTTAGTTAGACATTAAGCTTATGGTCATTATTACATCGTCACCAGTTCATTTTATGCCCTTACAGGTGGGGTACAAGCCTTCCCTATGGATTGATAGGGAGAACAGGCCATAAACCAACACGCGAGCCTAGTGCGGATTGTTGGTTGTTAATTACTGCTAATGCAGCCGGGACCAACGGCTTTACGTGCCTTCCGAAGTACAAAGGAGCCCGAGATGATTTAGGCCACCTATCCGATGACCATCTTTGCTAAATTGCTTAACCTTAGCAATCATAGACCGGGCGCATTAACCGCTGCGCCATCATCAAGGTCCTCAAGCTTAGAAAAGAGAAAAATTAATAAGACAGTCATGCTTGTACACTTATAGCGGTCACCAGAAGAAGACCCAACGAATGTAGTCTATCGTGTATCAGATAATTGGAAAAGGGGCAAAGGCAGATCTACCGGGGTTCCACCGTGGTTTGGTGTGTCGTTTTCAACAGATCGAGGTCCAACAAGGTTGGGTCCCACACTTGGGTTGAGACAGAATCAGTTAATCGGTCGTTTGAAGGGTACAAGTCTAAGAACAGTATCTTGTGCGTAAGTAATTGTTCAAAGGCTACGGTGCTTACCTGAAACAACATGCCTGTTTGTGATGAGCGTGCCAGCGCATTTGTAAGCCAAGTTACCATGATCCATCTTGTAGATCGCAACCAGCCACGGCCACTCGCCTCGCTCGAAACCCTGCCCGTGGTGAACGAGGGGCACCCTATCGTTGCCACCATACACTATACCACACTCTACCCGGGACAAGTCTGACACACTTGGCGGACGGCGCGGGTTGGATGCGCTGAAAGTATAGAAAGCAATGTTGCAATTTTCGGGTCGTTATGCCGTTTATACCACCACGTTCCGTGCATACCGTGGTACGAACAGCTCGTGGCATCAATGAACGGCCTTACGACCCCAATTTTCAATGTTAAAAGAGAGTGCCGAGAGATTTGGGAAAAGGATATTCTGGAAAGGATAACCTCATGTATAATAAAACATCCTAGAACTTGACAGTTCTTTCATCGCTTTTGGGGTTTTTTAAATTTTGATTGTTAGAATTCGAAGGCAATTTTTTTTTTTATATTAACAGGAGGCAAACGAGCAAGCGGGTCACCTGATGGGAAGAAATCACCGACGCCCTTGGACATGGCCCATGCAAAACTAGAGGAATCGCAGATGCGTTGCCGGCCTTGAGGAAGGAGTTGGATCTTGAGGAGGGAGTAGGAATTGGGAGGGGGGAGGGGTGAGAGATGAGCCTCCGGTACTTTCACTCACCGGACGAAACACAACAGCAACGAGTGCCATTGTTTCACACCGATATTCTGTGAGAGGTTCTGTGAGAGATTCTGTGCAAGTGTAGGGTCTCAAGGGTGAACCTACGGACGCGAGTAACTTTAATCCCCAAAACTATATAGGTATTTTTCGTAATTTTATAAATGTTTGATTGCTGGTATAAGCACTGACGCAAAGTGACGACTCATATAAACCATACAGTCATTTGGAATTTCCATATCTAAGAAAACAATATCCAAGCGAATCTGTTGCAAATTGTTTGTTAAATTATAACGGTGTCCCATACAAACTTCAAAGTTTAATTAATAACTTTAAAAATAATGAGATTATTATTATGAGATTTTAACTTTCTACGTTTATGGAGAATAACGATTTGACTATCTTCAACAAAATTCAAGCGACTCACTATGGCAAGTTTTAAATATGTTTTTTTTTAACAAATATCATTTGATGGATCAATAATAGCATAAAATCAAACCATAATCAAACCCTAACGTACAGACTCGACGCATCAACTTATCCAAAACTGTCAAATTTCTTCAATAAATGTTGAACCATCTATATAAATATAATGACTTGTCCTGACTGACTGATTCATTATCGCTGAGCCGAAACCGCTGAAGCTAATGAGATATAATTTGGACTGTAGCTTAATTGAGTGACGTAACCAGCCACTAAGAAAGGATTTTACGGAAATCGTACCCTAAGGGGGTCAAATAGGGGGTGAAAGTTTGTATGAAAGACCGTCAGTTTTGAAGTAAAATAGAGTTACACTAAAATTGGTATTTGGCTTTTTGAAAAGAAATAAAGAATTCCATGTCTCAGGAATTTTGATTATTTTCCTTCACAGGAGTAAAAAAGGGAAGAAGATTTTTTTGGTTAAAACGTTCTTTTGAAAGTAAGAACTGTAAAATAGAATAATTCATTCGATAAACAGATTTTTCAATAAAATTAAAGAATGACGTGTTTTTGCATTTTTCGAAAAACCTCCCCTAAAGAGGTGAAATAAGGGTGGAAAGTTTGTATGGAAATCTGTCATTCGGTATTAGGCCTGGTTAGAAACGGACTAAAATTACTTATACAGAGTGATCAATTACGTTGTTTTGCGTTAGAATTTTTTTACTAATTCCAGCTCACATAGATAGGCTTTTTTTGATAAGAAATGAAAATCTTAATGTTGAAATAACGTGACATGTTACTCGTGTAGCCCACGTGAGCAAAGCCGCGAACAAAGGCTAATATGCCATATACATACAGTTTAAAGTCGTAGAGGAAATTTGCCAGTTTGTGGTAGTTGGATGGATGGTTGTGCCTGACTGATTACGAGCTAACTTTTCCGATCGGAACTTTTTGAGAACACCCAGAATACAGCTAGTGTAGCTTCTGCAATCTCTGAAATTTATGATTTTTACATATACGCAAGTAATGTTGCAAACAAATTAAAATTGGAAAAAAGACAAAGTGTTGAAAAAAATCCACGAGCGGGATTCGAACCCGCACCCCATGTCATGCCGGGTCAGGTGCACTACCAACTATGCTATGGTGGCGTGGCGTGAATTTTTTCAACATTTTGTCTGTTTTCTTTTTTCAAATCTCTAAAATTCATAAATTAAACTTACAAGATGGGGGCCGGTGGTTTTGGCGGTAGTGAGTTTGTTGTATACGGGTTGTAGCCCGGCGGAGGTTGTTCTGGTTCCAAGGTTGTATACTGGCTGTAGTCCGGAGGAGGTTGTGCTGGTCTCAAGGATGAAAATGTGTTGTAGTCCCGTGGAGGTTGTATTGGCCTCTGCGGCCTATACTGGTTGTAATCTTGCGGTGATTGTTGTGGGTAGTAATTTATGAACGGCGCAGTCGGCCTCTCCGTCGTTGTGGTCGTTTGATCCGGATAGTAAACGTTGAAGTTTTGTTGTGGTCGGCTAGGACGGATTTGTCCACCGTGTTGTTTGTCCACCACATAAGTTTGGTAACCTTAAAAGGAAATATGACGTTTAACTTTTGAAATTGTAACAAAAAAACATTTTTTTAAATACCGCGTCTGAAAAACATTCTGACGATTGTAAATGGGAATTAGAACACTCACATAAAATAATTCGAATGTCATGCAATGTGACCTTTTACGTACGCTGCTTTTGCAATTGAGTATCCTCATCATAGGTCTAGTTAAATAAATTACGAGTGTAAGCGCGTAATAAGTGTAAACGTCAGGATAACATTGTCGTTATGTGCGTGAAATCTTAAAGTCGAATTGTGGTGGCGCATTTTAATTCCCTTTTTTTTTGTTAAATAATATAACGTACTTTTGTAAGGTTGTTAAAATAGTTGTTGCTTGAAGCATAGATAGTGGTACCAGTGTATGAACAAAAACCGACAGTGGTCGACATTTTTTCGTTTAATAATGAAGTTAATTTTACTGAGATAAGCATATTTTTCATAATCATATTATCTGAGTATTATTTATTGTAGATTCGTCATTTCGGTAAGATTAACTTAAACTTTGTAACAATTAAAATTTCATTTAATAATATGCATATTAGTGTATTATTTAGAATAAAATCATGACCAAATGATACTCAACCTTAAATAAACTAAATATGACTAAGATTATATTAAAAACTGTGTTTCATAGAATAGGAGGAACAACAATACGCCCTGTAATATGCCCCCGATATACTTTCATTTTTTCATCATCATCAGCTCATTTTTAGGTCCCCACTACTGGGGCGTGCCCCGTATCCGTATTCGTAGGGATGGGCCTTCCCTATAGATGGATAGGGAGAACGGGCCATAAACCACCACGCGGGCCAAGTGCGGATTGGTGGTTGTTAACGACTGCTAATTTTGTACGTACATATAGCTTTATGAGTTTAGTTTAAAATAGTATTTTTTTATATTAGAAGGAGGCAAACGAGCAAGCGGGTCACCTGATGAAAAGCAATCACCGACGCCCATGGACACCCGCAAAACCAAAGGAATCGCAGGTGCGTGGCCGGCCTTAATTAGTTTAATTTACTTTGTAAATATTCTGTTATAAACCTTTTCTTCGGATAGATAGGAAGATGTATTTTGTTACAATTGGGACACCTAAAAATTATTGTTATAAAATTGTCCATGTCAGTCACCTGACCCATCATCAGAGTAGTTGATGATCTGCGTGTTAGGCGAGTTGAACACTGGGCTCGGCTTCACTTGGTTTATCTGGTCGAATCCGCTGTTGGCGCCTCCCTGCAGATACAACATGTGCCGGAGGTTGATTGTGCTCACGTACTCATACGGACCAGGTGTATCTAGAAGGGAATCATTATTATTATGCTTATCTATATCTATATTATATATAATATTATAAAGCTGAAGAGTTTGTTTGTTTGAACTGAACTGCAGGGAGCCACTAAGACATATTTTAAAAACAATCGAAATTTGAATCCATACTACAGCCTAGCTAGACGTAAGCTACATTCGTTCTTTTGTGGCTTGAGTTCATTAATCTATATCCATATTAATATTACAAAGCTGAAGAATTTGTTTGTTTGAACGCGGTAATCTCAGGAAGTACTGGTTCAAATTAAAAAAATATTTTTGTGTTAGATAGTCAATTTATCGAGAAAGGCTTTAGGCTATATAACATCACGCTGCGACTAATAGGAGCGAAGCATCATTAAAAAATGTTGCAAAAACGGGAACAAGAGCCTAAAAAATTAAAAATGCTGCCGAAAGTCACTATTCCACGCGGACGAAGTCGCGAGCACAGCTAGTTGTTTAATAAACATTTAGATAGGACAACTTTCGTCCAACAAATCGCACTAAAAAATTTAAAAGTTTATACGTATTACCGACAATGCAGAGGTCACTAATACCCTCGAACCCCTGCAGAGATATAGCGTCACTCAGCGACTTCTACGGCTTAAACCATGAAGAATGCTCTGAAGAACTGTTTGACCTTATCCCACCTTCTCACAATACTCATTTGGAGAAGGGGTTCTCCAAATGAGTATTGTCTCGAACATATCATCGCGCTAATTTTTTTTTTTTTTAATATTAGAAGGAGGCAAACGAGCAGGTGGGTCACCTGATGGAAAGCAATCACCGCCGCCCATGGACACCCGCAAAACCAGAGGAATCACAGATGCGTTGCCGGCCTTTAAGGAAGGAATAGGCTCGTTTCTTGAAGATTCCTAAGTCGTATTGGTCCGGAAATACCGCCGCTGAGAGCTGGTTCCACATCACTGTAGTTCGTGGTAAAAAATTACGTGAGAAACGCACAGTAGTAGATCGCCATCCATCAATATGGTGTGGATGGAAAGACAGTCGAGAAATGAAATTTGTTGACTTGTTTCTTTGTCGTACTTCCAAATGGTAGAATAGTCTATTAGCACACGTTTTCCCTTCTTCCTATGACATGGGGTCCATTAAGCGAGGCGTGAAGAGGCACCTTGTGGACCGGCAGGGTGAGGGTGACTGATGCTGCGTTGTTTTCATACTGCACCAGTTATCTTCGCGTCTGGACTCCATTTCCACTTAACATTAGGTGGAGTGGAGTGATTTGCCGTGCTATATATTTGAAAAAAAATGCAAGCAAGCAAGTGGGCTCGCTGTCTGACTTTACGTGGAAGTTAGCGCACACCCTGCTACACACTACTTTAAAGTTTATACTGACACCCCCCACCAGCTTCACGGTTATAAAGTTAGGTGTCAGACATCCTTACGCAAGCTCAAGGGACCATCTACATCAGGTCATAAAGCCAGATCAAAACACGCCGGTTACGCATCCTTCATCCGGTACTTTTAAGACTAGTGTCTCGAGCTAGTTGCCCCGTGGACACGTATCGTCCACTACCTAATATCCAGATAGGTTACCGGAGCTGTAAGCTCGCTCACTTCTCGTTGCACTAAGAGCACAACTCGCAGTGTACCACTGCTCGGGCCGTCAACTCTAAAGTCGACTACCAAATGTCCTCTTTGATGTTAGTTGCCATACTCCTCCGGAACGGCTCGATCGATTTTTATGAAAGTTTATATGTATATTCGGTAGGTCTGACAATCGTTCGTAATCTATTTTTCATACCCCTAAGTGGTAATGGCCTGTTCTCCCTATCCATCTTTAGGGAAGGCCTCGTAGAAGAAGTGCAATAGAACAGAGCGGCACCCTGGTTGTACAGCGCAGGCAAGTAGTGCTAACCCCCGGGCCCGTAGCAGATAACGCCTCCGTTGACTACGAGCGAGGTGAGGCGCGGCAGTGGTGACGTCACGGGGAAGTGCACGATGTACAACAGAGTAGCGCCCTGGTTGTGTAGAGCAGACATGAAGTGCTAACCCCCGGGCCCGTAGCAGATAACGCCTCCGTTGACTAAGAGCGAGGTGAGGCGCGGCAGTGGTGACATCACGGGGAAGTGCACGATGTACAACAGAGTAGCGCCCTGGTTGTGTAGAGCAGACATGTAGTACTGACCCCCGGACCCGTAGCAGATAACGCCTCCGTTGACTACGAGCGAGGTGAGGCGCGGCAGTGGTGACATCACGGGAAAGTGCACGATGTACAAGTGAGTAGCGCCCTGGTTGTGTAGAGCAGACATGAAGTACTGACCCCCGGACCCGTAGCAGATAACGCCTCCGTTGACTACGAGCGAGGTGAAGCGCGGCAGTGGTGACGTCACGGGGAAGTGCACGATGTACAACAGAGTAGTGCCCTGGTTGTGTAGAGCAGACATGACGTACTAACCCCAGGGCCCGTAGCAGATAACGCCTCCGTTGATTACGAGCGAGGTGAAGCGCGGCAGTGGTGACGTCACGGGGAAGTGCACGATGTACAATAGAGTAGCGCCCTGGTTGTGTAAAGCAGACATGACGTACTGACCCCCGGACCCGTAGCAGATAACGCCTCCGTTGACTACGAGCGAGGTGAAGCGCGGCAGTGGTGACGTCACGGAGAAGTGCACGATGTACAACAGTGTAGCGTCCTGGTTGTGTAGAGCAGACATGAAGTGCTAACCCCCGGGCCCGTAGCAGATAACGCCTCCGTTGATTATGAGCGAGGTGAGGCGCGGCAGTGGTGACGTCACGGGGAAGTGCACGATGTACAAAAGAGTAGCGTCCTGGTTGTGTAAAGCAGACATGATGTACTAACCCCCAGGCCCGTAGCAGATAACGCCGCCGTTGACCACGAGCGAGGTGAGGCGCGGCAGTGGTGACGTCACGGGGAAGTGCACGATGTACAACAGAGTAGCGCCCTGGTTGTACCGCTGTAGACCACGTTGTAGGTCCAACGGTTCCAACCGCCCGACGTAGCTCTGCTGTGTAAAAGAATAAGTTTAATGACTTTAGATAAATATACAGTTACTTAATTTTTCAAAAATCTGCATACATTTTTAGTTTATGAAAATTTTATTTTTTAATTTGAAACAATTAAGTTTTCAATGAACCTGGCACTTACATTTGAAATAATAATATCACCATTAAGAGTATTTAATACTACATCAGATTTGTAAAAATGAGCAATTATAATTAAAAGATTAATAAAATATGTAATATTAAAGACAAATCCAACCAGTCCCGGAAAAAAAAATCTTTAAAAAATTTACTACGTAAATATTATAAATGAAATAAATAAAACAATAATATCATTAAATACTGTATTTAATAGGCTTTCTAACAATGTATTAGACTTCTCTTAACAGTAATACCAAAAAATGTAGTTAATTTCACAAAAACAAAATGGCAGATGACAGATGACATGACAATGGCGGATGACAGATGACAGATTTCAAACGCTCTTGTATTTTGAATGGCTGATTGGATTGGAATGTTCCCATAATAAATAAGCTTATGAATTTATTAAAGAGTTATATAAAAATTAAAACAAACGAATCGGAAACTTTTTTGTAAATACAATACGCCGAACGGCCAACGCCGTTTTTTGTATGCATTTCTGGGTACTGTAGCGATCGGGACTGCTTGGAGGTGCGGACCTACTGCCAGCCGTCGCGTTCTGAGTTTCATCATCATCATCATCATGTTTGAATCTATTTAAAACGACACGCGGCGGAAAAGAAGGACGATCGACTTGAGCATCATCCGCGGGAGCGGCGACGTCTTATTAATTATTATATTCATGTTTTTCTGTTAATACCAATATAATATTAATCGCTCCAAGTGTTTCTCTCTAACCTGCTACGCTACTCCCATTTAAGTAATGGCCTGTCAGGTCTTTACAGTACTATAGTACCCATGGCCGTTTAAGCGGGTATTACATTGCATCATTCATCATCATTACATCATTTTATAACTATAAAATAAATAATGATAAAGTCTGTTACACACGAAAGTGTTCAAATCAATAGAAAATAAATTCAAAATTCAAATTCAAAATTCAAATTCATATTCAAATTCAAATTCAAAATCATTTATTCAGTTTAGGCTACAAATAGCTCTTATGAACGTCATTTTAAGCCATCGGTTCGTAAGTCTATCTACTCTGGGCGGGAGATCTTGTACTGAGAAGAACCGGCAAGAAACTCAGCAAGTGTCCAGCTCTTTTCTCCCTTACAGCGTCATAAATATTGGAAAAAGCCCTATCATAAAGGACACTTTCCATCACAAATAAAAACACAAAATGTAAAGGACAATCACAACATGTAAAAAAACACAAAAAATAAAAAATAACTCAATAAAATATTTAAGTCAGCAAAAACATAATTTACCAGTTTAATTTTTTACAATATCATACAGTACTAGTAAAAGTCAAAAAAAAACTATAGTTAATAATAATAAAAATAAAACTAATTGTAATGTTCAATGCAACGCTATTTTGTTATCTGCAGGACACTATTTATAAGTAGTATTATGTATATGTTTTTTATTATAGCCAGGCTGTTTTATCTTCTAAATATTCTTTGACTGTATAATAACCTTTTTTTAATAAAGAAGACTTTACATGTTTTTTAAACTTATCTAAAGGTAAATCTAGTACAGTATTTGGTATTTTATTGTAATAGTGTATACCTTGCCCCAAGAAAGAACCAAGCACCTTCTGTAACCTGAACAGTGGCATTGCAAGTTTTGACTTATTTCTAGTATTAAAATTGTGTACATCACTGTGTTTAGCAAATGAATTGATATTACAACGTACAAGAACTAAACAATTATAAATAAATTGAGACGCCACTGTCAAGACATCAATTTCTTTAAAAAGATTTCTTAAAGAAGTTCGTGAACCTAGTCTATAGATTGCTCTTACTGCTCGTTTCTGTAAAATGAATATAGTTTCAATATCAGCCGCTGTTCCCCACAGTAAGAGGCCATACGACATGACACTATGAAAATAACTAAAGTAAACTGTTCTAGCAGTTTCAACGTCTGTTAACTGCCTTATTTTTCTTATTTTTCTTTTTTTTCTTTCTAATAGAATATAGAATTAGCAGTGCCTCCTGAAACAGGCTGAAATTTAACTTAAAAAGAAGGTAGTGGTCATTAGTTTAAGATGCCTTAATTGTTAAAGCCAATAAAAATTTATTTTATTTTTTATTTTAATATTTGATTTATTAATTAACAATGACGTATATTTTTTTACAAATCATAAAGAGAATGCAGTAAATACTCATTAGAAGCTATTTGACATATCATATGACCTTTGATAGTCAAATGACACAATATGTCACATATAATAATAATATGTCATGTTCATAATATCGATCATTGAATTCACAAAATAGCGCGCGCTTGCGCGCTTCCCCGACTTCCTGTTACACTGTTGGACATTTCCGTCCCATTTCACGAAATCACTTCCACAAGTTGCTAGAACGCGAACGGAAAGATGTAACACACCAAAAAACATTACTTATCACTCTGCCCTTTAACTTGAAACTGATTAAGCTATCATATTATATACTTAAATATACATACATCTATAAACATAATTATAATGACTGGTCCTGACTGTCTGATTCATCATCGCTGAGTCGAAACCGCTGAAGCTAATAAGACGAAACGTCAGGATAAACATTAATTAAAATTAGTGTGTAAAATAAACGCTAAAAGTTGTTTCATTACTAATAAGATGAAATTTGGAATTTAGGTTAATTGAGTGACGTAACCAGCCACTAAGAAAGGATTTTACGGAAATTATACCCTAGGGGCGTCAAATAGGGGGTAAAATACTAAAACTAGTATTTATTTTGAAAAACATCCCCTAGAGTGGTGAAACAGGGGTGGAAAGTTTGTACAGAAATCTGTCATTTTAAAAGTTAAATTCTTCGGTATTTGGACTGGTTAGAAATTATGAAGTGTTTCAGAATTATCCATAAAATAAAAAATAAAAGTTAAGTTATTTTTAATAAGTTTGACTTTTATTAAAAACAATTACAAGTCGTGTAGCCCATGTAAGCAAAACCGCGAGCAAGAGCTAGTAAGTTATATAATTCATAAGAGACACTGTAGTATAACTTTCAGCGACCGGGTGTATTAATAATAATGTTATCTCTTAATTATTATAAACTATTATTGATTTAGATCCATAATTGTTAGTAGACTAAAACTTATTGTTAGAATTAATGGTACCCATACAAACTGAATTACATTTTTTTTGGATCTCCAATAAAAAGACATCAACGCGTTACCAGTAGAGCGATTCTGTAAAAATACTCGATATCGAATTCAATAAAATGACAGAAGCCACTTCGACAGGACCTCAGAATAATAACTAGTAATCTTATAAACTAATTTTACATATAAAAATACAATTCAAAATAAATGAAATTTCAAAATAAATCTTAAAATAAGAAGGTTAAATTTAGTTAAAATTATATCTAATTTACAGCAAAATATCAAATTAATAGATTATATAAAAGTATCAATAAAAGAAAAATACAAATAAAATAAGAACAATAACAATTATAATAAAAACAAAAATTGACCGATACAATATTTAATTTCCTATCTATTATATTATATTCAAAAAACTCTTGCAAATTGTAGAAGGATTTGGCTATTAAAATGTGTTTAATGTTGTATAAAACAGTGATTCCTTCTCTATTTCTTTAATATAATTAGGTATATTATTTATTATAATAAACTGAACAATATAAAAAACCATATCAATCAACCAAACTCAAAAATCAAATTACCTAATTCAAAAGGCCTCAACGCGATTAAACCATAATAAATGCTGTAGGCCTATAACAGACAACAAAACGTTCGTTTTGCGCAATAAAATGAAAAGAGAAAAGTTTAACCGATATTTTTATTTTTTATTTTATTGCGCTTAACGGTCGCTGTAAAGTCCGGTAATGCTGAAGGGCCGTCTGAGGCCATCAGCAAACTCTCCAAAAAAAGCTACGGTCGCGGTTATCTTAGAATATACAGAAAAACATTTATATAGCATCACAAAATAACATTCATACAAGTAAAACATTCATAATAGGGTATTTGACAGGTATTACAAAAATATGTCTAATGGTTCATTATAGGATAATATATTTGCAATTTGATTAATTCAAGAATTTCTTTATTTTTTATGAAAATCGCCATTAAAATTCAAATTAACAAAATAGCAAATCAAATCAAACTTACAAAACTTTGATTGACATTTACTGTAAACAAGCTGGTGACGTCACTCCAGATTCAGCGTCATCCCGTGCGTTTTTGATCACGTGGTCAATCATAAAAAAATTATTAAGTAATGATTTTCTTATGGCAGACACCACACAGACTACCAACCAACTAACCAAATTCATTTAAGAGTTAAGTGGAGTGACAACGTGCTCGTCGGATCAGGAATGTAGGAATGTGATGTGTTATAATAACTCTCGGAATGTAGAGTTTAGCAAATATTGAAGTATCTAAATGCTGATAATTCAATACTTGTAAAACGTCAAACAAGTTCGGCTGACACTAGACTACAAGTTACAACATAAGTTATGTTGTTGCACAAATTTTGCCGGTAAAGTTAATGATTTTGTGTTTTTTTTGTATATGTTGCACGACAAATGACTCCACTCCACCTGATGTTAAGTGAAAATGAAGTCCAGACGCGGAGACAACTGATGCAGCTTGAAAACAACGCAGCATCAGTCACCCTCACCCTGCCGGCCCACAAGGTGCTTCTTCACGCATCGCTTGAAGGACCCCATGACATAGGAAGAAAGGAAAACGTGTGCTGGTAAACTATTCCATATTTTGTGTGTTATTAATCTTTACGTACAAAAATAATGCCTTGAAATTGAGCGTCGTCTGGTAAAGGCCTTAAAAGGCTCGGAATTTTGGTAGGTAGGTTTATAACAAAACTTTTTGTGTCGAGGTATCGAACTTTGGTATCAACAAAAAAAATTTGCTATAGAGCATACGTTTAGTTAATTACCCATATATGCGCAATTTAATCAATTTACAAATATAAAAAATGATGTATGAGATATCGAGGCACTACCATGATGGATACTATACAGCACATTTACGTAATGACTTGTTGACTTGTTACTAATGAATTGTTCAGAATAAAAAATATATCATCATCAGCTATTTTTATGAGTTCTCTATTTTGTCTCATAAATTTTTTATCCATAATCTAACGTGTCATAATGTTTTGTGACATAATCATCATGTGTCCGAATGATAAGTAAGGGCTTAATGTCTCATAATATCACTTGCCCTAAAATCGAAATCCCTAAATATAATATGACCTAATATTTTTGCTATAAATATTACAATCTATAATATTTAAAAGACATAAAAGGCTTTTTTATAATAGTTTTAAGCCCTAACGTAATGTCTCATAATACAACGTGCCCTAAAATCAAAATTATGAAGCTAGATTTCTGTTGTCTGATAAAAAAAATAACCTCGAAATTCAAGACAATCGCTACGTTTCGAAATTGTCTTAAATTTCTGACCTATCACGTGACCCACAGGAGTAATAAATAAAAAATAATATTATTATAAGCCACCATTCGGACTAACATACATTATACAATATAACACTTAGGACATGTGTGGACAATTATTATAGCACCCGATATTATGACACAAAAGCATTAGAATTAAAGACGATTAGGTAAAATAAAATTTCGTATACGCGAACATTATGGATAGTGATGATTATAGCAAACGCGTTAGGGATTTTGATTTATGGACGATCGATATTCGGAGAAGAAAGGGACTACCATTTTTATGTCCCCACTGCTGGGGCACGATCATCCCCATCTTCCTTCCTGGATGAACGGGCCATAAGCCACAACGCGAGCCCAGTACGGATTGGTGGTAAAAAAAATATATAGGAATTTTTAACTTGTGACATCTTCAGAAATTATATTTCGTTCTGCTTTATTGTTGCTTTTTAGCGATAAGGCCGCCATTTGTACTTCTTCTTGTATTGTCCTCTTTATGTCTTTTGTATGGTGTAAAATAAAGTGCATTTTCATATTATGCAGAGCTTAATGTGGTTTCAAAGTCGCTCTGTCTGAAATTCCTTGAGTTTTATGCTACATTGAAATACTTGTCTTTTTTAAATCTGCGCACATAGATATTTGTCAAATTCATATTGCGTTTTGTCAACAGTTTCTAGTGCTAGTCCTACTAATATTATAAACGCGAAATTTTGTAAGTATGGATGTTTGGTTCTCTTTCACGTAAAAACTATTAAATGGATTTGGATGAAATTCGGCATACAGATAGTTTATAACCGGGAATAAGACTTAGGATACTTTTTATCCAGATATTCCCACGAGAACGGGAACCACGCGAGTGAAACCAGGAACCACGCGGGTGAAACCGCGAGCGGCCACTAGTCTTCAATAAATTCTTACTGTTTGTAACATTTTTACTAATTAGCGAGATAAAAGGCGAGAGGCGTTTAAAGATGACGGATATAATTTATGACTTTACGCGAGAACCTTAATCTTTTTCCTCCTATGTTTCAATATCATAGCTTTTAAATTAAATCAGTTATAGCGAAATTATGATTTACGCTATTTGGCGTGCGCCGCATGATTGAATATTGATTTTAATTACCTACGTAAATCTACTTATTGTTTTCTTTATGTGGCAATGAATGCATGCTTTTATTATTATTAGTGCCTGGATGACTGAGCTTTGCTCGGTTTTTTTTGGTAATTTTCTAAAAATTAAACCTAGCTAGATCGATTTATCGCCCTCGAAACCCCCCGCATACTAAATTTCATGAAAATCGTTGGAGCCGTTTCCGAGATTCAGATTATATTTATATATAAGAATTGCTCGTTTAAAGGTATTAGATAAAACTGTTCAATAAGATTTAAATAAACGTCTCTTTACAGTGAAGACAGCACTTTAAAACTTTCTGCTAACTGGAATGCCAACCCTCTTAATATTAGTTTCGCAACATATATTATATATATGTTATTATTATGTTGTGATTTAATATATTATTATATTATTGGCCCTATTGGTGTTTGACTGGTATTTCTCCATTAACCATAATCATGGAACTCATATTATCAATTATGATAAAAGCTTGTATGTGATACTGTCAATTATCATGAGTGTGATCTTTAAGTATTAGTATTACCTATTTAATAACAACGTGTCTGACAACTTGTTTAGCCACTTCGTAGTATAGTTTTTAGGTATAACAGTTAACAAATACGCTAGGTGCCTTTGTGGATATAAGCCGGTGACTATACTGACATTGAAAATGTTCGGAAAGTACCTGAATTAACAAAATATACTTAATACGAAAAATATATAAATCACAGTTTATTTTTTTTACTCTTTATTTAATTGGGGGTTTTTGTCCACATGGATATGTATAGTTTATTTTTTAAATTAGCACTTGATTCGGTCAATGATAGGTTATTTACAGATTGTTTACAGGTTGTTGCAGAAGGAAGTAGCGCCTACACACCGCACCTTAATCGAAATCGTGGTGTATAATTGATAGTAATCATGACGCGCCATCGTTCTTCCAAGGCAATAAAACTCGCACTAGGCATCTAGTTGTTGCGTAGTTAGAGAGATGTTAGAGCCAGGCCTTCGTTACATACTTGAGGATTCTTTGTAAAACGTATTCGCAATTAAGAGCGTTTAAGCCGCACACTAGCGCCGCCAATGAAAAAAAAATATATCTAGTAATTAGAGATAGAAAATCAAATTGTGCTCAACAAACTATTTGAATGAAGCATTTTTACGCCGTATTTAACTTAATTAGGTGACGTAAAAATGCTAAATTACTTCATACAAATAGTTTGTTGAGCATAATTTGATTTTCTATCTCTAATTACTATAATGTTTTTTTTTCATTGGCGGCGCTAGTGTGCGGCGTAAACGCTCTTAACTACATGATAAAAATGAGCTTCCGTTTGAAACTAGAAGATGCATAGATAGTTTCACTATGATGTCCATTCATATATTGATGCGCATAAATTTTCCTTGTTTAAAGAGTAGGTATTTAAAATGACTTAGGTACTTAAATGTAAAAACCAACTCGATTTGTTGTAACTGAGTTATGTGGGTAGGCACTGATGCATTCTTCAAGTTATGACAGATGTCAAGAACAATATTTGTACAGTAAATAAACCGTAATGTGTTAGCAGGTCCTTAGTACTGGGAAAATGCGGATTGGTGGTTATTAACGACTGCTGACGCAGATGGGACCAACGGCTTTACGTGCCTTCCGAAGCACGGAGGTAGGTCGAGATGATAAAACTGTTGTTACTGTTGTTGACTGGCCTTTGCGAAAGTTGATTGCAATGCTTCTGTTACAATTAATATGCGGTCGACTTTACAACTAGGCACTAGAATTAAATTTTGATTGGCAATCTTAACTTTATATAATATAATAGGTCCTTACCTATGAAATTGGAGTTTTGTGGGAAGATTTTTTATAAAATTGTATTTTTCATACTAACGTTTTTTTTAAATTTTCTTAGCATCTATTTATTTTAACACTATAAAAATTGTAGAGTGTAGTGTGTTTGTTTCAATAGCTAAATATAGCAGACGTTAAAAAGGAAAAAAATCAAGTCCCTTCAAAGCTACAATGAAACAAAAGGACAATTTCGCAAACAAAAAAGTTAGTCATTTTAAAAAAAAAATGGGCGATAAAGACAAAATTAATAATCATTGTCATTACTGAAGCCTAAGTAACATAGTCCTAATTAAAGGTGTATAATAATATTAACAACCGGTATTGACTTTTAGAAGTAATACAACTATTAATAAGTGAGAAAAAAAACTCCAATTTCATGGGTAAGGACCATAATAGGTAGAAAAAGGGTAAGTTCTGGACTTTAGGAAACTAAGGTAAACTTTAAGCCCAACGTAACTTTGTCAAAATTACAAATGCACAAGCTGAAACTAAACATTTGTAAATTTGTAAATTGTCAATAGGTATAATATCAGGCAGTTTCGCAAAAAGTATACATTCGAGTCATTAAAGTCTAGTGATTTATATTACTCACAGTACCGTATGAGGAAAACAGCTCCGATGTACCTAAGTATCTATAAAGAGGCAAGTGCAAAGCCCTCTGTGTACACTGTAGTCGAGACAATTTGTCATTTCAAGGCATGCGGCTTGCATTCACGGACAAAACCCGATTTTCTCTAGGTAGTAAGTACAGAACGCCCGCACATCAACATAAACAAAACTGTCAAATATCTTTAATACATTTTCAACCATATAGTTAAGGCATAAAGTTCAAAGTTTATTGAAGAAATTTGACAGTTGGTGGTAGGTAGATGTGCATGTAGGCGTGTGTACATGCATCATCTATACTAATATTATAAAGAGGAAAGCTTTGTATTTTTGTATGTATGTTTGTAACGAATAAACTCAAAAACTACTAGACCGATTTAAAAAAATATTTCACCATTAGAATGCTACATTAGCACTGAGTAAAATAGGCTATATTTATTACTAGAAAAAAAATTGCTTAATCATACTAATATGAGACCCTGGAACACCTCGGCACAATGCTCGGTGACCTCAACAGGGTCTCTCAACAAGTGGGTCTTAAAATGAACATAGAGAAGACGAAAGTTATGTCAAACTCACGTGTCGTACCCACTTCTCTGAAGGTTGGGGACTCTGCCCTTGAAGTTGTAGACGATTATGTTTACCTGGGACAACGGGTCCAGCTAGGTAGGTCCAACTTCAGCAAAGAGGTCAATCGTCGAATCCAATTAGGCTGGGCTGCGTTCGGTAAGCTACGAAATATCTTCTCGTCCGATATACCGCAGTGTCTCAAGACGAAAGTCTTTGACCAGTGTGTGTTGCCAGTGATGACATACGGGACTGAGACGTGGTCGCTCACTATGGGCCTCATAAAAAGGCTCAAGGTCACTATAAGAGCAATGGAGAAAGCTATGCTCGTAGTTTCTCTGCGTAATCTAATCAGAAATGAGGAGATCCGCAGAAGAACAAAGGTAACCGACATAGCCCGAAGAGTTGCTAAGCTCAAGTGGGAGTGGGCAGGGCACATTGCTCGCAGGACTGATAGCCGCTGGGGCGGGATAGTCCTGGAGTCTCGACCACGTACCAGAAAGCGCAGTGTGGGCAGGCCTCCAACAAGGTGGACCGACGATCTGGTTAAGGTCGCGGGAAGCCGCTGGATGCGAGCAGCAAAAACCAATCGTTGTGGAGATCCTTGGGGGAGGCCTTTGTCCAGCAGTGGACGTCTTTTGGCTGAGGTGATGGTGACTAATATTATAAAGAGGAAAGCTTTGTATTTTTGTATGTATGTTCGTAACGAATAAACTCAAAAACTACTGGACCGATTTAAAAAAAACTTTCACCATTAGAATGCTACATTAGCGCTGAGTAACATAGGCTATATAAAAAAAATGTCCACCCGTGCGAAGCCGGGACGGGCCGCTAGTGATAGATAAATAGAAATACAATATGTTTGTTTTGTTGTCTTAGAAACTGTCAAAGCGGTACGAAATCCGCCGGGTCAGCTAGTGTTTTTTTTGAGAGAGATTACTGATTTCCTCAATCGGCATTTTCAGGTTCACCGGGCTTGTTTGGGGGCCCGGGCGGCGAGAAACTTAAAGCCGTGTGAAACGAATCACCTTTAGAGGTTTTCTAGAGGGAGCGGCATCACGCCACGCACTTAAGGCGACGCACCGCTAAACAATAAATCTCATACGTTTTGATACGAGCGTTTGCGCCCCGCACTATAAGAAAAACTGTTTTTTTTCCTACAAATTAAAACTACAAATTATTTTAAAAAAATGAACTACAATTTTGAAGTGTGTGTTAAGACTAATCTACTAAGAAAATTTAGATGCTTAAATCGGTCTGGTTAGCCTGTAAAATGCAAATCTATGTTTTAAAAGAGGTTACTTTAATATTTTTTCTCTGTTATAAAAGTTGACAAATCGTGTTTCGTCTTTTAAATGAAACATCATGTCATCAAATATCACTTTCATATGTTTTGTAATTGTTGGGTAAAATCAAGATCCCCGCCACGTAAATTTCCAATGCGTCACCTTAAGTGCGTGTCCCCGTGCCCTACTAGATTCTCCGAAGGGTTCGAATCGAATCGGATCAACTAGTTGTTCATAAAGAAATCGACATACCCAGTAAGTAACTAGTTTAACACTTACATATTGTTTTAATCTAAGCTTACATACACTTTTTTGAAAAGGTACATGAATAAAGTCTTTGTTAAATGCATTTAAATTATTAAACATGCCTTAACCATAATCACCTGTGTAACTAGTGCGAGTTATATTGGCGATTCCATCACGAATTCGAAAATGACAAGAGTTGAAATTTTGCCGTACAAAACGTTGGCATGGCATACCAAAGTATTTTAGATATAAGTGGTTAATATTTCAAAATATATTGACTAGTATTGGCAAAAACGTGACATCATTTTGTCTCTTTAAAGTTTTGCTTTTTTTAAACTAAACAGGTAGACAGGCATCCCATGTTTTGGCCGTAGTCTCATTGACTTCTTTAGTCCTTGAGATCAAAAACCATAAATGTTATTAATTTCAACACATCAATATGAATAGTTCCGTTAATAACTTGTTTGACGAGCGATGATATTTTAATATGTGAGTAACTAAGTAATTAAAATCGAAGTTGGTTTTTTTGTTCTCCCTCACAACTTAAACGTTTCTCGTAACGAACGTGAATATGGTGTGCAAAATTTGGCAAAAGAGCGTTGGGTAATCCCAAATTAGCGGTGATTGAGGTGAAACTCGCAGGTCACAATAAAAAAACCTGCTTAAGTTATGTCACTGATGATAACATCCAAAATGTGGATTAACTACTTATTATGCGCGATCTGTCACCAAATTGCAGTTAACAAAAAATATGTTTATCAAATGATTTTATCAATTTAAAATTTAAATCCTTGATAGTAGATTTAAGCTAATCTCACTATAAAACATGACAAATGTTGGAACATCTACAAATCATTGTTGTGTTCCGGTAGCTAGAGATAAGATACCTAGCCAGGGATTCCCTACATGAAATCGAAAGTTGCGACATCGAATGTCACGACAGCGAAAATGGTGCGTCGAACGTCATCAAACCGATGCGCGATGGTACGCCACATCGAGTGTCGCGGCATCGCATGATCACAGTATCGACGGGTTAAACCATCGAAGGGTCATCAAATCGACGGTATACCACATTAAATGTCGCCACATCGATTGTCACGATATCGAATGGTCAGTTAAACGGTAATAAATTCTTTTATCACTGATTTTGTTCTACAGTATCTATAACCAAACAATCCTTGTCTTTATCAGTTTTAGGTAATGTCATTTCATTCATCTTAGTTTCATATCACACCATTACAAGCACAGAATAAAATAAAAGTGAAAAAATACTACCTTCAAAATATAACGTGGGATCCTGATGAATATGGGCTTTGTCGGAACGTAAAAAGAATCAATCGATCTACAATCCTTTTATTTTATAAAATTAAGGCACATTTTTTTGAACTGCAACCTTCGTGTTTTGTGCCGGCCTTTTCTTGAACGAAGACTGCACGTATATAAAGTAGAATTCCGAGTATTTAAAATGCTCTTATGAGGTAAATCCTACAAATAAAAGATTTTATTTAACCTTTTTTATAGACTTAAGTTAAAGTATTGGTAAGTTTTAGGAATTGATCTGAACTATCCAAAGGCATAAATTCAAAAACACCAAACAATTAACAACCAATTCAACATAAATATTGCTTCCTAAGATTTTACTAACAGTCTTCAAAGGCCGGATTTCAAATTAATATAGCTTGCTGTCTAGGAAGGTAGAAATGGCGTTGTATGATGACCATGGTTCTCAAGGGAAATATTTGGAGACAGCCAACTGTGCATCTTTACAAGCGTCAGATCGAAGTGCGTTTTTCCGCGTAAAGGAGAATGAGTAGTGGTAGGCCTACCTTCAATAGAAATAATGTTCATCATCATCATCATCTCACCAAAAGACGTCCACTGCTGGACAAAGGCCTCCCCCAAGGATCTCCACAACGACCGGTTTTGTGCTGCTCGCATCCAGCGGCTTCCCGCGACCTTCACCAGATCGTCAGTCCACCTTGTTGGAGGCCTGCCCACACTGCGCTTTCCGGTACGCGGTCGCCACTCCAGGACTATCCCGCCCCAGCGGCCATCAGTCCTGCGAGCAATGTGCCCTGCCCACTGCCACTTGAGCTTAGCAACTCTTCGGGCTATGTCGGTTACCTTTGTTCTTCTGCGGATCTCCTCATTTCTGATTCGATCACGCAGAGAAACCCCGAGCATAGCCCTCTCCATTGCTCTTTGAGTGACCTTGAGCATTTTTATGAGGCCCATAGTGAGCGACCACTATGGAAATAATGTTATTACGAATGAATTTTTATGCAAAGTATAACGAGTATTACGGCTAAGGAGGAGGGCCTGAGGAGCTCGATGGCACAGTGGTGAACGCGCCCTGTCTGAGGTGCTGAGGTTAAGCAACTTTCGCCAAGGTCGGGCATCGGATGGGTAACCAAAACTGTATCATATTGAGCTCCTCTAGGCTTAAAGCCGTTGCATTAGCAGTCGTTAACAACCCCCAATCCGCACTGAGCCCGCGTGGTGGTTTATGGCCCGTTCTCCATATCCATCCATAGGGAAGGCTCGTGCCCCAGCAGTGGGGACATAAAATTGAGCTGATGATGATTACGGCTAAGGTTAGATGTCAGTATGTTCGGAGTTACACTACACTGTCGATAATGGAACCCACATGCCGCCATTAAAACATCCACGAACAACACAGCTATAAAATCCCTGTCCCACAATACTAATCAACTGTTACTATTGGATGGTGGGTCCATGGGGCTTATTGTCTAATACCAACCTCAAATCACGATACCTTTCAAAGGTATTTACACTCGTCATTTTGCATAGAAGTTTTTTTTTTTTTTTATTAGAAGGAGGCAAACGAGCAGGCGGGTCACCTGATGGAAAGCAATCACCGCCGCCCATGGACACCCGCAAAACCAGAGGAATCACAGATGCGTTGCCGGCCTTTAAGGAAGGAATAGGCTCGTTTCTTGAAGATTCCTAAGTCATATTGGTCCGGAAATACCGCCGCTGAGAGCTGGTTCCACAGCACTGTAGTTCGTGGTAAAAAATTACGTGAGAAACGCACAGTAGTAGATCGCCATCCATCAAGATGGTGTGGATGGAAAGACAGTCGATTGCGTGTAGTGCGGTGAAGGAAATCAGCGGCAGGGATCAAACCGAACAATTCCTCAGAGCACTCCCCATGATAAAGGCGATAAAATATACAGAGAGATGCAACGTCTCTCCGAAGGGCCAGTGGATCGAGCCGACCAGAGGTTACCACGTCGCCGACAACTCGAGCAGCTCTGCGTTGAATGCGGTCAAATGGGAGGAGTTGGTACTGGGGCGCTCCAGCCCAAAGATGGGAACAGTATTCCATATGAGGCCTGACCTGTTCTTTGTAAAGCTGTAAGCGATAGGTCGGCGTGAAATACTGTCCCGCTCTATTGAGCACACCCAGCTTTTTCGAAGCTAATTTAGCTTTACCTTCCAAATGACCGCGAAATTGAACGTCACTCGAAATATCGACGCCAAGGATTCCAAATAAATGTCAAATTTACGATGTCGTTCATTCAACAACATTCAAAACGCTTCGCGAATGGTCGCGATTGCGATTGCGAATCACTGACACTTGTGAAGTAGTTTGAAGTTCTTGAATAGATTTCAAATATCAGATTGTAAGATATTATGATAGGTACTTAGGTACTACGGCTCCATTACGGCTCCCGCCCACTGAGCAAGTAATCACTACTCCCGCCCACGACCGACATTATAGGACCGATAATCGGACCGATTTTTCGTTGAGGTTTTAGTACCGATTTTGTGACTGCGTTTGCGTTGCAACATAGAATTCCATACGTTTTATTTTCACCGACTAAAACACGGTCACCGATTAACGGACAATTTAGTTAGACAATAAAGGGGCGGGTCCCATACATTTGTTTCCAAATACACATTTTCCTAATTTTATTAGTTAATGGTTTCATGCGGTTATCTCATTTAGCCAGTGTCAAAGTAACTTTCTTACAAGTTAATTAAATAATAATAATAAAAGCATTTATTCATTGCCACACAAAGAAACAATAAGTTGATGCATATTATAGAAAAACTTAAAACTAGTGGCCCTGAAATGGCTCCCACTCAGCATAATATCGAGTACCGGATTGGCACCAAGTCGCTGGTTTTCCGTGGGTACCAGCTGAAGCTCTTAAGCTCTTCAGCTTAAGTACTACAGCATTCACATTTAAACATTTTTCTTAAAAAACATTATAATAAAATTAATCTCAGTAAATAAATAAATAAATAAATAGATGATCATCATCATCATCATCATCTCAGCCAAAAGACGTCCACTGCTGGACAAAGGCCTCCCCCAAGGATATGAGGGGTATTTGCCGTAATCGCCACGCTAAAAAAAAAAAAAAAAAAAACTAATAAATAGATAATAAATAGATAATATATATTTTGTTAATATATTAATATGATGATGATGATGAATGCTAATAGTAATGAGAAGTAAGAAATGATATACCCCCAACCCCTTGAGTAACTTAGTAAAGATGTGGGGCTTAAGACCTCACGCGTACTTCTCGAGAGAATTTGAAAAGTGACGTTGCACTGTTTTGTTTTATTTGCCAACACTCATGCACATTCAATCCACTATTATTTTATATTAATATTCAACATATCACAAATTTTAGAAAATAAAACAAAACCGCAGACGTGACTCATCACTTTCCCGCCAAGAAGTCCACATTCTCCTTTCAGAAAAAAAACAGTATTTCGTCACTTTTTAAAATGTAAAACTTACTTAATTTTTCAATCTATGGATGCATTAGATTTTTAAGATGTTGAGTAAGTAGGTACTATTATTTGAACATCTTGCAAATGTATAAAATACTGATTGTTTTGGATCTTAATTATAAAAGCTGTTGCAGTTAAGATTTATTAGATTTTTAAAAAAACATGCATTAAGTATATTAAAATTTAAAGTTATTTATTAACATTGGTCTAATGAATCATAAAAAGTCCGCTAAATACCGCAGAATTGGTTACAAAATCCGTTTTTCAATACTTTGAAGATGGTCACTGTTACACTGTTGTATTTGTATGCTAAAGTTGATCAAAGGTCAACATAAGTAAATACTAATAAATAATTATTAATAGAACAAGTTTTAATGAATTTAAGAAAAAATTTAGGTGTGCTTGACGAGTAACTACGAAATTATTTAATTTTATAAAAATATTGAAGCAATTTAATGCAACTTTGCTCTTATCTTATTTTTTTCCATTCCTTCCCTTCTATTCAGGGGAAAGCAACGGAATCCAAGAGTAGGTACAACCTCTACAGTTATCTTTAAAGTAAGAATTACCAATGTCGTGGGGAAATCCCCACTTTCTGGTTTTTTATGGTAGGTACAATACCGAGACCTCGCGCTGACTTTGTGTGAATTGACATTCCACTGTTTTGTTTCTTTTGCCTGCATGGTGAATACTCATATTCCCGCCAAGAAACTCTAAAGGTCAGGCTTGATTGCCAAGTGACAGTTTTATTCGCCATTCGACACGTCACATTATATAACGAAAACCGGAATTTGTGTGGCGTTGGACCAACAGCGTCTTCAGTCTCATCCCCACGACCCGGTCAAGCCGAGCCGAGATCCTAGCCTTCAGAAGCGCCGGGTTGTTCCGCTCCCGGTCCTCGAAGAATCTAGTAGGCTACGGGGACACGCACTAGTGCGTGATGCTGTTTTCTCTAGAAAACCTCGGATGGTGCTTCGTTTCACACGGTTTAAGGAACCCTTTAAGTTTCTCGCCGCCCCCAAAAAAGCCCGGTCACGTTGAAAATGTCCAGTGGCAATAATCAAGTTCTCTCAAAAAAAAAACAAAAGGCGTCGCAGCCAGTGATAGACAAGGAGAGTTAACATTTTGCCAAACAAATTTTCGTTTTTGTTCACGTGATCGAATGGCAAATGAATGTCGCAATAGGCACTCTGATGTTTCAAATGAGATTTTTGCACCTATGTCCAGTTGTCTAGCATTATCGAGTAGCCTTTACGTCGCTGTAAGCGCCGTTATGAATATTGGCGTATTTTTGGCAATAATTCTCACATGATAATTATAAGTAGTTACCTAATTATAAGTACCTAATATAGCCTATGGAACTTACAAGTAACATTTTGTAGCGAAAGTTTTAATTTTTTTTAAACCGGCCAAGTGCGAGTCGGACTTGCGCACGAAGGGTTCCGTACCATTATCTATAAAAATATTTCAAGTTTCTACCTGTGATCGTTATAAAGACCGAGAAAAAAACTTGAAAAAAATCACGTTTGCTATATGGGGGCCCCCGTAAATATTTATTTTACTTTTAAAAAGAATATATAGGTAACTAAATATTCTGTGAATATTTCAAGCGTCTACCTGTTGCCGTTATCAATATCGAGCAAAAACGAGCAAACAAAACACGTTTGTTGTATGGGAGCCCCCTTAAATATTTATTGTATTCTGTTTTTTAGTATTTCTTCAACAACAAATACTTACACAAAAATACATCATCTGTGATTTCAACTGTCTTACTATCACGGTTCATGAGATACAGCCTGGTGATAGACGGACGGACGGACGGACAGCTGAGTCTTAGTAATAGGGTCCCGTTTTACCCTTTGGATACGGAACCCTAAAAAAGACAGATAATAAGACGATCCATAAAATTTTGATTCAAATTCAAGAGACATTAAACATCAACGATCTTTATTTTTATCACTACATACCCAAATAATATAAGCTGATTAACGGGCTACATGCAGTAGATACTTGGACGCCCAATGTAACCACAGTGCCATAGAACAATTGAATTTCTATTGTGTCTGGTTTAAGCTCAGAACAATAACTAAAGCTATAGAAGGATGGCTAAAATAAAAATCGTGCAACTATGTTTAGTTCCGTTCTATCTTATGGCTAGAAAAGGAGGTTGGAGTGCGACAAATGGTTGACACTTAGTTTTTATTTTTTGTATTGTTATGTCAAACGGTCATCAGATAATCGGTAATCAAAAAAAATCTTTGAGTCCTTTATAAAGTCACTCACTACATTACCTCAAATATGACGTCACAAATCTGGTGACACTTTCGAAATAACGAAAGAAAAGGGACAATCGATCTCTTTCCAATACATCACTTAGGTTCATTAGTTAAAATAGTACGAACTGATGAATGAGTGTTGCTATTTTAGTCCGGTTTCTATAGCTTTAGTTATTATTCTGAGGGTTTAAGAGCAACTAAGTCGTTAGGAGAGCCCTACATCTAGCAACAGACTGACTTTGGCTAATTGTGGTAATAGTAGGTAAGTATTTTAAGTGGGATACTTACCGAGGGCAGCCTCGCAGCAATACTAAAGTTCGCACTTATAGTTATAGAAGAGGCTGGCCCTGATGGACGCAGCTTTATCAACCCCGACACTTGACCACCATTGTTTTGGTACTCGAAAACATCCGGACACGGTGACTGTGCGAGACCACAGACAAACAACAGTTTTAAAACAACAACAACACTCAACAGATGTTCCATTTTTTTACCGAAAAAAATATTTGCACATCCTTTAGCACGTACGACTATGGTCACGACCAGAAAAGTACTGATGATGTGCGTCACGATACTCTTAATGTTGACAGACTGGATACACGCTCGAAGTTTATCGTTGAGAAATGTTTCGCATTGTCCTTCCCCGCTGGTAAAAACCGCTTTTGTGGTCCAAGAAGCAAATCGAGCCACCGCGGAGGCGCTTGCTTACGTCTATTAGAAAACCTGTCGTCAAAAGTTTCACAACAAATCATTCTAATATTTATTTGCTATACGTCATCATCATACATATACTGTTAAAAGGTTTTACGCTTCGATTAATACACGTCGTTGCAACATCACTGGAATATAAAACCGTTTTTACACATTGCTATTCAATTGTATTGATAAAATATTGGGTATTCATTCAATAGAAAATTACATTCAAAATATTAGGAGAACAAAAAACAAATAGTTCCAGAGTCTCCATTATGTATGAAACTATTTAAAAATAAGTTTTTTACACTTCTTTGACTACATTTATTTAGAAGATGATGTGGCTTTAAGTCCACCTTTTACAAGTGCCAAATAGTGTCGTAGCGTACTGTATTTTGACTCTTCATCTTTTTATATATAAATCTTCTATGCGTGTGTATGTTATTGAACTCCTTCTAAACAGCTAATAAACCTATTTGGATTAAATTTTCTGTGTGTTCAAGTGGATTCGAGAATGGTTTAGATTTACAATTGGACCCGGTAGGTGATTCTGCTTGGGTCCATCATGGGATACGGGTGCTGTTAAGCGAACGAATGATTTATTTGTTTTGTTGTTATGGAAACTGTCAACGTTTTGTTAGTTTTGTTGTCATGGAAACTGTCAAAGCGGTACGAAATCCGCCGGTCAGCTAGTAATCTATAAAATATTTATTGCTGGCAAAACGTCGCTCGTGGGCTCATGTACCAGATTTGTCGTGCCTTCCGAATGATGAAGGCCTCGATATAGTAAGTTAACTCTTTTAATTTGGTCACCCATTCAATGACCCGGCATTTTGAGAGTCGCGCAGTTTTTTTTTATATTTACAACCATTTTGACAATTATTGTAATTTTTAATAAAAACAAGTTATCTTGTGAATTCAGTTTTGCCGCATGCAACCATTATGTAACTAAACATTGTGGTTCCTATAACTATATCAATTTAAATAAAGGAAATTTTTTATCAGAAAACGTTTAATTCATTCCTTACCACCAAATATTGTGTAAGTTTTACCCCTTACATCCAGTCGGACCTGCAACTTTAACCCATAACGGCGGAAGCGGAAATAAAACAAAGCCATTCGAGTGCCAGTTTCGATCAAACAAACCAAGCACTACCTATATGCACACCGACTGGGAATCAAACCTAGTAGCTCGGGGCGGCCACCTATAGCGAAGATAATAACCACATTTCCACCGGTTCCGACGGAAGATCAGCGCTAACCTCAAGGCTAGCATCTTGCTGAGTCGGAACCGTTTTGGGACTCTTATGTTTTTTTTTTTATTTCCACTTTTATCTCTATGTTTAAACTGTTCTGTCCTAAATAAATTTATTTTCATTTCATTTTAAAGACTGCGCTTTAATGAAAGACTCTGATAGGGACAGGGGAAAAAAGTTTTATATCATTAAATGAACTGAAAAACAAAACAGGAAGAAACTAGCTTTAAAAACGACCAACAATAACTACCACGGACTTCTTGGCGGGAAAGTAAAGGGTCATGTCTGCGGTTTGGTTTTATTTTCTAAAATTTGTGTTATGTCAAAAAAATTAAGTGAAATAATGGTGGATTATTCAACGTTAAGTCTTCGTGAGCGTGTATAAGTGTTGGCAAATAAAACAAAACAGTGTACAACATCACTTTTCAAATTCTCTTTAGAAGTCCGCGTGAGATCTTAGTGAAGCACCACAACTTTGCTGAGATACTCAAGGGGTAGGGGGGTATATCATTTCTTATTACTATTATCATTCATCATCATCATTATATTAACAAAAGATATTTTATCTATCTGTATAACGTGTTACTGGCTAAAAGCTAATCGCACGAAGCCTAGATGAAAAAAAATAAGTACCACAGACAAAGACAATAAAATATAAGTACGAAATAAGTTCGTAATATACCTGTTTTATTATGAAAAAACCGGACAAGTTCGAGTCAGACTCGCCCACCGAGGGTTCCGTACAAATATAAGGGTCCATATTATATAGTTCAGGAATCGAGTCATGAACTTTTCACAAAATTCAGTTTCAAAACACCGTCATCTCATCATCATCTCAGCTAAAAGACGTCCACTGCTGGACAAAGGCCTCCCCCAAGATGGAGGGTAATCAAAAACTATACATCATAAAAATAATTAAAAATCTGTTTAAGCTTGTGCAAATAAGCCCTTTCATACGATACCCCACATGACACGGTTAACTTACTTCACTTACTTGGTTACTTGGTTTTTTGTGATTTAATTAAATATGTATAGTTTTCAGATTTTTCCCTGTACTTGTAGTATAAGACGATATTACTTGCCAAATTTCATAGTTCAAGGTCAACGGTAAGTACCCTATGAATTTTGATTCCCTTGAGAGTGTCAAATATACGTTTTTTGCGACATAAACGACCGTAGCCTTTTTTTTCGTTAACTTAGAAGTTTGATTTTTTTACAGCTTTAAGGGACTGCAGACTTGAGTGTATGATTTTGATTTCAACTCGATACCTTCACGCGTTCTAAAGGTCTTGACAGACAGTCAGACGGACAACAAAGTGATCCTATAAGGGTTCCGTTTTTTCCTTTTGAGGTACGGAACCCAAAAAAAGTAATGTACCTCTCAGGTAGAGGGACATTACTTTTTTCACACAAATAACAAGTCAGAGGTACCTACTTTGTGATGTCATTTTATCTGCATATTTATTAATGAATACACTTAACTAAAATGTGTTCTTGCGCCACGCTGTTCGGTTAGTCATAATCATCATCAGGTCTAGAGCAGTCACTTATATACTTGGACGCCCAAGGTAACCACAGTGCCATAGAACAATTGAATTTCTATTGTGTCTGGTTTAAGAACAACTGAGTAGGTATCTGACCAGAAGTCAGGGCATACGCGGAGCAATTTCTTCACAGGCTTACTCACATAATATTGTTTCATTGTTCATCTTCAAATTGCCACGACACACTCAAATACACTACACATGCCCACTAATACTACACTTTCATACATCATCTTTTATAGGTACTGTTGCGGGTGGGATTCCCGTCTATAATATACAAGGCTTTCCATCTAATCTATTCTATTCTTTTCTATCCTTTTTTGTTTCTTTTACTTTTTATTTAGTCTTTGGGAGCAAGAAAAGGGTGGTACACGGTATTTTATTTGTTACGAGTCTTATCTAGTACAATTCTTATTTCTAGTAACATATTTCTTAAACACTATACAATATTGTTTATCAGTTATTATTTTTGACAATACATAAACAACAAAAGGTATACACAAGAGATAACTTAACCAATACTGCTTTGCTTACAACTCTATAACATCTATTATAGGCGAAACAAAACTTAGTCGCTATCCTTATTTCTACTTATTGCTATTTGACAAATTTTTCTACAGTACTCTATAAAATCTCTCGATTTGTACTTGCACGAAATAATTTCGTGCAAGTTGTCAATTTTAAGTTCGATAGCAGATCTCTGCTCAAAATCGAATCTGTGTGTACCAGTAGAGGGACATTCCAGGAGGAGGTGGGGAACCGTCTCTTCGACCTCGGGGTCGCAGATACATGAAGGGCTCGTCCTACACTTGAAGCGGTTCAAGTATTGGGCGAACCCCCCATGCCCGGTGAGGATCTGCGTCAACGGACCTCTCGGCTGCAGCTTCCTTACCATCTTGTGCGCCGATCTAACGTCCGGGAAGAAGAGTTTTGTGACGGAGGCGGTCTGCCCTTCGTGGTAGCGTTGGTCCCAGCTTTCTAACGTTTTGTCTCGCAAGAGCCTCTTGATATACGAGACTGGGTATGCGTCGTAGTCGGGCTTCTTCTTCAAACTCAGTGCAGCCGTCTTGGCCAGCTCGTCGGCCCGCTCATTGCCCGGAAGTCCCGCGTGCGCCTTGATCCAGAACAAAAATACAGCTTTGTTCTGGGTGAAGGCCCTTCGCAGATTCTTCAGTGCTTCCACCGCCAGGGGGTGGAGAGAGTGATGGTTGGCGATCGTCTCCAGCGCTGCCCTCGAATCGCTATACACACCATAACTCGTCTCCTTTCCCCGCGCAATCACTTCCGTGGCTTTGCATATGGCTAGAAGTTCCGCCTGGTAGACTGTGCAGTACGCGGACAGCCTTAGCTTTAAGGATCGGGTCTCGGCCTCACCTTTCCATATGGAAAGTGCTGCCCCGACCTTCCCCTCAAGCTTGCTGCCGTCGGTGAAGATTCGCACCTCCTGCACATTGTACCTGTCCACAAGGTTTTGGTCTTCCAGACACACGAACTCCAGACCCATATGCGCCGCCAGATGTGGAGCGCCGACGAAGTCCACCGCACTCTCGGTCTCTCTGCCTCCCAGTACTTCCAGCGAAGAGAGGGTCTCTTTGCCTCATACAGAGCGGCTGCTTCTGCAATCCTGAGGTCGAGAGGCAGTATCCCTGCAAGTACCAGTGCCGATTGTAGGGAGACTTTGCGGTAGGCTCCGCAGAGCTTTTGCGCGAAACCCCTCTGGATCGTGTTGAGCTGCTTCCTGACACCGAGTTTATTCGCCGCCGGAGCCCACGCAGCCGCTGCGTACAAAATAACTGGCTCTACCGCCGCAGTATAAATGGACCTAACTATCTCGGGGTCCAAGCCCCAACTAACCTTTGCAGCCTTGGATAGCTGCCTATAAATGCCTACCACCTTTCGGCACTGATTGGTAATATGCGCTTTAAAAGTAAGGTTCTCATCGATAGTGAGGCCCAAGATCTTCACCTCTTTCGGCATGCTAATGTCGATCCCCCCCCATGCTCAGCCGTGGTGTATCGTGCTTTAACTTGCGCGTTATCAGCATCGCACAGGTTTTGTGCGGCGCAAACTTGAGTTTGTTGCTGACACCCCACTGCTGAACATAGGCGAGAGCGGCATTAGCCTGTCGTTGCACGTCACTGGCCCTATCCCCGTGGAACACCATTACCACGTCGTCGGCAAAAGCTTGGACATAGTCCCCCCTCTCTTGCAGCCCCCTCAGCAGTGGATCGAGAAGCAGGTTCCAGAGGATTGGACCACCGATTGACCCTTGCACGCATCCTTTGTTGGTGCTTCGCGTGCTTACCTCCCCAGCGTATCTTACCGTGACTTTTCTGCAGCTGAGATAGCTGTCGAGTAGCCTCCTAATGTTGACCGGACACTGTTCCTCAGCCAGTCGGATTCTGATTGCTGGCCACCACGCGCTGTCGAAGGCCCTCTCTATATCCAACGACACTAGGGTAACCAGCTTCTTCAGCTCAACCATACCTTTGTGGTAACCTACCTTTTGTGGTGTATTAGGTGATAGAGGGCGTCCTCGGTGCTCCTCTGGGGCATGAATCCGTACTGGCGAGTACTAATCCTCGGTACAAGATGGTACTTAATCCGTGCTACCGACATCTTCTCAAGAACCTTGCCCAGTACCGGCAGTAATCCGATGGGTCGGTACGCCTTGGGTACTGTGTAGTCGTCCTTGCCCTGTTTTCTGAGTACCACTACTGTTGCCTCTTTCCAGGTGTCCGGGAAATGTCCTAATTCTAGGCATTTGTTGAATAGGGCAAGCGACTCTTCGATGTTGTGCTCCAAGGCTCGGCTGCAGATGTCTGCCGTGAAGCCATCCGCTCCCGGGGCCTTCTTTGGGTTGAAACTCCCCATCGCGGTCTTTAGCTCTAGCGAGGTGAACGGAGGATCTAGATGCTCATCATCTGTCCGATCGTTGACTCTCTCTGCCGTTATTATAGACGCCTGCCCCTGTGCCCGACTTCATTTTTGATCCGTCGGTGTACCAGATTAGGCTGTCTTTTTCCGGAGACGGTGGCCCTCGTTTCCATTCGTCCCTGGTTGGAACATAAACTTTAAATTTCTTTTCGAACACGAATATGGGGGATATTTTATCGCACCCCATTTCCATGATCCTATCAGGAATGTCACTTGGTTCCCATTTTGTGTGTCTGGTCAGAGGTTTAGATGCGTCCCATAGTCCGGCCACCTTTAGTCTATGTAACGCTTTTTTGCCTCTGTTTCTATTACAATGTGCAGGGGTGGAAGGTCTGTGAGGACCTCCAGCGCTGCCGTTGGAGTGGTTCTAAAGGCGCCAGTGATTGCTAGACAAGCTGTTCTCTGAAGTTTGCTAAGAGCATTCCTACAGATCTTCAGCCTGGTTCTGGGCCACCAGACGATGCTGCCATATGTGAGGATCGGTCTCACCATCGTCATGAAGATCCACCTAATGATTTTGGGGTTGAGTCCCCAAGTCTTGCCATATGTAGACCGACACATGCCAAAGACTCTGTAAGCCTTGGCTACGGTTGTGTCCACATGCTGTTTCCAAGTAAGTTGCCTATCCAGCGTTAAGCCTAGATATTTCACTTCTTTGGACCAAGAGAGCCGGGTGCCATAGAGTGTTAGGTTACCCAGTGCCGTAGTGCTTCTCATTCTTGTAAAGGGGAAGGATGTTGTTTTCCCCGGGTTTACAGAGAGGTGATGGGCATTGCACCATTCCTCCAGCAGACCTAGGGCACGTTGCATTAACCCCGATACCGTAGAGGGAAATTTCCCACTGACTGAGATGACCAGATCATCAGCATAACCCACCGTATAGAATGGTCCTTTATTCAGCCTTACTACAATTGAGTCAACCACAAGGCTCCACAGAAGAGGCGAGAGAACCCCTCCTTGTGGGCATCCTCTAGTTGTTCGCGCAATTAGACTGTCACCTAGCAGTTCAGAGTTAATAATTCTACCCTTTAACATGCATTCAATCCAATTACAGATCAGTTGTGGCACACCATGGTTCTTGGCTGCAACTTTGATGGATTCAAATGCACCTTCAATGATAGTGCGATCAAATGCACCTTCGATATCTACGAAAGTGCAGACGCAAATCTCCTTGTTTTCCAGCGCAGATTCCGCTCGACTCACCACATGATGAAGAGCAGTTTCGGTTGACTTCCCCGCCTGATATGCACACTGAAGTCCATGGAGTGGGAATCTTTTCAGAGGTCCCGCTCTGATATATTTGTCTACCATCTTCTCCAGGGTCTTCAGGAGAAAGGATTGTAGACTTATAGGCCTAAAGGCTTTGGGTTCTTTGTAATCTGGTTTTCCCGTTTTGGGTATGAAGATTACCTTAACACGCCTCCATGTTCTGGGAATATGTCCGAAAGCTATGCATGCTTTATACAGCCTGCAGAGATGGGGTCCCAGGATAGAGGCGCCCTGTTGTAGTAGAATGGGATAAATGTTGACGCTGAGATCGTTGTCGAATACGACAATAGCTGCCTTCACTGTCCCATCTCCTATCGTTGCACACTACATTTTCATTTTGACCACACCTTTCTGTTACACGTTGTTTATAAAACCGTACCACCAACCAAACCGAATATACAAACGCCTACCCTGGGAATGGGAATCGAACCTGGGACCTACCTCTGGGTCTCAGTCCGGTGGTCTTAGCCACGAGTAGTATGTTAATCCAGGGATATTGGGCCGGCAGAGTGACGGTAACTGATGCTGCGTTGTTTTCACGCTGCACCAGTGGTCGTCGAATCTAGACTCCATATTAAATAAATAAACTTTCCTACACTCACACCAATTATCTAGCCCGCAAGAGAAGCTTCGTTATGAAACTCGTTAAATGGTTACTAGACAACGGATAAACATAGGTACTTAAAACACTAAATATATACTTATTATTATACATAGAAAACACCCAGACCCGAGACAATTTAGAAAAACAATAGTTTCTAAATTGACCCGACCGGAGATCGAACCCGGGACCATAGAGATGGCGACACCATGAAAACCGGTGTAGAAACCACTCGACCAAGGAGGTCGTCAAACATAATTCACTTAACAACAGGTGAAATGGAGTCATTTGCCGTGCTATGAATAAAAAAGAATATATTATATACGGATACACTCTGTGAAAAACAAACAAACATCCATACTTTTGCATTTATAATATTAAAGTAGGATGTAATATCACAAATGAATGTTAATTTTAGCGACATAAAAACAGGCTTAAGGACACTAATATATTTGAATTAGTGTTGTTGTGAATCGTATTCAAATTTTATTAAATGATTTAACCTTTTTACCGCCAACAACTTCTATAGAAGTTCGAGATTTTCGTGCCGCCCACGCTAGCACTTCTATAGAAGTTCTTCTTTGTACCTACTTTATTAAAATACATTTATGCGTTGGCGTACAGCGGGACATCGCGTGCAGGATAGTTGGGCGGTGAAAAGGTTAATAAAATCGCATCGTTATTACCACACGACAATAATTTGAGAAAATAATCTACAATTACTTAAATCGTCATAAGTTACCTTTTTTAAATGATGAGAACCAATAGTAGGTATACCTAAGGCCCAATATTATAATCTATGCAACATTATTTTGCCGCACAGCACAGCACAGCTATCGCCTCGGCCCGATACCCGAAGGTCGCATTGGCAAGCGTGGTGATTAAACCATTACCCATTATTGTAGCGCTAACTTGATTTCAATGATGAGCCCTTTGCCCAGCAGTGGGGCTGGCAGTTACAGGCTGTTTACTTTGCTTTCACTTTACTTTACAACACAGATTGCCCACGGGCCCACGGGCTTGGCGCGTATAAATTTTTACCTGTATCTTTATTCTTAGGCTAGCCTTCTTCGAGCATAAAGGTATATAGGCCAAACTTCGAATTCTATTAGGAGATTATTCTTTGTTTATTTGTAACTTGACGACCTCCTTGGTCGAGTGATTTGTACACCGGTTTTCATGGTGTCGCCATCTCTGAGGTCACGGGTTCGATCCCGGGTCGGGTCAATTTAGAAATTATTGTTTTTCTAAATTGTCTCGGGTCTGGGTGTTTTCTATGTATTCCCTTTACAAATAAACAAATAATAAGGTCGGTATGTTATTCCGTGTTTTATCTCTTTTACTCTAATTTGAAACCACAATTACATGACAGGAACAAAACACGGAATAACTATTCGACCTTATTATTTGTTTATTTGCAAGGCGGTTAAAGTTTACATAAGAGGAGTGTTGAAAAATAAAATTTATTTAATATTACCTTGCATAGTTAAACATTTAGGGCCTTACAAATAAACAAAGAATAAGATCCGAATAGTTATTCCGTGTTTTGTATCTTTTACTCTAATTTGAAATGACGTTTACATGACAGGAACAAAACACGGAATAACTATTCGGACCTTATTCTCTGTTTATTTGTAAGGCCCTAAATGTTTAACTATGCAAGGTAATATTAAATAAATTTTATTTTTCAACACTCCTCTTATGTAAACTTTAACCGCCTTGCAAATAAACAAATAATAAGGTCGAATAGTTATTCCGTGTAATTTGAAATGACGTTTACATGACAGGAACAAAACACGGAATAACTATTCGGACCTTATTCTCTGTTTATTTGTAAGGGGGTTCATATTTTGTGAATAATGGTCAAATTATGACAATTAGACGATCACTAGTATAATTAAATATCTGATTGGCACAAAATGTTACATACTATCGCATATTATGGAAATCAAAGCCTGTGTTATGAAATTCAAGGATGGACTAATATGGGCTCATTAATCATTATAGTCATGATAATGGTATCGAATAAATTATAAAAAGTACCTACAGGATAGTGAAACCAATATCTTATAGTAATGTATTACTCTATCATTATGTAGTTAGTACTTATAATACTTTTTTCTTTCATGTAAGAGGTGGCAATTTTATTGAGTACTAACGGCCGCTCGCGGTTTCACCCGCATGGTTCCCGTTCCCGTGGGAATATCGGAATAAAAAGTATCCTATGTGTTAATCCAGGTTATAAACTATGTGTATGCCGAATTTCATCCGAATCCATTCAGTAGTTTTTACGTGAAAGAGTAACAAACATCCATCCATACTTACAAACTTTCGCGTTTATAATATTAGTAGGATCACCGCAACCCGAAATAATATTAAGACGGATTAATAATTTTTTTGGAGAGAGTTGGCTGATTGCCATAGGCGGCATTCTCAGCTTCATCGAGGATTTTTTGGGGGCGGCGAGAAACTTAAAGGGTTCCTCAAGCGGTGCGAGACGAAGCACCTTTGGCGGTTTTCTAGAGGGAAGGGCATCACGCACTAGTGCGTGTCCCCGTGCCTTACAGAACACAAAACAAAGACAATTTAATCACTACCATTTAAAAATATAAGATTCGAGTAGGTAGTAAATGATGAACGAATGGGACGATAAAATTCCCGTGTTGCCATTTTTAAATATCGCTAAAATAGAATACAATAAAACCTACCGATCTGAGTCCCGTGCTAGCGGTTGTAGATAAAATTCGATAGATAAAGAGTTTTGTCGACCGATAAATTTATCGATCGGTAAGATCTGTGCTCGCACCACAATAATAAAATTGACGATCTTATCTCCTGCTATATTAGTTTTTGATTTTAATTCAGTATTTCAAACACAACTTTATAGGTAGAGAAAACACTTATGAACTTGTCTGTACTTCTAGTATGAATAGAACTTTACATATTTGTTTCACATAGTTCCACTGCGAAATCAAGGCGAAATCATATAAACTATTTCTACTGACAGAGTCAGAATGTCACGCACTAATAATACATATAATAATTTAAAAAAGAGAAGTTCGCTTTCTGTGAGCACTAATATGGGTACGCTGTATAGACAGCTCGAAATGTCATTCACAAGTCTTGTTTAATATTTCCGTTCCTTTATGAGATTTTCTCCTCCTTATGAAATTTTGCATAGCGGGGGCACTAATAAGGTACTAAATGTGTGTGTAAATTTCGTTGCTTTAATAATATAAGTAGTTTTCGAGAACGATCACGTGTACGCCAGCTTGATCGTGATGCCAGCGTGTGTGTACGCTGGCATCACGATCAAGCTCATCAAATAAATAATCAAATAAAAGAGGGTCTTTATTTCTAAAACTAAAGAGGCACTAATTATTTTATGTTTGCAGTAATTACGCACTAAAAGAGGGCATAACAACAAACGTAAAAGATTGCTTAAATAAAGAAACTGCTATCCACCTATGGCCTTTACACTTTTACAGCGCCAGCTTTACACTGGCTAATGGGCTATGAATCGTGAATCTAAAGCGTGAATCTTGTGATCTCTAAAAAACCCACGAGCACCACAAAACTGTAAAATGACAAAGTTTCTGCATTTTTGTTTGTATGTCCACTTTAAGTTATACTGATTACTGGTATAAAAATATCTTAAAACAGAAAAAATAAAAATGCGTTCTCCTTTTATTATTTTTTATTAGAATGGCAGCACCAATCATGGACGTCGTTGCTTGACAAGTTTCGGCGTTTTGATGGAATATAAAAATGTGTATTTGATTTTAAAACCCATTTCTTTTATTATTTTAGTGAAATAGAAAATGGTAACGATTGTTGACGATCTAGATTCTTTAACCTTGCAAGAGTCAATTTTCAAGGATGTCAAGTATTACCTGTCTGGCAATGTCTCGGAAAGGGTTTGTTGCTATGATTTTTTTCTTGTTTTATTCTGTTTACAAACCAATATTCGAAGTAACGAGTAACGCCACTTGTGTTTATTGCAGGTATTACAACTTCTGCAGTCGGGCGGCGCCGAAAGCACAAAGTATTTCTCTGACTATGTAACTCATCTGATTTGTGGGCCGAACGCTGAGGATACAGATCTTGACGATGCTCAAGATATCTATCAAATACCGGCTGTGAATGAACACTGGGTGTTCGCTTGCGCCAGGTTAAAGAAATTGGCTTGCACAAAGCCCTACACACCCAGTGACAACAAAATATTCACAAATGTCGTCGCTTGTGTGTCTAAAGTGAGTGTATCTGATGCTAAATCATTGTTTGCGCTCATCACGTTTTACGGTGGCAAAGTAAAGTTGAACCTGGACACTTGGTGCACCCACTTGATTTGTGGAGCGGCAACAGGTAACAAATACAGTGCTGCGTTATCTTTACCTCCTAGTAAAATAAGAATTGTTACCCCTGATTGGGTAATAGAGAGCTTGAAAGCTAGAATACAAGCTGTTACCGAAGTTTTTCATCCTAAATTGTTGATAATACCACAACCGCCACCGAAGCCAATGGATCGTATCAGTGCTATCACTGGATTTGATTTTGAAGAAGGCATTGCTAAAAACGAAGTACCTACACAAAACATGGCTGAGAGTAAAGATGATAGTACACAGGCCTTGTTAGATAAATTAAAACAAAGAATGCCTTGGAATCATCCCCCCTCATCCGCAAATTCGTCATCAGTGGCCACTTCTAGTATTTCGTCTATTGGTTACACAACTACTCCTTTACCTACATCTAGTGTCATGAGCAAATCTTTGTCACAAGGCATTGTGACTCAGAATATTCAAATACAGAGTACTCAAGCGAACGCACAACTAATGCAAAAGTTTGGCCAGAATGCTATTGTTTCCCAACCGGGAATGAACATACAGACACAACAGGTCAACTTGCAACAACAACAACAACAGTATCAAGGACAACAACCGCAGCAACAGCCCCAACCTCATGGTTTAACAGCTATTCAAATTCAGCAGCAGAAGATGTTGCAGCAGCACCAGCTTAAAATGCAAATGTTGCAGCAGCAGCAGCAACAACAACAACAACAACAACAACAACAACAACAGAACAAGTTGAGTAACCAACAGAGCCAGCAAACCTTCCAACCTAATGTATCAGTATCTCAAATCAATCAAGGCCTATCAAATCAGATTCAGCAACACATTCAAAGCAACCAGCATCATATACAACAAAATATTCAGACACCCACTTCAATGAGTTCTGCTCAGCAACAAATTGAAAATATTAGCCAGATGCTAAGTCAAAGTGCAAACAATCTGCAGCAGGCTCAATTGAACCAGCAAAATATGGCTATGAAACAAGGCCTTAGTCTAAGCCAACAGACGGCCTCTCAGGCTGTCCAGAATATTGCCCAACAGTTAGCGCAGTCCACTCAAAATCTCCAACAGAGCTTACAAAATGCAAAAATGAATCAAAGCTTGGGACAAGGCCAAGTGATAAACCAACAACTTATAAGCTCTGGACAACACCAATCAAATCAAAATCAAAACTTAATGCAACAACAAACAGTGCAATCACTTACAAATCAACAACAAAATATTAATATGGGTGTAGTTAACCAACAGGGTCTTGTCACTTCATCCCAATCTCAAACTGGGCAAGGTGTACAGCTTAATCAATTAGTGAGCAGCTCTGGCCAACAATCAGTCATAAGTCAACAAATACAACAGACATTACAGAACCAGCAGAATGCCAATGTCCCTGTACAGGGACAATGGAGGCAACAAAACATACAAATGGTGCAGAATGTTCAAGGTCAACACCAGATAATAAGAAGTCCCCTAGTACAGAATAGAAATCCACAAAATCAAGTCATTTTGCAGCAGCAAATAATGCAGACACAACAGCAGGCTCTGATAAACAACCAGCAATCTCAAGCCAGTCCGCAGCACACCATACAGCAGACATCCCAGCAAATTCTACAGCAATCTTTAGGGTCACAAGGGCAGGGGCTTAGTCAGACTCATCATCAAATATTGGTTCAGAAGCAGCAGCTCCTGAATAGTTCTGGGCAGCAGCAGCTAGTGCAAGGGCCTCAGCAGGTGTTGATCAATCAGCACCCTGGGCAACAGCAGATATTAGTGCACGGCAATCAGCAAGTGACACTACAAGGTGGACAACAGATTGTGTCTCAGAACCAAATTGTACACCAAGGGGGGCAAATTGTAAATCAAGGTGGACAGCAAATTATAACACAAGGCACTCAACAAGTATTGTCTCAAGGGGGTCAACATGTGATAACACAGCAAGGACAACAGCAAGTTGTGATCGCTCAGTCGTCACAGCAAATAGTGTCACAGTCTGGCCAGCAGATAATAGGACAGGCTGTAGGTCAGACACAGCAAGTGTTGTCGCAGCTGCCTCAGTCGCCGCAGGCTGGTTCTCAGTTGTCCGCAGGCGGTGGCATTCAGCAGATCATCACGCACAGTGGAGGCCAGCAAATTGTTTCTCCTGGCGGCCAACAAATAGTGCAAGGACAGAATGTCTCCTGGCAACAACAACAATACTTGCAACAGAGGCAACAAATCGCTCAGCCGGGTGCAGTTGGCCCAAGGGTAAGAGCTGTAGAATAATGCAATATCATTATGGCTTTTTCACAATCATTTGTTACTAGAGTGTAACCCTTTTATGTTTATTTTGAAAACAGTTATGTTTAAGAAAATTTCATTATTATAAAATAATTGAAACTTGTTGTTTTGCTTCTTGATTTGCACTGCACCTCCATTATTTACACTATGCATGGTTTCACAGTCACTCTCATTTTCACCCAAAGCATGACTATACACTCCCTAATATCCCTTAACATCCCTTTGTCTTGCACTTGCTTGCATTATAATAATTGTGTAATAACTGATACATTGGTAAAATGTGTAAGTAAGTATGGGGGCAATTTTTTAAATAATAATTGAAAATCTCATTTTATACATGTCTCCACTGGTGAGCATCCATGAAAATACACCACTGGGAGAATGGGCCATAAACCACCACATGGGTGACCATGTTGACAATGTGACCATGACCATGCTTACATTGGATACAGGCAACTATCAGTTGTTCCAACTGCTTGTTTGAATTACTTATAGTAGGTAATAATAATAAATAATTTAGAAACAAAATATTCATAAAAAGTACAATTTTTTTTTATAGCGGTTCCAGGTTATGTAGGTTATTTTTATCTAGAGAAAAATAAATGTCTTGCAGAAAAGTATGTAGAAGTTGGTATTCATAAAATTTAGAAAGGATAATTATTTGAAGTAATTTGTAATAAATAATTTAGAAACAATTTTTTATAAGGGTTCTAGGTTATGTAGGTTATATTTATATAGAGAAAAATAAATGTCTTGCAGTTATTAAATTTTCTTGCAGAAAAGTATTGTAGAAGTTGGTATTCATAAAATATTTAACCATAAACCCAGATCCTTAAACAAAGTGATAAAAACTTTTTAGTCACTTAATTAATTCACTTTAATAGTTGCAAAACATCTGTAACAGTCCCATGAGTATAAAATACCAATTTCATTAGCTGCTTTGATCAGGGGCTATACCCAAGTAAGTATTATAGTAAGATGAGGGTATGATATTGATAACTCAACTTTGTTCTAAATATTATACTCTCAACATTATTTTTGAGTTTTTTTTCCTCATCTAAACACCGGTTTTCTCCTTAATTATCGGTACAAAATAAGTAATTATGGGGTGTTGTGTGTTGTCTGTTTATGATGTGGCTTTATTATTATAAATTATCGGGCAGGCAGTTGTTACTGTTAAAGCTACATTACCAGGAGACAGGCATCAACAATAATCCTGGGTTCTAACAAAAAAGGTTTACATATTTAACCGTTATGGCGTCACTAGGTGTCGTGGTCGGGCGGCGGGCGTCAGCTGATCCACCTGGATGCGCAGACGCACGCCCAGCTCCAGCAGATGGACCCTCAACAGCGCGCCATGTTCGTCGCACAGCTGCAGAAGCGGCGGCAGCTGTCGTTGCAGCGGGCGGCTGCGCTGGCGCAGCAACAAGTCAGTATAGTAATGGTCCATTAGTAAATAGCCTATATACTGTTCCATTGCTGGGCAAAAGTCTCCATTATTAAAGCCCGGTGAAGCTGAAAATGCCGTGAGACAAAAGGCAATATCTCTCCAAAAAAAAATAAAAAAAGACCTCCATCATTGAAATTAAGTCATCGCTACAATTGTAGGTATTGCCAAATGGCAAGCGTGGTGATTATTACCCGCATTTGCGGGTTGGTGATCACAGACCGGGCTATGTATTGAAAAATCCAAAACACTCCCCGACCTGCCCCCCGACCGCCTAACCGATCGCTTTGACTACGCGTATAGTTTAATCAAAAGCTAAAGGCTTAGCTTTCGATATTGCTTTCATAGGCGGCACGAAACGACAAGATGACGTCATAAACTAGTGTTGCCGAAAAATCGATAGTTTTGCAATCGATAGTTAAACGCTAAAATCATCTATACGATCGATAGGACAATCGATAGTATCGATACTATATATAACGATACTATCGTATCGATAGTATCGACGTCTCTGTTAGTGGAATACTATCGGTAAACAGCAATACTATCGATAGTATCGAGGGATCGCTGCCAACCAAAGAACTATCGATGGTATCGATAGTAGCCCTTCAATATCGAATAGATTATCGATAGTATCGATACTATTGATAGTTTTGTACTATCGATAGTGATCTTTAATTCAATAGTATTGGATGAAGTATGCATACAGGTATAATGAGGCGTAGAATAGAATTTGGTGCCCATACTTAACGTACGCTTAAATAAAGTTAATACACTAGTTGTTTAGTTTGGTAGAATATACTACATTAAGTACTCTACCACTCATTATGCCTGCATACTGAATGCAATACTATTGAAATAAATATCACTATCGATAGTACAAAACTATTGATAGTGTCGATACTCTCGATACTATCGATAGTTCATTGGTAGGCAGCGATTAAAACTATCGATACTATCGATAGTATTTCTGTTAATTGATAGTATTGCAGTAAAAGAGACATCGATAGAATCGATATACTATCGTTTTTCTATCGATAGACAATCAATATTTGCCTATCGAGCAGCAACACTATCATAACCCCACACACGAAGTCAAAGCGATCAGTTAGGCGGTCGGGGCAGCGCTTTGCTACTCGGCCACCGACGCGTTATGGCGTTGTGATGGTTCATTATCATGTGAAAATTGTACAGTAGTAGAAAACCCTCTGTGGTCCAGTGGTTATGCCACTGGTCTCAGACCTACGGGTTCGATTCCCAGCGGAAGAGTATATATTTAATTACACGTACTTCGCGCATCTTGCTAAGATTACATCCTTGCAGTTACTGCATCGATTGTCAAAGTTATAAATTACTTCAGAAATACAAATTATAGCTTTTATTTTTTAAGAATATATGCCTTATTATGCATTTTTTATATTTTATATGACTCACACTGGTGATAATAATCCGATCATCAAGAAGCGTAATTATCTCGATATATGCAAACCCTGATTCTGTCATAGAAATATTATCGGAATAGCGAATTATGACGCCACTATTATGTTCCATCATTTATTAAGTGCACATTAACCACTTTATTGGTTACATATATTTATTTTTGTATTTTCATCGTTAAAGCTTCGGTGGCTAAGTGGGAAAGCGCTCGGCCCGATAACCGAAGGTCCCGGGGTCAATTCCCAGGTCGGGCATTGTGTGTTTCAGATTTCTTCAATTCACAGCCCGGCCCCCACCGCCTAACCGATCGCTTTGACTACGCGTATAGTTTATGACGTCATCTTGCCACCTCGCACCGCCTATGAAAGCAATATCAAAAGCTAAAGGCTATAGCTTTCGATATTGCTTTCATATGCGGCACGAAACGACAATATGACGTCATACCACACACGAAGTCGAAGCTATCGGTTAGGCGGTCGGGCCCCAGGTTTGTGATCACCAACCCGCATATGGCAAGCGTGATGATTAAGCCAATACCCATCAATTGTAGTGATGACTTGATTTCAATGATGGAGGCCCAGCAGTGGGACAGTTATAGGCTATTTTCTTACTTTTTTTATTACTAAAAATATAGTTTTAAAATGTATTTTCTTTTAAACATCTATCGAAAACACTATTTTACAGCAGCCGGGCGTTGTGCAGGGCTCCCCGGGGACTCCGTCGCCGACGGGCGCACCGCAAAGTGTCACTTTCATCCGAAGCCAGCTCCCGCCCGGACTAACGCAGCAGCAACAGGTAATGTAATCCTAGAATAGAATAGAATAAAGTACTTTATTGTACACATAAAAAAGAAACACATACATGTTCACAAACAATTTAAAATTAAAATTGAAGTCGTACAAAGGGCGGCCTTATCACTAAAAGCGATATCTTCCATGCAACCTAGAATCCTATAATCGTTTCTTGTGGAGATCCTTGCTGGAGGCCTTTGTCCAGCAGTGGACGTCTTTTGGCTGAGATGATGATAGTGATAGCTTATCTGCCGCCAAATAGCATTGTTATACATTGCTGTGTTCCGGCTTAAAGATTATGAAGAGACAATCAGTGATACAATATATTGATATATTGATACAATACAGGTTTTTTTTTTGTCAGTGCGCAAATTTTCTGGAGCGACTCAGAATCGGTAAGTAAACAACTTTCTCATAGTGACATAAGTTGAAATATGTCAAAAATTTTGGCTTAGCCAAAGTAACATTAAGAAAACGATAGCGAAGTTCGAAAATAATAAATAATGTATGGGATTGACATAAGCTGCGCTAAATAACGTGGTGAATCTTTGATTCGATTCTTGCATGCTGAATATTCAGCGAAACATGTGGATGAAATTATCATTTATCATCTTTAATGTACCCGTGTTTCCTGCACAATAAATATTTCTTATTTCTTATACACTTTATTTTTTTCGAACTTCGCTTTCGTTTTCTTAATGTTACTTTGGCTACCGCCAGCTAATCAAGTGTTCGCGAAAGTATGGGAAGTCCAAAAATTTTTGACATTTCAACCCATGTTACTATGAGAAAGTTGTTCACTTACCGATTCTGAGTCGCTCCAGAAAATTTGCGCACCGGTAAAAAAAATTATCCTGTAGATTGGTGCTGTGCCAATTGCGTTGATCCGAACAAATCCTTACCCATATAGGTAATGATGTTAAGTGATGAAAAGGCTGGAGGTGAAAGCAGACTACATCCGGAATCCTCATGTACTGATACTACGAGTAATAGATTCTCAGCAAGAAGTTTATCTTGCGCTCTTGCTTGTTAGTAGCAGGGCTTTGTTCCAAGTGCACTTAACTTACTATCGCCTTTTTAGTTTGCGCCCGTGCAAGGCAAGCAACTTGATTTGCCACAGTAATTAAATAGAGTTTGTTTTTTAATGCTAGGTCCAATGGCTGCAACAACAAGGCGCTAGAGCTACTACCATTCCCGCAGCAGCGCCTGTGCAGCCACCGCAGTCACCTGGTGAGTTTAGTGTTAAATCGACCTTAACGTTTGTACCATAAAGTCTATTAACATAAGAGTGATCTGCATGCCTTTATGAGTTGGTGAGTTTATGTGTCACCTACGTTCTTTGTCGCACCGGTTACAAATATTTCTGTTTAGCCCTTAGGTCAACTGGTAGACAATGCTATTATTTGGCATTAAGTTCGCCTTTTGCACTAATTTTTGCGTAATAAATAAATAAAATAAAACCTATAGTATTATTTTTTTTTAAAACAGACGAGAGACTGCTCTGGATCACACGGCATACTGTGCCAGTTAAACAGTTTATTTGTCGTTGAAGAATTAAAATAAGATTGGAATTGAGATGAAGACTAATGATATAGGTCTGGAATTCTGAATGTACTAGCTTCGGCCGATTGTGCGACGCGACTGTATTTACAAATGCGCAAACCTCTTCGCCAAACACCAAAATTACGAAACGAATGGAGAACAACGTCATTCGTGTGTGTTTAGTGTTCGCACTAAAAAAAACGAATGGTAGTTACGGTATTGCAACTTTAAACTCGAAAAAATTCGACATTTGTCGATATAATCACTTGTTTACAGTTATATTAAATTCTAAGCCCCTTACAAATAAACAAAGAAAAAGGTCCCAATAGTTATTCCGTGTTTTGTTCCTGTCATCTAAACGTCATTACAAATTAGAGTAAAAGAGACAAAACACGAAATAACTATTCGGACCTTATTCTTTGTTTATTTTTAAGGCACTAATAGTTTAAAGTATTAGAAGTCCACTTTGGATATTACATTACTATACATCATCATCATCATCGGCCTATATTAGTCCACTGCTGGACATATGCCTCCCCTAATGAGCGCCATAGCGCCCTTTCATTACATTGCATTACTATTAAAAAGAAGGAAATTGAGAAAGCAGATTTACATTTCTAAATACAAATAATAGGACATAGGCCTCCCCTAATGAGCGCCCTATCGCCCTGTCATTACATTACATTACTATTAAAAAGAAGGAAATTGAGAAAGCAGATTTACATCTCTAAATTCAAATAATCATCATCAGCCTATACTAGTCCACTGCTGGACATAGGCTTCTCCAAGTGCACGCCACCGAGCACGATCCGCGGCTACTCTCATCCAGCTCTTGCCAGCCATCTTGCGAAGATCGTCGATCTACCTAGTCTGAGGGCGTCCTACACTACGTTTGCCGATACGCGGTCTCCACTCGAGAACTCGTTTACCCCAACGGTTGTCGGTTCTGCGGCTAAAATGACTAATGCGATGTACGGTCATAATACAAATAATAAATATACAAAATATAATTCAAATACCTACCTACTTCACCAAAATGTATTATGTTTTTGCTCACATGTTACATACACACGTGGCCACAAGTTTCAGAATACAAATTACAGCTTCATACATAGTAATGACGCTGGTGACGGTTTTTATCTGAATTATAATTTCAATGCGTTATCTAGTTCTGTTCTAAGCTCAGCGTTCAATAATTCAGTTATCCTATCCCGCATCGGTTGGAAGTGTCTTTCAAATTCACGACTTGTGATTGCCCTTTATAATAATAAGTGATTATACTGTTACATTAGAAAATTGTGTATTAGATGGATCTGAAAGGATTTGAATGTAAGATATTATAATTCTTATAAACGTTATATTTTGACAAATTATTTTCTAATTTTTATTTATTATATTTTTATTTATTTTATTAATGCATTTATAACCACATATTTAGTTGTCATCGAGTATCCATTAAATCGGCACAGTTACAGTTACAGTACGCGTGATGTTCACGGAATTACGGATATCCAAAAGAAACATGAAACACTGTAATTATTCTTTTAATAATTACTATTATCGTCCATAGTTTTATTTAAAATAATTTACCTCTGTCAATTATTCTATAAATAAATGTATAATCAGTCCGTTATTCATAGGTTTCGAGTTATTTTAATTGTACTAAAGTGAACACATCAACCCGCATTTGTTGTGACAACAATTCAACTTGTCCATAACTAAATTGAAATAACTATGCCACACAGGTATAATAAATTACCCACATGACAGACGTCTTGGAAACTCCCATGGGCTTAAAACAGTCATCTAATATTGTACTGTTCCATTTGTCAACAACACAAATATTTGTTCACTTAATTTCTTTTATGGTATTTGTTTGTATCAGCTGTAACTGTATGGTATTGATGATTTTTTGTATATATAATGTAAGATTACGGGCAAAGATACTTAAAAATGTATTTTATATTAAGTTAAGTGTCTTTCTATAATAAGTAAGAAAAGGAAAGGCATTCAAATATTACAGTGCGCTGTAAAAGAAAGAGTCATGCCTACAAAACAATTAGCAACGTCCTCACTTTGAATGTCTCAAAAACTAATTAATTAATAATTTAATTAATATTATGAATAATTATTGTTATTATTGATTTATTGATTTCTCTTCATTATGAATAAGTCCTTTAATGACAGCTATAATTTGCATTCCAAACAAACAAATAAATTATTATTATTCCAAAGCGCCATCTATGAACAACTATGTTAAATTAATTTCATTCCCTTGCTGCAGTACACGCTTGCGTTGCACTTGCGTCTCAATAGATGGCGTAGCCACGTAGGTTTATAAGACGCATGCGCGCACCCGACTTTTTCTCTTTCCGCTTACTGCACTGTTGATTTGATTCGGTGTTACAGGTGGTCCACAATTTTTTTCCAGCCTGATACAGTATATATTTATTTGCGGTCCCGGCTGCATTAGCAGTCGTTAACAACCACCAACCACCGCACTGGGCCAGCATTTTGGTTTATGGCCCGTTCTCCCTATAGTGTTTTTATCCATAGGGAACGCTCATGCCCAGTGGAGACGAAATGAGCTGGTGATTATACAGGTAGTTCATTTATTTCTTCCAGCCCGCCATATATTAGGTCGTTACCTATGAAATTGACGTTTTGTATGAAGATTTTTTCTAAATTTATATTTTTCATTCTAACGTTTTATTAATTTTCTTAGCATTTATTTATGTTAACACTATAAAAATTGTAGAGTAGTGTGATTGTTTCACTAGCTAAATATAGCAGACATTAAAAAGAAAAAAATCAAGACCCTTCAAAGCTACAATGAAACAAAAGTTCAATTCCGCCAACAAAAAAAGAAGTCAATTTAAAAAAATTGGGCGATAAATAAATAAATAAAGACAAAATTAATAATCATTGTAAGTCCTGAAGCCTAAGAAGCATAGTCCTAATTAAAGGTGTATAATAATATTAACAACCGGTATTGACTTTTAGAAGTAACACCTATTAATAAGTGAGAAAAAAACGTCAATTTCATAGGTAAGGACCTATTATATCCGCCCGTCGATACATACCTACATACATACATTCACGCTTTGTCTCTCATAGGGGTAGTCGGACACCGCTTCCTGCCACTTGCTACGATTCTTACATATCTCTTTCGCTTCAGCTACTCTTATTTATTTCTTCACATACATGCCCGCCGGTATCAGTACCGCCGGATTTGGTCAAGAGACATCCGCTTACTTCGACCCCGTCCCATATTACTATTTACATCCGTTTCATTATCATCATCATGATCTGCTCATTTTATGTCCCCACTGCTGGGGACGAGCCTTACCTATAGATGGATAGGGAGAACGGGCCATAAGCCACCATGCTGGCCTAGTGCGTTGTTAACGACTGCTAATGCAGCCGGACCAACGGCTTTACGTGCCTTCCGTAGCACACTCGTTTCGTAAACCTTTTTGGTGAATCTCCGCCCGTTAAAGTATTATATGTATTTGTTGTTAAGTGGGAGGCGCGCCGGTGGTGAGCCCCGTGGGCGCCGGCGGGAATGCCGGGGGCCCGGTGGACGCGCAGCTCCAGCAGTTGCAGCTGCAGCGGCAGCAGCAGTACCAGCGGCTGCAGCAGCTGCAGGCGCAGAGGGACCACGTGGCGCACCACCACGCCGCTGTCAAGCAGGTTAGCATTATTATTTTTTATTTTAGGTAATGTTTTCGTGCGGTGAGCAGTGTCAAAGTATTTTTTTTTACAAATTGTATCATCTCATAATCATCATCTCAGCCAAAAGACGTCCACTGGACTGTATAGATGAATTCCCCAAAATTTTATTTTTTCGGTATTTTTAGTTCGCGAATGGAACTAAAAATACCGGAGAAAGAAAATTTTGGGGAATTATATATATATATACAGTACACTAAGTAACTATACAGTCGTCCACTGCTAGACAAAGGCCTCCCCAAATTATTTAATAATATCTAAAAGAATTTTCTTTTGTTAATACATGGTGATGATGATGAATGATAATAGAAATGAGAAGTGAGAAATGATATACCCCCTAACCTTTTGAGTATCTCTGTAAAGATGTGGGGCTTTACTAAGGCCTCACGCGGACTTCTTGAGAAAATTTTGAAAAGTGACGTTGCACTGTTTTGTTTTATTTGCCAACACTCATGCACGCTCACGAACACTTAACGCCATTATTTTTACATTAATATTCGACATAACATAATGTTTAGAAAATGAAACAAACCGCAGACATATATGCCTCTTCAATTTCCCGCCAAGAAGTCCAGCATTACTTTGCATTGGTATTTAATCTTAAGGCGACGCATTGGAAATTTACGTCGCGGGGATCTTGATTTTTCCCAACAATTACAAAACATATGAAAGTGATATTTGATGACATAATTTTTCATTGAATTGACTTCATTTTGTTAGTTGCAGAAACACGACTTTTCAATTTTTATAACAGAAAAAAATATCAAAGTAACCTCTTTTAAAACATAGATTCGCATTTTACAGGCTAACCAGACCGATATAAGCATCTTTTTCTTAGTAGATTAACACTTACTACACACTTCAATATTGTAGTTCATTTTTTTTAAATAATTTGTAGTTTTAATTTTAAGGAAAAAAAACAGTTTTTTTTATGGTACGGGGTGCAAACGCTCCGTATGAGATTTATTGTTTAGCAATGCGTCGCCTTAACATAATTGTTTGTAACATTGTTGTGTTCTGGGTGCCTAGTGTAAGTTTTGTTTACGAGTACTATCCGTATTCATTCGATTACGTTTACGAAAACAAAATAGTATGGCACTGAAGCAGCGTTTCCTGGCGACGCACTAGAGGCGTTAACATTTTGCCATACAAATTCTCGTTTTCGTTAACGTCATCGAGTTGCGAATGAAAGTCGCAGCCGTGGCAACTAGAGATAAGATAGCTAGTGCCTCAGTAGTTAAGGATTCCGCGTGAAGTATATCTTCGGATTTTTTCATTACTACCCACTTGGTGCTACCGGGTGTTATAACACCTCTAAAAGTATTATATATAGATGTACCCTAATGTGATACTTTTAAAGTTGCATTTACAACCACACAAATGGGTGGGCACATTAAATGGGTTAACATCAGGTGAGATGAAGATCAAATGCTAAACCGCAAACAACAAAAAAAAGAAAAAAGTCTCCTAGATTTTAACCTAATATTTATAACTCTATCAATATTCCTGTTTCACTACGTCGTTGGACGGTTTCTTTTCTTAATATGGTTATCGCACGCAGGTCGCCCCCGGCGTGGGCGTGGGCGTGGGCGTAACGCAACACGTGGTTGGCGCCACCATCGCAGAGCCGCAGGTTGACGCGTTACTGTCCCCTGCGACGCAAGACCAGCAACAGGGTGAGTGTTTATAACCAACTTACGCTTCAAAAAAAGCCTTTAATCGTTTGCTGCTCGGCCTAAACCTTCTTGGATGTCAACAATAAATAATTTCAATATGTTAAACATACGTCATAAGTTATTTGTTGTAATTAGAGATATGAAAGAGCGGAGTCTCCTGGTACAGACATTTTTCTGTGCTTATTACAAATAAACTATATTTTCAAAGAAGCATCACACTTAACGAATCGTACAATGGTAAACGCATTATTTGTTAAATAACTGTGGAACTTTCAAAAGGGAACGGGGGGCTACCATTAAGAGAAATCCATTTTGGAACTTAAATAGCAACTGCACGATTTTTTTTATTGGTGCTTATAATTGTTTATGTACTCCAATAAAGGACACAATGTGAACACAGCCTACTTAAAATAACTCAACGCTCTCAAATACTGTAAGACAAATAACATTTTATACAATAAGGTTATGAAAAAAGAAAAACAGAATCAATTTTGATTATTTAAGAAATTTTTATGTATTTCCATAATCAGTCAGTCATATCCAGTGTTAGACACTTTCAGCTTAGTGATCGCCACAGTCGCCAAAATATAGCTTAATTATTAATTAAAATTTGATGGAATGAAACCTAATAGCGTAACCGAAACCTAAAATCTGTATTCAATTGGTGCTAATGACTAAAGTCAATTGCTGACCCATTTCATGATTAAAGGAAAAAAAACGAGTGTGCTTTAGACCACACGACTGAAGTAAAACTTCTTTAGCTCCATACCTTCAAAATGAATTTACAATGTTATTCACTTTTAACATAGAATATTTAATGAAATTAACAAAATATTATTGAAATTAAATTGAGAGAAAAAAATCAAGAAATCACCGTTCGCGTAACGCTAGCAAACTCGCAAACGAATTACTGACTGAGATATATATTTCATGCACTGGCTATAAGAGAAAGAGAGAAAGAAAATGTGCGCGCGCCTTCCGTTCGCCTCGCCCCATCACACTTTTCGTAACGCTCTCGTCACGCATTCACCAGCTCACTCCCCAAGTCAAGCATGCATAAAGAAGTTTTACTTCAAAAATTACTATGACTGGTTCCTTATGAGCACTCGTGCTACTACCACCTTATGTATAATTATGTAATCTTCATGATGTAGCAGTGTTTCTGTCTGCAGGCGCGGGCGGTGCGCTGCTCGTGAACCACAAGACCAAGACCGCGCTCGCCAACATGCTCAGCATCCGGCTGCAGGGCGCCGCGCCGCCCAGCGAGCTCGAGCCCTCCGCCGCCGGGACGCTCAGGTGCGTCACACGAAACGTAACGCAACGCAACACCGACACCGCGCTCGCAACATGCTCAGCATACAATTTTTTTTTATTAACAATTTGATTATTTAGGTACAGCATTAATGCGTCGTCTGATGTGAATACAGACACAATCCAACTCCTGAGGTGAAAACTAGTTTTGTAAAAAGATTTTCGGCTTATGCATATCCAGCATTATATAATCATACCCTAAACGTGTGTACGTTATACGGATACGAATCTTTTACTTCTTCAGATATCCGCGGATATGGATACGGATATCCGGCACATTACTATATTCGTGCCCGAAGACCTAATCTGAACGTGGTAACACGGGTGGGCGAGAAGATTTAGCTCCCGCTCTCGCTTCTTCAGCCGCCTGTAATATCGGCCCTAGAACCTTTATTACCTTAGCATTACAAGCTAGTTTCTGTTGGCAGGTTGATGACGGCGGCGCATGCGGCGGGCGGGGCGGTGCGTTCGCCCGCACGTTTGCTTCTGGGGCCTGCGCACCATACGCACCAGGTATTAAATTTCCAACCGCCGCAGTCGGTTTTAACCGACCATTAAGTAAGTGTATACGTATTTTTATGTTTATTTAAGTGCATGCAGTGTTCACTCCTAGAAGGTCGTGCATTGCCATGCTTCTTTATATGATGTTTCCATTAACTTTTACATGCAACAACCAGTTTTGTGACTTAAATATTTAAAAAAAAATACAATATACAATTTTTACTTTTTATTGTCAAGTGCTAATTGCTGCACTGAAGCTAAATTAAATATTTATAAAATTTACAAAATTCAGTGAAAAAATTAAACGCCCACCCGACCCAGCCAGGATGCGAACCTGGGTCTTCCGCAATCCGGGCGGCTGCACTGACCGCTATGCTACCGGGAAGGCTGACGTAGACGCTGAATTTTGTCACTGCTTTTGTAATTTTAGAGTGCTAATAGCGGCACAGCGCGCCATCTATCCAACGGTCATTGCAACCGATGGCTATGCCTGGCTATGGCTATGTATATAAATACAACATACAATGCTAAGGAAAACATTCTCGGATTTTTGCAAAGATCCTGTAAATAGTTCGAGTGATTACGAATAATTTTTTTTACAATCGTCCTAGTGTTTTGGCAGACATCCGATTTTTCCAATATCCTACGACATATAGATTGTTTCTTTCCCCAGCCGGCTGCGACGGGCGTGGTAGGCAACAAAGTGTACGCGGGCGCGGTGAGGGCGCCGCCGCCGCGCGCGCAGTTCTACGGGCACAACCCGAACCTCAAGCTGCCGCCCGACCTGTTCCTGCTGGGATGCGTCTTCCATATTGTAAGCTTTTTTTTATGCCTTACAAGACAGCTCTTGACCTCGATCTCGCCTAATGGTGAGCGTAGATGAGGTCTACGGTGGAGCGAGCTGCCCCAGAAGATGCCTTTTAACTCTAGCTTTATTCGTATTACGTTACAATTCAAAATTGCACTCGTTTTAAAGTTTTTTTTTATCATGACTGTAATGAGTGAACGTAAACATATTTTTTTAGCAGTGGACGTGTGTATGCTGATGATGATGATGATGATGATAAAACATTTTTTTTAAATTATAAGACATTTATTTTAGACTAGCTGTGCTCGCGACTTCGTCCGCGTGGAATAGTGACTTTCGGCAGCATTTTTAATTTTTTAGGCTCTTTTCCCGTTTTTGCAACATTTTTCACTGATGCTTCGCTCCTATTGGTCGCAGCGTGATGTTATATAGCCTAAAGCCTTCCTCGATAAATGGACTATCCAACACAAAAAGAATTAATAAATTCGAACCAGTAGTTCCTGAGATTAGCGCGTTCAAACAAACAAACAAACAAACAAACTCTTCAGCTTTATAATATTAGTATAGATATAATTTCAATTGCATGGTTGTTCTTTCGTTATGTCCCACCGCCTATGACGAAGCTACTAACTGTTGCCTATTTGCGTATAAATATTTTTATTAACTTTTGCTCTGCGTTCATGCCTATTGGACCTATTAGACCTATCTATTTTCTCCTTCTGATATCTGCGGATACGGATAGGCTATCCGGTACATCAGTATTAATAACCTCCTTGCCGGGTGTTAGGTGGAGTACCAGCAGTCGTGGGGCAACGAGCGCGTGTCCCGCTGGGCGGAGGCGATCCAGCGGCGCGGAGGTGAGGTGGAGGCCGGCTACTGCGCGCGCGTCACCCACGTGCTGTGCGAGACGCAGAAGCACGGCGTCGTCATGCAGGTGGATAGCTGTGTTTATACATTTGTGAAAAATTATACTTTGTTGGCAGACGCAAGTAAAGTAAGAATATCTAAAAAAATCTATTATACGGTCTTTCTTCCGGTTCATTTAGAGGCGACGCGACGATTGAAATCAATAAGCTGGTTATTATTCAAATTCTAATAATTTATTTCAGAAAACAGGTACCATAGTGTTCGTATAATATTAATCTGACTTATGAATTAATGTTAGTATGGAGATAGAGAATTATGATAAAATCTACTATCCGGTGTGGAGCTTCACCCAGTGACGCAGCAGCGGGCTGTCTCACCGGTCTTTACACACTCTGGAGACCGCTAGTGCTAGAGCCATTGCTTGTGCTATTATACTTTTTGCGATTCATTTTTAAATAAAATTATTAGTATATCTTATTCAGCATAAACTTTAATGGGTCGACTTTATATCATTCCACCAGGCGTTGCGCGACGCGAAGCGCTGCGTGACCGCGTACTGGCTGTCGGACGCGATGCTGCGTCGCGGCGTGGCGCCGCCGTGGCAGGCGCTGCACCTGCCCTGCATGTACGCGGCGCGCGACCGGCCCGCCCGACACCACCGCGTCGCGCTCAGCGGCTGGCGGGGCGACGAGCGCGCGCGCCTCGCCTGCTGCGTGGAGCACGTCGGCGCCAAGGTAACGCGGGGGACGAGCGCGCGCGCCTCGCCTGCTGCGTGGAGCACGTCGGCGCCAAGGTAACGCGGGGGACGAGCGCGCGCGCCTCGCCTGCTGCGTGGAGCACGTCGGCGCCAAGGTAACGCGGGGGACGAGCGCGCGCGCCTCGCCTGCTGCGTGGAGCACGTCGGCGCCAAGGTAACGCGGGGGACGAGCGCGCGCGCCTCGCCTGCTGCGTGGAGCACGTCGGCGCCAAGGTAACGCGGGGGACGAGCGCGCGCGCCTCGCCTGCTGCGTGGAGCACGTCGGCGCCAAGGTAACGCGGGGGACGAGCGCGCGCGCCTCGCCTGCTGCGTGGAGCACGTCGGCGCCAAGGTAACGCGGGGGACGAGCGCGCGCGCCTCGCCTGCTGCGTGGAGCACGTCGGCGCCAAGGTAACGCGGGGGACGAGCGCGCGCGCCTCGCCTGCTGCGTGGAGCACGTCGGCGCCAAGGTAACGCGGGGGACGAGCGCGCGCGCCTCGCCTGCTGCGTGGAGCACGTCGGCGCCAAGGTAACGCGGGGGACGAGCGTGCGCGCCTCGCCTGCTGCGTGGAGCACGTCGGCGCCAAGGTAACGCGGGGGACGAGCGCGCGCGCCTCGCCTGCTGCGTGGAGCACGTCGGCGCCAAGGTAACGCGGGGGACGAGCGCGCGCGCCTCGCCTGCTGCGTGGAGCACGTCGGCGCCAAGGTAACGCGGGCGACGAGCGTGCGCGCCTCGCCTGCTGCGTGGAGCACGTCGGCGCCAAGGTAACGCGGGCGACGAGCGCGCGCGCCTCGCCTGCTGCGTGGAGCACGTCGGCGCCAAGGTAACGCGGGGGACGAGCGCGCGCGCCTCGCCTGCTGCGTGGAGCACGTCGGCGCCAAGGTAACGCGCCCGGTGGCCGGCGGGGGACGAGCGCGGCGTTTGGATACATTTTACTCAAGGACTAAGATATAATGTTGTCTGCTGTTTGCGGTCCCGAGAGTCCTCTGTAACTCAGTACTTGAGCGTGGATCCCAGTGGATGGTATCGTGCTCTTAGTTGATATGCCTTGCGCCCTGTCGAACTTTTCAAAACTAGACAAGCAGATCACCCCAGACCGCGATGCATTTTTTTTGCAGTATGTAAAAAGAGCCTATATATTAGCGCCTTTACAATAAAAGCAAGGTACCGTATTACTCTAGCGCCATTTTACACGCTCCTGATGAAAAGAAATTCCAATCCAATTTTTCTACAGTAACATCTAGAATCTCCCGCTTCTATTACTGTCATGATTCTAATAGAATCTAATTATAATGCCTACCCTTAGAAAACCTTAATTAGTTGATAAGCTACCCCCGTCTACGCTACAGTAATATCTAAAACCAAACTCGAATTTTAGCAGAATCTAGTACTAACTCCTGCTCTTACAAAACGTGTAACTAAATAATGTCCTCCCCCCGTCCAGCTGACGCCGTACATGACGCGCGACAACACGGTGGTGGTGTGCAAGCGCGCGGAGGGCGCCAAGTACCGGCGCGCGCGCGAGTGGGGCGTGCCCGCGGTCACGGCGGCCTGGCTCACCGACCTGCTGCTGGGGAACATGAGCGCGCTCTCGCAGGTAGCCGGCGCTAAGACAACCACCGTTACCATGGTGACGGGACGACAACACGGTGGTGATAGCGGTGTGCAAGCGCGCGCTCTCGCAGGTAGCCGGCGCTAGGGCAACCACCGTTACCATGGTGACGGGACGACAACACGGTGGTGATAGCGGTGTGCAAGCGCGCGCTCTCGCAGGTAGCCGGCGCTAGGGCAACCACCGTTACCATGGTGACGGGACGACAACACGGTGGTGATAGCGGTGTGCAAGCGCGCGCTCTCGCAGGTAGCCGGCGCTAGGGCAACCACCGTTACCATGGTGACGGGACGACAACACGGTGGTGATAGCGGTGTGCAAGCGCGCGCTCTCGCAGGTAGCCGGCGCTAGGGCAACCACCGTTACCATGGTGACGGGACGACACGAAGGCGGTGTGCAAGCGTGCGCTCTCGCAGGTAGCCGAAGCTAGGGCAACCACCGTTACCATGGTGACGGGACAACACGGTGGCGGTGTGCAAGCGCGCGCTTTCGCAGGTAGCCGGCGCTAGGGTCAAAATAACAACAATTCATCATCAAAATAAAATAAAAAATAGAACAAAATACTTTATAGTACAGACGCCTGCGCATCAACCTATCCAAAACTGACAAATTTCTTTATTATATGTTCAACCTTATACCATATACATAAAGTTCAAGTCTATTTGAGGATATTAGACAGGTTGTGGTATTCTGATGAGCCAGGCTGTACATAAAAAAAAACAGACGTTAAAAATAGGAGTCGCACAGTGGGCGGCCTTATTATTTAAAACGATATCTTTCAGGCAACCTAGGGAAGGAGAAGATTGATATCATCATCATCAGCTCATTTTATGTCCTCATTCTGGAGCACGAGCCTTCCTTATGGATGGATAGGGAGAACGGGTTATAAACCACCACGCGGGCCTAGTGCGGTTTGGTAGTAGTTAACACTGCTATTGCAGCCGGGACCAACGGCTTTACGTGCCTTCCGAAGCACGGAAGAGTAAGATGATATATTTTTGGTCACCCATCCGATGACTGGCCTTTGCGAAAGTGGCTTTACCTCGGCACTCTCAGACCGGGCGCGTTAACCATTGCGCCATCGAGCTCCTCCTATTTATACAACAAAGACGAATGCTCGCCAAATAACACCAAATTTGCCGGATCTTCGTATTTGCCGAACCCAAAGTCCTTTTCAACGGGAAACGGGTTCACATCCGTTTTCAAATCTTTCTGAACTTAATGTTTTTTTTTTTGCAGATTGAAAATGCCAAATACCAGCAGTTTAATCTAACCAGTCCATTCAGGATGGACTACAGCTTGGTATCACATTTAATGAGTGAGTGTTTTACAATGAATAAGTTCGGGATTTAGATACTAATTCGTCAAGCAGAAAGAAAGTTCGAATTGGACAAGTGTGTTTTTACCGCGTGTTTTTGTTCTGATTTGCCAAGCAATGCAAAAGTAATAATTAGTCAAGTCCCAATTTTGTTTCGATTTGCCAAGCCTTATTTTTGTTTCAACTGGTCAAGGCAATAAAAAGTTCTGAATTGTCAAATGTATTTTTTACTTAAACACAATTTTCACGTGACCTACGGGAATAGGGCAGCTAGTATTTCTGTAGTCTAATAAAAAAATTACCTCGAAATTCAAGACAATCGCTACGCTACGCTTCGCAATTGTCTTAAATTTCTAACCTATCACGTGACCTACAGGTTTATGGCAAAAGTAAAATGTTGCGAAATGATTATTTGACCAAGTAAATTAACAACATTTGACAATTCAGATTTTTTTTATTGGCTTGACCAGTTGAAACAAAAATAAGGCTTGGCAAATCGAAATAAAATTGGGACTTGACTAATTATTACTTTAGCATTGCTTGACAAACCAGAACAAAAACACGCGGTAAAAACACACTTGACCAATTGGAACTTTCTTTCTTCTTGAAGAATTAGTTCCTAAACCAAGTTCTGTTTTATAATAGAAACTAGCTGCCCGCCCGCGACTTCGTCCGCTTAAAAAACACCCGTATCCCATGATGGACTATTGCAGCGCCACCTACCGGGTCTAATTTTAAATCTAAACCATTCTCGACTCAACTTGTGGATACGACACACTAGTTAGTTAGTACACAGCCTATAACTGTCCCACTGCTGGGCAAAGGCCTCCATCATTGAAATCGAGTCATCTCTACAATTGATGGGTAACGGTTTAATCACCACGCTTGCCAAATGCGGGTTGGTGATCACAAATCCGGGCTATACATTTTGCCCGACCTGGGAATTGAACCCGGGACCTTCGGGTATTGCGCCGAGCGCTAAGCCACCCGGCCACCGAGGCGATGACACACTTAGCCCTCTTCCTCACCGGATCGGTGCGTTTTCGTTTCGGTACCGCCTCTGTACCGAATCTGTACAGATTTTCTGCTGAAAAACATTTACTGACAGGCTCTGGATGTTTTCGGTACGGTATTGTTCATTCGATATTGTACAGTCGCCGAGTGTGGTGTGACTGGTGTGAGTGAGGCGCGCGGCGGAGCTGGCGGGGGTGAGACGGGGGGTCGGCCGCTCTGTACAGATTCTATGCAGAGACGCGCGTATGCGCTCGGTAAAAAATCTGTACCGAAACGACTCGGTCTGACAACTCTCATTTGATTACATGCGCTCGGTAAAAAATCTACAGATTCGGTGCCAAATTTGGCTTAGCCAAAGTAACATTAAGAAAACGATAGTGAAGTTCTAAAAGAATAAAATGTATGGCATTGACATAAGCCGCGCTAAATCACGTGGTCAATCTTTTGTCAATCCCATACATTTTATTCTTTTCGAACTTCGCTATCGTTTTCTTAATGTTATTAGGTCCTTACCTATGAAATTGACGTTTTTTTCTCACTTATTAAAAGATGTATTACTTCTAAAAGTCAATACCGGTTGTTAATATTATTATACACCTTTAATTAGGACTATGTTACTTAGGCTTCAGTAATAACAATAATTATTAATTTTGTGTCGTTATCGTCCAATTTTTTTTTTAATTGACTATTTTTTTTATATATTGTACCTTTGAAGGGACTTGATTTTTTTTCTTTTTAATGTCTGCTATATTTAGCTAGTGAAACAAACACACTACTCTACATTTTTTATAGTGTTAACTTAAATAGATGCTAAGAAAATTAAAAAAATCGTTAGTATGAAAAATAAAATTTTATAAAAAATCTTCATACAAAACGTCAATTTCATAGGTAAGGACCTGTCAAATGGTCCTTATATCTGGCTTGAAGGACCAATGTAAAATGGTATAGCTTTGTATTGAAGGGAATACTATTAGGGTTGAAAATGAAACCGCTAGTAGCTTCTTTGCTCAAAATAGGTAACAACTTTATTGACAAATTACATGCCTTATATGCTATTTGCCAAAACATTTCGATAGCGCGATTCAGTCAGAATACGAACCGCGCCATCTAGTAAGAACTGTAAGAACTAATCTTATTATATATACATACGTCTTCAATTCGTCGTCTTCTTCTTCGTCTTCTTATAATACTTTGGCTACCGCCAGGCGGTACCGAAACGAAAACGCACCGATCCGGTGAGGAAGAGCCCTAAAAAAACGATTTTCCCTTCCTCCTTTCAACGTAGACGCGTGGAAAATGCCAATCAACATCACTCAAGAGTCCAACGAGCGCGCCAAGCGTAGCGCCGCCGCCACGCCGCGCCGCGCCAAACGACCGCGGCTCTCGCCCGCGCCGCCGCCGCACGCGCCGCACGCGCCGCCCGCGCCGCCCGCGCCGCCGCCGCTGCACCTCGCGCCGAGGGTACTGTTCTCGGCGGTGGCGACGGGCGAGCAGAACCGCCTCGCGGCTATAGTCAGGTCAGTGGAGCATCACCAAGGTTGTATGTAGTGTTGTACCTACTATGCAAGCAATTTACGCCCCAAACGCACTACGTTACCTTTATAACGCTGGTAAAGGTGGACGGCAGTTAGTTCTCAATAAACAAGCAAAGTGTGAACACGTATTTTCTTTTCTACAACCCTCCAAGCAAATATGAACCTTATTACCGTCACATAGTGGTCAAATACGAGCCGGATTATTAGTGATCGACACCTACGTCCATTGTCCCCTATTTTACGCGTATTGGAGGCGTAAGGCTTGAGACCACGTCCGCACGCTTCAACGATCTCCTGATAAGTGACGGGGTCTCACCCAACCCACACTATGACATCAATACACTACATTGTATAGGTAGGTACGTAGCGCCATCGCCGTCGCTGCACCTCGCGCCGAGGGTAGTGTTCTCGGCGGTGGCGACGGGCGAGCAGAACCGCCTCGCGGCTATAGTCAGGTCAGTGGATCATCACCAAGGTTGTATGTAGTGTCCCCTATTTTACGCGTATGGGCGTATGGTAGGCGTGGGGCGTGACCACGTCCGCACGCTTCAACGATCTCCTGATAAGTGACGGGGTGTCACCCAACCCACACTATGACATCGAATGCCGTCGCTGCACATCGGGCCGATAGTAGTGTTCTCGGTGGTGGCGGATATCGAGCAGAACCGGCTCGCTGCTATAGTCAGATCAGTCGATCATCACCAGGGTTGTATACGATGCGCCGCCGCTATTGTAGCCGGGACCGACGGCTATACGTGCCTTCCTAAACACGAAAATGCTAGAGATGATAGATTTTTGGTCACCCATCTGATGATCCTTTGTTAAAGTTGCTTAACTTCAGCTATCGCAAACCATGCATCTTTTATCGATTCGAAGGAATTGAAAACATTATTTTTTTCGCATAGCCTGCTCGTGAATTTTTATTCAACTAAGTTAACTAACTAATACACTCTTATAATATTTTAGTAGGTAACTCAAGTCGCTCACTACAAAACAGTTTTGTTTTTGTTTATTGTCTGATGTTATATTATATTATGTCATATTATTATGCATTTGTTATTTACTTGTAGACACTATATTCTATCGAGTTAAATGATATTTCAGTGACGAATCTCAAGAAATTGAGGAACATCCTCTCTATTAAGAAAGCGGACCGAGGTTATTAAAATGTTTCGTTTTTAATTTACTTTCATTATTTGTTAACTGCCATTATATTTGTTCGAACTGTCGTTAGGGATCATGATAGTTTTTCATGGTATGTAGTTTGTATTATAAAACACAACATGCCACGTGCAACGTAAGTAGATTCAAATAGTGATCGCGCAAATTTTCGTAAACCATACTTATAATAAAATTGAAATATATATTTTATTAAAGGAGACAGAATAAAAATCCCCTAAGAAGCAGCTGGCGTAATGAGACTTGTAATCGATAAAGCCTTTAAAACGTAATGTCCTTACGTTATTATTTAAATTCTAAAGCTAGCCCATTTTTTAATATTAAATTATCAAAAAAAATACAAAATTACTCCTAATTGCGTTAGAGAACGCAGCTATTCTTGGTTTGAAGATGAGATCATACCCGATTTAAAAAAAGTATTTGACTGTCAATTATTGTCATTGTCAAATTGACAATGTCAATGCATGACAACCATTTGTTAGAGATGAGCCAAATATATCCATATTACTGAATTGAGTAATGATTCATTACCAACCGATATGCGGTGACATTATATTAATTCGCGTAAAAACCATGCTCTTAACTTAGTTTTAATAACTCAACAAAATCAATAAAATTAAGGCATTCTTTTTAATCTCGTAACGAAATATCAAATGAAATACAAAGCTGTTGCAAAATATAAAAAATCGATATAATTGCCCGCGATACATATCATACTGTATAACAAATCGATACACTGTTACTGATTGACTCTATCTCTTCTCTACGGCTTGTGCTAGGCTAGTGCTGCCATAAAACTTAACCAACATGATGGCCGTGTAAAAAATGAAAAAACATTTAATTTTCAATAATTAATTGTGAAAAATTGGTTAGACTATGATTTTTTTTTCAACTCATACGAGTTCTACATATTGCATTCTTCCGATTTTCATTCATTTTGGTCCAGCTGCATTTTAGTGAAGACTTTCTATGGTAATCTAGACAGTCTCCTTTGATTTGTAAAACTGTAATTTAGCTCGCGTAGCTCTATATAGTCATGCCCTTACAGATATAGGGTGCTACGTTTTCTAACATAAATTAGCAATGTAGGGTAGTAGCATCAGTGTAAAGGCGGAAACATACTACTAAAATGCGACCCGACACCACGTGTCGACACCCGATGTACATCGTGCACATTACCAACACGCTACGTGATGCTACAACACGCTTCGCTAGTGTCATAGTATCCTGAAGGACGTAAGTGACAAAAAACATCTTAATACCAGGAATGTTCTCGAATGACTGACGCGTAGCGTCGGGTGTTAACTAGAAACACACTGCGTGCCAAGCGTCGGGTGGCGTGTGCCCCCTCTCCCGGCATCACGCCGATCTAGATCGACATGGTGTGTTTTCTATTTGCAACTGACCATAATAAATGTATGGGATTGATTAGTACTGACACGCATCGGATGGCGTGACGTGGCGTGACGTTTTAGTAGTATGTCTCCACCTTTTGTCAGGAACATTTTTTTTCCTTTAATAATTAAAAATAGGAGTCAGCAACCGATTTTGGTATTTAGTAACAATTAAATAAAAACCACCTACCTACTTGTTAGCCGTCATTCCGTAAAATTTCAAAGAAAATCTATGTTATTATTTGGTGATGACAATTGTGTCGAACGCTGGGCTTAAAGTGTCAGACACTGATGCACCTACCCTACTACTTTCATCTATGTATTTTACATGCGACAATGCAATCAACTATTTGAATTTACTCAGTCATATTTTTTTATAACAGACAACTGGGCGGTCTGGTGGTGACTTCAGCGGCCGAAGCGACCCACCTGGTCATGGAGAAGCTGGTCCGCACCAGCAAGCTGGTCAGCTGCCTCGTCACCGCCAAGCACCTGGTCTCCAGCGAGTGGATCCTCGACAGCCAGCGGCTCAACAAGTTCGCGGACGAAGCAAAACACGAGCTCCGAGACGAGAGCTTCAACAAAACGTTCAAATGCGACATCTCCGAGGTCCTGCTATGCGGCGAACAGAGAAAGAAACTCTTTGAAGGCGTCACCTTTTTCCTAACACCGTGCGTGAAACCTTCAAGGTCGGCGCTTACGGAGATGATCGAGTTATGCGGCGGCAAAGTCGAGAAGAATCGACGCTCCTACGTCTCCATACAGGAGATGCATAACCAGAAACCCTACAGCTACTTAGTGCTGACGGTTCCCAACGATCTGCATCTAGTGTATTACTTACTGCAATCCGAGAAGACTCTGAATGTCGTCTGCAGTACCGAGGTGGTGTTGTCGGCGATAATGCGACAGAAATTGGAGTTGGAAGAGTTTCTCGTCAAAATAGATTAGTATTTATAAATTTATTTTGTTTTGCATGACATATATTTTATTTTTTATTATTTTGTCAGTTTTTTTATAAAAGAATGAAATTTACTTTTTACAAAAATGATGTACATAATTATTAAGCGAAACTGAACCATGAATTGTCGCAAAGTGCTATATGAAATGAATTTAAAATGTCCTGCGACAGTGGGAAGTGAATGTATTCAACTATTTATGTTCCTATGTTATAATATGTTTTACATTAGTCGATATTGGATGGACATGGTATTATATATTTCTCTGTGGAAACCTTAATGTTTAATGATAAATTGTTAGTGATAATCTGGTTTTTATAGAGTGGATCGTACATAATCATTAACTACTATACAATACAGTTGTCTTTGTAACGTAGTTCGAAACAAGGAAATTCGATGTTCCGGTACGTTTCAGTTTTACCAAATGATTGTATTCATTAAGTATCAATTACATGTGCTACTACTACGCTGAAATAATCTTTATTAGTATGTATGTCATAGGAAAATGTGCCTACAATGATATGATTCATGAAATACTTATTATTGTTATTCCCTTATTGATCTTCCAAATACAGGAAACTTTTAACCTATTTTGTTATCTTGGAGTTATCTTAACTGCCACGAATATTTATTTTAGTATCTCCTTTGTTTTACTGATTTTAAATTACTTCATGAATTATTGATTGTTTTATAATTGCCTTTATGTTTTAAAACGGCGAGATGTTTTAAGGAAAATAATGAATTGATTTTTACATTTTGTAAATAGAGGACCTAGGTCGTAAGACAGTCTGGACCATGTAAAAATATGAACTTTAACATACATAAAAACTTTCTAATAGGAAATTACTTTTGTTTTAATTATATTACTCTATAGATTATAGTTAATATTACAAGAACAAACCATATACAGCATGATTTTATATTTCGTAGGTTCCGAACTTCATCATGAGCGCAACCACACAGCTGCTAACAACTCTATTATCATTCATAATTTCATACATAACTACGATGGAATTGATAGTCGTATAAAGTCTATAATCGATACAATAACTTACATAGGAATACTTCAACATTACCGACGTATACCAACGTATACATAACAAATGAGACGAGATTACGACTTAATGATAGATTCGTAAGCCTGGAATATGCAAGTGGCTACTTCAACGGTTCTGGATTTCAAGCTGAGCGTGGCATCAGGGTTGCCCGGCTGCAGTTTGAGTTCTAACAGCACCCAGATGCTGTTGGTGAGTTTGAGCGACTGGTAGAGCATGTCCTGCCCTTCCACGTTCCGTTTGGCGATGGTGAATATGTTGTTGGTGGTCATCTTGTGCGCAATGGCGTCCGCGTTGCCGACGACGCCGGAGAGCGCGTGCTGCACTTCGTTGGCGGCCGGGATCTCCTTCCATGTGGTGAGGAACACGCGTTTGTCCAGCTGCCCGTCCTCCGTGAACAGCACGTGGGCAGGCATCAGGCACGCGAAGTAGAACACGTCCACGTTGTTCTTTATCGCCACCTGGAGGGATTTTATACAGCGTTTGTAGCATTGTTGAATTCAGAAAGTTAGATATACTGTATACAGAGCCAATCTTTTAAATATTACCTTTGATAAATTAATATTTGTAAGAGCCATTTCACACGACGATACCATAAAAATTTTAAAGCCCTATATTTCATTGAAATTAATAAGCAGATTTTAAAGTTGTTGACAGTCAACAGAAAACTTTAAAAAAAGCTTTTGTTCAACTGTTTATGCGAAATCATTTTTTAAACGATCATGGTCTCTTTATGCGTTTTAAAACTTTCCTAATGGATTTTTTATCGCAGCATAAATTCAATCGCAATCGCATTTTTCTAAACAGATTAAATGTCTGCCTGGACAGTTTTTTTGAGGTTTACCATAGCCATAGAGCTAAACCGACAAATTGAAAAAAAAAAATTGAGGACTAATTTATTGATTCAATAATCTACTTCAAAATTACGTAGTGTAGGACGTCTTCTGACTAGGTGTAGCGACGATACCCGCAAAGTGGCTGGCAGGAGTAGCCGCGGATCGTGGTCAGTGGCGTGCGCTTGGAGAGTCCTATAGGTGTGACGTCACTGGCGCGGTACCTGCAGGTTGTTGAGCGGCTCCATGCGCTGCACGGGCCCACTGGTGGCGAGCGGCAGCGTGGCGTCGGCCGCGGCGCCCGCCGCCAGCGCGCCCACCGACAGCCCGCCCACCGGGTACACGCCGAAACTGTAAACATGGGCTCACGTCAGGGGGTGGGGGGGGGGAAATCAAATTATACTCAACAAACTATTTGAATGAAGTAATTTAGCATTTTTACGTCACCTAATGAACGTCCGACATGTAATGGTTTAGTTAAATACAGCGTTATAGTTAAAAGTGGCCGTAACGTCTTATTTAACTAAACCATAACATGTGAGGTGTTCATTAGGTGACGTAAAAATGCTAAATTACTTCATTCAAATAGTTTGTTGAGCATAATTTGATTTTCTCTAACTACTAGATATGTTTTTTTTTCATTAGTGGCGCTAGAGTGCGGCGTAAACGCTCTTAATACACGGCAAATGACTCCACTCCACCCGATGTTGAGTGGACATGGAGTCCAGGCGCGAAAACCACTGGTGCATCGTGAAAACAACGCAACTTCAGTTACCCTCACCCTGCCGGCCCACAAGGTGCTTCTTCACGCCTCGTTTGAAGGACCCCATGACATACGAAGGAGGGGGAAAATCGTGTAAACTACATTACTACATTTAAATACATTACATTTAATAAATTATATATAACCATAGTTATAAAAATATAGCTTTCGGCGGGCTGGTTAAAACCACGATAGCTCAATTGGGAGAGCACCTGACCCGGTATGTCAGAAGGGTGCAGGTTCAAATCCTGCTCGTGGAAATTTTTTCAACATTTGTGTTTTTAAAATTTGTTCACAACAAAATTTGCGTTAAAAATTATATAAACATTTTATAATATAGCTTGTATTTTATTTCTTAAAATTGTATCTTTCTACACTCCTTTTCCATAATGAAAAACTTACAAAAAGAAAATTAGGATTGCAAAATGTCCAAACATCTTTGGTTGGGCACATTAAGTACCCATAGGATATAAATAGTATATAAATTAATAATCATTAAGGCTGCTTGATCTCGATCCTTCTGCCTACGCGCGAAGAAAAGAATCGGTGATCGTGTGTAATTTGGCGCGGTCTTCTTGAATTCTTGGTGCCGGTGCTCGTTTCTCTGAATTACACGAGTTGTCCATATAACTTAATTGAGGGATGCTCTGAGTTAAATGAGTGTTCTAAAAGCCGTTTCACGTAATATTGGTGATTGTGCTGTTATCAAATTATCTTCAGACATTGTGTCCTGGTGTTGGTTTGTGCAAGTGGTTGCTGATGCACAGACGTGAGAACATTGGCGGAGCGCGTTCCTGAACTCTTCGAAGAAGGTCAGTGGGGTTAAAGTAGCCTTAATGTGTTCACAAAATTAATTCAGTAAATTAAATTCCAATATTCCAATTAAGATCCCGCAAGTAGGCAACTATTTACACGTTGCTACTTCACATCTTTATTTTGTGTCTAACAATAGATATTGACGATCATTGCCATCGTTGGTGTATAAGACACGCTATTATCGATTTATAGCTGATGTGGTGGTCAAAAGGTTAATCAATAAACCATTCAAAGTTAGACCGTATAGTGTAGACAGTAGAGCCTAAATTACGTGCCTACCTGTTCTTGTTGAGCTGGATGGCGAACCCGCTCATGGCCTGCATTGCCTTGTTGGTGAACGTGAGCTCCATACGAGGCTGGCCGTTCACGCGACTGAACGTGCCCCAGATCTCCAGCCCTGCGACGAGAGAGTATTTATAAGAGACAGAGAAAGTCATTTATTGAACACACAAATGCACAGTATAAGAAAAGCTAGGGATGAGATAGCCAGTTCCTCAATAGTTGAGGATTCCATTCACAACATCAGGTGAGAAGGAATATTTCAGTAAGATAGGGTGATTCGAAACTTATTTTATTTTTTTTTTTTAATTAACAAAAGATACGCTCAAAAGAGCGTATCTTTTGTTAATTAAAAAAAATAACATCCTATATTTCTTTAATGTATCTATCTACTAAAAATGTTCAAAATTTCAAGTTATCCTAGAACAATTCCAAATGAATTGTTCTAGGTAGGTTGTTTTGTTAGTTAAATCCATCGAAAATGCATGAAAATATTGTATTTTCTCACAAATACTAGCCGATAAGTTCTAACAGAATACAGCATTTTTTCTTTTAAGCCTGCACTTTCGTTTTTAGACCAAAAATGTATGACAATAAGATGACCAAGTTTTTTTTTGCCTGTGTTTTCTATACGTAGAAATTTCACGCTATAAAATTGCTGTAAACACAGGGCGTGCATTTAATGCCGCCAATAAAATAAAATAATTTATCCCAAAACAAAGCAGTTTAAAGACCAGTTTGTTTGTTGTGCTGTATAATCTATACTAATATTATAAAGCTGAAAAGTTTGTTTGTTTGTTTGTTTGTTTGTTTGTTTGTTTGTTTGTTTGTTTGTTTGTTTGAACGCGCTAATCTCAGGAACTACTGGTTCGAATTGAATAATTCTTTTTGTGTTGGATAGTCTATTTATCGAGGAAGGCTTTAGGCTATATAACATCATGCTGCGACCAATAGGAGCGAAGCATCAGTGAAAAATGTTGCAAAAACGGGAAAAGAGCCTAAAAAATTAAAAATGCTGCCGAAAGTCACTATTCCACGCGGACGAAGTCGCGAGCACAGCTAGTAAATCATAATACAGGGTGGGAAGTAATATACCGACAGATTGAAACCAACGATTCTAGTGCCTTTTTGGCCAAAAAAAGTAATACAAATATGGCTCTGTAAAGCCTAATTTTCGAGATATTAAATTATTTAAGTAATTCACAAGTTGAAAAATCTCAAGGGTAACACGCCTTTATAATATGACGTAATCTAATATCAGATGTTTATCTGAAGTTTGTTGTCTAGAGCTCTTAATAATCAAGTGTCATACGGACGTCATACTCCACTCGTTTATCGTATTTTGTCGGAGTCGTTCGTGAAGTGTGAAGTTTTCTTTTTCACTCTTTTGACTGAGGTTTCGTTCACAAGGAAGTACTATCGATAAGGCAGTTTTGGACCCATGTTGATTGATATAACATTATTTACTCGTAACACCACCAGGAATCCATGGTTGCATTCTGTCGGTATACTCCATCCCACCCTGCATAGTCACGTTAAAATCTACATGTGACCGTAAAAAATGTGGTGGGGCGTCCATTTTAAGATAAGACGATCTCTGCATGTTGTATAATATTAAGGTTTGAGATACAATTTATTCTTATAAGAATATAATATTCATTTACATGAGAAATCTATACTAATATATAAAGCTGAAGAGTTTGTTTGTTTGTTTGTTTGTTTGTTTGTTTGTTTGAACGCGCTAATCTCAGGAACTACTGGTTCGAATTGAATAATTCTTTTTGTGTTGGATAGTCCATTTATCGAGGAAGGCTTTAGGCTATATAACATCACGCTGCGACCAATAGGAGCGAAGCATCAGTGAAAAATGTTGCAAAAACGGGAAAAGAGCCTAAAAAACTAAAAATGCTGCCGAAAGTCACTATTCCACGCGGACGAAGTCGCGAGCACAGCTAGTAATCTATAAAAACTTAAATAACAACAAGGTTATAATATAAGCAATGGTTTTGTACGGGTTTGTACACCTTTTATGATAATACCAAAAGAAGTGAAAGTCTTGATAAAGTGATAGAAAATATAATTGATAATAACTACTGATCTAAAATGATATGAATATGAGTACGCGCGGCGTGATTGACTACCGATGACGAACTAACTTTATAATGACCTAAATTAATGCATGTGGCGTAAATGCTGATGTGACAAAGTGTACGTGTGGCCCGTACAGTTTTCCTGTACCTTTTCCCTTGTCAGCTGGCAGCCAGCACTGCTTGGGCGGTATATGTGAGGCGGGCGCCGGCGTGCCGAAGATATCCCCTAACAGGCCTGTGGTGGCGGCGCCGCCCGCCGGCTCCGGGCCCGAGCCTCCCAGCTGTAGGCAAACAATGCGTGAACTCAATTCAAAATCATTTATTCAGTTTAGGCGCCAAATAGCTCTTATAAACCTCATTACGCCATCGGTTCGTAAGTCTACTCTGGGCGTCTGGAAGTCTACTCAAACCCGTGACCCAGCAATGCGGAGAAATAGGTAAAAGCGTTACCCTATGCGTTACATTTAGTATCAAAGGCATACCGAAGGGCGTAGTCCCATTTTGTAGATGGCAGCTATTTTG